>CP066505.1:1020000-2299212 GCA_016413765.1 Aspergillus felis | reverse complement strand
ACCCTTCATTTGCTGGTGCTGATTTCGTAAAGTCCCGTCGCTGGTGCCCAGGAGAAGATTGCGACTCTGCGTTATCGTCACGAGTTGATCAGTGATTCTATTGCTCAATTAGAAGACCGAGTAGCGAGGAACACCGCAGAATTGGAGCAGATGAGCCATTCCTACGGGGACGAGTACGACGACTATGACAATTCTACCACCACACCTCAAGAAGTCACAGACGCCGATATTGAGCGAGAGATGGAGGAGATCAGAGAGTTGGAAAGGCGGAAACGAGCTCTAGAAGCGCGTGTAAGCGGCATGGAAAAGGATTTGGGTGGCTTGATGGGCTGACCCGTCTGGCCGACCCCTTTTTAATGCCTCATAATCAGCGTCTTAGACGTGAGCATGAGCCTCTTTTCGTCTCGACAAGCTTCCGCCCTGAGTGCTGAATCATTTTCAATGATCGGCAATCTCTTCTTGCCCTTGTCAAGTACATCCCTTGGCTGAATCCGTCACGAAAGAGAGCAGACAACTATGTACAGCACTTGGATGTCTGTGCTCCAGCAGGATGTCAAAGCGAGATTCCTGGGCCGTGCCTCGAACCACCCCGGTCAGATTGGGCTGTCTGCGCTTGCACGATGGGCCTGAACGCTGCAGGCTTCATCCTTTGAGCTGTCTGCAGACAGCATGTTAGTCCTCGGGTCGGGGGCCCTATTAAGCGGAGACACAGCAGGTCGAATGGTCAAGCAGATGATGAGTTTCCCTTGATGATCTCGATATTCGCTGCTCAACAATGCGTGTGTGGGTTGGTTTACGAATGGAATAGGGGCCATAGGATTGCAGCAGTCCTTTTCTCAGCAATCGCACTGAGAAGAAAGTGAAGGGACTCTGGCATGACTCTCGCTTGTCATTTTATCTGGAAGATCTCTAATTCTTCTTTGACAATGAAAATCAGCGCACCAGTATCTTATTCGCTCATTGGGTTTGACCAGATTGTCAATGATCCCATCTACATGGTCTGCTTGATCACAATGGCCCTCCTTGGAAACAACAACTGCCCTCTTCCCGTCCGCGCTGTAGGGAGGTCAGCATGCTGATCAGAAACCGTCCTTGTACTTTCTCTTACGTAGATAGAGCGTTTGGTGATATCCGTCTAACAACTTCACTATGGGGTTCCGATGCACAAGAGTCAAGTATGCCTAGAATCCTAGTTTCATGCTATGCTCAAAATCTACTACGAAAAGCAGCTCAATAAGACTGTTGGAAGTAATGTACAGTCAATAGGAACCGAATCAATAGCCAAGTGACAAAATATGGATTAATAACCATCAGTGAAGGCGCACTACAGTGTTCGTCGCATTTAAGGCTGCGATGCCAAGCCTTGAGGCTCCAACGCTCCCTTCCGCTTCCTCTCCGCCATCATTCATCGGATACTTGGACTGACCAGGCTTTATCAATCCCTTTTTCAAGCTGGAAGGCTGCGTCTGGAGTCTGAAATTCACTCTGTGGTTATTATTTTTACACCCCTTCCAGCGCTACGAGGCTTTCACAAGTATATCTTCTCTCACCATCACGACGCAGTCCAGGCCCAATTCACCATTTTGACCTCCAACTAAACACCTTCGAAGTAACCTCATCACAAGCGTCGCCTCCTTTGTCCCGTTCGACCACCTCCCTCGCGAGCCTCAGCATACCCCGTCAAGCTCCTCCTTCCCGATTAGACTACGAGACCTCTTGCTGCCGACCAACATGGATGGCTCTCAGGCCCAGGCGAATCAGCCTATGGTTCCACATCAGCAGCATTCGAACCTAATCCGGACAGACCAGGTCCAGAAATTGCCTCATCTCAACGAGCAGCAGAAGGCTCAGCACACCCAGTTGGTGCGCAATTTCTGGGAGATACTCAACAGCCGAGACCCGCAGAGTGCGGAATACCAGAACGCCCAAATGAGACTCACACAGCTCTCTCAGAATCTGATGAAAGGCATGCGAATGTTTCAACAAAACCGCCAGCAAGCGCTGCAGCAGCACCAACAGGCTCAGGCGGCAGCTGCAGCCGTGCAGGGACAGCAGGGACAGCCAGTTCAACGTACTCAGTCCGCCAACCCACAGTCTTTCGCGCAGCTTCTCCCACAAATCCAACAGAAAGTGAACGGTCTTCACTTCTTTCTCCCTCCCAATATCAGCAAAGAACAGGTACAAACATGGCTGCCGGAGGCAAGACTACGATACGGTATTGCGCTGCAGAAACAGGAGATCGGACGCGTACGTATCGCGGAACTGCGCCAGCAGTTTGCGCAGCGACAGGCCGCTGGGAACATGGGCCAGGAAGAGGTGCAGGAGTTCAAAAATCGGCAGCTTGCGGCGGAAAAGCTCTACCGAGAAGGTAGCGACTTCTTAAACAAATTCAAGGAGCAACAGGAATCCTTCAAGGCACAGCAGCAGAACCAGCAGCTCAATAGGGCAGGGCTACCGAACGCCGCCCCCGGTCAACCTCAACAGCCACAGGGGGCTGCAGAGCAGGCTGCTGCTGCCACTGGGACTGCCCCTGCCGCCACACCGGCGCCCACTGCAGGTGACAAGCGTCCAGTGAATGTCCCCGGACCCATGCACCCTGGGCAAGCCCCCACTCCGGCACCTCACACCATTAACTCTGCAGTAACTGCGGCGCGAAATCAAGCCGGACAAGCGGCCATGTCTCCCTCCGCGACTCAGCCGGGCCAAGCGCCCATCCCACAAGCTGCAGGCACCGCACCTGCCGCTCCCACCGCGCCTCCCCATCAACCGCAACAGCAGCAACCGCAACCTCTTTCGCAACAGGGGACTCCAGGCGCGCAGATCACATTTAGCCAAACCCCCAATCCGGACGGTTCGACGCCTACCCCTTCAGCTTCACAGCCAGTCAACGTACAGGGTCCACCACGTCCTTTGTCCCATCAAGCTGCGATGGCGCAAGCTGCTCAGAGCTATACCAACAACGCCGCGAACACTAACATGGCTCAGCAAAATGTGTCGCAGGCAGCTGCCAATGCTCATGCACATCCTCAGGGGTATATTTCCAATCGCGCGGCGGAAAATTCAGCGCGTAACATCAACATGGCCATTCCAAAGAACCTTAACGTTCCTCCCCCAGAGCCGGTCAGCATGGCACCAGCCCGGCCCACTCTGTCCGGCGGCCCCAGTCATGGCGCCATGGGTATGATGGGCCAACCAGCCATCCAGAAGCATCCCGGCTACGTTCTTGAAGGCGAAGGCCAGCGTGTATTGAGCAAGAAGATGCTTGACATCCTGGTGCGCCAGGTCACCGGAGGAGGAGAGGGTGAAGGGCTTACGCCAGACGCCGAAGAGGTAAGTTTTATTCTTCGTTTTAGCGCTGCGTCCCGCTGTGCACGGCGTTTAGAATATGCCATTTGCTAAATCATCATCGACAGTTCATCCTGCAAATGGCCGACGATTTCGTTGATGACGTGGTCACTGCTGCTTGCCGTCTTGCCAAATTGCGCCCATCCTCTACGCTTGAACTCCGTGACATCCAACTTGTCCTGGAACGGAACTACAACATGCGCATCTCCGGCTTCTCCACCGACGATCTCCGCACCGTGAAGAAACCGCAGCCCACGCAAGGCTGGACTCAAAAGATGTCAGCCGTCCAGGCCGCCAAAGTTACTCAGGGAAAGGCCGAGTAATCTACTTTTCCCTATTTCTTCTCCCTTCCTCCTTCATCCTTCCGACTAAAAATATAAGGGAATCGCCAACTGGAGAGCTACACAGGGCGGAGCAGCTTCCCGTCAATCTTCTTTTGGCTTTCCTTTCATCCTCTAAATCAGGGAGAACTTGAGATCTCCTGGGAGAAACACTCAACGTGAAACATTCTACATTATGCGTATTCGGGCTGGCGTCATCGGTGGGGTTGGGCCTCTGTTTTTCCCTTTTTCTTTTTCTGATGGGTTTTGCCCTTGCTAGGTTGTCTTTCCTGCGGGCACACTACGAGTTCGCTCAACTCCTGGAATGTTGCATCTATGCCGGCGTCATGATTTGAGAAGGCCTGTTATTCTGATATACCACCTTAGGCTAGGCACAGGTTCAACGAATGGATAAAAACTTGATTCATGATTTCTTGTCTGAAACTGCGTTCTGAGGAATACATTCAGAACTCTGGACGCTTCCTTGGGTGTCCCTGTAAAAATATCATGTGGCTTCAAGGGGGATGCATTGCAGGTCTCGTTGAAGTCAAAGTTGAGCTCGTAGGGAAAGAGCATAAAATGTCTGTAAAAGAGAAGGGGAGGAACCGTCGATGCTGTAGGAAAAGAGTAGACTACTTTATCACCCGGGTCACGTTTCTTGCTACTGAAGTTAGATGCCATCCATGGATGTCATGTCAGAAGCAGGAACATATTGGTATCAATTTTCTACTTGGTGTAAAAGTCTTCTATCGATCTTCTAGGGCGTAGAAAGTGCAACACTAACTCGCAATGCAAGCAAAAAGACAATGATGGCACGCTCAAACCTGCTCACAGAAATTAAAACAAGGCTTCTCCCAACCGACTATCGAGTCCAAAACCGAGATCCAAGGGCAACTGAGAATCACTAGAATAACGTACAGGAAGGGAAATGGCAGGCAACGAGGTTCCAAGAGTATCTAGAATGGCAGAGAATGGCAGTCCGACGATGGTCGGCTTGGATATGGGCTAACGCGGAGCAGAGGCGACAGAGGGAAAAGCAATATACAAAAAGTGTAATGCAAGGAAATATTGAGGGGGGGTGGAAAAGGATAATAAAAGGAGAAAATTGTTCGAGAGACGGAGATTAAAGACAATCCATGTAGCCCTTCGCATAGGAGATTGTCAGTTAGATGCGCCTGGCTTGAAGTCGGCATCTACCAGAAGAGAATGAATGGACAGAAAGGCAGAGCAAAATACACAAAAGGGAATGAAAAGATAGTATGAAAGTGTTTCAAATGATGGTGCGCATGGTCGAAGATGGCTTTGTCATGGTGCAAAGAAGAAAAACGAGGGTTGGAGACAGCATTGTCCCAAAATAATTGAGGGGCAACGGAGGACACCATGGTATTAAGGAAAATCATGTCAATCATGGTAACATGGACACTATCACAGAATCGGTCTTCTCAAGGAGTGGTGAAGAACCGATAGATGGCGGGAGAAGATGCGTCGCACGAACATGCAAGGTAAACGATCTATGGCGCCCAAGAAACAAAGCGTCATTGACTGCGAATGGGGATATCATGAGATAATCGACCGAAAACAGCACGCCAGAAACAGAAATGGAGTCGCGGAGCGTATAATTGCGACGCCGGTCATCGGCTTGCTAAGGGTGATAATGTGCCGTTCGGGCCGCTATAAGACACTCCCTTTCCTTTTGGACCGTCTTGCGAACTGCCCATCCCAGGCAAAGGCGGCAAATCCTTTTCTGTGAGCGACGGTCCTTGTCGGCTATGCTGGCTGTGTCCACCAACACTGCTGTGCTCACCGGCTTCGTCCACTATGGGCAGCGTCGAGGTCGGACCTGGTCCGTTGGCATCCGCAGGGTCCCAGAGAGTTGAAAGCGTTCGAGGATGCGTGGTCGAGACGTCCTTTGCGGCTTCCTTCTCGGCAGCCTGCATTGTTCGTTCGACAGACTCGGTTCGTTCTGCTGATGTTTTGCCCTGCGCTCGAGCTTCTTGATGCCGTTCGACTTCCTCCTTGGACATAGTAATGCCCCGGATAAATTTAACAAACCGGTCGCCATAGCTCTCAGGCGGAATTGGGGAGATCTGGCTGCGATCATGGGAAAGTCCTTTGAAAAAGTTTTCCAGTTTCTTCACGGTCCCATACTGCTCACAGTGTCAGTCATTGCTCAGGGCTCGATGGAAGACTGGCTGCTTTTGCATTGCAGAAATACACTTACATGTGTCAGACAGTCAATTATGCCAAGGTAATAGATCTCATTGCCAGGCTGCCCGTTCTCGTGAGTAGCTCGGAACCCTCCGTCGTCGGCATAAAAGATGTGATACTGTCTCTCATCTAGAATCTCGTCGGGCATCTTCGCGGCGGCTTTATCGAGCGGCACAGGACGCTCCCTTTTAATGAGCATCCGCAGCTCACGTGCCTTGCGTTCGTTTTCCAGCTTGGAAGGAGTGCGCATCAGCATGTTTGGATTCGTCTCTTCTTCACGGTCACCTCCCGGTTGAAACACTTGCAACGTCTTGTCGCGAAGCTTTTCTTCATTTCCTCTCCCGAGGTCGTGGATCCCCACCAGAAGAGAGTAATCCATGATCTTCAATTTCTTCAATAGCTCAACATCGCGTTCCAGCTGAGCGAGGAAGAATTGGCGCTTCGAAGGCCCGCATTCCAGGTGACGGCCTCTGCGAAGCCAGTTTAGATCCTTCAAAGTGGCCCGCGGATTCTTCTCAAGGTCCTGCTCCCGCAGGTCCCGGCCGATGGTTGACCCCTTCAGGTCGAAGGTCTGGTGGATGTCGCGGTGGGGAGGGAAGAGGTTATTCATGACCACGAAGTGGATCTTGCGCCCGTATGCCATCTTCACCCGGTGAAGACCGTAGAATTGTGATATCAGCGTGTTGGGATTCTGCTCCACATGTTTGTAATATTCTGGAAGAATTTTTCGCAGCAGTTTGTGTTCGGAGTGGTGGATAGTCTTGATAATGTATTTGTAGTCCCTGGAGAAGTAGAAGAAGCTTCCGCTCTTTCCTGGCGAGCCCAGCTCGGAGAGGATATACTTGCTGGTCAGGGACATCAAATAGTCGGCCGGGTCAAGGCGGAATTTGGCTCGCAAATGCCGGAACACCCACGGCGCATAGTCCTTAAATTTGAAGTCGTATTTTGCAGAGGGCGTCAGCTCGTTACCAGTACTAATAGCAACGAAATTGTTAGCCAATCAGCAAGATTTGGGGAAGGGGGAAGGAAGGTGACAGGTCGTCGTACATGTCGAAAGAGAATTTATGCTTGGCTTCAAAATCTGCTGGTGTTAATTCCCGGTCCATTTTCGCGTTGATCCTCGACACCGTAAAGCGAATTCCGGTCAGCATATTGTACGCAGTCACCCAGTTTACGTGGTTCTGGTCGACTTTTGTTCCAACGATGACGCGATCGTCATCGTCGTCATCACGGCGTTTCCTTCTAGACGCTCTCCTCTGCTTAATCGCTTCTGCCCAACGCGCTGCATCCTCGTTCGGGTTGGCCTCGTCAGGAACCGAGTCCGAGTGATTGGTTTTTGTAGCCCGCCGAACCAAGCTGAGTGACGTTCGGCGGATTCCCCCTGCTGTTGGAGATAGCCGACCACTGCTATAAGCCGTCTCGTCGGTCTGATCGCGGCTATTACGACGGCCGCTGGCCGCTCTGGGAACTTGCAGCGTATGTCGATGTCGAAGGCCTGATGCTGCGGGATCTTGTGTGTGGCTGGCGTCAGCAGCGGCTGAGGGGAGAGGCGGGGAAGAATAACGGTGGGGAGCTGCCGTCTGTGAGGGAGACAATCGATCGGGTTCGGATGCGAGCCGACTGGAATCTTCCGATAGCGAGGTCGAGATGGCGTTCCCGTTCGCGGCCACAGTCGAGTTCTGAGAAACCAGTTCGTCAACCGACGGTTGGGGGCGATCTCCATTAACCAGCGACTTTCCGTTGGGGGTTCGGTGGCTCGACGAGATCCCATTGACCTGCTGCGCGCTGGAGATGGACCCTGCTGCTGAGCCAACGCCAGCACTGGCTCCAGCATCAGAAGATTTCCGAGTAAAATCCTTGTCCATCGTCATTGAAAACCGGCCGCTCTCCCTTGGATCGCGGACCGATCCATTTCCTAATGAATGCATGCTGCCATCTTTCGAATGTGGTAAATCTCGCGTGTAGGAGCTAGCGCTTGACCGGGGCCCATTCAAAGAATAGACACTGCCATTCTTCAGATCTGAGGAATATTGACGATCTGTTGACTGAGATTCGAGATGGTTCGCATCACCGTTCGGCCAGTTTGTCCATAAGAACGTATTTCCCACGGGGGTTCTGTCGTGCGCTTTCCCTTGCGGTGAATCGAACGGGCGAGGGTGTGTGGCCGTAGCAGTAGACGACTGATAAGGCCCGTCGTTGGAGAAAGAGGGCATGGTGCGCTCCTTTTTCCCTTATTGTTGCGGCTCCCAAGGGGCAGGGAGGAGTTGTTCCAGGGGAAAGAAGGAAAGAGGGGATGGGACTGTGACGTGAGGTCTGCGTGGACCAACGAATCCGAGCGAGCAGACGGGCGGAATCGCTTCGGGTACTTAATAAGATGACGCTGTGAACCAATGGGAGGACGACAAGATGGACAAGCGATAGAAGGCGAAGAAAGGGAAGTGATTGTGACAACCGACCGATCAAGCAACACGGTATATTAATTCAATGCACGTAATGATCAACTGAATGCAAGTCAACGAGGAGGAGAGAGGTCGGGGGGTGGTGGTATTCTTCCCGAGTCGAGCTGGAGTGGCCAGCCGGGGTAGGCGTGGCAGAAAGTTCAGCGACCGATAAGCATGTTCAGGACGGAAAGAAAGAGTCGAGACAGAGTAGACAACGTGGTCAGAGGCGGTGAATCACCGAGATAGACCAATCTAATAGCCGAAGGAGAGGGGGGAAGAGAAGTATGAGATTGGTTAAAAGCGTATGAAGGTGAGGATTGAAGGGAGTGAGGAGGAGATAGAAAAGACAGAGACAGCTGGAGCTAAGATGGAGAGGGATGACCAAGCTCGGATATTTCGAGATGGCGTCCTGAGGGGGATGATGGTTATTAGATATTATGCTCTGGACAGTTACTGTATGAATGGAGTTATGCAGCAGTATAATTTGTCGCTCAGTCAGCCGACGCACTGCAGAGGGATTGACTATGATAATATTGATATTGATATTGGTATCGGTTGAAGACAGTTGAGAAAAGGAGTGTGGTGGTAATATCAACAGGAACAAACACAAGAGAGAGAGGCGAGAGAAAAGCAAGAAAGGAGAGAGTAGAAAGATGGAGGCCTGGAGTCTACAGGTCCCGCCTAGGAACTAGGGATATTCTTTTCTTAGATCTTTGTATTATTATTATTATTATTACTATTACTGCTCTTTAAGGGCCTCGCGGTGTTCATAGGTCTCTGACGATTCATGATACCCATGAAGCCTCGTACCGATGATTGGTGTTTTCCCGGCGGAAACAAAAGAGGTTGGTTATTTGAACGGAGAAAACGGACCCGGTCTCAACTCCACTGTTCAGCTCCGATGGCAGCATCAAGACCATTAACATTCCGGATTGTTATAGTTGATCTGCTCCGTAGAGTCGAGTACAAACAAATGCATTGAGTTTGATTACGTCCAACGATGCTGGATGTTGAACACCCTTTTCAGTGCTCCCTACTGATGCCGCGTAGCCGAAGAGTAGCTGAAGTACTATACCCTCACCGATTACGTGCTCCTTGATGTCACTTGCACTGTGCTAGATATCATCATGGTTCCTAAGGTAGGCTAGAGTCTACATTATCAAGGACAGAATCCCAGGCAGAGCTTTCTATCTCTCTGTTTCCTTGCTATGAATTTCGCAATGTTGGTTTGGATAGGCTATATATATAAAACAATCTGACACAGGGGACTCTTGTCCAGTGGGTATATTTACTTAGTAGATCGCCTGGCAATCAATCCATTGTACCTTAGGTACTCCTGTCATACCAAATAAACATAGCAGCTCAACAGCTGACCATTGTAACTGTTGCTCTGATAATAAGCATTCTCTTCCTGCCTACCTGCTTAACACCTACATCTATGCAATGCAGGCTCTCATGTCAGGTCAGGAGACATCATCTGCACGCAAGGGACAACCTTACATTTCTGAAGTAAACTGGACCGTCCCATAATTCATACTTCCACCAGAGGGAATAAATCCGGTCCAGACTTCAAGAAAACGCCGAAATGATTTAAATACTCCTAAGTATCTTCTCGCTTCGAGCAGCTCGTCCCTAACTAGAAGTAAGATCGGTTTGCCTGCTGAAATTCTAAAGCAGCGCGCAACCGTAGCTCATGGCTCAATGTTACTGATCTGCTGTTCAACATATGTCCACCCAATGCGCACGTCTGGCAGAACGCGTATCACAGAGGCTAAAAGAAGAAGTCCAGAGAGCATAATTCAAGTTTCCGACAACGGGATAGTACATAGTACATGGCGTAACCCAAATGGGTCGGGAAGTACGAGCCAAATAGCAGCACAATGACCACCGCCTACAACTACAGTCCAGTGTGTCTGTCGTATAAACATGAAAAAAAGCAATTCCATTTCAAGACGTATCCTCAAACGAGTGCCCCAAACGCAGATAAGATGTTTCCCCCTGGAAAAGTTAATCCACCGCAGGACGCCAACCCTACCAACATTCCAAAAACATAAAAAATTGAGCAAAAGCAATCGACAAGATATCCCGTGAGCAGCCACAGCAACGGCCAGTAAAGATGGTAGGTGGCGGGACAAAGCAAATTACAACAGAAGAAAAGAAGATAATGGGGATACAGCCCAAAAAGATATCACTCAAAAACGCACGTCACAGACGAAGAAGCACTGGAAGGGAAAGGAGCAAACATGAGAGAAATCGCTCAGAACGACCCCAGCGATGGCATTTATGCCTCGCTCTTCTCGGCCTTCTTGGCTGTTGTGGCCTTCCTCTTGGTGGCCTTCTCAACGGGCTTAGCTGTCGTCTTGGTCACTCGGCCTGACTTGGTCGTGGAGAGAACCTTGGGTTGGTCGACCACAGCAGGGGCCTGCTTACGTATTAGCATTCACTGGGAATCGAGAGAAGTAACAGCGATGATGGCCACATACCGCAGTCGAGGCCTTGCGAGGTTTGGCGGTGTTGGCCTTGGGCCTTCCAGCAGCTTTCTTGGTGGTGGTGCCGGCCTTTTTGGTGGTAGCTTTGGCAGCAGGCTTCTCGGCCTTCTCCGTCTTCTTAGCGGCGGCCTTCTTGGGGGCAGCAGCCTTTGAAGTAGTAGTGGCCTTCTGTATGATGCATATTAGTTATGCCTTTGCTTGCTCGATTCAACATGTACTTTTGAACTCACCTTGGCAGCTGGTTTAGCAGCAGGCTCCTTCTTGGCAAGCTTCACAGGGCCGGAAGGACCTGGAAATTGAGACACGTCAGTCTTACGATTCAGTAGAAGAGACATGCGCAGCCAGCGAGATGCCGCAAGACGCTCAGGATTGATCGAAATGATCAGAGAGCACGAAAGGTAGAGATGCGCGGCAGACAGCGACTTACCCTTGGGCTGAGTGAACTCTCCCTTCTCAACACCGGCCTTGATAGCCTTGTTGAACTGGCTGTCAAAAGCGGCCTGACTGGCGAAAGCAATTTTGTTGTTGGCCAGCACATATTTCTTGATAGACTGGCGACTGTAATGATGTAAAAAATCATACGTTAGTTTGATCGCGTCATAAGAAGTAAGGTGATTGTGAGGGAAAGTTGAGCCACGTCGCCAGCGGCGACGAGTCTATACTGAGGATAATAGCAGAAAACTACGTACCTGCTACCATTACGCTCTTTGAGCTATAAAAGAGATGTCAGCGACCAACTTGAGATAAAATAAAAAGCAGTCCGATGGGTGGTTGGGACAATCAAGCGCCGTGCAGACGTGTCACGGTCGCGGAAGTTCCCACCCGGCACCATCATCAAAAGGCGCCTCGGAAACAGCGTGATCAACTCACATTCAGGATAGCATCCTTGATCATATCTATATTTTCTGAATTAGCAGACATTCGCGACGAAAATGATATCGAAATCAAGCAAACGCGAAGTGGTGGTGATGAAAGATCAGTAGAAACATACCACGGTAGGAGGCGTGGCTCGAGGTAGCCTTCTTGGCCGCGCCGGTGGAAGCTTTCTTGGGAGGCATGTTGAAAGGTAAGAGGGGGATTGGTGTTTCTGATGGTGAAGGTAGGTATATATATAAATCAAGAGATCCAGAAGAAGGATTCAATGTCTAGAAGCTCCTAAAATAGACCGCTGGGTGGTGTGAGAATCGAGGAAGAGAAAAAGCAGTCGACAACGGAAGGGGTGGAAAAGCCGCGGGGCACCGCGATTTATAGGGCAGCCGGTGTTGACACAGGATCACTCGCAAGCAGAAGCGGCACAACACGTCGAATCTCTCCCTCCTTTTCTTCGCTTTCCTCTTCTCTAATTTTTATTTTGCCTCGATATTTGTGCTTTCCATATCTTAGACTTTTATATAATGATTTGGCAGGTACATATTGAACCAGTGTAGCGCGACGATCAGCCTTTGAAAGTAACAACAAGGGGATCGCTAAGAGTACCTATGGAGTTCTGTGGTTTTGTACGCGCATGATCCTATTGTCTGCCTTCGCACTTCTTGTCTTCCCTATGCTCCATACACGTAGGCGATGGATTTTAATTCCTTTTCCCTTTTCGCACCTGCCTATCATATTCATAATGGAGACTATAAGGGATTTGATCTCGGTCTATGCGCATTCCAGGCGAAACTAATCAGGTAACCTGTTATTCTACCTCCTTTTTGTCCACTCAATTTCTCCATCCTCGCGTTGTTTGTGGGCTCTCGATCAGGAACCCCCTCTCCCTTGCCAGGTTATTCACTTTTTTTTCTGAATAAATTACTTGAATCTTGGTATGAACTTCTTATGGACTTTGATTGAATTTGACATCTATCGCTTTTGACGAAAGAGTTTGAACATTTTCTGTCAGATCTGCGGTGGTTGAAAGTGACTACTGAAACCGTCAAGATGCAATGCGATTGTGCTTTTATTCATTGCAGTTCAATCAAGCTCATCCACTCCTGACAGCTTGCACCGTGCTCATAAACTAGAGGCTGAGGAACTGAAGTCAATGATCTATCCCCTTGCATATTTACAGTTTCTCTAGAGCTGTTGGTAAGCAACATGATTGGAATCGAAGGTGGTGGAGGGCTTCGTCCACCTTCGCTCGTGCTTTTGGTTGGGTCACGAGGATAGAGTGTGTCCATGACGATGATATCCATGATATACTGTATTGGCTGAAGTTTGTCTCTGCGCCAATGAGCATCCTTTCCCTGGGGTAACCGTAAGAAAGATTATCTCAAGTTAAGCGAGGTATGACTTCAACCAGAAACGAAGGGAGATCATGTGGTTAGAGAATATACCCAGGTCGTCAATCGTGGGAGGCATCCAAATACTTCTTGACCTTCCTGCCAATCACCCTTGTTGGTGAACCATGGTATAACTCGCCTTTTTACCCAGACTGCCGTCATAGGTCACTTTTTGTAGAATTCTATTCTGGATCCAATTGTTCTGAAGGATATGAATCCTCAGCATGTTCTGTCTGACTGATCCATTGTTTACATCATTGCAGCGGGCCGCTCTTTTGGCTCATAGCCCGGAGAACATCATCACATCGCTAGACGTGTGGCAAATGAATTCTAGAGAGAGGTGCATCAATCTAGCATCCAGCTTATCCGCTATATGAATTTTCATGCTAGAGTGGTTTTCTATCACGAGTAGAACAGTGTTAATGAAGTCCGCTAGTACAGACTGTGCTCTCTCATCCTTGACAGTCACGGTCAAGTAATGGGGCATAAGCCTTCATTTAATTCTTTTACTGGTGTCCGATCTGCTCCTGACTCTAATGTTATTGCATCAAGATCTACATCAATTCAGAAAAACTGACTCTGGTGCGTTGTATCGGTGGGACCGGGGGTTGCCACTTGCTATTAGCCACCAATTTGCACATATATATCATTCCGTAGTGGGCGGATGCACAACCAGGCTTCGTCCACGCTTTAGTACTCGAAGAACCCCACTCATGAAATGCAGCCATTTTATCGAAAAGAAAGGACCCCCATTGCTAGTATACGTCTATCCCTTGAGCGTCCTGTATCAGAACAGATCAATAGACGAGTGGAATACGGAGGAACGCAGAGACCCTACGCGGTACTGTCAAAATCAGAAGATAACCTACAAACAGAAAATAATCATGTTCTTTTGCAATCCCTAATCATGCGTGAACCATCATATGCCATGGAAAAAAAAGAAAACGCCCGTAGCTAAGGCCAGAAACGCCTGCAATATTACATAGTACTGACACACAACATGCGAGTCCTGTGTCTCCCTTGAGACCGTCTTCTCGACACGACTCCTGCAAAGCTGGTCCTGCAAAAGACGAACCTACGCAGCACCGCGAGGTTTCGCCTTGGCCTCCTTCTTAGCCTTGGCCTCTTCCTTTTTGCGTTTCTTTTGTTCCTGTAACTTCTCATCGTGCTTGCGTTTGAGACTAGCCTTCTCCTCATCCGTCCGAGCGACCGGCTTGAAGAAGCCCTCAAGCCGTGATTGCTGAGCGGTTTTGAGATTCTTCTGCAGGCGAGCGGCTCCGTTGCGAACCCGGTCCTCGTTGAAACCCTTATCCTTGACCAGGAACTCCACCAGAGCTTCAACATCTGGCGCATCCCATTTAAAGTCACACTCGGGATGGTCAGCTTCTCGCACGTCCGGATGGAGAAACAGCTCCCTTGCATCCTGATAGGGCCAATCTTCTGGGATGACATATTTCTTCTTGGGGTCGCTCTCGAGTGCCTCGACCACCTTCTCCAGGCTTCCGTGTTCCCGAATGAGTTTCAAAGCGGTGTTTGGCCCGACCTTGGGGATAGGTTCCAGATAGTCACAGCCGAGAAGAATGCATAGATCAATGAACTGTGTAGCAGGGAGTAAGCATGAGAAAATCGTATCCATCAAGAAACTCTGTGGATAAGAAAGTTGCCTACCTGTTGGCGATCCATGCCGAGTCCCTCTAGAGTACGATTCAGATGGATCTCTTGAATGGGTTCCTTTCTCTGCTCGCTGAACGTAAGATGCCTGAGAAGAATTGGTGCCTCAAAACATAACGTGTCCATATCCTCGGAAGCAGCGGCATAGACCTTCCCTGCCCGCGCAAGCACTGCACACTGGGCCTCCGCCTCTGTCGGAGCGTCGATGTACGGAATACCCATCAACTTCAACAGCTTTTTGCATTCGGCATTGTGCTCCTTTGTAACACGTACCGTGCGCCGCGAGAACTTCTCGACATCTTCCGCAGTGCCCGTCTCTTTTGCTTCCTCATGGGCTTCAGTAGCCTCGGCTTTTCGTGCAGTACGCTTCGCAAGTTCACCGGACTTGAGTTTCGGCGGTGCTCCATCAAAGACATAGAGAGGCTTGATTCCGTTATCGACCATGCGCAGTGTCCGGTAAAACATTCCCATCAGATGCGACGTTGTCTCGCCCGATTCGCTCATAAGCTGCTGGCCCTCGGAGCGGACGGCGATCAAGAAACTATAGATACTCATAGACCTGCAAGATGTGAGCTACATGGCCTGTCCTGTTCAAGAAAGATTCAACGTACGCATCCTATTCATCCATGGATTGTAAGTATCACTGCAACTTTCAATGTGCTTTCATGCTGGTAGTAGGGTTAGGAGAAGAGGGCTACATACGATGGCGACCTTTCGGCCAAAGTGGTTCTTGATATCCCCTGCCTTGATAGCATCTGGTGCATTCTCCTGAATGACTTGAAACAAATCTAGAGCCCCCCAATCAGCTTTATTCAAGCTACAAACCATGTGGTAGCTGCTTAACTCCAAAGTTCACTTACGTTTAATACCCATGGCGATTGTTGTAAAATTCAGAATACAACCAAAAAGAAGAGGATGATCGCTACTCCCTTGCTGTGGTGGTCGACCACTCTCTAGAATAAAGTGTTTGAGATATGAAGCTCAAAAATTAGCTTGACTCGCGATTAGACGCGCCGCGGAAGGATGAACGCGCCATACATCATTTGAGCCTGATTGGGATTAGTGCAATTGAGCTACTTATCCACGTGATGCTGAAACCCCGCGGGAGTTTCCCCGGCCGGCCTCAGCCGCCAAGGCCATAACTGTAAGTCGGCGAGACCCAGGGGCCCAGACTTTTTGTGCTCCGCGTGTAGGGGCTTGGAAAGCGGAAAGGAAGTCAGCAACGGGGAGGGAGGCGTTGCTATTCGCTGACGGCATTCGTGGTCCCTGCGTTCTCGGTCGATAGATAAGTGAAGTTGGTGCATATGTAGGCAAAGCCTGCCAGGTCGGCGCACAGCTACCCCGTACTAGGCCGGACTTGATTATTCAGTCTTCCCCTCCAGCTGAATGTCGCACCCCTCTTCAACGGGGGCCATATTCGTTGTGAGCAAAGTCATATACAACGGTACAATTCTACGCACTGCATCGAGGATGAGTCTCCCCTTTTTACAGTAACCATGAAGCGGAGTCGCATTCAATTCGAAGCCAATGGCCATGCGTCTTCAGCCTCTCCTCAGGGAGCTTACCCGCATATGGCGACCGATGAGGATTCGAAACAGCAAATTCTGAGACATATCCCTAAGATCTCACGGAGAATCCGTGCATGTACAAACTGCAAGAATCACAAGGTGCGCTGCGATAAGGAAGGGGAGGCTCCATGTCAGAGATGCCGTCGCATGGGCCTGGACTGTGTTGTCAACAAGAGCCTCCAGACTTTACTGGACGATGAGACAGAGTAAATAGCCATACACATATCGTCATTGTTGGTATACCATCGCTAATCGTTCCATAACCATACAGGTGGAAGGCGACGGTTGAGCTTGCAATGACGGATTTACTCCGAAAGGCTCAGCTACCGGACTTGTCATACTATCAGTCGCTGGGCAAAGCGATGGAGACTCCTTCCAGTAAAAGAGACCGCAAAGAATCGACAGCATCAACGGAAGATACTGGCACTGCGATGGTCAACAATGACAGGAGACCGAGCTCGATAGGCTCCAACTTGGACTCTGTCCCAATAAATCCAAACTCATCGGCGAATTATTCCTTTCCTAAGCAACATTCCCAGTACTCCATCGATCGGGAAGAAAATGGAACATCATCCCTGATTACTGCACCAATGGGAAGTCTATACGAAGTGACACGGCTGAGCGATATCCCTCCAAGTTCTCCTGGACGTCAGCATGCATCCGACCGGGCACTAGTGACCGACTTCATATCGCGAGGAGTGATGGATCTTCGAGAGGCGGAGGAGCTGTTCCACTATTTCGATCAGGTGCTCAGTCGTTATTTGTGGGATGGTATGGCGTTAGTGCACAAGGACCTTACATCTGTTCGCAATTCTTCTTCAATGCTTTCGGCCGCCATTCTTGCTGTTTCAGCTCTCCATTTACCCAACAAGGAGAAAACATTCGATACCTGTTATACGGAGTTCGCGAAGCTGGCATCGGAATCCATGCTTGATAGACACCACACCCTCGACGATTTGCGTGCGTTATGCGTTGGCGCATTCTGGCTTGCGGATGTCAGTTGGAAGCTTTCAGGATATGCGGTCCGAATTGCGACTGAACGAAACCTTCATCAATCCTATCGCAAGGCCATGCAGGGCTCTATGGAGCATATAGAACAAGTTAGGCTCTGGTACCTTCTCTATGTAAGTCTAGGACGCGATTACGAGTTTGTGACAGCTGTCAGATTATTGACGCTCTGGAATCGACTGCATAGACCCTGGAACACCATTTCTCTATCGCGTACGGACGACCGCCTATAATTCATGAAGATCCAAGCATCGCGAATCACAATACGTTTACACTTTCTCCGACGGCGCAGCAGTCGGACCTGCGCCTTCACAGCCAAGTAGACCTGTTCATCATTTTGACTCGAATATATCACGCTTTCGGTCCCGATGTCGACTTGGAGGTTCCCGAGAGCGAATTCTCTACAATCAATAAGTTCGACGCTGATCTTGGAGATTGGCGCTCTGCCTGGCTCCCTCGTTTAGGTATGCATAACGGCCTGATCTGCTTGCGTTGGTAATATGAAGAGAACGCTAATGTTGAGGTGAAACAGCTGGAAGTCGGTATGTCGGTGCATACCCTTACAAAGCCGTCTATCTGCACTACCACTTCTCTCGTCTGCAACTGAATTCTGTTGCTTTACGGACGTATCATTCCTCGAATTCGTCGCGGCCGATGTCCGCTGAACGCAAGAAACATGCCAATCTGGCGATAGAATCCGCGATCGAAACCCTCCTGGTGGTACTCGATGAACCCGACATCCAAAGAGCCTTGATTGGCGTTCCTCTATATCTCCACAGCATGATCACCTTTGCAGCCGTGTTCCTCCTCAAGATCGCCGCCAAATGTTGCTCCGGGACGCTGGCCAATGCACAAGGACAACAAAACTCCATTGCCTCAGCAGGTCTTTCAATCGATGCGCCTTACGTGCGTGCCTTGGTTAGTAGAATTATTGAGTTGATGGTCACTTGTAGCAAGCGTGCTAGTGAGCGCCATCTTACTCATCATATAGCCCGTGGCTTGCGCAAGATGCTTACAGGATTCGAGGAGTGGGAAAAGAGAAATTCGGGCGGCCAGCAATCTCTGGGACAGAATTCCTATGAGGCTACATCAATGTTCAAACCCATTATAATTCCTGGAGCGCAACCATTGGGTGAACGAGACACCATTCTGAGCCACCCGCCTCCACTACCTGGAATGGCTCCTCTGTCGGCTGAGCGCAGTAATGGGTATGAACCTGCTCAGTTGCAAAGGAAACAGGAGCCAGGTCTCTCGATAGGCTCTCTGGATCCTATGATGGCTGATTTATGGGGCTTCGACGAGGAGTATTTCCCTACGGGCGTCTTCGATTTTCTTCAGTCTCAGATGCCTGCTTGAGCTGTTGAGGCAGTCAATCGGCCACAACCCGCATTGTCTTAATACAACGTTTAGTGAAAGAACAGCAACTATGGGGCCGTTCATTCTACTCGAGGGCCCAGGTTGGGGCTCTGCTGAATCCTCCGACATTATCAGTCAATTATTACCGAACTTAGCCCGTCGATTCCAGATTCTGTCGTACGTATCCATATTCGAGTCCGCCGATGAACTGTTGAGCACTACATTGTCGTGTCAATGTGTCCACGATTGTTTTGAATGGCTTGGAAAGGCCAAACCGTTGCCATCCGAGCATGCAAGTGAGGAAGTCCGTCCGACTTCCCACTGAGAAGGGATTTCCCTCCGACATCGATTCTCCATCACGAAACCTACCCTTGTATAGGTAACTGCAATCTGCAGCTGTCGGCGGATGGCAGCTTCATAACGATTCACTCCACTAAGACAGAGGCATAAAAGACCACTGTTGTCAAGACGTCATCGTGAAGCGAGGCTTCCGGCTACAGAGTAAATATTTGATGTGACAGCCATGTAGCCTAGAGCATGCACATAGATTATTAAAAATATCATACAGACAGCCAAATGCCTCAAGTAAGGACTCTGCTTGTCCTGACGGTTATTGGATGGTGACACCGATGGAACGGAAACAATCCCGAGGCTTAACATGACCAAAGTAGGTGGTGCGGATGACCGAGGATCACCGAGATCGGGCTTCGATGTGGGTATATATAGGTATGGATGAAGTCGGTTGTTGGACTCACTTTGATCCAATTCTTGCTTTCACTACTGAATTCGATACTTCGAATTGCTCTATCATCGGAGGGCAGACAAACATCCCAATCGACTGCCGAGGTCAAGCGTTATCTGGACAATCGGGCTCCCCGCAATTCATGTTGTTGCACCTTGCTGCTCTGGATAATCACCAGCTGCCGCAGTCAATTTCAATTCGACTTGGGAGCCGTGCAGGAGGAGATTCACTAAAATAGATACCCGATCTTTGTTTGATTTGTACTACCACTCTACTTCCTTCACATTCCTTCTTCTTGCGCGGCATTCTTTCGTTTAAATCAATCATGAACCGCTCAATCTTCCGCGCTGCATCGCGTCACCTTCGATCAGCGAATCGCCTGTACAAAGCTCCCCCGGTCTACCAAAATAATTCGGTACGGGCGTATTCGGCAGTTTTCAATTGGGAGGACCCCCTGGCGGCATCGGAGCTGTACACAGAAGAGGAATTGGCGATTCAGGACACAGCCCGACAATACTGCCAAGAGCGATTACTTCCCCGTGTTCTCGGTAAGTCATACCTAGGGACGATGTGTGAATTTCCGCTTACAGATTTGTATTTGTTTAGACGCCTATAGAAACGAAGACTATGACCGTAAAATCCTGGAGGAAATGGGAGAGCTGGGCCTTCTCGGCGCGAGCATTGAAGGATACGGATGCGCCGGTGCGAGTACGGTTGCCTCGGGGTTGATCACAAAAGAAGTCGAACGGGTGGACTCGGGATATCGATCGGGAATGTCTGTGCAGAGCTCGCTGGCGATGACGGGTATCTACGAGTTCGGCACCCAGGAGCAGAAGGACCGATTCCTACCGGAACTGGCCAGGGGAAAACTGGCGGGCTGCTTTGGTCTTACAGAACCCAACCACGGCTCCGACCCCGGTTCGATGGAGACGACTGCGCGCGAACACCCGACCAAGAAGGGCTACTACTTGTTGTCCGGAGCGAAGACATGGATCACCAACTCCCCCATCGCGGATATCATGTTGGTATGGGCCAAGCTGCAGACAACCGGCAAGATCAAGGGTTTCATCGTCGAGCGTAGCCAGTGCCCGCCCGGCACACTGCAAACTCCGGCGATCAAGAACAAGACTGCTCTGCGCGCATCGATCACAGGTATGATCCAGATGGACGACTGCCCTGTGCCAGCGGAGAACATGTTTCCGGACGTCGAAGGCCTCAAGGGCCCCTTCACCTGCCTGAACAGTGCCCGGTTGGGCATTGCGTTCGGTGCCATGGGCGCTCTGGAGGACTGCATCGACCGTGCCCGCACTTATGCACTGGAGCGGAAGCAGTTCAAGGGCAACCCGCTGGCGAAGTACCAGCTCGTCCAGAAGAAACTAGCCGATGCAGCCACTGATGCGGCATATGGAACGCTGGCTGCCACTCAGGTCGCTCGGCTTAAGGACGCGGGCAAGAGCACTCCCGAGATGATCTCCATGATCAAGAGGCAGAACTGTGATCGAGCTCTGGCGAATGCACGGCTGTATGTGTCTCCCTTCCTGCAACTCCCGCTGCTTGGAGTCGAATCATACTAACAGCTTTCTCGATGGGTAGGCTCCAGGAGATTTTCGGCGGTAATGCAACCAGCGACGAATACCATATCGGACGACACGTTGCCAATCTATTTGTGGTGCAGACCTACGAAGGACAGAGTGACATTCACGGTGAGTACCCATGCGGATATCATAGCCTATCATTTCCACATGATGAGTCCAAAGACTGACATTGCTGGGATTTAGCATTGATACTGGGACGGGCCATCACAGGAGTTCAGGCGTTTGTCTAAGATAGCCCTTCCTGGTCGACCTGTAGGAATGATTGCTTTGGAACCATGTTTGATAATGCCTGTATATATCCAAGCCGCAACATGATAAAGGCAGAAGCAGCCATAGCAAACGGCCCTGCTACCACGATTCTCATACCTTCCAGGTCCTCATTCACTCCGCACTCACCCTGACATCTGTAACATGAACAAGTACCAAAAAAATCTGATATCTCAGTTCTTCTACTTGCCACCACCGCCTTAACGAGATGCAGAAAAAAGGCTCAAAAGTCTTACTTTGTCATCATTTGTAAATCTGTGTAATCCGCTGTAAGAAAAAGGACAAGGCTGAATGAAAAACAAAGGAAAGATCCGTAACGGCGTATCGATCGTCCACTTAAAGTACAGTACCAATTTACCAACTGGCGGAGAGTGGCGATGCGTCAAGGTTGACATGGAAGGCCTGATACATCACCCTGACCGATCGACAGGGGCTGAGACTCTTAGGTAGGGTTGCTTGCCAATGTCATCTCAGTCAAGCTGATTTTTATTGTCGACGCTCAAGGATAGGATATTCACCAACCCCTTATATCAGTATTCACTATTTAAGAAAAGACAAGACCATATGACGCAGTGTGGCTGGAGCAGGAGAGTACTTAGTTTCACTTAGTAAAATTAAGATAATCTAGCCTACTCAGGTTAGCATAGTGGGTATTCTGACGGTAATACCGCCCTGTACGTAAGTAACCCGCTGATCTGAAAGTTTGCCTGAGGTTCTCTGTCACTCTCTCTCTTTCTCTCTCGTTTTTCCCTCTTTCAGCCCAAATCCCTTCCTCTTTTCCCCTCCTCTTGCTCTTCTTCTTCTTTTTCGCCCTCCCATTTCCGACGTAATCAAATCCATCTCTTGTCCCTAGTGAGTCCACCCTTAGTCCTCCCCATTTTTATCATTCTCTTTTTCTTTTTCTTCTCTTCTCTCATCTTCTTCTGTTTTATTTGGGTTGATCTACTACTCACGTCCTGATCTTCGGTACTAACGTTCGGAACTCTGTGTGCAGAACAAAACAATACCTCCTTGAGTGGCTGATCTTTTATCTACACTCTTTCATATCACAAAACTTCCGACATGGCTCTCAAGAGAATTAACAAGGAACTCACTGACCTCGGCCGGTAAGACATTCAGTTCTTCGCTCTCTCTGTCGCCGTCCATGTCCGCTGCGGCGTGGTGTCGTTCACCCCACTACTGCGGGGTGTCATGGGCGTCTTTAAGGCGCTTCTATTTCCCGAATTCAAGACGTCATTCTTAGCTTTTCACAATGCTGATATTGATTGTTCATCTAGTGATCCGCCCTCTTCTTGCTCTGCTGGCCCTGTTGGAGATGATCTGGTATGATATCTTCCCGACCCTTCCGTCGCAAGCTTTGTTGTTACTGTCGTGTGTGCAGCTGCCCACTGCGGCGCAGCATACTGCATGAATCCGCCTATGCCCTGCAACTTGCTCCCAGCATCTCATTACTCTTTGAATATGGCCACTGACAGCTGGTGTAATAGTTTCACTGGCAAGCAACAATCATGGGTCCTGTAAGTTCCCCCAACTTATTCAGTCACTGGTCGCATTTGTGACTCAACATTGACTGGGTATCTTACGTCTATGCTATTGAATGCTGACATTCCTCTTTGACAGGGTGACTCGCCATACTCGGGAGGCGTCTTCTTCCTGACCATCCACTTCCCTACCGATTATCCTTTCAAGCCACCCAAGGTCAACTTCACCACTCGTATCTACCACCCCAACATCAACTCGAATGGCAGTATCTGTCTTGACATTCTGCGAGACCAGTGGAGCCCCGCTCTTACAATCTCTAAAGGTATTTATCGATGTGAATGATCCTCGTTTCTTAGATGCTGACCGCTCTCCAGTGCTGCTTTCGATCTGCTCAATGCTCACAGACCCTAACCCGGACGACCCGTTGGTGCCTGAGATCGCTCACGTCTACAAGACCGACCGCCCTCGGTACGAAGCAACGGCCCGCGAGTGGACACGCAAATACGCTATTTGATCTTCACAGTTTGACTTCTGCGCGGCCACCTCGGTCTTCCCAATTCTTTCTGCGTCATCTTTCACTCCGTTAGATCAGATCCGAAGCCTGGCGTACCGTGATCGTAGATCCGTTCCTTGTTCTTACTGTGAAACAATCGCATGTCCCTAAATTCGTGTTATTCTCTGCGCTTTCTCTAACGGCGGGAAGTGTCATGTCCTACGATCATAATGACCAATTGTCTTTGATGCATTCATAGCACTTTTTTTTCAATCTCGACTGGATGGAGTTCGACAATCCATTTGATGAACATAAAAACCTCAAGACCGGGTCTTTGGGCGGCAGAGGCTGTGGCTCGTATGGCTTGAGGATTTTGCCTCGGAGAGGAGAGAGGTCGCGTGAGTCGTGAGGAGAGCGGAAAGGGAGGGGGTCTTGGTGGTGCGCCGGTGGTGGTAACGGTGTGTATTAGATAGTGATAGGTATAAAGGCAAGACCACGTCCGACCCGTTGACCGGTTAAGAATGAGTTTGCTTTCAATGCTTGTGCTTTTCATGAGTTCCGATCTGTCGTACTTGTAGAGTAGAGATCTAGTCTAAACCAAGAGCCCTTCTTGCGAGTAGCCCCTCGGTGTCTGGATTTTGTTGTCCTACTGCACAGCTCTGGATGTTGTTACTTATGCAACAGGGCCAAGTACCCAGTATGTAATATGGACAGACAGCCATTGAGCTAAAGCACAGGATGGGCTGCAGTATGCGATTAAGGACATGGAGGACTACCCAAATGCATGCGAGATGTTCATATGAATAAGTGTGCTGATCGACCTGTAATGTCAACAAATGCATGAAAGATAAATAGAACAGAAGTGAAGATGGGAAAGTAGGTGACAATCAAGAGAATCGCGACCCAGACATAAGAAAGAGAGAGGTAAATCAAGATGACCGGCCAGCTTCTTGAACTGTTCTATGGCCGCATCATATATAGTCTATGTGTTTCGAGTATATGTACTAGACATCAATGCACGATCAACGAGACGACGAAAAAAACAAAAACGCCCGACCTTGCTGCCTGGTTAATGCGTGGTGATATGCCGCGGTTACACTGTCGTTACATGGTTGATAGATGAGTCCTGAGAGAATGTAGAGAAAAAAAAGGCGAGAATGGAGAAGCGAGCAGTTGAAGAAGATGATGGGGAAATCACGCTGCGGGTCCCTGACTCTGCTCAGGCAACCTGGCTGCCTCTCCGACTGCTGACCTTGGATGGAGCCTTGGAGGCGCCCCCAGCGATACTGCCGTTTGCTTTGATGGTCCTCTGCGACACCTTGGACACATTGGTCGGGGCCTGACTAACGCTATCGCTCGGCTGCACGGGTTCGTCGAATTTGCTGGATCGTTTGGAGACATGAGAGGGGACTTTGGAGCGGTGGGATTGATGGGAGTAGGAGGACCTTCGTGAGAAATCGACCTGACTTATAGAATCGTCGGGCGTGATATTGGTTTGGATCTCAAAGTCATCCACGACACTCTGGGGAAGCGGGATCTCACGGGCAGAGACACCCGACTTTGCACCGCTGCGGTACGACGCATAAGATGTCACGGACCCTTCGGGCAGCGGGACCTGACGGGCCGTTCGCGCGGAGGAGGTCGTGCTTCCGGCCAGGGATCTGGCCGCTGACTGATGCGAAGAATGGCGGGAAGAGTGGTGATCCTGATAGTTGGCTTTGGATGGTTTGGCAGTCGATGATGAATAGACGCTCTCTTTATCCATGGCTCGCGACTTATCCGGGAAGCTGCTGATGAGAGTGCTAGGATTGCATGGATACGTAGTCGAACGGGCCGGTGGAGGGTACTCAATCGCTCTCAGAGGGATATCCCTGACGGTGTAGACACTCCCATCAGAGGCACGGCGCCCCTGTTCGTCGAGGTATACACTGCCATTTTCTCCACGGGGGCGGACGAACTCAGTGTCTTCGTATATCGTGCTCGCACGAGGATTCTTCGAAGAGACACTACGGGTCAGAGTCGATCGCACATCTGATCGGGAGAAGGTGCTCCTGGCGGGAGGAGCGTCAATAGCCCTGTAGCCCTGATGTTCCTGAGCTAGCGACGGAGCTTGCGATGGAGACGTCAACTGAAGGAAATCCCGGGGTGTGTACTGCGGAGGAGGAGTGACCTCCGAGGACTGCGACTCGGATTTGGTCATTGCATAAGCGATTGCTGCACCTGCAGCCGCTCCGATGAGAGTACCAACGATCGTCTTGGCTGCGCTGTCGTCCTTCTTTTGGGTGGTGTGAGTCGTATGGTTGACAATATAGGTGGGAGACGGCGCTTGCTGGATCTCGCGCGAGATGATGGTCGGTGCAGTTCGCTCCGACGGTGCTCCTCGCTCTACAGCAGTAGTCGCCCTTGAGACGTACGACTTTGCCTCTGACCTGGCAGAGGGAGCGATACTTTGAGGCTTGACGGAGCTGACCTTTGTGCTAGCTCGGGACACCACGGACCCATTCTCAAGCAGCCCAATTGCTGGTGCGCTAGCTTCTGACTTAGCAGCAGAGATACCTGGACGGTACACAGCTTCGATGCTGTTGCCGTCAAGATCGATCACTGCTGCACTGTAGTATCCCGAGTCCGTGTCGCGCGTCTTTGGCTCACCGTGAATCTTTCCGCCGGCTTTCAGTGCACTGATAAAAAAGGATCCTACAGCGTCTTTTGACGGCGCAGGGAAGGCGACATGTGCTGCACCAGCTGGCGATCTATGATTTCGTCCTCGTCAATGGGGCTATGGTACGGAGTTTAGAACGAATACTGACCCTGGCTTCTGTTCTGTTATCCAGAAATCTGCCGGCTCGCCTGATTTCTGACCAAATCCAATATAGTCATCATGGCGACCAATAAAATGATACCCTAGGGGCTGTAGGCAGGAGAGGAAGAACGAAGTCGATGTTGGGAGGTGAGAGACTGTCAGGGTGAGGTGGGACAGAGGCATGTCTGCGTTGGAGTCGACTCGCCGAGTATATACTCTAGGAGTTCAGGGCAGTATTTGTGGCTACAGGATGATACGGAGATATAAGAATGTCGAGTCACAAAAACAAGGATGTCTATGAACAACATCCAAGGAAAGGAATCAAAAGAGGAGCTGAAATTTCTAATCCTCCTAGGAAGACGACAGCGTATATATAATGCTCGAATTCTTGGGTACAGATGTGGATGATTGAATGACACTTCAAAGCGAAGAGGATAGTCCAGAAGCACCAAAGGACTGATGGTGCTATTTCAAGGCAGGTCTTGCTGTACATATGGAGAGACCTAAGCATGCCCAACCGATATCCAATAACAGACGGTCGGAAGCTTAGAGCAAATGTACGTATCCATGAAGGGAAATGAACCCCTCCACGGATACAGCTTTGGCAATAGTACAGGCACAAGTCGCATGCCTAGTTGGATTCTCACAGCATCCGAAAGGGTGGCCGGGATTATCCACCGTACCTCGACCAGAGTCCGGGCCCTGCAGACCCTAACCGGGAAAGATGAGCTCCAATGGTTATCAAAACTATGGAGTCGAGAAACTCCTGATGCCACGCTCTTCTTTCCTTTTCGGTGAAGCTTAGAGCGACTCCATGGCGCCAGGTCATCGTGGGGCACCGGGGAGCCGCTGGACCCGGCGGACGGTCCAGTAGGTGGCCCTGCTCACGTCAAATGGGGCGCCCATCAAAGAACAGTTGGGACCTGCTTGGAATTGAGCCAAGCGAGTTAGAAAAGCATCGGGTATGCCTGTGAGAAGCGTTGTTACATTGGATTATGGATAGACCAAGGTTCGAGGCAATTGACCATGACGGATACTACTCGACACCGCGCTGATTGCTGAAAATTATGCCTCGAAGTACGAGTAGTGAATGCGAGAATAGGCACAGGAACACCAGTCGAAAAGAATGAATGTTACTGACTTGTTATCGGTTACTGCAACAGCCTGAGAGGATGATTGCAGAAATGAGGCCCACTAGATCACCAAATGGATATGGTGCGACAGTAAATGACAGACGGACGTGCCAGTAGTAGTCGCATGGGGCCAGTGAGGCAGAGCTTGGAGGGGATCTCTCTCTAAGACTCAGACCGATGGTTGGTCCTGTGATGCTCCAGTCCGGTTCGTGTTTGGGCACTTCTGCTGCTCTTAGTCGCCAGATAGTGCTGTCAGACCGCCAAAATGCATCCACTATCTGCGACTATGCCTTGGGCGATGCACCATCTCACTGTGTCGTCAGGACTGCGAACTGCCATAAGACAGCACTCTTTCAAAACAATGGAGCTATCAGTCGAATGACAAGATGACCACCAGGGCCCAGCGCCTCTCTGGATTGTTTTGGACCCAGATTGTAGCTGCACAATCGATGACCGCCATCGCTGTCCGGAAAGATTGTCCGATGGATGCGCCAAGTATCATGGACACTTACTCATGAGAGTAGCGGACAATGTCATCCATACAGGACAGACCAGGAGCCAAGCAATCATAAAAAATGGGTATGAGTTTCATATTCTAGACCTCCGCAGCCAAAGAAGAAGAAAAAGTGAAGCGGAAGATCCACCTAGATGAGAATGCAAGCCTCTCTTCGTGCCACGTCGAAGCGAGTCTAATCATAGTTCGTCTCCAGTCACCGGGGCCAGCCGATCAATAATGAATACCCTGGAAAGCATGCTTGTAAGAAGCAGCAGGCGAAGTAATCGCAGGATCTCGAATTTGCTGTTGTCTTTACAAGCATTTTATCCTGCAGAGTTGGAGGGAGGAAAAAGGGAGAGTTGATACAGTTGTCGGTGCCTTGGTAAATGCCTGTTATCTCAGGCACTCATGGTGACATATTCATCCTCATCTTGTCCGATTCTGGTCAATCATTTTCTACGGAATCTGGAAGATTCTCTATCTCATCATTAAAGTCCACATGGTATGAGTCTCGTTTCATGTTCTTCAATGATCGAACCGAGCAGCTTCCTGTTTCCTTCGACTTGGACAATGACAGGCTTATCGCTAGATGTTTATATGGTAATACACCTACGATCCGGAACGCAAAAATGTACATGAATATGATTGATATATACCCATATATAAGACCAACCCGAGGGCTCAGTCATCGATCGTACTGATTTTAGATTCGCATGGTACGGGCTCCCAGCGCCGGCCAGTCCGTTGCACTCTGGAGGATAAATCAAGGGGCAAACAGTCAAAGGCAAAAACCGAGTCTGATTCTGTCTCTTAACTTCAACACTCCATGGTGGATGGGCTTGGAATGGAAGCTTTGAGAGTACTCAAACACATGGATTCGATTGTTCCCTTGACAGGAGGAAAGAAAAGCCGTCCAAGAAAATTTCCAGACCCCGAAAAGAAGCGTAAGCGATGTCGTATTGATGGTCGTGTATCAAGTCACACTGGTCCCGGAAGCTAGTAGCGAGAGGGAGAACGTAGGATGATGCCATAACAGACGCGAAACGGGAGGCAATTGAATCCAAAGACGGAGAATAAGGGGCATGCGTTCAAAGGCATGCGATTCTCAAGATTAGCGTTCGCTATACTTCGACCTCAGCGCCGGGTGGCAGGTAGCGAAAAAGGAAATTCGTCAGTCGTCAAAATATGGCCGCTCTCGAGCGCCGATTCGCGGCGTTGCTCAAAGAATGCCCCATGATTCCTCCGCGGCATGGCAGAATTTGCTGCACGCAACACTGGCGCTCAAACTGTAGTTGCTGATACTGATAGTATCATCCTTGAACGAGTCCGCAAAGTCATCATGGCCCTTTGCCATGGCACCGACAAAGATACAGATACTTTCCTTGGGACCCAGGGAATCAATGTAGTCCTTGACCCGCACGACTGGGGCTTCGTAACTGAGGGTGACTTTACGGCAGTTGGGAGGTAAGTGGTCCGTAATAGGATTTTTAATGACCTTGAGCAGTTTTTCCTGAGAATTGGTGGAACGAATGGAAAGTCTGTGCAGCAGCTGAACCATCAAACCGGCGAAACGTTTGAAGGTACGAGGAATGCGGACGGATGGGTTAACTTCGATGAGGACGCCTTTCGCAGTGTGGATGTAGATTTGCAGCTTGCCAGCTTTATTGATCGGCGAGTCGAGAAGAGTGAGGAGGCACTGTTGCGTGGAGGAAGAGCGAAGAGATTAGCAATCCTGAAACCAAATCTTTCCATGGAGCCCGGGCGAGTCAAACCTGATGGGTGATATCAGGCCGAGCCTCACTGATATCTCTGTTCATCTTGCGCATGACACCAATGTGTTCATCGCTATTGAGCAACGAGTATTTTTCATCCCGACCCGAGCCATTGCGACCACCATGGGAAGCACGATATGTCTCCAAACTGGCATGGGAGAGAACGACAATCAAGCGCTTTGTCTCCTTGTCATTGGCAGGAATAGGGACATGCTGTTCAGCGACCAGTTGAGGTAACTCGGGAGGCGGGCAAGACTGGGTCCCTGAAGATCGATCACGGTCAGTCATGTTGGATGATTGATCGCCGTTGGTGTAGCACCGAGAGAGGGGTAAGAGGATCGCCGGAGCCTGGCAGATGAAACAAGTCTAATTCCAAGGGAGGGGAAGGGTGAGGGACAGTCTGGATTCGGAGTAGTGATACGGAGGGTTGCGCTTAAGGTCGGACACGAGCATGCGATTTAACACATTCGGGAAGAAATTGAGAATGATGTCTGTTTTGGGGGGGGAAAAAATCCTCTGACAAACTCCCAGAGAAATAGGATATATGGACGCTCCCAAGACAAAGCGTAGATCACAGAGAGACAATTTTTAACAGAAAAAAGTTGAGCAGATATATGCAAGAGGGGGGGAAGAAAAGGTACGTAAAAAAAGGTGTAAAGAGGGAAAGGGAACAAAGGACACAAGCAGATCGATAAATGACAGATACATACTGGGTCTCTTTCTCTTCCCGGCGACTTGAGCAGCGTCCGACATGATGCCTGTATTGAAGGATTCTTCCTTTTGAGGATTCTGATCGCGAGAAGAGGAATATAGATCTATTGTCGAATAATTGAAGAAGAGGTTCAATCAAGAGAGTGAAAATTAAAAATTGTCGGGGGAGAGCAATAGGCAAAGAAACGGAAGAGGGAAAAAGTGGAAGAGGAGATTTCTCTCGGTCACCCGCAGGTTCACAAGCGGGATAAGAAGAACTCCGATACTACGGCGTATAATTCGTATATACTGCTTACTACGGACTTTTTGGTCGATTCGCCGTAGGCGGACAATAATACTTATCATCAATATACGATTCTTCTTAGGTCTAAGTCATCTAACTAGGCCGTTTCCATGGGAAAAGAGCCTTAGCTATTCGTATGGCGGTCCGCGCCCCAATCTAAGTACTGCACCGAAGTAAAGTGTACCTAGGTAGTCCTGTTATACACCTTGCAAGGTATTGGAAGTACTCTAGGTGGTCAACGAATCCTTCGTCTACCATGGTACCTTTGAATCTAGCATAATAAATTTCACCCTCATATTCAACAGCGGATATTCCTGACGCTAATAGAAGACGTGCGGTGTTCGACGAAGACGTAACGTCCGCTGGGACTTCCGAGGACGTCGACATACTGGGATAATTTGTAGCCACCGTGTACCTAGAGAAGCCTACCTACCAGCTATCGCAGTAAGCAAGTTACGGGCTACGTCTGTATTGTTGACCTAGCACGCTCAAAATACTCTGCTGCAGCTGAGATCATCTTGATCAGCACTATTTTCTTACAAACCTCCCAATAAATGTCCAGTAATGTCTAGTATTCGGCGCATTTTCCCTCAAGCAAGGATCTCAACCGATAGCAACATCGAAAGTAATCAATACGACTGACCTGATAGGCCACCCTGTGTGAGCTCCTGCAGGAAGATAGTAAGAAATCCCTCCAGCGTCGTTGGTCTGACACCTCGTCTTTCCCCATTCTAATCAATGGGCTCCCTTGGTAACAAAATCCTACATCTACCTCAGTTTTGCGGGGGTCATATTGCCATTGACCAAATGATTGGTCAACCATGCACCGGCTTACTGTATATATCTCGCATGAGTCGCTCTGTCTACACTCCGAGCAAAAGTAAATATAAAACTGTGTGCACGACACCAACCTTCAATGAGGGGCTTTGAACTGGGCATGAGGAGGACAGAGACGTGGGATGCCACCCAATACCTTAAGTCTAGCCAGCACCGCTCTTGACTGATTTGATGCACTCATCGAAGAGTGTGTCTGTTGCAGAGGACAACCCTGTAGGCGCCTGATACACAAGAGGGACATCCATTCTGTAAGTCCAGGGTGAGTGTGATTGTGGTTGTAGAGACCGCCAGCTCACGTGTCTTTACAAGTATCTGATCAGCAGCCATTTGCATGGCAAGTAAGGAGTACAACTCTGTCTTCGCCAGAGAGCGGTCGGTGATCGCGAGCCCATTCACATCACCGGTGAGCAAATTGACAAAGCTCCTGCCTGCCTACTTTATAGAAATATTATGTGGAAGAGACCGACGGGCCTCAAATCGAATATCACATCTGTTCCATTGATTCGAAGGCGTCTATCCCTCAACAGTCACAGGGAGTGGCGGCTTCAAAGCTCTAGCACTCCGTCTTCCAACGAAAAATAATCGAGATAGTAGCAGTTTGGATCACAGCAATTGATCTGACTGATCGTAGCACAAATAACCGACATTTGACATCACTCCTATCTTCATACAGCCATTAACGATAGTGGGAAACAAGACCGACTGATGCTGCAAGATGCCGGCTGGATGCATGTCAATATCGTCCTACCTTCTTGTGCGTCATCGAAATGGGAGAACGAAAAACAGATGCAAAATCAGAAGGTAGTCGTACGAAACGAACATCCTGTAGCCAGCGGCTTTTCCGAACAATCAATGTATGAATTGTTGTTGTTGTTGTTGCCTACTTCGAGGACATCTGCCTGGGTCCCGTCAAACCCAACATCCCTTTCAGCGATGCTTCTAATCCGTATGAGATGAGACTTTGTACACCTTTATGGCGTTCAGTTCTATCATCTCGGATGAGTAGTCGCCAGGAAGAAAGATGGGCCACATCACGAAGCGTAAAAGGCGAGGCGCAATTCCTTACACCTCTCTCGTAAACCGTCCAGTAAAATCGAGGCTCGTGAGCTCTCTCAGCAAGGGCATAGGTGAGGCTGGGGAATCCGCAACACCTTGTTGTACCAAAGACGCAGACAATCTCTGAGCGAAGAGCACGTACGAAAAGGAATGAACGATCTCTGGCATGCTGTCAGTTGCCATCCCAAGGTTGCTGATCAACCCTTCGGTGTACAATCAGAAGTCAAAATGGGATAGATTGGTTGGGTTATGTAGGAAGACAAGGCAAGCAAAACAAGGAAGTACACACCTGTCACCTCAATAGTAATACCAATATCGGGTCGTCAATCCTCGACTATGGTTGTATTGAACCTACCTAAGCAAGGCATCTATCTATGGAGTAGGCCAAGATAGCTCCCCCTACCGACGAGTGGCCCTGAAACTCCTCCAGCCATGTATGACGATTGTGGTTGGTGGCCACCCATAGGCTGTCATGTTTTCAGGAGGCAAATTCAGCCCACGAGAAGATACCCAGGTAACTAGTACGGAGCGTTCACCTATTATTATTGGTATAGGAGGCAGAGGCAAAACCTAATGGAAATGAGGCCATGCCACTAGCTAAATCATACCAGCTGTTGCTCCTTTTCCTAACCCCAGTGTCCCACGATCTTCAGCTGCCCAAAAGCCAACAGTGAGCATTCAATATCCACTTGTGTTCACTGTTAATAATTATAATATCATATTAATATCATCATCACTGCCCCTCTGCGTCCTATATTAATGGTAGCCTGGATATACCTCCGGCAGCTGTTCTCCATATCTTCTACTACTTCCCCTTGAATCTGTCTACATATACGGAGTACAAATCCCCATCATTCTTCTCGTCCTGTACCCATTTCTGAATTATCGACAAAGCCCTTGTGTGCAACTACGGGAGACCGCGTCCTTCATCTGAGGCATTTTCATCGTACAAACCCTCCGTTGTCTGTGGCTTAGAGTGGTAGCCTCGTGCGCGAAACATCAAGATCCTTTCGCATATTATTGCTATCACCAACAGACTTCCGACCGTTTTGATCGAACGAGAACCTAGTCCGCTTTGGTGGCTTTGGTGCCTCTAGTCACCTAGTGGCCCATTAATATCTGTGCTAACCTTACCTCCTTATGGTATGTGGAACTGGCAACTTGAAGAATGATCCCTGTCAAGCGCCCGAGGGAGTAATATGACTAAATGTGGATTAGCGCCAGAGGCAACGCGTTCCGTCACTCGTCGATCAAGCTTACATACGGAGGTACGTATCTCGATTATTTATCGTCGGTTTATTATTATTGTTTCCGCCAAAATCCGCCTGTTGGCTGGAACAAAATATCGCGAATAATAATAATAATAATAAAATCCATCATAATAATATATTCGTTAGGAAATCATCTTTGCTGCTACTCTTCCTTCACTTTTGCAATCGCCTCCCATCAGCGCTCACTCGCATATGCTCTTGATGTTCGACTCGGTTGAATCCGTGCTCTGAAGAAAATAAGGGAGATGCCGTGGACTGTAACAAATTCATTCAAGCGGTACGTTTTGCTTTTTTGTTCTAATCTCCCTCTCTTTACCCCTTCACTCTCTTTGCTCGGTCACTATTATCGCTATTCACTCCTTGGATCTACTGCCATTCTAACTTGTCCAGTTCTAGAGGACTCATGAAAACTTACGGAAGATCGTTATGGCGCGTCTATGATGACGACGATAATGGCCCTGCCGCGAAAAAGCGACGCGTCGAGGCGGGCAACGAGTCCGACGACGCGGAAAACAGTCTTCAATATGCTATTCGCGAGTCTTCCGCTGCCATTTTATCGAGCCCGTCGCGTCGCAATTCAGTAGTTCTCTCGGAGGGGACGCATGACGATGACTTGTCCACGCCTCCATCATCGCCGCCTCCCAGATTAACCCCTCCCCCGGCAAACACGAGAAAACCCACTTTTTCATTTCTGAAGCGCAAACAATCATCGACGAAAGATTCGGGCAATGGCACCCCGCTCACGGAAGTCAACTCCAATAGTGTGCGGTCGTCGGTCGATCCCCCCAAGAAGAAGGCGGCGCAGTCGCAACCACCCGTTTTGAAACAGATGCAGATTGATCTGGGCCACGAAGTCAGAAAAACCTGTGCTACTTGTGGGATGGAGTACGTGCCCTCCAATGCGGAGGACGCGGCGCTTCACAAGAAGTTTCACGACATGAACTCAACCGGGGTGGATTTGGGAAAGGCTTTTATGAGGGCGAACGCATGCCGCTGGGTTTACGAAGCCACTCGGTTCGACGAAGGCTACGTTGTTATTGTGGATCGCAAGGCTTCTCCGACCGTGAAGAATCAGGCCAAGAAGGTTCTGGAAGTGATCAGCAAGGAGTTGTCTGCGCCTGAAATCTCTGACGATACCTTATGGAGTCAGACGGAGCCGCCAGAACGTCTGCGGAAGAACGGTGCAGAGGAGAAAGTGGATCGCTACAAGGTGTTTCTGCACATGAAGGACAGCCGGTGTGTGGGAGCATGTCTCACTGAGCGTATCTGGGAATCACGGCCCGTGGAGTGCTCGACACCAGCTCAGAACGGAGCCGATCAGCCGACCGACTCTGCGATTACCGTCCGGGACGAGGTGCACCCCGCTATCGTGGGTATCTCGCGCATTTGGACATCGGGCTCGTCTCGAAGGAGAGGAATCGCCCTGGATCTTCTTGATTGCGTTGTGACCAACTTTATCTATGGGATGGAGATTCCCAAGGAGCAGGTTGCTTTTAGTCAGCCGACGGAGAGTGGGAAACGTTTAGCACAGGCCTTCTTCGGGCCAGGAGTCCAGTGGCATGTCTACAACGAAAGCTAAAACTGGCCACCAGCATGCCAGCACGCGAGCTCAAGTGGTCATTGATTTGCGCTCTGAATCTCTTCTTTCGAATGGGCCAGATGATACCCTTCTTCCCCGGGACGGATGAGCCCGGGTTAGGAATCTTGTGATGACCCTTCGTGTCTGTTTGTATAACCTCAGGTGTTTGGGAAGGCGGCCTCTTCCTGTTCTCAATTGTTCAACACGCGCTACGTGCTTTTCTTCTATATTCTTTTCTGGGTACCCTTGAATATGCGGGTCAGATATCATTTTCGCAATGTAACATACAGCCTTTTTCTTGATCGCGTTTTAACTCTGGTGTCCGTACTATATTTTGAGGCAACGGTTGGAGGACAATCGAATACAGACAGAATGCAAACAAGCACCATCAATTTGACCATTCATTGAACAAGAAATAACCCAATCTATATACGCACCAAACGTGCTTTGTTCATTATTACAGAAGCGCCCAAGTCCCGACCCCGTTGGCCGTCGCGACTTGTGATGCTCTCCGCTTGCCGAAAGCCGCGCGGATGACCGGCCCTCCATAGCTTAAACGCCGTAGCTGTTGCCATCTCACCTTCCAGCCTTCGTAGCTCCCTCCATCAATTCCATCCTCCCTGCCCTCATGGTCGGTGGGAGCCATTTACTCTGCGATGTCTGGATTAAATCCTTTCCGCCCTAAAAAGCCAGAGAGTGAGGTTCATCCGCCCCTTCCGAATGCTGGGCATGACGGTGCCTGGCCCCCGAGAGGTGAGCCTCGTCTATTACTATTGCTCTTTGTGTATAAAGTCAACGCTGACGGACTTTCATTAGCAGTGCCTCCTAATCCATCGCCGTCCTCTGTCTCGACAAACTCATCCTACCCTGCTGCTCCGTTGACTGCCGGATCTCTAACGAATTCGTCCGCAACTCCTCATGGCCATTCCGTGACCCCTCCCGGATCCTCGACGTCAGATGCTGACGACTCTCAAACCTCGGACGATCAGTCACTACCAGACCCATTCCAAAAAAGTTCGCACATGAGCGACAATGATGTGGATGACGGGGAGGAGCTCAATGATGAGGCCTGGAAGTCGTCCCATTCTCATCGCTGGACCCCCGCAGCTGATCGCCGTCACTCAGCTATCAGCATCGCTCCCCAACCAACGCCGTTTCCACAAGAAGCAGTAGTATCGACTCCCACGACCCCTCTCGCTTCCTCAGCAGGACGGAATGCGGGAACAGAAGATAGCAATCGTTTGGGGGCGCTGGAAAACCAGAAGAACCTGCGAGAGAATACGAAGAATGCGACGCCGACTGCGCTTGTACCTATATCAGCTCCTCGCGGGGTGGCTCATACGGGCAGTGGTACTGCCTGCATTCCTGGACAATATACAGTTGCTCCATCATCCGAGCTTGAGACTGGCCCGAAGCCTCTCGCAGTGCGTTCGGCAAACAGGGATAAGAAACCTCCACCACCACCTAAAAGCCATCACGGGAAGTTGATCAATCCCAGTCCTCATGCGACCTCTTCTAATTCCCAACCGATACCCCCTCGGCCAACCAAACGGTTCTCCTACCATGGCACTTCTTCGGAGACATCCCTTTCTCTCACACCAGATACACCTCCCAGCAGGTCATCTCAGCCGAGGATTGATTATTTTACTCCACTACATGATAACCCAGCACCTCAATCAGCTGACACGCTCAGACGTAGCCAGTCACAGCACAAGCGCCCGCCAACGCCGCCGCTGAGTAGACGACATAGTCAGATGAGGAGGTCCAAAAGCACTACGTCCAGAGCAAATCTGTCTCGACTATCAATGCTATCAATGCCAGCTGGAAAGTCTGAGGTGAATGCATCTCCTCCTTCGAGCCCAGGTCCTCGAACTCAGGAGCCCGGAATAGCCCCGCCGATGTCAGACGAGGCAGAACCTGGTTCTGGTCAACGTGAGCTGCTGTTGTCAAGGCGAGCATCTCAGGTGAACCCGCTGCCACCACCTCCCCCGCCGAGGAGGAACCGAGTTTCCAGCAGTCATAGCAACAGTAGAAGCCAACCTACACAGGAGAAGCGGCCAGAGGATGAAGACTTTATCCCTCGTCCGTCGAATGCCAATGACATCTTGGCCGATTTGTCGCGGCTACAGAAAGAAGTGGATGATCTCCGTGGTCACTATGAAAGCCGCAAGGTCAGTCACTAGAGGACTTACGACGTTACGATAGACTACGGCGCTATACATGCACCTTGCACGAGGGTCGACTTGCTACACTTGAACCGATAACGAAGTAAATGATACATTGCCTACAATGTGCTTATGCGAGTGACCTCGATGGAGGGACTTGGTATATATAAGTTATGTCAGAGGCAGCCGAGCAATGAGTTACGACTACATAGCGATCTATCCAATACAATTTCAAAATCCTTCCATCCGTCCTTCTCGAACGATGAAACAAACCAAGTGATGGCGCGAATATAGTGCCTGAAGGCCTTCAATATCAGGCATCAATACCTGCTACTAGAACTTGCAGCTGTGATTGGTTGATGACTTACATCGTTGCGATGACGTCAGCTTCCCCTCCTTTCGTCGTCTGCGACCTTCATCCAAAAGACAGACAGACAGACAGTCAAACGGTATAACTGACGAATATTAGACAAAGAGATGGGTATTTAGTGACCTAGAGGGGTTATTATGGACTCTTTGGAGGTTCCACGAGAGACGCAGAAACTCCATTGTAGCCACTGCTCATCAATAAACTATTATTGCTCCATCTAGAACCAGATCAGCCCGCCTCACTTGACCCTACTCTACTCTAGAAGAAACGCCTCACTGCACCTGACTGAGAGTTTCCATGCATACTGTCATAATCCACCTCATCATTCCAGAGCGCTTCCCGTGCATGAATAAAAATTCTTATGCGATCTTCTCACTGACTGCATCTTGACTATCATTATTTTATTACCTCTGCAACCATCTCAGTCTTGAATCTTTTCTTCTGATTACCGTCGTTTATCTATCTTATCTGCCCGCCTGATTATCGACAAGGAGTCCAACAGTTTAGCTGTGCGGCGAACGCATCTCGATTGTTTCAAGCCAGACGTCACTCTCCCTTTGCTCTACTCAATCTTATTCCTTCTAAAACCACAATTCCCATACAACAGAAAGACTCCGACATAATGACCACGCCGACTCTCATAGATCTACCTCCCCCGCCCTCGGATCCTGTCACGCCGTCGGACATGGGACCGTAAGAGCATCCCTTTCCTTTCCCCCCCGTCTTCTCCTTTTACAATCTACCAGATAGTGCATCACTTGAAGAAGAAAAGCGCAATGAATTGACTCGTATAATTGTTCAACAGAGGCACACCAAATTCAGGCACGACCTCCCTCTCTGCACTGTCCACCACCGCTATCAAAGACGGCCATCAGGGCCAGCCTCTACCACACGGGCGACATGCTCATCACTCATCCTCTGCCTCGGGAACGTCTACATCTACCCTGGAGGCGGAACGAGCCGACCGCATCTCCCGTCTCGCCGGGCTGGAACGTGTCGCAACCGCCCGAGCAGGAGGTGTTCCTCAGTCGAATCTCGTGTTCGCGACGGCGCACGGCCCCGGCTACTTTGACAGCGGATCCGGTTTCAAAGAAAGAAGCACCGTGGGCAGTGCCAGCGCCACCGGCAGCGTGGGTGCTCGTACTACATGGGCAAGCGGCAGCGATGCGCTCGACGCGGACAAGATGAGCGAAGACACGAACGATGACGATGAAACCTCTAGCGTGGGAAATATCAGTGAAGGGGATGCAAGCCTGGTTGCATTTGGAGAGGGCGCCAGTACGATCAGTGGCCCGATTTCGCATCCCAGTGTCAACCGAATGTCGTCCGGAGGTCGTCCGAGTTCGCTGGGAGCTGGAAGTCCTAGCATGAGCCGAGCAAACCCCCTCGCGTCGTATCAGCCTGGCGTCGAAGACAACGCCGCCGTGTCCTCTTCCTTATCTCCTGCGGGATCGAACACGCCGGAACAGATGCATGACGCTCGCATGCTGGACGGGGTAACCTATGACAGTGATGTCGTCGACACGACTGTGAGAACCCCGCGGCTGGCCACACCATTCAGCCACGGCCAGTCTGCCAACCGGAACGATGACTCGGAGGTCAATTGAGAGGAAAGCAGAGTCCAAAAGGAGTGAGTGGGCGTTTTTCTTACACAGATGGATTCTTGTAACTTTTAGCTATGGATCATGGGAGACACCCGTGATGGGAATTTCAGGTTGTGACGGCGGTCTCAAAGCAGATACCTCGAGAATGAGTGTGATTTTTCTGTAGGATAATTAATAGCACATTTGAAATGGTTTTCCCTTCCAATCTAGCAGTATTCAGTATCGGATGAGATGTTGTATGGGGTGGGCCGAGAAGAGTCGATCAATTATCCCGATGGCGACATTCACATGGCCACAATAACATCATAATACCAGCAAGAAATACCATGAACATCAGCATCTTGTTTGAAGACTGAATAGTCCGGGAACAATTCATAGAGAAACTCATAACTTTCTGTAGAAAATGACTTACTACAATCATAAAACCAATAATCAAGCCAAGAAACACTCTAGACGGGCAATTTTGCCGCTGAAGGCCACCACCAAAATTTCTTACACTTGGTCTGTCCGTGTCTAAGAACTTCCTCTCTTCTTCTCTTCACCTTCAATTCCACTCCTCCCACACCTCCTCCCTCCCAACCCTACAGTCTTCTCCAGTCCCGTTCATTGCTGGCATTGACTTGTCAAGCACTGAAGACCTGACAATTTGATTTATTTCCCTCATCTAACTGCCAAGCTCAGCTGCCATCCGCCTTTGTTTTCTTTGTGCGAGATTGCGCCCCAGTGTGTGTTTCTGAGTCTGCTCCGTTGCGTCAGACAAACAACAGCTCGCCACACGCAAAAAGCATCAAGCACATTGAAACGGAGTCGTCCTCGAGTCAACTCATTTCCCCCCCGGTTCTGCAACTTGTGACGTCTCTGCTCCTTCGCCGCTTCTGGTGTTGAAATCTCAATACATCCTGCGCCCATCTGCGTCTTATTCGTTACACGCAGCTGAAGCTAGACCTACGTCGAGTCCGTCAGATACTATCTACTTCGTTGGAATTTTCGAGACACTGTTACGCGCGCATTAACGTTGCTGTGGTGCATATCGGAAACTTTCAAGGCGGGCTTTCAGAACCGAGTCGAGAGAATTATTACATCAACATGGCAGCTCCTACACAGCTTGCTTGTAGGTCTCCCTCTTCGCATTTTTATGAACAAATCTGCTTGTCGCCTGTATTAGCTACAAATGAAAATGTATGAATAGTGCTGACTTGCCACAGTCCGAACGGTCAAAGGGATTGGCATCTTGGATGCGGCCCCCGTCTATGAACCTTTGTCGGGGTTTGTGAGGTAAGAATAGCTATTTGCAGCACCTATACAAATGATTTAGGCTAATAGAACTTCTATTGTGCAGGCCTGAGGGAAACATCCGCTGCAGCGCTTATTCTCCATGCGGCCGATATTTTGCCTGGGCGTCTCCCGAGAGGTATGCGACCATGGCGATTGTCCGAAGATTTGGCAGACGAGCTCGCTAACTATCTACTTTAGGGTCACTATTGTCGACCCCTCTGTTGGACACGTTGTCTCCACGATTTCTGCCGAAAATGTCTTTGAGCTGGGATTCTCCCCCCTCGGCACCTACCTGATCACTTGGCAGCGACCCTCAAAGGACGCCAACGGAGATGCCGTCAAGAATCTCAAGGTCTGGAAGGTGATCGAGACGTCGCCTGAGAGCAACGGAGACGAACATACTGTTGTGGGCTGCTTCGTTCAAAAGTCGCAGACAGGCTGGAATCTCCAGTACACGTTCGATGAGAGCCTCTGCGCTCGCGTCGTCACCAACGAGGTCCAGTTTTTCCAGAGCGACAACCTGTCAAAGGTCTGGAACAAGCTGCATGTGGAGGGTGTGTCGGACTTTGCCCTCTCTCCCGGCAAGAACAACTCGATTGCTGTCTTTATTCCCGAGCGCAAGGTTAGTTTTCCGATCGTGGGTCTTTCGCAATGATTTTACAGCCAACTTACTTGTTCCTTCTTTTCGTCCAGGGTCAACCAGCAGCGGTCAAGGTGTTCAACATGCCTCAGTTCGGAGCGCCAGTGTCCCAGAAGAGTTTCTTCAAGGGTGACAAAGTCCAGCTCAAGTGGAACAGCAATGGAACAACTCTGCTGGTGCTTGCGCAGACCGAGGTCGATCGCAGCGGTAAGAGTTACTACGGAGAAACAACTCTGTACCTGCTCAGTGCCAATGGTGGCTTTGATTCGCGCGTGGACCTTGGTAAGCCCTTCCGGTGTACCTTTCCCCATCGTGCATTTGCTGACTCTACCGTATAGACAAGGAGGGCCCGATTCACGATGTTTCCTGGAATCCCAACTCAAAGGAATTTGGTGTTGTGTATGGATACATGCCAGCGAAAACCACCATTTTCAACTTCCGGGGTGTGGCCAAACACAGTTTCCCTCTAGCACCTCGCAACACCATCTTGTTCTCTCCCCATGGGCGTTTCGTATTGGTGGCTGGCTTCGGTAACTTGGCCGGACAAATGGACATTTACGACTTGGACAAGAACTACTACAAGGTAGCGACCGTTGAAGCTTCGAATGCCAGTGTCTGCGAATGGTCGCCGGATGGACAGTTCATTTTGACGGCTACCACCAGCCCGCGTCTCCGAGTGGATAACGGCATCCGGATCTGGCACGTCAGCGGTGGATTGATGTACAACGAGGATATGAATGAGCTGTACGAAGTCGTTTGGAGGCCCCAGTCGACCATCCAGCACCCTCTGGGCGATCCCTTCCAGACCCTCCCCGCCCCTCACCCGTCCGCCCTGGCCTACCTGAGCACCAAGAAAGCTCCCGCGAAGCCGGTCGGCGCCTACCGTCCCCCAGGCGCCCGTGGCCAGGTCACACCCCTCGCGTTCAAGCGCGAAGATGAGGGCGGCGCAGCCTACGTCCGGGATGGCGCTAGCGGTGGCAGCGCGCTGAACGGATTTGGCAAGCCCCGCAGACGCGAGGTGCCCGGTGCAGAACCGGTCGAGGAATACCTGCCTCCTGGAGCCGCTCCCGGAGGAGGTGTGGCTCTGCCGGCCGGAGCCGACCAGGAAAAGCTCTCCAGGTCGGCGGCAAAGAACAAGAAGAAGCGTGAAGCCAAGAAGCAGCAGCAGCAGGATGGTCTGGCTCCCCCCGCGCACGGCGGCCAGTCTGGACAGAGCCCCGACCGTCGCGGCCACGAGCGAAGCCGCTCCAAGGGCCAGAACGGTCACGTTGACGGCAATGCCCGCCGCAACGGCCATCAGGCCAACGGCGCATCGCAGTCGGCGAAAGCGAAACCCGCCGAGACGCCTGCACCCGCGCCCGCGCCCGCCCCTGCCGCCCCCGCCCCCGCCGCAGACGCCGCCGACGCCGCGAACCCCACCGCGCAGGATAAGAAGATTAGAGGACTTCTGAAGAAGATCCGGGCGATCGAGGAGCTGAAAATGCGACTTGCTGGTGGGGAGAAGCTGGAGGATACGCAGGTGAAGAAGATCCAGACCGAGGACTCGGTGCGCAAGGAGCTCGAGGCTCTGGGATACAACGGATAAGCGGACTATAGTCTTTCTTTCAGGAAGCGAAATGCAATATGAGCTAGAGGCGGTCACCTGTGCCTTGCTCGGTGTCTTGGATGTGCTGTGTCTATGGGGCAATATCTCGAATATCTCCGCCACATTTCGTCCACATGTTTTGAGTTGTAAATAAGGTCGACCGGGACTTGGCTTTCTTTCTTCATATGTATTACGCTTTGGAACGGCTATATGCAGGAAATGGCAAGGAAGGAATGTACATTGAAAGAGCATTCTCGCTGACATCTCAAATGCTTGTCAAGTCGCTGCCTGAGGAACACCGATAGATTCGATTAGATGAACTTAGATGAGAATGGAATTCAGCAACATTTAGAGAGGTACTTTTACTTCTAGTTATACTCCTAGTCATTTCCAGTAAATACTACGGTGAAATGTCCCAACCGAAATAACCCCCCGTTTCCTAGTCTTCGTTCACCCTTCATGTCTGCCCAGCTGCCCTTCCGCCGACATTGACGCTGATGTAGACTTGTCCGAAGATCGAACGACGAGCTGATCAGAACCGATCAACGCCATCCGATCTTCTCCGCGAAGGAGGACATATCAGCATCATTGCCTGCGGAACAACAGACTGGAATAACCAGACAATCCAGATGAGGAAGCGACGACAGAAGTCCTCGATAGAATAATATGTCGTCAAGGATCGGAAAACAGGGGTCCAGCGAACTGGATTCGGATGGGGGTTCTTGGCTTGATGTCTCGCATCTGATACAGAGCTTATCCCGTCACGAAGACGGGATTTCAAGGCATGGTCCTCGCCTTGCGCTCCACCTTGCAGCGCGAATTTTGACGACTTGAGGGCATTACGCCGTCTCAATAAGAGGGAAGAAAAATGAACAAAGGCGCAATACTACATTTATCATCAGTGGGATTATTCTCGCGTAGGAAGTAGTGGGTATCTCTGTTTGGAATTTCATGTTAAATTCGAATATCAAGCGAAGATGCGTGCTCGTTTGATTGGACTTCCCATTCGCATTGATCGGTTGCCGCTGGCCATGCCACTTAGGAGGCGGCCCATTCCGTCCACGTCTAACTCTCCCCTGCGGAGCATGAGCTGATCGGCCTCAGTGGTTGCTTCTTCGCTGACTGACTGCTGAGAGACGGGGATCTCCTCGGGTTCGGTCAGCTTTGGCGCAAGAATGATGATGCGATGTTCTGATGTGATGAGGATATCAAAGTCCTGACGCTCCGTGTCTCGAGAACGGCGAGCAGCTGCAGGAAGATGACCGATTCCAGTAAAGTTCTCTCCCATCAGGTGGATGTCCTGGATAGGTGAAACTCTGCAGCGGTTTGATGCGTCAAAAGTGCCACTGGCTTTGATGGCGTTGCGCCACAGGGAGAGTAGACTGGGGATCACAGCGCTCTGACTGCCATGTCGTAGCAATACTGACTCGTCAGGCAGGGTGTCTCTCAGTGAACTCGTCTGGTACACCGAGATCTCTCCGCACAAAGACGGGGCGGATGTGCCAAGGGTGCCTTTCAACAGAGTATCCTCCCGCACACGCTTGGTGGAGGGAGTCATGGGTGCAAAGTTCGGCCGAGGCTCAACGCTGGACTCGTTGTTGTCGGCTTTGTTTCGTCCTGTCATCCGACTCACAATCCTACCACTCACGGAAAACGCGGTCAGCGAACCGCCAGAGACACCCTGTATGCTAGACTGTCGTTGGAGAGGCCCCTTAGTACTGCCCGGGCCGGCTCCCTCAAGATCCCATACACCCCATTCGCCATCCGCCATCAACACCATAATGGCTCGTCCGCCGAGCACCCATTCGGCGTCAATAATAGTCTTCCGCCGCGCCAGCCCTGAAGGCGATTGTTCGAATCCAGGGTAGAGACTGATCAGCCACTTTCCCTCAGTTTCGACCTTTTCAAAATCACCCTGAGGACCTGTTGTCCTTCTAGACACCTTTGCCGGCTTCCTGGAGAAGCAAGAGTAGACTTTCACGCACCCGCTGTGGAAGGCGACTAGTAGGGTTGAGTGACGAAGAGCTGGAAAAGTCGACGGGTTGAATGAGATGTTCTTCGCCGGCGCGGGCAGATAGACTCGTTTAGACACAATCTCGTCATCGTACAATCGATATATAATTTGAGCATCGCCTCTCTCCTCCACAATGGGGATCCGATGTATTAAGAGGAGACCAGATGCTTCCGCGGAGTGAGTCGCCACCAGAAGATCCCATCGCTCACTGTCTTGAAAATCCGACTTGGTTGGAGACATAGTGACATCCTCATCTAATTCGATTTCCTGACAAGTAAAACTGATACTGACTCCCCGTGGAACTTCCTGGTGAGACACTCCGCCGGATATGGAGACAGTTTGAACTTGCCATGAGGTGAGTTCTGTCTGTGTTGGGTGAGGAGGGATCAAGGGTAGAGTTACAACCCGAGTCGAATAATCAGCACACACAGCGGCAATCACCATAAGCTTCTTGAGAGCCGGAGGGAAAGGGTCAAGCGACGAGCGAGCTGTCTCGGGGAGGATGCGAGGCACTGCCAATTCAAGAACTCTGCTGCCAAGAGGTATATCAATCTGACGGAGGATATCCTCGAATGGATAGGCTGAGTCGACCTCAGTTTCGTCTTCTTCGAAGTCGTAGACAGGCCCTTCTTCCTTGGGTGTCTCTGCTGCGCTCTCCTCATCGGAATCGATGATCATGACTGCATCGTCAGTGCTGCCGCTCACTCTGGCGGGTTTGGCGGCTTTCTGAGTGGACGTCTTAAGTGCAGAGAAGCGTTTGCCACCTCTCCAAATCACTTTCAGACCATTCTCATAGCCATATACGACGATGGATGAACCATTGGGGGCGAGGATCGGATACGCTTTCGCCGCATGAACGCGCTGAGGAAGCTGATAACTAAATGCGCAACAACTGGCGTTAGAATAGCGTCTCTTAGGAGATCAAGGAGCACAAGCATAGTACCTCAGTTGCAACCCGTCATCCCTCAGCTTGACCAAAGGTCTGGTTGGGAAGGATGGCATCTTGCCACAAGGTAAAGGCAAGTTTGGTTCAGCCAAAGTAGCTTGACTTGTCAGATAAATTACCCGATTTTGGTCGACGATAGTAGCTTAATCCAGAAGAGGAGAAGAGAAGGCGAAGAATCAGGTCTGGAGGATAGAAAGGAAGAAGAAAGAATGAGGATGAGGGATGTGGTTGTATTGTGGTGTGTTGTGTTTGGTCTCTGCGGCAGAAGAAAATAATAATACTCATGATCACCAAAAGTTGATTCTGCCGCGTCGCGCGTCAACCATCCAAGTGAGAACTAGATAGTTCCTCTTGTGACTCAACAGCACAGTCCGCCAATTCCCAAGAGTCTGCATGGATTGACAATGGATATGATCTCAATCCTGGCTCCTCTTGCCAGAGAAATTTTGACTATACTCGCAATTCCGCGTCGATAATGGCCTCCGTTCGTTCCTTAGGCCTCCACGAACCCTCGGCCATACCTTTTCTTGTCGCAGAGGACCTCCTGCCTCCTGACCCATCAGAGAATCAATACGAATGGCGTACAACGGTCGATGTAGGTCCGAATGGGCCCGTGGATGATGAACTTGTCTGGACTACAAGCTGTGTCGTTTGGTCACGAGCGGGAGTCGTGAAGAGGGTGTTCCGGTTGGATATCGAACGAGAGGAGATCAAACATGCTCTCTTCACAAGATTCTCCGTCGAGAAGGCCACTGAGCCAGATGGACATCCTATACAGGCGCAGGGCCTCAATGGTAACTCAGGCAGCGAGCCTGGCCAGACTCGTGGTCCGCAAAGCCAACCATCACAGAACTCCCCGGGGACGTCGCCGAGTCTGCTCGATCGACCTGTTCAAGGATCGCAGGCTGCTGAGACTGGGGATAGCTCAAGAGCCTTGGTTGTGGTACTGAAATCACAGGCCCACATCTTCTTTCTAAACGGCAATAGCCATGTGATTCCCCTGCCTTTCGAGGTTGATTCGGTGTTTGCAACCCCTCGAGGTCTTCTCTTTCAGAGGAAAATACAAGACGAAGATACTAGTATTTACCCTATGGCGCCTCCAAATTCATTCATCTCATCATTTCCTACCACCGACTTTCGCGCTTCTCAATCCCTGGATCTGCCCTCTGGCAAAGCCAAACGACCATCGTTAACCATTTCTCCTGCTCAGAACACTGCTTTGAACTCCCGAGCTACTAAGAATGCGAATCTACCCCGGGTGTTCTCTCTCATGGACCCACACTCTGAAATGGGCCTGGTTGTGACCAAACAGACCTCACGTTGGTTACAGAGTAGTATCAACAGCAAACCCTCCGGTCTGGATGTCCTTGATCCTGCCGATGAAATCGTATACGTTTCTCCAAATAATGAACTCTTGGGATCTAGCCGGACTCTGAGTAAGAATCCGTTGATCCTCGTGGTAACCGTCAACATGAATACTGGGCTGTACACTCTCTGGACGGCACGATATAGAGAAGACGAGACTGGTCCTTCCTCCAAGAAACGACGGAGGCGAGACACAGGGGGCACGCGATCTAAACGTCGTAGTTCGCATTTCAGCATGGCGACAGGAGCGACCACGCCTGCTGCACGCCCGTCCGCGGCCAGGGAAAGCTTCGGTCCCCGAGGCGACAACTGGAACGTGTCCGGCTTCTCCCACTCCCAGTACTCCGTCGACAGCAGGCCGGATGATGATGACCTCGCATCAAGATTGGGCCAGGACTTTGGCGATCTCGGGGTTCCGTCGAAGACATCACGGCGGGTGAGTTCCATGCTCGCTCGCGCTGACCTTGCGACCAGTCAGGATAGAATCGCATTCTCAGATCTCGCTACAGGAAGTCAAACAGGCACCGTGCCTCATGGAGGCCTGCGTCAATCCATTGGCGGTACCAGCACCCGTGGGAGTTTTGGATTCAATCCGCGGGGTTCGCTGCCACCAGGAACCGGCTCCGTATACAGTACGGCAAGCAGCTTCGTCGATGCACCGGTTGATCGTCTACTCGAAGAACTAAACGACGATAGCCTATTTGAGGGATTTGGCAATATGGAACTCAAGGAGACGACGTCTGGGCTGCCAGAAGAGGTTTTGCTCTCGAAAGTCGAAAGCTTCTCGACGAGATTTTCTGGCACATTTCAAACTCCTGTCAGGTCTTTTAAGCCTTCCCGAAGAGTGAAAATCATCACTCTGTGTCCATCAGAATGTGGAATCACCCAGAACGGAAATTCGGCTGCTCTGGCTGTTTACCTTCTGGACCAGGACGCAAAATCGATGACTGTTGTGAATCTCCGCGCTGACAGGGTAGCACTGCCGAAGAAAGATGCAGTGACTGCCAAGAAACTGCGAAAGAAGGCCTCTTCTGAGGAGCGTTCTTTACTCGTCCAGGCGACGGGCATACATCACTTCACGGATATTCGAGATGCCTGCAGGGTTGTTGATGGTCAGACTTCACGCATCTTGACACTTGGAGCAGCACACGACGATGAAAACGAATTGTACCTGCAAAGCCCATGGAGCAATCCTATCAGAGTCGACATTCCCCACAATCTAATGCTATATGAGAGATATGGCGTGTCCTTCAGCGCATCCTCTAATCGCCCACGAGAAAGTGGTATGAATCGCATAATGACTGATGGCCCGGTATCAATATCTGGTCTTGACCATCCGTCTGTTCGAGGAAAATTCGATGTGATCGACGCCACGCATAGACGACACAAGCTACAGATACAGATGGAGCCAACCAATGAGCTTGTTAAGAACGTCATTCGAATCTGTAAATTTGTTTTGCGTGACTTTGAGAAAGCTGGCGATGGTATATTGGCTGGTTGGTGGGAAACCGTCAAGTGGCTTCGTGCGAGAGACACTGGCGAAACTGACCACGAGTGGACTGCAATGACAATCGTGTTGTTCGCAATGGCATTGCAATTCATTGACAGTGATCAAACTCCCGTCAAACAAGCACGGAGAAAGAAAGGTCTCCTTAGGTCCAGCAGTGGAAGCTATGTCGACCTTGAGAGCTGGGAAGCGATGTTGGACAAGGAATCAAGCTCTTCTGGCGTTGTAGCGCCTTGGATGGCCAGCAGTTCTTGGGGATGGATCCTCGAGCAAGATGCAGAACAAGATGCTGTCAAGTCTCAGGGAAGGAACGCTCGAAAGATTGATCAGCAGGTTTCTAAGGGATCGACCTTTCGAACAAACACGTATTTGGTCCGATGCATAGCTCTGGCCCGAGAATTTCTGCGAACTCCTCAGGGTAACTCGACGATCGGACCAAACGGTCATCTTCCTATTGCGCTCTCCTGCAATGATACTCTCCGGCGGACCGCCCTGTGTACGATTGTAGTAGGCTTACACCTGTTTCGGGAGGAACAGAAGCTTTCAATCTGTGATGCCGAGCATGAACGTAAACCTTTGGGTCTCCTTGCGCCCGTTCTGGCCCAAATCGGCGGCTGGCTCGGATGGACGTCCTGGACATGGGCCGACGACGCGTACTACGGCTCTGAGATGGCGAGTATGGAACGGTGGCAGTTTGAAGCTTCTCGCATCTCGATGATGGATATTCCTCCTGAGCCCTTTGCGCCTCCTTCGATCTTCGCTCACCTGGAGACTGCATGGGGGCAGCGCTCCTCGCCGTTCTTCACACTTCTCGACCTCGTCAGCACATCGGAGAGTACTCCACGCAATGGGAAATTATGGCAGGAATGTTTTAGGCTTACTCCGAGGACACTGGCTCTGAATGGGCTCCTCTCCGAAATACACGACGGCTCGTCCTCGTTTGACAGGGTCAAGCTCCTTCACCGTTGGGGCCTTACCAGGAACGTCGTCGAGACCTTCCCAGAAGGCGTCAGTACGCCGCTGTATGAAGCGATCATGCGTACGCAGACTCAGGCCTCGGCGTCCTGGAATGCCAATCTTTTGGAACTGGTCGATCGAGAGGATCTGAGCATGTCCATGAATACGGATACACCATATCCACCTTCGATACCTCCCCAATCCGCCTTATCGCATGATGCAGTGCGCGACTTCCATCACATTGGTGCCTCAGCCCTCGAAATTGACACAATCAACTCCTTTGAGGCTTCCGCAGAGGCAGATCGGTTCTCTATAACACGGTTGATTTTCAGAGACGATAAACGCTTCATAGAAGCGGCCAAACTGCTCAACCAATCCAAAGCTCCCGTGGCAGAGTGCATTCCAGAGCCCGACTGGACCGATTCAGACTTACTTGAGGCGCAAAAGGAGGTGGTGCAACTTGTCACCCTTCGGACCTTGTCGATCCCTGCGGGCCGAGCCATGCTTGCTTTCAGCGGCCGCTTGCCTCTATTGACAGAGAAGCTTCCCATTCCGTCATTTTCGCTGCAGTGCGTTATGAAGCCGTCAAACGTGACAGTCAGCGCCGAAAGAGCATCTTTCAGCGAGGAAAAGGTGTGTTGGGCCTTTTTTCACAACGGCGTTTCCACTGGGCTCGCTATCTCCAAGAAGTCAAAGGGCATCGACACCTCATGGATCCTTTTCAATAAGCCACAGGAGCTGACCAACCGACATGCGGGCTTCTTGCTGGCCTTGGGTCTCAATGGGCACCTCAAATCGCTGGCCAAGTGGGTAGCTTTCAAGTATTTGACCCCTAAGCACACAATGACATCGATCGGTCTCTTACTCGGGCTCTCGGCGTCTTATTTGGGCACAATGGACACCCTTATTACACGGTTGCTGTCGGTACACGTTACACGAATGCTGCCTCTTGGGGCCGCCGAACTCAACCTATCACCGCTGACGCAGACGGCTGGCATCATGGGAATCGGCCTCCTCTACTGTAACTCTCAGCATCGAAGGATGAGCGAGGTGATGTTGTCTGAAATCGAAAACGCGGAACAAGAGGAGAGCTCGCCGGCGCATGAGGATCTGCGTGATGAAGGCTACCGGCTGGCGGCCGGGTTCGCCCTTGGCTTCATCAACCTAGGCAAAGGCAAAGACCTGAGAGGCATGCGGGACATGCATATCGTGGAAAGGCTCTTGGCCATCGCGGTAGGCACGAAGACTGTTCACTTGGCTCATGTGCTCGATCGAGCCACCGCTGGTGCTACCGTTGCCCTTACGATCATTTTCATGAAGACAAACGATGAGGTTCTGGCGCGGAAGATTGACATCCCCGATACCACTGTTCGTTTTGACTATGTCCGACCGGACCTCTTCCTCCTACGAACGCTGGCTCGACATGTCATCATGTGGGATAGCATACGGCCCAGCTATGATTGGGTTATCGAGAGTCTCCCTAAAATTTATCGACGTCGATATCGGCTAACAGGTGTCAGCCGCCTGAAGAGTGACGACATGCCTTTCTTCAACATTATTGCTGGGCTCTGCTTCGCTCTCGGTCTGCGCTTTGCGGGCTCTGCCCAGCCAGCTGTTCGTGACCTGCTTATCTCCTACCTGGACCAATTCATCCGCATTTGCAGACTCCCAGCGGTGAATTATGACGGGCGACTCACCAGGAATTCGGTTCGAAACTGTCAGGACATCGTTGCACTCTCCGCGGCGACTGTAATGGCCGGAACGGGAGACATAGCACTATTTCGACGATTGCGATCGCTGCACGGCCGCGTGGATGCAGACACGCCGTATGGAAGTCACATGGCCGCGCACATGGCCCTCGGGCTGCTCTTCCTGGGCGGAGGCAGTTATACGGTTGGCACCTCCGACCTGGCGATCGCCTCGCTGATCTGCTCACTGTATCCCATCTTCCCGACGACGGTGCTAGACAACAAATGCCACCTGCAGGCGTTCCGGCACTTGTGGGTTCTGGCTGCTGAGCCGCGCTGTCTTGTGCCCCGGGACATTGATTCTCGCCGCCCGATCCATCTCCCGATCACCGTAACGAACACAAGCGGCCAGAGACAAACCGTGACCGCGCCCTGTCTCCTGCCAGACCTGGATAGCATCGCGAAAGTGGAGATCCGCAGCGCCGACTACTGGCCCCTTGTCCTGGACTTCACGCAGAACAAGCGGCTGTACGACAAGTTCCGGCACGGGGACCAGTCCGTCTATCTGCGGCGCAAGGCGACGTACAACCCCACCGGATCCTCCGTGTTCGTGGCGACCCTGTCCGGCCTCAGCGAGGCGCAAGACGTGCTCCCGTCATCCGCCGCCACAGCCACCCCAGGCCGGCGACTCCTCCCTGCCGCGCCGCCCAAGGCCGTCGCGCTGCTCGCCTCGGGCTCTAAGCTCGTCCATCGCGCGGCGCCGTCACAGAGCATGTGGGACTGGATCTTCAACCTCGACTCCCTGCAAGGGCTCGACATCCACGAAAGATCACTGGTGCTGCCGGCCTCGTTTCCCGCACGCGTTCGGTGCATGGGGCCGACTGGTGGGCCGGGGGATGCGCCGTGGCTGCGCGTCTCGGCCGTGGACAGCAAATTGGTGATCGAGAGCAGCGTGCAGCATGTGATCCGCGCGGCTGGCGGGCGGGGCGCGGACGCCGACGAGGTCCGCGATCGCCTCTGGCAGCTGCGGCTGTTGTACAGCTGGCTTGACCATGTCCGAGAGGGAGAGGAGCCGGAGGCGAACGGCGACGACGAGGTTGCATCGTCCAAGGGGTTATGGCTGCGGCGGGACTTTTTGGAGGAAACCCGGTGGAAGATTTGGGGGGTGCAGATGGGGGGAGTATCATGAGCGTGCGGACGAGACGGACCATGGAACTGTAATGGTTACTACATGTCTTATTTGAGCGCATGACTATTATGAGTATGTATTTACGTGAGATTCATGACTCTAGTGGGATGGCATAGATGGATAGATGGTGACTACAATAACTCAAGGGTATTCAATTGTTCATGGTCATCGTGATTGTGGTAACATAATAATGTTAATGCTACAAGATGGAAGGGTCTGATCCGGCATATGCGAGAAATGCCGATAGACTATTGCGATCGGATAGTATTCTCCTTTAGGATTCCCCGATCTCCTCCTCCGCCCATCTGCCAGAGCCAAACGCCCTCCACGGCCCAAGCGGAGGCACTGGCATGACGACCGATCCCAGTTGCCCCCTTTGGCACTGGAGTACCTTGCGCTGGCAACGCAGACGGGTCGTTCGAATCAGCGGCCGCTGAACGACTTGCGCCGGACGGAGCGCCGTCTGCTTCGGCCAGCATGCCGGCGACCACGCCCTCACGCTCGATGACGGACCATAAGCCCTCGACCAGGGGGCTGCCGCGTTCCCCGAACTGGCCCTTGCCCAGGCGGAACAGGATACGGCCGAGAACTTGCCAGGCGATGCAACGTTGAGCGGGGAAAGTCGAACGACTGAGTATGGCGAGTTCGGGAATGGTGTAGCCGGCAGCATGCGGATCCTTGCCATGGTGATGCAGACCGAGAGTGGTGGGGAGGGAGAGCGACGTGGCTGGGGAGAGGACATTGCCAATGAGGGAGAATCGGAGAGCGGAGGGATGAACAGCCTCTGCACTACTTGCGGGGTGGTAGGCGGATGTCGAGTCTGGATCTTCGGGGTCGGATGAGGGCGGCTGCAGCCAGGAGAGCGCGGAAGGATCGTGAGACATTTCGGGGAAATAATGGGCTTGGAGGTCAGACAGGAAAGAAGGAGACGAAGGATCGAGATTTGGTGGCTGGTCTTGTCGAGCGGGTGTAGGGAAATGAAAGGCCTCATGACTGGGGACTTCAGACGCTGGATGGAGGTCGGCCGGGGGTTGAGCTGGAGGAAGGTCTTCTGGCGTGAGAACGGAAGAAGTCACTGCGGGGGCAGTTCTCTTGAGCTGCGATGGCTCTTGCTTCTCTGTTGCTGTCTTGGAATCTTCTTTAATATCGAACGAGACTGACTTCTTGGGTTTCGCCGTAGAAGTATCTTGCGCTGATAATGAAGACGAGGGTGCTGGTTCTGGTTGCGACGAGCTTTTCTCAGATGTGGTAGTGTCATCGTCGATCCGTGCGCGACGGAGGAATCTCTCGAGCAGGGACGGATTCAATGAAGACATCAGCTCCTCCCGCTCCTGCTGTATCTGGGCCGGTGACATGGATGCCAGTTGCCGACGGTTCTCCTCATCGATGCTCTTCTTCTCATCGGAAACGGAGGCAGCAGGGGTCGAGGCAGGGGGCGGTGACGGTTCTTGTTGCTTGTTCGCCCTGCGCTGTTTGAAAGCAGACTGATTCACACGCCGTCGATGTTGAGGGAAGCCTGTTGATCCTGTTGAGGGTTTAGGAGCTGGGGGGAGGGCAGCGGAGGGGGAGCGCTCGCGGATCTCGCCTATCAGGCCGAAAGGGGAGGAGTCGAGGGAAGGTTGGGAAGAATCGAGGTTGAGATCTTGATCGTCATCGAGATTGAGAGTGAAGCGCTGGCCTCGAAATGCCATGATGTATTAAAAGGTCTGGAGCTGTCTGAGAATGAAGCTATTCAGTGAAAGTTGGCGGGGGAAAAATACTAATAATAAAATAATGAAATCATCTGATGCGGCTCAAAAGCCTAAATTGGAACGCAGAAGGTACTAGTCTCGATGAGGAATAGCGGTGCGTATACAGGCCTTTCCCAAGAAGGCTAGTCTGAATGTATACTCCGTGCATCGAGGTACTTGCCGATTCAGGCAGGTACCTCAGCTCACGGCACTTCTATCCACTCCTTACTTTGATCAGTTGGACAGGTATGTATGTGTCGTACGCTGGGATCTCATTAAACAAAGATGGTTATAAATAGTGTCTTTTTCCGCCTCCCTATAAGGTCAAAATCTCAGGATTCTCGTCGGTTTGGACCGTCCGATATCTTTGCGCGGGAACTGTCCGAGCACCAGGAAATCACATTGGTAATTGATGGCAGCAAAGATTCCACTGGCCGGTATAATGATTCAGCAGGTGTATAAGTATTGGATATTTGAGGAATTGAGCATGATAGACCGGATGTCTGCTTGGAAAATGCGTTACAGAATGATACCCCGTATCTCCATACCTATGGTCCTAGGAGTATTAGATGAGCATCAAAGTGCCTGACGAGACTAGGTAAGTATCAGAACTCCCTCTGGAATTCAGCAACAGGTGCTCAATAAATAAATCGAGATAGAATCAAGGCGTAGACTAGTACATAATGTTGTCTGGCTAGAAGAGTAAGAAGAGAGATAGTGCGTGACCCCATACGCCGTACAGTGATGCACGATCCCAGTAAGTTGATATCAAGCCACGGAAGTACCTAAGGATACTCCGTGCGTATGATCAAATCATATCAGATCAATAAGATCCAGAGCTTCCTTTCTCTCGTTGCTCTGTCTTTCTCTCTGATGACGCTGGATTCTTGATTGATTCTTCCCATTTTCCTTCTTCCCTTCCTTTTCTCCTCCCTTTCCCCCCCTTTCTTTCTCTTCCTTCTGTCCTCATCCTACCGTATGATGGTTCGCTTAGCTTAAGATCCGTCTGATATAGGAACTTCAAGCACTCTGCAGACCATCCGGAGCAGGTAGCTTGTCCTTGTCCTCTTTCCTTCTTGTTCTCGTGTCTCTTTCCTCTCTTCTTTCTCTTTCTTCTCTTGTCTCTTCCCCCCCTTTAATATCTCCCTTTCTCTCTCTCCCTCTATCCCCCGTCGTGATCCCCATCGCCTTTACTCCATACTACTACCCGTCTCTCTCATTTTTTCTTGGTTCCTCGTCCCGATAATCCATTCTGTGCTATTCGATCATCTCCAAACGAAGTCCTCCACCCGTTCTCCATCCCGGCTCCCCTCCACCTTTGTGTTCTTCTACCCAAACTGCACAATTTTCAGGCCAACCCTTGACGCGACAACCACCCGATGTCAACATCCCCCAAATATTCCCCCCAGATCTTCCTCTGATACATGCAACACTTATCATCACCATCGTCAGGGAATAGTTCTTGAATTTCTTCATTTCTTTTTTCCTTTTCCCTTTCTTCCATCATGTCTGCCGATCCGCCGGAAAATGGCTGGCCTGGCAAAGAGGACGAGTCGCTGTCATCCATCGACTCCAACGCCCGACCCCGACGGGCCTCCGCCACCACTCGACGGTCGCGTCGCAAGAAGGACGACGACACCGATCCCAGTCAGAAAGATCTCCCCCGGTCAAAATCCCAAAAGGACAACAGCAGTTCAAAAGATGGCGCAAAGGACACCAAGGAAAAATCCAAACCCCGGGGAGGTCGTCGCCAACGAGAAAAGTCCACATCCACCAATCCCAATAACAATACCACTACCGCCAGCATCGGCACCAAGACCAGTAATAATAACAACGACCCGAGTACAACGGCTCCCCATGACCAAAATTCATCGAATCACTCGCGCAAGAAACCAAAGCTGGAGCCCACTCCTCCCGACGAGATCCCCAAGAGTATTTCCGTGAGCTCCATCACGACCCCGTCTGCTCCTGCTCCTGCGCCCGCGTCGACGTCGACGTCAAAGTCAACTGGCCGCTCTCCGCACCTCGCAGCCTCATCCGCATTACACCTCCACCAACCTTCTCAGCATGAGCAACAGCACCAGCAGCACCAGCACCAGCATCTCTCCCAGCTCAATCCCTCGTCCTCTCTTCCTCCCTACTCCAATTCGACCCCGACTCACACCCCGACTCATGCGCCGTCCCCTGCTTATGCGATGAACCATCATTCTCTTCCTCCTCCACGGCCTCAATCCCAACCGCCTCCCCCTGCTCCCCCTCAGAGGAGGAGCGGTCAGAACTATGATCCCATTCGCTCGGCCTTTGATACAGCTACTCCGGCTCCGGCTCCGGCTCCCGCGACAACCAGTCCACCCGCGCAGAATCATTCCCCGCGCAACACGTTCCGTGCAAGTGCCTCGCCGGCCATCTCCAGTATCATCGATCCACCCCAGCCGACTACAACACAACACATCTACTCGCCAATTCCACGGCCCTCACCAAGCCATGTTGCGTCGACGCTCTCCTCCCCCGGAATACACCCCAGTGCTCCACCATCAGTCCATCCTTCACTGGCACCCTCCCCTTTGCCAGCGACCTCCCCCTCCCATGGGTCTATTCTCGCTCCCCAGCATCCACTGTCACTAGCCTCGCAGCCACAGCAATCGTCGCCGCCGTATTCGCATCGCTCTCCCTATCCGCCTCAGCAACAACTACCACAACCGCAGCCCCCACGTTCTCCGCGCAACGAACACAAGCCCGTCGCGGCAGCTCCAGAGCCCGCCTCATCCAGTCAGGTACCTCAGAAATCCTCTCCGAAGCAGGAGGCAGAGCCTCCGGTCCTGCCTAAGAAGCAACCCCTCGCAAAGCCCGGCTCTCCTCCAGAAGAACCAGCCGCGATGGATGTGGATATGGATGAACCTGCGCAACCCACTGCGGAAGCCAAGGCGCCCAAGAAGGAAAAAGGAACAACCGCTACCACTACGACCACCGCCCCTTCCTCCAATGCGGCATCGCCGAAGCCCTCGCGTTCTGTCAAGGAAGCGCCGCCTCCATTACCCCAAGGCTCCGGGTTGATCTCCAATGCACTATTTGGAACCGATGACACGCGCCCCTCGGGTTCGTCTCGCGCGTCGCCCAACATTATTCTACACGTTCCCCTGCAGCGAGACGGCAATCAAATCATCAACTTTGCCCGTATGGCGGAAGAGCAATACGGTTTCGCAGCCTTGCATCCTCGACTGGCCGCGCACAAGGAGCGACTGGCTCGCGTTGCAGCGGCAGGTGCGGCGTTGGAGCGGAACGAAAAGGGTGGCAAGGGCCTATCTGCGGGAGAAAGCGCGGACGAGGATCTCAGTCTTGACGTCGACCGTGATAGCGACCTGGATGGCGATGTCCCAATGGGTGGTCTGGGTGCGAATGCCGGGGCGGCCACAAACGGCACGACACAGACAGATGCCTCAGATGGAAAGAAGAAACGCCGCAAGAAGAAAATGGAAGAGTATGATCGGGATGATCCTTTTGTAGACGACAGCGAGTTGGCTTGGCAGGAACATGCGGCCGCAAGCAAGGATGGGTTCTTTGTGTACAGTGGACCGCTCGTCCCGGAGGGAGAGAAGGTCCAAGTTGAACGGTGTGTTAATCTTGCTTTCTATCCTTTGGTCTCTCAAAGGAGAAATAATTACAGTACAATTACTAACGACCGTTGACAGGGCGGACGGAACTATCAAGCGTGGGCGTGGGCGGGGTCGCGGTGGTCGCAGCCGCGGAGGTCCATCGACTCATCAAGTGCCCATTGCCGCCGCGGTCCCCATCTCCCAGGAGACAGGGCTGCCTCTCCGTGGGCCGGGATCCCGCGGTGGCAGCACCACTCGCCGTCCTCGTCCGAGCAAGTCCCGGCAACAGGCGGATCAGGACAAACAGGGCGCCTCTTCGGCAACATCGCAGGGACGCGGCGGTGGAGCAGCTGGCCGTGGAGGTGGCGCGGCTGGAACCCGCGGTGGAAAGACGCCATCGATGGTCGAGCTTGCTCCTGCGCCTCGTCCGAGCTTGGCCCCTGCACCGCCAGGGCCCAGTCCTCTGGCTGGTCCAGAAGTGGTGTCAAAGTGATCTTCCTGCTGCCACTGATTATCTCATATTATGGACGTTTCGCGGATGCGAAGTCCAATGATTGCTTTTTTCCTCTCAAGTAAAGGGATTTTCCCTTCATTGTTCTGGTGTACGGAGGCATTATGTGATTAATTATTATGTGACTTGGGCGTTTGAGGGTTATGCAGTACAATTGGTAGGATGAAGCTGACTTGTCAGTCTAACTTTGTCTTGCTTGTGGATCCGATGGATGGCTGGTGAATCAGAATGACTATCTAGCTCTTTGTTTCTATCATACATTGTCACGCTGCTTATGATTGTGCTGATATGCAAGAGGCGAGTTGCTTCCGAGTCTAAAGAAGACTTGATCATTAGAAATCGCTTAAGGTCGAATCATCTATCATATGGCTCTTGGGACTTGTAATTACTATTTCTCTCTGGTTTGAATGGGAATGAACAGTAGCTGTCTGATGCTATGGAATACGGATGGTGCACGTATTATGCCTATATGCACAAGACTATAGCTCTATAGATCGGTGTATGTATGTTAAAAAGCATGGTATGTACCTTTGTAAAAGTGATTTAGGCACGTATCACATAAGAGAAACATCAGGCGGTGACACATGTAGATGCAATGAGATCCAGCCTCTGATTGGAAAAGCAACCGACTGCACAGACATTACATAGAAAAAGGTTCCATGCGACGAGAACAGGCTATGGGACATAATGACAGACTCCAAAGAGGGGAAATGTGATAAGGTACATATGAAGAAAGAGATAGCCAATGAACGAAGACGCCCTGTCGATGCAAAAGTCGTGGGGAACATTTGGTCAAGTGCGGTCAGGTTTGCGAGTTATTCAACACCGATCAAGTTGGCGGGCCACATGCCATTGAAGACGGAGGGGGAAAAGAAATGGAAGAAAGACTGGAATGAAATGAAGAAGACGGAGTCCGCAGAGCCAACGGGGACAGGGTGACAGGCAGTAAACATTATGGCCTAGACAGCCCCCGTCATATCGCCCCGCGGCTGGTTCATCTGGCGCCGCCAGGAGCCTCCAGCAGACACTGGAGCCGGCGGAGGTGGCCCGCTCGGGGGAGGGGCGGCACGGATGGGTAGAGTTGCCGTCTGAAGTGGCATTCTCGACTTGGTGTTGTGGGAGCTAGCAGAGCGAGAACTGATCTGTGGTCGAGTAGGCGCGTCGATGGCAGATACGGGCTCTCCCAGGTAATTGCGCGATGGACGACGGCCAGACCGGTAGTCTTCCTCTTTGGTTTCCAGCGACAGGTGCTCCAGCGATAAGGGTGGAGGCGACCGGGTCGACTTGGCCATATGCGGAGATGGGTTTGAGGGGACGTTGTATTGACGGGAGTGGGAGGAGCTTGAGGAGTCGTTGGCGATGTTCAAGGGAATCTCTCCGGACGTGGGCATGTAGCCTGGAGTCCGAGATGGTCTGCTAACGGCGGGCTTTGCAGGAGGCGTGGGATGGCCTGCCTCTTCCTTGAGTGATTTTGGAGCCGGGGGAGCCAAATACGACTTGCGGTTGTGCCTCTCCATCATGCTGATAGCCCATTCCTGAAGATCAACGGGAGTACGTTTGGCAGCCTGCAAGAAAGCATCTTTGTCCTGAGGAGGGGTTAGTGAATGGGTACCTAGCCTAAGAGCGGGAAGGCCAAAAGATAAGGGCTTACATAGAGCTCACGAGGAGTTGGTCGTTCTTCGGGTTTCTTGAGGAGACACTTGGCGACAAATTCATGCAAGATAGGCGGGAAAGCGTCGCTCTTAGGCAGCTTGGGTGCAGGCTCGTGAACAATCTGCTGCAAGAGATCCAGAATGCCCATCGGTCCAGCACTGGCGCGATCGCCCGCAGACGAGTCCGAGGCATCAAAAGGGAAGCGGCCTACCGCCAATTCCATCACCGTTAATCCCACACTCCATACGTCTGATCGCACCGTGTAAGCGCCGCCTTGGATTCGCTCGGGTGCCATGTAGGTCGAGGTTCCAACGAAAGTGTCGGCGATCGAGTTGACCGTCTCTGTAGCCACACCGAAGTCGCAAAGTTTGATATTACCACGGGAGTTAACGAGGATGTTGGACGGCTTGATGTCACGATGCATGATGCGGTGAGCTTCATAGAGGTACACCAGACCGGCAAGAACCGACTCGGTGATCTTGCCGAGCACATCCACTCGAACAGGTCCGAAGTCTTTGGAAATGCGGTCGAGGGAGCTAATTCAATAACATGAGTCAAGGACCGAAAGAAAATTGCCCGGCTTGGATGACTTCGCATCGGGTACATACCCACAGTCCATATATTCCATACAAAGAACAATGTCCCTCGCTTCATTCTGAAATGCTCCGTAAAAGGTCACGATGTGAGGGGAGTTGCAATCATGACCAACTTGGAGTTCACGCAAGATCTGCTTTCTCACATTCTCCTTGGCATCCACGCGAATGATCTGCAATCAGCGATAATCCAAAGGCCATTGTCAGCGAACCTCTCTCCTTCTCGGTGATCTGGAATGAGAACCCGTACCTTCCTGGCCATCACAACCTTGGTGGAAGCGTGCATCACCTTGGATACAGTTCCTCCATTTCCAGCTCCTAGCTCTTTCAGAGTAATCAAATCCTCACTTCGAAGATCCAGTCGAAATTCCAACCCAATCTCCAGAGTATCTGTGCGGTTGCTGTCGGTGTTTCCAATGGCACCGGGAATCTGAGCATCACCTTCCGAGGGTTTGGGGAGAGGCTTTGGCGTAGAGTTCAGGGCAAGGCCCTTGACATTCTTCCGTTTCAGCGTTCGAGCTTTGAACTGGTCGGCCATGGCTGGGGCGACGGAGTGAGTCTGCCGCAGTCACTGCGAGGTGGGGTAAATGGAGTGCTGTGCAAAGCACAATAACGACCTCGTGCACCTGGTTCGGACGACGGATAGAAGTAGAGGGAGGGTTGAATCACTCTGCTGTTGAGTTTTCCTGGTGGCTGCTTGTGGTCTAGAATTCAACGACGCGGTCGCGTCTGGTGGTCTATCGACGACCGGGGAAGGACACAAAGAGGGGATAAGGAGGGGGAAGATGGAGGGTCAACGGAGAAGATAACAGCCCCTTCCACGCCAGGTTTAATTGTTGTAACTGTGGTGATTCGCTGCAGAAAATTCTGATAGTCAGGGACTGATTGGAGAGTTCATCTTGAAAGTGATGAGCGACTAACTGAGGTAGTTGTGAGACTGTTGGAGTCGATGGGCCAACTATTGGGCGCTGAGGGATGCACACAAGCGCCGAGAATCCGGGAAAGTCAAGACTACAGTTCCCGAAAGAGAAGTCCTTGGCCTTTGGTATTTGGATTATTACCTCTTTTCACTCTTGTTGACAGAAAGGCAACCGGCCTTGATGCAAAAGACGAGAAGATCACATAGAAAAGAAAAGAGGAGAGTTTGTTTACTGGTGGTTTAGGGGAAGTGAAACAACTATCGATAGATTGTGGATATTTGCCTATGGTCTAGTTCAATCTATTCACAGAGCAAAAAGGGGAGAAGAAGAGGTCAAAGAATCTCTAGATAGATATCCAGAAGAGGATCAAAAAGAATGAATCCATTTCTAATATCTACAGGTTGAAATTCAGGTAGATACTAATTGCCTTGCCTCTGTTGTGGTCGTCTCATAAGTCTCATCAAACAATGCGAAAGACCAGAGTGATTCATCAGCTGTTATGAAATAAAGTCTCCCGTCATGTTAGTACTATAAGAAGCAATCAAAAAACACTATACTGAGAGGTATTCAGAAATGTCTAGCACAGGTAACATGTTGTATGGGATCAACCAAAGCCTGTCCAGTTGGTGAATGTCACCTGACTTGGGGCCCAGTGCAGTTAATTCCTCTGGTCTGGCGTAATGCCAAGAATCACTTCCCCAAACAGATTACCGCCCCAGGTGTCAGCCACAGTTTTACACGTGATCAAGAATCAAGCCACAGAGCCCCACTGCAGGTCGAAGGCGGTGGCAGAACAGAGCCACAAGTTGCTGGCTTTTGTCGTCGGAGTCTCTGATGGACGACGGAGGCGCTACTGAAGGAGCAGCAGCATACTAGTTTTCCATCTACATCTTACCTCCCATACCCAGCCACCGTCTGCTGTCTTTCTCTCGTGTTCATTCTTCTTGTTCATCTCTTCTTCTATTTTCCCTTGCAATCTTCTCCTTTCTCTCATTAAACTTTACATTTCACTCCTCCGGCCTTTCTTTCTCTACGCTCTACGAAATCTTTCCTTCCAGACACAATGAGCGCTCGCGATCTCGTAGAAGGTGAGGCTATGCTGGACGATGAGGAGAATGAGGAGGAGCAGGAGGAAGACTACGATGGCGAAGTTCGTGAGGGTGCTGGCACCGTGAATCACTACAATGACTCGAGTGAAGAGGAAGAGGAGGACGATGATGATGAGGAGGCAGCTCGTGCAGTATGACACTCTGCTCTTTCGAGCGCAATCAAAAGCAAAAAGATTAAGCAAAAACTGACATTATCTCACTCGTTAGATCCGCGAGGGCTTTATTGTCGATGAGGACGAAGAGATCGAAGAACGTGCCGAGCGCAGGCGCGAGAAAAGGAAGCGGCGTCGGGAGGAGCGTGAGCGCGAAGATGAGCATCTTGATGAGGAAGATTTGGAGCTCATCGGAGAGTTGAACCCTGCTTTTCAGTCCGCCGCAGCTGCAGAGGTATGCCAGCCAGACTTCCTAACTCCTATCAGGGCAATTCAGGAGGCTGACCAAACCCTTTTCTATGCAATACAGTCCAAATTCAAACGTCTCAAGCGTGGTCACAAAGACCGGGACCAGCGGCAAGCGTCCCAAGGCATCGACGATATCTTCAATTCGGATGAAGACGAGGAGGCGGCGGGCGACTATGGCAGACCGAGTCATCGAAGACCTATGCACGATGAGATGAAGGACTTTATCGAGGAAGACGTCTTCACAGATGACGAGCTAGAAAGGGAACGAGAGGATCTGGAGATCGCCCGCCCGGTGAAGAGGGGCATCACCGGCCTCGGGGCCACCGATACGGCTGGCTTGGACGAAAACGCCCTCGAAGATATGCGCGCAGCGTTCGGCGATGGAAACGAATACCTGTTCGCCCTTGAAATGGAAGAACAAGAGGAAGAGCAAGTGGAGGACCAAGAGAAGCATCTGGATCTAAAGGATGTTTTCGAGCCGTCGCAACTGGCAGAGAGGATGTTGACAGAAGAGGACAATCAGATTCGCCTGTTGGACGAGCCTGAGCGGCATCAGCTTGCCCGCAAACCGTATCGCAACCTCGTCCTATCGGAAGAGCAGTTCCGCGAAGAGGCAGCCTGGATCTCAAATCTCATGCTTCTCAAGAAGCGCATCGAACCCGAATTGAGAGAGCCGTTCCAGCGCTCCGTAGCCAAAGTGCTAGAGTTTCTCGTGACGGACGACTGGGAGGTTCCTTTCATTTTTCAGCATCGCAAGGACTACATGATTCACGCGACCAAAGTTCCTGTGGATGGCGCCCCTGCTGATGGGGATACGTCTCAGTACACCATCAAGGCCGAGAAGCTTCTGAACATGACGGATCTCTGGGACATCTTCGATCATGATCTCAAGTTTAGAGCATTGGTGGAGAAGCGCAATGCTATCCAGAAGACATACGACAATCTACAAAGTTTATTCAGCTTGAACGATAGTGTCGTGGAGGACATGCTTTCCGTGGCTGTTACCATGGAGGAACTCCAAGATGTGCAGGACTATGTTCACTTTCAATATGCCTCGCAATTGCGCGATTTGAACTTGATGAATGGGGAGGCCAACGGCGATACTCATCGGCGCAAAGCGACTGGCAAGTCCTTCTTTGAGCGTGTCCGCAACGGCAAGGCTTACGGTCTCGTTCGCGCGTTTGGTATCACAGCAGATGCTTTCGCACAGAATGCGCTGAAGGAGGGTCGTCGCCAGTACACTGAGGATCCAGCTGAGCGCCCGGAGGAGATGGCTGACAGCTTCATTGACAACGACTTCTCCAATGCTTCCCATGTGCTCAAAGCCGCCAAGGCCTTGTTTGCGGAGGAGATTGTGATGAGCCCCAAGATGCGCAAGGTGATCCGGCAAGCATACTACATGAACGGCACAGTTGACTGCTTCCGGACTGAAAAGGGTCTCAGGAGGATTGACGAACAGCACCCTTACTACGAATTCAAGTACCTGAGAAATCAGCAGCTCAGTGATATCGCCCGTCAGCCGGAGCTTTATCTTCGAATGCTCAAGGCTGAAGAAGAGGGTCTGGTGGAAGTCAAGGTTCGATTCGAGAATTTTGATCACTTCCGGCAGCGCCTCTACCCGGACATCGAATCGGATAACTACAGTGAAATCGCTGATGCTTGGAACCGTACCCGTCGCGAAGTCCTGGACATGGCGCTGGGTAAGCTGGAGCGTTTGATCAATCGTAGCGTTAAGGAGAATATCCGTCAAGAGTGCGAGAATCACGTGGCGAAGGAATGCCGTGAAGCTTTCTCTCAGCGCTTGGATCAGGCTCCTTATAAGCCCAAGGGCATGGTACTGGGTACTGTTCCTCGGGTCCTGGCCATGTCTACTGGTACCGGCATTGTCGGACGCGACCCCATCCACTGGGCATACGTCGAAGAAGACGGCCGCGTGCTGGAGAACGGCAAGTTTGTGGACTTGTCAATAGGTGATCGAGATCGGAGCATTCCCGACGGTAAGGATGTCGAGGCCTTGATAGAGCTGCTGGAGCGCCGCCGACCAGACGTCATTGGTGTCTCAGGCATGTCCCCGGAAACACGCAAGCTGTACAAGCTTCTGATCGAATTGGTCGAGAAGAAGGATCTTCGCGGCGCTACGTACACCGATGAGCGTGATGAAGAAATCAGTGACCCGTTAGAGGTAGTGATTGTGAATGACGAGGTGGCGCGGCTCTACCAGCACAGTGACCGCGCGAAGAAGGATCATCCCAGCTTTGGTCCCTTGACGCATTATTGTGTCGCATTGGCCAAGTATCTGCAAAGCCCTCTGAAGGAGTATGCCTCGCTAGGTCGGGATATCGTTTCCATTCAGCTCAAGCGAGGCCAGCAATTGGTTGCTCAGGAGCTGCTCCTGAAACAGCTGGAGACCGCTTTGGTTGATATGGTCAACTTGGTGGGTGTTGATATCAACGAGGCCGTCACCGATACTGCGACAGCAAACCTTCTCCCCTATGTCTGTGGTCTTGGCCCCCGAAAGGCGGCCCACCTACTCAAGATTGTCAACATGAACGGCGGCGTGGTCAATAATCGGGTTGAGCTGTTGGGTGTCAATGCGCAGTATCCGGCTATGGGCGTGAAGGTCTGGAACAATTGCGCCAGCTTCATGTTCATTGACTTTGAAAATGCCGACCCGGATGCTGATCCGTTGGACAACACCCGAGTGCACCCAGAAGACTACGATATTGCGCGGAAGATGGCAGCTGATGCCTTGGAGCTGGACGAGGAGGACATCAAGGCAGAAACCGATGAGAATGGACCCGGCGCAATCGTGCGGAAGCTCTTCCGGGATGAAGCGCAGGACAGGGTCAACGACCTGATCCTGGAAGAGTATGCGGAGCAGCTGGAAAAGAACCTCAACCAGCGGAAGCGAGCGACGCTGGAGACGATCCGGGCCGAGTTGCAACAGCCGTATGAGGAATTGCGCAAGCAATTCGCCTTGCTCAGCACCGACGATGTTTTCACCATGCTCACGGGCGAAACGTCGGACACCCTGGCCGAGGGCATGGTGGTACCTATGTCGATCAAGCGCATCACGGATGACCACATTGACGGCAAGCTTGATTGCGGTGTTGACGTGCTGGTGCCAGAGTCAGAGCTTACCGATCGCTACGACATCCCCGTGCGGGCTCTCTACTCGCTACACCAGACGCTCCCAGCCAAGGTGCTATTCCTAAACAAGAAGAGCTTCCTGTGCAATGTTTCGCTACGCGAGGAGCAAGTCAGTCGGCCAGCGCCCAGACCTCGGGACCATATGCGTGGGGAATGGGACGATCGGCAGGAGGCAAAAGACCGGGAGATGCTGCAGGAGAAGACGCAGAGCGGAGGGCGCGTCATGCGTGTCATCAAGCATCCTCTGTTCCGACCGTTCAACTCCACACAGGCCGAAGAGTTCCTGGGATCGCAGAGCCGGGGTGATGTGGTGATCCGGCCATCGTCCAAGGGACCGGACCATCTGGCCGTCACCTGGAAGGTGGCCGACGGCATCTTCCAGCATATCGATGTCCTGGAGCTCGACAAGGAGAATGAGTTCTCCGTCGGTCGTACGCTGAAGGTTGGTGGTCGTTACACCTACAGCGACTTGGACGACTTGATCTTCAACCATGTCAAGGCGATGGCCAAGAAGGTGGACGAGATGATGCTGCATGAGAAGTACCAGGAAGGCAGCAAGGATGCCACCTGTAAGTTGTTTCCCCCCCTCTATTTCTCTGTCGAAAGCTGTAACCAGTACTGACGGGACGGACCAGACTCTTGGTTGAACACCTATACCAAGGCGAACCCCAGACGATCTGCGTATGCCTTCTGTATCGATCCCAAGCACCCAGGATACTTTTTGCTGTGCTTCAAGGCCGGTGAGAATGCGCAGCTACACAGCTGGCCGGTCAAGGTCATCCCTCAAGGCTATGAGTTGCAGCGTAATCCGTACCCGGACATGCGCGCGCTGTGCAATGGGTTCAAGCTGCTGTTTACCAATATGCAGGCCGGCAAGCGACGATGATTTCATTTTGGGACCATAGAGGGTGGACCGGGTGTTTCTTTTCCCCTTATCGTATATTTTCTTATCTCCCACATTTCCCTTTCTGTATACTGTAATATCATGATGATTCATCCCTCTGCGATGGTGGATTTCTTGCGCGCGTGTGACTCCATAGCTGTGGGCAGAAAATAGCATTTGGCATGGTTTATGGCTTGGTTTTCTAAAATGAACTCGTTCTCGGATCCCAGTTTTCTGATGATCTTCTTTCTAGCCTTTCTTTAATCTACCATCTTGAAGACGCTCATCCGTTCTGTTGTACTCCGTACTCCGTACCAGTCTGGTACTTGCTCCGCTAAGACGGATTGCATACAAAACATAGGTACAATGAAGGATACTTGATCTGCACGAAACTCGACCATTGTAGAACCAGTAAGCAACAGTGCTCCCATGCCCCAACCCTTTCCTCTGCCGTGGCTCTGTCCCGTGTGCTGCTTCATGTGAAGATGTGTTCCTCGGTCTGGTTGATCATCCTCGGAAGCCTCAACGAAAGTCTTCAACGAACAGAATGCCTCATGTTTGGCCTTTGTTCCCCAATCTGATGAATTTTTTGATGAGCTGGCCTGTTCCCCCTCTTCTATTCTTGCTCACTGTTGTCTGTGGGTCCTTCAATTCGGGAAACATCAGATTGTATAAGGCTGAGACACGGACTGGCTGAGGTCAGCGGCCAAATTCCTCCGCATCATCATCATCATCATCCCCAGCAGTTGTAGCAGCTTCTCTGTCAATACCATTTGCTTTGCTCTTCATCGCGTTCCAAAATATTATTGATTGCTTCCTTATGTGAATTGATATTCTGAATTGCCTTCAAACCTGATCTTCTTGCTCCGTCTACAGTCAAACAACCTGTTCCCGGTGCGCCCCTGATTCCCCCGCAGTCATGGCTGCCATGGAGGAGTTGGAGATCCACAGCAAGGTAAGGAGGTTCCATGCATCAATTGGTGTATCTTTCGTTGCGATCCATGCAAGAAACAAATCTACCGGCCGTGTACTATTGCCCTCGCTGATGTGTATCCTCCCGCTCAGTCCTACTTTGTCCGTTGGGTCAATGTCAAGCCCGACCATACCATCTCTTGGAGCATCCAGCCGCACAAGAAATCCCTCAACTTTGGCATCTTCAAGCATCCCGGCCATTCCGGTGTCCTCAGTTCTACCAATCATCCTACCGGTGACTATCACAGTACCGATTCGAGCGAGAACTTACCGTCGGCCAGTGCTGCCGCTGGCTCCCGGACCTCGGTCATCGAAAAGCTGACCAGTATCGGCCTCAAGCAGGTCCAATGGATTGGCAAGTGCGAAGCGGACAAGATCGTCAAGGGTACCTACGATGTACCTCACAATGAAGGGGGAAACTACGCGCTGGTCTTTGACAACACATTCTCCAAGCAAATCTCCAAAACGGTCACCCTGGTGCTGCTCACTTATCCTACCCAGTCGGGCCCGACGAACCACTCGACAACTCAGCTCGCTCGCGAAGTCGATTTCGCTGAAAATGTTAACTCAGCGGCTCGAAAACGAGGTAACAGTATCCTTTCTAAAGCGCCCTCTCAAGCCGTCAGCGCGACCTCCGGGGCTACTCATACTGGAGTCTTGCACAAGCGCCGCAGGAAACGCCACCAGGGTTGGGCAAGGAGATACTTTTCATTGGACTTCACCTCGTCGACTCTTTCTTACTACCACGATCGCAACTCCTCCGCGCTGCGCGGTTCAATTCCTCTTTCGCTGGCTGCCGTCGCTTGCAATGAAAAGTCGCGTGAAATTTCCATCGATTCGGGTACAGAAGTCTGGCACTTGCGGGCCAGCAATGACCAGGACTTCATTGCCTGGAAGCGTGCGTTAGAAAAAGCTTCGTCCAAGGCGTCCGCCGAGGACTCTCACGCGCCCGAGGTGCTGCTTCGCGTGCCTTCCCAGCGTTTCCTCACCAATGCCGCGGATGAACGCGAGTGGACACGGGTGGAGCATCTAGTCAGCAAGGTATCGGGATCCCGGGATGCAGTGCGGCGACTGGCTAGAGACACCGATCCGAAATACTTGAATAGTTCGTCGGCGTTGTCTCCGTACGAGCGTCCCCGAGGTCGCTCTCCCAGTCCGCACCCGGAACCCAACGGCGAGGAGTTCTTCGAGGCGCGCGAGCGGCGTCCATTCTGGAAGCGGAAACCCAGTTCAAACTCGAATCAGACAGCCAAGCGCTCCGGCGCGACGACGACGACGACCTCCTCAAGCACGCAGCTGACGGTCCCATCGCCCGCCGCGGATGCGGCGTCCCTCGCTGGCGACCGGAAACCCAGCAGCATTGCCAGCCACCCGGATCATGTGGAAGAGATCCATGACCATTTGATGGCTCTCCTGCGAGATCTGGATAATGTAGTTAGCGAATTTTCGACGTTGATCGCCGAGAGCAAACATCGTCGGCATCCGCCTGGAATGACGGCACAGTCTCGGCTGAGCATGGAGTCCGAGATGTCGCAGGAATTCTTTGACGCCGTTGACGGAGACAACATGTCCCCATTGCTAACCATCAAGGGAGACAGTGACGATGAAGGAGCGGGTAATACCGCCCGGCAGGCAGAGGACGAAGCCGTCGCAGATGACGCTCCATCAGACAGCGAGGAAGAAGTGGCGGAGCCCGTTACCCCCCATGGTGGGGAGAAGGACTCGCCCTTGTTCCCTTCACGCCCCAAATCGCTCACGCCTCTGCCTCTGAGCCCTGTACGTCGCCGCAGCAACATCAGTGCGCCCACAGTCATGCCCCCGAGTCTGATCGGTTTCCTCCGCAAGAATGTGGGTAAAGACCTATCGCAGATTTCAATGCCTGTCTCCTCCAACGAACCGCTCTCGCTACTGCAACGCGCGGCCGAGGCACTCGAATACTCCACACTGCTGGACCAGGCCGCGAAGGCGTCGGACAGTGTGGAGCGGCTCATGTACGTGACGGCCTTTGCAATCTCTCCGCTGTCAAGCAACCGCGTGCGAGAGCGAGCCATCCGGAAACCCTTCAACCCCATGCTGGGAGAGACCTACGAGCTCGTGCGGGAGGACCTCGGATTTCGATTCATCGCGGAGAAGGTCTCGCACCGTCCTGTGCAGCTAGCGTATCAGGCAGATAGCAAGGACTGGAGTCTTGCGCAATCGCCGATGCCGACGCAGAAATTCTGGGGCAAATCCGCGGAGATTATCACCGATGGGAAATTCCGGCTGACTCTCCACACGACCGGCGAGCATTTCAGCTGGTCCGCGGCCTCGTCGTTCCTCCGCAACATCATCGCTGGCGAGAAGTACGTCGAACCGGTCGGCGAGATGGCGGTGCTGAATGAGACGACGGGCCAGAAGAGCGTGTCGACCTTCAAGGCCGGCGGCATGTTCTCGGGCCGCAGCGAGGAGGTCATCACCAAGGCGGTCGATTCTTACAACGACGAGCTGCCGCTGGGGCTGACGGGCACCTGGACCTCGTCGCTGCAGCTCACCAAGAACGGATCCGCCACCTCTACGGTGATCTGGAAGGCCGGGCCTCTTGTGCCCAATGCCCCCAAACACTACGGTCTGACCGCGTTTGCGGCAACTCTGAACGAGATCACCCCCATCGAGGAGAAGCAGCTGCCGGTGACGGACTCGCGGCTGCGGCCGGACCAGCGGGCGCTCGAGGACGGGGACGTGGACCGCGCGGAGCAAGTCAAGGTGCAGCTGGAGGAAGCGCAACGGGCGCGGCGGCGCGAGATGGAGGCGGCGGGCGAGAGCTGGACGCCGCGCTGGTTCAAGCGAGTGGAGGGCGACATGGGCGGTGCGGATGAGGAGGACGTCTGGGCTCTGAAGCCCGGCAAGGATGGCTACTGGGAGGAGCGGGCCCGAGGAACTTGGACGGGTGTGGTGCCCGTGTTCGAGGCGTAGCTACTATGTTTATGTTTTATTCGTCTATGATCCTGTATAGACATGCATGTCGTATATAGAGCACTTCTATATAGAGATACAAGTAGAGTTGCTTACAGTCTCGCCCTCTACTAATTATGGCCTTGATGTAAACCACAAGGAGCAAAGAAATAAGATTAGCCAGGCCTATGCTTACGACTATCAAGCAGCCAATCGGCCTATGCTCATAACGACCATTACTCTGGAAATTTTCTTATAGTGGAAAGCAAAAGTAGTTTCATTCAACTGCGAAAAACATATCATGTCCATTTCGTTTCTAGTCGTCGGTATCGGATCGTTGTCGGTGTCAAAAATCATTCGCTTGAGCATATATACAGCCGAAAATCCAGAGCTGCTGTTCGGATATATTGCGGCAGTCACACATTTGTAGACAAATTCGGTCGGAAGATTCGTGCAAATCAATCTTCGTCTGACTGATCATGAACAGCCCATCGGTGATTGCTTCGGGGCTTTGTTGATTTTCTGGCGCTCGCACGATCGGATGGTGGCGCACGCACCATCAGCGGCAGACTGTCCAGGACGGCGCGGTTGCCCTCAAAGTAGTGTACCGCGAATCCTCCCTGGAGAACTCGTCGAAGAGAGTTGAGTCGAATCCACTTCCACCAACGATCAATGCTCATGACCCCTTCCCTTCCAATCTTCACGCGGACCTTGCTTCCGTAATGTCGGTTCGAATCCTGGTCGATCGCCTTGTTGTACATGGGGCCGCGCCGAGGATTCTCCACGGTCGTCAAGATGGAGGCAAAATTGCTGTGCAGGTTCTTCTTATCCCGCTTGCTGATGTGCTTGTTGTGCACAGTGGCCAAGGACTGGAGTTGTTGTTCCAACTCGTGTGTGTTATGGTACGCATTGTAGCGTTTAACGAGCTTTGGCCCGTTGCGGGCCCCGGCATCCATAAAGGACTCCTCGTCCGGTTCAACTTCCTCGTCTTCGTCGTCGTCGTCGTCCTCTTGCGGTGTGTAGCTCTTTTCGTACAGCAGGGCGATATTCTCGCCAGCGGCAATCTGCCGCGCCGGGTCGTTGCTATTAAGCTGATCCATGAAAATCTGGACCGCCTCTTCGCTTTCAGCCTCCAGGTCCTCGATTTCTGTCGCGAGGTAGCCCCATTCTTGCAGAGCGGCCGTGACAGTGGCCGTATCGTCAGCGGCTTCGATTGAGTGGCCATCGGAGGCAATAATGTCCAGGAAAAAGGTCATCTGGTCAAGAATGCTATCTTCGCCAGCACCACCAAAGCTGGTGCATGCCCCCAGGCAATGGATTGCGGCAGCCTTGATCACAGGTGAAGTCGAGTCGCGGATCGTGCGGGTGAGCAGCGGCTCCACATTTTCGTAGATGGTGTTGTCAAAGGCAGTGACGGTAAGAAGGCTCAAAGCGCGAAGCGCCAGAGTTGTCTCTCGCTCGCTGCTTTCAACCTTGATACTCTTGGCAAAAGCGCTCACAAGGTCAATGACACGGGTGCGGATACGATCTTCGATGTAATGAGATTTCGAGAGACGGCAAAAGGCAGCGTAGGCTTCTTCTCGGGCCAGGACGCTGCTCCGTTTGCGATCCAGGATATCTTCAACGACATCCTCAAGCTCTTCGGGCCAGTTGGCGTTTGTATCAACATCTGGGATGTCAGCCAGGTCATCCAGGGAACCGAGACTGTGAAGACCCAAGCACGGTTAGTTATACTTAGACTGTCATGAACAACAATTACGTCATCCCGCTCGTCGAGGACCTGCAAAAAAAAAAAAGAATATGGGAGAGAAAGGGCGAGGGAAATAAACTCACCTATATGCAGTCTCGTCGCTGAGATTACCTTCATCCTCTTCATCGGATGGGGGTCTGCTGGCGTTGCGAGACGACTGTTTCGAACCTTGAGCAGAGGCTGCGCGAGAGGGACGGCGGGAGCCTTCGCGAGAAGCGGCCTTGCGGGACATGGTCTTGCCGCTCTCAAAGATCTGACGGCGTAGGTCGGGCATGTTGAGAGATTCGTAGAAGGAGAGATAGAAAAGAGATAAGGATGATTGGGAGATCGTCTAGATAGACGATGAGATCGATAATCAAGTATCGTTAATGATAAGGTTCGCAAGAATCACTGGGAAAGTGAGTTTCTCAATACTAGGGTATGGAGAGTGTTGGCAGAAAGAATGTTTTCACAAAGACGATGGACATGATAAGAATGGAAAAAGAACCCTGAGGCAGATTAACGGTCGAGAAGGATCTGTTTGAAGGCTCAGTTGATGCCTGCGATGGAAAAGGATGAAAAGACGATGAATACGTCAATGGCGAACCCTCTCTTTTTAACAGGACGCCGTGGAAGAACAATAATACGTAACAGAGAGTCCATGCTTGTGCCCTGTCAGCAGGGTTCGTCCCCTGACAGTCTAGTTTACCTTACCCCTCGACGCTCTTTCACATCAAGTGAACAATTTGAGATTCCACCAATAATGAATCCTTATTCTTCTTTTATTTCCTGAACCTCTAGCACTACTGCAAAGTTTCTGTACGCTCTCTGCAAGTCTCTTTCTTTTCTTTTTCTATTTTCCTTTTCTTTTGCCAATCGCCGAGGGTCTTATCGCCACGTGATGCGGGGTCGCTTATCGATTGACGGAGCTTGACTAAACGAGGTTCTTTTCCCTCTGGGACGTAGACTACACTGAGTAAATAGGTGTCGAGTGATGATCATTTCAGGCCAGATTGGTATAGATGGTATCCTGCAGGTTGTCGCTGCTTATGGGTATTCAATAGTGGATTGTGTTTCTTGGTTACTGAGCCTATGCTATGACCTCCCCCCGCAGGAGGTTGCGAATAGGTAATCGTAATATGCGGATATATTCATGAAAGGGTATCTATCATGTATGCTTTCCTGTGTTCCTGGAAAGCACTATTATCCTCCTCATCGTGCTTCCATCGCCAAAGCCAGGATCCCCGAAGCTTTAGCACCCTCGAGATACTCCCTTCCTTCTCTTCTCCGCTCGTCCTCATCCTCGTCCTCACCAACTTCAAGATCGACCTGTAAACTGGCATCATATGCTCTCATGACGGTTTCCTCGTCCACACGTACTCCACCTTGGACCAGCACGCGAATACATTGCGCCAGGCGTGCAATCTCGCGCCGTGTCTGCGGTGGAATCTCGTCGTTCTGGCTGGAATAGATAGAACTCGATACCATCTCCTCCATACGGGTGATGGATACATTCTCCGTCGTAGAGGATGCTGCGGCCGCGCCGTCGGCGTGCTTCGCGATCCAGATGTAACCATTCACCCCAAGTATAATGTTCACCTCACCGCCTCCGTTCGCTGTGTTGACCGTCCACTGTTGTCTCCGGGCGCGAACCACACCCCCTGTGCCTGAAGGGCCCATTGCCCCTGCAGAAGCAGTTCCTGCTCCAGGACCTCCCTTCACTGTCGAACTCGATGCTGCGCTACCACCGGTTCCCGAAACAGCGAGGAACACGCCGTTTCTGAGCTTGCCGTATTTCAGTGATCGCGTGTGCAATGATGCTGAGCCGTCTGAATGCACGCTCTGAACCTCTGCAACCACCAAATCCCCTTCACTGAAAAAGGTTCGAATCTGCAGTTCATCCGCGCTTGTCCGCCTACGCAGGATACCGCCCGGAAGATTGATGGCAGAGAGGGGTAGCTGTGCGAGGAGAGGGGCGGCGATATCGACCTTCCATCGTCGTGACTGAACCTCCACAATCCGTCCAACAACCAGATCACCGATTTCTGGGATATACCGGGCCCGCAGCGGCTGAACGGAGAGCAATTTGTTCGTTTTCTGTACGGTACCAGCAACAGTGGCAATAATCGAAGTCGAGAGCGGATTTGAATAGGTACCGTGGCCTCTGTGAATTGGTCAGTAACAATCCTGAATCCTCCTGGAAGGAATTTGAAAATGGGCAAAATATCGGCGCCCGAAGGTCGGAAAGACCAACCTCATCCATTGTGGATCATCCGTCACAACTTCACCTGGTGTCACAATTCCTGCGCCAATCTTTGTTCCTTCCACTAAGCGGGGCCGTTTGCTGGGCCGAGAGCCTCCTCTTGAAGTCAAATCAACTCCTCCGTCTGAATCTATCGACATTGAATCGGAGTCTGAATCTGGATGGGGATAATTGGCATCTTCCACAACGGGAGGAAGAATAGTGATGGCCATTTCCAATCGAAGAAATTATCAAAGGTATTATTTCTCCGACTAATATAAAATTGAGCAATGAGCTGAGGTTGGCTTTGGAGGTTGTGTTCGAGCTTCAAGAGCAGAAGATTCCGCAATCGAATTGTTCAAGAGCAAACAGGACAAACTGGATGCAAAGAGCACGTGAAAATATCCAGCTGAAATCAGAACTTATGTACGGAGAACAGAGTATCTCTTTGAATTAGAGAGGTAATTGAGACAGAAATCCATATAAATTTGGCATACTTTCATGGTGGTTTTATTGTAGTTACTTATGAATCAAATTAGGCCTTTCCATTTATGGTTCATATCATACCCTCGCCAGTCAACATTTATGAGGAAAAAAAAAATAATAAAAATAAAGGAGAATGATAAGACAGCAATGAAAGAAGTAAGGTAGTATGGCCGAACGATGACGCACAATTCTCGAGTTTCAAATTTCGACACTTTTTGCGAGGACAGCCATGTCGGTCAAACCGGATCAACATAAGAAATAAAGCGCAGTACTGGCAGACCTCAGTAGGCAACTTCCTCTGCGGCGCACAGCACGAAGCATGCTCTAGGAACCGCGGATAAGTCGGGATGTCAGAAGCAGAAACCAGAAGTATAATAGTACATGGAGGGAAATCAATGCTTGGAGCAGAGAAACCAGGTCTTCAGGCACCCACACCTGACGACCTTTTTGATGTGCGTTTGGTATTTGGGTTCGTGTCGTCCTTCTTTTTCTTGCTGGGACGGCTGCTGCCACCCTTGGGTCTATAGCCTGTATCGTCATCGCGCTTGCGCTTGCCTTTGGTGCTACCCGGAGTGGGACCAGCATCCATTAGGACGCCGTCCTCGTCATAAACCTCCTCCTCTTTGCGTGGCTGGGTTGCTCTTTTGGACGCCCGCACATTAGTTGGTCGAGAACCTGACTTCTCGGAGGCGTTCTCATGGTCCTGTAGGAAAATATGCGGTTGATTGCGCCGGAGCCAGTTGTAAACGGAGACAGGGTTTCGCAGCGCTAATTCCCTTTCTCGTTCAGAGAATGATGGCTTTTCGGGAATGCGACTAAGCTCGAGAGCGGCTGCTTCGTCGCCGAGCTTCGCATCCATACTCAAGTAGTACTCGGTCTCGTGTTCCGGAGTGAGATATCCGAGCTTCTCCTCCAGGCTGATATCCGTAGAATAATCTTGTCTTACGGGCGGCACCGCCGTATGGGGTACCTTTTTGAGGGCAGTGTAATGCATAGGTGGTGCAAAGGCGTTGCCTCGTTTGATACCGTCTTCCAGAGTGCGATATTCTTCGAGGGTCATGCTGCCAGCAGCCATCTGTGCTTTGGCATCTTTCAAGATGGATTTGGCCGTTGCAGTATCAACGTACATGGGCGATCGTTCAGGCGTCGGCAGGAAGGATGAATCTCCCGGGGTACTGAGATCAAATCGCTGATTCGCTGGGACGTGCAAACTTTCGTTAAATTCAAGGAGAACCTCTAGAAGTTGGCTGTGGCAGGAAAATCAGTCCTCGAACGAGCCTGTCTCTTTCTATACATCCGCAGATCTTCGCTTACTCGTTCTGCTCCTGGATTCTCTTTGAGAGGTCTTCGATGCGCAACTCTTCGCGGATCAGAGACTCGCTCTCCTTCATCCCAAGCTCGAATTTGACTTTAAGTTTGGCATACTTCTTTCTATAGCACCCGGCGGTAGCCACATTAGTTCTCATATCCATGGCTAAAGCTGCGCACTGAACAACCTACTTGAAAGAACGATATGACTGTTTCGCAGGGGCACTGGTCGATTCGTCGGGCAGGCTCTCGGCCACGGAGCGGGAATCCACGTTTTCCTGTGACATGTCGAATCGAAAACTGATGCGGAGAGGCGTATTCGAGGCAGCGATACGGACAAGAGATTGTGATTGATGAGGAAATGGCGAGTGTTAAAAGAGAGCTCTGAAGGCGAGCGATGGTGTTGATGATGGCTGGTCACCTGTCGCCAAGTCCGACGGCCGCAATGGAAAGATTGTTGCGTCGGGGGGTGTTTTTGCCCGCCGTAAAAAGTTTCAATCCTCTCCATTCATACCAAAGACAATACCTAAATGCGCTTGACTCACTTCAGCAGTCAAAACAGGTTTCTATTGTGAATTGCTATTTCACGATTTCATTATTCTATTAATTGCAGTGGGACACTCTTTTAGAACGATTATAGCGTCATTGACGAACCTGTTTTCAATTCGACATGGCTGGCCTCGGTGAAGGTAGTCAAAAAAAGCGAAAGCTCACAGACGTTCCTGAAATTGAAATCGATGTGTCCGCTCCTGAGCCTCCGTCAAAAAAGGCTCTTCGTAAAGCCAAAAAGAAGGTTGCCGAACCTACGGCAGATTCTACCACGAAGCAAGAGGGCGCTGCGCCCAGCGAAAAGCAAGAAGACGAAGCGCCCAAAAAACGTTCAGACTACGGCATCTGGATTGGAAACCTGGCCTTTTCGGTGACCAAAGATGATCTACGCAAGTTTCTCACAAGCAATTGCACGTTTGCGGATACTACAATCTCCCGTATACATATGCCGAAGGGTCAGGAAAAATTTGGAAAGGCTCAGAACAAGGGCTTCGCTTACATCGATCTTGCCAACGAGAAGGCTGTGCTGGAGGCAGTAGGGTTGAGCGAGCAACTTCTAGCTGGGCGCCGTGTGCTGATCAAGGATGCAAAGAGTTTTGACGGCAGACCAAAAAAGTCAGAACAGGATTCCGCGGCAACTGCTACAAAACCTCCTTCGAAACGGATATTTGTTGGCAATCTCGGCTTTGATGCTACAAAAGAAGTCATCGAGGAACATTTTGGACAATGCGGTACCGTCACACATGTACATGTGGCAACTTTTCAGGATAGTGGAAAATGCAAGGGCTATGCTTGGGTGGAATTCGAGGATCTTGCTGCTGCTGAAGCAGCGGTGAAGGGCTTTGTTACGGTTGATGAAGACGAGGAAGATGATGAGGTCTCCGGAGAAGAAGAGTCCGCAAAAAGCAGGAAATCGAAGAAACACAGACAGAGGAGGGTTTGGGTGAACCAGCTCCTTGGTCGACGAATGCGCATGGAGTTCGCAGAGGATGCCACGACACGGTACAAGAAGCGGTTTGGTAAAGATGGGGAAGGCAAGAAGAATGATGATTCCATCATTACCGAAGTGGAAGATGGGCCTGTTGAGCAGGAGTCGACTGGAGACAGGCCGCAACGGTCACATTCTGAAAAGCCCAAGCGAAACAGCAAGCCTGAATACTCAAGATACGCCAAAGAAACCGTGCAGAAGCTTAGCGGTGCTATTGTCGAACCCCAAGGAAAGAAAATCACTTTTGATTGAGACTTGTCAATATAGAAACGGCGCAGAATGGCTCCTTCTCATATGCGATACTGAAGCTTTTCAGTCAAGTAGTGACTGAATTTCAACCAGTTTTTCTTTGCGAGTCATTTAAAAGAACTGTCATTATTGCAGTAAATATTGCCTAGGTTGATCCTGAACAGAATAATGTACTGTGCTATGCCAGACACCCATACTGCTGTTAGTATGAGCGTATTTACTTAGTACCTAACATTCAAACTGGGTGACAGGCATAAACAAGCTATGACCACTTTTGAGCTAGAATCCATTTATTAGCTTACATTAGCTAGTCTCTTCATGTAAACATTCAACCCTGACTGTAAAATAGAATTTCTTCATCGACTACGGATAACTAATAATGCTGACTTATCTGATCGCCATACCTAATGTGATTAGCTATTCTTATGCCTAATGCCTAACCAGTCTAACCGTCGAAGGCTATGTGTCGGATCTATGCTAGTAATTCTAGATTCGCTGAGGTGGTTTTGGGGGCACTAACCAGATTTGGATAGTTGACATCGAAGAGAGATGTCATGGCTCATGCTAACAGCGATCAACTTTGATAGTGCTTGTCTTGTTTGCATTTCCCTCGACTGCCCAACCGTCCCACAATCCTCGCCCTCGTTATCGAGGTGCATCTTCCTCTAATCCGCCCATCGACCTTTCTACGTTTACTCCCCTCTCTCCATACACGTGTTCGAGTTTTTGCCGCTTCTGTTGATCGTTCCCGCCCCCCGGTCCTTGCAATCCGATCGTCTCGCCGCTCTTCGTTCCTGGTCGGTGCATCCTTCATCCTTACCTCAGTCCTCCTTCCGAAAATTCACCGTGACTCAAAGGAAAATCGCATCCGATCTTCAATTATATCCCTTCTTTCCATCTTCTACGCCAACCGAAAATGGCCTCACGTCGTCGTAACATCGGGGCTAGCCGGCGGAGGAGAAGAAGAGATGAGGAAGGCGAGGATGAAGGTTCCCTAGATGGAGAATTGGAAGATGATTCGTTAAGCGAGGGCTCGGTCATCAGTCATCCCGGTGATGATGATGATGATGCTGATGGCGAGGGAAGCGACGGGAGCGACGTGGAGGCTTCTTCGTCCCCGCACTTGGACAGAACCAACGGACCTCAAGCGAATGGTCTTGTGCCTGAAATCAACCAGCGGTCTGAACGACGCCATTCCTCATCTCCTGCCAAACGACACACAGCTACTGCTGTGTCAGACACTGAGGCCATGATGAACGGATTGACGCTGTCTGACCAGACGAGTGAAGTGGCGGAAATCCACTTTGATGATATGAAGGGGGAGTCTGCTTCATTGACAGGAAGGACACCATCTGCACCTCCCACAGAAGCGAAGAGAGGGACTTTTGCGGAGCGAAAACGCCGCGAACACGAAAGGTATGCAAAGGAGCGAGATGAGAATCCGGCCTTCGTGCCCACTCGAGGACGCTTTTTCCTTCATGATAAACGCTCCACCGAGTCTGGCTCGAATGGCCACAGGCCGTTCAACAAATCAAAATCGAGACCTTATGGCCTCATCGTGGATGGCAATGTTCGCAGGTAAGCCTTCCCCAACTCTTTGTCATGTGCTCCCGATAGCTAACCATCGCTCCACTTGCAAGGCTCTCCAAACCTGATGCTAGTGAAGGGCAGTGGGCGCATGATCTGCACGAGATGGTCGCAGGAGATGAACCCGTCAACAAGCCCTCTGCTGTACCAGGATCCATGTCGAATTTTGCTCCAAAACCTGTCCCTACGGCTCCACGTTCTACGCCCCCGAATAGGTCTTTCTCGAGCACCACCCTGATCGGCAATGTGCCTGTTGTAGTATTTCTGCAGGGCATGGCTCGGCCCATACCTTTCCCTGCCGTTCCAAAGAAGCAACACACTCGTCTCCCTCAACATCGTCCCCCGTTACGTCGAGACAAGCCCGTTCGCATATCGTTCCCTGGACAGTCTCCGAGATACATATTCCCCTCGACAGAGCGCTCGTTCATCTTTATTCCACGAGCGCTGAGGCCCAATCAGCAGGGTTACCGTGGCAGGGGCCGGGGTGGATTCTATGGCGGACGCCGTCCGAGTATTTATGCAGGCTCCGTCTACACCCCAAGCGTCACTGCTAGCCGGAGATCGTCGATGGGCAAGCCAGCCTCACATGATGGATATCCCTCGCCGGCTGCATCTGTATTGTCCAGGCAAACGGTGGTTACGACCGAAAATGGGAAGCCAATCGTTCGTCTGCCTCCGCCTTCCAGGCCATTAGGCGGCGTGCCACCCGCAGCCACTGCTGCTGGTCCCGGAGCCGTTGTTACCGCGTCACTGCCACAACCTATGCCTCAACCTCAGCCCCAGCAACCCTCGTACCGCGAGAGCCGCCCGGCTCCTATCCCAATGCATCAGCCTCGTCCTCAGAAAGCGGTTTCTGTCGCCGACATAGAGACTCCTGCAAGCTTCTCCTTCAACGCCCCCCAGCCACAGCAGGAACAACCATTCCAACACCAGGTCCCTATGCCTATCAATGGCCCCGGCTATGGTGCCGATGCTCAATCTGCCCATGCAACCGGGACGCCTTCATCTCACATACCCGAGCGAGCAATCCATGCTCAGCCTTTCCAACCATACGGCTTCCAACAAGCCCAGCCGTTTTATCCTACCGCTTATCCCCCCAGTACAGTATACTATCCAGTTTCTGGAACAGAATTCCCGCCGTACAACGCAGCCGGCATGCCGGGAGCCTCCCTTGCGCCCTATCCCCCACCGGGACAGCAAGCTCCATATGTGGTTCCAGGAGCCCACGCCTCATCCGCAGAGCAGCCTTCGCAACCAGGCACAGTTGCCCATGAGGCCGGTGGCACAGTTTATTTCTACGACGCCACGCAGATGTGGCCTAACGCATCCTATGCCACGCCATCTGCACCGGGGCCTGGTGGCGTCATCGGCATGGGTGGAATGATGACTCCTCCAGGCACAACCTACTATTATCCGCAGCCGCAGGGTGGTGTATACTACGCTCCGCAATAAAAAAAAGAAAAGAGGAATTTTCGACGTTTTTGCTTCTGTCACATTTCGATACCTTAAAATATTCGTACCTTATCGTGTTTCGTTATCCCCTTCTGCCTTTGTTTTACATTTTCCCTTCCACACATTTCTCGTCCTGCGCTTTAGTCTCACTGTGATGCCACGCAATCGATAATTCCCAAAACTTCTGATGTCGACTATAGGAGTCTCGTCCATTGTCAACCGTTGTTTTCATCTTCTCGTTTCATTTTACTTTCATTTTACTGTGCCATCTTCATGCTTCCTGTCTGATGAAACTCTTCGTGATGCCGTTTCCTTGAGCTTTCATATGGATTGTTATTAGATAAGCCACCCTTTGCATCCTTAGCGACTGTCTTCTCATCATTGCGGTGCCAATTTTTTGTGGCCGGAAGCTCTCATGTTCTGTACGCATTTTCCCTACTTATTATCTGGAAAGCAATGTGGCATTGATTTCCCCGTTCCCGGTGCTGTTCCATCCTTTCTTCGTGGAATGTTGACGTTTTTCTTTTCTCCATATTCTTTTTGAAAGGCGGACCCTGGAAAACTTCAAATATTTACCTGTTTCCACCCAGTTGACCTGCATGGTCTCTCGATAATTCCGCTCTTATCTTCTATCTACGTTGTTTTCCGTGGTTCGTTACGCCGTTCGCTGCGCTCTCTAGCATTTAAGGAATGGTGTTTACACTGTGGCGTGGGCTATAAATTCAAATATGAAGGAAACAACCTTTGCGATCCAGCTTCTTCTCGTCTTCTTTGGCTGTAGAAAGGATTCGATGCGTTGGACAAAGATCATGACTAATCTAAAGAATTGGCGAGATGGGATGGTGTCATATAAGTATACATACTACAGGAGCACGTCGATATCTTCAAATGAGCATCATGCGTTACCCTTAAAAGACAAAGGATTAATTCAACCTGTAAACCCAGGAGAGGGGAATAAGTAGCCAAGGATAAATATACAGTAATGATGACGACGACGATAATAATAATAATAATAATACCAATGGGATCTGACGGTGTTACCTGCAAGTATGCGAAGTAGCTAAGGTAATAAGGTAGGGATAGTACCAATGATGATAAGGATAAACGATGTGAGCTTCACCGCCTCATTCTCCATTGAACTATTGTAACTTGTAAGGTAAAAGTCTCCTTGCCCCCCCGGGAAAGCCGAATGCGGGAGCAGCAGATGACCTTCCTCCTCCGCATCTCTAGACTCTAGTCGACCTCTTAGGTTGTTACGTAGCCCCCCCAGGCAGCCTTCTGCCATACCTTACCTTTACCTCACTTTATTACCTAGCTCGCTCTCTCTCTCTGTCTCTCTCCTCTCCTCTCCTTCCTCTTCCCCTACCTCTTTATCATTTAGTACATCATATCTGACTTCGTCCATTGTACTTTTCATCATCCTCATCAATTTCTCAACCTTTTCTTTCATCATATTGCTTCTCACAACCTTCTTTCTTCGATCCCTGCTCGTCTCTTACGTAGGTGACTAGTGCCTTATCTCTAGTTCACCGTCACCTTCGTCCTCTATCTACACCATGGCTACCCCCATTCCGCCGGCTAGTCCAGTCGGACCTGCAACCCTAATCACAATCAAAGTTCTCTATAATGACAGTACTCGACGCTTCAAGGTTCCTTTGAGAGAACTGGGTGCTCGGGTTCTTCCCCAGAAGGTATGTAGATGGTCTCCACCCTAGCTAGCTCCGGTCGGAGCTTGTACCTCTCCCCCATCAACCACCCTAGAGTTTCTGCCGACCGCGGCTAGCGAGCTCCCTGTCCTGTTCAGCCATAAATTCTTGTCTTAAATGCTTTACTTGATGTATCTTGAGAATACGCTGAAAAGAATTACTGTCCTGTTTTGATTTTGTATGATGCTAACGAGCTCGCGTGCTCTAGCTCCGTCAACTCATTGGCGTCCCAGCGGATAGCAACGTCATCTTTGAACGCTACTCGGACAGCGCCGGTTGCTACGTCCGCTTAGACAGCGAGAACCTCGCGGTCTACAAGCAACTCTACCGTGCTGCTAAAGCTAAATTGAAGCTGCGCATCAAAGCGACATTGGTCGATGAGGTGAATGAGCCTGTTTCGCAGCCCTCTGTTGCCGAGAGTACTCCGGAGGAACAGGGCCCAGCAAGATACAGCTACCTGGAGACTGTCCTGAGTTCTCCCCCACCTGTCATTGGGGCCGAAGTAGTTCCGTCTGGCACTTCTGAATCGGTGCCTGACCTTTTAGGTGCCCTCGAGAAACCCGCTTCAGTTGGTCCCCAATCTGTTCAGTGGACAAAAGATAACAACATCGCACCCGCTCAGCCTTGCTATCGAGACTTTGTCCTAAACACAGATAACGTCGATGTGCCCATCGTCTCGCACAGGTCCCCAACTGGTGTGTTCTGTATTGACTGCAACAACTGCGGGCGTTCTATTCCCAACGAACACTACCATTGCAGCATCTGTGAAGACGGTGATTTCGATCTATGCTCTCAATGTGTCAACTCGGGGGTCTCGTGTCAATCTGAAGATCACTGGCTGATCAAGCGTATTGTCGAGGATGGCATTGTCACTAACAGCACTACTGAACGAGTGGCTCCTCGCAAGGTTGAGGAACCGAGAGAGCCTAAGACGGGGTCTGAAACTCTGCCTGAACTCGCTCCCGAGAAAGTCCCAGAGCCTACCCCAGCTACAGCTGAGAAATACCCACTTCAACCGGTGGAGCGGATCTGCAACGCTTGTCTCAAGGGTGAGTTGCCTCTTGTCACACGTGGTTTCCGTTGTTGCTCACTCTCGGCAGATTTCGATGAGACCAAGATGGTCACATGCACTGACTGCGAAGACTATGATCTTTGCGTGACCTGCCTTCTGAAAGACGCGCACGGCCATCATCCGGCTCATCGCTTCTCACTCCTTCACGACCAAGACTTCTGCCTGAAGAGTCTCGTGCAGTCGCGTTGCAACCCTGGCCGCCATCACCAGCATGCAGCGATCTGTGACGGCTGTGAAAAGGTATGATTAACCCGCTGTTGAATTGAGGTTTCATCGCAGGCTAATATATACTCTCAGCGCATCGTTGGTGTTCGCCACAAATGTCTGACCTGCCCCGACTGGGACTATTGTTCGGAGTGCGTTGGCAACGCCGCGCAAAGCCACCCAGGCCATCGCTTTGCACCCCTTTATGAGGCCATCTCTGAGCCAGTACAGCATCATGAGGTTCACTATGGCATCTACTGCGATGGACCATTGTGCAACGACAGGCCGTTCCCCCGCTACATCACTGGAGTCCGGTACAAGTGCTCTGTGTGCCATGATACTGATTTCTGCGCCAAATGCGAAGCCCTACCAACCAACCCCCATAATCGCACCCACCCATTGCTGATGCTCAAGACACCAGTGCGCGGCGTTACTATCAGCAACTCCGTGACTGAGAACGGGCTCGGTGGGCCCGTCATCCTTGCAGGTGACCAAGTCAAGAGATCTACCTCCGCACAAGCCAATATTCCAGCGGAAGCCGAGAAGTCTTCAGAGGCGCCAAGCGTGGAAGAAGCAGCTGTGAAGCAAAAGGATATCGCGGAGCCATCTCCAGCAGTGGCCGAAAAGGCGCAACGCAAGGTGTATGAGATGCCAACTACAGATCCGGCTTCCAGCTATCTCGCTTACTTTACACGTGACACTGTCCATGACGGCACCGTCATGTCACCGAATAAGGTATTCCAGCAGACATGGACACTCTACAATCCGGGACCACTTGCATGGCCCGCTGGAAGTAGTGTGCGCTTTGTGGGCGGTGATTCCATGTTCAATGTGGATACCAATCGTCCCATGAGTCTTGATGCAGTCTCCGCCGCTATGGAGAGCAACCAGCTCCTCGAACCCTTGGTGCCTGGCCAAAGCGCCGATTTCACTGTGACTCTGAAGGCCCCGAGCCGGGTCGGTACTGCCATCTCGTATTGGCGCCTGAAGCTCACCAACGGCATGCCCTTCGGCCACAGACTCTGGTGCGATATTCAAGTACGCGACGACATGGCCACGTCCACCAAGCTGGAGCCTGTACAGGAAGCCTCTCGCGAACCCGAGCAACAGGCAGAGGTGGCTCCGGCCGATGACACTGAACGCACGGGAAGTCAAATGATCTTCCCTACCCTGGACAAGGAGTCACCGGTCGGGAGCACCCACCAGGCGATGATTGCAGCTCCTTTGACTGCCCCTTCCGTGTCCAATCCATCTGAGCAAGATGTCCTTGAGGACGTGGAGAGTTTAACCTTGGATGATGCCAACACCGAGACCGGGTTCCTGACCGATGAAGAGTACGATGTCCTGGATTCCAGCGACCAAGACTATCTGGAAGCCCAATCACAGGTTTAGAGTCAGTACCTGCATGCTTTGGGTCTGCCGAGCGAGGCCCTTGTTTTTTAACTCGACCACGTGGGCGTAATGGGAGGGGACGGCGAAGGATGCATGGATCGAGCTTCTCATCTCTCTTCAATATAATTGTCAAGAATCACATACGATGAGGCGGTGCTGCAACATTTTTGGGAATTTGATTATTTCAAAATGGCTATTCGAAGAATGAACGGAATGGGACAACTGGGGGTACTCTTCTCACTTGATGTGTTTATCTGTGCTCAGTTTTTTAACAAGATCATTTCTCCAACTGTCGCCCAAATTGCTGTAGCCATGGAATTTCCTTTCTTCGACACCGGTATTGTGCGACGAACCCTAGATATCACGAATGAGAGAATAGTGGTGAGGGAAAGCTGTGCTCGGTCCTGTTCGGCAATTCAACATTATTGTCCGAGGTGCAGAGTCCGTATGCCATAGCTCCATCGAGGATCTTCAGTTTCTTCCCCACTCTCTGATGGAGATCTGTTGCTCCATGAATGACAGACCGACCAATGGAAAGACCACAATTGATGGAGCTATCCAAGTGCCACCGTGTTAGCACTTACTACATGGGACCATTCACCATCTAGAATTCTAGATACTCCGTACTGCTGCATTCCTTCCCCGCCCTTCGACCCCTTCCAGAGCGAGAACAGGCGGAGCTATCACATAGCCACATTCTCAGCTATGCTTTCATTTCTCCTCCTTCCTTTGTCTCTTTGCGTCCTCCTGTTGCATGAAATGCGAGAAAAAGACAGACGCAAGTTTATAACAAAATATCTCGCCCTCTCCTAGACCGAAGTCACCGAATCAGCAGGCAAACCACTACGGAGAAAGAGGACGACGAGACCGTGTCGTGACATCATGGCTGGCTTCGTTCATCTTGCTCTTCTAGCCGTCCTGGCTGCGACTCTGTATGGCCCTGTGTATCGGCAGCTCACCATCTTGGGGGTCTTCCGGCATCCGGCGCCTCTGGTGATTGTTGAAGGACAGGGTTACCACAAGATTGCCGATACGATGCAATGCGAGGATCTGCATTACTGGCAGCCTACGAACAAAATATTTACAGCGTGTGAGGATTCGGTCTTGCCACGCTTCAAGTGGTTCCCTCCGTTGGCCAACCTGGAGCAGCCCGCTGGCACATCTACCGGCTCAATTCATGTCATTGATCCCAAGGTACGGCTTTCTTCCTGTCCAACTGGCATGGGCTATCTCGTTGACCTGTTGGTTAGACAATGAAATCAACCCGGCTCGCATTTGAGAACTTCTCAGGTCCGTTTGTGACGCACGGAATCGACGTCATCCAGGACCCGGAGAATTCCAATGCTGTCTATATCTTTGCTGTGAATCATCTGCCGAATCCAGAATTTATACAAGGCGGCACAGGTGGTCCCCAGGCGCGATCTCAAGTCGAGCTCTTCCACCATGTTTTGGAATCAAGCACCATTGAACATGTTCGTTCCATTCATCACCCGCTGATCGCTACACCCAACGACATATATGCGGAGAGTCCGAATTCTTTCTACGTGACCAATGATCATTACTATCGCGAGGGATACAAACGCCTGATTGAGGATACTATCCCGGCAGCCAAGTGGTCGAGCATCGTCCAGGTACAGATCCAGGATCTAAAGTCCAAAGACGCGGGCAAAGGTATCGACGCCTCAGTGGCTTTGACCGGGTTACACAACAATAATGGACTTGGTCATGGTGGATCTAAGGAGGAAATGCTCATCGTCAGTTGTTTGGGCGGGACTCTGTATCGCGCTCGTCCAAACAGTGGCAACCGTACGATATCTATCTTCGATGAGATTCGTGCAGGTGGCCAAATTGACAATCCCACTTACTACTCGGACCCGTATCGTACTGCTGCAGATGATGCCAGCGGTTACGTTCTGGCGGGACTGGCACGTCCTATTGATCTGGCTAAACATCACGCTGATCCGAACGCTAAAGATGGAGCCATTGTATGGTACGTGCGGCCCAAACCAGGCACGAGTGAGGATGGAGAGAAATCCACAGAATGGGAGTCGCGTGTTGTTTTCGAGGATGATGGCACTCTCATTCGGAGTGCTAGCACCGCGCTCTTGGTTCCCAGCGAAACAAAACCTGGGGAGGGAAAGAAGGCATGGCTATTTGTGACCGGATTCGTCTCAGAGAGCGTTATTGCCGTTGAGGTTGACCTTTGAAGCAAGTCTCTTGTATAGCCAGCATGATGTCTATCTCAATATCTCAGAATTATCCCACGTGTTGATGACCAGAATGAGAGACATAGCTGATAGTACATCCCTATCCCCAGCGGTAGGGAATTTTGCAATAATGTTAAAGTCATGACATGTTCGTAGCCTAGAGAATTATTGTCGACGTGATGATTTGAGGCCTTGCAGCCGTGGTGCCTGAACTATACTCTGCCTGAGGCACCCAACTCCGTCCATGTGTCAACATTCGGACCGTCACCATCTCACGCCAACGCTTCGCCGCTTCCTTCCTCAATCTTGTCAATATGTCTCTGATCTAAAGATCTTTAGCGATGCCATCGACCGCTTCGACTCGCACAGCCCTGCGTTTGCGGGGCAATTGCCCAGCCATCACCGCCATGGCATCATCCCTGGTTCAGCATCAGCATCTCCGCTATCAACCTGCCGCCATTAGCAATTGCTATAGCCTTTTGATTCGCAGCTACGCCAGCCCATCATCATCTCCGAAATCACATACACGGTCCCCATCGTGTGCTCAGCCGGCCTCCCCAATTGTCCCGTCCACCTCCGCAACGGCGACCACTTCTCTCGCCGACGATGTCAACCCTCCGCCGAGCACCCGGCCAGCAGACCTCAACCTGCCAGAGCCTGTGTCCGCGTCGGCCGGACCGGCCGACAAGCTGAAACGCTACGTCGCGCTGGGCCGCGCGTACCTGTCCTTCTACAAGACGGGCCTCAAAAACGTCTACCACAACTACCGCGCCTCGCTCCCCCTCCGCCGCTCGCTGGGTCTACCCGCCTACCTCCCCACCTCGCCTCCCGCAGCACCCTCCGGCTCCAGCACCGACAGCAAGACCAGCCCTTTCCGCACAGCCGTGCACTCCCAACGCCTCAGCCGCGCCAACTTCCAGCTCGTCCGCCGCGCTGCCTACGATGTCCGCCGCATGATCCCCTTCAGTCTCATCCTGATCGTCTGCGGCGAGTTGACTCCGCTCGCCGTCCTGGTCCTGGGCAACGCCGTCACCCCGTTCACCTGCCGCGTCCCTCAGCAGATCAAGAAGGCCCGGCTGCAGCGCGCGGCCCGGAAACGCGCCGCCCTCGCCGCCCACCAGGCGCAGTCGCGAGGCTCCGTTACGGGCCCCGCGGCGGGCTCGGACGCCGAGCTCGAGCTGTTGGCCCGCGAGTTTGTACATGCCAGTTGGGTCGAGAAGGCCTCGGCCCAGGAGATTCTGCAGGCGTGTGCGGCGTTGGGGCTGGTGCGGACGCATACCCGGCCCCCGGCGCTGGTGTCCTGGTTGTATCGGCCGCGACTGCGGCGGTATGTGGAGTACCTGGCGCTGGATGATGAGTTGATTCGGCAGGGGGGAGGCGTCCCGGCCATGGAGGCGGCGGAGGTCAGCATTGCGGTCGAGGAGCGAGGGGGTGTGGGCGTTGCGGACGGCAAGGAGAGTTGGGAGGCGGAGAGGGAGGAGAGACGGTGGTTGCAACGATGGTTGGAAAGAGCTTAAGGCCTACAAGTGTATTTATTTATTCATGTAGATTACTTGGGATAGACGATCTCTGGCCCATGATATGGACCTAGAACCGAAGGATGCCTCAGCAATCCGTGATTACTTGAGAAGATCGCGGATCGAATGACAGGCCCATCGTTCTCATGGCTTGATTGTAGTCCATGAAATTATAAGTATCTGAGAACACAGGTGGTTGTGGGCTGGCGTTGCCCTTGAAATGTTGTAACTTTTCAGCTACTTCTATTTCTTCCAGCCAGTTCGGCCCGAAAACACATATATCGTACTATACACTCATCATAAATCATATCGTTATTAAGAGTCATCTCACTTCGTGCCCAAACACAGCTAATCCGATCATATAGTGTAGTCGTTGTATATGGCCCATGGACGCCTATGCCTGCTGAAAAAACCCCCATCCATTTGTTGAAAGACCATCCGCTTCTAAGATACCGCACGAAAAGTCAAGAAAAACAAACCAGATAGAACGCTTGCAATCGAGGTTCGTATAATAAATCGCGTGAGACAACAACGAGTCGTAGTGAGAAATAAGTCTAAGTGGCTGGGGCTTTTTTCTGTACCGCATTGCGGGCCTGCTTGGCCCATCGCAGCCCACAGCTGTTGCAAAGATCACGGTTGCCACTGGGCCCTCTACGCCATTCGGGCGTGGTCCGGGTCTGACACATGGCGCAGGTCTTTTCGACGGGAACAATGCTCTGCTTTCTCTTGCGCTTCTTCCTCCGCGCAAGGAGGCGCTGGACCTCGTCGGACAGGGCGCGGTTCTGTTTCTCCAGTTCGCGGAGCTCAAATTGCCAGCTCGACCCTCGTGCTGTGTTCAACTCGGCGAAAAGTATTGGTTCATCAAGAGCCGGCACGTATTGATCACCGGATGGCAATGGGTTGGAACCCATCAGTGCCGACTTGTCGGAAGTCGGTTGGCCTGCCGCAGTGACGATTCCTCTTCCAGTTACTCCAGTATCCCCGGAAAGTGTAGCGGTGATATTTGCAGGTATAACCTCATCCGTCCCGAGAGCAGTCTGCGGTGATTTGGAGAAACGCAGCTGCGCCACCAAGAATGAAGGTTTCTCCCCTTCCTTGGTGTCTCCAGGGTACAAGGTGGTTTGAGCCTGCAACATATGACCCTTCTTGTGCCGTATTTTATGGTTGAAGCACGTCTGCTGGCCAGTCCGAGCCACCTCCAAAGCCTGTTTTGCATCCAGCCGGGCGTCGGCTGGGACCAGGTCCTGAATGCCTTTACCGACCAGATCATCGGGCACTCGGCCGAGCACAGGCCGAGCCTTCGAGGACATGAAGAGAATGATGCCAGAGATCGAGAGCTTGGCCCACAGATCGTTCTCGGCTAACCCGCCATCGCCAATGTTTGCGAGCTGGTCCAGGTGATAGACGGGGCAGACCCGGCCGGTCATCACCATATATTGCCGGCCGCGGTCGCCAATGTGCCACGAGCCGTGACTTTCAAACCACGTGTACCCACTATACTTTGTCCGGACTCGGTACATGACACTGTTCGGGTCAGAGTTGGTGCAGGACCGGAGATCGCGTATGACAGGACCGATATCACTGGGATGGCAGATTGTCGATAGCGTCTTGCCTATCAACTCATTTGGATCGTACTCGAGGACGTTTTTACAAGATGGAGATAGGTACAGCAATTCACCGTCGAAAGAGAGTACATGAATGACATCATCGGTGTTCTCGACTAGAACGCGGTCCAGATACTGCTGGTAGCTCTGGTCAGAAGTGTCCAAGTTGTCCAGTATCGTCGAGACCTGGTCGGCACTAAAGTATGTGGCAAAGCCCGGATGCATCCGATAGATGTCCGAGGGCGGCGCCACGTAATTAGGCAGCTGCTTGCGCTGGTAGTTGATCATGTAAGTACCATCTGTCACGTTTGGTCAGTCTGGGTCATCGAGTGCGACGAGAGCATCTGAATCATACTTGGATTTCTGCTTGTGACGGCATCGGGCCTCTCCACAAGATCGACTTGGAACCCGACATAGAAACGGTAATCAGGCGAATTCCAACGAACGGGAATCATTGTGATCAGATTCATGAACGGCTGACCCCCCTTTCTGTAGTTAATGATGGTGGCCTGGATTTCTCCACGGTGCTCTATTGTAGAACGCAATCGAAATGCGGTACGTTGATCGACGAACTTCCGGGGCATGCCCTGCTGGACCACACCACTGGGGTCCTGAAGAAAACGGCAATTCCGGCCAACAATCTCCTCCTTAGTGTAACCGGTCAGCCGCACAAAAGCCTCCGATACATAAATGATAGGATGATCCTCCTGCTGGATGTCGCACAATGCAAATGCACATGACAAATCAACAGCGCCGATGTCGATCTTGGGGTCGGGTCTCGAGACAACCTCGGCCTGGCTGAAGTTAGATCGTACACATGGTAGCATTCAAGCCGTCGGATGGCAAGCAGGAATGATCTTACCAGTATACTCATCATGTCAATGCCGCTGCTCGAATATATGCTCGTATAAGGAGTGATCTCACCTGCGGTCGCCGACTTGATCGAAGCTGTGGAATCCCATGTCAGTCTACATTCTGTTCATGCACGACACGTAACAGAGTAAAAAGAAGATGCACTTTTCACGGGCGATGGCCTCTTGGGCTGAATGTAACGGTGAGAAGAAACCTGCGTTGTAGCGGCTTGAAGATGCTGGCGTCGCGTGTGCGGTAACTGCTGGCTTCGTGAAGAATCGGTCGATTTCGAAGCGTTGGTTGACCTGCTGGCCATGGACGCGGCGTGGGCCATGCTGGTGGTTTCTTTCGCATCAACCGAGGATGTCCAGTAAGAGTTTCTGCTTGGTGGATGCGCTTGCAAGGTAGTAGAGTAGGGAGCAGTTGGGTCTAGGCTCAGGGTCTGGTTCTGAAACGAAGGAAGCTGATGCATCGGCTGCCCATTGAATGTCTGTTCGAACATCAAGGGGGGTCGTTGGTATACGGAAGAGGGGTCGTAGGCAAATGCACTTGCTGTGTCCAGCGCCATGGGCACGGAGTTCCCCATGCCAGAGAGCGGGTCATACACGAACAATGCATTGGACAGATGGTCAGCCAACGGCGCAGGGGCCGCGGGCAGACGGGGCGAAGTAGAAGGAAGCAGCTCGTCGGCTGACATGCTGCTCAACAGCATACCAGATCCATGAGATTCGGAGAAAGCGAAGTCCCCCATTGGGAGTGGATCCAAAGGCGCAAATGGCATCATCATCTCGCCGTTGCTAGAGTCAAGGGCGGGATGAGAGGTGCTGGAGTGGCTACCCGAGGTCGAGGGAGCCATGGGGAATGGAATATCGCCGTAGTAGTCGCCATTATTGAAGTTGTTGGCCATCTCAAGACGTAAGGCGACGTTCGATCGATTCGATGGGATGTTCTGGCCAATGAGCGGATCGCATCTACACAGCGAAGATGCCTCGAAAACTAGTCCACGATAGTAGACATTCCTCCAGGGGCCAATGATTGGTAGCCCTGTAAGCGAATCCAGATGTTCTGTCTGAATCAAGCAGCAGAAAGACGGGATTTATAGACGATCTACAGACTGGAGGTGCAATTGTGGACTTGGTGGGAATCTGGGAGTAGATTAGTTCCTTTGTGCACTAAAAGAAGCAAAGCGGAGTGCGACTCAGAAGAGCGCCATGAATAATAACAAGAATCATCCAAGGAAATTGAAGAAGGCTCACCTTGAAGCTCACAACAGGAGAATTGGCTATACAACAGTAACCGCACAGAACAGAGGAGGAGCAGAGGAAAGATATGCGGAGTACCTATAAGATATCCAACAGATGAAGTGATGAAGCGACCGTCCAGACAAAAATGCTCAGCGCTGGATGGACGGATGTAGATTCCGTAGTTTTCATCGAATAAGACTGAGGGCCGAGAACAAATGTTAAGGCAGTATGAGGATTCATTCTGTTTCTGTGAACAGAACAGAATAACTGCAGACTGCCAATGAGCAGAGAGACGGAGACATTGAACTCAATTGATCAACTTGACGTATCGAACTTGGAGTGTGACAGGTCAGTTGCGGAGGCGAAAGGGGCTCATGGAGGCAACATATCATGTAACTAGATAATATTCCAAAAAGGAAAACGACGAGAGGATGTAATACCTGTGAAGAGCTTGATCATTGATTGAGGCTTTACTACAAGCTTCTCGGTCCTCTGTATCTACCCATCTCGACCTTGCTGCAAGTGGAAGTAGACATGTACTATCAATCAGAACATCCCCAGATTATCCATGTCATCTTATTGAGTAGACTACTCGTATGCGACAGCAATAATCTCCCCATACTAAACTCCTATATAAGAATATCCTATGTATGATCCCTGATAAGATAAGTGGAAATTGCAGATGTGCATCAAACACCGAAAGGGGAACTTAGGCGTCGCGCCGTCTCTGGCGGCGTCTCTCCTTTTGATCGATGGTCTCAGGAGTCGAGGTCCAAGTCTCTTCTTAGGCATATTGCAACAGAAGAAGTTCCAATGTGAATATTCACCCAGATTTGGCTCTCTCGCTCAATCATCAATCCATAGAGATTGCGATTCTACCTACCGACCTCCTCTTTTTGCCCAGCGCCCGGACGGCCTTTTCTCAGAATCCTTGATATATCACGCAAAATAAACATCTTCTCTACTGACACTAAAAATTTGACATCTATTTCAACATACAATGCAAGACACAATGGAAGACGAGCCAACCAAAATCTCCATTACAATTTGCGGCGATGGTGGATGCGGTATGTTTTTCCGCTTTTTTGCCAGCGAAGATTTTCTAAGATTTCGCGATACTCTCGCCTGGATAGCAAAAGGGATAGCTTCCACTGTCGAGAAAGGCTGACACTGATCTGCCGTGGTTGACAGGTAAATCGTCCATCACTTTGCGACTGGTGCGGAGCCAATGGGTCAACGAGTGAGTATCCCCTTGAAACAAATCGTAAACGTGCGAGACAAAAATGACTGACATATCACGACAACCTTAAAAGATATGACCCTACTATCGGTAAAGCAGTACCCGTACCCTGACCTTCAATTCTCTTTTCCGTCGTCGACGCGTGATCTTCTCTAACGCCCATCTTGTTTCCTCGGAGGACTAATAGAAGATTCTTATTCGGTAACACGCGTGATCGATGGCATTCCATATTTCTTATCCATCACCGATACTGCCGGCCAGGAGGAGTATAGAGGGCTGTTTGCGCTATCCAACTTGAGGTCGGACGCGTTTCTGCTCGTCTACGACATCACCAATGCATCGAGCCTGAGCGCATTGGATTACTTCATGGGTCTGATTGATATCGAGGCAGAGCAACGCGCCGAAGACAATGCTCGCTTATTGAAGGAACTGGGGGACAGCGCCCGCGGCGTGGAAGTCGGCATGCCTCCTCCGGTCAAGATCATCGCTGGCAACAAGTGCGACCTCAAGGAAAATCGCGTCATCCCTGCTAGGGAGGGACTGGAATATGCCCGCAAGCATGGTTGTGGGTTCATGGAGACAAGCGCGAGAGATATGGTGAACATTGAAGAGACATTTGCCCGTATGTAACACCTCCTCTGGCAGTATCAAGGCTGCCCATGTGAGACGGCCTATTGATCTGACGCCATCGCAGTCATCGTCCGTCGTGTTATCGAAGCTCGTCGACTACATTACCAGCAGAACCAGGCGACGGCGAATCCTGGTCAGGCCACAGCGTCTGCAACTACGCAACAACCTGCCGAGCAGACGGCCGATGAGACCGTCGCCGCTAAGCCATCCAAAGATGCGAGATCCCCGTTCAGCCGTCTTTCAATCTTCGGAACCAAGAGCAGTAAGCGTGCTGCACCGAAGCCGGAAGATCAGACTGGCGAGTCCAAAGGCGAAGCGGTGGTATTGAAAGGGGAGCCCGACAAACCAAGTATATGGAGGCGCCTGCTTTGCTGCTGATTTGACATAATTATCCGTTCGATTGTATCATTCCTTTATCTCTTTTTCTTATCTTCTGTTTTCTTTATACCCTGGTCATCCGCCTGTCGACGACCGGCGATGCTTTTCCTTTCTTGATCATGTATTCGGGATAAATTCCTTGGACATCCATATTCCCACCATTTCTTTGCACTTTTGTACAGTGTTGATAGGCCAGATGGACTCGATGTTTGTGCCACGCAGCATCGGTCACGAAAGAATGAAGTCACTCATCAATCGACCAACCTCGGCATAAGCAGGGGTAACCAAGCGTGTTTGCCGGAATCAAGCTTATTTCCTGTGCAAGTGTCACGCAACTCGAGCGATTTCTACCGTGGTGGGTCAACGGCTTGTGGTTCCGATCAACATAAGGCTACTTACCTACACCCAGTTGACGGACAAGGAGGCGCACCTTGAGTCTGGCCAATCCAATGGTGGACCTTTCACCATCTATCTGACATCAACGTCCGATAAGATAAGCGTAAATCCAGGATAATTGATCGTCCTAGACCAGGGAGATATCATGTGGCAATTGAAAAAAGCAGGATAAGCAAATAGTGAGACATTAAAAAAAGATGTCCGAATCATCGATCATATCCACTGATTGCAAGCTAAAACTCTATCTCAGGGATATCCTGGACATGTGGCGCAAACATGAAGTCAGTATTCAGCACTCAGCCCTCGGTAGGTAAAGGTAAAGAGGAAGTCGGCTCTGATCAATGGGGTCTTCCAGCTGCAATTGGCTGTTCCCAGATTGCATGGAGGTTCCAGGTTGGTCCTCCGCGGAGTCAAAATACCGAAACAAACCTAACCGATACTCATAGACAGTTTGGACTGTAAGGGGCATTGGCGAATCATCAACAGCAGTCATGACATGATCAGTGATAGACTTCCATTAATGATGTCAACGTCATTGACTAAGGCGGCTTTGATTTCCGCGAGAATGGACTAGATGGGCAATAGGACGATAGAACATTAATCATGATTAGGTAGAAGACACCAGCGAATATCTCTCGCTCTCGTGTATTATCTTACCTTGTAGTATCATAAGGCAGGCAAGCAGATCATCCCTGAAATTGTGCTCGCAATGAAGTGCATACTACGGAGTGTTTATTCCGTACAGGGATTAGAGCCGGTCTGCCGCTAAGCTTTTAATGAGGAGTACTTATCTGCATTTCCAGAAGAGAGCTCGTGACTTCGAACCGATGATTCAGCGGAAGATGCATATGGTTGGTTGGTTGTTTTACTATACTGATCGCCGAAGCAGTTGAGAGTTGTCCCGGTGTGAGAATGAAACGATCGGCAGCCATGTGCCGAGAAGAAGACTCGAGAAAAAGAACCCGCTTTATGAACCCCTTTAGTATAATAGTAATGCCATATTTATGCGTCTACGCTGAACTACTCTGCTTGAAGGGTCCAGTATGCTGTAATGTTGATACAAGAGCGCCTGATGTACCTGAAGGAGCGTGATCACGACAGTTAGGCATCATCAGGATCAGTGAATTGATCCTAGGTCTCTACCTCAAGAGTCAATTATCTATTCTAACAGAGTGTTTCTGCATTTCTCCATATTATTGTTATCTGATGGTAGAGCTGATGATCAACCAGACTCGGATATACGGAATTGCTTTTACTGCATCTTCCGAAAATCCTGTCAGGTTATGGAACGACTGCTACTGAGAAAGGGTCAAGGAAGAAAAAGAAAAATAAAGAAAATAAATTAAAAGAGCATGCGAGACGAGCAAATGCCTGTAAGAGGAAATTTGAAATCAAGGAAACATTTGCCCGGGACATCTCCGAGGCCCGAACAAGTCTCCGGTTCCGAATACTGTATCATAAACGGATACCAGCTGTTCTGTACTCGAAATTTCGCGCTGTGTAAGGTAAAATATTTCAGCATCTACCTTAGGTACATTCTGTATTCCTCACATAGGTTTCATAATCTGCTTTGGCCGTTCTGATGAAGATACAGAATAGCCTTGGTCATTTTATTTAGTTGCTGCCTGGATCAAATATCAAAACCAAGGTAGGTGTGAATAGGTCAATACCTTAACAACGATGAGCAGCTACTCGTACAGTACCCTGTCCGGAGTATGATACACCAGGTCCCCGAGTTACCGCTCGTATTACCATGTATTGCAAAGTCAAACGATCACCGAACACAGCTAGCCTAGATCCATATTTCCTCTTTGGGCCTTGCTGGGTCTCTTGGAGTCTTGGGCGCTGCGTCAGGTAGAACGGATACACTACTACCTTGCCCTGTAGATGTTCGACGCAGCTTCGGGATGGTTATTGCCAATTGGTACCTTCGAAGCTAATCACAAATAGTAAATATTACTCATTTTCTTAGAAATTTCGAATAATTAAGAAATATCTCAAGTATTAATCATAATCTTCCCAATAATAATAATCATCACCTCGAGAATCTTAGTTAAAAAGCTGTCGGTCCTCCCTCCTTCATAGCTCCTCTGCTCTATTAGTATACTACTACTACTACTACCTTACGCTACTTACTACTACTTTACCTTGGATCAGTGGATAACTACCTATAACCAGCAGCTCCAGATCCTTGTGTTATATAATCCGCTGTCTTCTTATCGCTGCAACCTTTGCTGGCACTTCCTTGGGTCCATCCAGCTCTGTCCGACCCTCCATTACATCTTCATTCCACTGTCGGCTGTTGGGACTGGCTCGTGAGCTCATCTATTCTCCGTTTACTTAAGCTCTTTACCCCCACCATTCGACCAGTCCGTCATATCATTGACCGACCTTACCGTCCTTCAACGTTCAACAACCATTGCTGTTGTTCTTACCCCGGGGAGTAGGGGTTTAAAATAGCCGGATATAGTTTTCGTTTGATCCGTCTGGATTGGCGTTGCCCTACAATCGCACGCGCCTTCTTTGGTGTCAACGGCATCTTACTTTAATCGATACTTCCTATACCACATAATGACGGCACGTCAATCGTCACCCACATCGGACCACTCACATTCGGACAGCAATGTTCGCAAGAGGGTGTGTAAGGCGTGCGATCGATGTAGATTGAAAAAATCAAAGGTAAGCAGGCCACGGTCCAGAAGCAAGCATCAGCGCGCTCTGAGGCGCTGACCCAGTGCAGTGTGACGGCGCCAACCCATGTGGACGGTGTAGGGCAGACAATGCCATCTGCGTCTTTGGCGAGAGGAAGAAGGCTCATGATAAAGTGTACCCCAAGGGGTGAGCTTGCACCTTTGGCAACTTGCATGCGGGGAGTGTCGAACATTAACAATGCTAATGTATGTCTCGCTTACAGGTATGTTGAGATGTTGGAGCAACAACAGGCTTGGCTAGTGTACGGTCTTCAGGAACTATATCGACGCTCCAGCGAGGGTGAAGGCTGGCCGGGAGAGCCGTTGAAATGCGAAGCAAACGGCCACCCTCTGACGCATGATCTACTCACACGGCTTGGCGCTCTCGATCAAACGAAAGGCGAACGCTTCGAGGAGAACACCGAGGCCATGCAGCAGGAATTGTGGAAGCAGAATGCCGGCCACATGCAACGGCAAGATTCGTCAGATGGCAGTTCCGAGAGCGCGCAATCGCCCATCACAACATCGCGATTCGTAGACGCCTTCTCACGACATCAACTTCCTCCCACGCCTCCAAATCTTAGCCCAGCATCGCGTACTCAGGCACCGACGATCAAGCCTGAACCCCAGATGGCTCCCCACAATCCCGCATACATTGCCCCTTTGGCGATGCAGGGGGTAGTAAACCCCATCGCCTTGCAAGGTCCACCGCAATGGCCTAACAGCAGCTTCGGAACCTTTGACGACATGGACATGATGGGGGCTTCCGACTTCACCAGTCTTTCGTTCGATGATCAGTTATCATCACCGATGTTCAACCGGCAGATTCCAATGAACTGCGTGACATCGGCCTCGTTCATGGATACGAAGAGTGACTACGACGATTTCAATCAATTTCTGAATCCGAATCCGACGGAGATAACGTCCATCTAGTGGGCCAACTCCGCATATTGTACAGTGCCTTTCTCTTCATCTCATTTCCAGTCTACGTCATGTCTACTGTGGGAGGTTTTCTTGTCTTTTTTTTTTTTTCCTTTTTCCAGGGCTCACTATTTGGTAGCCCGATGGTTCTTGGCGTTGGTATAAAACAACAGGAGGTCTTGGATAATGGAACCGTTAATGGGGGCGTTTGAAGATCTTCCTTTCTCATTTTTTTACTTTTACATGCATATCCTGTTTGTTCATTTATTTCGGTGTTTGACTTGGGCTTTTCATGCCTGTCAGTGTTACACCATAGTGAGCGAATCGAACTTTGATACAACAATGATCACTCCTCTCAACATTGCCGACCATTATTTTTTGACTAATATAAGTCTCATCATTAGATCATGAATCATGGTTGAATGATTGGACGACGATGCAGATCAGGAACTGAAAGTGCGGAGTGACGTTGAGACATGTTTGACTAATAACTAGACTGAGAACTACGTCATGCATTGCCGCATACGGGGACTTATCCGTTCGGCGAACTCGAACAGTCGTCTTGGTAAGTGCGCGATCATGAGCCATCTAACTTTTTTCTTGGCTGGACAATTGAAGCGTGCATTTGCAGCTCTTTCCGAGATCAGAGTTCATCGGTGTCTTCCTGGTCGTTTTTGAATGTTAAAAGGATTGAAATTCGGGGGTTTCGTAGCCTGTACGCAATTCTGTTCCGTTGGTTATCTATACATAATGGTTCCATTTGCAATACAGAAACCATGGTTCACAACAGTTGATCCGCGAGTCAGTGTTGACATGTTCCAAACGACATTTAGTGATAATTATTATTATGGTTTCATTTAAAGATTGGTTGTGTCAAGACTCAAGGAAAGGGAAAAAAGGGAGAAACATGGGTGGGAAAAAAAAGAAAGAAAAGAGAGAAAGAGGGTCCAAGATCCCCACCGTCAAAAAAGTTGCAGTTGACTCAAATCAAGACAAACTGGTCAGCCTGAACCCAGTCAGTTCGCTTTATCTCCAGACGCCGAGATTTTCATTATGATTACTATTCATTAGGAGGCTGTAAAAAAAATGGTCCGAGATGCCGACCTGCCGACCCTGCTCTTTAGAGTTGGTGGCTCGTTCCCAGTTCCCGATCTCCCATCGGAATTTGGCACCTGTTTTAGGAATCTTGAATCCATTCAGTCCACATGCACAATTTTTTTTTTTTTTGCTAGCAGATAGACTACTGCGTAAAGGACTCTTTCCCCCGTAAGACGGCGAAATCCTCGAATGGATAGGTCAGCCGTTTGTCTTGTTCTCCTGTATCTACTGGTGAAAGCTGCAGTTTCCTTTCCACGAGGCTCAAGGCCCTGTGTAGTAGCGCAATCTGGTGTCACGACAGATGCAAGGAATATCACTAATATCCCTATGTGATCACGCTGCTGATATCATATTGACATCGAGAGAGCACAGTGAAACAAAGTACTGATATTCTCATAGTACAATGGCTTCAAATAGTGGGTTCTTGCCCATCGATGGGTCGTGGAAATTGGAACAGGTACCATCAGTCCATCCGTCGCTCACTCTTCTCCGTCCGTCACTGGCTTTGCTTTGTAATGGGAGCCTCAGCTCGCAACAACAGTAATTAGTCACGGTGCTTTACAAAGCCCCCCGTGGGACCTTGTAGGGGACTAGAAGCAAACAGATCGATACAGTTGTTAGCCATACAACTAGCCACTAAAAGGTTTACTCCATCATCCATCCACCCATCCATGCATGCGAGAGAGACTCATGGACTCGAAAAACTTAAAGAACAGCTTCTCGGATTCGTGTCATCATCATTTCAGCTTCGGAGTCTAGGCCATTCGCATTTCGCAAATACTTAATGAACGGACGGCGGAGTATCCATCCATGTACTATTATTGGCTTATTTTCTCCCAAGCTGACAGGCTCGGATTTCGGAAGTTCGGGGTAGACGCTGTCCGTGATCACCGACCCGTGCTGATGCTTGAATGCTTAACACTTGCACTGACAGCATGGCTACGAAGAATAGAGACTAGATGATAGATACCACGTCTGTTGACTGTGTCAGCTGCTCAAGTACTTAGACTTTAGATACCTTGATTCTTACAAGCGTAACCATCGGCATTCTCGAGAGAACAATTCTAGGAAATATCCAGATCCGGTATGATAGGGGTACATTATATAAGGGCACGGCGAAATATACCACCAAATGCTCCTTTTCAGCGAGGATAAGCCTCGGACAGACTGTTTGAGGCTCATACCGGGTATCCAAGCGCGGGGAGGCTCTTTATATAAAAACGAGTCTGACGAGGTCTATGCTCCCTACTGAACATCATCAGTGTCATGCCAAAGAGCAGAATGATGGCACTGCCTCAGGCAGCAACCCCATGGAAATCTACCGGATTAGGCAGAGCAGAGCTTCAACATCTTTAGCCTAAAGCGCCCCCTCAGTCATCAACAAACCCATCCTCCAATGCCAACCTTTTATTCGTCAATTCGCACTTTGCAATGGATACTATGACTATTTAGCCGTTGAAGATAAGGACAACTAGACAACTAGACATTCAAAATGTTGAAACCAGCCTGTGCCTCATCTCAATTCAGGCTCCGGTGCTTTTTTCCCGTCCTGCCACTCTGATCGACGTGTTGCGGGGTTACGTAGTTACTGCAGAGACATCTGCCCCTCCTCCATATCAACTCGCTTTTCTGCAACAACTCAACCACATTATTGTCCATTTCCAACCAGTGACAAGATCATAAGCAGGACAGGAAGACAAGCATCATGTCTGGGGAATCTGGATTCACCTTTCTGCCTCTCGGAGCCATCATCCAGGAGTTCCGCGTAGGAGGGAAGAATCTCGTCCTTGGCTTCAACACTCAGGACCAATATGATAAATACAACTCGCCTCACTTTGGCGCGACAATAGGTCGCGTGGCCAACAGGATCAAGGATGCCGTCATCCATAACCTGAATGGCCGGGACTACACCTTGGCCAAAAACAACGGGCCCAACTCACTACATGGCGGGGAAAAAGGCTGGGGCAAGTGCGTCTTTGACGGCCCTCAGACTGTGAAGCGCGATGGAAAGGATGCCCTGCTGTTCAAGTACCTCAGCAAGGACGGCGAGGAAGGCTTCCCTGGCACAGTGGAAGTGCGAGTCTGGTACACGGCCAGCAAGGAGGATAGCGACAGTCCCAGCTCCAAGACAGTCCTAACTACCGAGTATGAAGTTGAGTTTGTCGGCGACGAGTGTGAGGAGACGGTTGTCAACATGACCAACCATAGGTAAGTTTGCAGTTGCACGCTGTGAACAGGATTCTATCATAGCGCAATAGTTGATAATATTTGTGTCGGGCATAGTTATTTCAACCTCGGCAATGGTCCTACCATCGAAGGCACCAAGGCCCAATTATCCACCGCCGACTACCTGCCCGTCGACTCCACCGGCATCCCGCTTGGCAACATCGACAAATTCCCTCTGGACGTGTCCAAGCCCTTCGTCCTCGGCGCGGCCGACCCTGACATTGACGATGTGTTCCTGGTGGAGACCGATCCATCCAAGGTCGTTTTGGACACGCGCAGTCAGCCCTTGAAACTGCTGGCGCAGTTCAGCCACCCGGACACGGGCCTGCACCTGGAGGTACACAGCACCGAGCCCGCATTCCAGTTCTACACGGGCAAATACATCGACGTGCCCGCGATGGACGGACTGCCGCAGCGCGTGGCTAGAGCTGGCTTCTGCGTGGAACCCAGCCGATATGTCAATGCGCCCAACGAGCCAGCATGGCGGCCGATGGTGCTTTTGAAAAAGGGACAGATTTTCGGATGCAAGACCGTGTACAAGGCCTGGAAGGCATGAGCGTTGTAAGGGACATCATGACATGCCTTGTATCTCGGCTCTTAACTCTCGGCTACGGCTCAAAATTGACTTGGATGAGATTTCCCTATTGTGTCCTTTGATTCGGTGGGTCGGCCTCCGTAGTCTAGTACATGTGCGATTTTCGCCAGTTTTCGCCGCGGGACCCGAGCATCATCCGATCCAGCGGTACTAAGACTAAGTGCCTTGAGCAGCTAGGGTGCTATGTGCCGATTATCCTTATCTCCGTGATATGTATCCGAGAGACCCTCAGCGTCCCTCACCTAGAGAATAATAGTCATAGAGAGTGAATGAATTTTGTGATTCACTGGTTTCCACTTTGGCCGACCCAGAGACCAAGCGCATTGTAAAAATGCAAAAAGTTCGATGGGCGGGGTCCACCCACTTGAAATCGACACAAGAAGGGCGTCTGTCAGGCCATCTGACGAACTGGGCCCTGCTGAGGTTGAGAATTATGCCGCGGAAGATCGTCATCTACGGAGTACGGATATAGTTCTAACTTCTAAGGCTCATATCCCACTCCCATACTCCGTACCAAGTACGAACACGACAGGGAGGTAGTATAGTATTAGTCTGGTGTAAAATGGCTCAATTTTTTCCGTTCCTGAGATGCCAAGAGCTTCTCGAAGCCAACTATGGGCCTTCTAGCGCGCAATGATCGTCTATATGATCTTGGGTTATAACTTATGAGAACATTTCTACTGGCTGTGCTCGGTCTTCTGTGCTATTCTATTCAATAGTGCATAAGCCATATGACCATACACTCTTGGCAAACTGACGCAATGGTGGATTGGCAGGCATATCAATGCGGAGAATAGATCAAAGAGATGACGATGAGATAGACGAGAAATGGACTCTACAGTTGATATTAGTCTTAAGAAGGACGGGGTCTTCAAGTTGGACGGGCTGTAGTATATGTCGGCAGTTACTATTCAAGGTGGTCATAAAAGCCTGTGCCATCATTCTACTCTACTCTGTACATGAGATGCCAGGGCAGAAATAACCAGTGGAATTCAGAATTTCAATAAAATATATTGCATACCTTGCAGTAATTAATGGTATGGAAATCGAAATGTCTGCTGCATTTCAATACTGTAACGTAATGATACCGTGTCTGTACAGAGGTACTGCGTACACTGTACTGCACCGTGGACGGAAAGAGGATTGCCGTGTAATTCTCTGGGTAAGGTTGGCGGACCCGGAACGGAGACATTCAACTTCCCTTGACCTTGGCATTTCTAAGGTACTGCCCAAAGTTTGAAGGATTATTATTAACGAACTTTAGGAGGTGCATCCTAGGTTAATGCTGGAATCAGATGCGTTCCCCTTGGCGTCTGGTTCGTCCAGCCATCGACATCCCAGAGTAAAAGCTGGATGAGCATAACAAATACCATTATGACCTATTTTTGTACTTACTCCGCCAACGGACCTATCTACAGTGTACAGCGGACATTGTACATATGCAAACCCCTTTTGGATGTATTCAGCATGATCACATCAGCCATAATCACCAGCTGTCCATGACATAATACGGAGTTATCAATCTGGAGATCTGGTCAGCAACCGATCATATGTCCTAAGTCCGATAGGTCACCGAGTCGAATAGCCAGGTGCGGCGTGGCACCGCGTATCTGGGGCCTGGACCGATAAGGTTGGTTTCCAGGGCGCAAGGAGGCTGTGTAGGTGTATCTACTATGAGGACTTGAGGTTGTTCGATGTCTTATGGGCTAGCACCATCGACGAAGTCATCTAGACCAGCATTGACTTTGAACCTGGTTGCGCTTGGCAGCTTGCACTCTTACCCCACACATTGCCTCACAACTGATAAATAGTCTATGTTGACAGTTCTATCTATCAGATCAACCGAGCGGATGAGGCTGTGTTTCTAGGATACTCCAGTAGTGCTCGCGAATACGAGATAGTGCCACCAGAGGGCCAGAAGATGGTACGTGCGGACGACGTGCAGGAGCCTGACAGCTTGTCCCAGCCTCACAGACCAGACTCGCTCTCTCGCAGCGAAAGCGAATACGACTTATAAGCAAGGCGTGAGAGGATTCAATGTCAAGACTCTGGACAACAACAATTGAATCCTGTTGCCTAAGCAGCGGATCGACCCCTGAGTCTTTGTAAGCGCGGTTAAGTACATCAATAAGGAGGCAAGTCGTGGCTGTGTTCTTGGGCGGCCTGATTCCCCGACTCCAGGACTGTCTTTAAGTTTCTCGTCGTAACCGTATCCGGCTTTGGTCATCCTGGTTGACTGGTTAGCTTTCACAATGTTTACACTTTACATACTCTTGACCTGACGATACATACCTTGCTCTGTTTCTTTGCCAAAGTGATTACATTCCATCTTGTATCGAATCTGATGTGCCAATATTACCTAATTAGTCCAAAGGAACAGTCATTTCACCCGAATCCCGTCTTGTCTTGTTGTAAAGTGCTGTTGCACTCCATCGACCTTGGGATTGTTATAAGGTCATGTGATGTTACACCCGTAGCAGTGATTCCTCCGATCCCAGCCGATCCACGTGACGCGCCCCGGATGTTGCCGAATCATGCCCCGCGTGGGGTCGATCGATAGCAAGACGGCTTCTATGCTGGATATACATCTTCTGGGGACGCATTTCTCTTACATACTCGTGCAGAATTCAGTCGAGTAGCAGCTCTCTTTCTCGGACCGCCCATCTGTCTGTATCAGTGCCAATTGCTCTGCACGGTTCTTGTACCACCAGACAGTCGTCTTGACCGGCTTATCGGACCGAGGTCAGTGACCAGAAAAAGAAGACCTGCGATTCGACTGCACTTTTGTACAGCAATATCAAGATGGCATCGGCCCACGGAGATCTTCGGCATTTGCTACCGAGTAGCTACAAGCGGCACATCACCGCTTGGCTGGAGGAGGATTGCCCCAGCTTCGACTATGGTGGGTTTGTCGTTGGTGAGTCAGAGGGCGAGGCATGGTTACTGGGAAAGAGCAAGGTACGCAGCCTGGAATGCAATCTGATAGTAGGAAATGTCTATATGCTAAGTCATACCAGGGTGTCGTTGCAGGTGTACCCTTTTTCGACGAGGTCTTTTCCCAATTGGGCTGCACGTACGGCTATCAACAAAGCCCCCCCCGCATATAGAACGGAATAGAATAGGCTGATGGTTGATGCTCCCAGAGTCGAATGGCTCGTCAAGGAAGGCGAATCCATCGACCCGATCAAACACTGCGCCACCGTCCGCGGCCCCATCCGCCAGATCCTCCTCGGCGAGCGCGTCGCCCTCAACATCCTCGCCCGCTGCTCCGGCATCGCAACCAAGAGTTCCACCCTCGTGGCCGCCCTGCGCGCCCACGGCTGGCAGGGCACCCTCGCCGGCACCCGCAAGACCACGCCCGGCTTCCGCGTCGTCGAGAAATACGGCCTCCTCGTCGGCGGCGCCGACCCCCACCGGCACGACCTGAGCTCCATGACCATGCTCAAGGATAACCACGTCTGGGCCTGCGCCAACAACCGCTCCGCCGCGGATGGAGGATCTGCCCCCACCGACATCCAGTCCATCGCGGCCGCTATCCCCCGCGCCGTCCAGGCGGCCAAGGCGACGGGCGGGTTCTCGACAAAAGTCGAGGTTGAATGCCGCAGTCTCGAGGAGGCGAACGCGGCGATTGGCGCCGGTGCCGACGTCGTCATGCTCGACAACTTCACCCCGGAGGGCGTCCGTGACGCCGCCCGCCAGCTCAAGCAGGAGTGGGCCGGCAAGCAAAAGTCGTTCCTCGTCGAGGTCAGCGGCGGTCTGACCGAGTCCAACGCCGCGGCCTATGCCTGTCCCGATGTGGACATCCTCTCAACCAGCTCCATCCACCAGGGGACCCCCATCGTGGACTTTTCTCTCAAGGTGTCGCTGCGGTAGATGGGTTTTGTGTATGTGGGTTTGTTTAACATTCTGTATATGGCATTGGCGAACAGCCACGGGAGTTCTCGGCTTGTATCATTCCCCATGACACTGTGAGCATAATCTCCGTAAAGGGCGGATCCGGTAGACCCACGAACCGACTTGTAATGGATTACTGATTCCAAATGTCGCGGCTTGCTTGGGCTTATTGTGTCGCGAGCAAACAAGATGTCATCGCACCTTTCGAGGTGTCCATCTAACAGTCTATCCATAAGGCCACAAGCCAGTAGAAGATGCGCCGGCATCCAATATTGGCCTCAATCGACAGTCGTCGAATTTGTGAACAATTACTCCTCAACTATGCACAGCCCGGATTCATCAATCCTAAGAAATCAACAAGAACCAAGGGGTATATAGTACATCGAGTCCAGTATAAAAGCATGGCATGACATGGCATAACGTTCAACCGAATGACATCCTTGAGCGCACAAATAACAAAGCAGCCGCTGGAGATGCAAAAAAAAAAAAAATCGTATGTCAAGGAGAATACGAACAAGTAAAAGTGACGACGCTAAAGAGGCAGGAATGTGCGTCGAGCTTAAACTTCAATATCCACACATATCCCCTCTCCTTCGCTCGAGCTCAGCTCCTCATCCCTACGACGGCCATAATCACCGTCGTTGCCCGGATCGGAGTGCTCTGATTTGCGGACTCGACCGTGATCGTAATCGCCGTCGGTCGAGGTCTCTGCCGACAGGCCTCGCCGCATGCGCTGTCTCTCTAGCTGAGCACGGAGCCGTTGGTTCTCCGCATCCCGCTCCTCGAGCCGCTTGCGAGCTCCGCTGCGATCAAGCAAACGCGCCTCCCGTTCCGCCTTCAATCGCTTCTCCAGTTCCCTCAGGCGATGGATCCATCTCTCATTGCTTACCGGGTCGCCCGACGCATGCCGTGAGCGCGAACTGGGGACGATGGCACCCGCGTCGTCGGCTGGCGCGTTCGACGATGGCTGAGGGATGCCTGTTGTCGAACTCCGATGCGGATTCCTGGAAAGATGGGGCGTCGCTGACTTCTCGATCACGGAACGGTGGCGGGTCAAGGCCGAGGACTCTGCGTCTGCTCCGGACTCCGTAGTCAATGTTCGACTCGGCGAGCGTGGGATACCTTGTCCCATACCGGCGGCAACAGCTGCTGCGGATGTTGGGCCGCGACTGCGCGAGTGAGACTGAATCAGATTCAGCTCCGCCTTTAGCAGCCGGTTCTCTCCACGTAGCTTGGCGATCTCGGGTGACATCCCGGACTGGCCTCTGCTATGCTGCTGAGCCCGCAAATTCATCACCGACTCCTCCAAGCGGTCGAGCTTCTTAATGCGTAGTCCCAAGGTATGCTCCAGAGTCTGATACTGCTTGGTCAGATCGCGCTCGACGCCCTTGATACGGCTCTTAAATCCCGCTATCACATTCTCCAGTGTCTTGACCGCGAGCAAGAGGTTGCGGCTGAATCCTGGCCAGAATAATATATTGCCAATCACCTCTTGGCTGGGTAGGTTTCCGTTGATGAGACTGTTCGAATGCGCCCAGTCCGGCCCACACATTGCGGACAGCCGCTTCCACATTGTCAGTAGCATAGAGTTTCGCTCGTTCAGCTGCTCTTTGAATTGCTGTTCGAGCGCGGTAAATCGCTTGCGGTCCTGGCTCCGGGCGTTTTCCAACTCCGTAATGCGTGAATTGCTCTGAGTGATAGTGCGAGATGCCTGGTGATGAGATTTGAGGGCCTGTTCAAACGACTGCTTGTCTGCCCGACGGGCCTGTCGTTCACGCTCGAGGAGCTCAGCCAGCTTGCGAGACTCGAGTCCGTGACTTTCAAGAAGAGCATCGCGATTCCGCAAGAGAGACTCCTTCTCGTCAAGTTTTGACCGGACGCTCTCAAGCTCTAAGGCTGTCGACTCAAGTTCCTTTTGTAACTTCATGATGTTGGAAATCAGGCTGGAACGGCTGCCAGTGAGATCGCCCAGCGTCTCCCTCAGGTTATTCTCCAAGTCCATGAGTCGCTCTCTCCAGGTGGCCGTTTCGATCTCCTGCGCAGACAGGCTCTTCTTCAACCGGCGGGCCTCCTCCCTGGCTGCAGAAGCCTCCCGGTTCAGTTCGTTGATGATGCGCTGAACCTCCTGTTTCTCCTTGGTGCCTACGACTTCGCGTTGATGTCGTTCTTCGGCCAGGCGAGCTTCCAGCTCCTTTACCTTGTCCCTTTCGCTCTGCAGGCTCATCTGGCATGTCTTAAGTTCAGACTCCAGGTCCCCAATCCTAATTTTATCACCATCTTGCTCTTCTCGCAGGAACGCAATCTCGTTTTGGCTCGATTCGATTTGGACAGTAAGTCGCTGCACCTTCGTATTCGCTTCATAAAGACTCTTCTCCAATGCCTCCATCTCTCGGTTACAGTCCTGGAGCTCTCTCTGAACTGTTTCATATCGTTGCAGGTTTGTTTGCGCGTCTTCCTCGAGCCGTATGATACCTTCACTGGCGGAGCGCATCTCTGCTTGCAATGCCCGGAGGTTCTCGTCCTGATTCCGGAGCTCCTCTTCCAGACGCTCACATTCGTCTGTCTTCCGTCTGAGATCCTCCTCGAGGCCTTCTATATCTTCTGTATACTGGGCGTCCATAATCTGCATGTTGACGATGCACTCATTCATTTTTCGTTCAGCGTCGTCACGTTCTTGGTGTAACGCGTTGAACATCTCATCAGCCCCGTCTACGTCGGCCTGATATTGCTTGTCGAGGGCATCGTATTCCGCGATGCGTTCTTCTAACTCGGCCCTGATAGTTTGGTTCTCGAGTTTCAGCGCGGATACTTGGTCACGCAGTTGGCCAATCCGCAGTTCTAGGTCATCGCGTTCTGCATCATCGCTTCGAGATGGTCCTGTCCCGTCACTGGCCCGCGAAGAGGATCTCCCCTGGGCCCGAGAAGCAGAGCGATCGAAGATGCTATCTCCAGCGATAGATCGAACACCGTCACGACGCTGGCCGAGTTTCAGCTCCTCGATCTCTTGGTACAGGCGCTCTTTCTCCTTGTTACGAGAGGTGAGCATGGACGTCTGGGCGCTGACTTCTCTCCTCAGTTCCGCATTCTCCTGTCTGAGGAGTCGTAGCTCTTCCACGAGTGTATCGCTGGACGAACTAGCAAGGGTCGGTATGCGGGGCATATCTCTGTCAGAGGCTGTCGTATACGAGATCATGGATCCCACGCGGTCTCGCTGCCCTGCTCTCGGAAGGGCGATCACGTAGTTCAATTCGTTCCGAAGGGCCTGTACTTCATCCTTAATTCGCTTGTTTTCCTCCTCGGCCTGTTCCCGCGCGGCAGTTTCTGCGTCAAGCATATCTTTCCACATATCCTGCAGCATCGATATGTCAGTACCAAGCATCGGGATGTACGCTGCAGGACATTGGAGTTCATTACCCTCTCTTCCCTTGCCCCAGCCTCTGAACCGATCGGCCTGTCACTCAATGCTTTGACCATCTCGGCGAGTCTTCTCTTTTCGCTTTCCCGAATCATACTCTCGGACCGAAGCCTCTCGATTTCAAGTTCGTAAGCCTCCTGTCTCTCCCGCAGATATAGAATCTCTTCGTCCTGTGCGGCATCCCGGGAATCCTCGTCGGAGCCCTCAGGATCGTGGTTAGCCATGGAATCTTTGTCCGATTGTTGGTCCTTGAGCTGCTTTTCCAAGTCGCGGATCTTCCTCTTCAAATTCTGATTGTCTTTCTGCAACTTGAGCTTGTCCGACTTCAGCTCGACATTCTCAGAGATCATCTCCTTGATCCCTTCCTCCGATCGCCTGTTCAGCGCTTCGTTGAGGAAGTGGATGCGCATCTTCAGGTCAAAGTTCTCCTTTGACAGACGGTCAATCGTGCTGCTTTGCTCTTTGAGCGTCATGGTTCGACCGCTCCTCGCGAAACCCGGAGTTGGGAGACCAGCACGCTTCTCCGGGGACGATGAACGGCCAACAAACTCTTCCCGAAACTGTCTGACAAATGCGCTTGGTACTTGCACGTCCTTGACACGTTCTGCAATGGTGGTGTCGGTTGGAAAAATGTTGTCTCGAGGCTTCGCCTTTGGTGTCATTGGCCCTTGATCGTCCCCTAACGCGGGTGATTGGTGTTCTCGGTGAGACTGCGGTTGTGACTGCTGTTGAGATGAGCCTGGCCGCGACTGTGATGTGCCTTCTTCCTCAGCCAGGGTCTGCAGGCCACCCTCGGCAACTGCGGAGGGATTCCTCCTCTCCATGACATTCTCGTCACTCAGGCCAGAAATGCCGGAAGCCATGCTACCTAAGCTAATAGATCTCGTTAGGTTGTTGCGTTGGTCACCTTGAGCAGGAAGAGAGTTGCCTGGGACCGCGCCACCGGACTGAAGGGCGTAGTCCGCGCCCAGCGTTGCATCGCTATTGGTAGTCTCGGTGTAGTTACTGGCGATGGACGAATATGAGAGACGATGCGATGACTGGCGACTGGTCAAGTATTTTGGCCTGCTGCCCCTTCGACTGCTTGTGCGGGAGGCTGCTTCTACATCCTGGCCACTCTCGTTCTGAAAAAGTCTCGGTCGCTCCAACGATGAGCTCCGAAAACTTGTCTGTATACTTAGATTACCCGGCTGCATGGAGCGATTCAGATCTGATGTCGTAGAGTGGTCAGCCTCTTCTTGGCCAAGCCTGTTGATTGATTGCGAACCCTCCGAGAAAGTAGACTGCATTCTCGTCGACGATCGCGCCGCTGCTTCCGCTGCAGGCGATGAAGATATCGCCTCCAATGTGGTCGTATCCTCTCCATGTTGTTGCGACACGGTAGTGGGCGTAGCTTCCAGGCCCATGGTAGAGTCGTCGTGAGGACCCAACCTCGGAGTCTGTGGAACCGGCGACCCCTCACCAGTGGATGTCAAGTCGTGGCTCGTATTGTCCGCTGTCATGAAGGAGGATTGGTTGGTCTCCGATGCGGCAGGTTCATGCGCATTTGCACTGGGATCTTCGATCAAGAGAGTATTGCCGATACCCGCGGCCCTGTTCGGAGTAGCGACCTCGATTGTCGAAGGTTCGGGTAAGAAACTCGATTCCATGTCCATCAGTTTCCTCCGCATCTCTTTCTCTTCCAAGAAGGTCTGGTTCTCAGCGCGCTCATGCTCTCCATCATCGCTGGAAAGGAACAAACTACTGTCGTCGTGATCGGGCAAGGGAGGGAGGTGGGATATATTCGAATCGTCTTGGTCCGAAGGATCGATCGTGGAGGTGGGATCCTCGTCTCGGCCTAAATCGAGTGTGGTCTCGTCTTGCGTATGGTAAATATCGCTTTCTGTATCGTGAGCTTCGTCCATTGTTGTATTGCTGCCGAGGGGAGGATCTCCCCGTGCGGTGTCCTGCACCATCAAATCAAAAGGGTTGCAGAATTCCTCCACCGACGCGAACACGTCGTCGTCTGTATCGAAGGCGCCAGGTATCGAGACGCACGACGGGAGGAGATCTGATTGCGCGCAGTGAGTGATTTGGAAGATCGGAGACGGAGAGGATGGCGGCGAAAGGTCGGAATTGGTCGACATGGTGACAGTCGTATTATTGTTGTTATTATTATGATTTAGTTCCAACTAGTTCTAGTTGGTTTCAGACTGACGTTGGCGGCTTGGATCCAGCGTCTGGGCACACAGCGACACAAGTCTATTTCCTGCTCCACATACACCTAAAGAAATCAGTTTGGATTCGATCGAAGCTAGACATATATCTAGATAGATATCATGATTCATGAACTGAAGCCTCATGGCCAGCTTATGGCGTCGGAGCTTCGTTTAGCTTACCTCGTCGGTGGGATAAATTCTTCGGCAACGCCAACAAAACAATTGGATTGTTACCTCTCTATTGGGCACAAAGTCATGTTCTTGACAGCTGCATTGAATCCATGCAATGGCTCTGATACTTATAGATGGCAGCAATGGGTGAAAGAAGATGAGAATGAGGCTGTTAAGAAGCAAGGGATCGGAGGAGGAGAATGATGTGTATGATGGGTTCCCTTCCCTCCTTGTTGTTTACTGCCAGTGGGAGTGTGACCAGTCAGACCATGTCACGCCATTTGGTTTCAGAGGCTCATTATTCTTACTTGGTCTTGTTACTGACAGTTCAATTCCAAAATGATGGTTACCGAGCTCCGAGAGAAGTTTGTAGATTAAAAATCTAGATATTTTACATCAAGAATACAACTCATGCCGGCCCTTGAGAAAAGCATACAGAGGGAAAGAAACAAGCAAACACTATCGTGATATCCATAACATCAGGCTCATCATTCTCGCAGAGAACGAAACAAAAAGAAACGAAGGCAAGTGTCGTGGCATGGAGGCATATCGCAGAAATGATCCCCGATTCCGGGCAAAGTAGGCGTGGGTGGAAGATCGACAGGAGGCCGTATAGGGCGCAGAAACATGACATGAGGGGGTTTAAAGTCTCAGGACGGATGTCCTGATCACGAAGGGGTGTCTTCTTCGCGAGTTGCATAGATCTTGTTTTTAGCATCTATTGCGGCTTGGAGCGAATCAATATACGTCCGAAACTTCACAATTTCCCGTAGCAAATACGAGGATTTGCGTTCCCAATTGGCCATCGCCTTGGCTGCGTTGGGATGGCGAGGGGAGAACGCAAGAATCATGGCGGGTCGAAGCTCGTTGTGGCGCGACAAGTCATCCTCCACGTTCTTGACATACGTTTGTAAAGCCTTCAGCTGCTCGGCCTCTGGCAGTGCTGAGGCCGCCATACTCTGCTGAGGTGGCGCCCAATCACTGATATGTACCCGATCCGCCGGCAGCTTAGGTCGGATGCCCTGCTGGTCAATAGAGCTGCGGATGGAGCTCTGAATGCTAGCTCGAGGCCCGGATGACGGTGGCGTTCTGTTGTTGTCGGCGTGCACCAGAGCGCTGTTGATCACGGCATCGCTCCATCCGTACTCAATGTTACTGATTCCTCCGACCAAAGGCTCCTTAGACAACCTCGCGCTCCAGTAGTTGGCGGATGAGACGAATTCCCGGACAATCTCGGGTGTGCCCGCCTGAAACAGGTGCACGGCGCCAGTTGGCAAACTCAATGCCCAGACATGTGGACGTGACTTGGAATAGCCTGGGGGCGGAAGTGCACTGGCAATCGTGTGCCGCAGGAGAAATTTCCAAATCTCCTGGGCATTTTCGGTCCAGTTTCCACCTCCCACCACGACCCCTCCGTGAGGACGCTGTTTGGGTTTCTGCCGCAGCGTCTTCGCCGTGTTGCTGAATGAGAACAGACGCATCCAGCCTTGCTGAATCACAGCGAAGCACTCATTCCAATTACGATCCTTGGCCCTCTTATCGACCGAATCCAAGTGTTGCTTGTGTTTGAGGCTACCTTCTTTGGCCCACGGAGCCCCGGCCAGTTGTAGAGTCTCATCCTCCAGGAGATGAGCCGTGCCTTCCTCTTCCACACTCGTAATGGAGTGCGCAGAATCCTCACGGATGATCGCCTGGCTGAGTGCGTTCGCGAAACCAATCGACTGTTGATAATCCCCGCGCGGATAATCCGAGCCGAAAGAATCGACAGACGCAGAAGTCAATTTACCGAGAGAGTATTTACTCCACGTACTAGAGGCAGACGGGCTCCAGAAAGACGACTGGTCGTCCAAGCTGGTTCGGCTGGACCCCATCGTGGACGGAGGATACAATCTAGCCCGCGAGCGCGGTTTGGAGGACCATCGCGCTGCTCCATAGCGAGAATCAGCCGAGCGACCGCGAGGGAAGATGTCAGAGCCGCTCTTGCTGATTGTGCTTGGACTTCTCCGCAGACCATGAAGGTTGGCGTTAGGACCGAGTAGACTGTTTGGCTGGGGTTGCGGACCATCCCTAGCATTTGCAGCGCCATGGAGCGGAAGTTTTTGCTTCTGAATCGAGGAGTAGAAGTCTCTCAGCACAGTCTCCACCTGTTGCTCCCATAGCCTCATCGATCCATTGAATGTCGCATTAACCAACGGACCGACATCGCTTTCCGGATCACCCGACAATTTGATCGAGAGATCGGTTCGAGACAACCGATTAACGAGCTTGTGGGGAGGGTGACTCGGCCAGTTTGTGTCGGCATTGGATGCCTCCGGATTGTTGGTCGGGTTCGGCTGCGGCGTGGCGGGTAACGAAGCCGACTCTTGCGTTGGCAGTCTCGATCGATTAGCAGGTCGAACGGATTCGAATCCATCCGGAGCTGCCTCAAGAGCAACCCGACGTATTGTCGGCATCGTGTTCCGAACGAACTGATTCTTCGTCATCTTCTGCTCAATATCCGCCAGATGAAGATCTGTGTTCAACAGTAGTAAAGAATAGCAGATAGTGTGGACAACGTCTAGACTATGTTAGATCTGGGGATATACTCTGTAATTGGAAGGTGAAAGAAAGTGCACGCACCGGCAGCTTTGAAGCCATGTCGTGGGTTACACTGGCACCACCTAGTTGAGAAAGCATCCAGCACTCGATCTACCTGCTGCGTCTCGCCCTTGAGCACTAATCGGGTACAAAGGCTTCGTAGTGCTGCAAGAATGTTCATGTTGGACCAGTCAAAGAGCTCCATGTATGCCTCTCTGATAGAAGCACGACGAGGATCGCCAAGCCAGGCAGCAGCGGGCTCATTGCCTACCACTTGGTCTTGACTATCGAACAGTCGCCTTGCTTGATCTCGATCAGAACTCGAGGGGCTGGCTGGCAAGGCGTCGTCAGAGCATTCAGCGGTGTCCTCGATGATCTGTGGAGGCTTAGGATCTTCCGACGGCACCGCAGGGGTGTTGGCGGCTGTAAAGAATTCCTCCGAGTCTGCAGGCGAGACTTGAGGCGAAGCATCCGCCATCGCGGCCGGTATGGATAGCTTGCTGGGCTGGGCCTGCTGGTCTCCGCAGGAGTCAGATCTTTGGCGATGGCCTGCAGTTCTCTCGCCCAAGTTGACGGTGGCGGTTTCCACGATTGAGTATTCTGAATCTTCCAGAGGTGAGACACTTGCTGGAGATGTACTCTCGACTACCGGAGACAGAGCCGGGGCGGATTTCGTCGTCGTTGGGATCATGATATGGGAGGTGCCATCAGACAACTGACCGACGTTCTCGCCCTCGGAAGAATTGAGGCCATCCTCGACCGCCATTTTCTCCTGCTTCCGATCAACAGAGGTCGAAACGATTTCAGTGGTCCTGGCTGTGGACTCTTCATCTCCGCTGCTGTTCATCAGGAATGATGTATCGTGGCCACTGCCTGCGGTTGGAGGCGGATATAGGCTGTATTTTGATGTCTGACCGCACTTGGCGGGAGCTGTAGAAACATTTTCTTTCTCGTTCCTTGCTGAGGTAAGGCTTGTATTCATATTTTCTGCATGATCTGCACCTGCGACCCGAATCGGGCCACTATTGGACTTATCACATGCGGCGCCAATGCCATCAGCAAGGTACGGATTCATAACCTTTCTTAGACTACTGACAGGGCTGGGCTCCGGTTTCAAAACCTCCACAGCCTTGGAGCCTAGTTCCTGAGGAAGAATAATGGGAGGTGGTAGGTTGTCGGTCATAGATATCGACTTCTTTCGCCGACGGAAAAATGAAGACTTCTTGTTCACCACATGTGGTTGACCTTCGCGGAGTGCATTTGCGCCAGACACATTGTTTCTTAACGGCTGTCTGCGGCTCCTGAGACTTCCGCCAGCTGCATTTGTCTCCTTGGTGTCATTCTCTTGGGGTAAGGTGCTGTCAGATTGGACGCTTTCCGACGGTCCTGAAGCGGTGTTTTTCGATGATCCGAACACGCGCCGGAAAAATCCCTGGCGCTCCTTGGCAGGTGTTATGTCTGGCGAGGCCAGTATAGCAGGTTTATTGAACGAAATCGTCGGACTTGGAGCGGGCGGATCGAGCGATGCTGATATTGCTGGGGGTGGATCCAGTCCGTCATCGGCCAGTTTGGCAAGCTCGTTGTCTCCGCCTCGCATGATGGAGTTGGTACCAATGTTCTCCGGCCGGGCTATCCTGGGATGGTTGTTTCGGGACGATTTGATGCTATTCCGCCGGGAGGCGACCGGTGTCCGCGACGACTGACTGTTCAAGACGCCGGCATAATCATTTTGAGCGGAAGAGTGTAACTTCCGGGGGCCAGCCGGCACGCTGGGTGTCGGAGCGGCGTCTGTATTGTCGTAGAACGTGGAATCGTAATCGGCTGGAATGAACGGCGGCCTAGTACCGTAATCGAAGCTGGCCGAACGTCGCTCACCTGACGAGTCCGCTCTCCCTCTGATGAGAGCTGGACCGAAGTCGAGATTGGAAGATGAGCTTGCTTTGCTGCTTTTCCTCGTCCCGCGAGTCGTTTGATCGGCCCCGGTGACGGTTCTATAGTCATAGAGTTGACCTCGTGAATTGGTCCCTTCTCGGCTGCGGGTACTCCCGAACCGTCCCAGGCCGGAGTGATACTGGGAGCTACTGTTGCTCCGGCGGCCTCTGGCCGCAGAGGCCGGCTGGGTCCCATAGCGAGTCGAGCTGTCGTCGTAGCCAAAGTCCGCTTCTGATGAAAGGGACGAGGAGAATGTATGGCCGCGATACCGATGTGGTCCCGCGGACTCTTGCGAGTTCCGACCGTACAGTTCGGATTCAAAGACGGAGTTGAAGAGTCGGTAGTCATCGAGAACCGAATTGCCTGTGGACAAAGCGAACTGATCTAGAGAAAGCAACATATTGTCGACAATGGACGTGCGCGCGGCATGTTTTGGAGACAGGGAGAGGTCATGGGGATCCCGCTCTTCACTTGAATCGTTACTGCTGTTGTTCGCATTGTCGGCCGGATTCGTATCGTCTAGGAAGGTTTCGCGCAACGAGGGACGGGGTTGGAGCCCTCGCTTGAAAGGCTTGCAGTTGGACGCTTGTGAAGGCGGTGTTCGAGGGGGCGAGCGATTCGTGTGGGCATCCTTCCTGATGCTGCTCGACCGGACTGGACGATTCATGGCTGAGCACTTGGTCAGGACTCGTGTGTGGCGGGATAAGATCTAGATGAACCAGCGACCCGGCAACGCCTGGGCACACTGTGTAGAAAAAGATGCCACCCGCTACGTTGTCCAGTACGAGGACGCAACGTGGACGAGTTCTAACCCGGGGGCTTCTCAATCACAATGGCCGGCTGTCTGCGAGTTGGCCATATACATATATTCCTCTTCAAATTCAAACCGATCTTCTTCGGGAGGAGACCAAGGTAGGTGTTTGTGAGTGTCACCTGTCGGTCATTGTGGAAGCGGGAGCAAAGATGGCCTTGATTCCGCGCGGTAGGGGGAAGCGGAAAAAGCGAAGGTCAATTGAACGAGAGGAAATCCTTGGAACGACAGATCGCAAGCAGCCGGTGACGTTCTGAGGAGCCTCGCAGTAATAATAGGGCAGTCAGAGAAGAAAAACGAACAAACCCCATAAAAGACCCATGAAAGTGCTAGTCTAAATAAGATGATGATCGGGGAGGGGAACGATGGAGACTGGAGAGCGGACCGTGGAAGCCTCAGGCAAGGGACCAGGAACCGGAACCACCAAAAATCGACGGTCAACGATGAAACGCCGACAGGGGTGCAGGAAGACGGCGATGGATATTAAATGATTCCAGATGAGGAGGCGATGAGGATTGAGTTCTTCAATATTCGCTAGCAATTGTCAATGCGACCGTCAGACACGACATGAACCGTTCAATGTCGCATGTCGACCAAGTCGGTACTTTTCAGGGGCAGAACATGAGATAATCCACTTGCACTCTACAAACTAGTTTCGGATACGGCTAGAGCTGCTTTGTTGGCTGCACAGGCTTGACACTAAGAATCACTAGTTCGACGAACAACAAAAGTTAAGAGGATTAACACTCTGGCCGTCCAGATATGGTCTGGCGTCGAGTGTCTGAGAATCTGCATGTCATGTTTTCTGTGTTATGATTCCTCTACTTGTTCAAATAAATGCATGATGAATTTGTCTAGAATGACTCGCGTGGTGAATACATAGGTAGCAATTGATCTAAATTTGATTCTCCCGTAACTACCTCTCCATTAGAAAGCTATACAAGGTCATTAACATATTACCTGGGCCGGACTATCGGCCCATCGTTGAACTACCTTATTCATCCATGTGGGCTGGTGGGGACCGGAGAGACAAGAGTCCCCCAAGGATTATCCAAGGTAGAAAGGTCCGGAGTACTAACGGAGATAAATCACTAGAACGGAAGTCTCAGAGGAAGTATTGCTGTAAGCGAGGAACTGCTTCACTACCACCGCCCTTTAGAGTGATTAGTTTCAAGTAGAGTTGTTAATGTATCATCATAGTCATGCTGCTCCGACGGAGTAGTAAAGAATCGTACGGAATTTGCATTTTCAGGCTGCATAGTCTCCACAGGGCACATGGTGATAAAACCTGGTATCTAGGTATTGATACATCTCATGTCGTCTATGTCGACTGCCCGAACTCTGTGGACTGTTCCTGACTGTTTCTTATGAGTCGTCCATGCAGCCGAATGAATTCGAATCGCGGCCTCTGTAAGGCAGGCATACATCCGCTTGTGACGTGTCAAAACCTTGAATCGTCCATGAATCATGAATGGCTTCGCTAATCTGTACGTAGCATCAGTTTTCTTCTTCGACCAATTGTCGACAACACATGTGTATCCTAGACGCATTGACAAAAACCGATATCTTGATAGTTCACTGAGATCTAGAGATCTGCGGGAATCAGTAGAGACCTATCACTCTTCCACATTATCCCTCTCGCGATCGCATTTCAAATCGTGTCAAGAGGACTAAGTTGTTGGTTCGAATCTTTCAGCTCCTCGGCGTTGCTATGAGGAACCATTTCTGCTCTCAAGCACGCATCGTAGTCCAGAGCATGCTGTATTCTAGGATCACGGGCGATCTGGAAGTGTTATGTGAAGACCTTAGAGTCACCCGGAGCCCCAATGCCAAAATTCATCGATCATAAGGAATTCAATAAGCACCAGCAGCATTTAAACAACGTTTAAGAATGTGTGGATTGCCAAAATCCAAGACGTCGACTTTTGTCTGTTATTGTATGTTGTTAGTACTCCATAGTTAAATGCTTAGTAACGGGCGTCAACAGATGACATAACGGCCGACAACGGGAGCAACGCCGACACTCATCTCCACCAAGACAACATCAGCAACAGTTAGCTGTACGGCGGGATCAGTACCGAGCTATCCACCCTTTTCTTCAGTGGACTACACACACGTTGTTCCCCCTCTCAGAGCTTCTGGGAAATTGGGGAATCTTTTTGCATACTCTCTACAAGATGAACCCGACCATCTCAGTCCCTCGTCAACATGCCAGCCCTGCCAGCTTTGGCGGCACAACCCCAACGAGTCGCGGATCCAGTATACGGATGCCGCGTTTCTTCAAGAGGTAGGCCTTTGGACCGGGCGTTCATAAGGATTTCTGCGACCGGATAATGGCCGGATAGTCGCTTGACTCTCTCAGCGTGAGCATGGCTGACCGTACCTTTTACGGAGCAGGCTATTCAAGTTCCCGCAGATGGACTTTGAAATGGCAATCTGGGAGATGACATCACTATTGATAGCTCCTAAGAAGGTGTTCAAATCAATCTACTATCATGTAAGCATTGTTTCTCTATCCATGTTGAGTTCAGCCTGGTAATTGTTTGCTAAATGTCATGGTCGGTTGTTAGAAACGTACGTTGAACACGCTTCCCCTTGTTCGAAACTTCCGGACCAGACCGTCGGCGGGATCACAGGATCAATACAGCTAATCCTCTTTTTTAACTTATCGGTACAGAAACCAAAAACACCTGGCACCGTCCGGACCCCTCCTTTACATATTTGCTCTCCTTCTTTCTCCTGCTCACTGCGCTCGCATGGGGTCTGGCTTATGCGCCGGCCTTTGGCTCGATCGTCCGCCTGTCGCTACTCTTTATCTTTGTCCACTTCATCGGTTCCTCGCTGGTGGTATCGACAATAGCCTACTTTGCGATCCCACGACTGTTTGGCCCTGACGGTGTGGCCGCATCCCTATCCGGATTCAGAGGGTCTCGCGGGCGGAGGCGTGGCGCGGCACAAGGCTTGTTCGTGCAGCCTGGGGAGAAGGATCAACTGGAGTTTGGATACTGCTTTGATGTGAGTTTCACTCCCGACGACCTGGATTGGCCTATTGAAAAATGGCAACCCTATCCCGGCAGGGCTGGAGCTGACTTCGGGGTGTCCAGGTGTCGAATCGGGCCTTCTTCCCTCTATATCTCCACCTCTATGTCGTCCAATTCCTACTTCTGCCCTTACTCACCCGCAGTCCGAGCAACTTCCTCGCTACTTTCCTGGGAAATACGCTCTATCTCTCCGCGCTGATCTACTACACCTACATTACCTTTCTGGGGTACAATGCCCTCCCGTTCTTACACAACACCGAGCTCCTCCTCCTCCCGATCCTGGTCTTGTCCATCCTGTGGCTCGTGAGTCTTATTGCCGGCTGGGGTGTCGTCATGCATGGACACAGCGTGGAGTGGTTGTTTTGGGGTGTCTGATGCTCTTGAGGTGCTCGAATTGACACCATCATGCTAAGATAGCGTTCATGCGTTGACTCATCCATGCACTGTTCATATATATCCCACTTGTTGCTCCCTCTGCTCCATCGAGCTCAGAAAATAGGGCGTTGGTGTACATGGGTGTCATTTGGTTCGTTCTGGTTTTCGTTTTGTCTTTCGTGAATTGGGTGCATAATCTGCATAACATGGCATGTCGTGATGGTTTTCGGCTGGTTGTGCCTCTTTTCGTTGCAAATAGATCATTTACCTGCTTATGGCGAGTTCGTTTGATGTGATCACCCACTCAGTTCTATATCGACTCGGCGTTACAATAATTTCAAGTGTCAAATGCAGAGAGGATGCCGAGCATGCAGTCATCCTTGTAACGATCATATCTGTTCAAAACGTCTAGAGCGAGTATATACTCAAAATCAACCAGAGAGATATATTGCCGATATTGTCCAAACCAGATAGACAGGTTCATCGCGTCATTTCAGCGTGGGTCGCGGGTGGGAAAATCCTCCAACAGCTTCATTAATTCTTCTTCGGGCCTCCCTTCTTCTTACCCTTGGTCTCCTCGCGGCGCTTCATCGCCCACTCGCGCGCCGCCGCCTTCTCCCGCGCCAGCGCTGCTTTCTCTTCCTTCTCAGCCTCCTTGCGCAGCCGTTCGGCCTCGCGCTGCTCCCGGATGAGGGCCAGACGGGCCAGGTCCGCCCGTGCCTCATCCGTCTTGCCCTCGGCGTGCAGTTTCATATACCGCTCCCGGGCCTGCTGCGCCTCAATGGCCTCGCGTTCCCGCCGGGAGAGCTGTGACAGATCGCCGCTAGGGGCCTTCTCCGGATCTGCCTCGGGATCCTTGTGGAGTTGCGAACGGGACTTGGCGGTGTGGTTCGGGTTGGCGGGGAGGTCCTCGTCGTCGTCGCCGTCGTCGCTCTCATCTTCCTCCGAGTCCGAGGGAGGCAGGTCGCCCGGTTGTGCGGCGACGTTGTTCCGTCGCGCGATCGCGGCTAGCTTTTTCGCCTTGGCTGCGGCGCGTCGTTCCTCGCGGGTCATTGCTGCTGGTGCTGCTGATGACCCGGCGACGGAGCTGGGCCCGGCTTGTGCGTTGTCCTCGTCCGACGACTCCTCCTCGGAACCGGAGGCTTCTTCTGATATATCCTCCTCGCCTGACGAGGGAATGTCGTCGCCTGGTTCCTGCACGACAAAACAGCGAAGGGAAGGTCAGAGTCTCATTCCTGCAGAGTTGGAGGAAATTTAAGAGGCACGTACCCGCCATAGGCCAACGGGATTTCCATCCTTGTCTACCGGTTGCACATCGCGACTGAAACGCTTGCCCCCTGCGTGTCGCGAAGAGAGATGCATCAGTATTCTCGAATCATATCCCCTTGTTTGTTCTCCCGGTTCGGAAGCAACCCTTAGATGCGTCACCTACCTCCTCTGCTGGGTTTGGAGAACTTTCCTCCGCGACCGCGGGGTGCCATGTTAAGTAAAAATGCAGGAAGCTGCGTAAACTGCGTAAAACTTCAGGAGTACAAATGGCTATAAAGAGCTGAACAAATTCGACACTGCCGATTAGCAAAGTTCACGCTGTCTTGAGCTGCTGTAGACGGGATATGGTTGTATGGAGGGGCAGAGCGGGAGAGGGACAGAAATTGGAGACGAGAAGCCTACATCTTCTTGAGAAGGAAGTACGGCACCACTCCCTGAATGATCGGAGGAAGAGGCTAGAGTTGCAGCAGAGAATCTCTTAGAGATAGACTCCGCAGACCAAAGAGAATGGCGGCGTACGAGTTGAATGTTTGAGTCACGCACAGGATTTCCCAGGCGGGGAGAAGAAGCAAGAGGAGAGACAGGTCCACCGCCAACGAGGGAGGATGACCCATCACAACATTGATTAACTTCATATCATTTAGCTACAATAACCACCAAGATGGCCAATCAAATACTAATCATTTCATGAGATCACGCCCAGCGTGATATGGACCTGCTTCATCATAATTTTCTTTCTCCCAAAATCCAGTCAACCAGCAAGCTCCTTGGCTGAGTTCTACATCCGATGCCATGTGAATCCCAGCTTCGCTACTCTTGCGGCGATCAAAGTCAGTGTACCAGCTAGAATTGCACTGCCCATGAACATCTGAGCGTAGAGGTAATGTCCGCCGGCCGTCTGGACCAAAGCTCCCGCGATCGGAGACCCGATCAGCGCTGCGACTGCGACCACGCTGAGCACCATGCCCATTCTCACTCCGGCTTTCTTCAAGTCGGTGGTCAAGGAGGTCAGAGTGGCTGGGAATAGCGATTGGATGCCCGCGGCTGCCAGACCATAGAAGGCGCTCCATGCGTATAACCCGTGCATCTCGTCCACCCCGGCCCAGCAGAAGGCTATCAGACCGGTGACCAGGCTGAAAGGGATCAGCATGTTCAACGGACCAGTATACCAGTCGGCCATGGTGTTGGGGATCACCCGACCCAGGATGCCGATGCCGTTCATGACCAGCAGGATATACACTGAGGTGGTCTCGGAGACCCCGATGATATTGCGGCCAAAGCTGCCGATGTAGAAGAATCCAACATAAAGGCCCCAGAAGTTAAGAAACATCCCGATGGCGAAAAACAGGTACGGCAGCTCCTTGAAAGCGCCCCATTCGACCAGCGGGCCGGTCTTTCGGGGCGGCAATCGTTGTTTTAGGAAAACCACCGGAGGGATGAGCGTGGCCAGAGTGATGAAGCCCAGAACGCGCATCGTCCAGCCGTATCCGACCTGTGGCAGCAGGCGCACGACGACCGCTGGGAAAACCAACCCTCCCGTCGCCGATCCGCAGGCCGCGATCCCGATGGCAAGGGACCGTTTCGTGGTAAAATAGGTGGCCATCAGGGCTACGGTCGGGCAGAACATGAGACCGCAACCGATTCCCTGGCCGACTCCCTGGGCGAGGAACAGCTGCCAGTACTCGGTGCACAGAGAGGTCACGAAGATGCAAAAGACTTCCAGCAGCGCTCCTGTGGCCAGAGTGACTTTGAAGAAGCCGGCATCCGTCGCACGGCCAGACAATGTTCCAATGAAGAAGAGCAAGAAAATTTGGATGCTGCCAACCCAGGAGATGTCGGAGGGAGGCCGGCCCAAGTGCTCCGTATAGTATGTCTGGAAAACACCGAACCCATTGATGTACCCCCAAGTGTTGAAGATGACAAAATGAGCCAGGAGGACCTGGGTCCAAGCAAAGAGGCCTCCATCAGGAGGAGGGCCAATATCCTTTCCGGACTCTCTGGTCCGCACAAGCGACAAGGTCCGGGCAGCCAATGTTCCGATCTGACTGGTATTGGTGACGGTTCTCGAGAGCTCCTTTGATCGAGGACTGACACCGTTGTTCACACCGGACTCCTCATCGTAGGGCAAGCCTGCCAAAGGAACAAAGCGATCACTTGTGGTATCCTCGAATTGCGGATCCGAAGAATCTTTTTCGTTGACCGGGACAGCGTCGGGAAGCTGGTCTTGTGCCATCACCTACGTATGTATTATCAGTAGAACATTCGAGTGAGAGAAAGAGACAGAGTCCTGCTCAGATACAACTATACCTACCATAATTTCAATGACTCAAAATACCTCACCCACGACGGAAGCCGAATCCGAGTGGAGAAAGCGACTACAGTAAGCAAGACAGCTGGAAGACTGGTTTTCTTCCTTGTTTGTTCTCTGCTTGATCGTAAGCAAGGTGACGATCTGTCTAATTTCTCGAGCTAGGATTTAGTCGACAATCCTTCATGACTGGATTTTTCTTTCGGATCTTCCAGTGGTTCGCACAGAAGGCCGAAGTCGAGTCATCGTAAAGTGTCGGCAACCGCATCCGGGAGATGAGGGGCTGTCCACGACGATCTTTCGTGAATCGTAGAGGGGCGAGTCTGAGATAATGAGATTCATCTTGGATTTGGTCGAGCGACGATGGATTGCAGCTTGTTCTTTTATTCCTTGTCAACTGGTTCCGATACTGTCGATGTTCGCCCTGGAATTGATGGTTCGGAAATCTCCGCAATTTTTATGTTCCAGATGACTGCTAAAAGGTACAAAAGGAATAGATGGTATGGACTCGCTATTACGTTACGCGCTTTGTATATCTTTTTATGATATAGTGAAACTGTTTCCGTTTTCCCATCTTTGACCATCCTGTAGAAACGGATGTACTTAATATCTCCTGCATAACCGTGCATCCGATCCGACTTGGGCTTATCCGATACTACGATCCAACGGGCACTCATTGATTTCTTGTCAACAGACAGAAGGTTCTGGGGTCTAGTATCCAAGGGAAGAAGTTCGATTTCATATCTCTATCTCTAACAGCCTATATTCAAAGGCGTACCTGTCTCTCCGCCCTCTATCTATAGTAAAGTCGATGGAAACCAACGCAGAAAGTCACAACCAGTCGTGAGGACGAGCAAGGCGGAACAATAATGGAAAAGAATCTGGAGAGAAGAAGAGGATGGAGAAGATGCGGCCTCACAGCGCGGAAGATGCAGACAGATGTCAGGAGCCTCTCCACACGCACTCCCTCAAACAGCTTCCTCCTGTCGTATGTTCGAACGGCCGATAACTCCTCGACCCTCGGCTTGTTCTACATTCTCCCCCGGGGATCAAGAAGACGAGATCATATATCGCTAGTGCAAAGTAATCATATTTCGTTAGAACGTGATTTTGCAGCCAAACGGCCAACCATGGCACGACCAGCCCTGCCTCACATCGTCCCTAGTATTCTTGCGCAGAAGAACTATTGTTCAACATCGAAATCGTTCCAATCACGTCAGCTGGCTCAAGGAGGTGCCAGCTTGCTTCCGTCTGCTTCGAACTGGCCCCAACGGTGACTGAGAACACATGCCCAGCGGGAAGGCCGGACTTCTTGAGCGCACGGAACATGTCTACAACAAAAGTTAGCCCAAGCCACGAAACCGAGCACTCAATTGGAATCGGTAATACTTACCCTCATCGGTGAAATCGTCTCCCAAGCACAGGACGAATTCCGGAGCTTGCCCGGGTTCGGTTCCGTATTCCTGGACCAATCGCGCCGCAATGAAGCCCTTGTTGACAAATGTCGGCCGCACCTCCAGATTGGCCTTACCGGCCATCACCTCGACTTCCCACCGCTTGGCTACCGTCTCCTCCAGCATCTTGCGGCACTCCCGAGCCTGGAATGCACCGTACTCGGGATCCGCTCGGCGGTAGTGCCAGGTCAGTGCAACCCGCTTGCGCTCGATGAACGAGCCTTGCGTACGCTCGGTGAAGTGCTGGAACACCTCCATCACTTCCTTCTGCCATCCCATATCGCTCGACTCGGCAAGGTTTTCCCAGTCATCGGACCGCGGCTGCCGGATGAAGCAACCATGCTCGGCGCTCAGGCCCAATTCCGGGATGTGGCCCATCCATTCATCCAGAAACGCCTGGTCACGACCACTGATGATCCAAACCGCATTGCGAGAGTCCGCAGCCAGAGTCTTCAGAGTCCGCAGCACCCGATCGGATGGGATGGCGGCCTGCGGGTCTTTGACAATGGGGGTGAGCGTACCATCGTAATCGAACATGAACAGCCGCTTGCGCGCTTTGCGGTACTGCTTCAACAGCTTCGCCCGGTCGAGCGCCGGCGTTGCCACCGATTGGTCAAAAGAGGAAAGATTCGTAAGCAAGCGGGTGACAAACTGGTTTGACCAGGTCGAGACGGTATTCGTGGTGACGTGATTGTAGAGTTTGACGTGCTGCGCCTTCTTCTCCTCCGGGGACATGGTCAGGGCTCGGTTGATGGCTTCAGCGACGCCGGTCGTATCCCATGGGTTGATGTGAATGGCGCTGGACAGCGTGCCCGCCGTACCAGAGAACTCGGAGAGAATGAGAGGACCATGAGTGTTATGCTGGCAGAGGATGTATTCCAGACTCGTCGTGTTCATGCCGTCCCGGACGGTGGTGATCAGACCCACATCGGCGACACGCAGGAGCGCGAAGTACTCGTGCTGGGAGAGATATTGGGGGTAGTACTTGACGGGCGAGAAGCTGATCGAGCCGAAGCGGCCGTTGATGGTAGACACCAAGTTTGAGATCTGGCTGGCGATCTTGTTCTCGGGGTCCTCCTTCTCCTCCTCCACGCTGGTTGGGCTGGTCACTTGGATGAGGACGACCTTCTCACGCCACTCCGGATATCTCTCCAGGAACTGTTCAAATGCCTGCAGCTTCTGGGCCACGCCGCGAACACTGTCCAGTCGATCACGGCCGACAATGACCTTCTTGCCGGCGTACAGTTTACGAAGTCCCACCACGGCCTCTTCGATCTCAGGGTAGCCATACGCCGCCTTCTGAATGGTCTTGACATCGATTCCGATTGGGAAGACGTCCACCGCAACATGGGCGCCGTAAGCATCAACGCCGGCGTTGTTCGAGTCGAAGCCCAGGACGCGCGTACAACAGGACGAGAAGTGACGTGAGTAGGAGAACGTCTGGAAGCCGATCATGTTGGCACCCAGGACACCAGTCAGGACTTCTTTGCGCTTGGCAAGGCAACGCATGAATTCGCTGCTGGGAAACGGGGCGTGCAGGAAGAATCCGATGTAGATGTTCGGTATCCGCTGCCGCAGCAGACTGGGCAGCAGGAAGAGATGATAATCGTGGATCCAGACGATGTCCCCTTCCTGGTACTCCTGTATGATACGGTCCGCAAAGAGTCGGTTCATGCGGACGTAATCGCCCCACCACTTCCGTTCCGACCGGCCATCCGTGGGGCCGTGTTGTTTGTAATGAAGCAGGGGGTACAACTCCTTCTCCGCATAGCGCCTCCATCTCCCTTGATCTTCCAGGAAGATCGAAGACTCCTCCGGCTCTTCGGACTCGTCCGACAGCCATACGGGCGCGATCTTGCCGTACCGGCCCGAGCTCAGCTGTGCGTCAAGACGCGCTCGGTCCTCTTGACTGACTCTGAAGCCGTCGAGAAGCGGGTGGCTGGGCGGTCGCTGCTTCGAGTCCACGGGCACGGGGGCCGCTGCTTTGTTCAGCGGGACGGCAACACCATTGAGCGCGGGCGGTAGCCTTGCGCCAGAGTTGACGGGGATGTGCTGGAGAGGAACGGAGACATCTTGGATTGGTTCCACCTCGCCGGTCCAGCCAACGAGCGTATGGGACCATTTCGTCTCTCCCGAGCCAAGATAAGCAAAGGAATCAAAAAGGGCAGAAGTTCCGGGACGTGGTTTGAGATCCTTTTCAAATAGTTCATCCGAGTGTTAGTCCAATGTCGCCACGTTGGGGAAATGAGAAAGTGAAGAACTCATGGGGGGCACCATACCCAATCGGAGCCAGGACGGTAGCCGACCTTGTACGGGATGCAGAAGGCGGCGCTGATAATCCGCCCGGTCAGGTTCAAACCGGGATATTGCTCGCGCGGGTCGAAGTCCGGAATCATTGGGGAGCGGCTGAGACTCAGACGGCGGAGGAGCTCAATAGGCGACTTTGCATTCTTCGCTGCATCAGCTGGCGATCCAGGAGCAGCGGTATCGGAGGCGGTCGAAGACTGTTTGGTGCCAGGAACCTGAGAGAAGTACGAGGGAGCTTCATTGACCAGGGGATGTTTCTTGTCGGTCTCCAGACTAGGAGTGACATTTGACGCATGGGTATAGGCCTCTTCACCCAAAGACTTCATGCCGGGACCGACCATGACGGGGTTTGGCTGGCCGTCAGGCACTTTGGCGGGGGAGTCCTGGTTGGCGGCCATGACGAAAACGGCCGAAGATGGCGGAGGGGCAGATCCCAATTGCTCAAGGCTCGCGGGAAATTAATAAAGTACAGAAACTAATTTCCGAGGAGAGTCAGATAGAGTGAATATGATTATTGGAAAACCAGGACGACAACTGAGAAGACAGAATTGGAGTACGCACCTCGGAAGATATAGAGAAATGGGGGAAGTAGAAGGAAGTAAGAGGGTTGACAGGATAATAGATAACGATACCTCTGTAGTAGAAAGGTGGGGGGTGGGCGGAAAGTGAAGCCGGTGAGGAAACGGAAGACGGATGGGGGGATGTAGGTATGATTATGATTGTTACTATGAGCTGGACAAGAAAGCCATGAGCAACAGAAAGAGTAGTTCAGAGGAAGGTCGTTGAATTATTGGAAGTGGGAGAGAATCATAATAAGAAGTCGAGAGAAAACGAGGAACCGTGGCGGAGGGGGGTCAGTCTATGTACCAGCAGCAGGAGTCGATAACGAAGATTTGGTTGGCAAAAACCCGGTTTTTGATCGAGTGGAGAGAAAAGAATGAGCAACAGGAAAGCGGATATCTAGAAAGAAAGAGAGAAAGATATTATTCTATTATTTATACTAGGAGTAAATTGGAGGACATGGACTAGAATAAGGGTCTGGCTGCTCCATACCAAGTACCTAGCTAGACCTCTTGACTATTTTTATGGCTACAAACTACTCCGTACTACTAAACTACCAACGACTATGGACTAAACCTTTGGGTATGAACGAGGGGCACCAGGATGGGCGGTGAACTTTTAATATAATCAGTCAGTCATTCAATCAAGACTAGTCAGTCCTGAGGGAGGAGTTATTGATAATCAACAGAAAGAAATATTATTATTATTAGTATCATTGCTCACTGGCATGGTTCTTGAGAAAGGGGTATACAAGGACTCCGTAGAAGCCTCCAAAAGGAGAAAAAGGGAGAAGCTGACAGAAAAGGGGAGAGCTGGAGAGAATCAATCAATGGATCTAGTCCAGACCGATACGAGTATAGAACAATAGAGTGAGCAGCTAATAGACTAGTAGCAGTAAGAAGAAGAGAGAAGAAGACCCTGAATAATAACTGCTAATAATAATCAAATCATAACATAACGTGGTTCTTGACTTCAGTAGTAGTTCAGTATCTGCAAGGCTGCAAGTGCCTATGATGTGACAGAGGAATATGACGATGAGGACCAGAGAACAGGCACATGGCTGGAATTTCCCCCCGCTACTGTCCCATCTGGTACGTCATGTTCCAGCCATTGTCCAGTACCTCTCTTGGTACTCACCACCAAGTACTCCGTACAGAGGGGTCCCTTACCTAAGGTAGTTAACTAAAGGTAGATATGCATTGATTTCATGATGATTCACTGCAGGTCTTGTTGTATGCACTGATCGTCCCGATCCATTATCTTCCGAACTCTGGACTTGTCAATTTTAGCTGCCTGTCATGTTGATCATGATCTTCATTCGTCTCTTCTTTTGTAATATTAGATCATTCCACGTGGAGTACTACAAGGACAAAAATATGAGAGGTAGACTCCTAGAGAGATCCCCCCGAGGAGTACATAGATAGGTACCTAGGTAAGTACAGCGAAGAGAAGGGCTATAAGGCTCAAGCATGATTGGTCCCTGGAAAATAAGAAAATACCTACATATCATACCTACCTTACCTTACCTACCTAGGTAGGTACTAGGGCTGCTCCTCACATGACCTCAAATCACATGATCTTATCAGCTCAAGTCAGGTGATCTTATCATGCTCTGCGAGATCTGAAGAATTGGACTCGCCCAGGAACCATTTCATCCTATCTCCGTCTCTCGAGCCACCACCACAGGGCGTCTACATTTTATACCTTACCATCCAAAACTACAGACTGCGTCGGAGTACATGCTCAAAGCCACGGTTGCTGCCCCGCGATGTCTTGTATATCCCACTGATCGCGCAGCAATGCGCTTGGCCTCTGCTCTTCGCATCTCCTCTTCAAATCTTTGCTCAACAGCACCTATCCGTCGACAGTTGCATGCTACCGCCGTCAGATCAACTGATCCGGTCGTCTTTAGAAATAGCCTTGAGAAGACTCTTGAGGCTCATCGGTCCTCCAATCGAGCCAGTCTGATCCGCAAGGTGATTAACGACAAATGTCCAGCTGGAATATCCCCTCCGATTATACCACTTGAGCATCATGCTGGTCATGATGAGCCACTTCCAAAGGACTCGTCCGTGTCCAGTGCTGAGCCACAGTCCCTCCAGTCTCTTGCGCCTGCGAGACGAGCGCAGAGGAAGGCCCGTTCGTCGAGCCAAGTAGCCGCTCCGCACCCCCAGACAGCAAATTATCCACCGCTGCAGTGGCATGCAGATGAAGCTAGGGGTCGACCGGAGCAAAGTCCTTGGCTGAAGCACTTGACTACCGATTGCAAGACATCCGATGCCATTTCGCGTCTCGACGCGGAGATCCGCGCTCTTGAGGTCTACATGACACCGACCCCGTCGGAGCAGGGTGAGATAGATCGGCTGGTTGCAGACGTGCGTAGGTTGCTCGCGGGAATTGTCCCCAGCCCGCCCCAGGTGACTGGTTCATGGCGGACGCGATTCGCTCTGAGCCACTCCGATCTGGATTTCGTCTTACCCGTCCCGGATTCAGATCGATCCACCCGTGACGTGCGCAAGCCCAGTGCTACCCGGCCCAAGGTGCTTCAGACTTACAAAAAGCTCTTACGTGACGTTGGACACGCGCTTCAGCAGTGCCCCTCGTTCGCGGGGAGAGTCCGGGTCCTGGGCAACCGGTTCCCGGTCCTTTCAGCCATCCATCGCCCCACGGGCCGTCTGCTGCAGTTCCACTGCGGCGAAGGGCTACCGGCCTCTGTCGAATATATCATGGACTACCAGGCCGAGTATCCCTCGACTCGACCCCTCTACGTGACGGCTCGCCTGATCCTCGAGGCGCAGGGCAGGTATGGCCGCCCCCGGTTGTCTATTGAATCCGACGCCCTCGTAATGCTTCTCGTGGCCTTCCTCAAGATGAATCACGGGCGTTTCCAGCGGCCTGACTGTCTCGGTGAGCAGCTCATTGCATTTCTGCGGGCCTACGGCACCGATGTCGACCTGACCACCACCGGTGTCTCCGTCGATCCTCCCAGTTGGTTCAATGCCAGTACGGTCAAACGCGCCAGCGCCCTGTACGCACCCGATGATCTACCCGCGCATTTGCGCGGCCAGCGCTCCCTCATCAGCCTCAAGAGAACGGCGGCCGCCAGACGCAATCTATCTGCCGCCAGCCGGTTGTGCGTGCAGGACCCCACCAACTACATGAACGATCTGGGCCGCAGCTGCGTGCGTACGTTGGAACTCCAGGGCGCGTTCTCCCTTGCTCATGACCGTCTCGGCGCAAGTCTCAGACACTGGGATGATAGTGAACAGGCCGCCGACGCTAGTATCCTGACTCGGGCCCTGCAAGCAAATTTTCACGATTTTGAAACCCTACGCGCCAAATCGCTTAAGCTCAATGCGAGCTAGTCATCGAATTGTGTCAGATCCTTGGGACCTTGGAAATACTCTCATCTCTTGCTTGAATATTGATACATTATATATGGAATAATTCCGAGTACGCCAACATGCTTGTCACCTGGGCTAATCCCTGACATTGGCCACTTCGTAGATGCACTTGACTCAATAGAGGATTGCAATAATGAAATATCAGAAAATGCACAAGTAAAACAGGTGAAATTGCTTGTAAGAGAACGCCCGCTTTCTAGTCAGGCAGCTCTGAAGAGCCATACAATGTATCCCAATCGCTCGGTTCGAACGGGAATGTGAAAAAATAACTATGACAAAGAAGCGGCAAGCCAGGCCACGGCAAAAGTAGTCTATGACATAAATTCAACAATCAAGATCACGCCGGTGTATGAGAACTCCAGGTCAAGCAATGCCAGCAAGTAACTTGTGTGGCGCCGTAGGAAAAGCACTGCCAAAGCATACGAGGATGTACTATTGATCAATTGCTGTACCTCTGTCAGCAGCTATTTCGGTCTCTGGCGGGATGCTGATGAGCGACTTACTATATTTCCAAGGGGGAAATCTGGTCAAGCGTGTAGAGCCAGTTTCCGCCCTGCTCTTCTTTCTCAAGCCTACGACGGTCCATTAGTATATGGCTAGAAAACGAGGAGGATTGGCCAGAATGTCACGAACCAGTCATAAGGCCACATTATGAGATGTCCCTGGACCTTATTCAATAACTCTTCTGCTTGTTGTTTGTCCATAACATCATCGGTCGCGTGGAATTCACGCTTCGAAAGCGTTGTTGCTCGTCTCCGACGGCGGCGGGTCTGGGTTGTGGCATTGCGATTCAGAGCCTCAGAATAATCAACAGCTTGCGGCTCCTGCGGCTCAACGGCTTCCTTGGTAGGGCCGCCGTCTTCGCTGCGTCCACTCTGTGTAGGACCCGTCCCTGTAGCTTCGGCTACCTCCAAGGCAGTCTTCTCGTCAATTGACGATAACGTTTCTTGCTTCGCAAGGTCGGACTGCATTCGATCAGCTGCATCGCGCCCACCTTCGGCTGCACGAGCCTCTCTCTTCTCATCCGAGCCCTGTTGACCCTTGTGTTCCGTCGCGTGGCCTTCGCCGCTCGTTCCCGAGTGAGCAACAAGTGACCGTATACCAGCGCCAGCCGCGGTTGTATTTGTCCCGGGAGGTCCTGTAGGCTTTTGGTCTCTTGGCTGAGAAACCTTGACGCTGTGCTGACTCTGCATTTCTGAAAATCGCTCTCCGTATGCGGCGTACTCCTTGTATTCTTTCCACGACTTGACCTCGCTGTCAGGCATACAGCGAAAGACGGCCCGATAGATTTTTGTGTTCTTCTCCGCCACGGCTTGCCAAGTGTCAAGGTAGAAGATGTCGATCACAGGGTCTCTCATGCAGTCCTTGTCGATGAAGATGTGCTTGAGATCTGGGATCAGCGGGTGCGGATACTTTCCCGCATCGATTATATCCGATGATGGCGAGAGTACGCCATTGTCGTTCTCAATATTGGTCCCTGGCAGAGCCGGATTACGGGCAGCTGCGAATCCATCAATTACTGGAGTTGGATCGGCATCATCAGCCGTAGCCGAGGGTGATTCGCGGCTTGTTTCTCTAGCATTGGGACTGCCCGGTTGCGTCTTCCGCTTCGACGCCGGCTTAGGTTGTCGGATGGTGCCTTTGCCCTCGCTAGCGATGGGCGAGACCAAAACCTCAGCGGTGTCTTCGAGCATTTGTGAATCGCGACCGTCGGCCAGCCCGGCTTCTAGAGCGACATTTAGATGATCTAACCCAAGCCCATCAACGTCCTTCTTATGTTCCGCGTTGGAGGTCACCCTTGGATCAGCAGTGAGCTTTCTGTTCGACTTGAGGTTGGGATTGTTTTCTTGTTCCCAGTCTACATCGTGGTTGAAACTGTGCAAGTCTTCCGACCTGGAGAGAAACTCGTCTTGTATCCGATGCCGACGCTCGATCATATCCCTCTCATCCTGTCTCTCCATCATCAGGGACTCGGAGTCGGCCTTGTCGGCGTTCTCCGGTGATCTGCTGCCTTCTTCCGCAATCTGGATTTTTCGCAGTTCTTCTTCCGTTGCTATCGAGTGCTCCATTAGCTCGTCAACGTCGATGCCAAGATGCTCTCTCATCAACCGCATGCGCAAGGTGTGCGGGAACCGTCCGACAAGATACGGGCGGCCATCCATGGAGGACCATATCATATCTGTATCCCGCACGACAGCGGCTACCTCGGAGTCGCGCGAGCCCAACATCGATCTCTCATTGATATTCGCAGACCCAATGATGGCGGCCCGATCATCGACAACCATGCACTTGGCATGAATGTAGAGCTGCTCAGTGACAAGTTGTTTTTGCGGTCCGATCTTGCCCCATGTCCGAAGACTGAAAAATTGAATGTAATCTTCCGGATCGATCCCTAGCGCACGCAGTCTGCCAAAAATCGAAGTCTCCCCCCGGCAAATGCTGCGATACTGACACTGCATGATGAGACGAACGCTGGTTCCGCCTTCACTGTCCACAGTATTCTGAAAGCCTGGCATCAGTGGGATAACGATGACGGCGCGCCACGCCTCCTGATTCTTGGAGGCTCGAATGATGCGTTCCACCAACGCATCTCCGATTAAATTCTCAATCTTTCTGCCGTCTATCTCGCAGGTGCTGATGAAGAATTGATTCTCGATGTAGACAAAATGCTCCGATTCCTCTATCAGTTTGACGTACGCATTCATAATGCTGTGCTCGGTGACATCCGGCGTACCCGTTGACCACATACTGCTTGAGCGCAAGATCTGCACCTCGCAAGTTCCATCGAGGCCCAGAGCTTCCAAGTCGGCAGGGTCAAAGTCAGGCGGAGGCAGAAGAAAAGGTGTAGGTCTGGTAGGTTTCCGCTGCCGCAGGATGTAGTTCCAGCGCTGCACAAAATGCCGCGTGAGATCCCGGGCGGGCTGACCAACGACGTGCATCGAAATGTCATGCCACGGCATCCTGGGTATCACATTACGGTCATACATCTCCTCGTACGGCTTGTCCAGATCGTAAAAGTCCTGAATCCGTGGGTTCGAGTAATCCTTACCGGGCCAGAGTTGGCAGTGGTCTGCGTCCTTGGGTCCATCGGGCGTCTCGAAGCCAGTAGGCTTGTCGTCAGTGAGCAGATGTTGCGGAGTGTCCCATCTTCCGAAACAAAGGTCAATTCCGCCCACAAAAGCCACGGTGTGGTCGATCAGACATAATTTCTCATGGTGCGCCCAGAAAAACGTGTTCTGTCTAAACTGATTCGGAGAGCGCTGTACAAAGACGTTGGGATGAAGGTCGAGAAGTGAGAATTTGGAGTATTCCGAGTCAATAGGGATAGCGGAGTTGATATTCCGATACATGATCACAAATATCTTGACCCCTTCGCGAGCTTTGCGTTGAAGAAGTCGATCCAGCCGCCATTTCTGACTGATGGCTGCTGGCCGTCGCAGGTACAGTTCCGGACTGAGCCACCAGTCATGGATATAGATGACGTCTTTGGCCTGATTGATCGCTCGCGACACCATCCACATGTGGTCGCGCGCATCGACTAGCCACTGTGCAAAACAGTTCTGGCGCACCGGGGCAAAGCTCTGAAACCTGTTCGGCTTCGCCCACGGGGTACTATTAACCATGACCCTTATAGAGTCCTCGAATTGATGGAGCTGACGCTCATTCCTGGCCAGCAGTCTGAGCTTACGCTCCGAGTTTTCCAGCCTCAGCGTGTGATGCTGTGGGTGTCTGGCCGACTCTTTAGCTGACTTGGCAAGCTCTTTCGCTTTCTGATGTCGTAAACTGATCTTCTGAGTTTGTAACTTGAAAAACGGGTCGACCAAGAACACATCGTAGATATTCATCTCCTCCGGCGAGTCAACACAAACAAGGTAGCTGTGTCGGACAAGGAACCATTTTGGTGAATGCCGCTTCTTCACCATCGCCGGGGTTAGCGCCCTTCGAAAATCGAGGCCTTTGGAAGACTGGATAATCAGGTATCCCTCTTTACCATGATAGCTGCCTTCGGACGCAAGGCGGACACCCAAGGCAGACAGTTCCAGGAATTTACACAAACGGTTGCTATCGGCCCTGAAAATCAAGAATCGAATCATCTTCTGTAGATAGGCTTCAAGTTTCTTCCGCTGTCTCTCGGGATATGTTTCCCTCTTCGTCGACTGGCCAGGTTCCGCCGCACCTGAAGGCCCAGCATTGGCCTCGCCCTCGGTATTGGTAATGCTCGACTGTCTCCGGGATATACCTCCTGACAGTCGGCGCTGCCCTTGTTGCTGCTTTCTCCTACCGGACCTCTCATTGCCGCTGGTCGCTTCGGCGGCGGTCTCATAGCCGCCTTCGTCTTCCTCGTCTTCAATCTCACTTTCCAGGCCCCGGACTCCCCGAAGATATGGAAAGGCGCTTCGAGGGAAACGGGGGAGGTTTTGTCCTCCCTCGGTGTTTCGCAGCTGAATGTACTTTTGCGTTCCGAAGTGAAGCTTATATTTCAGATGCAGATTCGCAAAATCTCGAAGAGTACGGTGGATAATCCATTTCATCCGCGTCATCCCGCTGCCGTATTCCAGCTCGATTCTGAATACAAGGTGACGGTCACCGGAATGAGGTTCGAACTTGCTATCAGTGACCCGAACTTTCAACTGCTCCAGAAGGATTGGGATCCGTTTGCTGCCGTGTTCATCCCGTTGAAACATGCTAGCCAAGATCAAGGCGGCCGGCACCCCTGAAGTCAACTCGGCTAGTAGCTCGGCAGACTTTGCATGGTCTACTGTGCTCTCAGGCTTGCGACGCATAAACTTGAACCCAGCCTTTATCTGCCGCCACTTCTGAGCGCTGAGACTCGAGCCGCGTTCGGCTCTATGGCGCCTCCAATGTGGGGCATTTCCTTCTGTTTGTTCAGATGGTCCAACCAGCCCAGTAAAACGCCTGAAATTGCTCGGTCGTCTCTCCTCCTGATTACCATGGGTATCCGCCTGTCGACTGCCATACGTAAGTGCACGAGCGTTAGCTATTCTCCGTCTCCAAGCATCTCTATTCAGGCGATCTCGACCCTCGTCCTCCGACACACCCTCCCGCTGCTGCGCGAAGTCCCCGGTGCTCACTCTGCGCGCAAAGAGGTTGGCACGGTAGTTCTCAAATGGACCAAACGAAGCTGGGAGATGGAATGACGGTCTCCTTGTCGTCTTCGGTGTGTTTGGTTCAGTCTGAGGCGCTGACTGAGGCTCTTGCTGGCGTCGTGAAATTTTTTTTTTCTTCCTCCTGCGCTGGTTGACGTGTTGCTCTCCAGCGCTTTCCTCGGCATCGGCATCGATATCACTCCCCTCTTCTTCCAAAGTATCGGGGAAACGAAAAGCCCCTCGCTCCGAACCCGGTGTTGCTAGATCGACGTTGGTCTGTCTCATATCACCAATGGTTGCCCCACTAGCCGAACGAGAATGAGAGGTAAATGAGGGCGAAGCGAAAGATTTGAGCTTGGTAAAGATCGATTGTTTCCCCTTCAGTCCAGAGTCCGGCTCATCACCTAGGACAGATGGGGGTCTTGACCCAGATGCTTCCGGGGCGGGGTCGATGTCAGAAGTCTCGCGAGTGAACTGGACGCTGGGAGGACGCGGCGAAACTGCCGCCACGGGAGTTAAGGACTGATGCTGTTTATGGTCTGGCGACTGTCGAGGACTGTCCAGCGATTCGTTCGGCCGCCGATAACTTGGCAAAAATGGTTGCTCCCCCTGACCATTATTCCACGCCTCATCCAATCCATGGGCCTTCTCTGATCGAGTCTTCCCACCTCCTTCATTGGCCTGTTTAACATTCTCCTTTATAGATTGCGCATCATCTGCAACATCTCGCTCATCCGTAGCATCAGCTTTGCCGTCCCTAAAATCAGAGGCTGGAGGTCTGTTTTCCGCCTGGGAGGGAAACGGTGAACCCAGCTTGATACCGTTAGGCACTGTTAGAGTGTCTGGTCCTTTGGGATCGGGACGATTCGAAATGTTTTCCGAGTCCCTCAACGCTGAGGTAGCAATCGCCGAGTCGGTCATTATAGCTACAAGGAACGACTGGTATCAGCGTGGACATCAAATCACTTGTAAACACAAGATCAAACGTACGTGCGGATCAATAGATCCTAGCAAAACCGACCAAAATAGTTCACCACACAGTCATTCTGTCAGATTTGGAGAGCTTTTGGGCTAGAAAAATTGAGGGAATGAGTTTATTTCAGCAAATCCAAACCTGAAACCGTCAACGTACTTAAAGGGGAGTGTTGCAACTTGCATTAGCGTTTCGAGTAGCTATTCCAACAACCGCCGGTGGAGCCACCCCCCATAGAACATTGACGGAAGGCCCGCTTTGGCGTGATTGTTCAATGAGAACTCGGGATTTAGCCTAGATAGGGGGAAAGGCAGCGCTCGAAGTTTGGTTGCAAGGGGGACAGTCGATCCTTGGATAAAATAATGTAAGGTATGGTGTCTAGAAAAGGAAATACTTCTGATCTTTAAAAAGACGCACAGATTTAGCAGTTAACTTCTTGAATAATAGTGCCTTGATCATCATCAATACTACGGCACAGAAAAAGGAAAATGGTTTCGTTTCAAGCCTGAGGCATCAGCTATGTGTGGCTGTGCAATTCATCCTATTCCTATGTACGGTAAAGTCACGCTTGTCTTGTAAACAAGATACAATACCTGGTATTCTATGGACACGATTACCTAGGGTTGGTATATATCCTCGGCTTCGAATGCGGAGTCAAAGGTGGGATGTTGATAAGTGTCTCTGATCTGATGTAGATTAGACAGCACGCAGATAATTTTTTCTTTGTACATACTGCGTTTATCTTCAGATATTTCAGATACGTAATAAGCAAAATGACGGATCCGTTGAAGACCTTGGATACCGCATCTCCCTCAAAATCCTCCAATCCACCTTCCGTTTCTCAGAAGAAATACCCTATTGCTGGAATTCTTACCACGGTCTTCGGCCTCGATGAAATCCCCTCTCAGGCTTCTGAGATTGCTTGTCTTTGGCTCTTGCACCCAAGATTGGCGACTCAGGAGCGAATGACGGGTCTCGCAACGTCTGTCATTGCGGATTGGAATCACAGAATTAAAGATGGTCGTGCCGGTCCGATCAAGGGTCTGATTGCTGTCTCATTCGATCAAAGAAACCATGGCACACGATTGATCGATCCTCTCGCCAATGAGGCATGGAGACAAGGGAACCCTCGACACGCGCAGGATATGTTTTCCATTTTCCGTGAGTACCAGACCAGCAAATTCTAGAAGTTCCTACCTCGGGAATTATATGCAGTACTACCCGAATTATGCCCGAGAACTAATGCGTCTCGTACAACAGAGGGAACTGCGCGCGACGTGTCATTACTGATGGACTATCTTCCGGCCTATGTGTTTCCCCAGGACGAACGCAAGATCTTCAAACATATGGTGCTGGGAGTATCCCTGGGGGGCCATGCAGCGTGGAGCTGTCTCCTCCATGAACCCCGCGTGAGCGCCGGCGTGGTCATCATCGGCTGTCCCGACTATGTAAATCTTATGGCGGATCGTGCACGATTGTCGAAGCTGCCATCCTGGACAAACAGCGACCCCCCGGGGTCTCGGATTCTAGGCTCTGAGGCATTTCCCTCCTCTCTCCTGGAGACTATCTCTAAACTTGATCCAGCGAGCATTTTTCTGAGTCATGTCAAACCTAATTCTGACGCTGGGCCCCTTCGAAACAATCCTCTGCCTGAGCCGACTGAAAGTGAAAAACAAGCTCTGCGGCCGGTGCTTACGCGCTGTCTGGCTGGCAAGAAGATTCTCAACCTATCTGGGGGCGTGGATAAACTGGTTCCCTATCACCGTGGGGAAGTTTTCCTGACTTGGTTGAAGAAGGCTATTGCTCCAGATGGTTGGTTTGCAGATGGTGCTGTTATATTCGAAGACATTATTGATGAAAAGGCTGGTCACGAGGTCACTCCGAAGATGATGGACGAAGCAATTCGCTTCATCAGCGAGACGCTTGCCTCCAGTGATGACGCCAATCGGAGTTGTGGGTATGTTCGCGAATCCAAAATATAAACCATTAGAGCTATCCACTACGATTATTTCTGCAATCCCCAGATCGAGTCCAAATTATACTGTAAGGAAAAGGTAAGCGAGCCAGAAGATGGTAATCTATGAGGTGCACTATGAAACTCTGCTTACGAGGAACTGATTGATCGATCAAAATATAAACCCGGCATTGCCTTGTCAGAGGTTGATCATAGCGCTTTTGAAAGAACCCGGAGCAGACGGAGTGAAGCAAGGAAAAAAGTGTTGAACAGTGTGAAATCCTCCCAAATGGTATTTTGTTTGATAGGGTGAGATCGTAAGGGCGTCTGAAGGCCAGGCTATGCTGCTCATCGCAAACAAAACCCTTTATTTTGTAAATACACGAATCAAATGTGCCCGATTCGCGGCTCCCATTTTCGAGTTCTTATTCCCTTTTACCTCAGAGAACAGAATTTGAACCCTTTATCACAAGCCCGACCGCAGTGCGGCACCTAACCCAGTTTCTGCACCCTGCTCGTTTCGCAATCATGACTCCGCATTTAGGCAACCAACTCAACAACACCACCAGCCTCCTTGATCTTCTGCTCAGCGTCCCGGCTGAAGTATCTGGCGCGGACAACGATGGGGATCTCGGGGATACGGCCCTTGCCCAAAACCTTGGAGTAGCCAAGGGAGAGGAGGTCGATAACGGGGGCGGTGTCGGTCTTCTGGCCGCTAAGGTAGGCTTCGCGAGTCTCGGTAGGAACGAGGGACCACAGCTGTAAAATTGAAGACATCCCAATCAGTCACTTTTGTCCCTAACCACAACAAATTCTCCTCCCCGACCCTAGAATATTTTCGCTACTCCTCCACATTCCCCAATGCAACCTTCTGCTCTCGCGGCGATTCCCGTCGGGTCGGACTAGGTGTGACTCTAAACGCATTCATTTAACGTACCTTGTCGAGGTTGATGGTGGGCTTCCAGAACTGCTGGTTGGTCTTGTGGAAGTATCTCATACCAACCTTACCGAAGTAACCAGGGTGGAACTTGTCAAGGTTGGTACGGTGGTGGTGCTGACCACCGGCCATACCACGACCACCTGGGTGCTTACGGTGCTTGCCAACGCGACCGTAACCGGCCGACACATGACCGCGACTGGAGGAGTAGAAGAATCCAAGTTAGCCTCTCTCGATCTATATAATATTCCGAATGATTGTTTCCTGATCGCGAATGGATGCATCGACTCGTCGCAAATACCACGACAGAAAGGGACGCTCGACAATTCCAGGTGTATGACAGGGTGAAATTCTCGACTCACGCTTTTCTTGTCTTCGAAAAACGGGTAGGCATCTTGTCGACGGTGCTGTGCTCGACAAGACCGGTCTGAGGTTTGGCGATGGGGGGATGCGGTCGGATATGCTGCTGGTTCAGATGTTTAATTCAAGGCTCGGAGCCCGCTAGAGTGTGCGCTAGGCTGTTCGCTTGCCCTAAGTAGGGTCCAGCCCTTGCAATTCTTGGCAATCAGCTTCGGGCAGGTCACGTGTGCAGATATACAAGGTACAACATACAGACCTACCACTTTTTTACGACGGATACAAATACCACTAGGTACAGTCTAACGCTTGATGACGCTTTATGACAAGTTATGTAGGCAGATGATGCCAGCCCTGTCAGTCTGTGATTATGATTGCAAAAAAAAAAAAAAAAAGGTGTTTCAATTACCTCGCGCTCCGACCGGAGAAAAAGGTGGACAGGTCCTCTGCGAGTGCTGAAGCTGGCTGTCGTACAGACCGGCGCACCATGCTCTGCTTAATCCAGGCTGGTAATTTTCCCTGTATATTCGCTTTTTCATATCGCCTGTCGATCATCACAATAGCAGCATAATCATTGCGGTGCCTGATTGCTCGCCCAATGCATTGATTGACCGCTCGCATACACGCGTTCTCGTAGAAATCCTTCCCTGCTGCTTTTGCAATTGACTGCCTGTCCTTCTCAGATCCAGAGCTCGAGTTATAAGTTCTCTGCTCGATATATTGGATCTTGGCCTGCCAAACTGCACTGCGTATGTTTGGAAACGGCAAACCGATGATCAACACGCCTCTTCCCAGTTTATCGGAGAAGTTTATGCCCTCGGACAGTTTCCCTCCCACGACGGAAAGAAGCAGAGCTCCTTGACCAGAGTCAATAGTTCTTGTATATTCTTGTAGCAAATCTTCCGTTTTCACCCCCATGTCCCGACCTTCGTATAGAACAGACTTTTTTCGTTCAATGAGACCGAGAATAGTCTGGCCCTTCCCGCCCACAAGAGGCTTCCTCCATATGGCCAATATTCGGCTGAGATAATCGTAGCTGGGAAAGAATGCGACGACGCCATCTGGGATAGCCTGGCACAACGTAGCCACAGTCTGTCCGAGATCAAGAATCTGAGAACAGAAGCACAGCAAAAACCGTTAGAAAGTACTAGAGCCTATGAAGCCACGGCCTTGGAAAGTTGTCGCTTACCATCTTCTCAGAATCGCGAGAGTCGTAAGTAAAGTCAAATTCGGAACCTAGAACGCCATTGACAAGCGTGTGTGCAATAAGGTTCTCCGGGGGGATAACGTGGCCATAGCTGAAAGTATCCAGCCGGCTTGGGGCAATGTAGGAAAATAGGTGATTTCGATAATCACTCATCTATGGTATCGATCAGCCGCATTAAGGAGATGAGAACACCACAGTAGGGTACTTGTTATACATACAGGAGACATGGTTCCGCCAGCCAAGATCACTGCCCGGGCATCTTCGACAATCTCCCGGAAATGGTTCGTCGGGTCCAATAACATATACTTCAACTGGATATCATCGTGGCACTTCAGATAGAAAAATCGGCCTTCGGCGGAGGGATTCATCAAAGGTAAAAGAAAGCTCTGAACAAGGAAAAGGACAGGTGACGAAGGCTTGTCGTCCGGTTGTTGGTTCGCTTTGTCTTTCGAAAATTCGACATAGCCGTCGACTTTTCTGGCCAGTTTGCTTTCCTGTAAATACCGAGATAGCTTGTATGGGTTGATTTGATCGACGCCTTTCCCAGCCATCAAATCTGCCGGATCCACGGCGCCTTCTGCAGGCAGGTTTTTCCCTATGATTGACCGAAGATGGTCTGCAATCGAACTGACGAGTCTGATGATTTGAGCGATGTAGCTTCGGTTCTTCCCTTTCAAGCGCGCCTTGTACTTGCGTGCATATGTTGTTAATTGGAAAAGTGCAGTCTGTAACTGCGATAGTCTAATTGTTACTGAATGTATATTGCATATTGCATCCATGAGATTGTGGGCCTCATCAATGATGACGACGTGATCCTTGATCGAGAGATCGAGGGCATCTCGAGCTGAGCGCTGCAGTAGTAAGGGATAAGGAAGGGTCACAATCTTTTGCGTATTCAGCAGGGCATTTAATAATGATTAGAAGACCGATTCAAAACGTACCTCGCTATGTTTGAGTACTGAGCGGGATGCGTAGTAAGGACAGACTCCCATCCGCTTACCAAGCTTTCCCATGTCTTCGATGTCCTTAATGGTCGCCAAAGTGTGATCCCGAAATTGTAAAACCTGCCCTTCATCCTCCTTTGACGGCAAGTAAGGACATCTTTTCTCGGCAGCTACTCCAGGCTGCTGCAGTTCCAAGCAGCGCTCATTGATTGCAGTGGCGTTACCTAAAGACATCACCTTGGGATTTATGCATAAATTCTTTCGCGAACCAAGAGTAAGATGTTTCACGCGTTCTTCGACCTCATCGCTGCCTGCGTCGCTCGTGGTGAGTTCCGCTGGCATGCTGGACGGCATATTGACGCGCCGCAACTCGCTTGAGAATTGGGACAGTTGGGAGTGAGTTCTCGAGCAATAGAAGATCTTAATGTCATCGTCTCCGTGTCCGGTGTCATCGTCAGCGGGAGCCGAGAACTGCTCCTTGAAGCGCTCCAATAGTTCAAGTGTACTATTTGAGAGTCCACTGATATCACCGAGTTTCTTGGAAGATGTCATCCTTTCTTCGGCATCGCTGTCATAATCATCCAAGATCCATTCATCGTCTTGCTTTGGACCTGAGTCACCAGATAATGTATCCAATCTCTAAAGTGTGGTCAGTGCAGAGCAGCTTGTGATCCAGCACCGGTAGACATACCTGCCTCTTCCGAGGTTCTCCTGGATGCTCAGCAGCATGCCTCTGCTTCTCCTCTTCAACTCTGATCTTTTCTAGGCGAGCCTCCAGCGCTCTTCTTTTCTCAGTTACTGCACGAGCTGCCTCGCGCTTGGCAAACTCCAACATCCATTCGGGCTCGCCCTCATCATCACCTACAGAACCTCATCAGCGGCAAATCCCTGGTGTTCACACATTCCCATACTGACAAGAAGTTTTATTGACGGTATCTTGAAGCGCCTTGCGCTTGTGTTCTCTTAGCCAGGTCATAGAACCGCATATCAAGCTCAATGATTTTCCCTATGGTAGAGTTGTGTTAGTGGCCAGGCGTTCTACAGAATAGCAAGCAAGAAATCAGTCTCTGCTCTGGGTCTGATGGTGACCTTTACGTACCGTGCCTGTACGATGTCATTATTTGGCGGGATCGAGTGAGAGGTGAAGAGCAACTTACCAGTCGGAGACTCGAACACTGCGACCTTTCCTTCTTCCAGGCAAGTGTAGAGAGAGCGCATAAACTGGAGTTGTATGTCATATGGGGAGTAAGGATGGTTGAAATTCTGTGATTGAGACCCCATCGTGCTCAAGATACCTCCAGTTACACGGTTCACCAGCTTGGCTTTAGTACACTAATTTACCAGGGCATTGACGCCGTCAGACTCTGCACCACATGTTTCAATGAAGGACCTCAGTTTCAGCGGATGTTTGACGGGGACGCGGAACAAGAAGTAAGAGATAACCGCCTAAAGCAGGTTGTTGATAACTACAATGTTCCTTGGACACAAAGCAATAAGGTATCTTGGCTGGCATAGTACCTGATCTTAGAACCTTGACAGACTGAATGGGACTTGGAATAATTCCATTGACCAATCAGGTTCTCGGTAGACCTATTTAGCTTACCTTATTTGGGCAAAGGAACTTTCTCTGAGCAGTGTGGTGACCAACAATGGACAATTCTAGGAACAAAGCTGTAAGAATAGGTACTGGTAATAAACTCTGGAAGTTGCTGTAGGAAACTTGATATTGTGAATGAACAAGCATCTAATACTAGCCGAAAAGATGAGCCGAACTGAGGCAGTTCAAAATAAATTTGTTCTGCAGTCCCACTGCAGCCGAATAGAGGAAATAATTATTATCGACTGAGCCTGAAGTACTACTGGGTACCTAGAGGGCAACTTAAATTGCCGATACACGGTAGCTCCGGTATAAAGGAAGCCCCATCAAAGTAGATCAGAGACCATTCACTTTGAGCGGTTTAACATCAACGTGAACTCAATAGAAGCACATCCGATGCAGCCTGTTATAATTTGGTGGAACCCAGGGAGCAAGATGATGTCAACATAACTTGTAAGTTACCTGAGTCATGTTATAGGTACCTATGGAGTACTCCGTACGGAGATAGGTATCACCTTATCCAGGTCAAAGCCACACTGCTTCTTAAATAACTGCGCATACTCTCAAGTTTTTCACCTTGTCTAATAACTTCTCCTCTATCTAGTTTAATATTAATAACAATAACTCTTGGGCCCCCCAGAGCTCATTTGTTCAATCTTATTCCGAAATCTGCCCTTAAGGTGATTGTCTCTGAATACCTCAATTGGATTAGGCATACCTTGAAAGGAATGTTGGAGGGTAATCAGATTAAAGAAGGGAAATATCGTTTTCTTTTTGACAACGACACGATACTTGTCTGTATTCGTAGGCAGGATGATAGAATTGTTTGGGTATTGTCATCAACGCATCCTGTAAGACACTTCTCTCTTTATCACCTTCAAGACGTTTCTTTGACTGCAGCCCTACCTTACTCCTAACAACGGTCCGCCTTGTAAGTTCTATATAGGAGTAACCATCTACTCAAAAGTATTTGTAGCAGCCTAGTCGCTGTACCTACGTTAGCACTTAATAGTGGCTTGGTAGGGTATTTACTGTCATAGGCAGCTACCTTACCTAGTCAAATTCCGCATCCACTCCCACGGACCCCGCTTCTCATAACTGGCCTTTGGGGGTCTATCTACAGATTACTCCAGTTTCATCCGGGGGCATTTCTTCTTTTGCGCTCAATATCATCCTTACTATGGTCCTATCGTTTCCCTGCTTCTAGTTATTCCCCGCCACTCATTATTAGAAGGCCTGTCCTGGTCTTATGGTATGAGATTTGTTTTCCCGGCTTTTCGGATGATGCGCTTGATCTCTACACTTTACCCTGCGCGTTCCGTGTAGTCAGACTGATCTCCCTCGACTTTATTTCCTCTTGTGTTCTATTTTTAATCCATGAGCCTTTGATTGGAAGGGAGGAAAGAATTAAGGAGCGGTTAACTAAAAGTCGTGTTTCCCAGTCAGATCTGATCCGTACTGTTTTCGGCAACGCCTGGAAAAGATTGAAGAAAAGGAAAACAAAGGAGAAGGGGCTATTATCTGGACGATGAATAGACCTCCGCAAGGCCGTGGTCAGCCACGTCTTGGTGCTACATGGTATCCAGGGGGCCAGGATGACTTTTACATGCCAGAAGTCATATCCCCCTCTCCTCAAAGGTGCGATTGCAAATTGCATATTTCAGGGGACTTCCCCCACCCGATTGGTAGCGCCTAACAACACTGGTGATACGCGTTGCTGACTTGATGCACTCGATTTCAACAGGGTCATGCCGGAAGTTCCAGAAAACATGCAGGACAATATAGCCCACCTCGAGCACGAAGCGCGGACCCCCCACCACGGCCAACATGCTCCAGTCCAGCATGATCGCTCACGTTTCCCTGAGCGGTCTTCATCCGTCGCGGTCGCGCAGGGACAACCGCCACCTGGCGCGGGTTACGATGTCGCCCATCATGAGCACTCCGCGGTCTACGACATCGGGTCTTCTACCGTTTCTCCTTTCCCTGTCCTGAGAAATCCGCCGCCAAATGTACCGCCTACTGACGAGCAAAGAGAAGCCAGTTTGGAGAGAGCTCGAATCGCTGTTTTGTCGTCCAACGACCCGGAGATGCAGTTGGCATGGGCTCAGGACGCTCTCGCCTACGTTGAGGTCGCGGTGCAAAACGAGGCTCGTCTCTCCTTGATTCAACCTCCCAGGCCGCAGACTCCTCCTGTGGAGCGTCAGTTGAAGCTCGATGCGATGAACATTGTGAACTTCTTGGCGGATCAATACCACCCCAAGGCCGATTTCATCAGAGGCATGTGGCTAGAGTTTGGCAAATTCGGACATCGCGTGGACAAGAAGGCAGCTTTTCGCGCCTATACGAGAGCTGCGGACAGAGGATATGCTCGGGCGGAGTATCGTATCGGAATGCAGTTTGAAAGTTCCGGAGAACCCGAGAAGGCTATCAAACACTATGAAAAGGGAGTCGCCCTTGCTGACTCCGCTTCTTACTACGTATGTTCAGAACAACTTTTCCGTCACAATGAGCTCCTTGCTAATGCCACGGCCGGCAGCGTTTGGGCATGATGATCCTCCTCGGTCAGCATGGTCAGCGGCAGGATTACCAGACGGGCTTGGATTATATCAGCCTTGCTGCACAATCTTGCGACGAGAATGCGCCGCAGGGTGCCTATGTACGTGACGCTCCTCTCATTCACGGTCTCAACGCTTTGGGGTCTGACATGACGTTCGACAGGTTTATGGTATGCTCTTGGCACGGGAACTCCCGCAGGTCAATGTACCAGAGAGCTACCTTCCCCTGGATCTTAACGCTGCTCGTGTCAACATTGAAAAGGCAGCCTATCACGGATTTGCCAAAGCTCAGGTTAAGATGGGTGCCGCTTATGAACTTGGTCAACTCGGCTGCGACTTCAACCCTGCGCTATCATTACATTATAACGCGCTGGCTGCGCGTCAAGGGGAGCCGGAAGCGGAGATGGCGATTAGCAAATGGTTTCTCTGCGGTCATGAGGGCGTTTTCGAGAAGAACGACGAGTTGGCCTTCACATTCGCTCATCGTGCTGCGCTCAGTGGATTCCCGACGGCTGAATTTGCGCTAGGATACTTCTACGAGGTTGGTATTTACGTCGATGTCGACCTCAAGGAAGCCAGAAGCTGGTACGCCAAGGCTGCAGCGAATGGGAATAAAGATGCTACAAGTCGGATCGACAGCATCTCGCGGTCAAAGACACTGTCGAGGAAGGATCACGAGAATGTCGCGATCGCCCGCATCAAGTCGCGCTACGGGTCGCACCAGCGTGAGAGTTCTCTAGAATCAACGCAAGAGAACCTCGAAATGCCCAATCCATCCAGGATGAGTCTCGCAGACTCCGGACACTCCGCCGCGCCTTACCCCGACAGACCAGGGTCCCGTTCCCGGCCCGTTTATCCACAGGGCTACTCAATGGCCGACCCGCGCCCCAGCTCGGCTTTTGGGATCAACCCCAATATCCGCGCAAATGCGCCCAACTACAACCGGGCCGCGTCTTACGGCCCAGGTCCTCAGAATTACCGTAACCCGGGGCCGGGGGCGCCGCCGTCGGTTGGACCGATGAGCCCGACAGGTGTGCATAGCCCTTCGGCAACACCCAAACTCGATATCGGTTATTCAGCGCCACTTGATCAGCCTCCCAGCGCTGATGCTCGAAGACGCCCTCAACGGCTCGATGGTGTACCCCCGGACCGGAAGCCTGCCCGAACTGCTGTCTCCCCTCACTCCCAGGGTAGCTCGATGGGATCGCCACGACCACAAGCCTCACCTTCTGCTGCGTCATTCCCTCAGTCGTCAAGAACGTCGACTCCCAAACCCTCCGGAACCCCCGCAAGCGCAGCAAGCCAAAAGCCTACAACACAACCTTCCAAACCCTCCGCAGGGGGTCTCCCCGGCAAGGGTCCGAAGACATTCGAAGAAATGGGAGTTCCTGCCGCCCAGAAAGACAGTGATTGCGTAAGTCCCCGATTATTTCCCGGATCAGTTGCATCGAATCTGCGAGGCTAACATCTGCCTTAGATCATCATGTGATACCCTTGCCGAATGATTCTGCGCAACGATTCTCTATCTTTTGTCTTCCCGGGAGAATACCATTTGATACAGCCATTGTCCCAACCGGAGCGAATAAAGGCGGCGTAGGAGAGGCCCTGATGTAGTGAATGGCCTTCACCGATTGTTTGTTTCAGCCTCTCTTTGCACTCCAATTCAGTACTTTCTTGATCTCTTCGAAAAAAAGCATTTTCCCCATCGGGGGTTTTCGGAATGATTTTACCCTATCTTCCCATGTTTTGTATTTGTGGCAACCGTCCATTCCATTCGAATAAACTGGAAGATCTTGTCATGGTTCAGCGTTCTTGTCTCCTACTCATTTTTCTGGGATTTATTCTTTCCCAGTTGCTGCTGCTCTATTTCTCAGGGCCAATACTTGTTCTGTAACTCTGGAACAAGATTTGTATGTATATCTAAGAGTTGATGGATAGCATTTTCCACGTGATGATGGTGGCCTTTGTGTGATTGCTGGTTTATACCCTGTACAGTGATGAATTTCAGCCAGAACAACCACGTCCCGGTTCCCCTCGCTCTTCTCTTCCATAATCTCCACCTTCTCTGGTAGTAAATTGACCACTTGACCTCTGTCGCCATGACACAGAAGAAGGCGAAAGCGGCCGACATGTCGGTTGTAGGTGAGCCAGCGAGATTTGCTTCAAGAACTCCCTATGCCTCCCGCTTACTCTGCATACCTAGCTGCCAATGACGAAACATCATTGATCCTGGATTACCTTCGTGAGTGTCATGTTGATTCGCAAGGCTCTTTTCAGTTGCACTGTCCACTCTGACTGCTGACTGGTCTTCTAGGGAAACAAAAGTAGGTCTAAGTATTATATGCTAGTAATTCAGTATCTTGAAATGCAGTCTAAACATTCAAAACCAGTCGTCCTTATTCGGTTCGTCCTCTTGATGATGAGCGCCTGGTGGTAATGACTCTAATGTTTTAGCATCTCAGGCCATCGATGTTTCCACGAATTTGCATAACAAGGTCTCAAAAAGTCAGTACAGTCGTTTCACTTCAGGCGGGTCGTCTGGAAAATTATGACTGATGTCGGTCCTACAGCGCACGCAGCAAAGGTGTTGCGAGAACTACACCGGAAGAAGGAGATTGAAGCGCGGATCTCAGGTGCTCAGCACTATCCCTTGCAAGCAAAGGGCCTTGGAGCCTAACTAAGCTCTGCCTGGGATTTAGGAAAACACACCGTTTATCATGCCCTTCAAGACGCGTCCGACAATCTCAGGACGGAGACCATGACGACGATGGATGAAAAGATCAAGCAGCTGGAAGAACAGTTAACAACACTCAAAACCAAGGAAAAGAAAGCGCGCGCGGATTTAGCAACGCTCTCCACGAAGCCATTGCTCTGTGAGCTCCGACACGATGTCGGCCGACTTGAGCAAGAAACACAGGAGGTTTCATCTCGTCTCAAGAAGGTTCAGAAAAGAGATTCCATCCAGATGTCTCCGGGGGAGAGAGCAAAGTTGGGAAAGGAATGGAGACGCTGGAATAAGATCGCTAGCGTCCGTAAGACGATCTGTCGGGATCTATGGAGTAGATGCTTGGAGGTTGTACCGGGCAATGTGAGTCGAGAAGAGCTTTGGGTAAGTACACCCACTCTTGATGCTGCATTACGGCGTCGATCTGCAGCAGTCTCGGCTGACTTTGTCCATCAGGAATCTCTGGGCCTTCAGGGATCCTTTCTTCGTTGAAATGCTACGTTTTATCTGATTAGGGGGAGGTAGAGACTGTGAGGTACCGTGATCCATGCGGATGAATAGTCTCATCGCGCAATGGCCGCTCCATTTGTCCTTTGAAGAATCGTCTCCTGTACACTGAATCTTACAGCTTCTTCGGATACTTGTTATACTTAGTACCTATGTTAAATTCTGCGGCGTGCGGCAGGACCGTTATTGTGAGTGGATTGACACGCGGAGAGGGGACAGATGCTGTTTTTATTGAGAGTCGAGTATGAGGAACGAAAATCGAGGCTTATGATAGGTATCAGATGATATGGAAGTTGGGCTATATCGAGTCACCGGAGAGGGAAAGGGTGTGATTATACATATGCAAACCAAGACTTATCTAATGGTTCACGAGACTCGGTCAAGAGAATGACGCCATTCAGGATGGTCATTCGTAGATGGTACAAACTAGATATTACCATGATCATAGCTACTATCACTCCATATCATGTGCAGCGCAAAAATCCCTTCCTTCTCCTCTTCGTATGGTAGACGATCATGGGGGTGGGTTAACTGATATGAGGAATGACGAGCATCAGCTATCTGATGAGCATCATGAAAATACCATGAATATCATACACATATTAATGTTCAAATATCCTCGAATTGACCTATCTCATTGACAAACATCAATATAATAAGATAATATTATGATCTTAAATACCACCCAGTACCGACAGGAGGAGGTAAGTATTATTTATGATTCCCCACCGGTGGAAATCTCCCCGTACCCAGTATCTATCTATACGATAACCACCGCTAAGGTAGATACATAGATACAAGGGTACTACCTAACTACTGACTAAAACAACCCCTCCGGATTTTCCAACGGTTTTGACTTGCTTCCGTTCTGCCTCATCGCAGCCAAAGGGAGTGTCCTCGCTCACTCACTCACACTCTCTTTCTCATTCTCATAAAAGTTTACAGATTGATTATCATATTTTTGAGTCTTTCTTTCCGCTGCTCTCGTCCTCGAAATTCGCCATCTCTTCTCCGTGAGATGAAAAATCGTACTCCTCTTCCTGTCCCCTCCGAAGCCCCCTCTGTGCAGAACGGCCATTCCCGCAATCCCTCCGGCTTCGACATGGCTGCCCGCAGTCCTCCCAACCAGAGCAGTAAGTCACAGTCCAGGACTCTTCTCTGTCACCCCTCAATCGTATACTGTTCCTGTTCTCCGATCGCACTCCGGGTACTTGCAGGATTGTCGCTTTCCATGACCGTTTTTGCACCGCTCCTCACTTCTCTTTTTGGTGAAAGAAAGAGATAAACTAACTTCAGTCGCCATCTTCTCTAGATACCAAGCATGTGCCCTGCAAATTCTTTCGCCAGGGAGCTTGCCAGGCCGGTCCTGCTTGTCCTTTCCTACACTCCACCGACGCCACGATTGACTATGCGCCTTGCAAATATTTCACCAAGGTACGACCTGTAACCAGATCCATCTTGTTCCTATTCCCCCTTGTCGTAGCGGTCGATACAAGCAAATTCCTTCCTTCCTCATCCTCCATTTCGAGAGCATGCAGTTGACTGGTTTATTCTCCGCACAATTAGGGCAATTGCAAGTTCGGAGCCAAGTGCGCGCTGGCGCATATCCTTCCTGATGGTCGGCGGGTGAATCGGCCAAGTCCCGGTATGGGAATGAGTGGAGGCCATCTCAATCTTGGAGGACGCGTCAACCCTCAAGCATATGTCAATCAAGATTCGGCCTTGACAAACTCGGTCCTCTCCCAGCAGCGCTTGGGCAATCATGATCCTCGTTACACTTCGCAATTGCCGCCTCAAGAGGAGTTCGGTGCTCTACAACAGCAGCAGCAGCAGCCACCCCCACCGCCGTTCGACGCCATTCCTACCATCGACGCTGGTTTAGCCTCGGATGCGGGTTCGAAGTATGGGTCGCCAGCGGACGACACGCGTTTCCCTATGTCTCCGAATCACCGTCACCTAACCGCTCTTGACGCACAGCTCCCCGCATCGTTTGACAGTCAAGGCATTTCGCACGCCGCTCGTTATGGTCCCGTGGCCGCGTCCGTGCCATCGAAGTTTGGGTTGGATCTGGCCTCTCCTCCAGCGCAGAGAATGGGTGGTCCGTCAGATGTACTTCGAAATCTCCGTGACACAGCGTATGGGTCCGACTTCAGGAAACCCTCGTCATTCATGGGGTCATCCCCTCCAGGCATTCCCGAAGATGGGGTAGGACCGAGATTTTTACACTCTGCTAGGCCAGTGAAGTCGCGCATGCTTTCGGCCAGTGTTCCCCGACCCACAGCGTTGGATGACTGGGACGACAGCAACTTCCCCATGGAGGAGGATTATCTGCCTATCAATTTGCACGATGATGTCCTCACGCCTCAGGAGAAACTCCGACGCCTGTCGCGCACTGACCATGATCTCAGTTCCAGCCACCGCGATTTAAGCGGACTCGGTATGACCAGCACCAGCTTCTCCAAGATCGGCTCTCCGCTCGCATCCAGTCCGTCACGGTTTGGTGCCTTATTTGCTAAGCAACGCCAGCAAAAGAAGGATGAAGACTCCCATGGTACATCCTTTTCGCACATCGGCTCGCCTCTTCGCGAGTCCTCCCTCAATCTAGGTACCAGTCCCAGCTTGGGACCCATCGGAAGCCGACAGATCTCCGGCGATGTCTCTCCATATGTGGCCAGCCCTGGCAGGCAGTCATCGACATCCATGATCTCTCAGCAGCTGAGCAGCATGTCTCTTTACCCTGCTCCGGCCCGTCACTCCTCCGCAGTAGGCTCCAATGGCCGCCTGGACCGTACAATCTCATCGCCTGTCAGCACAAGCAAGATCGATGAAGAGCAGAGTGATTTAGTCTTCTCCATGGAGGAAGAAGATAGCACCAAACGGGGCAGTGGTTCTTGGGCCACCAATAAGGCGGAATCCAACGAAGGGGCATCGACCCCCACAAGCAACTCAGGTTTCCAGCCATGATGTTGTTGAAAATGATTATCTGGAACCAAATCTGCACATGCATCCATGACAACATTAAAGCGCGGAGTTAGCGAGCAAAAAGGAACAATCGGGAAACTAAAAAGCAAAAAGTTCGCACCACCAGTTGGTTGGAATTGTGTTCATACCTCGACATTCAAGGAAAATAACGGTCTTGTGGATGCCCCTGGATTTTACCCCTAATTGCGTTGCTTTTTCGTCGTTTTGTCATCATCTTCGCATCTCGATGGGAATTTTGCATAGAACGGTCGAGCGAACTATCTGGATTTGACTCTTCCTGTTTCACAACGTCGGTCACTTGGTCTAGGACCAAATCAGGCATTTTAATTCAGGGTGTTTTGTAACCCGGTTGGGGGAACTGCCGAGACTGCTGTCATTCTTAGAATCTTTCCTTACTTTTCTCTTTTCTCTTGTCGTTTCGTTTGGGTTCGCATCCTATCTTTATCGGCCGTTCCGAAGGTCTGCGGAGGAAGGAAAGGGGAATTTGACTCAGGTCCAACCCCATCGGGTTGACAGTTAATCGACATCCATCATCCAGGAGGTTGTCATGTGTACATTCTTGGTCTACATCGTTCGGTCTTGACTCAACCACAAGTCCACAACCTCCTTGTTCTGCCTTCAATCTCTTCTCCATGGGTCACTTACGAGGCAATGACGGTTCCTAGCGCCCCTGTTTCTTACCGCCTCCTTGGTCTATCCTATATTCCCGATATTGGGATTGAGCTGCCCATGGTCGCACTCGATATCTTGCCTGTTCTCCAGTCAGCGCATGGTGCTCCTGTGTACGGAGACTTCGGGTGGTTTGTATTTCAGGCAGCATCTCCAAGCTTTCCCGCGAGAACAATTGCTTGAGTGTGCGGGCTCAAGTGATTGGTGTACATATCCGACTCGAACAGAAGACGCTCGGGCATCCATAAAGCGCATGCCTAATCCTACGTCTGGTCCCACAGGCCGGTGGAGGGATTACCTGGACTTTCAGCTTTCATTGCAGTATCTTAATGCTACTAGTATACACAAACAGTGTTATAATTCTCGCTCTGCCCATACCAGACTCCTGAACATTACGCGCCCTCCCTTTTCCCCAGTATTGGTATTGCCTTTCAAAGTAAAAATGTGATAACGCCGAAGCTCAAACAAAACACAGTCGCCTTGTATTCTCATGGAAGGATCTTGAGAGGCACCGATGACACGCGACCGAGAACGTAAAATCCACCCCTGGCACTAGATCCTGGGGTCAATATCGTCCATATACATAGCACTACCTTTAAGGCTGACAGCGGTCGCTTTGCTGGCATAAGCCTGGATCTGCGCCGTCTTCTCTCGAGTGATGCGATCAGCCATGATCCTGCGTGCGCGAGCCTCGGCATCTGCTTGCTTGGCTGTCTCTGCTCGGTCTGAGTATAGATGTTCGTAGATCTTTTCCGTGCCAACCATGACATGGCTCGTCATGATATCAACGGCTTTGGCTGTCAACGACTCCACACGGACTGCGAGATCTGTCTCTTCATCGGCACGTAGGCGTTTGACTCGCTCCTCTCGCTCGACTCTCTCGAGATCTTCTTTCCGTTTCCGCTGCTCAACAAGTTTCCGACGTTCCTCCTTAGCAGCCAAATATTTTAGGGAATGACCTAGTTTTTGTTGAAGTGATGGAACGATATCGAGTGGCGGAGCAGAGAAGAAAAGCACATGGCCGGAGTCGTCGCAATGAAACTGTTCACGAATATCCTCCGGAATTGCTGCATTTGCCGCCTCACTGAGGCGGAAGACCTCAATTGGACGAGGCGCGTTAGGATTATACACCGATGCTGGCGGTACGTGCACACGACCTGCCTGATATGGCGTATATGGAGATGGCTGAGCCGCCGCATACGGGTGCGGTACCGGCGAAGGTTGATACGCAGGGGAGTGAGGAGTTTGCGGTACAAACGCGCTAGGGCGCCTCTGCAGAGCCGGTTGATAGACCTGGACTGGCGGTACTTGAGGCTGTTGGTAGGCAACTGGAGGCACAGGAACAGGAGAGCCCTGGGTAGGAGGAATTGGGGCAGCTGGAGAGCGCGCAGGGACGGGAATGACCCCAACTGCGGGCGCCGTGCCGGGACTACCGACGCTTGGTCGCGCAGATTGTTGGGTAATCGATGGCAGACGAGGAGGAACAGTTGACAGTACTGGCTGGGGTAATGACGGCGGCGGGGAAGGAGTCGGCTCAGGTGGCGGAGATTCCTGTCAAAAAAAAATTTCCAGTCAGTATCCCACAATTCAAAGGGGTTTACAGACGAAACTCCTCGACCGACTAGGAGTTGAGATACTCACATTTTCATCGCGTGGACGTCGATGTACCGCTCCAACAATGGGCGGCGCATTATCGGCGCCCCAGGTTGGTTTGGGCAGATCGTCAGTTTCCTTCGCATCACTCTTCAGCAAGTGCTTGATCGGACTCGGTATCTTCTTGATTCTCCGAGGGACATCAAAGAGGTCCATCTCGTAATCTTTTTCTCGCACTTCATCGGGAAGGCAACTCGCCCATGTTTTAATCTTGTTGAGCTTGTGCTTCTCCTCGTTATAGCGTGCCTCACAGACGTATACTTCCTTGTCAGGAGGAAGGCCTCTAGGGCGCCCGCGGTTGTACCGAGTAAAGAACATGACGAAGCAGCGGTCGACAACCTCTTCGATCCGATGATCACGGTACTGGCCAGTCTTGACCACTTCGTTGGGATAGAAATGTTTCTCAAAGTGATGAACTGTCTGCTCAGGACGGTAGTACCAGCAAGCATTGACCCACTTTTCACCTTCAGAATCCTGCCATGTGCGGTAGATCTGTGCGACGATCGGCTTGGTCACATCGTTCGGATTCTGTATATGAACCCAGTCACCCACTTTCCAGAGTTCACCTTTGTACAGAATGCCGTCAGGCAATGGGAGACGACCATCCTCCATCAGATATTCGCTGTCAGGTTTCCTCTTCTCGATCTCAGCAAGCCTCCTTGCCTCAACTTGCAAATCAACAGCGTCCTTGTATATCTGACTGTCCGGCTGGTTGTAGGCTTTGGCGTTGTTGAACATCAGATCCATATCGCGCATGAAATGGTCAACCGAGTTGTACTTCTTGCGCTTGGACTTCCGCTTGATAATGTCAATCGCAATCGGCTCCTTGATTTCAACGTAATAGTCCGGATATGTAGCTTTGTCTGGTAAGCGTTCAAAGTGTCGCACTTTGAGCATGCCAAGAGGCCCTTTGAGCTTCCGGATCCCCTTCAAAACTGCCTTGATCCTAGCCTCCATAGGGGTGTCGACACGCGGGGGCCGGCCCCGCTTCTTTCTGAGCTCTGGGTCGGCTGATTTATGCCCGTCGTCCTTCCCTGCGTCCCGTTTCCAGCCCGGGCGGGGACCGCGCTTCTTCTTGCGACGACCATCATCATCAGAATCATCCTCGTCCTCCTCCTCATCATCGTCCTCATCATCCTCATCCTCTTCCTCGGGAAGAGGATCCGCCTCCGGAATCTCTCCCAAATCGGGAAGCTGGGCTTCTTCAGCGGTGATAATCCCTTGTTTAACCAGTTTTTCAAATTCTGCTATGAAAACGTCCTAATTTGGAGAACAAGGATCAGCACCCGTGCATTCGGCGACGGATATGGAGTTAAAACTTTGCGAACGTGCGAACCTTTATGACAAGCGCATCCTCATACGCCTGTGAATTTGGCCGATTATACGTCTGCGCATTGTGAGGGATCTGAAGCGAAGGTAACACCGTGAGTAAAAGCCATAATCACTGGTTCCACAAAGGCAACAAAGTTGCGACACTTACCAGGGCGCAGTCTCGCACGAACTCGGCGAAGTTCTTGTATTCTCGCTTGTTTATCTTCTGTTTCAAGATACTAAGGGCCATGGGCTCTTTGATAATCTCATAATAATCAGGAACATTGCGCTTATTCACACTGCGCTGAAACAGCCTCGACGGGTCATGGCCACTGTAACGGGAAGAAAGTCAGCTTAATCTGAATGGCGCGCACACAGCTCGACCTGTTGAGACGTCTAGATTGGGACTTTTCTTTTTTCTGCTGCGTTGTTCTGCTTGAAAGTCGCAAGCAAAGCATATGCGGACTTACTCCTCTTCTCTGAATTCATAGATAGCCAGAACAACGTCCATCATCGACCTCCATTGCTCGTCGGTGACGCCACCCGTCGCATAACTATCGCCCTTGCTATCATCCTCAATCGATTTGACCGGCTCCTCAGGAGCGGGTTGGCTTTGCGACGACTCCGACGCCTTTTCCATGCTGTTGACAACACCCCTACCACTGAGAGTGACACCCACAGTCAGAAAGCGGGTGCAGAAAGACTCAAGATAGCTGACCACAGTCTTTCAGGGAGATGCAGATTGCTCAATCTGGCGCGCAAAAAAAGAGGCGAGATGAGGAGAGAGGTCCGCGCATAATTACGCTGACTCAGCGAGTTCCTGTCACGGTTTAGCCGGAACGATACCATACGGTAACTATCCGAAGGTTACCGTCAAATGTATATTTACCTATTTCATACAGGGACTGGGACATTCGTTGGTAATATTATGCACACTATCAAGCTATGTATTCCAAGTCTCCAGCGGACCTTACCTACTTGTTGATTTCCGATATTTCACGACCATCAAGACCTTGTCAGGCACAATCTATTCTTCTACTCCATATCAGCTTCCGCACGAGAGAAAGATCGACTGAATCGGTACGGATTAGCGTAAGGACGGGCCAGTGCGGGGATAGCTCGAAGCCTCCTGGACGCATGTGTACGGTACCTATCTCCCGTCGTCATTGTCTTTTGAGCCTTCCATAGCATCATGCACAGCCTTTATGTCTACGAGCTCGGACATATTCTTTTTCTTTGGTCTAGCCATGTTTGAGGACTTTGTCAACCTACGCAATGGCCGGGGTTTCATGCCCGAAATCTCTCAGCAACTCGAAAGTACAATTCGTGCCATTTCCCAGTACCTACCTTACTCCAAGTCTCCGTGTCGTAAGGGCAAATGCGCCGCCAGCCCCACATCCAACTGGTTGCTGCTCGTCAATCGTCATTCCATCTCATCCATCCCTCCAGCTCTGTTTCGTACCGTCGACTAGATACTCCCGTGTGCCTGATACTCTGGAATTTTTCCGATCTGTTGTCTGGATTCTGGAGGCTAGGCTTTCTGTCCTAGACGTACCTACAAGATAGTTGACGTTCCCCCATCGGTCTTGTCCGTCTTTCGGCACTCTATCAACTTAGCTAGTGGGAGATGAGGATCCGAGTCCGTGGACCTGCGGGACAGTCTACCGTCACTCTTGATGACACTGCAACTGTCAATGATCTTCGCGCTCACATTGTCGAGAAAACTGGGTTGACAGCATATGATGTGAAGTATGGATATCCCGACCTCAAACCTCTGGTACTAGATGGGTTCCCTTCGGAACAGAAAATCAGAGACCTCGGGATTAGTCTAAATGGCGAACAACTGCTCGTCACCAGGAAGGATGATTCTGCACCGACTACTCTCCCACAAGCACCAAGCGCCGGGGAAAGCGAAAGACAATTATCCACGGCGCAGGATGACGATAGGAAACTGTCTCTATCGCGCAAGCCGCATGAGGGTGTGTCGGACGATCCTCCCGAGATTGCTTCGCCTGAACATTCGGGCACTTTTGTGCTGCGCATCATGCCGGACGATAATTCCTGTCTGTTTCGCGCGGTAGGGAGTGCAATCATGGGAGGAATGGACACTATGACCGAGCTTCGGTCGATTGTCGCCCAGACTATTCAAGCGAACCCGGACATCTACTCGGAGGCAGTGCTAGAGAAAAAGCCAGACGACTATTGCCGTTGGATCCAGCAGGAGAACTCATGGGGCGGAGCAATCGAGCTCAGCATTTTGAGCAAACATTTCGATATCGAGATCTGCTCAATCGACGTGCAAACACTGCGGGTCGATCGGTTCAATGAAGGTCCGCCCACACGGTGTGTCCTGGTGTATTCTGGGATTCACTATGATACCATTGCATTGTCACCGTCGGATCCACCATATACTCACGCTTATGCCCCTCCGGAGTTTGATACCAAGGTCTTTGATGCAGCCGATCCGGTAGTTCTGGAGAAAGCGCTAGCGTTATGCGAGGTTCTTCAGAGCAAACATTACTATACAGATACTGCAGGCTTTCGCATTCGCTGCAATACTTGCGGCGGCATTTTCATCGGCGAAAAAGGAGCCACCGCGCATGCGACTCAGACAGGACATTATGATTTCGGCGAAGCAAGCTGAAAAAGCCGCGATGGATACAGCTGGCTGCTTGTATCTCACCTTTTGGATACGTCATTCGATAAGGTATGTTTTTATATTGAGGGCGGGAAGTTCTCAAACTATATGTAGAAATGTGAAAAGCCGAGAATCGAGAGCATTTGTAGTACAGCACATAGCGCGTTTATATATAGCGATATTGAGTTGACACAAAACAAAATGCCGTTCTTTGTGGGATATCATAATCATACATAATTTCCAAACTTTCTACACCATCGCTACTTCATCAGCCTCGTCATCATCTCTGTCGCCTTCTTCGTCCTCCCCAGTATCTGCGCTGTCCTCAGGATGTCCACCCCACTCCACGTCGTGCTCTATAGGGTTGGTGAAGAACTCGTGCAGCAAAGCTTCCCTGGCACTCAGTCGTTTGTAGGGGTCCAGCTCCATGAGACCAGCCAGGAGTCGAGTGGCTTGCCTCTCGCTCTCGGTCAGTTCTTCCACACAACTGGCCCATTTCACTAGTTTCTCCCAACCATAGCCCTTTTCGCCAATGGTAGGAATGTTGGTTTCGAAAATCTGACCATGCATGGCGGCTGCAGTCTTCATCCGACGGGTGCCAAATATACTTGCCATTTCGATCATGGCATCAACATCGTCGGCGGAGTTGAAAAAAGGGAATCGACGTCCGAGCAAGGTTAACAGAATCACGCCGGCAGACCACATGTCTATTTTGGTTGTTTGAGATGTACATTTGAAAAGAACCTCCGGCGCCCGGAAGCCGCGAGTTCCCGCTCGATTAGCACGTCTTGCCGGTCGTGAGTCGTTCTTAGGGTAGCCAGCCGATAGTGTGGACGTAGAGCAATGAGTATAGTAGTAGCTCTGCAGCAACCGACTGCGGCGTACAAAGTTCGGATTGGCGCAAAGACAGGTGCCGGTATATTCAGACCCCTCACGCTGGAAAAGAGGAATGAGAAATTCGGTAGTGAGAACCTTTGAAAGTGGACACTTACTTCCGCCAGACCAAAGTCTACAAGGACTCCTTCGCGAAGCTCAGGGTTGTACAAGAAGTTACTGTCAAGGCTTAGAGAACGAGTGACGCAACGGGCCGACACACAGCAATGCACTTACGTTGGTTTGATGTCTCGATGAAGAATATTGTGCTTATGGACGGAGTTTAGCGCAGTGAAGAGGGATCTGAAATAATGTCGCATATCGGCGACCATAAATGTGCGATATTGAATGCGAAAGTCGGTATGTGGGAAGAAAGGCAAGACAGCCACAACCTGGTCCTGGTGCCTGAAAGCTGTGATCAAAGGGCACACGGACCGGCAGCCCCGAAGGTCATGGAGCAGCTCCAGCTCATTTTGGATTCTCAACGGACTGCTGGTAACGTAGATCTTCTTCAGTGCAACGTATCGCGGTTTTCTCCGTTTGGTGACCGACTCCTCCACTCGCCGTCTCTTTGCTGGGGGACTTGACCAGTTACTACTTTGGTTTTCCTGGAAAGTGTCCCAATCATTCTTGTAATGGTCGTACAAAAGGTCCTCCGCTTTGTAGACTGTTGAAAATGTCCCTATGGTAATCAAAGTCCAACGCTCAGCCAATACATTCACCAAGTGGGAAGGGACTATTCCGAGCATAAGACAGAAGGGATGTCGGTACCTTCACCGATCCTGTTCACCAGACGAAATCGATCAGAGATCCCCGGGAATGTATCCTCAAGTTTCTTCATGTCATCCCGGACCGAGTCGTCCACTTCTTCTTCCTCCTCATCCTCACCTTCATGGTCGCTCTCTCCGCGACGTGAGTCTGCCGAAGCGTCACTGTCTGAGGCAGTACCATCGTCTGCCACAGCCATGTGGCCTTGTGTGCGATGATGGTCCGTAGCCCCAGCCTTTTGCTGTCCAAAGACACCAGTAATTGGGGCGTGCATTGTGGACATGTCACTAATCAGAGAGATGTTACCACCACTATGGCCGAAGCTAAGTGAGGGGTTCCTCAAAGATCTTGCATGTACCAACGCGATCGACTAGATCCGGGCCCCAGACCACGGGGTTGGCAATGCGTTCGGAAATGAATGGATTATGCGGCAGCGCGCGTCGAGGATCTCTCAAAACATCAAATTTTGCGGTTGATGACACGGTAGTTAGTCGCGTATATGATTGTGTATGGTCCATCAAACCGGTTGGGTCTAAAGATAGTGAACGCAGCATGCAAAATGTCCTTATCAGGTATGGTGGTGTTTGTTTATTTCTGTTTGGGATACATCCTTAGTTACAGGTAATATAACCAAGGTATCTAGGTGCCTACCTTACCTTAGACACCTTTAACTTACTGTAGACTCTTATCAAACGCAGTACCTCTCTACAGTTCAATACATTGCATGACCTCTTCATTTCACTGACAGTCTGTTAAGCCCGTACTACCTATAAGTTTCAATCACAACCTAAGCTGATTGTGTAGATTCCATACAGTATTACAATGTAACATACAGAATTTCACCCACCCCCATTCAGGACGGATAAGACATATCGTACCGCCAGGGCAGGATGATCTAAAAGGGAAAAACACAAACAAAACCTAAGGCACGCCTGCATCACCAAACATTCTCCTCCTTTCCCGCCCCGACTCTTCACCCAAACTCATCCCCCTCTTTACCCCCGCTCCGAAGTGTGCAAGTTCCATTCCGTCACTCAACCTCTCAAGTGTCCTTCGAGGACATCCTCGCAGCCGGCTCAGGATGGAGGACAGGATCCAGTTCGATATCAACGAGTCACTCAAATATTACTTGAGTGATCCGGCCTCTGTTCCCACAAACGATGCCGACCCGGAACTGCTGGATTGCGAAAGCGACCTCGAGCATTTAACGCCATTATTGATCGATAATGTGCTCAATCCCATCGTAGATGCTGTGGCTGAGAACCCCGAAGCGTTAGCGAGACAGTCATTTTTTGACTCACTGCAATTCCTTCTAAAGTGCGCAATGGCCCCTTCTGCGTTCTCCAAATTTTCTGGCCCTGGTGGAACCCATTCTGAACTTCTCGATCTCTGCAGATACTCGTCTTTCCTCCCTACGAAGTCCCTCAGCAAACTCCTTGACCTGGTAGTGTCCGGGCTGTCTGTCGAAGCAGATATTATCCATGGAGATCTCGAAGCCGACGAGCAGGATGCTATCCAGCACCATAAACAGCTATTGGAGATGTACGGCTTCTTGCTTCAATGGGCTCTCTCTGCTGTGGAAGTCAAAGCGGCAGAAAAGCCCGCGGAGGCTGCGCCTGCTCGGAGAGGTGTAGGTAAATCGGGAAGGTCCAAGGCCAGCAACAAGGATGGTACATGGGACTGGACAGCACAGATTCAGATATCCATGGAGACGATGTGCAAAGTGATGAAACTTAAATTAAGCAGGATCTTCATGACCACATCGGACCGCGACACTTTCGTCAATTTGTTCACCCGTGCGATTTACCTCATATTGGAGAGCGAGCAACGGGTCAAGAGCCTAACCATTCGAATGCATGCTTTCAAAGTTCTTTGCATTGCTGTAAAACATCATGGTCATGCCTTTGGTAGGGTCCAAGAACATAATGTGCAGGCATGCCTGGGCTAACATGCTGTGAAGGAGCGCAGACATCCATCGTACAAAGCTTGACCTATTTTGAGCATCTGTCAGAGCCTATGGCTGAATTTTTACATATCCTTGCGGAGCAATATGACTATCCACAACTATCGGACGAGATATTGAAGTACTTAGATGTCTCACACATCACCACTAAACTATGGCTAATATCGATCGCAGGGAACTCGGAAATAAAGAATTCAACTCAAACGATACACGAGGGCCAAAATCAGTTTCGGCCTTTATCGTGAAACTCTCAGAGCTGGCACCGCGGCTGATCATCAAGCAGATGACTCTATTGGCCAAACAATTGGACAGCGAAGTAATATCCCTAAGACAATCTTATTGGTTGAATACCAAGATAGGGCTAATCATTTCTACAGTCATACACTCTTCGTTGCGCTGTTGTTGAGGTTTGCGGGAATCTAATTGCGGACCTTAGCAGACAAGAAGAACGCAGTGAGAACTACAAAACTCAGATCAATGCGTTCTTTGATGTCCTAGAAGAGAGATTCCTCGACATCAATCCCTACTGCCGTTGCCGAACCATTCAGGTATATATGAGGATCTGTGACCTCGAGCAGAAGTTCCCCAAAAGACGACAGGCAGTTGCGGAGCTGGCGGCAAGAAGCTTGGAAGATAAAAGCAGCAATGTGCGTCGCAATGCGATCAAATTACTTGCGAAACTGGTCTCTACACACCCATTCAGTGTAATGCACGGCGGACAGCTTTCCTACGAAGAGTGGGCAGCCCGTCTCGACAACGTCGATGCGGAACTTAATGCACTACGGCCGCCTGAGACACCCGGCTTCGACGTTGGTGAGGCTTCACATGTCGACAGCGAGCTGTTAGACGACGCGACCCAGATACCTGAAGATTCCCCATCGAAGGCACCACGCATGACTGACGCGGAGAAGGCTGCGGCCATCCAAAAGGCCGCGGAACAGGCAGCGACATCCGAACTACTGGCACGACTGCAGCTGACCAGGAAATACTACAACGAAGCCATCCGTTTCATTGAGGTGCTTCACTCCGCCTCGGCAGTGGTCTCCCAGCTCCTGTCATCTCGGAATAAGAGCGAAGTCATTGAAGCCATGGACTTTTTTGTGGTGCTTGATGCATATAAGGTTGAGACTGCACGCAGTGGCATCAGGCGGATGCTGCGACTCATCTGGACCAAAGGCAACAGCGATGAAGGCAAAGGAGTTCAGACCCATCTGATTGACTGCTACAAGGGTCTGTTCTTTGATGCGCCGGACTCGTTCAGCCCCAATGATGCCGCAAATTACGTTGCCCGGAATATAATCAGTTTGACCTTTGGCTCAACACCTGCCGAGTTGACATGCCTCGAACAATTGCTCAGTACCATGATGAAAGCCGGTCACATCTCGGATGCGGTTATTGCCAAGCTTTGGCAAGTCTACGGTGTTCAACGCAAAGAGATTTCCAAGACTCAGCGGCGGGGTGCCATTATTATCCTCGGTATGCTGGCCCTGGCGGATCCGGAAGTTGTAATCAAGGAGACCGAAGTGATGCTGCGCATCGGGCTTGGCAACATAGGCAGAAGTGATCTGTTGCTCGCGAAATACACCTGCATTGCGTTGAAGCGAATGGTGCCTGGACGGCAGGCGAAATCGAAAGACGCTGGCATTCCCAAGCTGGCAAATGATCACCCCGTTCTCAGTAAGCTTGCCGCCATGGTCGAAATTGTGTCGGACAGCAAAGAGTGGTATGGCGTGGCAGAGCAAGCAATTGGAGCCATATATACGCTCTCGAAGCATCCAGACGTCCTTTGCTCTGATATTCTAAAGCGTAAGACTAGGGCTGTATTCCAGCCGCAGCTGCAACGGCCTTCTTCCAAGGCTTCCGGCGATGAAGACGAGCAGCGCCCCGGAACAGCCTCCACTGATGGTCAAGGCCCGCGGCCAAAGACGTCTTCTGCCGCCCTGTCTCAGTTGCTTTTTATTGTTGGCCATATTGCTATTAAGCAGATTGTCCATCTTGAGCTATGTGAACTTGACTTCAAGCGTCGCAAGGCAGAACAGGAGAAGCATAAGGCTGCTAATACAGCCGCCCACAAGGACAATCAGACGGGTGAGGATGATGAATTGGACCTCATTGGTGGGACGACCGAAGACGACTTCACGGAGGCCATGTCTCACATTCGAGAACGGGAATTGCTCTACGGAGAGAATTCTCTTCTGTCAAACTTCGGGCCTCTGGTTGCGGAGATTTGCGCTAATAGTAACGCTTATCCCGATCGCAACCTTCAGGCGGCAGCGACTCTGTGTATGGCCAAGCTGATGTGCGTATCAGCCGAGTATTGCGAAAAGAACCTCCCCCTCTTGATCACCATCATGGAGCGCTCAGAGGACCCGACCGTTCGCAGTAACGCGGTTATTGCTCTTGGGGACATGGCTGTTTGCTTCAATCATCTCATCGACGAGAACACAGATTTCCTATACCGTCGACTCAATGATGATGATGTGTCCGTCAAGCGCACTTGTCTGATGACGCTCACATTTCTCATTTTAGCTGGACAGGTAAAAGTCAAGGGACAGTTGGGCGAAATGGCCAAGTGCTTGGAGGATGATGACAAGCGCATCGCTGATTTGGCTCGCATGTTTTTCACGGAATTGGCGACTAAGGACAATGCAGTATACAATCACTTTGTCGACATGTTCAGTCTGTTGAGTGCTGAGCGGAATCTTGAAGAGACTTCTCTGAGACGTATCGTTAAATTCCTGATCGGCTTTGTTGAAAAGGTGAGTTACCCAAAATCCGACAAGATGCGGTGCGCATCTATTCCTCGCAACGCGTCTCTGACTGTTTCTTCTACAGGAAAAACATGCTAGGCAGTTGGCCGAGAAACTTGCTGCTAGACTGCCTCGATGTGAAACCGAGCGCCAGTGGAACGATGTGGCTTATGCTCTCTCCCTCCTGCCTCACAAGAATGAGGATATCGCAAAGACAATAAGCGCAGGTTTCAACAAAGTCATCACTGCCAATTCTTGAGTTAATAGCGATAAATGGTGTTGGGGTTGGATTGGTGATTGATCATGGGCATTCCATTTCTGTCGAGGAGTAAAGGCGCAGCTTTTGGGACTGTGGGAAGGAAAGATTACTTATGATTACGAGTATATGGCTTCATGCAGCTACTCTCTTGTCTTGTTTACCATGTTTTTCGCCGCATTTTTCAAGGTGTACTGGGCTGATTCCCGTAGCTTCAAGAAGCGTATTCCCCGTTTAGATGTTACGCATTCAGGTCACCCTTCCGAATACGGTCAGAATGTAAGTAAGGGTAACGGAATGACCTCTTGAAAAGCAGTCTTCTTCTATTGTCAACAAATAGTCCACGGAATGATGGACTGACGGAACCTATCGCCGTCAAGTTGTCCAAAAGGGGCGTGGAATGCACGAGGTAAAGCGAATCATTGCCTCATATCACACAAACATCGGAAAATGGGGGGACTAGACGAAACAGAGCCCACCAGTGAGCTGCCAGATACTCCAGATTCAAAGCACGCAACCCCATATGCAAATTTCGAACCCCAGCCTAAAGTCTTAGGCACCTTTTCTTTCGGTTTCTGCCAGTTTATAGTCGCCGTGACGTAGGCCCTGCAGGGCTTTATATCCCTCTTCGGTCAACTCTGGTCTTCCTAACGGTGTAACACTCCCTGTGAAAAACCGCGGCTGCCACGATTCGTTCTTCTGTTGCCGCTCTGCTGCCTTTTCTCGCTGTCGCTCTTCGATTTCTTGCTTGAGTCTTGTGGCCTCGCTATATCTTTTTTCTTTGATAGCTTTGGTGACTCCCGCCCAGAATTTGAGAGACTCGTTTGACAACTGGTCCTCTTCGGGAGGTAAAGTCTTTGGGACTGGGAAGAGAGGCGTTACGTCAATTAAGAGACGCGGCTCAGCTGTTCCAGCCATTGTGTAATAGATCTGGCCATGCCATGACCCACTGATCTTGGCAAGAACATCCCCTTCGGGCACATCTTTGATTCTAGTGATGGTATCCTGGTCCGGGTCATACCGGAAAATCAACCCTTCCACCTTGTTCTGGGCTCGACCAATCCAGCCTTCCTCCAGATACTGTAGAATGACCTTGATGCGTGTTTTGGAGCAGGTGATAAAACACGCATCTGAGACTGAAATGGCCAGCGCACCTCGCAATAGCCCACCAAGATGAGCACTTGGATGGGTCAGCTGGTATTCCTCATTATCTCTCTTCTCAATGTTGACGAATATTCCCAGGTTGTGTTGACCAGGAGCGACGCGGATGCTAGTGCCTGTAAATTTGGCACTGAGCTGATCGAATCCACGAGCGGAGACTCCTGTTTCCCGGCAGTCTATAAAGAAGGCAGACACTGGTGGATGATGTGATGTCTGTTCGGTCAGGTAGCATATCTTGACGGTTTCTCCGGGGGCACTGTCACTGGTGAGGGTCCCGTTTTGAACGCCTGCTGTCGGAGGCGAGGATATGTCCGAGGCTTTGTCATGAACCTCCCAACTACACTATAAAGGCTGGATTAGTCGATACTGTCCTGGCACGCCGCGGCGGTCTGCCGTCGTGCATCGACACTTACCCGAAAGAATTCGCCCAGTGTCGAATTGTAGGGTTTGCAAGGTTTGCCTTTGATATATTTCTGTCATGGGCTTAGCGTATATTCTTGGCAAGGCATCCAAGGTGACGTTGAAGCCATACCAGATCCTTGGTAAACCAGAACCTTAGCACTTCCAACATTCGACCAACGGGCTCATCCGACTTCCCTATGCTGTAATATTACCTGTCAGATAGCGAGCCTGCCGAGTACAAAAAGAATATCATACTAACCTCGCGAAAGTTTCCGGTCTGTCAAGGTAGTTCCAATATTCTAAGAGAATATCAAGCTCCGTCAGATATCTCGTCGCATTGAACAATACAGCCCGGATCGACTTACCCAAATTTGGTCTGGGCTCCAGAAGATGTGCGGGTAAGGAGAAACGAACAGATGCGATGTCGGCCACGCCAACGAACCTAACAGATACAGCCAGTGCATTAGGTCCGAGACGTAACCACAATAGACCTCAAGGCAGTACGTACTTGCGGAGAATGGAAAGGAAGGTTTTCAGCTTAGAAGTGTCATCATTTGCCTTGTCGGATGTGGCTGTGGCTGCAACAGAAGACATCTTGGGCAAAATCGCCTATAAAATATACAATGTCAAGTCCGCTTTCGGACGAGCAGTGGAGGCAAAGGCAAGATACCCAAGCGGCTCTGTCCAGAGTTTAGTCAATCCAGACACGGGGAAATGCCAGTCTCGGACGGAATAGTAGTAGAAGAGTCGACAGGGGGAAGTCAGAGACAGCTGAATAGAACGGCGAGTAGGAGAATAACGATGAACACGATATAAAAATCAAGATAGACGTCGCGTAGAACTCCAGGCGGTGACTTTTCGCCTGCCCCAATGGTTGAAGAATAAAGATACTTTAGTTCCAGTTAGCAGATACGTCACCGACAATTCGTTATCGGACAACATAACTAACCTAATATAATAGATTATGACTAGGCTAGTTAACCGATGGCGTTTGACGAAGGAGGTGGAGAGACTTGGCTTTGACGAGTTCTGGCCTATGATTTCTGGCTGTATTATGGGTCCTTGGCCACCTCAACCGATGGCAACAATAGGAGAGAAGAGAAGAACGAGAATCTTGAACGAGGATGAAGAACGTTCTCTTCTTTTTTTTTTCTTTTTTTTTCACCTTCTGATGGTAAAAAGCATTATCTATCTAGACCGTCTCGTCTCCCATGTAAGCCGGACGATTCGGCCCAGCCCATCCTTGTCTCATCTCTTGGGGATAAGAAAGCAAGTATGCAGGGCTGTCATCCAATCAGCTTACCACGAGGGGTCAGAGAGCTTTCCTGGGCTTTCTATAGAGGAATGGAGGAGCCATATGAGCAGAGTAACAAAGTTGATTGGTGACAAGCGGTCCAATCCCGTCAATTGCCCTTTGGCTGAAATTAAGGTACGAAGCTTTCTACCTGAACCTTAAAGAATCCTGGATAGATATTATCACCGTGGGCGAAAGTAAACGTTTGCAGCATATGCTCCCGGCAGGTGTATTGCATGCATGGCAATTGCCACGGCCTTATTATTATCAGCGAATGCCACTCATTCAGCATAGTCTAGTCAGTTCTTGGAATTTCTTCATCGAGCTGAAGAAGTCTTCAAGCCATGCCAGAAATTGATTTCTCCGAATCCCAGGAGCCTCCCTCACCTCAACAGCTTGATCAAGTCAAGCTCTCTATGATCCTTTTGCGCGCCAAGAACCGAATCCACGCTCTTACTGCTGGACCATAGTCGAACCGCCGCCCGGTTGCATAGTCATCGTCCGCCCGGTGGGATTGCTGTTCTTCCAAAATAGATGCTCGAAGCTCCCGCTGCTCGTTGCTGAGTTGGTATTTATGCTGCCTCAGTTCCTCCGCTGAGGCCTTAGCATATTGTACTTCACGATCCGGTGGGATAGTCGCACCCTCGATGCGATGCCTCGTTAAGTTAAAGGAGCTATCGGGTCCCAGTATTGTGTTTTCGAGCAGAGACGCGGGACATTCTGGCCCGGGACAGGTTTCCTCGGCCTCCTCATGGGAAGCCAACCTGCGGTTGACTGCTTCCAAACATTTCACATTGACTGCCAGCATATCTTCGAGCTCAACAAGCGGATCCTTAGCCACGCTGAGAATGGAGAACTCAATTTGATCCTCTTCATACTCCGCCATCCGGGTGAGGATGTTGGGCCGTACTAGAGTCAACCAGTCCTCGTCGGGCGCATATTCCCCTGATTGTCATCAACTCATGTCTAGTGTTTGTGCAGATTGAAGCATACTCACCGAGAGCTTGGGGCTGACGCTCCAAGCCGTCAAACTTCCAGACTTTACCCAGCGCCGGGACAAATGCGATAAAATGGAATCCAGCATCAGTCTCAAACTCATCATGCCTGTTCTTGCCCGATCGAGAACGTTTGGATGTCGCCTCCGCCTTCAGCTGCAGATCTGAATTCAGTATGTCCATTCTCCTGCGTCTCAGATGTGAGATGAAGTCACGATGACGGATCAGGAAGAAGAAGCAGCAGTAACAAACGACCCACCTTGCAAATGAGTTGTGTATCCTTTTGACGAATTCAAAGTTGTTGATGGCATCTCCCCTCAACGCTGGTGTGAACGGCATCGTAAATTCTCTGAAATGTCGTAGATTTTCCCCAAGGTTGACACCTTCGATATTGTTTACAATGTTCAGGAGTGCCACACTTGCGCAGGCATTACTAGCTGTCTTTGCAAGATAAGTCAAGGAAAATGAGCATGAGACATGTATAAGGAAGGAAACAGACCTGGTTTGCAAACCAAAGCCCTTCTGGACAGCTCGCTTCCTGTTTATCAGGATCATCTTCTCGCCAACGAAACAGAAAGATTAGACCATATATTGGTTTACTACTTGCACGTAAGCCTTTTTCAGGATCAAGCAGGCCGAAAGCATGTCGGACACAATGGCACCAAAAGAATCATACTTTAGAAATGCCATCAATTCATCGTCCAGTGAGACGACTTCTTGAACCTTGACCCCTTTGACTCCGAACTCGCGCAGCATCACATTAAAAATAGCCTAGCGAGTATGAGACCCGGCTCGTGGCCAAAGTAGCGCGCATACCAACAGCATGAATCTGCGATCATACTTACCGGCTCCGACTCAAGCTCGCAGAAGCCGTTCCATTTCTGCCTTTCCAATACATTGGCAGGATTGCATGGTGCTGCAGTAGATGGGTTTGCCATCGTATGATTCGACGACACAGATGCTGGGCTCGAACTGGTATTCACTCTTCTGCGTTTGTTGCGCTGGCTCATGTTGGCCAATTATTTCCTTCGTAGAGTGGTTGGCAGAAGCTAGCTTAGTTCTCTTCAGGGAGATGTGCTCTAGGAACAAGGTCCGATCGCGTATGATAAGCAAAATTGCAGAATGGTCACAACACTCATTCAGAAGTCAAGAGCCGGTATCAAGGTGTTATCAGGAAGAAATTGTTAGATAAGTTTGCTCCTGGCCTCTTTTCAATATCCACTTTTGAGTAGGTGACAAGACGGAGATCAAGGAGAAACAGCCCAAGCCTCCTAAAGTGGTGGGAGGGAAATGAAACCAACGTCTCTTGATCTCTTTATTTGCAGGGAAACCATCGAAATGACTCAGATAGACAACAAGAATATGGAGTAGATACCAAGCCGATGAAATAAATGGATGGATAGGTACACTCCGTACACGATACTTACCTTATTGAATTGGGTTCGCTCAACATTGCTGCTTTCTGATTGGACAAAGTTCCTTCTCGTTCTTCTTCCTCCGACGCGACTTCACGCGTAAAGGTAAGGTATCTACGGAGTATATGAGTCCATCCATAGTATGTACGGTAGTAGTAATGATATCTTGAAAACAACTACGAGGAGATACTTGAAGATGTCAGATCGATTGTGATATGATATGTAAGAGACCTGATCGGATACTCCACACCTGTGGAATATTTCGATCGGATTACCTGCAAGTACGTTATGTATGACAAGTAAGTAAATTTCCTGGATATCTTAACAGGAGGTAAAGACACAGGCATTCTACTTATTCCGATCCTACGAACCCAATTCATCCAACAAACATAAATAGATTTGACAGGGTCAAGAGGGAAATGGAACCGAAAAGAAGATAAAAATAAGGAGGAAAAATGAAAGACCCTCTATATGTCGAGTCGAAATGAAGGGATAGGTACAAAGAACATCATAGTTGGTGAAGTTTCTCATGTAGCTGGAGGAAGAAGTATGCTAAGAGCTGTGTGATCCGCACTTGTCGACCCGCTAACCGCAAAGCTCTTCTTTTCCCCGTTCTCTGCTAGCTGCCAGTCAACAACCATAATAACAAAGTTGTTACTACATACACATCTCTCAGACGTTGTCGCTACTGCTGTTCTGCTGATTCTAGGGATATTCATTGATCTCAATTTGTCGCGATCCTATCAAGTGACAGTGCTACCTATAACCTAAGTTTCACTTGCGAGTGACGACAGTCGCGTATGGCTTTCTTGTTTTTCAAATTATTAGGTTATCCTATTGATTTTTGACGTCTTTCATAGATTGGCCCTTCGTATAGGTCCGACACCTCAATCAAGAGCGGGTTCATCTCGGCGACCGCAGCATGCCATGAACGGCACTCCTCGACTTCGGTCTGCCTTTCCTCAGACCCCTCAAACGCTTCAAAGAACAAGAGAGTATAACATTACACCGACGAGGCCTAAGCCGCGGGATATCGGGCTGCGGAGATCTCCAGTGAAAGCACCGCAGACCAAAGTGGACGCGCCTCTCGTTCCGACCGGCGTGATAGATGCCCCGTCGCAGAGGCTCTACGTGGTAGCTTTTTACATTGCGCTCAATGCGTGGCGTGTCTATGAGTCCTGGACAGCTTCAGACGAGCTGGATTCGACCTGGCTGTTTCTAAAATGGGCTTCCATTGACGGAATTTTTCTCTTCGGCCTGCAGGCCTTGCGCATACCTTGGCTGGAGTGGGCGTTTCCAACAACGCTGGCGATCTTCTTGGTCCATGTAGTCGGTAACATGTTTCTCATGTTTCGAATTCCCGTGCGTATCCCAACCTGCCGTGCGATGTCGACTTGCTTACACCAAGCAGATTCCAATGAGTGCGTGGATCTCTGGAATCATCAAAGTGGCATACGATCGGGAATTATCCATTTCTGAACGTAGTGTCAAACCTGGAGATATCATTCATAATGCCTCTCTCATCCTCGGAAAACAGATCGTTCACATTCTGCCGGAGGGGTAGGTTCTCCTCGTCAAGGATGTCCCATACCCGCCAACTGACGTTCTTTAGATCCGCCGTTCTGAACCCGGATCAGATCCCTTTCTGTCTAGATGCTCAAAAAAGCACGGTTAATGTACCGATACGCGTCAATCAAACCGACCCGGTTCTCATAGAACTATTACGCCTGGATCTCAGCACTGGTGAAAACGAGACGATTACAATCTCATCCAAGCAGCTGAAGCAGATGAAACGTCAGGCAGGCAAGAAATTTCCGAGCTCGGACGCACTCGCACACCGTGATATACTCTACCCCATCCGGCGCACTGGCATCTATCGTTTACAAAGAGTTGTGGACGAGTCAAATCTTGAGGTCCGCATGCGCTCATCTGACGCACTTGTTGTTTCCTGTCCGCGCGCACTAATCAAGAACTCCCATACCCACAAATGTAAGGGAGAATTATCTAATCTGGTGTTGGAGGTTGAGGGTACACCGCCGTTGAAGATCAAATATAGTAGACAAGTGAATAGGCTTGATCGCGGATTTTCCTTCCAGAATATTCAGCCTGATCACCTACGTTCGCCATTGCTTGGGCAGAGAAGCTCAGGCATTCTGTTTGATGCAAAACAGCCAGAGATCACATGGGCCCAGAGTCAAACCATCGAAGTCCCACTGAACGAATCTCTGAACGTGGGAGGGGAATGGTTCTATACCATTGAAGAAGTCCATGACGGTTGTGGGAATATCGCAAATTATTCGACGCTTCTGGACGAAGTTGATCGATCCTCGCCTAAGCCGCTGTCGCATTGGCACCAGTTCTCCGTACATGAAAGACCTCGTCTATCATTGTCCGGCTGCGATGACCAGCATTTCATCGAGGTCGCGAAAGGAGAACATGTGAATCTTCCCCTAAAGTTTCACCCGGTTGGGCAAGGATATGACAACGATGGGCCCTTCTCCTTGGGTTACTCGTTTAGGGGCAACGAGCTAGATGAGAGGGATGCGTCCGACAAGGTTCGCCAGCTTTCGCTCAAAGACCTTGACCAGAAGCCTCAGATAAAGGAATCAGGCTGGTATATGTTGAACTCTATTTCGAGCCAATTTTGTTCTGGAGAAATATTGGAGCCTTCGTCTTGCTATCTTCACAACCCTCCGGAGCCTGAATTAGCCCTGAGGTACGAGAAGATATTCGACAAGTGTGCCAACAACTCCGTGGGTCTGCTCCTTGATCTCGATCTCACTGGCTCGCCGCCATTCCGCCTGCGGTACAGCATTGAGCACTCGAAAGGTGTTGAAACCAAGTCGCTGACGGTCGATGGTCTGCGCACTCAACTCGATTTCACTCCGTCTGAAGCCGGATTTTATCGATACCGCTTCATAGATATTGCGGATACAGTCTATGCGCCTCGCTCTTTGAAAGATAAAGTGCCTGTCTTGGAACAGGACGTGAAGCCACCAGCATCTGCTCATTTCCTTGGCTCCAGGGAAGTGCGCAGAGCCTGTTTTGGGGAACCCGTTTCCGTAGACGTTTCCTTCCTTGGGGAATCGCCCTGGACTCTGCATTACGAACTGGTCCACAATGGCAAAAAATCCAAACACGTCTTAGAATCCCATGCCGAGATTGCCACTATTGTCACTGAAAGACTCGTTAGTGGGGGTGAATATAATCTGGTACTGACGAGCGTTGAAGATCGTTCGAACTGCAAACGGACTTTGAAAGACAGCATCAGGATTGATGCTCGGTCGAAGCCGCCTCACGTATCGTTTGGGCAAATCGATAAGAAGCGAACTGTGTCAGCTCTGCAAGGTGCAAAGGTTGATATTCCGCTGAGACTGAGCGGTGAACGACCATGGACGGTAAACTACAGGAATCTAGATGTTGACTCCCCTGCTATTGAGAAGACGTTCTGGCAGGAAAACAGTGTCTTGTCAGTGACGCAGGAAGGGCACTATAATCTCATTGGCGTGACAGACAGCTCTTGCCCTGGATCTGTTGACCAAGCAGCTAGGGATTTCGAAGTTTCTTGGATACCTCGGCCCCATATTGCTGCTGTAGACGGCTCCCCTTTGGTCATGGGAAGCCCCATCGAGAAGCGCGACGTTTGTCAAGGTGACGATGATAGTGTGGAACTTCGCCTGACAGGCAATCCGCCATATACCATTCAGTGCGAACAACAGCGCAAAATGACCCGTGGCACGTCCTCTGTTCGAACAAGAAGCCTTAAGACGGCCCTCCATGTAACGTCCATGGAAATGGACACATCTGAAGCCGGGTTATACACGTACAAATTCAAGGAAGTCGGCGATAGCCTTTACGACTATGACCCAAGAAGTGAGCCTGTGATTGTGACGCAAAGAGTGAACCCATTGCCATCTGCGCGGTTTGATGCTCCTGGCCATATTTATGGATTTTGTAAAGAGGATGTCAGTGGTGAAGAATCCATTCCTGTTACTCTGGAAGGCGTTGCGCCGTTCTTCCTGGAGATCAATATCAAACACCATTCGAACGCCAAACCCGAGATCGTTTCAATTCCCAACATCGGCTCCAATCGATACAATCTACCTATTCCGCGTCGTTATCTGAATCTGGGCCAGCACGTCGTGAGCATTCACAAGGTTCGAGATGCGCGAGGATGTCAGCGGACGTTCGAGAACGATGCCTCAACAGTCAGAGTCGCCGTATCCGATGTGCCGACAATCATTCCGCTCGAATCCAAGATCGACTACTGCGTTGGGGAGCGCCTGTCTTTCTCCCTGTCTGGCCATGCCCCGTTCGACGTGTTTTACACGTTTGATGGGGTTTCGAAGAAGGCCACCTCCCGCACAACTAATTTCCGACGCATCGCGGAAAGACCTGGTATATTCACCATTACCGCAGTAAGCGACGGTGCCAGTGGGAAATGCAAGGCGCACAAGAACATAACAAAAAACATTCATGAGATGCCGAGCGTTAGAATTAGCAGAGGTCAAACCTCTGTTGTTGATATACATGAGGGTGGAGAAGCCGAACTCCAGTTCGAGTTCTGGGGCACACCACCCTTCGAATTCACGTAAGTCTTCTTCTTCCTTTCATTGTCGCCCGTCTACCCTGAAGCAAAGAAGATTTTGATGCTCATCGTCATTTCACAGTTACATCCGAAGTTCTATCCCCCGAAAAGGAAAGAAACCAGAAGTCCTGGATATCAAACACGATATCTCCTACGAGCATAAGAAAACGATCAAGACCTCTGACGAAGGAACCTACGAGGTCGTTGCAATCAAGGACAAGTTTTGTTCTTTCTCCTCGCAGGCGCAAGTAGAAAAGTCGGAGAAGCTATTGACCGGATCATGATTTGGGGAAGGGAATGATTGTCTCTTATGTAGGCTAGTTGGAGCCGTTCATGTATCGCGTTTGTCTGTGTATTATCCCATTCCATGTTTTCCCCATTTTCTATTTTCTAAGCATTGCATTGCAACGGCGCTGAATTGGGTACTACTATAGTACATCTCCGAAAACAGGTCTCCTAAGCACTATTTTCCGTGTCTCCTTTGTGCACATCTATCCCTTCAATCAAATGTGCCCCCAACCTCGCAATCTCGTTCAAGATAGCCGTCTGGTTGATGTAGACATCTTCACTGCCCTTCACCTCCGGTTTCACCAGGGCAACGGGTAATGTGGAATATGTCATCTTTAGGCTCCAATTCTTGGGCTTAACTGTATGTGGGTTCCAGAGGCCTGCAATCACGTCGCACTGCTCATCGCCATGAAAGAACAGAATGTTTGGACTAAAGCACGCCTGCAATTCGCGAACGAATGCTCTGACCACCGTGAGCTTATCGGCTCGCTCTGGAATGATCTGTTGTTGCAGATTCTTGAACCTGGATGATGACGATGCTAGGACTTCCGTGAGGGCCTTCGACCGTAAACTCAAAATAAAATCATAAGGTGCTAAAGATGTATGAAAGAGGTCGGAAACGTCGAGAGCATATCCTTTTTCTCGCATCAATGTCACAGCCGCCCTTGCCAATGAGGACATGCGAGCTGCCACAACCTTCGAAGGCATTTCGTACTGTGTCCAGGAGATCCCGTCGGTATCAATATCTGAAGCCACAAACAGAGCGACATTATTCATCGCCGGATCGATCTTTCGCCAGGCGGCAAAGCGCGTGCGGATCACTTCAACTGTATTTTGATCTAACTGCCCGCCCAGGTCAATCATTAACGGCTCTTGCTGCCAATCCCACCGTGAGAGCAGATGGAGGGTTCTCAGGAAGCCAGCCATGACACTGGACGGTGTATCCCATGGATACGGTTGCGTGAACACCCGAACTGCGAACAACTCCACCAATTCGTCGTATACATGACCTTTGAAGAGATGACAATTGAACCAATGCTTGACTAAGCGGACAGTAGGTGACAGCAATGGATGACGTGTGCACAGGGTACGGATTGCTTGAGTGAGACGAGGTGACTGGAGAAACGTGCGCTTGTACATCGCCAGAGCATACGCCACATCCTGCTTTGCTTGAGCGCTCTCTCCTTTCTGCTTCAGCAGCCGTTCTAACAGGGTTTGCTCTCGATCGTGATGAATGCGCAAGCGGAATATGACACCGGATGCATGGAAAATGTCAAGATATGCGTTATTGAGAATTCGGCTGGTCTCGTTCTCTAAACCCACCCTACAAGAAGTAGCGACACCAGAGGATTCTAAGCAATCGCCTATTTTGACAAGAAAGGCCACTTTCGTCATCTGAATTGCCGCAAGATCGTCCGGCCAACGCGCCGAGCTCTCGAACTGGAGCACCACATCGATACGTTCACCCGGTATGCTAGGAGCATGTTGAACCCGGAGGGCAGTGTATCGCAAAAGCGGGCTAGCAGGGGCTAGGTGTCTCACCGTCAATGGAACACCTTCCATGTCTTGAATAGACTGTTCCAACGAGCTGAAGGCATCCGCGATCAGCTGGAAGGACGGGCTAGTATATGAGACTATACCATTTCCGTAGCTGCTCAGTTTCTCCTCGAATTCGTCGCCAATATAATGAATGTCTTGGTCAACAAAATTGAAATGGCGCCGCAGGATATAAGACAATATCTGAAAGACTATCGATTTCGAGGATGGATGATCGGACCACACAAGACTCTCCAAAATACTGCCATCTTTGAAGCGCCGGAGTTCAGCTTTCTCTCCCCAAAAGGACCGGAAAGATGCTGCTTCTTCCTTTTGCTCCGCGGAAGGGCCATGGTCGACAACGCGCGAAACGTTCTCTGGATTCATAAACAGTCCAACTGATATTCTTTCCTTTAACTTCTTCGACGATTGTTTCGCTAGGACAGACCATGGTCCGATGGAGCAGCTGGAGATGTGAATAAGTTTGACTCGATCTCCAAGAGCTTTCAAGAGGACACCGTAGATAGTCTGCTGATTGCGAATAGCTTGAAGAATGTTGCCGTTGTCAAAAGAGGGGAGTGCAATGATCCTATCGAATCTCAACATGGGCTCATTGACCTTCACAATGAAGACTTTATCAAAGTTGTCATCACGCGACTCGTTCAACATTTTGAGAGTTATGCCTGCTTCGTGGCGAAGGAAAGCATAAGACCAAGGCGTCATCTTGTAGAGTATATTGATTCCACGTTTCCCGTCGTATACGACAGGCCCATCCCCGGGAAATGAAACTCCATCAACAGTGGAAAATAGTAATGGCTTGGTAAGGTCACGGCCTGCGAGAAATTGTATAGTCGCTTTGAACAGCTGATAGCAACTATACGATTTGAGAAGGATCGGTTTCCCATTAGCACCGCCACCCTCCAACAAAAGAGACATGAGCAACGCCCACTCAAAGCCCCCGAAGCCGCCCAAGTGAAACGATGAGGCGAAACCCCGTTGCTGGAGCCAGATTCGGCCTAGAAGACAAGCATCTCGGTAAGAGTCGCATTGCCGAATGGTCGAATGTACGTGTTTGTGATAAGACGCGACGGTGGCCTCTGAGCGAAGAGCCGAATTATAAAAGGGCGTAGGCTCACTATTGCCGGGGTTTTCGCTTGAGACGTGACGCACGTTATTCTTCGCTGGCAGCGTTCGAGAGATGGGAAACAAATCATCTTCGATGGCCGTGATGACGCGGATCTGGGACCTTGCGAGCGCTAAATCGCTGCTAGTACTGCTCGCTTCCAAGATGAGAACGGGACGAAGGCTATCGCCTTCCTGTGTAGCGAATTTGACATCAAGGCCGAGGCCTTGCGCTTCCCGAAGGCCGGCAGCAAGGCATGCAATGTAGTACGCTCGTTTATGGAAGAAGCGGTAATTGACATAATCTTTCTCCTGGAAAAGTGAACGCGGCATTGTCACTGATAGATCGATTGTGTACTTCCCGGTCTGCTTGGTACCGGTTCTCGAGGCGAAACTCCCTACCACATTGATGTCCGTTGGCGGAGCATAAGATACGGGGTATTTTGTCTCCCTCGAGGGTCGAGGGTCCGGGAACGGGACGACAATGCCATGCGTGGTGCGCAATTCCCTCTCCGCCTCACAAGCTAGCATCGGTGGTCTCTCGTGGAGTCGTTCAATGGCCTCCTTTACTCTGTGTAAAGTGTCCTGAACTCTTGAGACCTGTTTGTCGTAATTGGGCTTCGACGACGACAGCAGTTCATCCAGTTGCAGTTTGAAGAAGCTAGACTTGTAGAGTCCACTGGCTAATGCAAGTTCTCCGGAGCGGTCGCCCTGCACTTTTCTGTTTGAACGGATACTCCTCGACACCTCAGCATCCCGGCCGTTTGAGCTGAACTTCTGAGTAGATCCATTTTCTGGGGGCGGGCTTAATTTCCTTCTCTTCGCAGTGTGGGCTGACATGTTATGCAAAGCAAGACGACTGCGACGGATTATAAGGAGAATGAGAAAGGGAAAAGCAACAATTTTAAAGCGCAAATACGCTTAGAAAATCGTATCAACCCAATGCGGTAGGGGTTGAAAGAAATTATTATGAGTTCAGAAGTGCAACACTAAGGTACTGCAGCAAATTTCTTAAGATAAATTTTCCGAAGCCATTTCCCTACCTTTTTTTTGTTTAGATAAGCACCTGATACCCCCAATATTCCACGTGATAAAACAGCTTGGAGCCAACCAAATCAACGGATTCTACCCGTTAGCACTCCGCACTTGAGCCCCGACGCGAAGCCGCCGAGATCGGTCTCGGCACATAGTAACTAATTACTCAGTCAAGTTACCACTAATTTTTTGACTCAATCATCTCTCTGTCCTTGCTCATTTCGAGCTCTGAATGATCTATTGAAATATCTTCTTTGATCTCTTCGATCAATCTAAGTCAAATCCACCCTCACTAGCGACCACGCCTTCTGACCGAGACTATCCGTGCTATCATGCTCCAAGATGTCGGAGGTCCCGTTCCCCCAAACACTGACCATGTACGTGCACACCCCAAGGTTGCTTCTCTCCGCGCCGCCAAACAGCTCTGTAATGGTCCACTCATGGGATGATGTACGGAGTTGATTCCGATAACAACATACATTTGAAGATTATCGTCCTTCCCTGCCGATAGCAAACCTCTAAATTGACAGGCGCATTCGTTCTTGGAGAAGCTGACCCAAAGTCCAGGCAGTCAGTGTATCACTTCCTACGTGGAGTGCCAATGTAGCCTACGAAGAAGGAGAACCGTGGATTGTGAGAAAGATGAAATGTGGCTATCCTCGCTTCTTCATTCATCCCATCATTCAGGAGCTTGCGAGGGAAGTTTTAAAACTTCATGGAAATACCGAAACAGAAGCGGCTTCGTTGTTCCCGTCACCCAAGACTGCAAACGTATGCCGGTCATTCATTATTTCGAGGATTCCCTCCCAAGAATCGCCAAGGATCCGTATTGTCAACTTCGTCCCTGCCCCTCACACAGAGTCCCGGCCACAGACGATAAGGTCCCCCCTATCGTGTGTGATTTACCCGACAGAATACGCTTCTATGGCCAAGCAAGTATGGCAACACAGTGGAAATGGAATATCCAGTCGTCGGGGCGAATTTTGTCTAAGCGCACTGCGAGATGGATTCCTTGTGGAGGATAAGGAACCTGCACAAATTGAGCAATCGTCACAGAAGTTTTCTAAGGGTCCACGGCGATATCAGGGAAGAGGATCAGCGAATGGTATAGTTCGGAGTGGTGCAGTCGCTGCCTCGGCCCCTGACTTGTCGACGGAGAATACTGAATCTCAGGACGGCCGTGAATACGTCCAGTTTATCGAGGAGCGCTTCGGCAGGAACTTGAACGTTTTACTGGCTGATCAAGCGAAGCAAGCTGTGCGCAGACGAATCGCGGGCGTTCTCACTGCTAATGTCGATTTAAGTGAGGCTCTTGATGAAGCATCAGGAGAGGGTAGAGTAGCAGGGTTGACAGATTCCGATGTTTTTCTCTTCCCAAGTGGTATGAGTTCAATCTTCAATACGCACCAGTTGCTTCTGGCCGCCAGAGGTCCTTTGAAAAGCATTTGCTTTGGATTCCCCTACATAGATACCCTGAAGACGCTTGAGAAATGGGGTCCTGGTTGCCTGTTCTATGGACATGGTTCCTCTGGAGACCTAGACGATCTGGAATCCCGACTAGAAGGTGGCGAGAGATTTCTTGCGCTTTTCACGGAGTTTCCGGGAAACCCATTACTCAAATCTCCTGATTTGAAGAGAATATATGCTCTTGCACAGAAATATGACTTTGCAGTGGTGGTGGATGAGACAGTGGGCAACTTCTTGAACATCAATGTGCTTCCTCATGCAGACATTGTTGTCAGCAGTCTGACAAAGGTCTTCAGTGGAGATAGCAATGTTATGGGAGGAAGTGCTGTTATCAATCCGCATGGGCGCTATTATCAGGAACTGCAAACCACTTTCAGCCGTGAGTACGAGGATAATCTCTGGGCAGAAGACGCCGTTTTTTTGGAGAGGAATAGCCGTGACTTTGTGTCTCGAATCGAAAAGATAAACAATACCACCGAAGACATAACAGCCTTGCTAAAGGGATCCCCCGTCGGTGAGCAATCCAACATCCTGAGGCGAATTCTTGATTCCATTCTGACTCCTTGTTAGTGAAAGATGTTTACTACCCTAAGTACAACACTTCAAAGGTTTTCTACGAGGACTTCCGCACCCCCAATGGTGGGTATGGTGGTCTGTTCTCTGTCACCTTCCACTCTGAGGCTGAGGCCATCGCTTTTTTCGATCACCTCGAAGTTCTCAAAGGCCCTAGCCTTGGAACAAATTTCACGCTCAGGTGAGTGTCCATATACGCACCCACTACGCGTTCTTCTGGCAAGCTTTGGCTTACGCATCTGAACCAGTTCGCCATATACGCTACTCGCACATTACAATGAGCTCGACTGGGTAAGTATTGCGTTGTGCGCCCCAATTCTCCTTCTGTGGTTCATGTTTCGCTCCCCTCCCCTGGATTAGAGCCCTCCGCTTACTGCCCATTGCAGGCTGCTTCGTTTGGTGTCGAGTCGAATTTGGTGAGAATAAGCGTTGGTTTGGAGGATGTATCGGATCTCCGCGACCAAGTCCAGCGAGCCCTCGCGGCAGCCGCAGAAGCGAAGGCTTAAATCAGGATTGATTTCTTGGATTTTGAAGCTCGGTTATCTTGGTAAGGGGCTACGGTCTCGCTCGGCAATACCTACGGAACGGACTCGTTCTCCACTGTTATTGCTGCCTATCCGCCGGCCGAAAAAAATTTAATCAAAACAAGTGGCGGTATGCGGCGATTAGTTAAAGGCCTGAAAGTGGGTGGCATTGCATAATGATTGATCGGCTTGTGTGCAACGGCATCCCTCGACGTTGAAACTTGTTGGGGCCTATATATCTCTAACAAAAATGAGGTCCATCCTAGTATCCATTCAACATCATTAAAGTTCAACAAAGAGTGCAAGACGGAACGAGAAGCTACCCGCTATCACAGAGATCGATATGCTTTCCTTAGAACTATATACGTGAATGAATAAACCAGATCCCCGAGGATTTGCCTTTCCAATAACAATCAAGGCAACAAGGTACGAAAAAGCCCACGGAGATATTTCAACATCTTGTTTGATCGTTAGCATCTTCGCCATAATTTTGATTTGAAAAATCATTTATCTTTGGCAATGATCAGGTCCTCGCTACCTGTTCGTCTCAACGCCTGTCGCATCGTCTCTATGCTAAACTCGCCACCGACGTTAGGGGAGATTGGCCTTTGGACGGCCAACCGTGGACTACCTGCGGCAAAACTTTCCTTACTTGAAGAAAGGTCCGATGCCTTCACCGAATTGGGGGTGCTAGTGACCGGACATGTATCCAATTCATGAAGAAGCTTTGGGGAACGTAATGGCGATGGAGAGCTGTTTCGCATTGAGGGTGACTGGTGAGAGGATTCACGACTAGACAGAAAATCGGTAGCTTCCGCATGTTCAGCATTGACGACGTCAGCGAATGATACGAAGCTCAACCTTCGTACATTAGTACTTTCCAGAGCCTTGCATGGCGAATGAGGCTCTTCTAAATCCTCTGAACCATCGCTAATATGCTCAAAGCACGAAGATTGCAGCGAGGGCTCTACAGCGAAGGCACCACAAACTCCCGCTGTAGCAGATTGGTGGACGTTACGTGTGACGATCTCGACTGTATCTGGGCTAAGGCGGTCGTCGGTGATTGCGACAGAGGATGCCTCCAGTACAGGGGGAATATGGTCTTCCATACTTATATGTGAAGGGATCGAGGGTGAAGTATGCACCGGTAACAGATCTTTTTGCACGTCGCGCTCAAAGATTGAGGACGATGACAAGATTGGAAGCCCCGAGCCTGACTGATCTATGCAATCTGGTGAAGCCGATCTAGAGAGATGTCCCGGTATATGTGATTGGCTAGGGTACATGTCGGACGACTTTGGGCGCACATCAGCAGCTGACATATGTGTACCCGGTAAGACGGCCGAAGCTATCTGGTCACCATTTTCAATCTTGTGGTCTTCTCTTAAGTTGCGCTGGCGTTCCGATTCGATCCGGCTTTGGTCAGCGACATTTGATTGGAACTTGTCGATAGATGTGTCCTCGATATCTCCCCGTTGGCCTCGTGGAAAGGTTCGCAGTGGCTCTTCATTCAAGTGACTGCTCTCTCGGCGAGGGATTATCGAGTCTGGACAATCCTGCGTATCCATGGCAGAGGGGCAGACCTGTACTCTTTGCCGAAATTAGATAGCCGTCACAGCTTCGCACATCACTACTCCGGTGCTAAAGGTTTGAACACCTTGTGGAGCGCTTTCTGTGCAAGTGTAGGACTTCCCAGGAAGCTCCTGATCCTTTAGAGATACACTAAGCTCCCTGATTCTTTATGCCTTTCGCTCCAAGTGGTGTCATATAAAGTGAAGTATTTTTGCACGTTTAGCAATGAATCAACCAGATTCGGAGCTACTTGCTCCCATGCGAGTAGTAAAGTCAGCACGAGAGCAGAAACGTAACCAAACTTAGTAGGTGTTGGGGACGAGAAACGAAGATGTTGCATCAAAATACGTTGAGGAGGTGAAATAAGATAAGGTTCGCAAAACCTAGAGTGAAGTCAGGCAAGGTCGGATGATCTGAGTTATTGATTAAGATGGTCGGGGGTATGACGTTGACCTTGTTATCTGACAGATTAGAAAGTTAGGCTGGCTCAAGGAACATGGAAACATAAAACATCCGCTAAAAAAAGCAATATTGCGATAACATCATTTTAAAGCAACCAGATACTGATAAATCAGAAATGCTCGAGGGAGGCCATTGTATGGTAACAGATTATCAGTTGATAATAAGTCGTGGTCGAGGCGGAGAGTGTGATAAAGTGCCATTTCTATTGTGAGATATTGGGCTTCAGACGGCATAGATAAAGGGATGGATGCCTCTAGAGCTTTCAGGTGGAAAATGACAGGTACTTAGAAAAAGAGGTAAGGTACGGGGTGCCTACAGAGGTACCTTACCTTACTCTGTATTCATAACATCTTACCCTACCGACCTACCTTACCGAAGGTACCTAGACCTAGGTAACTGAATGAATAGAGACAGTATGCACCCAGTGCCAGCATATATACCTATTGAATATAGCTATTTTTTGATGAATGCTCGAACTGAGGATTTTATCAAGCACCTTTCTATACTCCGTAGGTACTTTTGTACTTATTTGATTAGAATTACCTTAACAGCCCATGGAATTCACACTGATTTTACACAATCCAGAGTACTCCGTAAGGTACCTTTACCTACGTGCCTGCATATAGCCTCCCTAGGTCCTTCTCTACCTACCTTGCCAAAGCACGTTAGGTACACAGATACCTTAGCTCTTTTTACGCACAAACACAATATGGACCGCCGAGGCCTTTCATATAGACATGATATATATTACCCATAGGTTGGAGATGGGACTCAAGGGTACACCTTTAAACTCCATCTACTTGTATCTGGGACTAATCGTAAGGTACTGTAGGTGGATGAATACCTTAGGCATGCACTAATGTGACCATACCTTGAACGTACCCACTACCTTACCTCAGGTAGGTACTTCGTTTACCGTATAATTACCCAGGGCCACCCCCGAATTATTCGGTTGTCACGGGACCTTCAATAACTCGGAAAAATGTTGGCATTTCATCTCAAACCGAACTTTGAGATTCCGTCCTTTCGTAACTGGTCTAGGTTGGGTGAACGCAACATTACTTAAACATTGACTTGAGAGGCAGTATGTCCATTTGATGTTCATTTCAAGCACATCTTTCTTCGATTATTGTCTCCCGCTAATAATTGATTGTATTCTAGGTTTCCGGCACCAGGGTCATATTCAATCGCCATTTGCCTGTATCGCTTAGATATTGGGAACCATTCCCAATCATCCCTTTCCCACAATGGCAACTTTCAGTGTTGTTTCGAAGAGGCCATTCATAACCTTGCCGTTTCTAATACCCTCGTGCGAGCCTGTCTCCCTAGAGTTGCGCCGAAATCAGTCTTCATACAGACGTACGAAACAACGTCTTCGCGTTAAGCCGGATGCATCTTTTGGCTTCTCTTCGGATCAATCTCAGGATCACATTATCTTCAATCCTCCTTCGAGCTCTCCGTCTGTCTTTCATACGCCGACAAAATTTCTTCCCCCTGATGATGCTCGGAGAACCCTCCGCACCGACGCATCAATGAAAAGTGATCAGAACCCCGAAGATCTTCCTCCTGTATTCAATTCGCCAACGGAGAAAAAGTATCACCTGACTCCGTCTGATATAGAGAAAATCCGCAAACTCAGACTCAGCGACCCCATGACTTGGAGCAGGTGGAAGTTAGCCAAGCGATTTGACTGTTCTCCGATGTTCATCGGTATGGTCTGCGAAGCCAGTCCTCAGAAGAAGGAAATTCAGAGACAGGTCTTGGAAGCTGTCCAGTCAAGATGGGGTCTGAAAAGACGGATGGCCAGAGAAGATCGTCAATTGCGGAAAGAATCATGGGGCAAGGATGAATGAATATTGAATAGTACAAATTATATGCTGTATACAAAGACTTGATTTATTATGTCCCTACTTTCTTTGATCCCCTCACTGTGCTTTTTCCATCAATTCTGATGTTTGTGTGATTCCAGATGTATTATAAGCATAGCATGGTGCTGTATCCCAATTTACCATATTTGCATCTATTCATAACACGGCTATAGTTATTCAAGCTTTCCAATTTGTTTGCTATTTTTCAAATAGAATAGAATGAAATAACCGAGTTAATCCGCTCTGTCTGTTCGATTCGGACTCCGATTCGCCTAGTCGCGGCAGGGAAAAGAAGAGGTCGCGTGTGAGCGAAGATAAGTCGATTTTCGGCTCCACGTTTAGGTAACAGCTCTCCATAATCATCCAATAAAGATTCATCCGACTAACCATAGGTGATTCCTACTGTAGCCGCCCAAATGCCCCTCCCTCTCCGTCGCATTGCAACGTCCCTGGCAGACCAAACTCTTCATAAGCTCTACAAAGGATATCCTCAATCCGTTATCAAAAGAAAGTGCTGGGGATTACAAGTTAGCTGTCCAAAAACGAACCATACGTACTCTCGCCGATCCTCTTACGGAAACATTAGTGACCAAAAAATGGCGCCGCAACTGGAACCATTTTTCACGCAGTACGTTTGTACTCCCTGGAATTTTTGTGGAATATTTCATAGACTGATGTCCAAATTGTGAATTGTTCTCAGGGTCGATGAATTGTCAAACTCTTTTATCGACCGTATGGCCCTTTGGTTTGATTCCCACTTGACACATACTAACTAAAGCCAAGGGTTGCGAAAGGCTGTCGCGATTCCATCTATTTCTGCGCATGATGAGAACAGGAAGGATGTCTTCAGGGTAAGCAGTGCAGGTACCTTTTCTAGAGACGGACTGATAACGTGTTCAATCTTAAAAGATGGCGCATTTCCTTGCCTCCGAACTAGAGGCACTTGGAGCCGAAGTTGAACAAAGACCCTTGGGTAAACAACCAGGCAAAGAGCATCTTGACCTTCCCCCCGTTGTCATCGCTCGATATGGCAACGATAAATCCAAGCGGACGATCTTAGTCTATGGTCATTATGATGTGCAGCCTGCCCTCAAAGAAGATGGTTGGGCTACTGAACCTTTTGAATTGACTGTAGACGATCAAGGAAGAATGTTCGGCCGTGGAAGTACAGACGATAAAGGTCCTGTTTTAGGTTGGCTGAATGTCATTGAAGCCCACCAAAAAGCCGGTGTCGAGCTGCCTGTCAACCTTCTCTGTTGCTTCGAGGGCATGGAGGAGTATGGCTCGGAAGGTTTGGAGGAGTTCATTCAATCCGAAAGCAAGAAGTTTTTCAAGGACGCAGACGCTGTTTGCATCTCGGACAACTACTGGCTCGGAACTGAGAAGCCCTGTCTGACATACGGTTTGCGGGGTTGTAACTATTACTCCGTCAGTATTTCAGGTCCCGCCCAAGACCTACACAGCGGTGTTTTTGGTGGTTCTACCCATGAGCCCATGACGGATATGGTGAACATCTTGTCGAAACTTGTTGACCCTCAAGGCAACATCTTGATTCCTGGCATTATGGACCTCGTTGCGCCCCTCACCGAAGAGGAAAACTCATTGTACGGCAAGATCAGCTATACGATGGACAATCTCCACGAGTCGCTAGGTAGTAAGACGAATATTCATGCAACAAAAGAGAGGACACTCATGGCAAGATGGAGGTACCCATCCCTATCTATCCATGGCATCGAGGGCGCATTCTCCGCCCCTGGCGCCAAAACTGTTATACCAGCGAAGGTTATCGGGAAGTTTTCCATTCGAACCGTTCCAAATATGGAAAGTGAAGATGTGAACAAGCTTGTGTTCGACTACATCAAGGCGGAATTTGCCAAGCTGAATAGCAAAAATACTCTGAACGTGTGGCTTCAGCATGATGGAAAGTGGTGGGTCGCTAGCCCCAAACACTGGAACTTCACCGCTGCAAGCAAGGCTGTTAAGCAGGTCTTCGGTGTAGAACCCGATATGACTCGTGAAGGCGGCAGGTACGTACACTATTCGGGTTTTACTTTCCAGTGTTGACTACTACATCGCGATACATCTGCTAATATCGACATAGTATTCCTGTTACTCTAAATTTTGAACAAGCAACAGGAAAGAATGTATTACTCCTGCCGATGGGTAGCTCAACCGACGCTGCCCACTCGGTCAATGAGAAACTGGACAAAAAGAATTACATCGAAGGTACCAAATTACTTGGTGCTTATCTGCACTACGTTGCGGAGGAGCCTGTCGGCGAAGTCTAGGATGGTGGTTACACATCTCCACGTTGAGGACCACACTCGTTTATGGTATAATGCAATGTATTCCTGACTACTATTGCCTCTTCCACCGTTGGCATCTTGGTCTCCTACACACGCAATGTGGTCTTTCAAAGACTGAATTACAAATCTGCTTCCTGTTCAACACTCTAGCAATACAGGTACATTTCAGCTGTCTTAGTTTGCCAGGGGAGCAGAACATGTAGCAGAACATTCAAGTCTGTGGGAGTCAATCTTCCTCTCATTCACGAATTGTCCATTACAAACCCTTATTTGAAAGATAGACTTTACGTAGCAGGTAAATCAGACCGCCAATAATAGTGGGAGGATCCCATTGTCTCTGCCTCTCATACCTTAGTAACATGTAAGTTACCTATAGACTTCCCGCTTTGCTCCACGTCACTTGACCCGATGGAGATAAATTTCGGACTTAAGAATGCCGTTAACAAGACACGCGACGCGACTCAGCAATAGATGCTAATAATTGTGCTGTGCTCCATGTAAGTCTCACATTGGGTATTTCTTAACGCACAGCCTTGTCCCGCCTTCGCAAATACTCTGCAGCAGAAAGACACAATGTATCGCTAGACGAGCATGATTGAAATTTCGTGACCAGAAACATCCGCTCCTTGATGATGGCATCTGCGAAGCGCTTACAGGCGTCTCAGGACCCTGAAAGCTTCGATGATGAAGGCGGCGGCACATCTCCAACGTCCACTTCGGTACGACTATCAATAGATGTTATACATTCACCAAGTTGACGTGAATATACAGCGCAAACGTATTCGTAGGTCTGAAGCGTCACACTCGGAAGAAGACAACGAATCAAACGATGCTGAGACAAGGAGTTCTTGTTCCATCACGGAGGCTCTGGATGATGACGAGGATGATTTGGAGCTGCGTGCTACACAAGCAATTCAAGAGAAATACTCTTTCGCCAATGAAGAACCGAATATCCCTGCTGAGCACGGCATCCTTGAACGCGTCGAATGTTACAACTTCATGTGTCACGATCATTTCCAAGTCGAATTGGGCCCATTGATAAATTTTATTGTGGGCAAGAACGGCAGTGGAAAGAGCGCTGTTCTCACTGCCATAACTCTCTGCTTGGGTGGTAAAGCTTCTGCGACCAACCGTGGTCAGAGTCTGAAAAGCTTCATCAAAGAAGGGAAAGAGTAAGTCGCATCTTGCAATGTGAACTGCAAGTTTCTAACATGTTTCCTGCTAAAGAAGTGCAACTATCGTCGTGCGACTCAAGAACCAGGGTGATGGAGCCTATATGCCTGATGACTACGGAAAGTCAATCATAATAGAACGTCACTTCTCCAAAAATGGCACGAGTGGATTCAAGATCAAAGCTGAAAATGGGCGTATAATTTCCACTAAGAAGGCAGAGCTTGACTCAATCATTGACTACTTCACACTCCAATTTGATAACCCCATGAACGTCCTTTCACAAGACATGGCTCGCCAGTTTCTCAGCACGTCTAGTCCTGCCGACAAGTATAGGTTTTTCGTGAAGGGCGTTCAGCTGGAGCAACTGGATCAAGACTACAGGCTTATCGAAGAATCTGCTGATCAAATTGAAGAGAAGTTGAGAAACAGAGAGCAAGACATCAGGATCTTAAGAGATCTAAAAGATGCAGCGGATCGCAGATTGGAAAAATCAGATCAGCAGGAATCACTCAGAAGACGCATTAGGAACGTTCGGAACCAAGTGGCCTGGGCTCAGGTTGAGGAACAGGAAAAGGCAAGTCAGACAGCCTGTAGGGCCTGCATTCCCATGTCTAACAAACAACTAGTTGAGAGACTCCTTGGAGGGCGAGCTCGCGCGGACAGACGGCGAGATAGCAACTGCTGAGGCTCAATTGAGCGTATTTGACGTAAATATACAGGACACAGAGCGTGAATGTGCAGCTGCAGCGGAGTTCCTCAACCAAGCTACTTCCAGGCTCGATCAAGCCCAGAGCGAAAGAAACGAAATAAAAACCAAACTGGAAGAACAATTAAGCGAACGTCATGACCTGCAGGTATCCTCACTATCGTACTCCTGACATTTCTCGGCTTCTGATCGTCTTGCGCAGGCCGAACAACGTCAAATCAAGGAGTATCTCAGAACCACAGAGACAAGGATTCGCGAAACTCAGAATCAGATTGCTAACGAAAATCGGCGCCTGGCAGACCTTAGTGGCGGGAGCTATTCTCGAAAAGAGGAACAAGTCCAACAAGCAAAGACCGAGGCCACTGAGATTCGGAGACAGTGCGAAGAGCACCAACAGAGTGCTCGCCAGCTATACCAAGAAGTCGAGGAAGCCGAGAATGCAGTCAAATTGGCTGCCGCTCCTATAGACAAAATGAAGGCTGAGGTTGACCAGGCAGAGTCCAACTTACGCAATCTCAACAAGGAAGGAATCAGACGTACAGGCTTTCATGAAAGGATGCCAGCACTCCTTAAAGAGATAGAAGTTGAACGGTCCTTCTCCAGGAAACCTGTGGGCCCCATTGGAAGTTACGTGAGCTTGTTGAAACCAGAGTGGTCGTCTATATTGGAGAATGCCCTCGGCACCACATTGAACAGCTTCATTGTGACCTCGAAACGAGATATGAACATTCTTTCACACATTATGCAGAGGGTTGGCTGGTAAGCGATTTCAGAGCTCTGTGCCACGTGGGTTTGACTAAAATATTATCTTCAGCGTGTGCCCTATATTCATAGGAAGTGATGGTCATATTGATACGTCAGAACATGAGCCGGAACCTCACTACGATACAGCCTTGCGGATTCTTCAGGTGAGTTGACGAGTTTCACCGTTAATCTTTTTCCCTTCTGAGTTTCACTTCTGAAATTGAAGCGACTGTTGCCTAACTCTGAGGCTTAGGTCGACAACGAACTGGTTCGCCGACAGTTGATTATAAATCACGGCATAGAGCAGATGCTTTTGATTGAAAGGCTTGAGGATGCCTCAGCTGTGCTCTTCGATGGGCAGCGTCCGAAAAATGTGAAGCGATGCTACTGTATTGACCGGACAGATCGGCGCCGAGGAATTCATCTTTCCTACAGTCGAACAGGAGATCCCAGCCAGGCACCAGTCCAAGCCTACAATGGAAGTCCACGGATGAAATCCGATTTAGAATCACAAATGAGGTGATTATTTGAATAACGATGGGGACTTGCCACGAGCGCTAATATTCGATGTCCACAGAATTCAGCGTGATGTAGTAGCAGGTCTTAGACGCGAGCTAAGCAATCAGGAACAGCAATTGCGCTCCGCTCGATCTCGCCTAGAGAGCTGTAAGCAAGCTATTGAGAGACATAAGCGAAGATCAAAAGAATTACAAGTTATGTTGCAGAGGCAAGAGGATCAAGTGGAAGAGCTCACTGACGCGCTGGAACGAGAGACTGTCGAGGATGGACATCTGGATGTGCTACGAGCAACTCTTCAAGAGGCCGAGGCAGAGAAACGCCTAAACGAAGGGTCTTTGAAGGACAGTGTGGATGCTATGGATGCCATGATGAGGAAATTAAAAGCGACCAAGCAAGAGCTTTCCGCAAAAGATGCCGAAATCTCGACCTTGCAGGAAGAGCTCCGGGTTGCTCAGGGAGAGGAGCACTTGGTGCAAGACAAGCGCCGGAAGATCATTGGTCTTAAAAATACAGCAATTGAGCGAGTCAATGACATCAAGCTCAACAGAACAAGGATTCAACAAGAAAAAGATTGTGTTGCCGCACGTGTCGTCGAATATGATGAGAAGGCGAGTCTAGTTTCACCACGTGTTGCGATTGATGAAGGGGAAACTGTGAACACTCTGTCCAAGAAGCTCGAGAGACTTCACCGTGATCTCCAACGCTCCAATCAACAGTCAGTATAAGACCAGAATTTTCTTGCTGTCCTACTGACGGAGTACTAGACTCGGAGGATCCCGTGATGAAATCGCTGCTGAAGTGGAAAGGGCTACTGCGGCCTATCAACGAGCGATGAAGCAAATTGAGGAATTTAGACTGCTAGCTGACGTAGGATGATTACATCCGGCCGAACTTATCCCTTTGCTAACCGTTTGTCTAGGTTCTCAAAGCGACTCTGAGACATCGTAAAGCTCGTTGGCTCATCTTCAGGTCGCACATTTCGTCTCGTGCCAAAGCTCAATTTACATACCTCTTGAGCGAAAGAAGTTTTCGCGGTCGACTCTTGACTGATCATAACGGCAAGCTCCTCGATTTACAGGCAGGTGACGTTGAGTACCGTTGAGCATGGTCACTGGATCTGACAAGTTGCCTAGGTCGAACCTGACATAACAAAGGACAGTGCGGGTCGTGGTGCTAAGACTCTGTCCGGTGGCGAGAAATCATTCTCGCAAGTTTGTCTCTTGTTGGCGCTCTGGGAGGCCATGGGATCTCCAGTCCGTTGCCTGGATGAATTGTAAGTCAGAGCTGTGCTGTTATATTTCTCATTGACTGATTGATACTTTGACAGTGACGTATATATGGATCACATCAACAGAAAAATGGCGATTGATATGCTCGTGAGTTCTCTTTGCGAAGCAAACTATACTGAATTTGCTTTAACGGTTCATGGCAGATGCTCGCTGCCCGGCGATCCATTGGGCGACAATTCATACTTATCACACCAGGATCTAGAGCTGAAATCACCCTGGCTCCGGATGTTCGAGTGAAAGAGTACGTCAGCATACGGAAAATAGTGTTGTGCTGTGACTAACGGATATGTGTAGGTTGGCAGAGCCAGAACGTGGCCAGACGAGGCTTCTATTCTGAACAGGACCAAATGCCTGAATTACAGATTCCTATGTCATTTGTTTGGAGGAGTTTAAGTGGTCCGTCTCGATTTTTGGCTCCATCGTCTTTCCGAATGCCCACTTAGATATACCCTCCTGAATAGAAATCGATTCGAGATAGGAAAATGTCCAGCAAGGTGAACTCGAAGAAAGCCCAGTAGCATTAAATTACGTAGGTCGATCATCCCTGCTTATTGTAGCTCAAATGTGCAAAGTACATAGAGACGGTCCCTTTGCGCTCATTTCCAGGTGGTAGAAGATAGTGACAGTAGGCAGGTACTGGCTAGTTACCTTGACTGCTCAGTAAGGTGGTGGACCCTTCGAAGGCGGCAAGGGCCCTACTGGTCAGCGGTCATCGCACCATCTCCATTATTATTCACTTACCTGTACGTCTCTACTCACACCAGAAGTTTTCCTCCACATCCCAATAAATTCACCTTGCATTACTGCAGTGGCTTCTTCTTATATCTGACTAAAATCTGCTTTACTCAAGTCCTATTGTCTGTGGGCGTCTAATCTCGATCTTCCACCATTCAATCGACCTCCGTACACCCACCTTCAACTTTCCATACTCTCGATAATCTTTCATTCACCCCGGAAGACCTTGAGCTTTTAAGCCTCGTTCCCGTCAGAGGAGATTCGAACAAAATTCGACTTATAACCTCTGCTAACTGGAACCTTACTCGCCTTGTATTGATTGAATAGGAACGCAGACCTTTTTGCTCTGATACAAGTCTTCCATCTAAATCTTTGAAAGCTGCTCAGGATTCGAAACCACAACTTCGAGGACTTTCTATCCTGGTTCTCCAATCAATTCTTCCTTTAACTCCATTGCAACAACACGTGTCTTATTTCTGAATCACTTGGCCTGTCGTCTGTCCAGACTTGGGAAAATTTGACATCCTTTTTTCCTACTTCTGGCTCATCATGGCAGACGCTCTTGCAAATCAGCTCAACACCACAAGCTTAGGGTATGTTCCCGTTACCAAGTGGCAGCTGTCTTCAGTTCGAGATAACTCAACTCATACGCCCTCTACAGGGAAGCAAACTCGGAAATGAGGTGGAAAGAACAATTGAATATGCCTGCGAAAGACGCAAGACCGCAGACTGAGGTTTGTGGCTTCTTTATGGTGTCATTCTTGCATGTGCATCATGTCTGACCGAGTTGTAGGATGTGACCGCCACTAAAGGCCTTGAATTTGAAGACTTTTATATCAAACGAGAGCTTATGATGGGCATATTTGAGGCTGGGTTTGAGAAACCCTCTCCAATCCAAGAAGAAACAATACCAGTCGCTCTTACAGGCCGCGATATTCTGGCTCGCGCAAAGAACGGCACCGGCAAGACAGCAGCTTTCGTGATCCCTACTCTGGAACGCATCAACCCTAAAAGCACAAAGACTCAAGCACTTATCCTTGTACCAACAAGAGAGCTTGCGCTCCAAACATCGCAAGTTTGCAAAACTCTTGGAAAGCATCTGGGGATCAACGTCATGGTCACTACCGGAGGGACGGGTTTGATGGATGATATCATAAGACTGAACGACGCTGTGCACATTCTCGTGGGAACTCCAGGAAGAGTATTGGACTTGGCCAGCAAGGGCGTTGCGGATCTTTCGGAGTGTCCTACATTCGTCATGGATGAAGCTGACAAATTGCTGTCGCCTGAATTTACACCCGTCATTGAACAGCTCTTATCATTTCACCCAAAAGACAGACAGGTGATGCTCTTCAGTGCCACCTTTCCGTTAATCGTCAAATCATTCAAGGTAAGGCGTGACTATTTTTGTTCGTTTTGAGGCGTCCACTGATAAGCTTCATAAAGGATAAACATATGCGCAATCCTTATGAGATTAACCTTATGGATGAACTTACTCTCCGAGGCATCACCCAATACTACGCTTTTGTGGAGGAAAAGCAGAAGGTCCACTGCCTGAACACCCTATTTTCAAAGCTTCAAATAAACCAGTCGATTATTTTCTGCAACTCCACCAACAGAGTTGAACTTCTTGCGAAGAAGATTACAGAGTTGGGCTACTCTTGCTTCTACTCGCACGCTCGAATGCTCCAGCAACACAGAAATCGAGTTTTCCACGACTTCCGGAATGGTGTGTGTCGCAACCTCGTCTGCTCCGATTTGCTCACTCGAGGTATCGATATTCAAGCTGTGAATGTTGTCATAAATTTCGATTTCCCGAAGAATGCCGAAACGTACCTTCACCGGATTGGTCGATCTGGTCGTTTCGGACACCTGGGTCTTGCCATCAATCTCATCAATTGGGATGACCGCTTCAATTTGTACAAGATCGAGCAGGAACTGGGAACGGAAATACAGCCCATTCCCCAGAACATTGACAAGAAGCTATATGTTTATGATTCTCCAGAGACAATTCCTCGTCCTATCTCCAATCCATCACAGCCACGTCAAATAACGAATACTGCGGCAAATACGAGCACTGCAGACCGCCGCCATCATAATCATCCAAATAGTGGGCAATACCCGTTCAATCGAGGCCGTGGTTCATACCGTGGTCGGGGGCAGGGTCAGCGCCGGAGCGCACAAACCGAAACCCACAAGTTCGGTCACCCTCAGGGCCAACACGGTGGCAAGACTTCAACAGCACCGGTGTCATGATCTCGCTGTCATTATCTCTCACTTGCTTGAAGTAATGACCTGCATGTCTACGATCGGTTCGCTCCCTTTTGCTTGCACTCGACCAATGAGAGACCCTCCCGCAGTTTGGGGCCTCCTGTCTTTTTTCCGATTCATTTGCTTGGCTCTGGCGATCTATTTATTCCCTCTAATTTACTGCGCGCACATCTTGCCGTTCTCTCCTCTTTTGCCGTGGGAAGCGGGTTTTTCGGATAGTCGGTACGGTTTGCACTACTTCATTGCAGTGTATGCGGCTTTTTCTTTGGCCTCTTATCTTCACTGCATCATTTGATCTCGTTACTTGCTTGATCCGGTGCCAGTTATGCCCGGTTTTTTTGAGTCCTTTTTTTTCATCTTGTACATACCTTCCATTGTTCCAAAGCAACGGGTTGGCGTTTCAGGGTGTTCTTCGATCGGTTTTGTCCACTCTTCGGCGTTCACAGGTGTCTTCCTGCAAGGCACTGGTGCATTATCGGCTTATCTTTGGCTCCGACTTGTCAGGTGAACCAGAATTACGGCGACATCTTTCAGCTTCTGACACGGGCGCAGTCTTGTTCAGCCCTTTCATGTCCGTCTTGGCTTCGAGGCTGCACTTTTGCGATCTCAAACTCTTACCTGACTACATACATCTGATGGGGTTCCGGAGTTCTTGTCTCATACTTTTCGGATTACGTCTTCTCATTCTCCGCTCTCGCTGAATTACCTGTGTCTGGCGAGCATGAAAGCTAGGACATATGGGCAATGAGGGCTCCTGAGTGTGCTCAGCCTGGCTCGGCATACCAAAACTTCCATCAATCTTACGTCAAGGTGGAGTTGCGCCACTTATTTGTCTTCCGTTCTCGCCGCATTGTTTGAAGGTCACCTTTCTGCAAAGCAACGCAGAAATCAAATACTGATAAGGAATCCAACAAGCGAGGGTTGGGTCTGCAGGATTCAGATGGTTACAGGGCTTGGTTCGTCTCGGAGGATGTGGTGATCGAAGAGTGAAAGGAGAAAACGCACATACGGGCACTCCCGACATACAAAAATAAAAAAGGGAAAAAAAAGAAAACAAAACCAGGAAGACGTGGGTGGAAGGAAATGGGAAGAAAAGTTAGAAAAACGCTGGCAGAGGAGTGCTGGATGGTACCATCCCATTCTGGGTATATGATAGCCTTAACATTTGTAGCATCTAGTAAATGTAAATGTTTCCCTCTGTCAGAGCTCTCGAATACTTCTCACGTATATGGATAGGAGACCTACTCATCATATAGGTTACTCATAACTTGTGGAGCGCAAGTCACCCCATAGATACTGGAGAAGGCTATTTTTGCGTTTGGTGCAAATGTTGCATCCCGTATTCTAGATACCGGCTCCCTCTAACTACGGCAATACAGTTCTTGCTTATGGCGTCAAAACACATTTCGGATTGAAAATGGCTACTGCGGAAAAAGATCCCAAGTCCAAGGTCAGGAATGCCAAATAACACCCGGTTTCGCGCAATCACTGACTTCATTATAGCCCAGCAGCCTGCGGTCTATCATAGCGGGCTCTTCCGCAGGAGCGGTTGAGATTGGCAAGTTCACTGTCGCTGGAATCGCCTGTTACTTGAAGATACCCCTGCTGACTCCATAGCAGCGATAACTTATCCAGCGGAGTGTAAGATTGTCTCATCTTTTATGACATGTCAGGCTAATCAAATTGTGCAGTCGCAAAGACACGATCGCAGCTCAATCGCAGGCTACCCGATGCCAAAAAGCTCCCATGGCCACCATTTGGAAAACAATGGTATGCCGGATGCACGACTTTGATCATAGGAAATTCTCTTAAGGCTGGCATACGTAAGTTTCATCGAGTGGTGCTGCGCTACCATTGTCCAAACTTTTTGATAGGGACTCACGCTAGAATATCTTAAGGCTTCGTTGCCTTCGACACCTTCAAATCTCTACTTCAGGATGAAAATGGCAATATATCCGGACCAAGGACTGTGATTGCCGGCTTCGGAGCCGGATTCACGGAGTCCCTATTAGCAGTGACCCCGTTCGAAAGCATCAAGACGCAATTGTTCGTTGTCACCTCACTTGAATACCCTAGCCCACCCTCCAGATATCCGGGTCACAGACTGTTACCAGGGTGCGCCGTGCAACTGACATACGGGAAACAGAATTGACGATAGAAAATCCCCAAATCCTCGTATGCGTGGGTTCCTGCACGGCAGTAAGATCATCTTTCAGGAAAGAGGCCTTCGGGGCTTTTTTCAAGGCTTCGTTCCTACAACAGCGAGACAGGCCGCCAACTCGGCGACCAGATTCTCAAGCTACACAATGTTGAAACAATTGGCTCAGGGCTACGTCGCACCCGGCGAGAAGCTAGGAACGGCCAGTACATTCGCTCTTGGTGGGATAGCGGGTCTCATTACAGTGTACGCAAGCCTTCATACCCGTGGGACAACCTTATGAGCTGTGTCCATCACTATTCGATATGCTAATATTGCTTCCACGCAGCTATGTTACGCAGCCTCTTGACACTGTCAAAACCAGGTGAGCCTTTAAGAACTTGGAATTTGCGCCTATAGATTGGTATGGGTATTGACCCCTCAGCAGAATGCAATCGCTCGAAGCCAGTAAAAATTACAAAAATAGCTTCGTCTGTGCCGCGCGAATTTTCAAAGACGAAGGCTTTCTTACTTTCTGGTCGGGGGCTGTACCACGTCTAGCAAGATTGATCATGAGTGGAGGAATAGTGTTCACAATGTTCGTTGGGCTAAGTCATCCTCGTCCAAACTTTCGGGTGCTAATTGATCACAACCAGGTATGAGAAGACAATGGAGGCTCTGGACTCTATCGACCCGGAGAGGAAATACATATGACGCCGAAGCACTATATACGTAGTTGATGCTTTAGTTGTATATATTGTCGAAGCGAAGTCATCGGGTTCAAGTTTGGCAGACTGGAGTGAACTTTCTTTCACCGCACCGATGGCCAATACCTAACAGTTAGCTAAGGATGATCGCGCAGGCTAATATCAATTTCGGCGCTAATGTGAAGGGCAACTTTACTCCCCGACGGCATTTATCGAATCTTCTGCAGATATGGCTGCTATCTCCCGATCAGCCAGCCAGGTTCTGACACTATCCATTATAGTCTCAAGACTTTCGCCGCCATCAAGAATATTGTCCAGATTGTGCACTGTAATGCCGCTACGGTGGTCAGTGCAACGACTCTGTCCATAATTGTATGTGCGGATTTTGTCACCACGACCCATCCGAGCAACGCCTCCAAGAACACCTCTTCTCAGCTCAACGAGTTCCTGCTCACGAGCTTCTTGTCTAGCCTCGGCCAATTTTGCTCGTAGCACTTGCCATGCCTTTTTCCGGTTCGCGTGCTGAGACCGGGAATCCTGCATTGAAACGACAATTCCAGTGGGTATATGAGTCAACCGGATAGCTGACTCGGTCTTGTTTACATGCTGACCTCCGGCTCCGCTCGCGCGCATCTTCTCGGTGCGGACTTCCTGGGGATCAACATAGTAGTCACTGTTTGGGTCGTCGAAATTTAAGGCACTGTCCATACCGGCCCCTGTCTCTGGGAAGTTGGGAAGAACCATCACGCTGACCGCACTTGTATGGGTACGACCCTTGGTCTCCGTGGCCGGCACTCTCTGCACCCTATGGACCCCAGACTCGGTTCTCAAAAGATCATACGCTCCGTTTGCGTCGATCTCTACGACTGCTTCGCTCAGGCGATCATCTGAAGGCCCGTCTTGCACATCGAGCTTGATCACATTGGACCGCAGGCCACGTCGAGTACAAAATGCCGTGTACATCCTCAAAAGCTCGAAAGCAAAAAGCCCAGCTTCGTCTCCACCTGCGCCGGGGCGGATTTCGAGCAGGCAGGGAAGATCTGCAAAGGGGTGGCGGGGAACAAGGGAGTTTTTCAGGGTCTTCGATATGGCTGGCAAAGTACGGTCGCTACTTTTCAAGTCTTCGACAGCAAGAGATCTTAGCTCGTCGTCTGTCTCTGGATCATCAATCAAGGATCTGAGTTCCGATAGGGACTGAGACCAGAATAATCATATTAGTCAAGATTCACGAGAAGAAGCCAAATCTTTCATTTTTTTCGACTTGCCTCGTGCGCTCGATCCCATTCCTGCAAGGCTTGCGCGATTGATGCAAGTTCGCCCACTCGCTTCGCAATCTTTGCGTCAAATGAGTCTGTCAATTGGGCGGAAAGCCTAGTATGTTCAGCAGCCAAGGAGCGAGCCCGGGTTAATAATGCCGGTGAGAGATGAGAACCTGACGAAAGATTAGCCCATATGTATGCGGAAGACCCTTCGCTTCGCGTAGCAGTCAAAGTATCCCTACTCGTGTTCAAGTTCCGCGGTTGTGAGATGGCCCTATGGCTCAGTGTGGTTCGAGCAGTTCGGGCAAGACATCGACAGCATATCCATGAGAAGCCAATCATTGTGAGTTGAATATGAGAGAAAAAGCGGTATGGAAGAAAGAGACCAATCTCAATGCTTTGCGCGCGTTCTGAAGTGCGGGCTAGGTGATGGAACTATGGCTGATTAAATTGGCTCGATTAAACACCTGCTTTTGGAGATCAGTTAGTAAGTGCTTTTTCAATCACACTGCTTCTGAACTGCAACCCTTATACGCTGATTAAGTACGGAACTCTGGCCTTCAAATTTGCAGATTTCTGGATGTGTACTTGAAGGACTTGATACTTATCCATCCGCCGGATTTTGTCACGTGAATATAATACAGTACTCTGTAATGGGTCTGTAAAGGCCAGACTGGAAGTTAAGCATATTTAGATGATAGAATATCTACGAAACTTAGTCGAATTTATAAATAAAGAATGCATCACTATGTAAGTCGCCTAGCGACCTCTTTCAATGACCTGTTGCTGTGTTGCCATCCTTAAGATTTTCCATAGTTCAAGCCATCTACCTGACTTATTCACTGAACGCACCTTGAGGCAGGTTAAGTGCTGCTGAGTGAATTCTATTATGCGCTGTTTGTCTGAGACTTGTGTGATACCATAGGTCTCAACGATATCTTATGGGCTGAACTGCCACCATGCTCATTACTTTCGAGTCCTTCACAGTTTTCCTGGCCTGTTTTTCAGTTGCTTGTGGCCTCCAGTCTGCGGAGATACCCCCCGATACTCCTTTGTCGTCTCTGGTCGCTTCGGCAAAAGCCCATCTTGCTAGTGGCTCTGCACGCGATGCTCTGCTCTACTTCGATGCGGCTGTCTCGCGAGATCCAAGCAATTATCTCACAATCTTTCAGCGAGGTGCTGCTTATCTGTCTCTTGGACGAACTGCGCAAGCGTTAGACGATTTTGACCGTGTCCTCCAGCTCAAACCGGACTTTGAAAGCGCACTCCTTCAACGAGCTCGCCTCAGGGCAAAGACTGCTGACTGGGACGGTGCACTGCATGACTTTGAAAGAGCTGGCAAGAAGCTTTCGGAAGAGTATAGAGAAACCCAAGAGGCACGCGATGCCGCCTTCCAAGCATTCGATGCGGAGAAACGGGCTGCGTGGGACGATTGTATAGGTCGAGCCAATACAGCGATTCTCAAGGCGAGCACATCACTGAGTTTACGGCAAACTCGGGCACGTTGTCGCTTCGAGAAGGGTGAAGTGGAAGGAGGTATCAGCGACCTTGTTCACGTCTTGCAATTCTCTCCGGGCTTGATCGAGCCTCATTTGCAAATATCGGCAATGTCATTTTATGCTCTAGGCGACAGTGAACGGGGTATATCGCAAATTCGCAAATGTTTGCATTCGGACCCAGATTCGAAAGCATGTGCTCAGCTTTACAAAAAAGAAAGGCAGCTAATGAAGAGGCTGGAGAAATTACGAAAAGCGATGGATTCACGAAAATTCAACAACGCTATCAACATACTTGTAGGTGTAGGGGAGGAGAAGGGTTTGCTTGATGAGGTTAAGGACGACTTCGAGAGTGCGAAAGACGCTGGCCACATCCATCCTGCAGCCCCGAGCAATTTGCACTCATCCTTAGTTGAACAGACGTGCGAGGCCTACCGTGAGGTCAGTGATTTCTGAAGACAATGCTTCCTATTTGCCGCAGCTGACTGGAGATGCTTGTACAGGTTGGTATGCTCAAACGGGCTGCTCCTTACTGCACCGAAATTCTCCGGCTGAAGCCACATTCATTGGCCGCCCTTCTATTCAATGGTCAGATGGCGCTTGACGAGGAGCGTTTCGAGGACGCTATTCGCACCCTCAACGAAGCCAGGGATCATCACCCGGGATCTCAGGAAGTCCAGACGCTTATGCAGAAGGCACATGTGTTATTGAAACGCTCCAGGCATAAGGACTACTACAAAGTCCTCGGCGTCAGTCGTGACTCAGATGAGCGCACAATCAAAAGAGCTTATCGGCAGTTGACAAAGCAGCATCACCCCGACAAAGCCGTCTCCCAGGGCGTCTCAAAGGAGGAAGCTGAGAAGAAGATGGCCGCTATAAACGAGGCATACGAAGTTTTGTCGGACCCCGAACTTAGAGCACGGTATGACAACGGCGACGACCCCAACGACCCCGAGTCTCAGAGGGGAAATCCCTTCCAGGGAAACCCCTTTGGTGCCGCTGGCGGCCAGCAATTCTTCTTCCAGCAAGGCGCGCCACATTTCAAATTCTCGGGTCAAGGATTCAACTTTCCCCGAGGCTTTCCTTTCCGTTAGCACCTTTCGTATACAACTGACCCTGCAGCTCACCCTACAGTCTACCTTATTCCCACATCTCTACACTTTCGTGTTGCGCGGAAGGCACGCTGCCATTTTCCCGCCTATTGGAATATGATCAATCCCGCCTCCCTTTCCATTTGGAACAGCAAAGTGTACGTTCTCGGTCAGATATAAGTGTAATACGGCATTCAATTCTCCTTGTGAATCTGCATTCTGTCTGCTCCACCTCTTCCCCCTCTCGTTTATTATTTTTCATTTTCTCCCTTTCGTAACAGGAGTTTTAGATTATCACTAGATAAGTGAATGGACACATCAGGGGAGGTGTTGGGCTGATCACTTCGGCGCATCCGTCAATGGTACATAGCTAACCTGGAAAATCTTCTCCTTGTGAACGGTGCCATCCTCTTTCTTGTCAACAACCCATATGTACTGTCCACCACCGAGTCCAAAGCTACTTAGGGTGGAATAACCATTTTCCACGTCCACGGGTATGAACAAGCGTCCTGGGGCACGTAACTGCTCAATGAGAACCGGGTGTAGCTTGTCTGCCGCTGCGCCCACATGGATTGCATCGTATGGGGCCCCTTCCCTCCAGCCCAGCCGACCATCGGCGGTGATAAATTTCACTTTTCCGGAATTTAGGAGAGTGCGGCCTTGCTCTGACTTGCTCATGTTCGCCCGGGCCAGGTCAACAAGTTCCGGGATATGGTCCACTCCGATAACCTGACCACTGGCACCATTGGTAGACCCGTCTGTAACAAGATTGGCGAGAACATGTGTCAAATACCCAGATCCTGAACCGATATCCAATACCCGGGATCCCGGCTTGAGGAAGTTAACTAAGTATTCGCAAGCATGGACATGCATATGTGGCGCCGAAATTGTCGCTCCATGTCCGATAGGTTGTGGCGAGTCGGAGTATGGCCGCGAGGGCGCGTAATGGGCGCGATCAACCTTGCAATTTCAGTGTCAGAATCTCAGGTAGTGAACGATTTTATTCTTGAGCTACTGGGGTGAAGGATGCTGGGTGGTGGCAGCGGTAGAAGCAAAGTGATGCTCACGCCCATCATAGCTTTTTTCACCCGATCACTTTTAATCAGTCCTTCCTTGGAGAGGTTCTCGATCAACTCAGCATTTGTGGTGCCAGAACAGTACCAAGCCATTGATGACTGCTTCCTTGTAAATTTCCTCAGCAGTGTGGTTGTCTTTATGTGCCTTTTCAGCATTCAGAGATCGCCTGTTTGATTTGAGAGAATATCCCACTCGGACGACACGTATGATGTTAAAAGTGATGGATAGAATGGGCGCCTTGGGAGCAGTCACCTGCCGCGGGAGATTCCCATTATTATGTCAATATTACGGAGTACCTCATGTGCGGATGTCATCGGAGCACCATTGCATAAGTGGAAAGGCTCTTGTCGGAGTGCGTAAATCTCTCTATTGCGTCATATCACATGATCATGATAAGTAGGCACAGTTACACTCTTTGGTTGCTTTTTATTGTCCACTGCTTCAATGGGCTTGCTGGCTTTTCCAGCTTATGGGTCCGTTGAAGCAGGTATGTGTGATGAATCTTGATCTACATTATCGACAGGCTAGTTGTTGTTTGTTTCTGGGCTTTCCCTTTCTGTATACACCTAGAGACTCGATATCGGCTTTCCCTCTGGATTAAGTAATAAATGCTCCTATGTACTCTATATACTAAGGTGTAGCTTCAACTCAGTAGTCAACCTCGTATTAATTCATATGCTATGTACAGGGTACGTGGCAGTAATCAGTGTTTGGACATGTGACCCACTCCATATCCAGTTGTATATATATATATAATAGCACGGATGATAATATTGTTCCGGACAAGCAGCAGTTTTCTATCCAATCATTCATACCATTAAATTTACAAGCAAAGGCCATCTAACAAACCATAAGCGACACAGATTCCTAATTACAACTATAATTGGTGCTTACTGTGCTTGCAACGCGAATACTCCCTATGGGCTTAATTAGTTAACTCCAATGGTCACATCGATGGTGTATAACTTTGTTCTCACATCCACCAGAGCAAACGACACACCCCGAAGAATCAAGCCCTCAAAGTGAATCAGCTCACCAAGTCAGGAAAGACCAGATGAAAGACCACAAGGTGGATTCAGACACCCAGATCGAGGTTGATACAATTATACTTGATTATCTGCTGTGCACTGTCATCAACACGTTCCTCTGCACACAAGAAAGAGAGAAGGGATGGCACTGCAAGGATCAGAATACCACTTGGTTGATCCAAACGGTCAATAGTATGTTGGAATCAAGCACCGTCGTAACCACCAAAGGCTGTGCTGACTATGGACACCATCTCGTCGCTACCGCTCCTACAGCCCTGGCACCGATGCTGATACATGCTGAGACAATCACCCGGGACATGCGCATCAAGCTTCAGCTTCTCGAATTCATCACTACATGCAACCAGAATCAATATCATAGCACAGCAGCAAACAATCAATCACCACGGCATGGATTCGGAGAGCAGAAGGAAGGATTTACGGTCTCGACTGAACGTCAAGTCTACCCATCACACTCGAAATCCGAGGCCCAGAGACCACACATTGGTACGAACAAGGACTGTACACAACCAAGACTGGACATCCCTCCTGCCATCGCCTATGCATTCATCTCCCTGTGCATCGTCGCAAATGACCATTTGTCCGACAACTGGGCCGATATTGCAGCCCAGCTCATGCTAAAAGCTGCGTATGAGAAACATGGTTCTCATGGGACTACTACGCCCGACATATTTTATGAATTGATAGCCCAAGCACCAGAGGCGCTTAAAAAAAAGCCTGACTGGCAACGAGTGGCTGATAAGTATGAAACTTACCTACAGCCACCGCTCGGGGTTCTCCCGTCCAGGGATCTGGAATCCCCACTGAAACGCCTGCCTACGCATCAACTTGGAACCATCATCATCGAGTTCCTGTTTGATCTCATGAGGTGCCTGAACCCTCCGGTACTGTTACAGCTCGAGAGAGGGAAGCTCTATGGACTGAGCCGAGCGGAAACACAGGGGCTGAAAACCAAGGTTGGACTGCGATGATAATACGTCTGCCATAAAGATTACAACCAACGTAGCGCGTTTCTCACTTTGAGCGCATGAACTACTATTCGTAACTTATGCCGATGGCCAAACAAGGGTCTCGGCAGCGAGCCGAACGAAGTGTATTGTGAATGCCAAGGCCAATAAGATAGTATTTTACAGAAAAGAGGAGCAGTAGATACCCTTAGACGAACTTAAAGGCCACTAGCCTAGCAACATCCGACGAGGATCTTCAATGTATTCCTTGACCTGAAGGAATCATAATCAGCGGAATGTGTCAAACAACGGAACAAAAATCAACGAACCTTGATAAGGAAAGTGACCGCCTCGCGTCCATCCAAAAGTCGATGATCATAGGTCAGGGCAAGGTACATCATCTGGAAACGTTAGCGCCTGACATCAAGTTGGGGCATTATGGCAATGCGTACTGGACGAATTTCCACTTTACCGTTCACGACTGCTGGTCGGTCCTTGATTGCATGGAGTCCAAGAACAGCTTTAAAAGTCAGAATTCGGTTCAAAAAGAATGAGGGAGAGAGCACGGACCTGTCTGGGGCAAGTTGATGATCGGAGTGCCCATCAAAGAGCCGAAAACACCACCCTAAAACAATGTCAACGATCTTGTCACTTCATGAATCATGCTGCTTACATTGCTAATGGTGAAAGTGCCACCAGCCATATCCTCGATTGTCAACTTGTTGTCCCGTGCCTAAAAGATATCAGTCACAAAAGATGCAAGCCAGTCGCATGATGCCACAGACCTTCTTGCCAAGGTCTGCTATGGCCTTTTCAATTCCGACGAGATCCATGCTTTCAGCGTTACGGACGACAGGTGTCACAAGACCCTTCTCAGTAGCAACGGCCACGCTGATGTCAACGTAGTCGCGGTAAACAATGGTATCACCACCATTGGGGCCTTCAATCGATGCGTTAACGGCGGGGACATCTTTCATAGCTAGGACACAGGCACGAGAAAAAGCGCTCATGAAGCCAAGCTTGACACCAGTTTTCTTCAGTACGTCATCTTTGTAGAGTTTCCGAAATTCCATGAGGGATGACATGTCAACCTCATTGAAGGTAGTGAGCGAGGCAGCGGTATTCTGGGACTGCTTCAGGCGCTCGGCTATTCTCAGCCTCATTCTATTCATCTTCACCTATTATCCCCAAGAAGTAACAGAAGAGCCGCGAGTTAGCGAGTGTCAGAGAGACAACACAGATGTTGAAGGGAACTGTAAACGCACCCTACGTTCCTCACGACCTTCGAAGCTCGGTTTAACGTCAGAAGGAGTCTCTGACTTAGGAGCAGGAGGCTGAGGCTTGGAAGTAGGAGGCTGTTCAGGCCGAGGCGATGGAGCTTTGGGGGCCTCTGATGGCTGTGGCTTGTTGGACTCTGCAGGAGGCTGCTTCTCGACATCGGCGGGCTCCTTCGGCTTTTCAGTAGCTGTCTCTTCTTTTGGCCCAGGAGCGCCACCTAATTCGAGTTTGACCAAATCCTGGCCAACCGTCACAGTGTCTTCTTCGTTCACGAGGAGCTCCTTAATAGTCCCAGACTCAGGCGCATTGACCGACACGTCGATCTGCAATGGGTTGGCAAAACTTTCAAGCAATGTGGACGGTATGTGGCATTCGCTGCAACCCTACCTTGTCTGTCTCAATTGTAGCGATTTCTTCGTCCCGCTCAACGTAATCGCCCACCTCTGCCCAACGGTAAGTGAAAGATTTGCAAACTGGTTAAGAGACGTACGCTTCGAAAATTGCTTCAATGTACCCTCGGTGATCGATTCTGCCATCTGAGGGACCTTCACTATGGTATCAGCTGCAGCGAGATCAGCGAAGAACGTCATAAGTAACTAAAGCAAATTGCGATACCGTAAGTTCTGATCTGATAGCCTCCGAGGCGGGCGAGACTGCTCCGGGGTATATTGGCTCTATGGAATGTCGACGGTCAGCCAGAGCAGACAAATGAACATGAACCTCCGATGTCCTTACCCCGAGGACGGAGCATGCAGCAAACCCGCACCAGTCTTGTGCCTTCTAAGCGCCAAAGAGGTAATACTCCTGCGAGCACCAATGCAAGGCAAGCGGGAGCATTGAGCTGTCCGAGGAATAGACCTCAGGTGTAGCTCTGACAGACGGTGAAATGGTAACCTAGACGCCATATTTCACCCGACTTGGTTGGGTAGTAAACAGAAGTCAGGGAGCAGGAGAATCTGGCAGGATTGTCTGATCCGAGTAGAGAGGAAACGTATGGCCCCCGAATAACCTACTGAAGACCTGTTCAATACGTCTTCACTCAACGTTGCAGTACGAAGGTACAGGATAGCAGGATAGCAGAGTGACGGAACTTTAAGTTAGCGTAGTGAGTGACCAGGGACGAAAGCTCAACCCCGGGCCGAAAGAACCGGAATTTCCCTCAGCAACGCACGCACATCATCTGCGTTCCATGCGCCCGGTGGATGACGGAGTATTATTATTACGCTTGTTCGGCTTTCCCTAAAGACCAACATGGCAGATTCGGCGCACCCTATCAAATTCACTTGGTATGCATCTCAAGAGAAACTGCCTTGTAGTGAGTGGACAGGATTGCGAACAATCACTAGAAAATTTACAAATTTGTTCTTCATCTAGCGTTCCCTCTCTGCAGTCGGTGTGTCAGGTCTCAGGGTCTTCTTCCCCTACGACTTTGACAGAGAGAAATCATGTCTGCTAACGCCGTTGCGTAAGTTGCTCTCAGAAGGAAGAATAGGCTGCGTTGCTAATCTCAACTTCGCTTTTCAGGTCACTCTACCGACGGAGTCTCAAGCTTGCCCTTGACTGGGCAGTTCACAGACACGTATGGAGAGGACAAGCTGTGTATATTCGGTCCCTGTTTGAGGCAAATAAGGACGTCCGTGATCCTCGTCAACAAAGAGTAAACTCCCTATGGCCCCAGCAACGTCTGGCCGTTGCACAACCCCAAGTCATCAGCTTATACAAACAAATATGGCAGGTGCTTCTCCGCGAAACCGAAAAATTACTGGAAACTTGGAAACACCCGGACCCGTACCGCGCACCTACTGCCCCTGGTGGTAAGTCTGATAAGTTAGAAAAGGGGCTGCATCATGCGCAATTGACTGATAATGTCTTCCAGGCAGTAAATATGAGAGAAACCTTCCTGCTCCGCAGTTACCTTGTATGTTACACCATTTGGATCTGTCGATTTTGCCTCGATTGACATACGTCTTAGATGCTTCTCAACATGCAGATGCCCACTGAGCTTGGACGGCGTACCAGATCCATATATTTGCGTCAATTAGACAAGATTACAATGGGTTCCCTACTCGAATATAGACATGGTGTTTTAGTAACATACCTCGGAATTTGTACCCTGGACGTTGCTTTGAACAATTATGGGAAAGCGCAGAAATGCTTGAGTGGCGTATTGTAATAACTAAGGAAGCTGCAGACCTTTTAAGTCTACATGGCATCAGATCTACTGAGATTCCCGTCGTCTCCGAAAGACAAATTTCATTAAGAAAGGTGTCGGTATCATTCAATGCCCGTAAGCATAATGTACAACCATAAATCAAAGCATGAAAAACAGAGCCATAATTGTGCCCAGTCCAGAACCCCGTTATCACATCATGAGAAACCAAAGCACGCCGATTGAGAAAACCCGAACAGAAAGAAAGAAAAATAGGTCAATTAAAGCTCCTGGCTAGGACCCTTTCCACTCTTGGGAGTCTTCTTGGGTAGAAGGTCTGAAAATTGGTTAGAAAATATAGCTAAGACGAAACCTTAGTGCAAAACTTACTTTGGTGGATGTTGGGCAAGACACCACCCTGCGCAATTGTAACGTGGCCAAGCAGCTTGTTCAACTCCTCGTCATTGCGAATGGCAAGCTGGAGATGGCGAGGAATGATACGAGTCTTCTTGTTGTCACGGGCAGCGTTGCCAGCCAACTCCAGGATTTCAGCAGCGAGATATTCGAGAACAGCGGCCAAGTAGACCGGAGCACCTATACAAAGGTATTAGGTCAGAACCACAAGACAATGGGCTAAATAGGGTAAAAGACTTACCAGCACCGACACGTTGAGCGTAGTTACCCTTGCGCAGCAGACGGTGAACACGACCGACAGGGAAAGCAAGTCCAGCCTTCGAAGAACGCCTAAATTCGAATGTCAGCATGGTTCGAATGTTCGTGGGAAACAGGGTTGTCTTACGACTGCGCGTTCTTGCTGCCGCTGGCTTTGCCTCCGGATTTGCCTCCAGTCATTTTTTCTGATTAAGTGGTCAAGGTTAAACTGTCGTAGTGGTTTTGGTAGTTGATGGTTTTCAAATCGACGCGGCGGACGTATAGTAGATAAACAGTCGTTGAAGTAAACCAAGAGACTGGGTGGTCAGCGCGAGGAAAGCCAGGAGATTTATAATGACGCGCTCAGGGTGACGTTGGCCTACCCAAACGCCCTTCAGATCACCCTCTCGCTTAGCGGGGCTGACCAATCACCAAAAAGATCATGGTCCAGCGCTCCAATAGCTTGGCTACATATGTGAGCTACGATCTGTGTGGCCTAGCACAGTGTTGGGGTTCCAAATCAAGTTAAGCGCTGTAATATTTCAGTGTAATAATTATTACATCCGTCTTGGCATGACTTCACCCTAGTGTTTGTAGTACTTGAACTTATTTACCTTGCTTTAATCATACAAATCATACCAAGCTGTGACCGTATTGAAATTCTGTCTCTTTCGCGTACTTCAGATCAACTGGGGGTTTCGCAGGCTGGTATAAGTAGCGCGCCTCCCTCGTCACCGCGTCTCCATCATTCTCATCTTCCTTTTCAATCCATCTGCACAACGTTCGAACGTCAAGTTTTCTCAACACAACTACAATCATTGTTTCGAGCTCTATTTAGTTGATAACTTTTTTTTTGATAATCTTCTACTCACAAAAATGCCTCCCAAAGCTGCCGAAAAGAAGCCTAGCACTGGTGGCAAGGCGCCCGCTGGAAAGGCTCCCGCTGAGAAGAAGGAAGCGGGCAAGAAGACCGCTGCTGCTGCCACTGGCGACAAGAAGAAGCGTGGCAAGACCAGGAAGGAAACCTACTCCTCCTACATTTACAAGGGTAAGTAATACTACTGGTTACATGTGGAGCAGAAGCTTACCAGGGTGCAGTTCTCAAACAAGTTCATCCTGACACTGGTATTTCGACTCGTGCCATGTCTATCCTGAACTCTTTTGTCAATGGTATTTTCACCACCTCGAAAACATTTGAACCCGATTGTATTCTAATCCATTACAGATATCTTTGAGCGCGTCGCCACGGAGGCGTCGAAGCTTGCTGCTTACAACAAGAAATCGACCATTTCGTCGAGGGAGATCCAGACTTCGTGAGTAAAGCCCTTATCCACTATACGAATTTCACTAATTCTTTTTCCAAGTGTTCGGCTCATCCTCCCTGGTGAGTTGGCGAAGCACGCCGTTTCGGAAGGCACTAAGGCTGTTACGAAGTACTCTTCTTCTGCCAAATAGGCATGTCGCTTCTTGCTTCTTTTGCCTTGTGTTTGTTTCTCGGGATTGTCATTTTTACTGCCTCCTTATCTTCATGGTTTTGAGGCGGTGGGTTACAGGGTGTTTGAGGATCTTTTAATGTGTCATGGGATGGTTTGATATTTTTCTTTTCTTTTTTCTCTCCTGATGCCCTTTTGGGTTGAATGTGTTCATGGTTCATTCGCGACGAGAATGCGGTGTAACATAACTCGGAATTTGGGGCTGGTTGCACGATTTTCCTTCCCCTACCATAAATCGGAATCTCATTTGCTTATGCAACATATTCTTGACAGTCGCCTCGAATTGGTGGGATTGGGGATAATATGAATAGCAGTTCCACATTGCTCCTTTGGTTCGGGTACCATATTTGGCATATCACAGAGCATCCGCTGTTTTCTTTCAATCATCCAAAACCTCTACCTCATCGATCGCCCCTTCACGGCCCTGGAAGACAGCAGTGTCTGATTCGCTGAGCACATGTACGACAGGTTTCCCCTGAACAGATACCCCGCTCTTCCAGTGTGCCCAGTCTTCTTTGTCTCTTATAATGAAGCCGATAAGCATGCTTGGATCCATGTCTCGAATGTGGATTCTCCTGAGGCGTCGAGTATGATAGGTTTCTATCTCTTCATCGGTGTATGGTTCATCGATATTGCGCTGTGGCAACGCTGGGCGGGTCTGATGAGGGTCAAGGTAAAATAGGTGTGAGCCTTGAACACCGACGAAGTAATGTGATGCTGATGGGCGTCCACTGCAGATTTGGTCACCCGTGGTCCGGTAATCTTGGATCTTTTAAGTGATAACGTACCCAGCTATTCCTACGGATTGGGGGAGTTGCAATGTGGTCTTTACCGCGTCCCAATACACTGGAGTAATACGATCGATTCCCAGTCGCGTCCCAATTAATATCAGTGTTGGCCTGAAGGACCCTCTCTCGTCGTGGGCAGCATCCAGAAATTTATCTTCATGCACATCTGCTGTATCATCAGTCATGTAGACACCAAGGTTGAGGCTTCTATGTTGAGACACAAGCGCCCTAAATTCATATGTGAGCTAAGCTAATGGGCCAATGTTATTGGGACATACTGTATGCATCTGGCGGTCGCGGAGGGCCCAAACCATTCTCCGGGATGTTTGTTACAGGACTCGGCACCATGCTGGACAAATCGATGTATTGAGAAAGGTGCATCCGGGTGATCTGCAAACTGTGACAATAGCTGAGCTTCCTGATCAGTGTTGATTCCTCGACGCCAGCCTGTAGGCACGTTAGCTCACTGCGGCTTGGATACCGGATATATTGGTGAAAGTGATGACGTTGGTTGTTACCTCGGCCAAATAACAATATGGACATTGCGTTCGCCAGGAGGCTCTGCCCTGACCTTATCATGCAACCCCATCCTGTGTCGGATGTAAATCCGTGTTGGTCAATGAGCTGGCTTCTCAGTCGCACGCTCAATGTCATTGCGGAGTACGCATCCTGTTTGATAGGCTTCGGTATTGGGTGAAAGTTCGATCTGTAGGTAATCCAGATCCTTGATTCGAAGTCGAGAAGGAACGATTCAGGCCAACCCTGTTCGTCTAACTGGCCCGGCGTTGTGGCCTTTGAGACCGCCTGGCTTGGTCCTTCTTCGTTTGCCAGTCGCATTGATTTGTGCGATGCTATGGACGCATGAGCCCAAAGAGAGGCAACTACTTTTCATCTGGCGTGGCTTACCGGTGCGCCTATTGTCTCTCTCCATGCCATCCGTTGTATATTTGGTTCCCAGGCACCAGATGGGGAATTCTGGTTGGTCGTTCCTGGGTGCAGGGTCCCAGATATACTGTATAATTCGCTTGCAGCGTTCCATGTCTACCCCATTCATTTTGAATGGCGTCTTGTAAAGGTCTGTATGTCGGTCTCTGCAGAGTGCTGAGGCGCCCTGGTCGACTAGTTTGCTTTATTGATTTATATTGTTGGTATATTGTTTCACGTCAATGTTGGTGTGCTGCCTGTGCACATCAGTACATAAAGGCTCATCCCAGTCACCTACTTGTGTCGAAATGGTGAGGCTGTGTAGGTGATGGACATACAAATGTGTATTGGTCATCTGTTGTTGCTATGATGATTTATGGTTAGCGGTGATCTCAGTAACTGTCGTCTTAAATGAGGGGTTCCGTCATACAACACCAGTCACGAGACTGTTGTATACATGCACAAATATATATATATACTCTCTCAACTACAGTAGCAGGTGTGGTATGTTACGGCCTAGAAACCAAGACCATCTACCTGACCACGAGGACACGCAACGACAACCACATATAGATACAAAGCCTACAATGGTTACATAGGTAGTGATCCATAAAATTATACAACCCTCGAACATAACCCAATGACATACATCCGTCATAGGAACGGCTGCCACCACAGATAAGGATATAATGATAAGCACGTCACATGCATACAACACCACATACACCGCCTTCAATGTCAAACGGAAGACAGACTAGGTAAATCTTGACTCCACAAAGTCCCAACCTTCAAGAGAACCCAGCAGACCGAGTTTTTCCAACACATAAGAACCGCTGTGGAATGCATACAGAAAAACTACAATGCTAGCGTGCTACTCAGAGTAAAAGAGGGCATCGATATTGAACCGACGAGGGCATACCCAGAGAATCGATCTCAGGACCGTAATATTGCCGAAGGCAAAAAGGGTGGAAGACATGGCTCGCCACAGCAGGGCGAAAGTACACACGAGCAACCGGAAGGCCGTGACAAAGACATCACACACAGGTCCGTCACCCCCACATATAACCAACCGACCATAACCAACTGACTTGTTGCAGCTCACAGGCATCCCCAGCTCTCCATGCAGCAAGAAGCACGAAACACCGAGGGGCGCAATATATGGCGGATGGGTAGTAATTTCCGTCATCAGGCGGTGCAGTTTGTGAGTGCAGGTCTGCAAGAAAACGATGAGAAAAAGCTGGAAAGTTTGGACCTGCAGCACAAGGGAATAGGAATGACCCCACCTGAACTACCACCAGAACAATGCAACGGAGAGTCCATGCGATATCCACATCCCACTATTATTGCACCGGATGGGGAGATTCCCAGGGATACCGAGCATATAGACCACATCACACCCGGAGGGGATAACACCAGCGAGGATGAAATAGTGTTTACTGGACGGCACCTTAAAACAAAGTACGCTCGAGGACCATCAGACAGAAACCGACCTCCGATATCAAGGCCACCCGGGCAGCACGACTCTAGGAGCCCCGCTCGTCGAAAGGAGCATGAAATCTCCGACTATCGCAGAGGACACGAATGTAGCCCGCAGAATAACGGTTCAACGCAGCCTTGGGTACCGCATCACAGCCACAAAATCACGATACAATCATGTCCCACACCAGACAACGCGTCGGGTGACCTACTGCATGGCACAACGTCGACCTTGCCAAAGCGAACCGAGCGAATACAACCACGTGCCATCGATGAAACTGTTGATTTCATACCCTTCAATTCCAGGCGTCCATCAATTAGGGAGCGATATTCGAGACTTCGCGAAGACGAAGAAAATGACATATTGGCCGATTACATAGCGAACATTGACGATGACTACGAAGACTACTGTCAGTGGACTGATTTGTGTCGCAGTACAAGCACGGAGTCCGACAACGGTCAAATGGACAGACCGGCGTCTATACTTGTCTCCGCTGAACTGGTCAATGCCAACTGTTCCGAGCCACCAAACAATGGGGAGGAAATAATTCCACGCGTACGCGGCCAAATGTTGGCTGAATGTGAAGATGAGAGTGACTCTGATCTGGCTTCCGGAGGTATGCCCAGTCAACTGCATCCAAACACTTATCTCATGCTGAAGCCACCAGGACCTACTGCTAAATCGAATGCATTTGCGGTACTTTGCACCAGTTCGACGGACGGGGCACATAGCTCCCCGAGCTCTTCCGAATGCAGTGACACTGAAACGAAGGGAATCGGCAAGCACTCGGAGATCGAGACAGAGAGCAGTTGTCTGTCTCGGTCGCACCGTAACCGCAGCAAAGCAAAGGAAAATCATTTCGCCTCGGCAACCGCTTTTGCTGATGCATTGGAATCGGACCCATTTTATGGATTCGATATAATGGACTTCAACAGACCCAGCCTGCGGAACAAAACAAAAGGGAAGCAGCGTGCCTTTGATCTGTCATTATCCGATAGCGAGCTGGAGCTGCAATTGGAACGGGCATGGCGAAATGACAGAGAGAAGAAAAAGACAAGGAAACAGAAGAGAGAAGAGCTCCGTGCTGGAGGCCTACTCGGTCGGAATGCAAATGCGCCTGATCTCAAAGCTAAGTATTCAAGTGGCTTCGATGTCGATGATCTGAAATCGGAAATACGCAGTTTTTTGCTATCATCGAAAGAAAGGTACGAGTTTCCCTGCAGCCGTTATTGAAAGTTTTAAAACTAAAGTGCTGAAACCCGGACTTTGTTCAGCTTGTCTCTTCCGCCCATGTCTAAACATTACAGGAAGGTTGTGCATGACATGGCAGGCGCACTGTCACTCAAATCACAATCCCGTGGCAAAGGGTCGTCCAGATTTCCCATGCTGTACAAGACTTCCCGTACCCCAAGGCATACACAGAAAACGATTACACAGGTGGAAAGAATATTATCGAAGTCTCAATTCACTCACCGTGGCCCCAAGTCACGGTCCCAGAACAACAAGAAACCTGCGAAGGCTTCTCGTGCTCGCCCTACATCATCTGTCAGCTATATGGAAGGCGACGTCGTTGGAGCCTCAGCACCGGAAATTGGAGCAGAAAACAAGGGAAGAGCTATGCTCGAAAGGATGGGATGGAGTTTGGGGACTCCGCTCGGTGCCATAAACAACAAAGGCATTCTGTTACCTGTTGCGCACGTCGTGAAGAATTCCAAGGCTGGCCTGGGATAGATAGTTTTGGGGGATCTTACAATCCCTAGTTGCATCTCCTATGGTTGTCTTTCTAAGGCTAAGTGGTGGGCCTGCAACAATTATAGAGGTTCCAACACTCAACACGCCTGTCGCACTTCCAAAGCTCCTTTCATCGGATGATGAATGGCACGAACCTGAGAAGTGTCCCTGCTAGAATGCTTTATGATATAAAAAAGGCAATTATTGTATTTATGACTATGATTACCCGCAAAACCATGATGTTTGCGGCATCTACGTCAACATAACTCCTTTCACTATGATATGGTTGAGGGAACGAGTGGATAAAGATTAATAATAGTCACATAGGTCATAAAGGGTTTGTTCAAATGCTAGTCTTTGCTACCTGATTGGGGCCTGGGCATGGTCATACTTCCTCAAGTGTGTAAAAAGCTGAGTTTTGGATGGAAACGCAGCATTGCAGGTGGTACAAATCAATTCGTGAGAGTGACCCAGGGCCTGCTGAGCCGCCTTTCGAGCGCGTTTCTGTTTGGCTTTGCCAATCTTTTTGATATCAGTCGGTGGACTCTGACCCAAGCCGGAGGCTGCCAATTCTTGAGATAGTAAATCAACAACATCGTCCGCCCTCTCAGAGACATCTGAGACATCGTCCGAGCCTGTGGGATTGATAATGCTTTCACTGTCTTCCATGATGGGTGCAATGTTTTGATCAGCATCAGCATTGCGTCCACATTGGACCTTACCACTCTCTTCATGGCTGAAGAAGAAAGCTGCTGAGTCGTTGTTGCATTGCTCTAGTTGAGCATGGTCACTGAACGGTGCCATATAGTGGTCAAGATTGAGGGACTCATTTTCTGCTCTCATCTCCCAGCGAAGCTGTTTGACCGCCTTGACGTGTTTCTTGCTACGTTCGTGCGCGTTGAATTGGTTCAGGCTCTTGAAAGCCTTCCGGCAAATGATGCACTCGAACTGCTCGAGTTCAGATCCCGAACTATCCGGATTCTCTTCCTCAGCCTCTTCTGACTTCGCCCAGTCAGGTATAACATGCTCACGCAGCTTTGCTTGATTTACTGCTCTTGATTTGGCAGCTTGTGCAGCGGCAGTTTGACGGAGGAGCTCCCGGCGCTGGGCTTCGCTTCGGATGCCACTTTTAAAGCGCGGATCCCTCTTTTTAACAAAAGCCACAAGTGATCTGACAGCTTCGTTAAATTCGCGAATACCCTCCTCTCTCAATCGCCTATTTTCTTTCTCCATCAATCTGCGCACGCGACGATCTGGAGCCTCGGAATATCTGTAAAAATCTTTCCAGGCGAAAGATTTCTTGGTTGAAAAGCTACTCCAGACGGCATAGAAGGGCCGTACGACGTCTTCGAAACTATCACTTTGCGACCCGAAAGTCGGATAGTCGACAAACTCCAATTTGTCTGCGCGACACGCCATTTCTTCCTCGAGGGCAAGCTGGGTAAATACCGCTCGAAGGCCGCCGAAGAATCCAGATGGAGAATCCGAAAATTCCATTCGAGGATTGAACTTGGAGAACAGCTTCAAGATGTCACCACAGGTTGTCATGCGGCTATCATAGCAGTATTCGCTACCACTTGGCTGCCCATCGCCACTCAAAAATGCATCTTTGTGAGTATCATACCATGCGCGCTCCTGAGGATCTGAGAGAACTTGATATGCAGTTTGGATTTCTGCAAACAATTTCGTTGCAGCTTCGACATTGCCATAGTTTTTATCCGGGTGCAGCTCGAGAGCTTTTCTTCTGTATGCTTTTTTTATTCTTGATGAGATTCGAAGAGAAGAATGTCAGCCTAACAGGCACATGGCGGGTTATAAAAGAGTTACAATCTCACTCATCTGTGGAGGCGTCATATTCTATCCCAAGGAGTTCATAATAATCTTCTTTCCTCTCTTTGGACGAAGGTCCGGCAGAATATGCATTATCCTGAAAATTTGAAGATTGAGATTGGCCCATAAGGGATTGATAACCCGACCTAGGTAAAAATAACGGAAGAAGTGTACGTAATGGCGATATAGCTTGAGTTCTGCGTCTCTAATAGATATATTTTAGAGCAGTCAGTACTTAATTTTCCTCTGCGGCTGTTTCCTATGCGGAAAGGTGTTATAATGAACCTATTTCATAATATTTCACCTTGGTAGTTACTGGCTTATTACATACTTGCTATTCTTATTACTATTAGTTAAGGATTCATCATCTTTTAGGCATTCTAATTTAACTTAATGTGGAATATAAGATTACTAAGTGTATTAGGCCTATTATAATAGTACTACTCACCTCTCTGGTAACCAACATCCCTAGGTGTAGGTGAGCCACTGAGGTCAACTGGTGAGATCGGCGCGGAGCAAGATAACTGTTTAACCAACCAACTCTTCCACCTAGTTTCAGCGGCGCCCGCTAGGGCAACCCTACCACCTTAATGTAAAAAGCCTATATTTTAAAAGGTAGATACCTTAATACTATAGGCTTAAATACTTATAAAACTTAGTATATATGGTATGGCTATGGTGGTCGATGCCATATGATGGGGGGAGATGATGATATTCCTAAGTATAACTGAGATAAGCTGGGAGATAGGGTATAAAGGATTATATAACTATTAATATATAATAGTATCCTATTAGTATAAAGAAAAAAAGGAAAAAGAAATAATAATAGTAAGTAAAATAAAGGAAAGATAAAGGAAAAAGAAAAGGTCTATTTATTAGTAAAATATTAAATAATACAGTTAATACTATATAAAATATTTCTGAGTGTAAAGATATGTCATGGGGGGCTGCGGCCTAGGGGTCAGTGGTATATATAAGCAGGTTCTAGGCTGATGAGTCTAAGGGGAATCATTATTATGACCTTTTTGGCATTATGGATAGGAGTTACCCAGAACCCTACTCTCTGATAAGATAGTAGAATAGTATCTTCTATAAATATTATAAGTAATATAAATCTAGTTCTAAAGAATACTTAGGCTATATTATTTATAATTATTAGTTCTTCTAGGGGGTCCTATATAGATTACTTTAGAAGATATATATAAGAGAGATATTATACTAATTTATATATCTAGAATATATTATATATATATTATAATATTACTAAGTTCCTAGAATATCTTTCTTTATTATTATATCTACTCTAGCTTAATACTTTATTTTTATATAACTAAGAAATCTTTTCTTAAGATTTCTAAAGATTATTATTTACTAGTTTTACTATATTTAGGGCTTATTATTATTAATTAAGTATATAGTTACTCTATACTAGATATACTCCTAATAATAACTATTTTACTTAATAAGATATATAAAACTACTTCTACTAGGCTATCTTAATTTAGTAGAGTAATTAAAAGTATAAAAGTATCCATAGAATACTCTTTATTAAATAGTAGATAATATAGTAATAATAATACCTTTATAATTAAACTAATTACTAAGGTATAAGATACTTATACCTTAGTAGTTAATAATATCTCTATAGATTATATACTACCTATATAACTACTATAGTTTATATATGCAGGTTTACTACACCTAATATAAGAAATTAATCTTATTAGATATTTATTAATAACTTTTAATAATAATTAATAGATTATTACTACTATTAATTATATAACTAGTTAGATAGTAGCTAAAGTAGTATCTAATATAAAAATAAAATATTAGCCTAATTTCTCTATAAAGATATCTTTATTAATTATAGAGTATTTAAAGAACTGTTCTTAGATAATAATACTAACTTTCTATCTCAAGTTATAGGAATTTATATTAAGATTCTAAAAATAAAATATTAAATTATAACTCTAAACTATCCTAGAACTAATAGTAAAAATAAAAATATAAATAATTTATTAAAAAAGATATTAATAAAGTACTTTATAAACAAACTAATATATCTATAAAATAAGTATCTATCTCTAGGTATTTTTATAGTATAAATATATATATATATAGATAAAGCTATTATTATTTGTTTTCTTTATAATATATATCTATTATTATCTAGCTATATATAACTTAATTAATTAATAGTCTAAAATATTAAAATATAATTAAAATATATTAACTATATATAATCCCTAGTTAATAAGAAATTATTAGTATATATAATTAAATAGAATCTAATTTAAGATAATAATATAAAAGAATCTTAACTTATATCTAGCTAATAAGTTCTTATTTAAAATAAATTCTTTTAGAAGTTCTAAAGTAAATAATTTAATCTTTATTAAATAATTAATTATACCTACTTAATATATATACTATTAGAATATTATTCACTGCAGTAGGGAGGGAGCCTTTAAATTATATAAGGGTAGGGGGTAAGCTAGTGGCCACTATATATATACTATAATATTAAATACTTCCTAATCCCCCTTTTTATATTTTTAACCTAAACTATAAGGAATATAGAGGTCCAAATACTAAATATATAATTAATAATAATTACTAGATATTACTATATACCTTATAGATATTATTAAAATTATATATACCTATTAATATTATATCCTCCCCTACCTAAGCTAAACTTTATCTATAAAGTTCTTAGTTAGTAGTTACTTATAGAATTTAGTTAGTATCTATAATCTATTCTTGATTTAATTATTACTAAGAGATATTAGGTTACCTAATCTAGTATTTTAGATATTATTATTTTTTATTAACTATTTATAGAATTAACTAAATTACTCTTTATTCTTTTATTTTAAGATTAGAATAGTAGTAGTATAGTATATTCTTTATTTAATAAGTAAGGGGTATAATTAAATTAATTTACTTAATAATATTAATAAATAAGTTATCTAAGTAATTAGTAAATATTAAATAGTATATAAAGAATTATAGTAAATATTACTATTTATAATAAAATAGTAAATAAGCCTTATAGTTAGTATATAAAGAATAGAGATATTTTTTAATCTTATATTACTATTCTTAATATAGCTACTAATAGTAAGTATTATATATTATTTATAAAAGCTTATACTAACTATATCTAGTATTTAAAAGATATTTAGTATAAATTTTATAGTAGTAAATTAGCTTATTAAAATCTAAAGATAGATATATATATACTTCTTTTTTAATTTTTATATTTCTTTTTACTATATACTAATCTATATAGTATTATTCTATAATAGAGAGGCCTTTGGGCTCTTAATAATAATAATTATATTTAAGACTAATTTATTATTAATTCTATTAATAATACTTCTAAATAATCTATTATTAATAAGCCTTTATTCTCTATAATTACTACTTTTATCAAGATAGTTAAAATATCTTTAAAATAACTAATTTTTAAGATAATTATATTATCTCTACCTAGTAATACTTATTCTAAATATTTTTAGTTTTTTTTATTAGAAATAAAATAATAATAATATATTCTTTTATTAAAGGCTCAATTTTCTACTAGTATTAAAGCTAGTTTTATAAATAATATTTCTCTTTTAGTTATAAACATTATAAATATAGTAATTAATCTCTACTTAATTTTATTAATATACTTCTTTTAGATTAATAAATTTAGTATAGTTTTATTTATATATTACTCTAAAAATAATATCTTATCTTTTCCTTCTAGTAGTCCTTTAATAAATAGAAAAAAAAAGTATATTTTATTTATAGAGCCTTTACCTACTCTAGTTAAATATTAGAAGAATAATTCTTTTAATAAGGATATTATAGCCTAGCTAATTATTATAGATATTTAAAATAATTTATATTAGCTTTAGGTAATATAATATAATCTAATTTATTTTAAAAAGATATTTAGAAAGTAAATTATAATCCTTATTAAAGAGGCTGTAAAGTAAGCTATTTTTAATAATAATAAAGAGAAGTTAAATAATTCTAATATAATCTTTTAAAGTAAGATTATTATTATTATTAGAAAAAAAGTTAAAGATAATCTTAATAATCTTTAGGCTAAGGTAGAGACTAAGATAATTAAATATAACTTCTATTAAAGAAGTTAATAAAATTAAGGAAGCCTAGCTATCCATAATATTTCTCTTAATAATTTAATAAGTATAATAAAACTTCCTTAATTAAAGCTTGTTTATAATCTTTTTTATAACTAACTATCCTTAAGTATTTAACTTTTATTAAGTAGGTAATAATCTTTTTTATCTTGATATTCTTATAATATTAAATAATTTATCTCTCTAATTACTCCTAATAAACTAAGATTACTATTATAAAAGATTTATTAAAATTTATATCTCTCCTATTAGTATCTCTTTAAGTTAATTATTTTTTTATAAATTATATATTATTCCCCTACTTAATTTATTATCTAAAAAAGTTAAATTAATTTTACTTTAATTACTTCCTAGAGTTAACTTCTTTTAATAGTATATAAATTAATTAATTTTTATTAATATATTATTAATATACTCTTAAATTCTTATTTATTAAATATATTATTTTATTAAGATATCCTTCTCTATCTATTTTAAATATACTTTTAAATATTAAGTAGATTCCTAATCCTTTTAGATTATTTTTAAATGTTTATTATATAATAATAAGGGATTATTAACCTATTTAAATATTTTATATAATTTAATAAATATATAGATTAATAATTCTACTTTCTATAATTATTAAGTTAATATAGCTAATATCTATAGTTTCTTTAGTTTATTATTAATATTAGCTTCTACTAATTATTAATTATTAATAGAATTCTATATTATATATTTATTAGATTCTATAATAATATATATATTAAGTAGATATAATTATTTAATTTAGTATAGACTAAATTATTTACTTTAGAACTTCTAAGAAGATTTATTATAAATAAGGATCTATTAGCTAGATATAAGTTAAGATTCTTTTATATTATTATCTAAATAAGATTCTATTTAATTATATATATTAATAACTTCTTATTAGCTAGGGATTATATATAGTTAATATATTATAATTATATTTTAATATCTTAAGTAGTTAGTTAATTAAGTTATAGATAACTAAGTAATAATAGATATATATTATAGAGAAGATAGAATAGTAATAGCTTTATTTGAATATAGATATATACTTTGTAAGATTAGCTACTAAGAGTTAATATTAACTAGTAAGATTAGTATAAAGGGAGTAAGATAACTATATATTACCTAAGTAAGGAGAATTAATTGCTGAGTTATAGAATACTTAGTAACTTATAGAATATCTATAGTGGATTATGTAATCTAATAGTCTATACTATTAGTATTAGCTATATATAGCAGCTTTATAGTCTGCTAAGGCCCTTAATAACTTATTCTAGAAAAATAGTTAGTAATAGGTATTTATTCTATAGATATATTAATTTATCTATAAAATATTTTATTAATATTTTTTCTAATAGGCTATTTATATTTATATTTTTATTATTAATTCTAGGATAGCTTAGAGTTATTATTTAATACTTATTTTAATAATCTTAATATAGATAACTATAATATAGAATAAAAAGTTAGTACTATTATCTAAGAGTAAATTTTTAAATACTCTATAATTAATAAAGATATCTTTATAAAGAAAATAGGCTAATATTTTATTATTTATATTAGGTACTACTTTAGTAATTATCTAATTAATTATATAGTTAATAGCTATAATAATTTATTAATTACTATTTAGAATTATTAATAGATATATATCCTTCTTTACCAAGTATTATATAGCTTTATATTTAAGATTTAATCTTAAAGACTGTATAATTTAGATATCTCTTTATATTATTAACTATTAAGTATAGGTATAGATTACTCTAAATAAAGCTAGATAACTAAAACAACTAAATTAATTATAGAGTTAAGATAAAAAGTCTTTCTAAAAAGAAACCTTGAGATATAGTATTTTAATAGAATTATTAAGATAGTATAATCTATTAGTAGGTTAGTAATTAATATATTTTATTTTAAGTTAAAAGTTAATACTAATATTTTAATTTATATTTTAATATTATCTAATATATTTAGATCTTTATCTTTTAGGAATAAAATAATTAATAAATATTATTCTAATTTAGAGAGGTAGAATAGTATATAAAGATATTTATTATTAGTTATCTACTATAATTATATTATAGATAAATTAAATATAGATATATATACTCCATTTACTAGACCTTTTTTAATAAAGTTAGATTAATAATTTATTATATTAAAGATAATTACTTTAGTTCTCTTATAATACTAGATAACTAGATTATATATTAAAAACTCTTTAATCTAATATATAAGATATTAAAGACTTTTATAATCTATTATAATTATAATAGATTTACTATTATTAAAGTTTCTTAATTATAAGAAGTTCCTTCTTATATATAGGATAGTTTTTAGTATTATTAAGCTTTTATTTATTAAATACTACTAGATACTACTATCCCTTTTTATTTTATTATAACAATACTATACTAATGGCCTATTTAGAGGTATTAGTCTTAATTAATATAGTAATAAAGGATTAATAATTTTAAGAATAGGTATATAATTTATTATATTTTAAGTATTATAAATACTTACTAATATTAAGTATTCTAGACTATAAATTAAGATTTCTTTTTATAAAGTATCTAATTTCTTTAAAAGTTTATAAAAGGAGCTATAATTCTTATAAACTTATATATAAAATATTAGTAATATATAGTTAATCCTAGAAATTATTGAATTTTATAAATATTTATTAGTTTAGCTATATTTTTATAACCTTAATTTTTATAAATATTAGTTAAATAAATTTATTACTAATAACATAATTATAAAATTCTAGTTTTTCCTTAGTAAATATATACTTAGAAAGTTTTATATATAATTAATATTCTTAAAATTAATTAAGTACTTATTAAATATATTTCTAATATTCTTTATCTAGGTCTAAAAAAATTAAGATATTATTAAGGTATACTACTATAAAGTTAAGATCTTATATAATACTATTTATTAATATTTAGAATATTAAAATATTATTAAGTCTAAATAGTATTGCTAACTACTTAAACTTACTAAATAATATATTAAAGCTATTTTTAGAATTAATAATTTATTTATTTATAACTACTAATATCTAGAGAGAAGATTAAGTTTTAAAAAAAATTTAGCTTATCTAGCTTAATCTAGAAGTTTTTAAATTTTTAATAGTAAATAGATATTTTTAATAATTAATATTAAGTAAATAATAGTTAATATATATTATTATTTTTTTTAGTTTAAAAATAATTATAATAAAAAGCCCTAAGTGCTAGCTAAAAAATAGATAACTATTTTCTTTAATAATAATTCTTCAACTTATATTTTTATTTTATAAAACTTCTTAGGTAGTTAAACTACAGGTAAGAATTAATATTTATTAATAAGAAGTCTCTAGTATTAATATAATATTCTATTAATTTTAATAGAAGATATTTCTATAACTAGTTCTTCCCTAAATATATCTTTATACTATATAATTAAAAGGTTTAACTATTATAAATCTATTAGTATTTTAATATTTTTTTTTAATTCTTAAATAATAAATAGCTAATCTTCTTATTAATTCTTTTAAAGAGTATATTAGAGCTATTTAGTAGAGATATAATTAATTAATATCTCTAAATTAGATCTTCTAAATCTAGCTTAATCTAGTTCTAAAGATTAGTAGGATAGATAGATAGTAATATATTTTATTCTATATTCTTTATAACTATCTATCCTATAACCTAATTAATATTAGGATTAAAGTATTTTAGCTAATCTTAATCTAGAATAATATTATACTCTATAATTTTAAGAATTTATAGAGTAATAATATAGTACTATTTATCTAATTTAAATAGAGTTTAAACTTAATATAATATATATATAAATTTACCTTTTAATAGGTATATCTATAGTAGCTTAGATATTTATTAATACTAAAACTATAAAGGAGGTAATACTTAGCTAGATATTTTAATATAAATATATAACTAGACCTATAATCTAATAGTATATAGAGAGGAGTTATTATCTAAGAGGCTTTAAGAATAGTAAAGAAGTAAAGAATATTAGATTAAAAAGTATTTAAAAAAATATTAATATAATTATAATCTTCTAGCTTAAGTTATCTTTTATAAAGCTAAATAGTCTTTTTTAAGATAGTTAATTCTTCTCATTACTATTATTAGAGTTATTATAATTCTTTAGAGGTTTAAAATTATTAAATACTTTATAATTCTTAATAGTAGAAATCTTTAATAATTAACTAATACTTCTTTATTTAATACTTTATATTTCTTAACTACTTCTTACTATTAGATCTTAACTAGTTTAGAGTTATATAAACTTAGATATTATAGTTTTTTTATTTATAAATAAAATATGTATAATTAATTTAATACTAAGCCTTTTATTTATATATTTCTTTCCTATGATAATTAGGAGATATAGTAATAGTATTTAAATTAATATCTATTAGATTTATTTAGTAATTATTAATTTTATTAAAGGATTAAAGCTATATCTAAGTATATAAAGTAACTTCTATTTATATTTAATAAAATAATAAATTATATTATTTAAAGTAGTTAGTTTATTTATAATCTTCTACTTAGTAAATATATAGAATAGGTTTTAAATTAGTAATAAACTTCTAGATTAATATATTATTAAGAATTCTAGATTTAATATAATTTAATTACTTTATATATATCTTTTATATTCTTTCTATTATTTATTCTCTCCTTCTATCTTTTTAAAATTATTTTAGATCTACTTTTTAAGAATATCTAGAGTAGTAATAGTAACTATTAAATTATATTTAATTTTCTATTTATAAATATTCTATTACTCCTTAATCTATAAGGTAATACTTAATTACTATAACCTTTTAAGTTTAATAGTATTCTTCTAAGTAAGGGTTTATTTATTATAAAAGTAGTTATTAATCTATTAAAGCTACTTTACTATAGTATCCTTACTATACTTATTATTATATATAGGGATAAGCTTAATTGATCAATTTATTCCTTACTCTGTTATAGCACTGGGCTAGGCTATGCTGGAGGTTCCTAGTGAGTAGTAACTATCTAACTAAAAGCTGCCTTTGCAGGCTGGCACTATTAGTATATATTATATATATATTTAGCACCTAGGCTAGGCTAAACCCCTATAGATTCCCTTATAGATTCCCTTATTAGCTAACCTTCTTTAACTAAGGCTAAAGTTACTAGCTTTATTACCTCCCTATATATGCCCTTATGCCTGCCTAGGTGCCTATATGAGCCTATTCCCCTAGATATCTACTAACCTATTTAGAATGCTGCAGATTCCTAGGCCTATAAAGGTTATAGGGGTACTATTACTAAATAGTACTAGATATTAGTAAGCTAGTACTATATAGATATATAGGCTAGGGCTATAGATAGTAATACTATACTAATAAGAGTAACTAGTAGTATATAATAATATATAATAATAGTCTAGTAGCTATTACCTACTAGAGCTATTAATAGTTATTTACTACTAGTCTCTACTAAATATATTAATTAGCTAGTATTTAGTATAAACTATATAGTCTATTAAATATACTACTTCTTTATTAGGGCCTCTATTAGGCCTTAAAGGGTCCTTTCTATACTAGTGTATATTATCTACTAAAGATTATTATACTATATATAGCTAAATAATATATAATAAGATATCTCTAGAGCCTATCTATATAGATAGAGTGGGTTATTAGTCTAGTTAATAATTAAGAGATAATAATTTAGTCTAATCTTACTAGTCTATATCTATATTACTATACTATATTTTACTAGGGTAAGATTATTATAGATAGTAACTAAATATTAAAAGATCTTAGGGAGGTAGCACTAGAGATATCTATTATATTTAGATTATTACTTAGCCTACTTCTACTACTCTTTAATATATTATCTAATCTAGGTATCTAGAGGCCTATATATAGGGTAATCTAGTATTATAACTAGTATTTACCTACTTCTTTTATTATCTAGATACTAGTCTATAGCCTTCTTTATCTTATAATTTACCTGTTTATTACTAGTAACCCTATAGTATACTACTAACTAATAAAAAAAGATATTAAATACTAGATAAAGCTAGTTAAGCAGGTCTACTAGCTCCTAAACTAGATATTAACTAGAGGCCTATCTTAGGGTAAGTAGTATATATAGTATACCCTAGTTATTAGAATATATCTTAGCCTATTTCTATTAGCTATAGAAAGCTATTCTAGCTAATACTAGCTATACTACTACTACCTAGATATTATATAGCACTAGATCTTACTTAATAAGCTATAGGGCTAGCATTAACCCTATAATCTCTATAACTAGTACTATATATTTAATATCTATACCCAGGTAATGTTGATAGCAGCTAGGGGGGTCCAGACATACTATAGTAGTATAAGTTTAGGTAAGATATCTTTTAATATAGCTTAAGTAGTATAGAAAGAATGGAAGAGAGAGGGCTAAAATTAGAAATAGTAGCTATAGCTTCTCTAACTCTAGCTAAATAAGTATAATTATAATAATAATATTTATTCTAGAAAAGTTTAACTAAATAATTATATATCTAGACTAGCTTAGCTTAGATACTATTATTAGCTATACTCTGTAGAGGTAGTAAGGTTAAACTATTATCAAAGTTAAATATAGTCTACCTTAAAGCTATTACTATTATTAGTCGACTAGATTTAAGGGATCTCTATGCTAGAGAATTAGAATTACTATTATTTATATTATTATATAAAGAATAAGATTTAATTTAAGAATATAATTAGGGTTATAGTTATTAATAGAATTTAAAATTATTAAAATAATTTTAACTACCTAAATTTATCTTATTCTTTATAATTAAATAGTTAATTATATTATTAGTTACTTTTTAGAAGACTTAGGGTAGTCTATAATATTTCTAACTATAATATTATATTAAAAAAGAGCTAAAGAACATTCTATAATAAAATTATTACTATTATAGATATCTAGATTAGTCTAAGAAGATTAAAAATAATTTTAAAGTAATTTTACTAGATTAAAAGTAATTAATATAGAATAATTATTAAGTCTATATTATTATAGTTACTTCTAATAATTATAAAGTTATATTTTTAGAATTACCCTAATTAGATTAAATCTTAATTAAGGTTTTTAAACCTTCTTAGGAATTAAGTATTATATATTTACTTAATCTAGATATACTACTAAATAGAATATTATTTACTATAGTGGGAAGGGAGCCTTTAAATTATATAAGAATAAGAGGTAGGCTAGCAGCTACCATATATATACTATAATATTAAATAATTCCTAATCCCCCTTTTTATATTTTAACCTAAACTATAAGGAATGTAGAGGTCTAAATACTAAATATAATTAATAATAAGTTCCAGATATTGCTGCATACCTTACAGATATTATTAAAATTATATATACCTATCAATATCATACTATTATAGAACCTAATAAATATATAGTACAGAAACTCATTAATAAATAATAATTAGTAGAAATTAATATTAATAATCAACTAAAGAAACTATAAATATTAGCTATACTAACTTAATAATTATAGAAGGTAGAATTATTAATCTTTATATTTATTAAAGTATATAAAGTATTTAAAGAAGTTAATAACCCCTTATTCTATATAATAAATTTTTAAAGATAATCTAAAAGAATTAAGAATTAAGAATTAACTAAATATTTGAAAGTATATCTAATATAGATAAAGAAGGATATCTTAATAAAATACTATATTTAATAAATATAAATTTAAAAATATATTAGTAGTATACTAATAGAAATTAGCTAATTAATATACTATTAAAAGAAATTAACTCTAGAAAATACCTAGAGCTAAATTCACTTAATTTCTTTATATAATAAGCTAAGTAGAGAAATAATATATAATTTATTAAAGATTATATAACTAAATCTAAAGAGATACTAATAAGAGTAATATAAACTTTAATAAATCTTTTATAGTAGTAATTCTAGCTTATTAAAAATAATTAGAGAAGGATAAAGTATCTAATATTATAAAAATATTATATAGAAAAGAATATATTTATTTAACTTATAATTAATTACTCCAATATAAATAAATTAATTAAAAAGAAATAATAAAAGAAACTATAGATATTATCTAGTTATTATCTATCTTATTAAAATTAATATAGACTTTCTTAACTTTATTAGCTTCCTTAATAAAAGTTATACTGAACTATATTAGCCTCTACCTTAGCCTTAGACACTAAGAACTAATTATTAAGATCTAAAGCAGCCTAACTCTACAGGTAGTATATCTTCTCCTTATTTTCTTTCTCTACTTTTTTAGCCTCTATAAGCTCAGACTCTAGGGTAGTAATCTTATTACTAATGATCCTTGTCATGCCATCACTACTCAGCCAAAAAGGCATCCAGACAACCATCTCTAGCTAGGTAGGGATGACAGTAGTAGTAGGCAACACAGCAGGGACATAACAATCCTCTTATTAGGTATAGTAAACCTGTATATATATGAGCTGCAGTAGTTATATAGGTAGTATATAACCTATAGAGATATTATTAACTATAATTAGGTTAACTATAAAGATATTACTATTACTATTACTGTACTATCTACTATTTAATAGAGAGTATTCTATAGATACTTTTATAGTTTTAATTACTTTACTAAATTAAAATAGCCTAGTAAGAGTAGTTTTATATACCTTACTAAATAAAATAATTATTATTAGGAGTATATCTAGTATAGGATAATTATATATTTAATTAATAATAATAAACCCTAAATATAGTAAAACTAGTAAATAGTAATCTTTAGAAATCTTAAGAAAAGATTTCTTAGTTATATAAAAATAAAGTATTAAGCTAGAGTAGATATAATAATAAAGAAAGATATTCTAGGAACTTAGTAATATTATAATATATATATAATATATTCTAGATATATAAATTAGTATAATATCTCTCTTATATATATCTTCTAAAGTAATCTATATAGAACCCCCTAGAAGAACTAATAATTATAAATAATATAGCCTAAATATCTCTTAGAACTAGGTCTTTATTATTTATAATATTTATAAAAAATAATAACTAACTATCTATAAAAATAATAAATAAGATAATTTATTAGACATAGATACTAAAGTAATTCTAAAAGTATTATTTATTATAGATTTCTAATTTAAAAATATATATAATTATACTAAATTTATTAATAGTATAATAATATACTTTAAATAATACTATAGATTCTATATAAAAGAATACTAGAAGGTCTAAGTAGTAGTTTTACTACTTATAATAAAATATTAAATAAATAGATTAGGTATAAGGAATTATTATTATAAAATAGATATAGAAGTAATTTATCTAATTCTTACTAAGATAAATAAATAATCTAAAGATCTTAGTATATAATATCTTATAAAAGTATATAAATACTATATAGCTAGAATTATAAATAGTAATTAACTTTATAGTATATCTAGAGTAATAAAAGTCTTAGTTTATTAAAGAATATATAAAAAAATAAAAAAAATATCTCTCTAGATAAAACTACTCTCTAGTATTTAAGATAAGATTCTATATTACTAAATTATAAAGGATATCTTATATAATAACTATATTAATAAAGTTATATTTATTAAGAACTAGGTAACTAAGTATAAGACTAGTTATTTAGAAGAGTAGAAATATTAAATTAAAAAGATTATTATATATAAAATAGAGATATAGAGTTAAAAAAATATAATTTTTATAATTAAAAAAAGTATAGCTTTAGTAAAGATAAAAAGTATTATTAAATACTATAACTATAATAATAAAAGCTATATTATAGTAAAATATCTAAAGTATATAAAAAGTAATATAAGAACTAATAAAATAAAAAATTAGATAATCTAATATTTTATATAGTATTACTACTAGGCCCAGATAAAGAAACTATAGATATTATATGTCTAATCCTTAATATAGAAGTAATTATAGAAAAATTAGTTAAAAATATAATTAAAAAGTATATTAGCTTACTCCTAAGTATAAATATATAGGATAACTTTATTAGCTAATATTAAGTAGAGGAAAATCTAGAGTAGTAAATAATAAATATACCTTATAAAATCAAGATTATTAATAGTTAGAAGATTATATTATATAGAAGGTATTATATCTATATTATAGTTATAAATATATAGAGGAGATTATAGAGTATTGAAATAAAATTCTATTAAATAGATATATTAGGATATAATCCTATACTAAGATAGTTATAGCTAATAGTAGTAAATCTGATTATTAATTTTATATAATATAGTTAGAAATATTAAATTAATAAAGACTAATATAGTACTCCTAGAATAGAAATTATATTATTAGAAGAATATATAAAGGAGATCCTTAGTAATAATATAATATTTATTATTTATTAAAAAAGATAGTAAAAAGAGATATGCTCTTCTTCTTTATATTATTAATAGAAAAATTAATATTACTAAAGTAATACTATAAATTTATAAATATCTTTTTAGATAAGGAAATAAATATACTTATACTAAATATAAAGTATAACTATACTATTAAGATTAAGTTTAGAATTTAGATTAATCTATAATTTCTTTACTATAGAGCTAGAGGTCCTAAAGAGATATATTAAAGAAGTACTAAAAAAAATAAAAAATAAAATATTCTAAGAGCTCTATAGAAGTATATATTCTTTTTATATTTAAGAAAGATAGCAGTCTATAATTTTATATTAACTATTAGGATCTAAATATTATTATAATTAAGAATTATAAATTACTACTACTAATTAGTAAGATACTAAATAGACTATTAGAAGTAAAGATCTTTATCTAGCTAGATCTATATAATATATACTATTATATTTAGATTAAATTAGATAATAAGTAGAAAACTATATTTAAAATATATTATAGATACTATAAGTAATAAATAATATCTTTTAGACTAGTAAATACACTAATTATATTCTAAATATATATTAATAGTATATTAAGTAATTTACTTAATATCTACTATATTATTTAGTTTGATAATATATTAATCTACTTCTAGAATAAAAAGAAGTATAAGAAGTATATCTAAATAGTTTTATAATAATTATAAAGAGTAAAGCTATATACTAAATTTAATAAATATGTATTCTATATTAAAGAAGTAGACTTTCTTAGTTTATAATTAGAATTAATAGAGTATATATAGTTATGGCTAAAAAAAAATGAAAATTATTAAATAATAGTTAATATTATATAATATAAAGGAGATTTAAGTCTTTCTAAAGTTTATAAACTTCTATTATAGATTTATTAAGAATTATTTAAAAATTACTATACTCTATTATAAATAATAAAAAATAATAAAACTATATAATTTATACTAATATAAGAAGTACTATAAGTATTTAAAAAGTTAAAGTAATACTTTATAACTACTTTAATACTATAGTATTTTAACCTAAAATTATAGATTTAACTATAAATAAATATATTAAAATAGATAATAGTAAGTATACTTACCTAGCTATTTAGAATAAAATAATATTTAATAATATTCTAGTTATAGAAGCTTATTATAATAAAGATAAATTACTAAATATATAATTCTAAATTACTAGTAATTATTAAATATTTTAAGTAATAGAGATACTATCTAAAAAAAAGTAAGTTCCTTATATTAATATTATTTAATTCTATTAATTTAAGCTATTTTATAATAATAAAGAAGCTAAATCTTTATTAAATAAGATAGATAAAATATTTATCTATATTTAATTTTTAAATTAAATACTACCTAGGGACTAGTAATCCTATAGATATATTTAATTATTATTTAGATTATACTAATAATACTAGAATAATTAATATAGATCTACTATAGCTATTAATATTATAAAATAAGCTATATATAAAACTTTTATAACTAAATAATAACCTCCTATAAAATAAAATAAGTATATATATAGTATACCTTAGAGGGGTATAAGAGATAAATTAAAAATATCTTATAGATATCTAAATAGAAGCTACTATCTATAGATAGAATATATTATTAGATAAGAGAGATACTACTAGTATTATAGAAGCCCTAGATCTTTTAATATTATAAAATAATATAAAAAATATTTACTTTTAAAATAATTTACTCTATAGATATTTAAATAGTTATAATAGATCTACTATATATTACTTAAGATATTAATATATTTATATAGTAGAAACTATATAATATAAAAGAAGAAAATATAGATAAGCTAAATTACTTAAAATAAAAAATTATAGATAGACTTCTATAATATAAAAACTATACTTATATACTAAAGTCTATAGTGCTATATATAAAAATTATAAAAATTAATTATAATAATCTATAGGGGGTTATCACTAGTATAAATATATTTTAGAAAGTATTAAATATAAATACTTTTAATATAAGCCTATATAAGATATTAAGATATATATAAATAAGTATAATATTTACTAGAGAATTATAGTATATTAATATAAATTTTATAATAAGCTAGAATTACTATCTACTTTTACTAAATCAATTTAATAAATATAGACTTTATAATAGATCTCTTACTATTAAAATAGTAGGGGAGGGTATATAATATAATTTTAGTAATAATTAATCTATATATAGAGTATGTATTCTATATTTTTATAAAGAAAAATATTAATATAATATAGCTAGTAGAGGTACTCTATAAAAGAGTTATATTATTATTAAGTATATAGAGAATCTTATTTTAGACTAAAAGAGCCTATTTACTAGTATATTTTAATCTATCTTTTATTACTGCCTTAGGGTATATAGATAACTATTAATAGCCTACTATCTATAGATAGATAGTTAAATAGAATATATAAACTAAGTTCTAGAATACTATCTATAAATATATATTAGCTAGATATAAGATAACTAGGCAGGCTAGCTACCTATTATATAGTTTATTTATAATAATATTATATATAGTATACTAGGTATTTTACTATATTATATACTTATAGATTTTAAGGCTAGACTATAGATTAATATATTAGTTTTTAAAGATTTTTAAAAGTACTAGCTATAGTAGAGAAAGCTAAAAAAATTATATAAAATTATAAATATTACTTCTAAAATCTAAAGAGTAGATAAAGAAGTAGTATAATAAGAAATATATTAAAATATTAAGTACTAATAAATATATAATATTATAAAGAATATTATTATTTCTAGACTAAATTAGAAGTAAGTAAGTAGAATACTTAGCCGATTTAAAAGTATAGAGAAATAAGATAAATAGTTATATTAATTATATTTACTAGAATTATAAAAAGATATATAATATCTTCTATATATTCCTATTAAAACTATATAAGAGAAATACTAAGTAAGTACCTTAACTAGGGCCTATAATTATTAAAAATAGTAAAGAATAGAAGATAGCTACTATTATTTAATATTAAAAAATATATAATAAAGATTAATACCTAGTCTAATAGGATAAAAAGATAAATATAATATATAGAAATTCTATAAGTATATTAAAGATACTAAGGCCTATAAGTAGTTTATAAAGTCTATAAGAAAGAAAATATAGTTAATAAAGAGAATATATTATATTAAGGCTAAAGGCTATATATATAGTATATAATAAAAAATAAAAAATAATAATATCTTAATCTCTAAAGAAAGAATAACCTTAGATTCTATTATATAATTAGCTAGAATAAATTAGGTAGAATAGATACAGACTTATCTATAAAATAAATAAATAAATACTATAATAGCTCTAAAGAGTGTAGTAAAGCTAGTAGTTAGAATTATAATAATATTAAAACTAGCTACAGCTAAGATAAAAGTAATAATTCTATTATCAGCTAGAGCTAAAGAACTATATATTTTTTTAAAAGATAGGGTTAGTAATAGAGATAGAGTAGATATAGAGGCTAAAGAAGTATTATAAGGTAGAGGTCTACTAATTATATAGATCTAAGATTTAAATGCCTAGGCTACTTAGCTAATAATCTTATAAACAAAATTAGTAATATTAGTATATACTATCTCTAGTATAAGCTAGATAATCATAATAGTCTATACTTTAAAGAGTATAATAATAGGGAACTTTAAAAAAAAGAAATAATTAATAACTATACTGAATATAAAGTGAGAAGTAAATATACTAACTAATAAAATTAATAAGCTTTTATAATATAGATACTTAATACTTGAGATATTATATCTATTATAAAAGAATAATAGATCCCCTTCTACTAGAGTAGAAAACTATAAATAATAATAGTACTCTAAAGACGTACTATAGCTTAGATCTAACATTTATTTTTATATTTTTTAGTCTATTATTTATTAATTTTATTAGTTTTCTATTTTTCTTAGTAATTTAATATAATTTTTTATATTTTTATAAACTTTTATATATCTAATAATAAAGTTAAATTAAACTTATACCCCCTACCTAGAACCTTTTAAGAATTAAGAGAAGAAATAGCAGACATTACCTAGGCTATAAAGCTAGTAGATAAAGATTCTATACTAATAAGTATATCTAGATTAAATAAATAATTAAAGATATAAAACAACTATAAATTATAGATCTTTTATACTAATTAGAATTAGAACTTTATATACTAGAAGATTAATTTTAATATCTAAGCTAGACGTAATAGATCTAAATTATTAACTATCTATAGAGTAAAGCTTTAAAGCTAATATAAAACTAACTAATAGATTAAGTAGGTAAAGATATTACTAATATACTATATATGATAATAGATCTAATTATATATATAGATAATATATAGAAAGTAATTAAGAATACTTAGAATATTATATTAGGCTATAGTAATTTAGAATTATATTTAAATTTTAAAGAGAGATTAGACTTTACAATAATTACTTAGTATATTATGATCTTTAGAGATAGAATAGATATATATAAGTAGCTTAAAATATTAATTATATCTTATATAGCTACTCTTTTAATCATAGAGAGCTATTAAAGAAGCTACTATCTTAGTATAATATTATTATATCTAAATTTACTAAGAACTCCCCTGAGAGCCTTTTAAGAATAGAATTCTATAAGTATTATATACTAGTAATTAATAAAGAGAATAAAATATAAGGCTACTTTTAGTACTAAAGATAAATCTAATAGATAAATACTAAAGTAATAATTAATCTAATTAAATATAATTCTAGATAAGATTAATTCTAGCTTAACTATTAGAATATATAAATATATAGAATTAATTAAATTATATAGCCTAGAGAGCTTTATATAAGATAGCTCCTCCTTAAGATAAGAATTATTTAGAATATATTAATAAATAGAGATAGAGTAATATATATAATAGATAAAGTAATTATAGGTTCTACTATCTACTAGACTATAGACTAGTAATACTATTATCTTATAGGAGATAGGCCTTAATTATAGAGGCTACTTCTAGATATATAGTATTAGAAACTACTAAAGAGATCTATTATAAGATAGTTGAATTAGATAAATACTACTTACTTAGCTACTTAGATTCCTATAAAATATATAAATATTTATTAATCTTATAGGAATAGCTATTAAATATAAAAATTTATTAATTAAACTAATTTCTTTAAGATCTAACTAAATTATATTAAATTAGATTATTATTATATTCTAGATTCTAGAACTATATATATAATCTATATAAATAAAGCTAAAGTAATAAATAAACTATTACCTATATTAACTAGATAAGAAGGGATATTAATTTAAAACTACTAAGGGAAGCCTCTTATATATAGTAGGAGAAGAAAGTTTAATTCTTTACTACTATATAAGAGATACTATTTATAAGTAATAATAATACTTATATTAATTAATTAGTTTATAAAGCTTAGATATTAATATAACTCCTATATAAATATCTTAGAATATAATAATAGAACCCTATTTAGCTATACTATATTAGATATAGATCTTACTAATATTAAAAGTACTATAGTAAGCTAATTTAATAGCTATAGTATTAACCCTAATAGAGATATATTATAGGCTAGGATGTTATAGTAAATCTAGGCTAAATTTAATAATTAAAAAGGTAATCTCAATAGTAATAAGATTATTAGATTAGATTAATTCTATTATAAGGTATATCACCTAGCTAAGGTAAAGAAATAGATATCTTATAAATATAGATTAAGTAAAAAGTCTAGGCATTCTTTAGTATATTAATCTATAGCTAGTAAGCTATAGAGAATATATAGATATTATTACTACCTTATTAGTATAAATAATTACTTCTAATTCTAATAAATTAAATAGTATAAGACTAAAGAATATAACTATCTAAATGTCTAATTAGATAGAATAAAGAATATAAGCTTTTAACTAGAAAATATATTCTAATTTAGTATATAGATAGCAGAACTAAATTTAATAAGTTTTATAGGTTAAAGATAAAAAAATTATTATTATTATACTATCTCTAGGGTCCCTAGAGATAAATAGTATTATAGAGATCTATAGAGGCTACTAATAGTATAGCTAGGATGATATTAATTAGTTCTAGCCTATCTAAATACTTATAGCTATATATAATAAAGATAGTTATTTATATTAATAATTACCTAGTTCCTAATAGTAAAGATTATATCCTAATTACTAAATAGTAGAATATCATTCACTGTACTAGGGAGGGAGCCTTTGAATCATATAAGGGTAGGGGGTAGGCTGGCAGCCACCCTGTATATATCCCCCTTATATTAAATAATTCCCAATCCCCCTTTTTATATTTTGACCTAAACTATAAGGAATGTAGAGGTCTAAATACTAAATATATAATTAATGATGAGTACCAGATATTGCTGTATATCTTATAGATATTATTAAAATCATATATAATGATATTACATTAGTATAGAGGTCTAGGAATTAGTAATCTATTTCTACTATTAGATTATCTCTAACTATTTAGTATTCTAATATATATCTATATCTATAAAGAGGACTATATTTAGGCCTATAAAACTACCCTTTATATATATAAAGTATTATTAGTTAGATATAAAGAAGATAATAGTTATATCTACCTAGGCTAGATACTAGAAATAAATTAAATTATCTATATAAGGGATATAATATTTAAAGATAGATATAGAGAAGATAATTATAAAGATAATATAGTTATAATAAAAAGGTCCTTACCTAAAGGACCCTACTAATCTAGAACTACTATCTAGCCTAGATATAACCTCTAAAGCTAAATTAGATGCTAGTAAATAATCTAATTTATATATTCTAACCTTATCTTATTAAGACTAGTAATTAAGCCTACTAACTAATTAATTAGAATACTAGAGTTACTAATTTAAGAATAAATTTAAATAATTACCCTAGATCTTTTACTTATATACCTAGATATATAAGCTAAGTAAAGATCTTACTAAATATATAAGCTAAAGTAAGCTCTTATCTAGATAGGTAAGATAAACTAAGATCTTAGTTAATCTTAATCTAACTAGCTACTTAATATTAACTTTTACTAGAAGAACCTCCTATATATCCTATACTTTAAGAAATAGTAGAAAGTTATATATAAATTAAATAAGAAAGGAAATAAATATTTTAAGAGTAAAAATAGATCTAAAGATCTAATTAAGCTACTAGTAAAATTAGCCCTAAGCTAATAAAGGCTCTATAAGTATTATTAGTATAATAAATTACTTACTATCCTAATAGTTATAAATATAATATAAGTATCTAATACTAAGCTAATTATTTAATAAGGCTATAAAAGATATCTAATACTTAGATAATAACTATAAAGATCTAAAGGAAGATTTTAAATAAGTTAAATAGTAATATATTTATAATTATTTAAATTACTAGATCTAGTTACTAAAGATATTTATATACCTTAAAATTAGACTAAATATTAAGATCTATTTAATATACTAGAAGATCTAGTACTATAAGTACTATAAGTACTATAAGTACTAAAGTCTATAAATCTTATTTAATTTTAGTTATACTACTATTAATAAGGTCTAGGTCTTATACCTTAACTTACTATTAAGAATATCTAAATAATCTACTAAAAGAAAACGACTATAATAGCTTCTAGATAAACTAAATAAAGAAATAGAAAGAAAGTATAGAATCTTAGAGGGTATAATATTAATATAACTAGAAGAGGAAGAAGATATAAATATAATATCTATATTTAGATATATCTTTCTATTAATTTTCTAATTATAACTATAATATAATAATAGCCTATCTTTATAATATATTAAGAAATATATAATCTATGTATATTAACTAACTAGTTTTAAATAAAAAGGGAAAATCTATAGGATTCTTAAGGCTCTTTATAGACTATACTAGTCTGCTTTCTTATAGAATAAGAAATTTAATAATAGAATAATATTAATTAGATTTATATAATTAGTAGAAGATCCCTAATAGGTATTTACTAGTATAAAGATAATAAATAACTACTAATCTATATTAATAATATACTCCTAATATCATTTATACTAGATAGAATTAAATTAATTAAATTATAATTAGGAGATCTCTTTCTTATTAAAAAGTTAAAGAATCTTCTTAATTCCTTAGATATAAAATTATAAGAAATAGAGAATATTAAATAATTATAATATTCTAAAATATCTATATAGATAAAGATTCTAGCTAAAGTAGATATATAATAATATTCTAGAAATTAAATCCTAATATAGCTAGGTTAGAAACTAATAAAAAAAGAAGATAAAAAAGATCCTCTATAAGAGGCTATTTATAAGCTTTAATAATATATTAGCTAATTAAATTTAATTAAGTATTAAATCTTAGCCTAATATAATATATTTAATATATTAACTATAATCTAAAGCTATAAAAATAGATAAAAATAATTTAACTATTATTAAAGCTATCTTCTAATATCTATAGTGGAATCTATATAGAATTAAACTATATAGATACTCTAGTAAAGGTATTAAAGGTTATATTAATTTATTATTTTAATATTACCTAAATAAGAAGTTAAACTAAGGCTTATATTTTCTTCTTTATTAGCATACTAATTAATATATAAAAGAGTAATTAAGGAAGCTTTTTAATAAAAAAAACTATTAAGAGTACTTTATCTAGATATATCTAATTTACTAATATCCATCTATATAGATAATAATAATATATTAGATATTATTAATAAGAGGTTTCTAACTATTAATTAGATAGCTAGTAAATTAATACCTCTTTACTAAAGATATAGTCTAATAGGGCCTTATTAATCTAATATTAATTAATAGTAAGGTTAACCCTACTAATAGCTTTACTAAGCTATTAAGTATATCTAATTTTAAATAATTTAGAGATATACTATATCTAATAAAAGTTAATACTATATAGGAAGATATAATTAATATATTTAATTAGATAAAGTATTAAAGCAGCCTAAGTAAATATCTAAAGGAAGAGATTCTTCTAAGTAATAATATAGTTATAAATAAGATATTACTAAATTAAGAAATTAGTAAGAAACTATATATACTAGATAGTTTATTTACTAGAGTCTTAAAGATTTTACTATTAGGTAGATAGCCTAATAGTATTCTAGGAGCTATCTGTCTTACTTAGATAACTCTATAAGTATCTTCCTTATACTAGATAGCTATAGAATCTAAGAGTTTATTATTTACTACCTCTAAGAAATTTATATTAAGATTTATAATTATTGTAAATATAATTTATATATATACTAGAAAAAGAGTATAATACTTTCTATCTTTGATAATATACTTAGAATATAAATTAAAAAAATTCTAGAATCCTTTAATATTAAGTATATAAAATATTTTATTTAATATTATAGTACTAAAGGAGTACTATATTATAATAATAAAAAGATTTAATTATCTTTAAACTTTTTTACTATATATATAATTAAGTTTATTATAGATTAGATTAAGAAATACTATATAAGAATATTATACTTACTTACTTAAAAACTATAATAATTCTTATTATATATTAATAATAGTGCTATAATAATTAGGGATTTTTAATAATATTATATTAGAAAAAGATAATGTAATAATAAGAAAGATTTATAATAGAGTAATATAATTAAGAAATAATAAGAACTATAATTATTTATTAATTTATTTATAAAAGAAATATACTAGCTAGAAGGTAAATTATTAAGGATTAAAACTCTAATATATTTTATATAATAAAGTATAAAAAGTTAACAATATATATCTAAATAATAGGTACTAGTAATAAAAGTTTATTTATTTATCTATATTTAAATATTAGTTAATATTATTTTATTAATTTACTTATCTATATTTATAAATAATAATATTTACTCTAATTCTTTATATACTACTTAATACTTACTAATTACTTAGGTAACTTACTTATTAATATTATTAAGTAAATTAATCTAATTATATCTCTTATATATTAAATAAAAAATATATTAAGCTACTACTATCCTAATTTTAAAATAAGAGTATAAAGAATAATTTATTTAATTTTATAGATAGATAATAAAGAAATAATAATATCTAAAATACTAGATTAGATAATATAATATATCTCAGTAATAATTAAATCTAGGATTATGATTAGTAAATATTAATTAAGTTCTATAAGTAGCTACTAACTAAGGAACTCTATAGATAAAGTTTAATTTAAATAGGGGAGGATATAATATTAATAGGAATATATCTAATTATAATAATATCTATAAAATATATAATAGTATTTAGTAGTTATTATTAACTTTATCTAGTATATAGATCTCTATATTCCTTATAGTTTAGGTTAAATTATAAAAAAGGATTAAGAACCTCCTAATATTACTAGGATATATATAGAGTAGCTACTAGCCTACCCCCTATCCTTATATAATTTAGAGGTTCTCTCCCTACTATAATAAGTGATTATCTGAATAGTTAAATTATTTATTAAAGCTTGTCTTACTAAATATTTAAAAATATATCTACTTATTAGTACTAATATACTTAGAAAATAATATAGATTTACTATTAATTTTATATAGTAGAGAGTAATAATACTATTCTATAAAAATATTAAGCTTATATTAATAATATTTCTAAAGCTATAATATTATATAGATCTATAGTCTATTTATATATAATAAAAGATTATTATACTATCTTTAATAGCTAAAATACTAGTTAAAAAAGCTTAAGGTCTTTCTTATATAAGTAATTATAATTATATTTTTAAGGCTTTATAACATAAATAGATTACTTTCTTCTTATATATCTAAGATACTAATTTTAGCTATATAAATTTAATAGATTAATTAGTTATATTTTAGTGCTATAAAAGACTAAGAACATTATTAAAATTTAAGATAATAAATATTTATTATATTATTATCCTAAATATATATAACTTAGCTATTATACTACCTAATATATACCTAGCTTCTATATATATATATCCTTAAGCTATACTAGATGCCTCTAACACCTAAAGAAGCTATAAAAGCTTTATAAGTAATAGCTAATTCTAATAATCTAAATATTATAACACTTAAAAATAGTATCTAGATTTATAGACTACTAAAAGTAGTAAGTAAACTAATAGATTTTTTAATAATCTATATAATAGTTTAAATAATTATTAAAATAATTAATATTCCTAAAAATAGATAGATATATATCTACTTAAGAATAGCTAGAAAAATAAGTTAAAGAATTAACTAAGATCTATAATATTAATTTATAATTATAGTAGCACATAGTGTTGCAAGGTAAAATATATTTATTCTAATAATAAGATTATAACTAAGATAGACTCTAGGGATAGAAGTATATCAAGAGCCTTATATTAGAATGTACTACTATAAGTATAGGGGCCTATAAAAGATAGCATCCTTACTAGAAAATAAGGTATAAGAGTATAGGGAACTTAGCATTACTTAAAAAAGTATAAAGTAAGAAATAATATAACTAGATAAAATACTATAGGGAACTAAGTAAAATTATAGTATTACCTAGATAAAGATACTAGTAAGCTATTACTAATAGATAATTTACTAATAGCTATTAGGAGATTAGCTTAGTACTAAATATAGTACTTTTATTAGTTTTATACTAGTATTTAATATTCTAAGTAAGTTATTATATTTCTACTATATAGTATACTTCTTATAGTTTACTCTTAACTATTATAGCTTTAATAATATAGTTAGTAGGTACTCTAAATAGTCTCTTAATATTTAGTATTATAGTAGGATATTCATTTATTATAGTAGGGCAGAAGCCTTTAAATAGTATAAGGGTAGGGGGTAGGCTAGTAGCTGCCCTATATATACCTTATTAATATTAAGGAGTTCCTGTCCCTTTTATATCTTAATCTAAACTATAAGAAATAGAGAGGTCTAAATATTAGATATATAATTAATAATAACTACTAGATATTATTATATATAATCTTATAGATATTATCTAACTTATAGATATATACCTATTAATATTATATCCTCCTCTACCTAAATTAAACTTTATTTATAGAGTTCTTAGTTAGCAGCTATCTATAGGACTTAGTTAATATTTATAATATACTCTAGATTTAACCCTTATTAAGATATATTATATTACCTAATTTAGTATTTAGATATTATTATTTCTTTATTAATAATCTAAGGAATTAACTAAATTATTCTTTATACTCTTAATTTAGATTTTTAGACTATTAGAGCTACTTTCTTATTATTTTTATTTTTTTTAACTTCTTTAATATTATCTTAAATATCTTTATTTCCTTATAATAATTATTATAATCCTAAGTTATAAAGGTACTCTTATAACTACTTAATATAAATAAAGTCTTCTTTAGACTTAATAAAATTTAATAAAGTCTTATTAAGTTACCTAATATTAAGAGAGATATTAAATAGATATTTTTAGAATAATATTAATATTATTAAGAAAATTATATCTAAAGCTTATTAGAATATAATTCTACTTTATTACTATAGAGTTAAGTATAAAGAAGAATATAAGTTTTATAAGAAAGTATAGATATTTTTTAATACTATATAGCTACCTCTGAGATTAAGGTTAACTAGTAATATTATACTTTCTTTTCTAGTACTTATACTAATTATATCTAGATAATAAGATAGTATCTTATTCTTATTATATTAATAAGAATTATAGTTAGAATACTTACTTTAATATATATAAACTTTCTTTTCTTTTTTCTTTTTCTATTTATATATTACTAACTAGAGTAATACTATCCTAAAGAAAAAAAGTTTATTTATTATTCTTAAAAATAGTAGTTCTATCCTTGATTAATCTCTTACTAAGAATAAGTTAATTAAATCTAAATCTATTTCTTTAAAAAATACTTTATAAGAGTACTATAGAATTTATATTTAGTAAATTAAGTCTAGCTACTATAACTTAATTAAAGATAAGAAAAGATTTAATAATCTTTATATCTTTTTTATTTATTTTAACTATAGCTACTACTTCTAAGGATAATTATAATATTTTTAGTCTTCTTTACTTTAGATACTTTATAACTAATAAATTTAGAATAGTTTACTCTTATTCTTTATTATTTTATATATTTTTAATAAGGCTAGTTTTTCTTCTATTATTTCTTTAGACTTAAATAAAAAATACTATTATAATAGTATTATTAATAACTTAGTTATTCTAAAAAAGAAGAAGATAAATACTCTTAATAATATAAAGTTATCTTAGTCTATTATTTAAGATAATTAGAACCTCCTTAATAAGTTATAATAGGTATAGTATAATCTAATAAAGTTTACTATAATTATAGATAAGTAGATTTTAAATTTTAAAGCTCTTAAAAAGACTAAAGAGGAGTTTCCTAATAATCTAAATATATTATTCTAGAATAAGATTACCTTAACTATTATTTTAACTACTATTAATAATAGTAATCCTTTCTATTAAGATAGAGATAAAGACTAAATTTAATAGTTAAATATAGCTTTTATTAAGGAAGCTAGTAAAGTTAAGAAAGCCTTAGTTAGTTTTAATAAATCCTTAATAGGTTTATAATTATAATAAGGACTTCTTTTAGTTAAAGCTTACTTATAGTTTCTTTTTATAACTAGCTATACTTAAGTATTTAGTATTTAATTAAATAAGTAATAATCTCTTCTATCTTAATATTCTTATAATACTAGGTAATTTATCCTTCTTTAATTACTATTAATAAATTAGAATTACTACTATAAAGAATTTGTTAAAATTTATATCCTTCTTACTAATATCTTTTTAGACTTAATTATTCTTTAATAAATTATATATTATTTCTCTACTTAATTTACTATCTAAAGAAGTTAAGTTAATTTTACTCTAGTTACTTTCTAGAGTTAATCTCTTTTAATAGTATATAAATTAATTAATTCCTATTAATATATTATTAAAATCTTATTTATTAAGTATATTATTTTATTAAGATACCCTCCTCTACCTACTTTAAATATACTTTTAAATATTTAGTAGATTCCTAATCCTTTTAAGTTATCTTATTTATTATATAAAAATATGAGGTTATTAACCTCTTTAAATACTTTATATACTTTAATAGATATATAGATTAATAATTCTATTTTATAATTATTAAGTTAATATAACTAATATCTATAGTCTCTCTAGTTTATTATTAATATTAGCTTCTACTAATTATTATTTATTAATAAGGTTCTTTACTATATATTTATCTAGCTCTATAATAGTATATATATTAAGAGAGTATAATTATTTAATTTAATATAGACTAAATTATTTACTTTAGAACTTTTATATAGATTTATTTTAAATAAGGACCTATTAGCTAGATATAAATTAAGATTCTTTTATATTACTATCTTAAATTAGATTCTATTTAATTATATATATTAATAACTTCCTATTAGCTAGGGATTATATATAATTAATATATTATAATTATACTTTAATACTCTAAATAGTTAGTTAATTAAGTTATAAATAACTAAATAATAATAAATATATATTATAAAGTAGCTAGAATAGTAATAGCTTTATCTAGATATAAATATATTTATATTATAAAAATAGCTAGAGATAGATAGTTATTTTATAAATATATTAATTTACTTATAAAATATTTTATTAATATCTTTCTAGTAAGCTATTTATATTTTTATTCTTACTATTACTTCTAGGATAATTTAGAGTTATTATTTAATATTTTATCTTAAGGATTTTAATATATTACTATAATATAGGATAGAACTTTAATACTATTATCTAGGAATAATTCTTTAAATACTCTATAATTAATAGAGATATCTTTATAAAGAAAATAAGCTAATATTTTATCTTTAGTATTAGATACTACTTTAGGTACTATCTAACTAGTTATATAGTTAATAGCTATAATAATCTATTAGTTATTATTTAAAGTTATTAGATATTTATTAGATATCTAATAATATTAATTCTCTATTATTTAAATAGATAAATACCTTTCTTTACTAAGTACTATATAATTTATATTTAAGATTTAGTTTTAAGGATTTTATAATTTAATAATTTAGATAGTTCTTAGTAATATTTTAAATATCTTTTTTATTATTAGCTACTAGATATAGATATAAATTACTTTAAAGCTAGATAGCTAAGATAACTGAATTAGTTATAAAGTTAGAATATAAAGTCTCTTTAAAAGAGGATCTTAAGGTATAGTATTTTAATAGAATTATTAAGATAGTATAATTAATTAGTAGGTTAGTAATTAATATACTATTTTAAGTTAAAAGTTTAGTACTAATATTTAATTTTTATTTTAATATTATCTAATATATTAAGGTCTTAATCTTTTAGGAATAAAATAATTAATAAATATTATTCTAATTTAGAGAGATTAAGTAATATATAAAGGTCTTCTTTACTAGTTATCTACTATAATTATATTATAGATAGATTAAATTTAATATATATCTTTATTTACTAGACCTTCTTTAATAAAGTTAGGTAAGTAACTTATTATATTATATAATTTACCTTAAAAAGTAAATAAGATACTATAGACTATATAGAGCTCTATAGCTAATACTAGAGCTACCTATCCTATTTTATACTATTACTATTAACTTTATTATAGGCCTTCTAGACTTAGGAGAATATAATACTATCTTATCTATAATAGATAAATTTACTAAGTATTATATAGCTATACTAGGCTATAATATATAGACTATACTATAATAGGCTAATATCTTACTTATATAACTTATAGAAGGTAACTAGGGATTATCTAGAAAGATTATATCTAACTATAATCTAAATTTATAGCTTAGATATAGTAAGAGATCTTTAAATAATAATATACTTAGTTATAATATACTACTATATATTACCCTTAAGTAGATAGCTAATCTAAGAGATATAACTAAATAATTAAGCTTTATTTATATATAGTTATTAGTATACTTAAGAGCTATAAAAAGTAGCTAAAAATACTATAGAACTAATATCTCTATATATTATTATATATATTACCCTTTATTTTTATATAACTATATACTATATTTGTTATAGCTTTATTTATACTATTTATATTCTACTATAGTAGATATTTATAATTACTATAAGATAAAGGAATATTTACTATACTACTATAAACTCTAATATAAATATCCTTTTAATCCTTAATCCTTAACTAAACTTCCCCTCTCCTTACTATAGTTAAGCCTCCCCCCTCTATAAAATATTTATCTATCTCTCCTTTACCTAGGTTATATTTATCTCTATAAGTATATTTACTAAATAATATAATATAATAAGACTATTTAATACCTAACTATCTATAAGTATAATTACCTAAGAATAAAATATACTAAGAGTATATAATATCTAACTATATCTTCTAGATATTTAACCTTAATAAATAGATATTATATATCTTAACCTTATCTAGAAGCCTTTAAGCTCTATATAAGAAATTCTTTAATAACCTCTTAGTTAATATATATTTTAAAACCTTAAATCCTTTCTTATCTACACTACCTTTGCCTAGTATAGTTAAGACTGGATATAGTACTACTATAAATATTATTAGTACTATAGAGAATACTACTACTAATATAGCTACTATAAAGATAAAGAAAAGAGAAAAAATACCCTTTACTACTAAACTTAAGTACTATTATACTAGCTAAACTAAAAAAGCTAAGATTAAATCCTAGACTTAAGATAGTAATTATAAAAATCTAGTATAAACTAAATTATATTAATAAGAAAGTATAGTAGATTATATAAGCCTAAGTAGAAGAAAAAGATAAGGTTAGGACTAATATTACTATACTACTAGTACATATAGCTATATAATATATATCTATATCTATCTTAATCCCACTACTAGTAGTACTAATTATATACCTAGTATAATCCTCTATTAAACTAATATAAGTAACTATCTCTATATAACTAATATAAGCAGCTACCCCCCTTATTAAACCTATATAAGTAGCTACCCCTATAATAAGCTAGTATAGATAGTAGTACTATAGATATAACCCCCTAAATAATATAGACTATATTCCTTTATTAGATTTCTTTTAGATAAATTTAAAATAGTTATTAACTTTAGAATAACTAACTATATTAGTAATACTCCTAAACTAATACCTTACTTTATAGAATCTATAATACTACTAATTAAAGTTAGTATAACTACTAACTTTAGTATTATATATAATAATAATATAAATACTACTATTATCTTTAGCTTTAAACCTACTAGCTAATATATTATACTAGCTAATAAAATATATAATATTATAGATATCTAAGGTAGTATATTATAGAAGGAGTATATTTACTTTAATAATAATATACTATAGAATAGTACTATATAAGATATATACTTAATATATATATCTAGTTAAAAGGCCTCTAGGAAGAGGTATTATTTAACTATAATAATAATATAATAAAGTAGTATATTATATAATAGAAATAAGAATATAATATTACCTATAATAATTAGAAGTAAGATAATTTTATAATATTTTCTAGACTATTTATTAATAATAGCTTCTATAATCTAGATTAATAGATATAAAATAAGCTTACTAGAGATAATCCTAAGAAAACTTTACTATAAGAGATTAGAGTAATCTATCTAAATTATTTATAAGTAATTATATATATCTAGAAGTTTAGAAATAGATTAGCTAAAGATAGTACTCCTAAGAAGATAGCTATAATTAAGAGTATAATATAAAAGCTTTATACTAAGGTATATTCTAAAATTATAAAGGTAGTTAATATACTATTATAACTAGATTTTAACCCTAATACTAATAATAAAGAAGACTTTATTAATATTAACCTTAGAGACTATATTAGCTAGTATATTAAGTACTATATAGTATAGAGAAATATTAAAGTTAAGGCCTATAATAATACTTTTAATATTTTTAAGATTACCTTATTAGATATAATTACCCTCCTAATATTAATATAGTCTTAAGGTCTTTACTTACTCCTTAAAGTTAATATAATCTACTAAGCTCTCTTAGGGACTATCTACTAATAGATTAATTAAAGTATTTATTATTACTAGTAAGCCTAAGAATTAATACTATATTATAGATACTAAAAAGCTCCTATAAAATATTAAGAACTAGTTTAAGTTATTTACTAATACCCCCTTTTTAAGTAACTTACTTATTACTTAGCTACTCCTTACTACCTTTATAATAAGATTATAGGCACTACTTACCTAATTTTATAATATTACTTTATTACTTAACACAGGTATAACTATACTCTACCTTTACTTAATATAGGTATAACCATACTCTACTTTTACTTAATATAGGTATAACTATACTCTGCCTTTTACCTTACCCTAGATATAACTATACTCTACCTATCTTAATATAACTATACTCTACTGATTAACTAATATTCTCTTTTCTTTTTACCTTCTTTAAGTTACAGCAAGGTCACTACCTTTTATAGGGCCTCTATATATAGTAGCACTTATATAAGGCACCACCTTATCTTCTATAGATATATATATATCTCTTAGGGATAATCAATCAACTATCATCATAGGATACCCCAAGGTGCTGCCATAACAATATAGTTATATTTCTCTAGATATAGAGAACTAAGAGGTATTTAGCCTTAGCTTTATCTATCTACTTTACTAAGATAATAATAATAGAATATATAGATAGACTTCTTTATTAGTTAATATCTATAATAGTATATATACTTAGTATTTATGAGCCTTTCTATAGCTTAACTTAGTAATATTTAAAAATACTTCTCTAGTTATTTATATTAATCTTTAATATTTAGAGAGTAAATAAGGCTAGTTTATATAATTAAATTAATTTTATTATTCTACTACTTTATAGCTTTACTATATAGGATATATCTAGATTTTAATAGATTTTAGTAATATCTTAGGATTATATAGTAATATATAGTTAATTTATAAAGATATATATAGAATAATAATATATCTTATTATCTTTATTAATTATATCTCTATAACCCTATAAGTAAAGTATATCTAGAAAGAAATATCTAATATCTACTAGCCTCTAGTAGCTATTATTAAATATAATACTAATTATAAATATTAAGATAATATATTTAGTAGTATAATTAATAATTAGGATCCTTAATTACTTTAGAGATATATTAAAGAATACTATAGAAGCTTATATAGCCTACTATATAATATTATAATATCTAGACCTAGATAGAAGAAAAAGGTATTAATTATATTCTCTTAATATTTATAGTTTAGGCTTACTATTTCTTATACCCTAATAGACTAGTAGTATAATCTTCTATAGTAGATGATAATATCTAATCTAGCCCTATAGCTCTATATAGATTAAAGAGGGATTTAGGGCCTAGTGGTAATATAATATTCTATTCTAAATTAGACTTAGTAGTAGGTCTCTATAGTTAGTAATAAATATAATAAGAAAGAATTCTAGATTAGGTTAGATATTAATAATAAGATAAGAAGTAGATAGTTTTCCTTAGATAAAAGACTACTTACTACTAAAGATAGGGTTAAAAATAGTAGTTACTAGCCTTTTCTCTTTTAGGATGCTACTCTAAAGTATATATACCTTATATACTACTTTAGGCTTATAATCTAGTACTTCTAGAGGGGAAGATATAGCTTTAGTATTCTTCTATACTATCTCTAGTATTAAAGTATTACTAGGGTTATAGCTATTATTATAGTAGTTTTAGTAAGGAAATACTATATTACTATTTAGAATATTTTAGAAGAGTATAGCTAAGCTTCTAGATAGTATAGTTTAATAGGCTTAGAGATAGCCTTAGTTCTTCTATTAGATTTAGATAAGATTCTCTAAGGTAAGGGATTTAGATAGTATAAGGTAATATAGTTAAGATAGGTATTTAGATTAGATAATCTAGTATAGTTTAGAAAGCTTTAATAATATACTATAATCTAGTAGCTAATTTTAAGAATCCTTTTAAATAGAATAAGTAGCTATTTAGATTATATAAATATTAAGGTTTAGTCTTATCTAGTCTATAAGAGTCTTTTACTTATAGTGGTTTAATAAAAAGGAAGATAGTTTAGAAAAAAAGATTTTAGTAGAAGAGTAGAGCTTAGTCTAATGTCTTAAATTAATTTAAAATATATTACTATTTTATAGTAGTATATAGTATAGTAAGGTAAAATATATTTATTCTAATAATTAAATTATAACTTAGATAGACTCTAGGGATAGAAGTACATTAGGGGGCTTATATAAGAATATACTGCTATAATAATATTATTAGATTATTAATAAAATATTTGATAGCCTATATATTTTAGGAAGAATAGATTTACTAATAAATATTATTTTATTAGGGGCCCTAGTATATATTCTAGATACTAAAATTTAATCTTAATCTATACCTAAGCTATTAAAATTTAAGAACTCTTTATTCTCTCTAACTTTTATTATTAATTATATAGTCTAAAATAAGATAAAGAGTAGAGTGTTAATTAATTTTTAATATATTAATATAGCTATTATCTTAGATATTTAACCCATACTATTATAGATAGAAATAATAGTAGAATATATTAGGTATATATATATCTTTATTATAGATATAATAGCTATATTTTATTAATAGTTATTATATCTAGACTTATAGTAGTTCATAGGTATAGTTATATATTAGGGATAGGAATATTTTTTATATATTTAATATAATTTATTAATAGTATTCCCTATATATAATAATAAATTAATTTAATATTTAGAACTATAAAGTATTTCCTATATATCTATATTAATAATTTTATTCTATTTAGTAAAACCTTTAATTATAAATAATATTTATTAGAATTTCTATATAAATACATAGAGATAAGGATTATCCTCTCTTTTTAAAAGATATTTATTATATTCCTATTAATATAACTATTAGGCTAGAATATATTATTACTAGATATAATTACTATAAATAAAAAATTAAAGCTATATTAGAATTAAAGTTGCCTATTACTTTATTAGACCTTAATATTTATATTAGTTTAACTAGATAGCTATAATTATATATTCCTTTCTACTTAGTAATTATCTAGCTATTATAGGATAGAAAAACTTAGTAATTAAAAAAAAGACTATTTAAAGAGAACGCTAAATAATTTTATACTAAATAAATTCTATTAGATAATATTACTAGTAAGGAGTAAGAATCCTTCTATAGTATTTAAGACTATATAAAGAATAGATTAATACTTATATACTAAAATCTTAATTTACTTTTATATGCTAATATTAACTTATCTAAATACTAAGAATATAGGACTATACTTTTCTATATTTAATATAATATATATAGATCTATTATTTAATATTATATAGAACTACTCTAAAGAGCTATTATTAGAAGCTATATAATTAATTATATATCTTAGCTATACTTTAATTATCTAAAAAAACTACTAGCTTACTAAGCAAGGGGTTTCTAGTTTTATATAACTATTATATAAGATCTAGTATATAGTTAAATCTAGTAAAACTAGCTTTTATATTTATATATATTATATAATTATAGTAGATATTATTAAATAGATAAGTCTAATAATATTTTTAATAAATAAGTTAAATTTATAGCTAGTATAGGCTTTATAATACTATTAACTATTTTTAAATATAATATTATTTCCTAAACTAGGTAAGAAATATATTATTCTAAATATATTATCTTAATTACCTTTTTTATAAAGGATAATACAGAACTAACTATATTTAATATAGACTTATTAGATATTTATTTAGTTATTACTTTCTATAGTAAATATTTATAATTAAAAATATTCATTAGTTTAGTACTATTGAAGAGAATAAAAAAAGTATTATTAATAGATATTTTAAAGATTATAGATAGATTTAGGTACTATAAATACTATAAAAACATGTAATCTCTTAAATATTAGTTATCCTATTATATAAGATCTATAATAATCTATTATATATAAATAATAGATATCTATATATACTATATATCATACTTTATAAGATATTATAAATAGCTTATAATAGTAATAGTTATTCTAGTATTATAAAATAGTATAATTACTTAATAATGTAGTATTTAATTAAATAAAATACTAGATTAAAGAGTATATTTATATTATCTTAAATACTAAAAAAAATTGATATAGTAATACTAATCTTATAGAGTTTTATAACTAATTTTAATCTTAGTAATTCCCTTCTATATAATTATAATTAATATTATTATTAGTCTACTAGATACTAAAAGTTTTAATATAATAATGTGATATCAACAGGTATGTATATGATTTTGATGATATCTATAAGATATGCAACGATATCTATTAGTCGTCATCGATTGTGTATCTAGTGTGTAGGCCTCTCCATTCCTTATAGTTTAGGTTGAAATATAAAAGGGACGGGAACTCCTCGATATCAACGAGGCACGTACGGGGTGGCCGCTGGCCTACCCCTACTCTCGCACAATTCGAACGCTCCTTCCCTACTGCGATGAATGAATATCCCAATAATATTAATTACTAATAAGTTTATAAATTTTATAATAATTCTACTAAAATATATAATATAAATTATTTAAAGATAGATAGTTACTTTACTATCTAAACTTAATAAAAAGAACTAATAAATCCTTAAGATTATTATCTTAAACAGAGATCTAAAATTTATATCTAAAGTTTAATAATAATTTTTTAAAATATTAAAAATTAAATAAAGGTACTTTATAGCTTACTATATCTAAATTAATAGATAGAGTAAATAGATAAAATAAATAATTAAAATCTATCTATAATATATAATTATATTATTTAATAAGATTTAGACTAGCTAATAATCTTATTTATTATATAGCAAATATTTAGCTCTATAAAGAATATAGTAACTAAGGTAACTTTATATAAGCTTATATATAATTTTTATCTCTTTATAATACTAGATATTAGAGTTAGGCTTTAAGAGCCTATCTTAATAAATAGATTATTTATATTCTATATAATAGTAGTAGAAGCTCTATACTTTATAGTACTTATAATAAAAAAATAATATAATAAAAGTTATATACCTCTTATATTTAAAAGATAATAAGGTAATTAGTCTTTATTAGTCTAATATTCCTAAGTATATGATATAAAGTTAATAATTAGATTTACTACTACTAGCTATAACTACTCTAGTATAAGGTTATATCCTAATATATCTATTATATAGAATTCTATTTTAATACTCTAGGATATCTACTATATAATATAACCTTCTAGCTATTAATAGCCTTAATCTAGTAAGATATATTTATTACTTATTACTCTAGGTTCTCCTTTACCTAGTATTAGCTAATAAAGTTATCCTATATATCTATATTAAGGAGTAAGCTAACCTACTTCTTAGTTATATTTTTAGTATATTTTTCTATAGCTATCTCTATATTAAGTATTAAGGATATAATATCTATAGTTTCTTTATTTAAATTAAATACTATTACTATATATAGTACTAGACTATCTAGTTTTTTACTTTATTAATTTTTATATTACTTTTTATATACTTTAGATATTTTATTATAATATAGCCTTTATTACTATAATTATAGTACTTAATAATATTCCTATCTTTACTAAAGTTATACTTCTTTTAATTATAGTAATTATATTCTTTTAATTTTAGATCTTTATCTTATATATAATAGCCTTTTTAGCTTAATATTTCTACTTTTCTAGATAACTAGCTCTTATACTTAGTTATTTAATTCTTAATAAATATAATTTTATTAATATAATTATTATATAAGATATCCTCTATAATTTAGTAATATAGAATCTTATCTTAAATACTAAGAAGTAGTTTTATCTAGAGGTATATTTTCTTTTACTCTTTTATATATTTTTTAATAAGATGAACTTCTATTACTCTAGGTATACTATAAAATTAATTATTATTTATAATTCTAGCTACTTAATATTTATATATTTCTATAGAGTATTATATACTAAGATCTTTATATTATTTACTTACTTTAATAAGAATTAGATAAGTTACTTTTATATCTACTTTATAAATAATAACTCTTTATAGGTACCTAATTTATTAGCCTAGTATTTTATTAATAAATAATAAAACTATTACTTAGATTTTTTAATATTCTTTTATATAGAATCTATAGTACTACTTAAAAATACTATTATATTATTAATAAATTTAGTATAATTATATATATTTTTAAATTAGAAATTTCTAGTAAATAGTACTTTTAGAACTATTTTAGTATCTATATCTAATAAATTATCTTATCTATTACTTTTTATAGATAGTTAGTTAGGGGTTATTATCTTTTATAAGCATTATAAATAATATAGATCTTGTTCTAAGAGGTATTTAGACTATATTATTTATAGTTATTAGTTCTTATAGGGGGTCCTATATAGATTTATTTTAGAAGGTATATATAGAGGAGATATTATATTAATTTTAGATATCTAGAGTATATTATATAATATATAATATTACTAAGTTCCTAGAGTATCTTTCTCTATTATTATATCTATTCTAGCTTAATAATTTATTTTATATAGCTAAGAAATCTTTTTTTAAGATTTCTAGAGACTATTACTTACTAGTTTTATTATATTTAGGGCCCTCTATTATTAATTAGATATATAGTTACTCTATACTAGGTATACTTCTAGTAGTATTATTTTACTTAATAAGGTATATAAAACTACTCCCACTAAGCTATCTCAATTTAGTAAAGTAATTAAAACTATAAGAGTATTTATAGAATACTTTCTATTAAATTATAGATAGTATAGTAGTAGTAATACCTTTATAATTAAATTAATTATATCTCTATAGATTATATACTGCTTATATAACCCCTATAGTTTAGCTATATATAGGTTCTCTATACCTAATACTTTCTACTTTATATATCCCAGAATTATAGTTATATACTTCATAAACTTATCTATTACTAATATAATAGTATTAAAAGCTCTAGTATTTAGTAGTATAATAATAATATTAATAGTAATAGTATAAAATAGAATAAGTAGTATAAAAATTAACTCTATTATATTATAGGGCTAGTAGTATCTAGTCTGCTTTTACTAATACTCTAGATAATATTAAATATATTACCTTATCTAGTATTTTTAGTAATTAAATACTAGACCCTTAGGGAGCTTAATAGTATAATTAACTCCTAGATAACTATTTTTATTATATACTATCTAGAGTATTAATAGTATATATAGGGTATATAAGGAACTATTATTTATATAGAGAAGACTATCCTATATATTATAAGGTAATATAACTAGGATAATTAACTTATTATTTTATTAAAGAATTTATATAATCTTAGATTATTATTTATCCTTTTAGTAATCCTTAATATTCTTTTATTTAAGTTACTAATATAGTAATACTAACTATAACTAGGTTAGTTTATATATTATTATAAAAGGTATATTTAAATAGGATATTAAGCTAATTAGAGTTAAATATTATTAGTTCTAGTTTATCCTTTATAAATAATAGAAATTATAATAATATATCTAGTAAAATATATATTTTACTAGATTTATAAAATACTATTAGATTTAGAAAGAGCTAGATATATTATAATATATAACTAAGTAGATGTTTAGCTTATCTATTAATAAGGTAGATAGACTAGTTTATTTATATAATAATAAGAATTATTATTTTATAATAAACTTTTTTATAGCCTAGGCTGTAACTACTATTTACTATTTTATAAAGAGTTACTAGTACTCTTTATTTGAATTATTATCTAAATTTAAGTTTAAACTTATTCTACCTAAGTTTTGTAAAGGCCTCTTACCTAAATTTAAGCTTAAGCTAAAAAAGAAATCTAAATTATTAAATATAAATTATATTAGAAGGCTTCCTAAACTCTATATAAAGTAATCTCTAAGACTAAATAAGTTAGTACTTCCTCTCTTCAATATCTTATAGAAAGAAGTTAAAACGGAATATATAGCTAAGATATAAAGATATATAATTTAAAACTTTCTTTACTAGGAAAGTATAATAAGGATACTATAAATAGATAATATTAAGAAGTATACTATATTTAAGAAAAATAGTAATATAATAAATACTCCTATTTTAACTAAAAAATATATTAACTAAGAAGGAAAAATATATAATAATAACTACTATTAAGAAGTAAAAGTATAATCTTTTATCTAAAATATTATTTATAATTCTTTTACTTTTCTCCTACTTAGCCTTATTAATAATAGAATTAATATTAACTTTATAATAATCTTAGTTAATATACTCTCTATTATACTAAAGTTTACAATATCTAATATATAGATATCTATTATTAAATTAATTACTAATTAACTAGACTTCTTTTCTAACTAAAGGGATTATTTTATCTACTTTATATATATATTTATTCTATTTAAATACAAGATAAATAAATTCTTTTATAAATTCTATAATTTAGTTAGCTACATATTATAAGCTATAGATTACTATATTATATTTATTTAAATGGATAAAATTTTCAGATTAAAAACTATAAAAGAATATTTTCTTTACCTAAAGAACTTAATAATACTATTTTAGCTGATTGATTGATTGATTGATTTATTCCTTACTCTGTTGTGGCGCCGAGCTGGGCCATGCCAGAGGCTCCTAGTGAGTAGTGACTATCTAACTAACTAACAGCTGCCTTTGCAGGCTGACGCCTCCAGCATATATAGATATATATATATCTTAGGTATCTAGGCTAAGCTAAACCCCCTGTAGATTCCCTTATAGATTCCTATATTAGCTAACCTACTTTAGCTGGGGCTAAAATTAGTGAGTGCTACTACCTTATCTCTCTGTTATTCTATCTTAGCTAAGGCTAAAATCACTAGCTACCTTACTTCCTGTGTATATCTTTATACCTATCTAGGTACCTATATATACCTATTCCACCTCTAGATAGCTAATAACCTATTTAGAATACTGTAGATTCCTAAGTCTATAAGGGTTCTAGGGGTGCTACTACTAAATAGTACTAGATTAGTAAGCTAGTACTATATAGATGCGCAGGCTAGGGCTATAGATAGTAATACTATACTAATAGGAGTGACTAGTAGTATATAATAATATATAATAGTAGTCTATTAGCTATTATCTACTAGGACTATTAATAGCCTAGTACTACTGGTAGTGCTTAGTTTAAGCTATATTAGCTAGATAGCTTTAGCTAGATATATTAGCTAGCTAGTGCTTAGTATAAGCTATATAGTCTACTAAATATACTATCTCTCTATTAAGGCCTCTATTAGGTTCTAGAGAGTCCCTTCTATCTATACTATATACTAAAGGTTATTATATTAGGTGTAGCTAAATAGTATAGTAGATTATTTCTAGGGCCTACCTATATAGATAGATTAGGTCCTTAGCCTAATTAATAGTTATAAGATAGTAATTTAGTCTAATCTTCCTAATATATATCTATACTACCATGCTCTGCTCTACTAGGGTAAGATTATTATATAAAGAGATTAACTATTTAGTAATATCTAAGAGAAGGTCCTAGAGATATCTACTATACTTAGACTACCTCTAGACTTCCTTCTATTACTCCTTAGTATACTACTAGATCTAGGCATCTAATAGCCTATATATAGGGTAATCTAGTATTATAACTAGTATTAGCCTACCTCTTCTATTACCTAGGCACTAGCCTATAGCCTTCTTTACCTTATAGTCTATAAGCTTATTATTAGTAATCCTATAGTGTGCTACTAGCTAATAGAATAAGATATTAAGTATTAGATCTAGCTAATTAATTAAGCTAACTAGTTCCTAAACTAGGTACTAGCTAGGGGCCTGCTTTAGGGTGTATAGTATATATAGTATACTCTAATTATTAGAATATATTTTAGCCTAACTCTAAGAACTATAGTTAGGTAGTAACTATTAGGTATTATATAGTACTAGGTCCTACTTAATAAGCTATAGGGCTAGTACTAACCCTATAATCTCTATAACTAGTACTATATATTTAATATCCATCCCTAGGTAGTATTAATAGTAGATAGAGAGGTCTAGGCATACTATAGTAGTGCCTACCTACCTATAGATACCAGACCTATTAGTATAGATTTAAATAGCCTTAGGGTAGGTAATATAGTGAATATTATAGTAAATTATTAACTACTCCTTTATTACCTTAATTACTACTTTTAGTAGCTCCTACTAGGGAGGGATAGCCTATAATAAGTATATCTCTATCTCCCTAGGGTTAATACTAGTTACTAATTTAACCTCTTCTTCTATAACTTCTAATAGTAAGTATAGCAGGGGGTTCTAGTAGTATTAGTAATAGTCTAGGATATATATTTAATAGGCTAGAATAGTAGTAATTTAGATAAGAGTCTAGATATAATATTAATAGAGTAGTAATAATATTAGTATAAGATATAATTTAGTATTAAAAGCAGCCCTACTAACTATTTAAAAGGCCCCTATAATTAGTTTTCTAGCCTAATACTAGATTTAATTTAATACCTTTACCTATTAGCTATAGAATTACCTTTAGCCCTAGACTAATAGTATATACTATACTAAGGCAGCATATAGTATAATTAGTATAATATAGGCTATATAGATATACTAAAGTTCCTAGAGCTATAGTCCCTATTTAGACCTCCTAAGTATATTAATTATCTATAGGTGCTAGGTAGCTATAGTATTAATATAGTTAAGATATACCTTAAATATAAGATATTAGTTAAGAATAACTCTAAGGAGCTGGGCTATTATACTAGCCTTAATAATCTATCTATTACTAAGATCTAGTAATTTACCTAGCCTAGAATAAGGTAGCTTAGTACTATTACCCCAGGCTTACCACCCCAGGGGGTGGAAGTAAATAAGCTAAAACTTAGAGGGTTTAAAATAAGATATATAGGTAGTAGTCTAGTAGAGATACCCCTACTAGTAATACTTCTATAGTTATTAATAGTTAGTATACTTACTATTACTAGTAGCTAGTATTATTATATTATTAATATATCTAATATTATCTATGCCTTATTCAGGGTCCTACTAGCTTTTAAATTAGTATTATAGAAGATATAGAGAATTAGTAAAAGGGGGGAGCCCTATAGGATACTAGTTTCTACTCTCTAGATTAGTATAGTATATTTAGGCAGTACTAGTAAGGTAGACTAGTCCTAGAGGAAGCTACTTAGCTAGGTGATATAGGCCTACAGTATCTAACTTATATAGAGGTTATATAGAAGCTAATTATAGGAGATATTATTAAAGGCCCTAGAGATATCTAGTAGTAGTATAGATACTACCTTACTATTCTTCTAGCTAGAGTAGATAGCTTCTAGGGCTATATAGAGGGCATTCTCTATTCCCTGGCCCTTATAGCCCCTGAAGTAGTTCTCTAGAAGCAGGCTATATATCTTAGCTTTAAGTAAGGTAATTAGTTAATATACCTTTAGGATTAAATAGTCTAGCTTACCTAGCTTCTAGAGGGAAATAGTAGCAGCATCCTAGAAGTATTCCAGGCAGTAGCCAAGCTAGATATATTAATTATACAGGCCTGTCAAGCCTAGAACTAATATATAACTAATAGCCTGCAGTACCTAGTTAGTAATTCTATCTAGGCTAGAGGCCTTATCTAGTTTAACTAAGTAGAGGGTATAGAGAACCTTATACTCTCTAAATTCTAATATATTAATTAGCTTAGGGTAGTTATATCCCTAGAGGTTATCTAGATTAGCTAGTAGGGGTGATAAGAAGAACTAGTAGGTAAGTAGATTAGCTTTTTTACAGGCTCTATATACTACTAAGCTAGCAGGGCCTAGGAGGGGTAGTATATAAGCCTAATAGAGACCCTAGTTCTTTATCTACTAGATAGTATACTATATATTATCTATATCTATAATATTAGTAATCTACTACTAAAAGGTATTATATTAGCACTGCTAGACTATATACTTATAGGTCTAGGTAGCCCTAACTAGCTAGGCCTATAGGGCCAGGGGGCCTTATAATAGTGCTTACTTTAGTATATAGAGATAGCCTGCTAGATATACTTCTTCTCCTAGAGTAGGGTAGTATTCTAAGGTAAAGCTAGGGCAGGAGTACTAAGATAGCTAGAGCTAGGGAACTATAATATTAATTATAGTACTAATTATATTAACTAGCTACCTAATAAACTAGTTAATATTATTTTAAGCTATATTATGGTTAGAGTTAGAGCTAGTATTAGTATTAGTAGCCTAGGCTAGGGTTAGTATATATAGTAAGGGCTATAGCTAACTTCTAGAGGTCTATAGTAGTCTAGTTTTAGTACTATTTTAGGGGTTTAGGTTTAAAAGTAATATCTAGTTTAGTTTTAATAGGGAGGTAGTCTAAATCCCTATCTAGATTAGCCTCCTAAATATAGGTAATATGATTTATAAGGGACTAGGAGATAAATATTAGATTAATTATTATATTAGTAACCCTCTCTTCTATAGAGAGGGCCCCTGGGCTAGCTTTATTAGGGGGGCTTAGGCTATTAGGCCTAGTAGTAGTAATAGGGGTAGGTTGATAATAAGGCCTACTAGGGTGACCAGCTCTAGGGGGTATTATTTAATAATCTATTTTATAGCTTCTATATAAGGGCTATTATACTAGGCCTATAGAAGCTAGTATATCTTACTAGCCTAGAGGCTATTATAGATATTAAAATTACTAACTACTATATACTCTATAGGTTTACTAGAGGTATATACTACTAATCTATAGCCTCTAGGGCCTAGATAAGATCTACTACTCTCTTATTTATAGTAGTCTATAGTAAGTTATATATATTATAGATTATAATCCAGGGCTTACCCAGGGTCAGCTAGATAGCTATAGATATAATATATATAGAGATAAAGATGGCCTGCTAGCACAGGGTCTTTTATATATATATATAGACCTAGGGGGGCCCTAGACCAGGCCCTATACTTAGCTATATAATATAGAAGAGGTTAGTAGCTCCCTAGGGGAAGTATATTAGGGGAGAGTCCCTATATATATTAACCTACAGCTTCTAGATTATAATAACTATATAGTTTATAGAGCTAAGGGTCCTAGAGGAGAGGTGCTATACTAATATCTAGTAAATTCTAGATATTATATTATAGAATCTAAATAGTTTAGTTAGCTCAGGGCTCTAGGGGGGTTTTAGCTACTATATTAACTATAGCCTTATCTAATTTAGAATTAGAAGTCCTTAATAGTAGGGAGAGCTACTAGCTATAGATCCTATACTAGTAGCCCTCCTTATAAATATTACTCTTATATATACTTAAGCTACCCTAAGTGCTTCCTATTTCAGCCTTCTTATATATAAAGTACTTATTATATTTAGCTTCCTCTAAATTTAGGGGTAGGTTAGGGTTAGATATTAATATAAAGGGTATAGTCTAGTATACTAATAGAGTTAGTGTTACAGGGTTAAATAGTAGGAGGAAGATGCTGCTCACTATAGTAGATACTAAACTAGGTGCCAAGCTAGGTGTATTAGATATATTAGATATATTAGATATATTAGATACATTAGATGTATTAGATATATTAGGTATTTTAGAAGTTCTGAACATGCCTGATGTGCTAGATAGGCTAGTAATAGTGGATGATGCCAGGGGCCCTAGTCTTATAAACTAGGGCTGTGGCAGGAGGGGCTTAATAGGGCCTTATTAGCTTAGTGTCTTAGGTATCTAAGCCAGCTTAGTAGATAGGCTTAGGCTAGTAAGTAGTATAGGTAGGCCTTACAGTGCTAAGGCTTATATAGTACTATTATCCTTAGTATTATATATCCTAGTAGATATCTTTTAATATTTTAGCCTAGTAACAGGGGTAATAAGAGGATCTAGACTACTAGTAATAGGCTAGCAGCCCTAGCTATAGCTATACTTATGCTTTAGCCCTGGTAGCTTAGGGACCTTCTAGGTAAGATTACTTAGGAGGGTGGGCATATAGGAGATAACTAAGAGGCTTAATATATTAAAGATTTAGGAGGAGAGAGAGAGTCTAGGGATATATTAGGCTAGGTTAGAGAGTAGGGATAGGGGTAGAGAGGCTAAATTAGTTATTTATTTAGGGGTACTAGTGCTAGTATCTACTAACTATAGTAGTATTTGTCATGGCAGCACCTTGAGGTATCTTATGATGATAATTAATTCATAATTCCTAAGATATGTACATACATCTGTAGAAGATAAGGTAGTGCCTTACATGAGTACTACTATATATAGGGGCCCTATAAAAGGCAGCAACCTCACTGTAACTTAAACACAAAAGAAAGATAAAAAGAAAAGGGAATATTAGTTAATTAGTAGAGCATGGTTATACTAAGGTAGGTAGAGTATAGTTATACCTATATTAAGTAAAGGTAGAGTATAGTTATACCTATAATATTATAAAATTAGGCAAGCAGTGCCTGTAATCTTATTATAAGAGTAGTAGGGAGTGGCTAAGCTATAAGTAGGTTACTTATAAAAGGGTGTTAGTAAAATACTTAAACTAGTTAATATCCTATAGGAGCTTCCTAGTGCCTGTAGTATAGTATTAGCTCTTAGATTTACTAGTAATAATAAATACTTTAGTTAGTCTATTAGTAGGCAGTCCTTAAGGTAGCTTAGTAGGTTATATCTTAACTTTAAGGAGTAAGTAAAGACCTTTAGGCTATATTAATATTAGGAGGGTAATTATATTAAGTAGGATAACCTTAAAAATATTAAAAGCATTATTATAGGCCTTAACTTTAATATTTCTCTATACTATATAGTACTTAATGCACCAGCTAGCATAGTCCCTAAGATTAATATTAGTAAAGTCTTCTTATTATTAGTATTAGGATTAAAGTCTAGTTATAGTGGTATATTAACTACCTTTAGGATTTCAGGATATACCTTAGTATAAAGCTTTTATATTATACTCTTAATTATAGCTATCTTTTAGGTGTGATCTTTAGCTAGTCTATTTCTAAACTTCTAGGTATATATAATTACTTATAGGTAATCTAGGTGGATTACTCTAATCTCCTATAGTAAAGTCTTCTTAGGGTTATCCCTAGTAAGCTTATTTTATATCTATTAGTCTAGCTTACAGAAGTTATTATTAGTAAGTAATCTAGGAAATATTATAGTATTATCTTACTTCTAATTATTATAGATAATATTATATTTCTATTTCTATTATATAATGCACTACTTTATTATATATTATTATAGTTAGATAATACCTCTTCCTAGAGGCCTTTTAACTAGATATATATATTAAGTACATATTTTATACAGTGCTATTCTATAGTATTTACTATTAAAGTAGATATACTCCCCTATAATATACCACCTTAGATATCTATAATATTATATATCTTATTAGCTAGTGTGATGCGTAAGCTAGCAGGTTTAAAGCTAAAAATAATAGTAGTATTTATATTATTATTATATATAATACTAAAGTTAGTAGTCATGCCTACTTTAACTAGTAGTATTATAGGTTCTATAATATAAGGTATTAGTTTAGGAGTATTACTAATATAGTTAATTATCTTAAAGTTAATAACTATTTTTAAATTTATTAGGGAGGAATCTAATAAATAAATATAGCTAGTACTACTTAGGTGGCTATAGGGTTATTAGTTAGATTAGTTTAGGCATAGCTATTAGTATTAGTTATATAGAGGCAGTTACTTATATTAATTTAAATAAAGGTTATATTAGCTGCATGGCTAGTACTATATTTAATACTATTAGAACTAGTAGTATAGTAGTATATAGTATTAAGTTTATCTTTACTTTTATCTACTTAAGCTTATATAACTTTATTTATCCTTTATTTAGTATAGGCTACCTCTTACTATATTTATTTTATAGCTACCTAGAGACTAGGGTAGACCCTTAGCTTCTTTAGTTTAGTTAGCATGGCAGTGCTTAAGTTTAGTAATAAAGAGTATTTTTCCTTCTTTCCCTTGCCTTTTGCAGTGGCTGCATTAGTAATAGTCTTACCTATAGTATTAGTAGTATCTATAGTGTTAGTAGCATCTATAGCAGTGCTATATCTAGTTTTAACTATACTAGGTAAAGGTAGTACAGGCAAGAAAGGGTCTAAGGTTTTAAAATATACCTTAACTAGGGGGTTATTAAAGAATTTCTTATATAGAGCTTGAAGGCTTCTAGATAAGGTTAAGACATGCAATACCTATTTATTAAGATTAAATATCTAGAAGTAGTAGTCAGATGTTAGGCACTTATATTATATTTTATTCTCTAGTGATTATACCTATAGATGGTCAGGTATTAAACTATCTTATTATATTATATTATCTAGTAAATGTGCTTGTAGAGATAAATATAATCTAGATAAGTATTTAGATAAAGGAGAGGTAGATAAATATTCTATAGAGGGGGGAGGCTCAGCCATAGTAAGGAGAGGGGAAGTTTAGTAGAGATTAAGGATTAGAGAGGTATTTATATTAGGGTCCTATAGTAATATAGTAAATATTCCTTTATCTTATAGTAATTATAAATATCTACTATAGTAGAATGTAAATAGTGTAAATAAAGCTATAATAAATATAGTATATAGCTGTATGAAAATAAAGGGCAATATATATAATAATATATAGAGATATTAGTTCTATAGTATAATAGTATTTAAAGGGAGGTAGTGGCGCCCTACTAGTACTTAAATTCTTTAAAGAGGTCCTGTATATAATTAAGGTCTTTTATATCTAGCTATATATTCTTATAATTATTATAACTAAGCTATTTAATAAGGTATTATATTTTTATTCTACCTACTTTTATAGTATGTATGCATTTTATAATGATTTTCTTAATCTTATATTTATCTTACCCTTTAACTTATACTAGGCCTAGATTATCTAGCACAGGGTATTAGAATAAATCCTTACCTAGTAAATACTATTCTAGATATATAATTAAAATAACTAGGTGCACGCACTATGCCTTAGGTAGGTTAAGTTTATAGGCTAGTAACCCTATATATTATAGGACATTAAATAGCCTTGTATATTAATTACTATATTTAGGGGATATAGCTCTTAGTATAGTATAACCCTTATAAAGGTATAGTAGAACCTTATTACTAGGTTAGAATATTATAGATATATAGGACTTATTATATTATTACTTTATAGCAGTACTAGTAAGTTTAAGTACTTCTATAGCTTTAATATATACTTTAAAGCTCTAGACCTTACTAGCGCTATATAGGCCTAAGGTATTTAGTATAGGTAATATAGTTCTATATATAAGCTAATGTGTGGAGAAGCTAGTAGAGGAATTTTATTAGCTATTAAGTATAGCTTATAATTATAGGAGTGCTTTTAGCTACTCCTTATAGCTCTTAAGTATACTAATAGCTATCTATAGATAAAGTTTAATTATTTAGTTATATCTCTTGGACTGGCTATCTGCTTAAGGGTGATACATAGTAATATACTATAACTAAGTATTCTGTTATTTAAAGATCTCCTACTATATCTAAGCTATAAATTTTAGATTATAGTTAGATATAATCTTCCTAGGTGATCCCTAGTCACCTTCTATAAGCTATATAAGCAAGATATTAGCCTATTATAGTATAGTTTATATATCACAGCCTAGTATAACCATATAATGCTTAGTAAATTTATCTATTACAGATAAGATAGCATTATATTCTCCTAAGTCTAGGAGGCCTATAATAAAGTTAATAGTAATAGTATAAAATAGAATAGGTAGCTCTAGTATTAGCTGCAAGGCTCTATATAGTCTATAGTATCTTATTTACTTTTTAAGGTAGGTTGTATAGTATTAGATATATTCCTTTATTAACTTTATTATTTTTAGGTATAGTGAGGCCCTGTAGGTTACTAATAGTTCTAGTAAAGCTAGGGTGGCTAGTAGTATTATAGGCTATTTATAGTATATTATAAATATATATAATTAGGATATATAACTATTTAGTCTTATCTAGGATGAGTAGCAGGGAGTAGAGAATACTATTATAAGTTATATAGGGTAATTTAGTTAGGTATAGCAATGCCTTATTAGCTATAATAGTATAGATAACCTTAGACTATTTAGGGTCTTTAGGGTAACCCTTAATAAGTTTATATTTCTAATCTTTAGATATTTTAATAACAGTGACTCTAGCTATATAGGCTACTAGTGTAATATCTTATAGGCATATATTAAGGTGCTAGACTACCTCTAAGGAATCTTTAGAGTTATTAGCAGCATAGCTAGGTAACTAGGATAGTATATCTAGCACTAAATATATATATCTAGGTTTATATCATAATTTAATATTAAATATCTAAATAAATTAGCTTGTATATACTAAATGTAGGTTAAGCTTATTAATATTAGATATAGTTATAAGTAAGGTTTACTTTATAATAGCTACTATTACTATATAATTAGTATAGATTATTACTATCTTATAGCATGACTAGATTATATAATATAGCTTTTATATTCCCTAGATAACTCCTGATATTTCTAGCTCTATAGGCTAGTATTACTTCTCTACCTTACTAAGTAATCTACTAAGGAAAAGTATTAGTTCTACTATTACTAATATAGGGGGGGTCTCTATATTCTATTTTAAATTATAATATAGTGACTTATTATTATTATATTTAGTATAAAAAAGCATTATTCTATACCCCTATTTCTTTAAAGAGTTAGTATCTATAAATATCTAGTATGCTAGGTTATAGTATATAAGTATTAATAAGCTTTTAAAGTAGCTTTATATAACAGTAAATACTTCTTTCTTATTATCTATTAGCTCTGTAATGATAGCTTTTCCTAAGTAACTTCTCTAAGGCTTTCCCTTAGCAGGGCTAAGGTTAGTAAGAAATATCTTATAGTCCTAGAGTAGCTAGACCTTGCCTAAGTAGTATAGTATATAGTTATATAGGAAATCTATCATCCCTAGATAGATTAATAAGTTAGCTAGTATTTTAGGGAATTTAAGCTTTACAAGGGCCTTAAGATAATCTATAGGGGTAGATATACCTAGTAATATAATATTCTACCCTAGGAGTTTAATAAATAGGAAACCTATATATATCTTCTCTAGATTTAGGGTAATATAAAATTATGATATTATTAGAGTATCTAGCACAGGTATAATATATAATTATCTAGTATAGATAACTATATAATAAAGTTATCTATAAAACCTCTCCAGAAACCATATAGGTCCTAAAACTTATTATTAATTTAGTGTTATATATATATCCTGCTGTTTTAGAATCCTATTAGGCATACCTTAAAGTATTCTTACTCTCTATAGGATATAATAGTAATATATTTATATACTAAAGGATAGATCTACTATTAGTAAAAAAATTAAGTTATATTAATAATAGTAATAAATTTCACCCCTAAGATTAATACTAGGATTTCCTCTTAGGATAGTAATAGATATATATCAGGCACTGCCTTATAGTTAAGGTCCTGATTATTAATAATAACCCTAGATTTTAGCTTCTCTTTACTATTCTTAGTGATGATATACTATATAATAAATACTAGGTATCTAGATAGTATATAGTTATTAGGGAATGCTATGCAGCTAGCTTGATATAATCTATTAGATACCTTATTAATAATATTATAGTCTTACTAGCTAGTAGGGTATTACTTTAAACTCTTTTATAGGTAATCTTCCTAGCTATCCTTTATTAGGATATGCATCTATTCTTCCTTAGGTATATTAATAAAGTTAGCATTAGTCTAAACCTCTAAGAATTATATAAGGACTAGCTACAGTGTTTAAACTGTAGTTATATTACTATATATAGTAATACTATTAGGCAGCTTTATCTACTTTATAGGATTTATTTTAATAGGGATAATTTAATAATACTCTATATTATTATATACTATAATATATAGATCTAGATTAGCTATTCTAAGTACTGTATTTAGCTAGATTACTTTTAGTTTAACTATAGCTATATAACCCTCTTCAGGCTGTATATATCAGGCATTAATAATATTAATTTTAGAGAGGGTGCTAATTCGCGCTCTATTATTAAGTATAACTAGTTTATCTATAGGGTTAATAGCTATTATATATAAGAAGTTTACATCTACTGCAAGGGCAAAGAAGGCTAGGCTATAATACTAAATTAGTTTAAATAGATAGTCCCTATTATATAGTAATTCCTTAGATACTTTATACTATATAGGGATCTATAATTTTTACTAAGGCTATATAGTGACTTTTTTATTTATATATACTAGATATAGGGTAACCTAATAGTTTTGCTTTAGTATAACTATAATAGGTATAACTACATTCTTATAGGAAGCTATTATAGTAGTCTATAAAGTAAAGTTAATTAAAAAGCCCTTAGCTATAAGTATATCTATACTAATTAGTATATTAGCTTTTAGGCCTTGCATAATATAGGTCTTATATTAAATATATACTATAATAGGCTTATTATTTACTGTAGTAGTAAAGGATAATTAGATAATAGTAAACTATATACTTATAAAACCATTAGATATACCCTTGACTAGTATAGGTGTTAGATAATCTAGGATTTTAGTAGTAGGTATATAATGCAATAAAAAGTGCTAATTAATAATTATTATTATATATCCTATATCCAGGCAGACTAATGCAGCAGAGGTAGACTATTCTAGATATACTTATATTATAGTATATTTCCAGCTATAAAAGTTAAGGCTAGGAATATCTATAGGCTGCTTAGTAGTTAATTATATAACTAGGATTATAGGGTTAAGGTAATAGAATTCTGCTTTAGGGGCCTTATATATAGGGATATATATATGTAGGGCATTACCTAAGGGGAATATAGTACTATACCTAGTATAGTTAATATTAGATACCTCTAGCATCACTATATAGGTATTAGTATAGCTTTATTTATAGTCCTATGCTAGTATATAGTTATATTAGTTATCTATATATTATTCCTTATATTTAGGACCAGGTTTATAGTAAAACTTAGGGTTATTAAAATTAGGTTCTATAGCTAGGTTATAGCCTGATTCCTCTATATTATTACTATAGTTTATATATCTATATTAGTTCCTTTATATATATAAAATTAGACCTGCCTTTTTCTCCTTAGATAATTATAAGTTATTATAGAGGTACTAGAGGTATAGATAGTAGGGTAGGTAATACTTTCTAGGGTTATATATTAACTTAGTTCTAGTTCTAGCTTATTCCTAGCTTCTATCTATTCTACTAATTAGGCCAGCAGGGAGGCCCTCTTATATTCTATTATAGTTATAGGTTTTAGGACCACTGCCTGGGAGGGTTTAACTATTAGGGAGGGTTTCTCAGACCTTAAGGTTAGTAATTCTGCTATTATTATTAACCTTAGGGTTAATATGGAGGGTACTGCATTCAGAACTAGTTAAACTAGTTAGTTTATTTCTAATTTAGGATATTAATAAATTATGCTATTATTATACCCTGTTAAGGTTTATTAATGTTAGAACATAGCTTAATATCTATATTTTACTATACTTATAATAATAAAGGGTATTCTATTTTAGCTTTGCCTGCCTGTTTAGCTAAGGCAATAATTATAGAGATATAAGATAAGGGGCTTTACCTGTAATTAATATTAGTAATAATATATTTAGTATTAGTAAGTCTTTCTATGGCTTAGCTAGGTAGTATATAAAATCACTTTTTAAGCTATTTATACTAATCTTTAATATTAAAAGAATAAATTAGTCTAGTCTGTATAATTAGGTCTAGCTTATTATTCCACTACTTAGCAGCTTCACCGCGAAGGCATATATTAAGGTTTATAAAAGTTTTATAACATCCCTTAATCATGCTATAACCCATAGCCTATTTATAAAGGTATAGGCAGAGTAATAGTATATTTTATTATCCTAATTAATAGTGTCTTTGTAGCCCTATAAATATAGTATATCTAGGAAAAAGTAGCTGATATCTACTAGTTACTAGTAACTATTATTAGATATTATACTAATATTTAATATTAGTATTACCTATTCTGTAGTAGTATAATTAATAACTAGTATATAGGTTTAGCCTATATTAGATACTATAGATATCTAGACAGCTTATTAGATAATACTTTATAGAGTCTATATTTAAGTAGGGGAAAATAGTATCTCTTATACTTCTTTAGTCTTTACTATCTAGGCTCTTTACTTTCTATACCTAGATAGGCTAGTAGTCTATTCTACCATACCTAGTAGTAACACCTAGCCTAGCCTTATAGTTCTATATAAATTAAAAGGAGACTCTAGTTCCAGAGGTAGGTTATTAGAGTAATCAGGGTCTGATTTAGAATAGTAAGTTTCTATAGTTAGGGACTGATATAATGAGAAAGAATCCTGAATTAGATCAGGCATTAATGGTAAGGTAGGATATTAAGATTTTAGTTAGATGAAAGATTACTTGCTGCTAAAGATAGGGTTAAATATAGTAGTTATTAGCTCTTTCCCTTATAGGATATTATCCTAGGGTCTATATACCTTAGGTGCTTATAGTGCCTTAGGTTTAGTAGTTACTTCAGGGTGCAGAGTAGAATCTAGTTTAATAGTAGTAATTTTATTTATTTTTACTAGGAAGCACTGTATAACTATTTAGAAAGTCTATAGAGAATACAGCCAGGCCTCTGGGTATTATAACTTAATTAGTTTAGATATTGCTTATATTCTTCTACTATCTAACAGGGTATACCCTTAGGGTAGAGGGTCTGGGTAATATATAGTTATATAGTGGATATAAGTATTAAGGTCTGTTAGTTTTATCTAGTTTAGGAAGCTTTTATAGTACTCTGTAATTTAATATATAGTTTTGACTGTCTCCAGGGGTAGGATAATAGATAGAGGTGATAGATAAGGCTGTGATAATATTAATATTAAGGGTGTGAGGTTTAGCCTTATCCAGCCTGCAAGGGGACCCTTACATTTAGTTATAGTTTAATAAGGGGAGTTAGGTAGTTTAAAAAAAAGGTTTTTAGGGGAGGAGATGTTAATCTTGAGGTCTTAGATTATATATAGACATACTACCATATTTGTCATGGCAGCACCTTAAGGTATCTTATAATGATAATTAATTCATGATTCCTAAGATATGTACATACATCCGTAGAAGATAAGGTGGTGCCTCATGTGAGTGCCACCACAGTATTAGTACTAGTATATAGAAGTTAGTATCTTAGATAGGTAGTAGTAGAGGTGCTGGTTCCTCTACTATAAGTCTAGGTTTAGATTTAGGGTCTAGTATAGTTACCTTCTAGGGTTACTTTAGTAATATACTCTAGGAGTAAGTCTATATAGAATAGATAGGCTAGAGCTATAGAGATAAATAGTAGCCAATATTAATTATTAGATAGATAGGTAGGTGGATAGGGGCCTTTATAGGAGGGTATAGTTATATTTTCTCCTCGCTGGCTCGCTCACGCGCTCATCTCTCTTGATTTGATCTACCTTAATCAACTCTCCTCACTGGCTTGCTCACGCACTCATCTCTCTTGATTTAATCTACCTTAATTAACTCTCCTTACTGGCTCACTCACGCGCTCATCTCTCTTAATTTAATCTACCTTAATTAACTCTCCTTACTGGCTTGCTCACATGCTCATCTCTCTTAATTTAATCTATCTTAATTAACTCTCCTTACTGGCTTACTCACGCGCTCATCTCTCTTAATTTAATCTACCTTAATTAACTCTCCTTACTAGCTTACTCATATACTTATCTCTCTTAATTTAATCTACCTTAATTAACTCTCCTTACTGGCTTACTCACGTGCTTATCTCTCTTAATTTAATCTACCTTAATTAACTCTCCTTACTGGCTTGCTTATATACTTATCTCTCTTAATTTAATCTACCTTAATTAACTCTCTTTACTAGCTTACTCATGTACTTATCTCTCTTAATTTAATTTATCTTAATTAACTCTCCTTACTGGCTTGCTCACGCACTTATCTCTCTTAATTTAATCTACCTTAATTAACTCTCTTTACTAGCTCACTCATACACTTATCTCTCTTAATTTAATCTACCTTTATTAAGAAAGATGAGCATATACTAGGGGTCCTAGACCTTATAAGCTAAATTAATAGTAAGCTAGCTAGTTACCTTAAATACTAATTAATATAATAATTAATAAATAGGGGCCTTATTAGACCCTAAAATCTGACCTCCCTGCCTCTAAAAATATAATTAAATATATCTTATCTCTTATTTTAATTAACAGCTTATAATCACCCTAATTAGGAGCTATATAGTGATTACCTTAATTACTCTACTAATTAAAGGCCTAATACCCTAGGATCTTTAGGGCCTACCCCTATTAATTAGAGGTGCTGGCCCCTAGACTTCTGAGATTTAGTAGCTAGTATATCTAGCCTGAATTATTTACTGATGATGACCCTTTAGGTAGAGTAGTTACCTAACTAGATTAGGGCTTCCCCCTCCTGTTAGGCTGCCTCCCTATACTAGGTTAGGCTACTTATAGACTTTACTCTAGTATTATATACTGTTATATATTATCTTATACTATTTTATACTTTCCACTGGGGCCTAGCTATTTTAATATTATAGCCTAGTAGCTAGCTCTAGTAGCTAGTAATAACTTATCTATTACTAATTACTTCTTTTATTTTATAGTACACTATATAGATATTATTAAATTTACCTAGGCTTACCCTAGTAAGTTAGCTAAGGCCCTTTAGATTAAGGGCTTTACTTAGTAAGCCCTTACCCTAGTTAAGAAGCTATTTAATAGCTAAATCTATAATGCTATAGCTAGTGATTATAGTATAAATAGTATAGATGCTAGTGAGCATAGCTTAGCCACCTCCTCTTCCATAACTTCTAGGGCCTAAGGGGTCTTTAGCTAGACCTAGTAGGTACTAAGCAATCTATCTTCCCCCCCTAATTATTATCTTTCTCCCTTCTCCTCCCCCCCAGCCACACCCCCCTGTAATAATAAGAACTATATCTAGATCTAGTAGTATAGGCATAGAAATAGCCTAGGAACTAGTCTAGAAGCTAGCTCTTATAAGTAAATAGCTACTACTACTATTATAAATAAGATCTAAGAGGTTCTCTACTACAGCAGCCTCCCTAGCCTAGCTAGTATATAAGTAGTAGGGCCTAGGTACTTTATAGTAGTAATCTTATATATATACCTATTCTATATTAGACTAGGAGTACCTCCTTTAGAATAAGGAGGTATAGCTCTAGGATCTCCCTAAGAGTAAGCAGGCCTATATTACTAATTATTAGTATACTATCCTTATCTACTATATTCTTATTATCTACCTTTCCTCTAGTACCCTAAGTATAGTAGAATACCTCTAGGAGAAGATCTTATACTATAACCTAGTACTCTACAGCCCTATATTATATATAGGCTAGTGTAGATATAATGCTGCAGCCTAATAGAGTAAGCAGAAATCTTCCCTAGTTTTCCTTCTAAGATATATAGTTAGTAAACTATGCTATTTAATATTAGATCTTCCTGGATAGCACCCTACTATATATAGAACTTTAACCTATTCTACTAGCTCCTATAGTATACCTAATACCTAAATTATAGATATGCCTAGCCTATTTATATAGCTAAAAGAGTTATATATTTATATTATACTAATATCTATGATAAGAAGTTCTGCAAGGTTAAAGAGGTCCCTTCCTAATACTACTATACTATCTGCTATGGCCTCTACTAGGCTAATAGTAAGTAGTGCCCTGTATACTAATATAAATACTAAATATCCTAGAATTAGCTTTAAAACTAACCCTAATTCTTTACTAGCCTACCTTAGCTAACTGAACCAGCCTATACTAAACCAGCCTAGCCTGCTAACCTAGCCCTAGATGCCAGACTGGCCTAGCCACCTGTGCTACTATATAGTATAGCTAGCCTAGAGCCCTCTAGGCCTAAAGTAATTAGTATACTATTACTAAATATAGAAGATATATATTAACTAGCTAGCTAATTACTACCCCTGCTAGTTAATATACTTAAAATAAGAATATATCCTCCTGTGAAGGCCCTTATCTACCTAATAATTAATATTAGCTACTATCTATCTCTATAGCTTCAGCCTACCTATTCTATATAGACTTGCTCCTAGAGTATATTACTAAAATAACCTAGGAAAGTAACTGTACTGGACCCTAAACCTAGATCTATAGTAGAGGAACTAGCACCTCCACTACTACCTACCTAGGATACTAACTTTTATATACTAGTACTAATACCACTGTAGACTACAGGCACCAGCACCCTTGAATAAATAGTTAATTTAGCCTCCTTACCCCTATCCCTGCTCTCTAACCTAGTCTAATATATCTCTAGACTTTCCTCCTAAATATCTAATATATTAAGCCTCTTAGTTATCTCCTATATACCTACCCTCCTAAGTAACCTTATCTAGGAGGTCCCTAAGCTACTAGGGCTAAAGTATAAGTATAGCTATAGCTAGGGCTGCTGACCTACTATAAGTAGTCCAGACCCTCTTACTACCCTAGTTACTGGGCTAAAATACTAAAAGATATCTACTAAGATATATAATACTAAAGATAATAGTACTACTTAAGCCTTAGTACTATAAGGCCTGCCTATACTACTCACTAGCCTAAACCTGCCTACTAAGCTAACTTAGATACCTAAGATACTAAGCTAATAGGGCTCTGTTGAGCCCCTCTTACTATAGCCCTGGTTTATAAGACCAGGGCCCCTAGTATTAACTACTAATACTAGTATATCTAGAATATCCAGAACATCTAGAATATCTAGAACATCCAGAACATCTAGAACATCTAATATATCTAATATATCTAATATATCTAATACACCCAGCCAGGCACCTAGTTTATCCACCTTAGTAAGCAGCATCTCCCTCCTACTATTTAACCCTAAAATATTAATGCCTTTAGTATACTATATAGCACCCTTCCCCCTAATATCTGACCCTGACCTGGCTCTGAACTCTGAGGAAGATACCTATAAATATAATAACTACCTCTACTATAAGAAGGCAGAGATAGGAAGTACTTAGGGAGGCTTAAATATATATAATAGTAGTATTTATATAGAGGAGGGCTGCTAGTATATAGCCCCTAGTAGCTATAGCTAGTAGCCCCCCTCTGTACTTAGAGACTATTAAATCTAGACTAGATAAAGCTAAGGCTACTGCAGACCCCTAAGCTAACTAAACTATTAGAATTCTGTAGTATAATATCTAGAATTTACTAGATATTAGTATAGCTCCTCTCCTTTAGGACCCCCAGCTCTGTGACTATATAGTTATTATAATCTAGGAGCTATAGGTTAATATATATAGGGACTCTCCCCTAATATACTTCCCCTAGGAAGCTGCTGACTACTTCTATATTATATAGCTGGCTGCTAAATAGGGAACCCTGCATATCTATATATATATTTAGAAGACCCTGTGCTGGTAGGCTATCTTTATATCTGAATATATTATATCTATAGCTATCTAGCTGGCTCTGGGGAAGCCCTGGATTATTATCTATAATGTATATAACCCACTATAGACTATTATGAATAAGGGAGTAGTAGAGCTTATCTAGGCCCTAGAGGCTATAGACTAGTAGTAGTAGGCCTTAGGTAAGCTAGCAGAGTATATAGTGGTTAGTAACTTTAATATCTATAATAGCCTCTGGGCTAGGGTATACTGGCTCTCTAGGGCCTAGTATAATTAACCCTATATAGAAGCCTTAAAGTAGGTTATTAAGTAATATCCTCTTGAGTTAGTTACCCCTGAGGGCATAGTTACCTGGCCTACCCCTATCTCTGTATAAGACCCTCTTAACCCTGCTAGCGTAGGCACCCCTAAAGATACTAGTATAGAGACCCTCTTATTAGAGAAGAGGGCTGCTGGTATAATAATTAACCTAACCTTTATCTTATAGGGCTTTATAGATTATATCACCTATATTTAGGAGGCTAATCTAGATGGTGATTTAGACTACCTCCCTATTAAAACTAAACTAGATGCTATCTTTAAACCTAAACCTCTAAAGTAGTGCTAAAACTAGGCTGCTATAGACCCCTAGAAGCTAACTATAACCCTTACTATATATATGCTAAATCTAACCTGGGCTGCTGATACTAATATATATATAGCCTAGAGAGGTATTAATAAGTTTATTAGCTAGCTAATTAATATAATTAGTACTATAATTAATATTATAGTTCTCTAGCTCTGCCTATTACTCTACTCCTACCCTAGCTTTACCTAGGAATACTGTTCTCTACTCTAGGAGAAAAAGTACCTCTAGTAGGCCACCTCTATATACTAAGGTAAGTACTACTATAAGGCCCCTCTGCCCCTGTAAGCCTAGCTAGTTTAGATTACCTAGGCCTGTAAGTATATAGTCTAGTAGTGCTGATGTAATACCTTTTAGTAGCAGATTACTAATATTATAGATATAGAAGATGTCTAGTGTACTGTCTACTAGACTAAGAACTAGAGCCCCTACTAGGCTTATACCCCCCTACTTTAGGATCCCTATATTAGTATAGTAGTATATAGGGTATAGGAGAAAGCTAATCTCCTTACCTACTAATTCTTCCTACCACCCCTGCAGGCTAATCTAAATAATCTCTAGGGGTATAACTACCCTAAGTTAATTAGTATGCTAGAATTTGGGGAATATAAGGTTCTCTATACCCTCTACTTAGTTAAATCTAATAAGGCCTCTAGCCTAGATAGGATCTCTAATTAGGTGCTGCAGGCTGCTAGTTATATACTAGTTCTAGGCTTAACAGGCCTGTATAATTAATATATCTAGCTTAGCTACTACCTAGAATATTTCTAGAATGCCACTACTATTGCCCTCTATAAGCTAGGTAAGCTAGACTATTTAATCCTAAAGGTATACTAACTAATTACCCTACTTAATATACTTAGCAAGCTGCTTAAGGCCCTAATTACCTTCTAGATAAGCTACCTAGCTAAGATATATAGCCTGCTTCCAGAGAACTATTTTAGGGGTTATAAAGGCTAGAGAATAGAGAATGCCCTCTATATAGCCCTAGAAGCTATTTACTCTAGCTAGAAGAATAGTAAGGTGGTGTCTATATTATTACTAGATATCTCTAGAGCCTTTAATAATATCTCTTATAACTAGCTTCTATACAATCTCTGTGTGTATTAAATACTGTAGACCTATATTACCTAGCTTAGTAGCTTCCTCTAATACTAGTCTACCTTACTAGTGCTGCCTGAATATATTATACTAACTTAAAGGGTGGAGACTAGTATTCTATAAGGCTCCCCCCTATTACTAATTCTCTATATCTTCTATAATGCTGGCCTGATGGGCTAGGGGGACCCTGAGTGGGGTATAAATAATATTAGATATATTAATGATATAATAATGCTTACTACTAGTGATAGTAAGTATACTAACTACTAATAATTATAGGAATATTACTAGCAGGGGTATCTCTACTAGGCTACTACCTATACCTTCTATTTTAAACTATCTAAATTCTAGCTTATTTACTTCTACCTACTAGGGTGGTAAGCCTAGGGTGATAGGGCTAAGCCACCTTATTCTAGGCTATGTGAATTACTAGATCTTAGTAATAGGTAGATTATTAAGGCTAGTATAATAGCCTAGCTTCTAGGAGTTATTCTTAACTAATATCTTATATTTAAGGTGCATCTTAACTATATTAATACTATAGCTACCTAGTATCTGCAGGTAATTAGTATACTTAAAGGCTCTAAATAGGGCCTGTAGCTCTAGGAACTCTAGTATATCTATATAGCCTGCATCACCCTAATTATACTATATACTACCTTAGTATAGTATATACTACTGGTCCAGGGCTGAAGGTAATTCTATAGCTAGTAGATAAAGATATTAAATTAAATCTAGTATTAGGCTAGGAAGCTAATTACTAGGGCCTTCTAAATAGTTAGTAGGGTAGTATTTAATACTAAATTATACTTTACCCTAATACTACTGCTCCTCTAATAGTACTATATCTAGACTCTTTTCTAAATTACTACTACCCCTGCCTACTAAATATATATTCTTAACTATTACTAATACTACTAGAATCTACTATTATACTTGCTGTTGGAAGCTATAGAGAAGGAAGTTAAATTAGTAACTAGTATTAATCCTAGGGAGATAGAAATATACTTACTATAGGTAGTACCCCCCTAGTAGGAGCTACTGGAAGTAGTGATTAAGGTAATAAAGGAATAGTTAATAATCTACTATAACATCCACTGTATTGCCTACCCTAAGGCTATCTAGGTCTATACTAATGGCTCTGGTATCTATGGGTGTATGGATACTGCTATGGTTTACCTAGACCCCCCTATCTACTATTAATATTACCTAGGGACAGATATTAAATACACAGTACTAGTTATAGAGATTATAAGGTTAGTACTAGCCCTATAGCTTATTAAGTAAGATTTAGTGCTATATAATATCTAGTAGTTACTGCCTGACTCTTATAAGCAGGCTGAGATTTATTCTAATAACTAGGGTATACTATGTATACTGCTTGCACTAAAGTAGGCCCTAGGCTAGTATTTAGTTTAGGAGCTAGTAAAGCTACTAGACTAGCTTAATCTAGTGCTTAATATCTCTTTTTATTAGTTAGTAGTATACTATAGGGTTACTAGTAATAAGCTTATAGATTATAAGATAAAGGAAGCTGTAGGCTAGCATCTAGGTAATGAGAGGGGTAGGCTAGTAGTAGTTATAATGCTAGATTACTCTATATATAGGCCTCTAGATGCCTGGATTAGGTAATATACTAAAAAATAGTGGGAGGCAGCCTAGTAATAGTCTAAGTATAGTAGATATCTCTAGTACTACCTCCCAGAGATCTTCTAATATTTAGTTACTATCTATAATGATCTTATCCTAGCTGAACATAGTGTGGTGGTGTAGATATAGACTAGTAAGATTAGGCTGAATCACTACCTCTTAACTATTAACTAGGCTGATAACCCCCTCTGCCCATGCAGACAGGCCCTAGAGATAACCTACTATATGCTATTTGGCTGCACCTAATATAATAATCTTTAGTATATAGTATAGATAGAAGGGACCCCCTAGAACCTAATAGAGGCCTTAACAGAGAGATAGTATATTTAGCAGACTATATAGCTTATGCTAAGCACTGGCTGGCTGATGTACCTAGCTAAAGCTACCTAGCTAATATAGCTTAAGCTAAGTGCCCCTAGCAGTACTAGGCCATTAATAGCCCTAGTAGGTAATAGCTAATAGACTGCTATTATATATTATTGCATACTACTAGTTACTCCTAGCTAGTAGGGTGCTGTCATCCTTAGCTTTAACCCATGCAGGCTATATAGCATTGGGATACTGGCAACCAGGGCCCCTGGGCCAGCCCTATTCAGTGATAATGCCCCCAGAACCCTCGCAGGCCTGGGAATCTGCGATATCTGAATGAGTTAGTGGCTATCTAGGGAGAATGGGTGTATACAGGCACCTAGGCAGGTGTGAGGGGAGGCAAGGTAGCTAGTGATTTCAGCCCTAGCTAAGATGGATTAATAAGGGAGTCAGGGTAGTGGCACTCACTGATTTCAGCCCTGGCTAAAGAAGGTTAGCTAATGAGGGAATCTATGAGGGAATCTATGAGGGAATCTATAGGGGAATATACAGGGGGTTTAGCCTAGCCTAGGTGCTGAAGATATATATGTACACTGGCAGCATCAGCCTGCAAAGGCGGCTGTTAGTTAGTTAGATAGTTGCTGCTCACTAGGAGCCTCTGGCATGGCCCAGCTCAGCACCGCAACAGAGTAAGGAATAAATCAATCAATCAATCATATAGTTATATTTTAAATATATTAACTAGCTAGGGTAGTAATTAGCTAGCTAGTTAATATATTTCTTCTAGATTTAGTAATAGCTTACTAATTATCTCAGTCTCTTCAGGCTCAGAGGGCCCTATACTAGCTATACTATATAGTAATATAGATAGCTAGGCTAGTCTAGTATTTAGGGCTAGGTTAGTAGGCTCAGGCAGGCTAGTAGTAAAGAATTAGGGTTAGTTTTATAGCTAGTCTTAGGATATTTAGTATTTATATTAGTATATAGGGCACTATTTACTATTAGCTTAGTAGGGCCTCTGGTAGAGGGTATAATAATACTAGAGAGGGACCCCTTTAACCTTGCAGAATTTCTTATTATAAGTATTAGTATAATATAGATATATAACTCTTCTAGCTATATAAATAGGCTAGGTATATCTATAATTTAGATATTAGATATACTATAGGAGCTAGTAGAGTAGGTTAAATAGTTCTATATATAGTAGGGTCCTATCTAAGAAGATCTAGTTCTAGATAGCATAGTTTACTAACTATATATCCTAGAAGGAAACTACTAGGGAAGACTTCTACTTACTCTATTAGGCTATAGTATTATATCTATACTAGCCTATATATAATATAGGGCTGCAGAGTGCTAGGTTATAGTATAGATCTTTTTCTATAGGTATTCTACTGTACTTAGGGTGCTAGAGAGAAGGTAGGTAATAGGGATATAGTAGATAAAGATAGTATACTAGTAATTAGTAATCTAGGTATATTTACTCTTAGAGAGTTCCTAGAGCTAGACCTCCTTATTCCAGAGGAGGCACTCCTAATCTAATATAGAATAGATATAGATGTTAAGATCACTACTATAAAGCACCTGGGCCCTTACTATCTATATACTAGCTAGGCTAGGGAGGCTACTATAGCAGAGAATCTCCTAGATTTCACCTATAATAGCTATGATAGTAGTTTGCTTATAGAGGCTGGCTCCTAGGCTATTTCTATACCTATACTACCAGATCTAGATATAATTCTTATCATTATAGGGGGTGCAGCCAGGGGGGAGGAGGTAGGAGGGGGGTAATAATTAGGGGGGGAAGATAGATTACTTAGTACTTACTAGGTCTAGCTAAGGACCCCCTAGGTCCTAGAAGTTATAGAAGAAGAGGTAGCTAAGCTATGATTACTAGTATCTATACTATTTATGCTATAATCACTAGCTATAGTATTATAGAATTAGCTATCTAGTAGCTTCCTAACTAGGGCAAGGGCTTACTAAGTAAAGCCCTTAACCTAGGGGGCCTTAGCTAACTTACCAGGGTAAGCCTAGGTAAATTTAATAATATTTATATAGTATACTATGAAATAAAAGGAATAATTAGTAATGGATAAGTTATCACTAGCTACTAGGGCTGGCCACTAGGCCATAATATTAAAATAACTAGGCCCTAGTGGAAAGTATAAGATAGTATATAATACTAGAGTAAAGTCTATGAGTAGCCTGACCTAGTATAGGGAGATAGCCTAACAGGAGGGGAAGCCCTAATCTAGTCAGGTGACTGCCCTGCCTAAAGGGTCATCATTAGTAAATAGTTTAGGCTAGGTATACTAGTGTTCAGAGGTCTGGGGGCTAGCATCTCTAATTAGTAGGAGATCCTGGGGCATCAGGGTCCCTGATTAGTAGGATTAGACCTAAAGATCCCAAGGTTTGATCAGCAGTGGTCAATGATCAATATACTCTAAATATAAGCTATTAATTAAAATAAGAGATAAGACATATATAACTATACTCTCAGAGGTAGGGAGGATAAATTTCAGGGTCTAACAAGGTCCCTATTTATTAATCATCAGGTTAATTAGTATTCATAGTAACCTCTATTAATTTAGCTTATAAGGATCTAGACCCCCTGCACATACTTATCTTTCTTAATAAAGATAGATTAAATTAAATTAAGAGAGATGAGCCGCGCAAGAGCGAGGAGAGATCATTAAGGTAGATTAAATTAAATTGAGAGAGATGAGCCGCGTAAGAGTGAGGAGAGATGATTAAGATAGATCAAATTAAATTAAGAGAGATGAGCCACATGAGAGTGAGGAGAGATGATTAAGGTAGATTAAATTAAATTAAGAGAGATGAGCCGCGCGAGAGCGAGGAGAGATGATTAAGGTAGATCAAATCAAATTGAGAGAGATGAGCCGCGCGAGAGCGAGGAGAGATGATTAAGGTAGATCAAATCGAATCGAGAGAGATCTCTCACCATGGCATATGGGTAAGCATATTTCCTTGCATTCACAGTGCTTCAGGGTGCTAAAATGTTGCCACGGCCAGTACTGCTGCAATCCATTTCAAGAACGGCACCACTCGGGACTATTGCTGGAGATCTGCTGATAGTAATGTTCATACTATTTTAGCTTATACTATAAAGATAGTAAAGTACAGTATACTATAATAAAAGAAAATAGAAAGTTAATATTTTTAAATAAATTATTAAAGGAGATAAAGCTATAAAAGATAAGGTAATAAAGATTTTTTAATAATAAATTAAATAATAAAACTATATTAATAATAATAGTAAGTTTAATATCTTTAATATAAAAGATTTATAAACTCTAAATAAAAAGAGATATCTATCTATAGTAATAAATATAGAGAGAGATTATAATTCTAGCTTAGATTATTTAGTAAGAGAAGAAATATAATATTATTATTAATAATTAAATCTATTACTAATTATAAAAGAATACTTAACTTTATATAATTAGATAATAAGAAGAATATATATTAATAGAATCTACTTAATAATCTTATATTATATAGTAACTAGGTTACCTATTAATATATAAATTAGGTAAAAAATAAGCTAAAGCGATTAAATAATATTCTTTTAATTTATTAAATACTATTTAATATTTTAGCTAATATTACTAAATAGCCTCTATAGCTAGTCTTTTTATTATAGAATAATCTTATAATAAATTATAGAATTTTAGTGAATATCTATAAGAATATTTAATATATACTCTATAAATAATATGTACTAAAGCACCCACTAATATTAAAGATTTTTTCTTTATTTTATAAGCTAATATTACCCTATAATATTAAAAGAATAGTTTTTTAATCTTTTAAAGCTTATAGTAAATACTCTTAATCTAATAACTATTAAAGACTAGGTAATACCTATAAAGATATATAATCTAATTCTTAAAATACTAAGAGATCTTAAGGTAGATATAATATATTACCTATCCTATATTTTTTAAATAGTTAATCTAATTCCTTTTATTAATTCTCTTTATTTTATACTAATATCTTCTCTTTTTCTTCTCTTTTTCTTCTCTTTTTCTTCTCTTTTTTTCTTTACTATACTGGGATACTATTATATATTTTAGTTAGCTAGCTTACTTTCTAGTTAGTTATGTTATCTTTAGCTTAGGTTAGTTAAATAAAATTAACCATCATCTTCCCCAAAATATATATTAGCTACCAGAGGCTTACCAAGTAGAGTATAAAGATATTCTTTACTTATTATTTATTATAATTATATTATAGATAGATAGAATATAGGTATATATACTTTATTTATTAGACCATCTTTGATAAAGTTAGATTAATAATTTATTATATTAGAGATAACTACTTAGTTCCCTTATAATATTAGATAACTAAATATATATTTAAAATTCTTTAATCTAATATATAAGATATTTTAAATATATCTTTTTATTAGTAAGGTATTAAAGACTTTTATAATCTATTATAATTATAATAGATTTACTATTATTAATTAGGTAATTTTATTACTAAAGTACTTTCTTAATTATATATATTATTTTTTAAATATAGAATAGTTTTTCTAGTATTATTAAGTTTTTATCTATTAAATACTACTAGATACTACTATTCTTTTTTATCCTATCATAATAATACTATACTATGGGCCTATTTAGAGATATTAATTTTAATTTAATATTATAATAAGGAATTAGTAATTTTAAAAATAGATATATAATCTATTATATTTTTAAATATTATAAATTTTTACTAATATCTTGATAAGTATTCTAGTCTATAGGTTAAAACTTTTTTTTATAAACTTATATATAAAATTATTAATAGTATATAGCTAGTCCTAAGAATTATTAATTTATAAATATTTATTAGTTTTAGCTATATTTCTAAAGTTAATTAAGTACTTATTAAATATGCCTTTAATATTCTTTATTTAAATTTAAAAAAATTAAAATATTATTAAGATAGACTACTATAAAGTTAGTCTTATATAATACTATTTATTATTATTTAGAATATTATAGATATATTAAAGCCTAAATTGTATTATTAACTATTTAAATTTATTAAATAATATATTAAAAACTATTTCTAGAATTAAGAATTTATTTATTTCTAGTTACTAATATTTAAAAAGGAAATTAAGCTTTAAGAAATATTTAAGTTAACTTACTTAATCTAAGAGTTCTTAAATCTATAATAATAAATAAGTATTTTTAATAGTTACTTTATTAAGTAAGTAATAGTTAATATATATTTATTATTTTCTATTTAATTTTAAAATAATTATAATACAGAAGCCCTAAGCACTAATTAAAAAATATATAATTATTTTTTTAATAATCTTTTAATTTATATCTTTATTTCATAGAACTTCTTAGGTAACTATAGGTAAGGATTAATATTTATTAATAAAAATCTTTTATATTGATATATATAAGAACCTTCATTGGGCTGTAAGGATAACCACTGAGGCAAAAGACCTACTATAATTAACCCCTATGGTCAATCATGCCCAACCTCTATATATTTAAGCCTTACTGGATGCCTCTAACAATATAATATTTTATTAATTAAACAAAAGAGATTTCTATAACTAACTCTTCTATAAATATATCTTTATACTAGATAAGTAAAGATAATTGTTATAGATTTACTAATCTTTTAATATTTATTCTTAATTCTTAAATAATAAATAGCTAAGCTTCTTATTAACTCTTTAAAAAATATATTTAAGCTATTTAATAAAAGTAAAATTAGTTAAGACTTCTAAATTAAATTTTTCTAAGTTTGATTTAATCTAGTTCCTAAGATTAATAGAATAGATAATAGTATACTTTATTCTATATTCTGTTATAATTATTTATCCTATAATCTAATTAACATTAGGATTAAAATATTTTAACTAATTTTAATTTAAAATAATATTATACTCTATAGTTTTAAGAATTTATAGAGTAATAATATTGTACTATCTATTTATCTAATTAAAAATAAATTTAATCTTAATATAATATATATATATTATATAAGGGATATCACATAGCACTCCAAAGAGTAGGTCAAGCTTTGTTGCAATTAGGAGTCATAAGCCAGGTTATATCTAGGTTAGATATAAGTTTAACTAGATAGAAGAGAGATTATAATAGAAAATAATTTATTTATTTATAATTAGTAATAGTAATCTTTACTAAAGAATAATATAGTTAGAGAAGATCCTCCCTACCTCTAGTAATAATATTATTATTATCCTAATTACCTACCTTAAGGGTTAAGCCCTAAAATAGGTATAAGTAATTAGCTAGAACTAATACTATATTTCCCTGCTATATTGCCTCCCCCCCTTACTACCTTATTACCCTTAATAGACCTCCTAAACTAAGGAGTTCTATCTTTATTAGGGGATTTAGTACTATCTCTACTATCCTTATTATTATTCTCTTCTCTATTACTATTATTATTCTTTTCTTTTCTATTACTACTATTACCTTTATTAGGCTCCTTCCTATTACTGTTAGCTGCACTAGTAGTATTATCTCTATCTTCTTTATTATTAGTAAGATCTATATTACTAGCACCCCTAGTAAGGTCTAGCAGAGGAATATTATTTTTTTTATCTAAGGTAGATATAAGTTTATTTACTAGAGTCTTAGGCATAATTATAAGTATTTATATTAATAATCTCCTTATCCTACTTAGGGTAGCTATTAAAGATGTATCCCTCTATTAAATCTCTTTATTATATTCCTACTTTATTACTCCTTCTTTAAGATAAGTAAAAGCAGAGTTAGAGCTATAAATCTCCTACTTAGTAGATTTAAATCTCTTTATTACTTCTTTTACTAAAATAATAATATTATTTACAGCCTTCTATAGAAATTCTTATATAGTATTAATAGGCCTATAAAATAAGATATTTAATTTATTTATAACCCCTAGATTATCCTATCTAAGTTAACTAATAAGTACTACTCTAATATATATTTAAGGTATAAGAAAAACAGAGGGTCCCTAAGAACTAATAAGTTAAAACTATAATATTAATCTATCTAGCTAGGTATTAGGTAATATTAAAGTCTTTAAATACTTTTATAACTTTATAATAGTCCCTATTCTTAGAACCTCTAGATCCCTCTAGCTTTTATTTACTACTATAAAAATAATAGGAAAGTCTAATGCAAGTTCTAATTTCTTAATATAGATTTCTAGTATTATTACTATTTTAGTAATAAGCTATAGAGGGTATTACCTAATACTTTTAAAATTATTTAGAATAACTCCTATACTATTAACTATCTCTATAGAAGGGCTAGAATTTAGTAAAGCCTATCTAATAACTATTATTAATATCTTTATTCTACTACTTTCTCATAGTTATAAAGTCTAATATAAAGCCTTAACTAAGAGACTAACTCTAATTATACTAGGTTATTACTACTAAGTATATTATATATAAAATATATTAGTATTCTATAGTAATACTATTTATTAGGATACCTATATACTTCTAAATAATTTAGCTCTATTTATTCTATTATAAATCTCACTAGCATAGGATAAGAGGTAAGTCTTTATTCTCTATTATTATATAACATAATTATAAAAAGGTAGGTATAAAGATTAAGTTAAAGAGCTTATTATATTATAGAGAACTATATATTCTAAACTAACTATCTATAGATCCCCTCTTAAGAGGTATATAAAAGTTATATACTCTAGCCTTAAGAGTAATCTTTTTAAGACCTCTATCTTTAGTATTCTAGTAAGAGAATAAATTATTTATAGTAGTATAACTATTTTTATTAAAATTCTCTAGAAAACCCTTATCTAAGTTAGATAGAAGCTCTTTAATCTAATCCTAAGTATAGTACTTAGATTAAAAGTAATACTTTATATTATAAATATCTAAAAGACTTCTTTATACTTATTAGCACCTAAATTAATAGTTTTTAGAGCTTTAGTATCTATAAACTAAGTATATAATCTAGCTTTATCCTATAGTATTATATACTTATTACTAAGCTTAATATATTACTATATATATTCTTTAAGTATATCTAGCAGCAGGTTTATCTTTAACTTTAAATCTATTCTAATAACTTAAAGATATTTTATATATATCTTAAGCTCTTTTATAGCTTTTACTTTTACTAAGAATATAACTACTAAATTCTATATTAATTTATAAGGAAATATATAAAGAATTATTATCCCTAATAGGTCTAAAGAGTCTTTGTAGGTATATTTATCTTATTCTTTCTAAGCTTTTTTAGTAATCTAGTCTTTAGCCTCCTTTAGTTATTACTATAAAGCTTCTCTTCCTAAGTTCTTATCTCTATTAGATATTAAACCTTTATCTATATTAGATATAGCTTTACTATATAACTTTCCTAAGCATATCTTTTTCTTTACTTTTAATTCTATTAATATATCTATTAACTCTTTATTATCCAGGACCTACAGAGCTTCTTTAATTAGTATAAGGACTTTATTAAATTATCTAAGTACTACTAATCTAGTTAAGGGCTATAGCTTTAACTTCTTATCCTTATCTAAAGGTATTAGAAGACTAAACTAGTCAAGCTTCCCTCTAATTTTATTAAGTTTATTTTTAGTAAGCTTGCCCTCTTTCTAAGGTTTTATTTTTATAAACTAAAATATCTTATAGAGTTATATATATATAGCTTTTCAGCCCTCTTCTCTTATTATTTAATTTAGAGTATATTAATTTACTCTCTTAATTACTATTTTAAAATTAATTATCTTTATTATTATTACTAAATCTCTTATATAGTAATAACTATAGCTAATTCTTAATAGATAATCTATAATATTATTACCTTATTTTTCTTAGATTTAAACCTAATACCCTGCTATTCTCTCTACTATTTTAATTATTATCTTTATAATATCCTTTACTTCTTTCTATAGTACTTTATCTTTCTTTTTCTATTTACTAAATCTATTAATCTTTCTGATAGCTTCCTAGATAATATATATCTAGATATTCTAGACTTCTTATTACAGTAGTATCCCTTCTCTAATCTCTTTATAAACTATATATCTCTCTTTATCTATCTTATATAGCTATAGTTTTTAATTAAGTTCTTCTAATATATTATTAGCTTCCCTTATCTAAGTTTTAATATATACCTAGCTTACTATTATAATATCTCCTAGAGCTAACTAAGCTTTTACCCCTATAGAGATAATAGATACTTCTATATCTATATCTATAGTATTACCTAAATTCTATTTATTTTTCTTTACTTTCTTATAGCCGGAGCTGCTCCCTACTTATAAGGATTCTTTAAGGTTTTATCTATAGTAGATAGTAGCTAAATAACTTTATAAATATAATAATTTTAAGAAAGAGAATTAATAAAATTAAGGCTTTAGACAAAACTAAAAATAAAAAATTTATAAAGTAATAGTTATTTTATTATATTATATTACTTATAGGTAAATAATAGAGAATTATATAACCCTTTAAACTATAAGAAACCAATATAATTAGCTAGACATTAATTAGTTAGATCTAGGTTAGGGAAGATAGAAATATAAGTTTGAAATGCCTTTCCCCCCCCTAATTTATAGTTAATACTCTTATTATCATAAGTATTAACTACAGATTAATTAAACCTAATATAAGGGAAAAGTAAAAGAAATAGGAAGTAAAAGATAAGAAAGAATAAAAAACTATATAAGCTACTTAAGTTAATTAATAAATAAAAAGATTAAAGACTAATAAAGAAATAGTAAAACCTTATTCTCTAACTTTAAATACCTTAAATAAAATACTTATAGATTATAGTAAAGAAATATAAAATAAATAATAAAGTTAGTTTAATTATAGTAGAGGAATAATAACTATAAAACGTAAATTATTAGGGATAAGGTCTTTATTATAGATTATTAACTAAGTTAAATCTCTTTAAGTTATATCTATTTATAGAGGTGTAAAGGTAGAATCTACCTTATCTAAAACTTTAGTTATCCTTAAGATTACCTTATTAGGTTAATTTAAGGTAAAGAATTACTTTAACTAATTACTATAAACTATTATCTAGAATATAGTACTATTAAGTTCTTTTAGCAAGTATAAACTATTTATAAGAATCTAATAAATATAATATAGTCCTAACTATCTAAATACTATCTTATTAGAATATAAAGTTTCTAGCTTATTATTATAAAGTAGAATAAGGTTATCTTCTCCTAATACTTCCCTTTAGAGGTAATTCTAGTTATTACTTTACCTCCTTTATCTCTCTTTTACTAGACTTTATAATAGCTTTAGTAGTATCCTTATCCCTCTATTTAATCTACCTTACTCTTATTATAATTAGATCTCTAGTATCTTAAATCTTATTCTAGGGTAGTATCTACTATATTAGAACTTCTAATTCTACTAGCAGAACAGCCTCCTATCCTATAGTATCTTAAAGAGTATTATTCTTATTATACCTCTTACAGTATTATAATTAGCCTAGAGGACTATAGGGAGGTATTATTACTATTAGATACTAGTTCTAGTAGTTAATATCCTTAGGGCTTTAATAATTAGCTTATACCTAATTTTAATAAACCCATTAGCTTAGTAATTATATAATAATATCTAAATATAGTAGGCTTTATATCTCTTATAGAGAACTATAATAATATCCTTTATTTCTAGACTATTATCTAAAACCAGAATTTTAATATAACCCTATCTTATAAAGATATCTTAAAGATAAATTTAGCTATAGCTACTATTAGAGCTATTATTACTTAAGCTTCTATTTATCCTAATAAGGATTCCCTAACTATAGCTAAGTAATATAGGGTTATACTCCTGTAGGTAATATAAATAATATCTATATATTATTTTTAAAATAGCCTACTAGATTTAGTAAGAGTTATCTCCTCCTTAAGCTATAATCCTACTGCTCTCTAGCATCTATTATAAGATTTATACTAATCTAAAAATATCTTTCTATAAGCTAGACTACTAATACTAGATAGTAATTTTATAGTAAGTGCCTTCTCTACCTCTATACCTAATTTATTATATATAGTAGATAGAATCCTTTACTATTATTACTTATTATCTACTATCCTATAAACTAGTTTAGACTTCCTAGATCTCCTAAATAGGATATAATCTTAGATAGAAAACTTTATAGCCCTTTTCTTAAATTATTAGAATTTACTAGCATCTATCTCATCAGGCCTTTCTAAAGTTAATAACTATTTTATAATTTAGTATAACTCCTTTATCTATATTTCTAATTTAACTAAGAACAATATATCCTCTCCTTAAGAGTCTAGTAGTAAAATATAGAATATTATATTAAACTATATATCTAAAAACTCTTTAGTATTATTATTTTCTACTTCTTAAATATCTATATATATAGGCAGTCTTTAAGATAGACTATTAGCTATAGTATTCTTTAAACCTAGAATATAATAAATAGTAAAGTTAAAGAGTTAAATCTATATAATCTACTATACTACTATAGCTCCTAGAAGGTTAGTTACTATCTAATTTAGTTATATAACCAGAGTTATAGCATCTACTTCTAATATAAAATAATATCTATAAAGCTAGATATAAAACTTCTTAAGACTTAAGTACTATATACTTCTTTTTCCTAGTATTATAATTTACCTCTATATTAACCTAGATACCACTTTTAAAGTAAATTAGATATCTTTTATTAATCCTAATATTACTATATTAAATTCCCTCTCTAACCTTCTTTACTAGTATTATAAGTAAGGATAACTTTCCCTACTTTACTTAATAAACTATTATCTAGGACTTTTAGATATTCTAAGGCTTTTAAGGTAGAAGCTAATATAAAAGCTACTTTAAGCTAATCTATAGCTAGTTACTCTACTCTTCCCTAGATAAAATTTATATCTTTTTAGAAGAGAGCATAGATAGGTTCTATAATAATAGTAAAACCTTTAATCTAGATATAGTAATATACTATAATACTAATAAATAATCTAGCTTTATATATTTTAGCAGGGTAGCTAATCTATAATCTTAATAATCTTTACTTTCTCTAGATACCTCCTATTATAATTATAAATATAATCTATAATCTTAAGGGCTAATACTAAAAATTAAGACTTTACCCCTAAAATAGTAAACCCTAAAAGCTTAATACTATATAATATTTAATCTAGATTAAGTAGATATTTAAAAATAAACTAGTAAACTCTAGGGAGTACCTTATTCTTATTATATCTTATTTTTAGCCCTTTTACTCTAATATTATCTAGAAAGGGACTATAATATATTAGTATATTATCTTCTAGTACTTTTTTTATTATATACTAGAAGATCTATACTAAGTTTATTTATCTCTAGGGTAAAGTAGTTATTTAAAGCAGACCTAATAATATAGTAAAACCTATAAGGTTATATAATTAAGGTACTAATAGTATCCTATCATATCTAGAGAAGAGGTCTACTACTAATACTACTACTATACTTATAAAGTCTTCTAAAAATTTATCTATATTTTAGGGGCAGGTTAGCATCCTAATATAAGACTATATTTAGTTTAAGAGCTGCATTAATAAGTTAATAAAATAAAGTATTTTTTAGAATAAGGAACTACTTATTTCTATATAGTCCTCTTCTAGGTTCTAAAACCTTTATCTTTAATTATTCTTTAAGAATTTAGATTATAACTAGTTTTAATACTCTTAGAATTAGAATATTTTCTCCTGCTATAGCTTATAAGGAATAGTCTAGATCTTAATTAATAGAACTACTTTAGGAATTATTATTCCTTTCTCTTTAAAATTCTAGGCTAATACTACTTCCCTAGTATATAGAATCTTAATAAGGAACTCTCTCTCTTATAGAGTAATATCTAATCTAATCTTTAGCTAAGCTAATTACTCTAGTATAAGCTATAAACCTTTTTTAACTCTAAATATAATTAGATTAATAAATTATTAATATAGTATATCTAGTAAATTAACCTTTTTTACCCTTCTCTATTAGTATTCTAAGAGCTACTTCTTTCTAGTTCCTCTTCCTAAGTAGTTCTATACCTATTAGTACTACTATATTCACTAGTTAAACTTTTATAGCCTTATATTTATATATAGTATTAATATAGTATTATTAGCAAAGTATTTTAAAATCTACTTTTTAGGAGATCTATATAACTATTTTCTATATCTATTTATATAGATCCTATCTATTATATAGTTAAAATAACCTTACTTAATCTTTTTTATTAGTACTTAACTTATATCTACCTTAGATATAAGTTCCTCTATCTTAACTCTACTTCTATAAGTAGTATCCTCCTTAGATATAAGTTTACTATTTCTAACTAACCCTTTCTAAAGTTATATCTAATCTAGATATAAGTTCCTTAACCCCCTTTTAATTAGATTCTACTTACCTTATACCCTCTTAGCAGGTCTTACTATTAGCTAAGGTTTAACCTATAGATTTCCTTAGCCCTTAGTTTTCCTTATCTTTAGATACTAATATCTAAATATCTTCTTTATCTTTAAATACCCCTTTCTAATTTTTATTTCACAGATTAGAAGGGGAGAAAACTAGAATTAATACTTTCTATTTCCTATCTAGTAATATAATAATAATTTCTACTAACCTATCCTTTAGAGTAATATAGTATAACCTTACTTAATATTTAAATAGCTAACCTAAAATATAATTATTAGATAAGAAGTATTAATAATAAAGAATAAAACTTAATATAAGAAATCCTTAATTATAATAGGTATATATTTATAAATACTAAAGAACTTTATTAACCTACTATTAGTGCTCTATATAAATCTATTATTTAATAATATAATAGGTAGTTATAATTTAGCTATAAGTAAGTAATATATAATATTAATCTTAGCCCTATTATTAATTATAACCCTTAAGCTAAAGACTAGATCCCTTTACTAATAATTATAGCTACTCTTAGAGTTACTATTATATATAATACCTCTTCTACTTACTCCTTCTCTTCTAGTTCCTATTTAACTAAAGAAATACTAGTAGTAATATAGTTTATTTAAGGTTAAAACTACTTATCTATATTATAGGCTGTTATAGATACTTATTATTCTTTAATAGGAGAGAAGAAGGCTTTATAAACTATAGATAATACTCTTATTAACTTACTAACTAATAGTTTCTATCTTTCTAGCTAAGATTTAATTTATAATTAAGGAAATATTAAAATCTCCTCTTTTTAAGAAGTCTACTAATTTTAGCTTTCTTTCTTACTTCTCTCTCTTAGTCCTTTAGATTTTCTGTAGTATTTCTTTCTATTAAGCTTTCTTTTTAAAGTTAGTCCTATAATACTATCCTACTCTTACTATTTTTAATAATAGCAGATCCTCTTCTATATAAGCATCCTCTATAAGTATATCCTAAGCTCTCTTTATAACTACTAATTTATAGCTATCTTCTTTATTAGAGCCTACCTCCACTACTTAATTATAGTATCTAATACTAGTATCTAAAACCTTATCTTTAGAACTATCTAATATATCCTTAATATTATATAATAGGAAGCTAGTACTATACCTAACTAGCTTCTACTCTACCCTAGTAACTATATATAAATATTCTTTAACTTACTCTTTTATATATTTACTATTCTAGAATAGATATAATAGCCCCTCCTATTCTAGCTAATCCCTAATAGACCTTCTCTTTATAGTTAAGATAAATAACTTTTTTCTTTAAAAACTCCTAATAAGCAGGATAAGATGACTGGTTATACTTATCTAGTATTAAATAGAATTAGTATTAATTTAGGTTAAGTAGAATAAACTTAGATTACCTAGTACTTATATTTAAATATCCTTATCCTTAGCCTATGTATAATAGGAATCTATTTCTTATATCTAGATACTTTATAAGTTCTATTTAATTTAATTATAATTCTTAAAGTTACTTACTAAGATTATTAATTTCTAACTTTACTAGCTTAGTATCCTTTATTACTACTTAGCTAGCTTAAATAGAATCTAATTTCACTATCTTAGCCTTCCCTACTAGATATTCTCTATTAAGCTTTACTAAGACTAAACTCTCCTTAGAGTCTACTTTCTTAAACTTATATAATAAAGTCTAACTATTTTCTATAACCCTAAGATTAGCTACTCTTTATAATGCTATATTTACCTAAAATAATTTCTTAACTACCTCTTTTACTTTAAAATAGACTATAGAATTTAGCTTTTTAGTATTAAATCCCTCCTTCTAAAACAGCTCTTCTTATATAGAAGTAAGGAGACTATAAATAAATATTAGTATATAGCTATAGGTATTAAGGTATCCTTCCTTCTCTAATCTTTCTAATACTAGATAAAACTAATAAATAAAACTACCTATATTAGTCTCCTTTCTTTTTATACTTATAAAGTTCTTAAGCTACTAAATATTAAAGATCTTTTAAGCTTTATCTAACCTTATATATTCTTCTCTTAGTAACTGCTTCACAGCACTATAATTATCTTAGTTATATTTAGAAAGGCTTATTACCTATACAGAAATAGTATTACTATAGTAATCTAGTATATATAATAGTTTCTCTTTATCTTTAGAGATAAGATATCTTTAGAAGAGGTTATCTATAACTCTTAAGAAATCTATTATATTATTACTACTAAATTATAGGGCCCTAGCTATCTTAGAAGTAGGTATATTAACCTATAAGAGGTGCTTCTAATAAGCTACTTTATTATCTCCTAGATTAACTATACCTCTAGAAGACTAATCTTATCTAAGATTACCTGCAGAGACCCTAGAGCTAGAAGTTATAAAGCTCTCTCTAGATAGAGTAAGATCTTTAGGCATCTTCTTTATATTAATAGATATTATAATAAGGTTTTAAAATATTAGTAGCAGAAACTATTATTTACTTAAAGAAATTTAATAACTTTTATAATATTCCTAAAGTTAGTTATAAAAAGCTATAAGAAGTAATATTACTCTTTCTTACTCTTCTCTCTTCCTTACTAGATTATTTCTATATTTATCTTTCTTAGTAATCTCTTAGTACTAAATTTCTCTATTCTCTATTAATACTCTTATTATTATTACTCTCTCCTTTAATACTCTTATTCTATAGTATAAGACCAGGTCTACTCCCTTACCTCTCCTCCTTAGACTAATTATATATTTACTTATCTATTTTAATATACTCTTAAACTTTAATATTATTCTACTCTTTCTATCTAGGTACTCCTGCTTCCTCTTCTTCTAATCTACTTAGCTAACTCTTAGGGTTAAATAAACTTCCTATATTTTATAATATTTAGCTTATAACCTTCTTTTAGACAGCTCCCTGCTGCTACTATAAGAAAATCCCTATATTAATTACTAAATATATAAGGGATATTATATAGCACTCTAAAGAGTAGGTCAAGCTTTATTATAATTAGGAGTTATAAGCTAGGTTATATCTAGGTTATATCTAGGTTAGATATAAGTTTAACTAGATAGAAGAGAGATTATAATAGAAATAATTTATTTATTTATATTAGTAATAGCAATCTTCACTAAAGAATAATATAGTTAGAAGAAGATCCTCCCCACCTCTAGTAATAATATTATTATCATCCTAATCACCTACCTTAAGGGTTAAGCCCTGAAATAGGCATAAGTAATCAGCTAGAACTAATGCTATATTTCCCCACTACAATATATATACTTACTATTTAGTAGATAAATCTATAATATTTAGATATTTATTAAAATTAAAACTATAAAGAAGATAATAAATTAGCTAGATATTTTAATATAAATATATAACTAGAGCTATAATCTAATAAATAGTATATAGAGAAGAATTATTATTTAAAAAGCTTTAAAGATAATAAAGAAATAAAGATATTAAATCTAAGAGTACTTAAATAAATATTAATATAATTATAGTCTTTTAGTTTAGAATTAACTTTTATAAAATTAAGTAATTTTTTTTAGAATATTTAATTCTTCTTATTATTATTAGATTTAGATTTATTATAATCCTTTAGTAGCTTAAGATTATTAAGTATTTTATAGTTTTTAATATTAGAAGTTTTTAATAATTAATTAATTAGTACTTTCTTATTTAGTAGTTATTTATATTTTTAAAGTACTTTTTATAACTAGAATTTAACTAATTTAATATAATATAAGCTTAAATATTATAGCCCTTTTATCTATAATTAAAGTAAGCTTAATTAATTTAATATTAGACTTTTTATTTATATATTTCTTTTTTTAGGTAATTAGGAGATATAATAATAGTACTTAAATTAATATTTATTAAATTTATTTAGTAATTATTAACTTTACTAAAGAATTAAAGCTATATCTAAGTATATAAAGTAACTTTTTATTTATATTTAGTAAAATAATAAATTATATTATTAAAATAGTAAATTTATTTTAATCTTCTACCTAGTAAGTATATAAAATTTTCAATTAGTAATAAACTTATATATTAATATATTATTAAGGATTATAGATTTAATATATTTAGTAGTTTTAACTAGAGAAATAGTATAAAATTATATAGTTTAATTATCTTATATATATATTTTATATTTTTTTTCTATTTATTTGTCTTTTTTATCTCTTTAAAATTATCTTAAATCTATTAAAAGTATCTTAATTAGTAATAATAATTATTAAATTATATTTAATTTTTAATTTATAAATATCTTACTATTCTTTAGCTTAGTGTATAAAATAATACTTAATTATTATAATCTTTTTAAGTTTAATAATATCTTTTTAGATAAAAGTTTACTTACTATAAAAGTAGTTATTAATCTACTAAAGCTATTTTAATATAGTATTCTTATTATATTATTATTATATAGAAATAAGCTCTAGATTAGAGATCTTTTAATATAATTTAAGTACTATAGAGAGGATAGAAAAAAGAAAATTAAATTAAAAATAATAGCTTTCTTAACTTTAGCTAAATAAGTATAATTATAATAATAATATTTATTCTAGAGAAGATTAATTAAATAATTATATATTTAAATTTAGTCTAAGTACTATTATTAGCTATATCTTAAATAATAAGATTAAACTATTATTAAAGTTAAATATAGTCTACCTTAAAGCTATTATTATTATTAATAAATTAAATTTAAGAGATCTCTATATTAGAAGATATATAATTAATATTATTTATTTTATTATATAAATAATAATAATTAAATTATAGATAAAATTAAAGTTATAATTATTAATAGAATTTAAAACTATTAAAATAATTTTAATAGCTTAATTTTATTTTATTCTTTATATTTAGATAGCTAATTATATTATTAATTATTTTTTAGATAATTTAGAATAATCTATAAATTTATAACTATAATATTATATTAGGAAAGTGCTAAAAATATTCTATAATAAAATTATTATTATTATAGATATCTAGATTAAATAAAAAAAATTAATAATTAATCTAAAGTAATTTTACTACCTTAAAAGTAATTAATATAAGATAATTTTTAAGTCTATATTATTATAGTTACTTCTAATAATTATAAGATTATATCTTCTACAATTATCCCAATTAGATTAAATCTTTATTAAGATTTTTTTAAATATTTCTAGAAATTAAGTATTATATATTTATTTAATCTAGATATACTACTAGATAGAATATTTATTTATTATAGTAAAGGGAGCTTTTAAATTATATCTAGATAAAGAATAGACTAATAGCTACCCTATATATATCTTATTAATATTAAGGAGTTCCTATTCCTTTTATATTTTAATCTAAGATATAAGGAATAAAGAGGTCTATATAATAGATATATAATTAATAATAACTACTAGATATTATTATATCTCTTATAGATATTAAAAAATATAGATATACCTATTAATATCATAATATAATATCTATAACTCTTATAAAAATTAAATATTATCTTTATAACCCTCTATTATTATTTATTAATAGAAATGACCCTTTTTAGCTATTAAAGAGATTAAAAAATGATTATTAACTATTATAAAAATAGCTTTAGATATTCTTTCTACCTTTCTAACTAGTATTCTAGTTAAGGGGGTACTTAATTTTAGTTATATTATTTATTACTACTAATAATTAAAGATATATAATAATATAATTCAAACAATTAAAAGGATTATAATACTAAAATATACACTTTTATATCTTAAAGATACTAGCTTAATAAGTAAGTATACTCTTAATAATAAGTTTAAAGATATTTTATCTTAGAAAATTAAAAAATATATATCTACTATACTAGAAATTACCTTTAAGTTTATAATTTAATATAGAAATATAGGAGGAAGTTATATCTTTAAATATTCTAATAATTATTAATTTAGTAAAATAAAGTTTTTTTCTTTAATTATTACTAATAATTATTACCTCTATTATTTACTAGATATAAGTAATATTATAATAATATAATATATCTATAACTTATATAAGACCTTACTTTATATAGACTAGTATAAGGTTTTCTATTTCCTATTAGATTTTCTTAATAGGATAGGAATTCCTAATTATAGTAATAAATAGGAAGGATCCCTAATATATTAGATTAATTTAATAGAAGTCCCTTCCTATTAATAAGAAAATAGGAAGGGAATTCCTAATATTGGATAAAATAGGAAGGGAGGAAGATTCCCTTCCTATCCCAAATCTCTAGGGACTCCTATTTCTAGAACTAAGGTATTAGGATAGGATTCTCATGACTAGAGGTAAAATGGGAGGGGAACTAGCAGGTTGGAATTCCCATTCCCTTCCCTTTCCTTCCCAACAGCCAGCCTACTTCTAACCAACCTAACTAGTTATATGATTTGAATTCATTACTATAATAATCTACTACTTACTACTTATAGTTAATAACAGATATGGAATAATGTTAATTCTTTATTATACTACTTGATACCTAAGGTTAGGAGATAAGGAGATTACCATTAGGATTTCCTTTTCTATAGAGATTAGAGTACTGTGAGCTTACACATGGATTATTACAACAACCCCAGTGGGTCCTTTTCTGTAATGTAGTATTCCATGTATTACATAGATTTTGAATTATTATATTAATTTATGGCATACCTCTCCAGAGCTGACAGAAATCAGAAATATGTGGCATATCTAGCAACTCATCTATCTTCCAAGGTTCTATCCAGACTGATAAGGTGACACTTCATTATACCTCCTTTTTTTCTCCTTATGTACCGGTATGGTTTTGTCTCTTGATTGTCTTCCTGAAGAGCTACTATACATCATTCTGTGTAACTGCCCCCCTTGTTCTTCGGCTGCACTGGGACAGACTTCTCGCAAGTTTCGAAATATCACGAATGAACCTCTACTATGGAGATTCTATTGTCAAACCCACTTCAAATTCTGGGATCCCAAACATGATATGACAAGAAGCTTCAGGAGTTCTGCCTCTGCAGTAGACTGGAAACGACTCTACGTTTCTCGACATCTTATTGACCGCAGGACATGCTATCTTCTTAACAGTATTCTTGCCGGGCAAACTGGAAGAATCAAGAAATTTCGAACCATCATTGGTCTTGGATATGACATCAAGGATACTCTACTACGCCACATTTCCGCAGGATCAGACACAGAGGACTACTTGGCCAGAAGGTGGCGCTCCCATTGATAATATCTGGTCATTTTCAATGTGATTAACGTTCGCTATTTCAACAAAAGGTACTACGCAGGAGCCCTGCTGACCTGTCTCCACCGGAGCATCGCGGTCCCAGAATGGATCAAACTCAGAAATGGGGAACATGTGTCCCTGGAAAGGGCTTTGGGTGCGTTTGATCTTTTCATCCCAGAGAGCAGTTTCGGGAATCTGGATGAAGTATGTAAACACTCAAACCTGGAAAGGATAATGAGGCAAAACATCCACTAATCAGTAGCCAGATCGTGAGTAGGCTAGATGAAATCGCCTCGCACATATTCACATACCGCCCTAATATAAATATACTCACACCTCGTGAGAAGGCGTGGGCTGTCGCAACATACCTCAGAGCAAGCAATTTGACAGGCATTCAGTCAGGCCGGGAGTACCATTGCCTGGAGCACAATTTCCTAGGATTTGCAATAACTGATCCCGATCATAATTCGCTTCCTTTGATTTCAGCAGCTATATACTGCTACGTTGCCCGAAAAATAAACCTTGACGCTTGGCCTTGTGGGTTTCCTTTTCATGTTCATGTTATAGTCATGCCACCCAGCGGTCAGGACATTGATGGCAACGCAATCCCGCCCGCGACGCGGATTGAGCCGATTTTTATGGATCCATTTCGCTCGGCAGAAGAGACACCTGTTGAGAACTTGCAAAATCAGTTGAATTTCCTGGGGGCTTCAGCGGCCGAGCAATCGGCTTTCCTTCGTGCGTCTGGGGTTGCTGATACTGTGTTGCGATGTGGCAAAAACATCATGAACTCCATTCAACGCCTTTCCCAGACTTCTAGAGCACATCTAGCTCCGGTCGATGCGGTTAGTGCAAGATATGCTGCCCTTTGGTCGTCACTGTTATTTTCCACTTCTCTCCGGCCGGCGGAACTTAGGCACTACTTACCTTGGTTCTTGGAACTCTTCGCTACGCACTTTCCTTCGGATGTTCATTTGATTGAACAGTATCTTGTACCGCTTTTTCAAGGCACGCCCCAGCAAGAGGACATACTTGAGAGCCTTCGTGTCGTGCGAGCTGCGGATGAGATACCCAAGCAGGTCAAAAGGCGGACACCTGAGCGCAAAGCGGTAAGGTATAGGGTCGGCCAGGTCTTCCGCCATCGACGGTACAGTTACTTAGCTGTTATAACTGGTTGGGATACTGAGTGCGATGCGAGCGAACAGTGGATGAGAAGGATGGGCATCGATCGTTTGGAAGCCGGCAGGCACCAAAGTTTCTACCACGCATTGTATGGTACTGGCGCTGTATTTCACAGACTTTGCTAATTTTATGTTTAGAGCTGAGGACAAGTCTGTTCGCTACGTTGCGGAAGAGAATGTCGAAATTATCACTCCCGACCTATTTGAGATACCGCGAACGCTTGTGGAAACAGCAGGAAAGCACTTCAAGCGGTGGGATGGCTGTTCTCGTACATTTGTCAGCAATATTCGAGATGAGTATCCTGATGACTGAACGGCGCCTTCGGAGAGAAGTACTAATTTCTGCACTGCTTTGACTGTGCGTCTTGAGGTCCAAGAAGGTAAGCTACAGCTAGTAGAATCCTAATATATCGAACGTCATTGGTTCGAAGTTAATGTTGTTATTTTCTGGATAACAAGAGATCACATACCTTCTTTTGGATGGCCGTCTAGCCTAGCCCTCCAACATCTTGGATAGCTGGCGTATCCAGCTATAGGCTTCTTCTTTGTCCAAGTGGAGAGAAATTAGGATCGTACGGTGTCGAAATTCTGTTATCCTTTCCATTACTTCCCTTGTGATGTTCTGGCCCTTGTGTAGAGATAAAATGGCATTTGAGGTTTGCATTCATTTCTAAGGTTGCCTGATGATTTATCTTTTTTTTCTCTTATATGCTCTGTGAGTGGGCAGTACAGTGCATCATGATCATTAAGTTCTTCTTCCTCTACCTCTCTACGCTCGCGCTCTCCCTCTCCACCTGGTGTAGTTCAGGATCTAGCGGGCGCCCACCATGATTAGCATATGGATGGGTGTTAGGTGGTTGACTGGTACTGACAAAATGCACTAAGTACTTTATTTAGTAAGCTCATTCTTTAGCTATATTAGTTACCCGTGGGTAATTGTCACATGACATTTAACACACACCCACTTCAAATTTGTGATGTACGGCAGTAGCAGTGACTTCTACCTAGGCCCTAACTGAAAAATTCAGTGTCCCCAACGGGAGCACCCAAGCAGATAGTCTGGAGTCAGAAACATTTCAGCTATGGGTATACCGCATCTAACACGGCTTTTACTTCCATATTCGGAAGCAGTGCTTCTTAAGGGTGGTCAAAGTGCTGAGGAGGGGAGAATCCACATTCAATCCGTTGTGATTGATGGCCCCAGTCTTGTTTATCACGTCCATTCAAGGTTGCTGGGATGGTCCGAAAGCCGACTAGAATTTCCTGATATGCAACCATCATGCAACGAAGTTAGTTGCGCGGTGATGTTGCATCTCTTGAAGTTAAGAAACCTGGGAGTTGACATGTAATGACGTCCAAGCAGCAGATCAGGCAAATAATGACTGATATGGTCTAGAAAGGCAATATGCTTTGATGGAGCTTTGCCGGCCCGAAAAAGAGAGACAAGACTATCTCGACTCGAAAGGGCAAGACGAAAACTTGAGATAGCTCGTAAAAGAATCAGTCATGGCTCTTTGCGACCCAACTACACGCCTATCGACACAGAATCCAAGCTCGAAATGATACTGCGAGGACGGACGTTGACTCCTAAACACAGAGAATGCCCTGACAATCCCTTTATGGTACCGGCTGTCTTCGAAGATCTCAAGCATCGATGGAATATAGAAAACATCGTTCAAGCTGCGCAGGGCTCCCTATTGTTAGCCGACTCAGCTGCATTACAAGATTTTCCTTGGGCAGATGTCACAGTCATGGTTGCAGGGGAAGCAGATATGCATTGCGCATACCTGGCGAAACTCACAGGATCTGCGATACTTACTAATGATTCGGATCTTATACTTCATGATATCGGGCCGCATGGTTCGGTCGTGCTCCTTCATTCATTAGAACTGGAAAATACGTACAGCGCTCGATCAATAGACGTGCCACTTCAAGCGGTGCAGCTACATCCAGCATCACTCGCTCAACGCTTTGGGTTGGCTGATTTACTGCGCCTAGCATATGAACTTAAACTTCACCCAAATTCAGGATTAACGGAGCTGATACGGCTTGCAAAAGAGACCCTTGGACCCCAAGGATCTGCAGGCTATTTGGAATTCTCCGAGGAATATAAGAACGGCCCAGAACATGCACAATGGGGGTTCACGAATTCTCATCACCTCGACCCCAGAGTCTCAGAGTTGGTCTGGCAATATGAAACCCAAGAAATCAAGTCATGGGACGAATTCCCTCGGTTTTATCTTGCAATTCTAAACGAAGATCATACCAGGCGGTGCGCTTGGGAGAACGGCCTCTCATATAGAGTTCTAGGGTATTCGATCTTTAATGCTTCGCGTCCACCGTCTCGGAGATCCTGCTTCATCGATGAGTTTGTACGGCGAGGGGGAAGAATTGCAAGGGACACTCTAGCAATCCGTGATGCAGGCTGGATTGCAGATCAAATGACGGCTTTCTATGCACGTCTCAGTGTAGTTCGAGACGCCCTGGGCGAAAATGCCACAACCGCAAACTTATGGAGAATATTTGCACTGTGTGAGATATATGGTTGGGGGGACTGTGGCTCTCCACTTCCCAAGGCTAAGCCATTTAGCAGATTCCTTAATTTTGGTTATATGCGTGATCAGATAGATTGGGCAGACATCCACCTTACGGCGCAGGTCCAGGCTGTGCTCTATTCTTTGAGAATTATGAGACAACTGATTGGGTTCACAACTTCGGCCAACGATCTCATGCTCAAAATGCAGGACGCTCTTATGAGCCTTCCCCCACTTCATGTGTTGATGAGATCGAGATTTGAGATGGTGAAAGAATACCTTACTGAAGATGCTGCTGGTGAATTTCTGAAGAGATACAAACAGCTAGCTAGATGATATATATTGCATACAATTCCACTAGATTATATGCATCTCAGGAGATGGAAGACCTCGTGATACCAACAAACACGATTGGCTCCCTTGTCCCGTGAGCTCGCGGATACTTCTGAAATTCTCGATCGCTACCAAACAGAGCTCAAGTAATAAGCCCACTGACTAGTATAGCCAGAGTACGAGGGAAGTATGACCCTACATGTAACGGTGTTGATTTGTTGCCCTCAAGCCCAACATATCCTAACGTGATGATCTTATAAATCCCACCACCCCTCGACAGTATCCAACTAGGTCACCTAAGCGTTTGACTTCCCGCTGCTGTTCTTCACTCCACTGAACAAGAGACTTTCTCAGTTCTCCGTGGTCATTCGCCGCCGACTCGGAGCACTTCCGCACAATACCAGCATGTATTTTCAGAAATACCGCCATCCAAGCATTCACAAGTTCGAAATCTTTTCTGAGACGGAGTCGCGCAGTCAGTGCCTTGACGAATAAGGACAACTCAGAATGACCGTCTTGTACACGCAGGTCCAGAGATCGAATCTCCAGATCAGTCTTTGCTGGAGATAGAGTTTTCAAATGATCTGTGAAGGGTGCAAAATCGTTAGACTGACGACCGGAATGCAGAAGGACTGTGAATAAAGAGCCCGAGTCGCCCACAGTCTGAGATCGTTGATGTCTGGCTATCCTTGAGCGTTCGGCGAGCGTGTGTTCAACCGATAACACCGTACTTCTGTCGCTACTTTCAACGCTCGTTTTCTCGGAAACAGATGGCAGGAAAAATGGGGCTTTCTCAGGTGCCTTGGGAGGATCTTTTGGCTTGTTGCGTTCCTAACAACAATCAGCAATGATAAAGCAGGTGGAAGAAGCGTGGGATGATACCCTGATCAAATCTAAGTGGAGTAGAGTCTGCCATCTACTCCTGGGGATGGCACTGAGTGTTACCATCCCCCTACTCAGTTGTTCGTCACATAGCACCGGCCCTTCCGCCTCATCCTGATGAAGCTCTTCGGAGAATGCAGCCTCAAGAGCTCCGGCGCTTTCCTCTGCGGATGTGACAGGGATATGAGTATCAGCGAAACCAGATTCGTCCAGATTCTGGGTCGAAATTGGAATAAACAGGCTTCGATTCGTCCAGAGACGAATACCGACACTATCCGAATGGGCCGTGGCTAGAAACTCCCCAGTTGATGACATGGCCAGCGAGGTACAGGTGCTAGGCACTTGGAAGATATCAATGAGATGTCCTGTTGACAAATCCCAAACGCGGACACGTGAGTCCATAGAAGCAGCCACTATCCACCGGCTATCATTGGAGAAAATGAAGTCGTTGATCTGACCCACGCAACCCCAGAATTCGCGTATGAGTTTTCTTGTTTCAATGTCAACCACACGAATCGAGAGGTCATCACAACTGAACGCGACCAACTCGCTGCTGCTATTATAACGCAGACCAGTGATTGCTGTCATTGGATGCCAATCAAGCTCATCTAGGAGTAACCCGGAGTGAAAATCCCAGAACTAAATTAAACACCTTAGTAACTGTGACTTATAGAAAGGAGCCGAATATCGTACCTTGACTTTCCCATCCAAGCCACAGCTTATGGCAGTTCGGTTCAAGGAATCGACTACTAAGCCAGTGACTGCCTTTGTATGTCCGATTTTCTTTTCTTGAGAACCATTGGCTAGACCAAGCTCGCCAGTTCGCTTATTTTTCAAATCGCGAGCCGGGAGACGCTGTCGATGCTGGCCGGACTGCAGATTGAACACATCAATACTTCCCATACTGGACCCAATGAGAGCGAAAGTCCCACATTGCGTGATAGCGACGCTCTGGAATTAAGTGTTAGCGATACTCCATGACATATTGTCGACAACCCATTCACCTTCACGACAGATCCATCGCTTGTTTCAAAAGTCCAGCGTCCAGCTCTTTTCCTACCCCAGAACCAAGTACGCGCGAACTTGTCCCCACGGTGACCAGTCACTATACTCTCCCATCCAGTTTTATTCGAAGCAGCTGCATCTGCTACCCTCGGATTAGTCCAAATCGGACCAGACGTGGTGACACCCATGCCACCATCGCGATTTAGTGAGCATGCAATGCAAGTTATCTCTGAAGCTCTGAAACCCCCCTGTGTGCGACGTTGCAAGCCTAAGCTCTCAGGACCTGGAGCAGACATTTTCTTGGCTTTCTTCTCAACTGAGCCCTGCGAAATTTCAGTATTTTGGCTGTCTTTTCGTACGCTAAGTCCCCATAAGCTGCAGTCCTTGCTCGCACTCAGTAGCCATTTACCATTGGCTTCTGAGCCATCCGATGCCGAGGGCAAGAAACTCAACGCAGTGACAGGAGCAGAATGACCACTTCTGAAATGAAGCTGTCTCGGAATAGGTGAAAATGGCGTCTCATCGAATATCCAGGTCCTGAGAGAGTTATCTTTCCCAGTCGATACCAACAAAGGTTGGCCATCCAAGAAATCCACGCAATTTATGCCAGACGCTATTTCATGTTGAAGTGTTCTGTGGGCGTTCCGAAGGACGCCCGTGACACGCCCTGCGTTGTTCAAATCCCACAAAGTGATGTCGCCACTATCCACAGAAGCTGTCGCTAAGACACCCGGAGATTGGCCATCTGCGCCAGCGCCTAGACTATCCGTCCGGAAGGCGAGTGATGTGATGTGCGAGGAACCCGAGCGCAATGACAAGATAATCTGCTCTGTATCGACGTTACGGATGAATAGAGAGCCATCCGCATGAGCAATAGCAATGAGCGATAGCACAGGAGTCGGTTGCAGAGCAGTCACAGCTCCAACACTTGGCCATGCTGCAGGAATGGTATGGAGTAGCTCTCCGGTCCTCACATTCCAAATGTCCACACAGCCGTCAAACCTTCCAACGAAAACCTTATTGAGATATGTTGGCATACTGCACATTTGACCGCCGTAAATGTGGTCTCCGGATACCGCTCCAATTCCGCGAGGAACCAACGTCGTGTAATGTTCGTAGGTCGTATTTTTCCAGACTTCAATACTGGTGCCAGTGCAACCCACAATCCAAGCGCCAAAAACAAGTACTTTGATAATAGGCCCAGCTCGGCCTGAAGGCACCTCTAATGCAGCGACCTTTTTGCCGCGTTTGAAAACCCATATACCTCCACATGTCCCAGGTCTGAGATTTCCCCACGCTGCAAAGACTTTCTCACGCCATGCAAAGGTGGCAGTTATGGCTTCTGGCGTCTGAGGCCGGCTGATGAAAATCAAACTCAGCCCTCGGCGTAGATCATAGGTGTGCAAAGCGCGGCCCACACATGTCGTGATCTGAAAAGTACTTTTTCCCAAGCGCACATACGTGAAAGGAACAGCTGTGGGGGAGACGAGCCCAAGTGCCTAAAGACTGATCAGTCAGGAGACCATTTAGAGGAAGGAAATGACGTTCGATTCAGCCCTGGCTTACCCGATATGGTGAAAATATTCTGGACTCAAGTGTCTTTCGCGAATTTGTGATGCTCTGATGCTCAGGGACTCGCTTTTGCCTTTTCGGAAGTGGCACGCTGAATTCATCCTCGTCAAGTGAAGGCATCATGTCAATTCAGGCCAGGTCTTAGTAGTATTGCCTAGTTCCAGATTGTAGGAGCTCTCGATTTTGCTCTCTTCTACTTGCGAACTTTTGTGGTCTCCCGAAAATTTCTGTCTTTACGGGGAGGTCCGCCTAGAATACCGCCTTGGCAAAATCCTACTTAATCTCCGCACTCCGTAAAGCTCTTAGCTCTTAGGATGAAAGTTGGTTTTTCTAAATTATTAACACATAGGTAGGATTCCTTCTTTGTTTGGAACGCCTCTCTATATTATTCTATGTTAATATACATAATAAGTACGAATAAGAATACAATGGTATATCAATAGATTTTCTTGGAAGTTTCAGTCTTTTGCTTACTGTCAAACATGTTTCTGGTTTTTCTTTATTATTTCCACAAAAGAAAAACGACGAGTAATGACGACAGGAGTGGTCCTGACAATCTAGCAGAAGATCGGCAATGGTGGTCTTATCATAAATAATTGAAGTCTGGCAAACGTGTATCCAAATTTGTGAGAGGAGAAACGGAGTCACCTTCCGAAATGGGGTTTTCACCAAGTTTGACTTTTCATCTTGGAACCAGATCTCAGGGACCCCTCTAGTCCCAATTGTACCAACAATGAACTCATAGGCACTACACATCATTTTCTCCTTGGAAAACCTGGCTTGAATACATAAACAACAACAAGGAGAACAAACACTAGAAAACAGCAACAGAAATCTGGGATGAGGACTTTCATGCACAGCCTCAGTCTTTGAATTCAAGTTCCACGAGCAACCTTCAAAGATGACACAGAGCAATTCTATTCAAGATTTCCCACCTTCCGCAAGCCAGGATGATTACTCTTCTGATGGTGGTTGCGCTACAGGCAGTGACGAGCGAAATGCACTGATTGCCACGCCTTTATCAAACACGGTGTTTGATCAGACTGGTGACAAATCATCTTTCACCCTTCTTTATGATCCGGCTTCACCATCTTCGAGGGCAAGCCCGAGTAATGGGCAATTCCACCAGAGCAAAATCCAGAACTCAGACGTAATGACAGATCATGCTGGCGGGGTTCTAGTTGCTCGTTCAGCTCGTTCCTCCAGCCGAACGCCTAGGAGACTTAGTGGCAGCACAGCTACCAGCTCGGTTAGTGAAGCTGAAACCGGCTACTCAAGCATTGGCAGGATTGGCGTCTGCGCTCTGGATGTGAAAGCGCGCAGCAAACCTAGTCAGAACATTTTAACCCGCCTGCAAGCCAAAGGAGGTTTTGAAGTGATTGTTTTCGGAGACAAGGTGATTCTCGATGAGGCTGTAGAGAATTGGCCTGTATGCGACTTTTTGATTGCATTCTTTTCCGACGGCTTCCCCCTGGAGAAGGCCATCGCTTACGCGAGACTTCGAAAGCCTTTTTGCGTGAATGATTTACCCATGCAGAAAGTGTTATGGGACAGACGACTGTGTCTGCGAATTCTGGATCATATGAATGTCCCCACGCCAAAGAGATTAGAGGTCAATCGTGACGGCGGACCAAGGTTGGAATCTCCGGAGCTTGCTCAGCACGTTTACAGGTTAACGGGGGTCAAGCTCGAGGGCCCTGAAGATGGGACTGGAGGAGGCTCTCAGAAAACTCAGGTGGTAACAATGTCTGAGGACGGCGAGGCTCTGATTGTGGATGGAAAATCTATCAGAAAACCCTTTGTCGAAAAGCCAGTGAACGGTGAAAACCACAACATCCATATATACTTTCCTAACGATCAACAGTATGGCGGAGGAGGCAGGAGGCTTTTCCGGAAAGTCGGGAACAAAAGCTCCGAATACGATCCTCATCTTGTGGTACCTAGATCAGTTACAGAAGAAGACACAAGCTACATTTACGAACAATTTCTGAGGGTCGACAATTCTGAAGATGTCAAGGCTTATACAGTCGGCCCAGATTTTTGCCATGCAGAGACGCGCAAGTCACCTGTGGTTGATGGAGTCGTTCGCCGGAACACGCACGGGAAAGAACTCAGGTATATAACGAAATTGAGCCAGGATGAGGCAGCAATTGCGTCAAAAATCTCGAATGGGTTTGGCCAAAGGATATGCGGCTTCGATATGCTTCGAGTCGGTGATAGAAGCTACGTGATCGATGTTAATGGATGGAGTTTCGTCAAGGACAACAATGACTATTACGACAAATGTGCCAGTATTCTGAGCGACATGTTTCTGAATGAAAAGCGCAAACGCGAGGGAATGCAAAGGTCACTAGAAATGGTTTCGCCGGATACAACCCATCATGTGAGACATTCCGTATCTCACAGGCATACATTAAAAACCTTGTTGAAATCTCCATCCGCGTCCAAACTCTACGGCAGTCATAAGAGCCTCGACAATAGTCTCCAGGACCTTGCGGCGTTACCTCCAGCATCCTCTGGAGCAGAGAGTACGGACTACAAAAGAAGTCGTACGAGCCCAGATGCGCGCCAGATCGATTCAGATATAAGTGATCTCGACCCGAAGACCCCAGAGTTGACCGGCCATCCCGGCGAAACGATCCCGCCGCCTCCACCTCCAGCATCTAAACATTCCTGGAAGCTTAAGGGCATGGTTGCAGTCATAAGGCATGCGGATCGTACGCCAAAGCAAAAGTTCAAGTTCACTTTCCACAGCCAGCCATTTATTGATTTGTTGAAAGGCCATCAAGAGGAAGTGGTGATCAAAGGAGAGGCAGCCTTGGCTAGCGTCTCGGAGGCTGTCAGGCTTGCAATGGATCAGAAACTGGAAGATATGGAAAAACTCAAACTGCTTCGAACCTCCCTGGAGAAGAAAGGTGGCTGGCCTGGCACGAAGGTTCAAATTAAACCTATGTTTCGCAAGCGAACGCAGGAGGAATTGAGCACGCATAGTTCAGAGAACTCGAACAGCGACGGAGCGCAGACTAATTGGACCCGAATCGTCAATGATGCTAGCGGGAGTAATGAAAAATTTGCTCGAACACCTACTCGCAGCGACTCAATATCCGGTACAACATTCTCAAGATTCTCCGCTGCCGAGAACGGTCTCATCCTAGACAAGCTGCAACTTGTGATCAAGTGGGGTGGAGAGCCAACCCACGCCGCAAGATACCAATCACAGGATCTAGGTCTCAATATGCGCGACGATCTGAAATTGATGAACAAAGAGGCGCTGAATAATGTTCGGATCTTTACAAGCTCGGAGCGAAGAGTGAGTACTAGCGGTAAGTCTTTTCCAAAGTACGGTTTTGTCCGGCGCCAAGCTTATGAGTAAATGTAGCTCAAATTTGGGCCTGTTCTTTTCTCGACCAGAAGGAGCTCCCGGATGATTTTATTCAAGTGCGCAAAGATCTTCTGGATGACTCCAACGCTGCAAAAGATGTTATGGATAAGGTGAAAAAGAAGCTGAAACTCCTTTTGCGCGAAGGGTCTGCACCTTCACAGTTTACTTGGCCCAAGGATAACATCCCTGAGCCATCGGTTGTTCTCGCTACTGTTGTTGAGTTGATGAAATTTCACCGAAATGTCATGAGACACAATTTTGGGAAGATTAACAACTCCCCACATTGTCCTTCATCGACATCGCCCCTTAGTGACGATTCTACCTCTCAGAATGTCATTCCGGACAAGGATAGCCCAAGCCTTTCCTCTATCCAGGGACGGTGGTGTACTGGTGAAGATCCCATGCTCTTCAAAGAACGATGGGAAAAGCTTTTTGCAGAATTTTGCGACACGGAAAAGGTTGACCCGAGCAAACTTTCCGAATTGTACGACAGCATGAAATTCGATGCACTCCACAACAGACACTTCCTTGAGTGGGTGTTCATGCCCCCAGATGAGGGGATCAATGAGCATGAACGGCACAGATCCAGTTCTAATAATACTAACCGTCACGATCTTGTTGGGGACATAATACCCGGCCATGACAGTCTAACAAGCGAAGGAATGGAGGAAAACGTGGAAAATCCGACCTTATCGCATCTCCTCCGATTCAAGAAGCGAGCGCATGCATTCGACTCATTACCGCATCTAAGGGCCCTTGATGACTCGTATGATCACTATTTCAAGCTGTACCCAGGCTCTAGTACCACGAAAGCTAAAATGGATGGACGACTTTCAAAACTCCGGGAGTTGTACAAATTGGCCAAAGTTCTATTTGACTACGTGACTCCTCAGGAGTACGGAATTACCGACTCTGAGAAACTGGAGATAGGCTTGTTGACGTCCTTACCCCTTCTTCAGGAGATTGTCAGAGACCTCGAAGAAGTCCAGGCGTCTCCAGATGCTAAATCGTTTTTCTACTTCACTAAGGAATCCCATATCTATACCCTCCTGAACTGCATCATCGAGGGCGGAATTCAGACAAAGATAGCCAGAAGCGCTATACCTGAATTGGATTACCTATCACAAATCTGTTTCGAGCTGTACGAGGCTAAGGATTGTGAATCATCCACAAGTTCCTATTCAATCCGTATCTCTATCAGTCCTGGCTGCCATGCTTTTGATCCGCTGGATGTGCAACTTGACTCGCGGCATGCGATTGGTTGCGCTCCGAGAAGAAGTCTAACTGCCCATCAGGATTGGAAAGAGGTCATTGAAACCCTCAAAGCGAAATTCGACACGTGCGTTCCACACCCACCTTCATCCCTCTACGTTTTATAGGGCCAACGACTGATGAGAATTCCATAGGGTCAAACTTCCCAAGACTTTCATTGCCGTGAATTTGAGCGATAAGCATGTTTCCAGCTATCAATCATAGGTTTGCCCAGCTATGTGTGACGAGATATGTAAAATAATGACAAGATCGATTTACTTGACCGCAAAGCAGGAGTGTGGTGTGCGTGGTAAAGTAGAGGAATAGAGATGTATGTTATCATGTTCATGAGCACTTACATTCGCTAAAGTTGGTCGCAGTTTAGGTCACGAGACTATCTTATAGATGCTAACAGGACATAGGTAGCAAGCAGTTGGTGACATCGGGACACCCCTAGGTTCCGGCAAAATCCCGATTTGCCATAAATGTGGTTTCGCTGCACATATCCTAGAGCCAGGCTTAGTAGTATCCTACCTTAGCGTCCTAGTATGGGGATTACACGTGGCTATTAGTCTGTTACCTGCCTTGTCAGGTAAGGGGTGGTCGCTGTATAGTGCACTACCTTACCCTTAATCTAGGTAATGATTAAGCTTACTCGGTAGTCTAGATAGTGGGTCCCTTGGGTGTGACCGTATGTCTACCTTGTACCAAGCTACCCGTCATTTCAGGTAAGGCTTAGAGAGATACTGTAATAAAATAATAATGACAAGTTGCTGGGTAAGTAGATAAGAGGTAATAAATGTGCAATTAATATTATTAATTATTTACCCCACCCTGCTATGCTGTTGCTGGCTCGTAGTCTTTCCCACCATTATTCAAAGGCACATCTGATAACCCTCCTTCCTGAACAGCGTAAGTTGGATTATGTCGCTTCTAGGAAAACTGCTGATTCACGTGCTGAAATAGAAAATGGAACCATTGCCAGATGCTATTTGGGCTGATGCCTCGCGGTTCTCTTGTAATTTTTCCAACGACGACATTCAATGCAGTGAAATTCAGGGGCAGAGGGAGCTTAGAATTGCCATAGATGATGTGATCTGCATCCTACCACATCCTAGCCAGGATGGAAAGAACTACAACATGCTCTATCTACGAAATGGTCCGAAAGGGGCGACGTCTGTTCCACGGGGAGATTGTGGATCTTCTCTGGCAACCATACAATTGGTTTCTCCACCATCTACACTACTATCACGATACTTCTGTGCGGAACTTCCCCATCATCTCAAGCCTTCGGTGGACCAGACGATTGATCTTCATGTCGTTATCTCGGCTCCCTCAGGGACAGGGAAGGCAAAGGATTTCTTCAGAAACATTGTACAACCATTCTTGGCACATATTGGATTGACGGAGTATGAAGTCCATGAGACACAATCAGCGCGATCTATACTCGAACTCTGTCAGTCAAGGCTTATTGGTCGTGCAAAACTTGGCTTTTCCCAAACAATTATTCTTCTTTCTGGGGACGGTGGCCTGAATGATATTGTCGATTCATTCCACAGTGCTGTCGGGTTTTCACTTGTTCCTCCAATCGTTGCTCTGATACCGATGGGGACGGGTAATGCTATGGCAAGCTCATTAGGGCTGCTCTCTCGCCCGACAGCAGGCTTGACTGTTCTGCTGAAAGGATCACCGAAACCTATACCCACCTTAGCCGCTAATTTTTCTCCTGGCGCGCAATACGTCACGGATGAGGGCCGCAATCTGATTCCTATGCTTGATAGCTCGATGACCCAATCCTCAGTGAATCCAATTCACGGCGTGGTTGTCGCAAGCTGGGGTTTTCACGCTGCCTTAGTTGCTGACAGTGACACTTCGGAATATAGAAGGTTCGGAGCCGAGAGGTTCCAGATGGCAGCCAGCGAACTCCTTTTCCCTTCTAGCGGCGTCGACACGCACAGGTATAAAGGTAATATCACATTATTCCGGTCTAACATAGCGACCAATGAAAACTCCGTGGAGACTCTAGAATGCGGAGAACACATGTACGTACTCGCTACACTTGTTCCGAGGCTCGAGAAAGACTTTATTATCTCGCCGGAGTCGGTTGCATTGGATGGCAGGTTGAGAATAATTCATTTCGGCGCAGTCTCCGCAGAAAAAGCCATGCAACTAATGTCTCTCGCGTATGATGGGGGGCGGCATGTACACGAAAGCAGCGTCCTCTACACGGAAGTTGAAGGCTTCAGAATCGATTTTCGTGAGGCTGAGCAGAAGTGGAGGCGAGTTTGCATAGATGGGAAGATCGTCGTCGTTGGGGAAGACGGCTGGATGGAAGTGCTGAAAGGATCGACGGGTCGAGTAAATATACTGGTTTGATGGTTGGTTGAACACGAGGTTCTCACAAAGTGGTTTCCCCATGCCCGTCTTGACCTGACAAGGTGTCTTCAACGAGATCAATAATAGGAGGTGGACCGAGGGCGACGAGTGCCCCAGGTATATCTCCATCAAAGACAATATTCAAATGACCATGGGTTGCAGTCTTCACTACATCGGGTGTTAGGTATTCGTGTACATCCAGGCTGGGCTTGAGAGTAGAAGCGTATGGGAACAAGTACTAGTCTGTATCACAGAGTACTTATACCGATTCTGGATATGCTCCCATAACTGCTTTGTGCTATCTAAGGGGAATACTAGCTATTCTCCTTCAGTCATAAGTAGGCCACTGGGCATCGCAGCCGCACTTCCAGCAATGAGTGGCAGTCAATGATTCTAGATAGAGCCATGAAGTACAGGCGCACTTGTACACAAGCAAACCCCAGGTGACTAGGGCGACCAGAGCCTACTTCTCTTCGGGCTCAGATCAGTAAATTGTCCCTAGTTGTAGGACGCAGTCGGGGCGCAGGATGCTAATTATGGTGACGAAGGCTATGATTCCTTAATTTCTCAAATGATGGAGTTTCCTGACTTTGCCAGGTTTAACTTCAATGATTAAGCAAGAAATCTTAGCGAGCGTTCAATCACAGAGGTGAACCATAAGCGCATTGGAAAGGCAATGTCTTTAGGTAAATATGTTCAGTTGATAGCTAGGGTGTACTCCTGTTATCTTGCTAGAAAATAGCCCGCACTGAATTGAAGGGGAAAAGCTGATTGCACAATGAGTAATGGATGAGTAGTTAAGCCAATATTGTATTTCACAATATAAGCAGCTTTGGTGTCCCTAATGAATACAACAGCAAGAAATGCCATTTATATCAGAACAATTCGACAACCTTCTCATCGTCATTCTGTGCAGACTCCTGCCATTCATGGATATCTGAATACGAAGAGATAGAATTTGTGCCTTCAATTTGAGCTTGGCTGGCATTTTCCTCTCCTTCCTCATCACGCATCAGCACCTGGACTAGCCTGTCACAAGCTTCGCGCACACCCTCATCATCAACATGGAGGTGGCATTCCCGAATGATGGGATACACATTGATAGCCCTCATCTTGTCCCGACCTTCTCGTGTCATTGTTAGCAGTAACAATGTCTCCAGGTGCGTTACAATGATGCTGTTATCACTATCCCTCTGCTTATCCGGGGGGAGCAACTGCAGGTCTGGCAACATTCCCGTTGACTCTTCCTCGCTGAATTCCTCCGGCCCTGTGATCGGCAGCAAAACATAAGGGAGTAGATTGACTTCGTCTGCGGAGAGCAGGGCCGATTGAAACGGAATTTCGAAAGCGACATTTTTAATCGTTGACGCCACCCCCTTTCTCCGAACGGTGCTTTCATGCTCAGTGAAGACAGTCAATTTAGTGACAGGAACAACACCATCATAATCCTGTCTGGTGGTAAAATATGCGCGCCCTGCCTCGGATTTGGAGAGATCGGCAAATAAATAGGAGAGATAATCAAAGTTGGCCTTCTTATTTAAAGCACCCTCAGCACCTTTCACAAAACAATCCATCAGTTGATCGATCGCCATAGTAGACGTGGAAACGGATTTGGCAGTCCTCCGTTTCAAGGTGATGAGCCGGCTCAATTTATCTGACTTGGCGAGATTGGCGAAGAGCATAGCAATGTCATCGGCGATTGGTTCCTTGACGTCCTTTCAGGTTGAACGAGTTGTCAGCATAGACCCCGATCTCCTTAATCGTCGCAGAATAGAAGAGGTTGGTATACTCACTGTTATCTTCACCATGAGAGTCTCTATAAACGCATCATCTTCTGCAAGATTTGCCAATACTTCCTGGTCAGACGAGATATTGATGAGAATTGTAAGCGCATTTTTCGCAATTTGCTAGTTAGATTCAGCAAGACCGTTCCCGAGCTCGATATGTTAGAAGCTTATTACTAACAGTATAATCTCGAACCAGAAGCTTGAGATCGCGCACTGGAAGAAGCTGATGACGTTTGAAGAGGTCCGGCTGAGCGGTCGAGAAGCCAACGAGGTTTTCGCATGCTAAATTGGACATAGGCGTTAGACCATTCAACGGATGCTTGAGTGTTCAGGCTGCCTGATCGAGAGGGGCGTTTCTACCAATTTGTCTTATCTGAGTATTTCCATGGTGAAGGAACTCAACAAGCTGTATCCATGGAGGGATAAAGACTGATTAGCTTCCCTGATCCTTCCATTAAAGGGGTCCCCGATTTCTCTTGTTTTCCTTGATAAAGAGATTCTCCTCCTTCTCCCCCATCTCAGATTTCTTTGTTCCCATATCTCCAGCTAACAGTTAGGGACCTCGCAGACTCACCTCTTCTAAGACTGTTGGCATACTGAGGGGGAATTTCAGCGACTGGGAAAAGGAAGAACAGACAATAGAGTCTATAAATTGAAGATAAGACTTTTTGTTTCCCCCTTTTCCTCTCTCTTTCCTCTTTCGTGGGCTGTTATTGCAGGTAAGTGAAGTGATACATGCCACCTTAGTACTAGATCAATCTACGGGAAAATTTTTGGTGCGGGGACTTTTCTCCGACGTCACTGGTGTGGGGTTATGAACTTATAACTTACCCCTCCTTTGGTTATCAGGTACGCAGTCCGGTATACAGATTGCCTCGCGCTGTTTCCCATAGATATAGTTTAAAATTGAATATCTACCGTAAATACTCAATAGCTTTGCAATCATACTTGATTCTTCCAGGATTGAAGACTTGGGTGAATCCTACATCTAACGAATCTTATCCCTTTTCCTCATAAAAGCAGGTACAAGAAAACAACTCTAGGTAGCGTAGTGATTGTACTCCGTATGCCAGTACCTTCTAACTGATGAAATAGTGTGGAGTACTTCATGTTCACTTAGCAAATAGAAGCGCTTGGGGGTTTCAGTAGCCTAGGTAAGTAGAAGTGGGCCGGAATAGTACTACTGTCTATCACTCCATATGTATGGATGGCTCATCGCGCTAAAGTTGACCATTCTGGCAGACGAACTTTAATGGCGGGGCTCGAAATCATCCAAGAACATTCAGTTAGATTTCTTCCAACGGGGCAGAGCCAAATGAGTCATCTCTTCGAAGATTACAAAGGAGGGAAGAATAGAAACATGGGCGCAGAAACAATTAACCTCAGGGATATTCATGATTTTCTGATAGAACTAGCTTCCAAGGCTGGAGAAATCATTACCAGTGCCTTGCCGAACACGGGGACTACAGGGTCAAAGAAGAACAGTGAGTTTCAAGTGCTGTGCCTAGCTGGGCTTAAGGTATTGACGTCTTCCATAGCCGCGGATCTCGTCACTGAATATGATCGTGCGGTTGAGAAAATGATATCTACAGCGTTAGCAGGGAAATATCCGCAGTATCAGTTAAGTCATATGCGACCCCTTCTATCAGATAATGTTCGCCACCAGGCCAAACCGATGATTCCGGATCTGGATATTTATTTCAGGCCACTCTCTTAATTAGCGATGAGAAGAGCTAACAGTCCACCACTTTAGATTTCACGGCGAGGAGACATACGATCCTGCGAATCCATTAACTGATGCCCCCACCTTCGTCGTTGATCCCATCGACGGTACAGTCAATTTTGTGCACGGATTTCCATATGCATGCATCTCTCTCGGTTTTACGATCGACAGGAAACCAGTCGTTGGTGTTGTCTACAATCCATTCAACAATACCCTCTACTCTGCCATTCGTGGAGAAGGGGCGTATTTAAATCGCAACACTAAACTTCCGCTCGATGCTAGGAGCCTTGAGCCTTTGAATGGCTTAGAGAATGCTCTCATCGGCGTTGAGTGGGGTTCGGAGAGAGCAGGCAAGAATTGGGCGACGAAGGTCCGGACATTTGAAAAGCTCGGTAAAACCAAGGATGATGGTGGTGCAATGGTACGCTCAATGCGTAGCATGGGCTCAGCTGCATTAAACCTTTGCGCCGTCGCGTGTGGGAATCTCGATTTGTATTGGGAAGGTGGTTGCTGGGCGTGGGATGTTTGCGCTGGCTGGGTCATTCTGACAGAAGCTGGCGGTAAAATTGTGGACGGGAATCCTGGCAACTGGGAAGCCAGCGTTGATGGGCGAAAGTATCTCGCAGTCCGAGGATCGCCAAATCAAGCAGGACAGAAGGAGCTCATTGAGGAGTTTTGGGGACATATACAAGGCCATCTCGAGTATTGAATTGGATCGTTAGTCGAGCGCATTCAATCAAACGCGCCTTCGAGACTGCCAGCTTCCGGCTGCCGCAAGCCTTGTTCTCAACACCAAACGAGGAAAAGGGTTGACAATACTGAGTAGACTGGTGAGGGAGAAAGAGTCCCATCATCATGTTACAATGTACATCACAGACGCAATGACACATCAGTTTGGCAATATATAAAAACTCAGCATACCTAAGGTAATCTCCGGCATGCCTGTGCCCTGTAGTCCAGATGACTACATCCGACTCGTAATTACCGACATTTTGGTGTACGTGATCAAAGGGTAGTCTGACTCTCGCACCCCAGCCATTGACGGATTGGGTGCCCGGCAGCGGTGTTATTCACCCCTTCATGAGTTCTGGCCTTAGTCGAAGGGCTTACTGCGTACTGGCGATGCTCTCACCAGTTGAGTAGCTTGGTTAGACATCGCTGAGAGATTGGCCAGCGCCGTATGACCTGCAGATTAAAGTCGTTTCTTCATCCAACAAACCAGCCTGAGCCTGAGTCCCACCACCCGTATCTCAAGTTGTCCCTACAGGTATATGTGCTTCCTGGACGCTTTCTCCCTGGCTTTTTTGACTGTCGTTCAGGGAATCCTGTCGAAAGTGACTATCGACGAGATGCTTAACTACGGGCCAGCCGTACGCATTTGTGAACATTCGCCTCACGATGATGTTATTGTGAGCATCTGGTTCAAGGCGAACAAGGACTTTGCGCCACGACATTCCACGGTGATAAGCCCTGGCGATTTTCTCCTCAACTTTCAGACCACCGGGCATCGCATTTCCGTCATCGGTGGAGCGACTTTCAGCGCAGTCTGCTGAATCCCGCGGACCATCAGAAGTCTTACTCTCAAAAGAGCTCAACGGCGAGGTCTTGCGCCTGGCAGACAAAGGAGGAGGTATGTCCTCGGGGTAATATATGCGGTCGTGAAAGATTGTCTTTGGCCTGGAAGTAGGATCAACAATAAACTGAATCGGTGGTAGAGGTGGCATGAGAAGATCTCCGGCTGATTCGAAAAAGGTGGTTCTTGGGGGAGCGTTAAGCCCGGATTCCTCGTAAGAAGAGTGTCGCGAAAGAGATTCTTCAAGGGGAAACGGTGTAGAGGTCGACGCATGAGCGAAGTCAGACGTGGTACTCAGAGTCTGACTACGCTTGTAGACTTTTGTATGCTTATGCCTTGGTGATACAGTTGTTGCTCTTTTTGGCCGAAACATCGAGAAAAACGCACTCAGCGGGTTGAGCGAAGGCTGAATCGAAGATATTTTAGGTCCCTGATTCTTTCTTGAGCCGCCTAGCTCTTGCGGCGGTTGGCTTGCGCTTTCGCCAGCGGATAAGACCGGAGAATCAGCAATGGAGGCATTTTGGACTGTCTCAGCTTGACTTTGTCGCTTGATCTCCTCTGACAGAGAAATGATCCTGGCGCTATCGCGATGGTCAATCCTGGCGGGCGACGCATTGCTATCGATAGGAGAATGAGGTGACCGAAGTGAGACCGAATTAGCACCAGTCAACTCTGCCCATCCCCATTCCGCCATTGTGCTAACAAGGCCGTTCTGCCTTCTTGCCTTCTCAACGCGCTCCAATCCTCTCCAATCAAGAAATAATAGGCACGAAGTGCGCAAGGGCACGATTCCATCATTGACCACGTTTGAATAGATAGTGCGACGGTCAAACTTAGAGAGCGCCTCATGAGCTGGACCACAGGGAAGTACTCTTAGCAAAGGCTTAGGTCCATGATCTACATGTTCCTGTGGCTTTGTGGAAGTACCCCTGCCGCCTATTACCGCTTCCCACCCGCTTCGCACTCTGGGAGCAGTCCAGCTTAACCCTAGATCCTGGCCTGTCCGGCCGACAAGGCCGAGATCGAGAGCAAAGCGGACATACATAGGGTTCTCATTGCTGAGCCCAAGGAAAGGTGTCGCCAGAGCGATGAAGTTGACAGGGCGAATCAGGTTAAAAAATTCAGGCGAGTGTTTCTGAATATATGCAATAGCATACGTCTGAACTAAACCTCCAAGAGAATGCCCGATAAAGCTAATACTCGTGATCTGGTAGGAACGATGCTCGTCTTCTGTCTCATCTGCACGAGTTCGAGGCTCAAAAGGGTCGTTAAAAACATTTTCTTTCGCACTCTTCCATCCACCGAGTGATTCGGTGAACGATTTCGTTCTAGATTGTCTGAGTGGTCTGTAGGGTTGATCTGGGTATGTCATGAACAAGACGTATTTCGCAAGTCGCTTGCCGAGATACTGTATTCCGCGTTCAGTACGCACTGCATTACCAGCAAACCCCCTAACTATGACTTGTTCGTCATCGATATCGTCTTGACTGGCCGAATCATCATCGCGAATGGAACTTCAGCCAACATTGAGTCAGAAGGGTCAAACGGATAGCTGATAACAAATAGTTGTCTCAATGCAGGCAATTTAAAAGCTTACCGATCTAGAGAAGAGACACCATTCGGCGCCTGCGGATCCACATGTTGCCTCAACTTGCAAGATGCCCCTTTCTGTGTCTTCTTAGTTGCAGCGTCAATACTTTCTTTCAAGTAAAGCATGTCTGCCCCAAGGTTGCTGTGTAGACCATGTGTAAGTACGACAAGGTGAACTTTTTTTCGACGCGCACAGTTTTGCCGAGTGGTGTCGAGTCTGCTGGCCGTTTCCACTGATTCCCCCTTCGTTGGTGGTTCATTCGACAGAGATCCAGTGCCGTCAAAGGCATCGTGTCCAGATGGCAAAGGAGGCTTATTCCAGAGACTGGCGGTGTCATCTATACGCAGACGAACCGATTTCGAAAAAACGCCTTTCGTAGCAACCACTTGCCTGCCTTTCGTTGTGGGCGTTACATGATCCTGCAGGTGAGCTGCCTGGTGAAGCCTGCTGACCGATAACCCACCACTGTAGGGGAGATCAACTGACTCATCATCACGGCCGATGAGTAGCTCATAATTGACAATAGCTGTGGTGGAGAAAATGACCTGCGATATTATCTCGATAACCCACGTCATTTTCTGAGTGCTGTCGGGTGATGCGGGCGTCTCTGGAATTCGATGCAGGCGTTTCGGTATAGGGATCATTGCTTTCCAGCTCCCTCCTGCCTTAAGGTAGGGTTCGAACTGAGGGATGCCCACGTTTTCCTCATCCTGGGAATGGGCATGAGGGTCGAATGTGGAAGGATAACAGGAGGCATAAAGAGTATATGGCCCGCGCAGGTACGCAGCCCGCAGTGCGATGGCAGATGTGTTTCTGACCTTGACATGTAGCGCATCTGGTAGAGGATGGACATTGTCAGCTACTGGTGTGTAAGTCACTGTGTATCTGTTTAAGAGCAACAGATTAGTATCATGAGTAGAGTATACAGGAACTACACCTGGTGGGACCGAGGAGACGTATAAAGTGACACAAGAAGACCAACCTGATTGCTTCTCCTACACGGACACTGCCAGCTTGATGCACCAACAACATATCAGTAGCTCTTTTGGCTTGTACTCTGTCTGATTGCCACCCAGTAATTGAATGAAATCTTAGGGACTTGAATTGTAAGGAAGAAGCTATTTCCTGATCTGGGCTTTGGGAGGTAAGATACAATCGAGGAGTGATGAACATCTGGATTTAGACAGAATCATCTCTATTATAGTATTGACCACAGTTCTTAGGATCTTCAACGATATTGTAAAAGCAATGGTTCAAGGTTGATAAATCATGGCATTATTAAATATGTAACTAGTCGAGAGATACCCTGAGAAACTAGGGGGAGACCAGAGTGATTTAGCCTCTTCGCCACGGAGCTGATCTACATAAAGATCATTACAACAGGATGAACAGGGTAATTAAGTTCTGTCTCTACGAGTGGTAATATAGTTATTATGTGTTATACCTAGTACTTTATATGCACTAAAGAACAACTGTCTATTCTGTAATGATTGGGTCTATATTTATTCTTTACAGAGTACTCCCAATTTACAGGCCACAGAGTTTGCATATCACAACTTTCGAGATGCCTATAGGTACCTGGTCTGAGCTATATTAGGTCTTACAAACCATAAAATTATGGAGTTTGTTCTCCTTTTAGTCATGTAATTTCTGTATATACAAAGATCTATTTAGTGTCAGCCCTGGTCTTCTTTAGTCCTTGCCTATCTACAGAGGTCATGGTGAATGGTAATCCGATAAGATATATTATGTAATCAGAAAGACCATACATCACATCACCTCCTGTTGCCTCTGGTGAGAGGTAGCTTATCAGCCTCACACTTACCTTATTTACCACGCACAAACAGAATCCCAGTTGTTCCTGCTCATTCGTTAATAGCAGTACCAACACCCCTCATAACCCAGATATCATCTCAGCAGGCTGCAGTGGAATTATAGATCACTATGACTTTACCCGCCAGTGATGCAAACTCACAAACTCACACAAGCGTTCACAGAGCTCCACCGATGCGATTTCGTCGTCCTAAAGTTGCAGACCCTTTAGTCAGGCCAAAAAAGAGGGCTACAGCAAGACCGGCAGCCACTTCTGGTCCTTCTGTTGGTATAGCCACAAAACCAACGACACCTCGTCCAGTAATTTCCAATATCACGCCCGGGACCCAAGGCGAGAAAGCTGCCCCCGGTCCCTCCCAAAATGATTTCTCAGTGAATGGTTTCAGTGGTCCTTTACTGTCTGAGACTTATGTGGATTATCCAATAGTGATCACAAAGCGATCGTTGCGAGAAGGCTTGAAACATCATATCGCTCGCTTCGCATCCAAGAAGACTATTGATCCTCGTGATGAGTCTCAATTTACTCGACCTGTCAGACTTCAACGTCGAGACCCTAGAGCAAAGACGCAAGAGATGAATCAGGACAAAGGCCAAATCCAGAAGTTGACGCCTCAATTTAGTCACCAGTTAGGGGATGCCGAGAGGGAGGAGCTTGAAGCTAGAAAGGCCGCGAGAGAAAAAGAGCGTGCCGAAAATATGGCGCAAATAGCCCCTTCCGCGGGGTCAGCACCCAAACGGGCCAATGTTCCAAAACAAAAGACGCAGCAAGTGTCGAAAACAGACATGACACCTGAAGAGGTTGCCAGAGCACGGATTAAATACGAAGAGGCTTTACCTTGGCATCTCGAGGACTTTGACAACAAGAATATATGGGTGGGAAACTACGAAGCCGCTCTTTCCGAAACACACGCTGTATTCATACCTGAGAATGGCAGGATGAGGATGATACCAGTAGAGAAATGGTATAAATTCGGTGCCAAGAGCCAATTCAGAGCTCTAACCATTGAAGAAGCGGAAAGATTCATGGCAAAGAAAATCAAAGATCCCAGGTGGTTTATGGAAAAGCAACAAGAACAAGCACAGCGTAAGGAATTGGAACAATTCGCAAAACAACGGAAGGTTTACGCTGGTAAACAAGGCACCCCAGCAGGTGCTGACGGCCTGGAAGCCGATGAAATGGATTTCGAAGAAGATCGGTTTGCAGATGATGAAGAGCACGATGATCTCTTCAACGAAGACGAGGAGACCAAGGCAGCGGAGAAGCGGATTAAACAGGATCAGCTGAAGGCAAACGTCTTTGATTTGAAGGATGAAAAAGACTACGAAGAAGAGGAGCTTAAGGAAAAGAGAGAACGGGAAGCTCGCCGTATACTGGGCAAGAAGGTCCGCAAAGCGCTGAAAAAACGAGAGAAGAATTACGACTATAGCAGTGGCTCTGATGTCAACCCCTACACTGATGAAGAGGTGTGTTCGTTCGGATTTTATCTGATTATACAGTTATGCTAACGAGTTACGTTGAACTTAGAGCTCTGATGATAGCGAAGCTGAACGATTACGGGAAGAGGAGCGAAAAGCTGAAGAGGACAAAAACAAGAAGGATTCAGCTCCCTCGACAAGGGGAAATACAACCCCATCTGGCCGTCCGAAGCACACTGAACCCTTGAAGAAGGCCCCAGGTGCAGCATCGCGGAAACGGCTAGGCTCTCCAAATGTATCAGATGCAAGTGGCACAGATACCTCTCGCAAAAAGGCAAAGAGCAAGCATCCTTCTTCTCAACCTACGCCCCAGCCAACTTCTCGTGCCCTGTCGCCAACTGCGCCTCCAGGACAAGTGAGTTACTCCCACCGTAAACTGTCTGTTCATTGCACTCATTTTTCATCGGTACAGGTTGGTAAGAAACGCATCCGGAACGTCGTAAGTGGCGCGGGATCGGTTAGTGATGCTGATGGGGGAGCCGGTTCTGGAGGGGAGATGAGTGAAAGCGGAAAAATCAAGAAGTTGAAGCTTAACCCGCCTGCAGCAATATCACAAGGCGGAACGCCTCAAGGATCCAGGGCAGGCAGTCCAACTCCTATAGGCAGTAAGGGTCTCGCCGCAAGTCGTGCTAGCAGTCCCGAGTCACAAAGAGGTAAGATCTCACTCGATATTCATGTTTTCACTGCCTGTCCGTCTATAGCAACTAACTTGTGCATGCAGGGCAACATCGCATTTCTACACCGGTACCTTCCGGGACTCTAAGCTTCCCAACTCCAGCAGAAATCCATGCCGCCATACCTCAAACTGGTATACTAAGCAGTGATCTTCTGAAAATTTTTCGGCCTCGCATAGGCGAGTCGAAGGAGAATCACCGCAAGTTCATTGCAATAGTCAAGGATGTCGGGGTGTACGGAAAAGAGGACCGGCTATTGCGACCAGGTGTACTGAAGGATGGCCAAAGATAAATGAGACTCTGACAACGCTGAGACGCATTTATTCTCCAGGACCTTTGTAATTCAGAGGGTCTATGGCCCAGTCACACCCAATGCACACTTCTGCAGTCTTCACCATGAGTGTCGAGCGCTCGCAAGGCTATTCTTAATTTTTCCCTTTCTTACCTACATGTATGGACATAAGAGTGCGCAAATTTTCGTCACCGCTTGCATAAGATCTGACAACGCTTAGTGTTGACTTAGTACTTAATTTGTCGATATGGCGATATAAGGACGTTTAGAGCGTTGCAATATTTGGCCAGACTACTCCGTATAGCGATTGACTCTCAGGTTTTCAGTTTGCTCCTGCGAACGCAGCTCACACCGTGGCCAATGAGGAGCAACGCGATATAATCAATCTTTACAGACCATGATATGGAGAACAAAATAAATGTCATTAAACCTAAATACAGAAATCTATTATGTTGGGCTATCATACGACATGCGTAGACGACGGCACCAAGAAGCAGAACCTAACGCTAAGGAAGCATAGCATGAAAAGGCTAGGACTCTTTAATAGCATCTCCTTTCAACTTTTCAGGCGGTGGTGGTGCCTGTGGTGCGTGAACTGTTCTCACCTCCCTCTTCATACTTGTCCCAATTTGCCAGCATATGGGCAATCCGAGGAGAGTTTGTGAGTCGGTACACATCCTCGAAATACTCCTTTGTGATCTCGAATGGGCGGGCAGTGACATTTGGAATATATTTGCCAATCAACTTGCTCGGATCAATGGTGGTTTTGTTGATCTTCTTCAGCAAGAAGGACCGGAAAGGCTTGACACCGGAGCGAAGGAAGGTGCTGTGGAAAGGCACGTCGATTCCTTTCAGCGGAATAGTGGCGAAGCCTCGCTCCAAGGTAATAGGCCTGGGCTTCGACTCGGTTTGTTTGACACATTCATGAATGATCTTGACAAGGTGAGCCTTCAAGTCATCCAAGGACATGCTCTGCATTAATGCTGGAATGTCTATGTTTTGAGCCTTGAGATAGTTGAGCAGATTTGTAAGGCAATCAAGAGCGCGGAGCTGTCCACGTTAGAATGCTGAGATATTGAGGATGAAGAAAGGGAGGCCACTTACATCTCCAGCAGCAACATACTGCATATTTGCGACATTGTAGTTGACAATTTCCAATAGCCAACCTGTTTGCTCAGCAATGTTCTCAACAACGTACTGCAAGGCTTGTTCATTGAATGTCTTTGAGATTCGACTTGGGTTGACGGCGCACATAGAGTAGTTCGAACGTCCTTGTTCATCTCTTTCGACAGCAACCTGCATAGTCAAACCACGATAGAACACGACGGAAACCAGACTCTCAATAGGCATGACATCCGCAAGAGCGGCGAGAGCGGAGTATTCACCCAGGGAATGACCAGCGAAGCTGCTATCTCTCTGGACGAGACCCTTGGAGCGCATATCCTCGAAACTTGCCTTTTCCATCAGTGTCAGTGCCGGTTGCGTGAACTGAGTTGCAGAGAGCAATCCAGACGGCGACCGATATGTGTATGATGTCGTGTCCTCATTGATTTCTTTGAAGATCTTCTCAGACTTGATCGTGCCATCCGCGTTCACTGTCTCGAAAGTCATCGACATGTAGTTCTGGCGAATGGCTTTTCCACGCGGACCACCAAAGTAGACGGTGAGCTCCTTGGGATTGTTTTTGACAATATCAATGATGGACAAGCCGTAGTTCTCGATAAAATGACGATCTGCCCGATCCCAAACCTCCCTGGCGACAGGGCTGCTGCTGTACAGCTCCATACCCATTCCCTGCTCCTGAGAGCCCTGTCCGGTGAAGACGTAGGAGGTTACTGGTTGCTCGACTTCGGCTTCGCCCAGAAGAACCTTGTCTTCTGTTTCCTTGTTGCTGGCCTCAACCTTAATGATTTTACGGCCGGCCACCATACCGACATGCTGTAACTTCACGGTGATCACATCATTGGGGAGGACCATACCGACGAGGGACACATGGAAGCCTCGAACACGGCCGATATTGTTTTCAGCGGCCCAGGTCTCGACGAAACTGCGAACAGCGGCGCTGGTATACATGCCATGTGTGATGGTCCCCGGAAGATTGGCATAGCTAGAGAAAACACGAGAGACGTGAATTGGATTGTAATCGCCTGAAACTCGAGCATATGTTTCATTGGATGCCGGTGCGCGCAAAACAAGTGGTGTCTTTCCGCTCAACGGAATAGGGTTTTCAAAATAGACCGGTTGTTCTATGGATGTACCATTGCGTTGAAGATAGTCAATGACCGGATTACCATGAGAAGTTCCGGTCTCGTAGTCCACTGTTGCCACCTGAATGATTTCCTTTGTGGGAAGTTCAAGCAGCACCTGGCCGACTGTCTGAACGTGGCTGAATACGGATTTGTCCTTGAACCGGATCAAGCTCTGGAGACGGAAAGTGAGAGTTTGACCTAATAATTCGACGTCGGGTTCGTCTAGACGGAACCACTCTTTCGACCGTAAAATTGCAACATCCCTGCTTGAAGCAAGGTGAACTTGCATGGGAACCTCGTCCTTGCGCTGGAAGGTGTTCTCAAAATCCAGGTACGATCCTCGGTATAGGAATTGACTGGTGACATGCATGATTGGTTGACCGTCTCTGTGAATTGTACCGCATACTTCAACCATTTTTCCGGAATCTTGGTTGATCACAGCATTGATTTGGGCGGTTGTGTCCAATACGTCGCCAACCTTCAAAGGTTGAGCACCAGGGACCATTTTGAATCCGTTCGAAAGATGGACCAGTTTCAAAAGATCCCCGTCGATTGTCCGAGGGAAGATGGGCTTGGTGATGGCTTGCCAGCCAACAACAATGGCAAAGTCCATGGGAGCGAAGACTTCCTTTCCGGGCCTATCAACGAAGGCCTCTCCGGTATTGCCAACAGCGTGCACAAAGTCAGCGACAGCTTGGGCAGTGATAGTCTCTCGACCACCACTAAATGTTGCCGTGGTAGGGATGTCGAAAGGGACATCCTTGCTACCAAACCAGACCCGATAATAGAACTCCTTAATGCGATCGTTGCGACCATCCATGACTTCCCTGATGGGTGCATAGCCGGCCTCGGGATGGTACGTGAACAAAAAGCTCAAAGGCACAACACCACCCTCTGCAGTTCTGCCTTCGAAGAGTGTGAGACTGATTTGACCTTGGTCGTTGACCTTCACCTCCACAGTCTTGACGAGTTTGCCGGATTGATAAGGCTCTCTCACACAGATGGTGGTCTTGGAGGGTTCCTCTGGATAAGAGACCTCCACGTACATCCCCGGAGTGGGTGCGACGATCCGCCTCATCGGGTTTGTCTGGAAACGGTGGCCTTGAACAAAGACGTCTGCCAAGAAGAGAGCGTGCCTCCAAGAGTATGATTTGCCAGCAAGGAGGCGCAACCACAGGTCAAGATCAGGAAGATCGCCTGAAGGAGAGGAAGATAGACGATAGCTGATTTTGTTCGTATCTTCAGAGATTGTGAGCCCGTCGATGTCTAGCTCACTGACGGCTTCATGAAGCCGGCCTCCGAAGTACTCAATGACAGGGATCTTGGACTCGTCACCGGCATAGACATCCTGGATAAGACCCTTAATGTGACCCTGATGAATACCATCCAGGATTTGTTGGACAGGCTCGTCTATGGTGTTGGAAAATTTGGCTGCCATTGGACCTTGCAAAATACAGGTCCTTCCGACATCTTGCCCAACCACGGCCTCCAAATCCTCACTCTGCCAAAGAGAGTCTTTCTTGAACCAATACTCAAAGTTCTCGTCCAGTGCCGGCACAAATGGAACAGGCTTCTGTCCGCGCCGTTGACAAAGCAAAAGGAAATGATGGACATCCTGCGCATTGATTAATTGAGTAGCCGCTTCAGGGTAAGCTGCCAAAATGTTGTCAACCGCCGGATAAGGAGTATCGAGCTCGGAATAGTTCTGCAGCAGAGAAGCCTGCCCTTCCTTGGTTGTGAATCGTTCCTCGACGCGACGGATGAAATCGCCAGTTAACTTCTTCAAAGAGGCATCAATCCAGCGCGATTCATGCTTGACATACATGAGTTCTACCATGCGATGAACCACCTCGGCGTACGTCATGTCTTCGAGATCGACCGCCTCACCAGCGGCATTACGACCGAACCATACTTTTTGAAAGTCGTCGTTGAGTTTCTTGATGATATAATCACGCTGCTTCTTGAGTTCTGGCACGCGCTTCGCCTTGTCAAGTTTGAAGATTTTTTGATCCATCTCGTGCCAGAACAGAACACCTCTTGTCGCCAACTTATGAATGGGTTCACCCATCTCGGAAAGAACGGTGACCACACCGCCAGCAGAACCCTTGTAAGTCTTCTCCCAATCTTTGTCATCAAGACCAGGGGCATCAGCAATTGCCTTCTTAGCATTCTTAGATGTGTGCGCTTCTTTGGCAATCATCAGGCGACTACCAAAGAGGCACCCGTCGAATGGCATCGGGGGATATCCGAAGCTCGAAGACCATGCTCCAGAGAGATAAGGGTAAGTGTCCTCAGCACCACCGAAGCCACTGCCAGCGACAAGGACAATGTTCTCACACCGTCTGATGCGGCTATACATTTGTAGAATGGGTTGGTGAAAGTCTTCAAAGGAGTGATGACCACCACCACGACCACCGGTCCACTGAAGGATGACAGGAAATTTCGGGTTGGCTTTAGCGATATTGATGACCTGCTGAATAGCATCCACTGAGCCTGGCTTGAAAGCTATATGCTTGATTCCCAGGGTTTCAATGTATTCATTGGCAACTTCAATGGAAGGAACACCAGCGCCGATTGTGAGGCCTTCAATGGGTACACCGTCGGCCCTCAATTTTCCGATGAGAGGAATTTGCCAAGCCATAGCTCGAGGGTTGACGTAGATCAAGTTGACAGTAATACCACGCCCAGGAGGAATGGTCTTTTCGATCTTGGAGATGGCCTCTGTCATGCTCTTTCCATTATAGTAACCACCACCAGCAAGTTCAATGTGGTATCCCGCATTCATTGTTGCGGCAACGAAGTCCCAGGGTACCGTAGTCGGTGTCATACCGGCCACCATTATAGGAGGGATGCCCAGTAGACGGCTCATCTTGGTATCGACGAATGTCTGGCCCGTTGCGTTCTTCACAAGACGGGGGCCGTACTCCTTAACCCAATCAATGGCATATTTCACAGAGTGTTCGTCGCGGTCAAACAGCTCAGGTTTGTATCCGACCTCGGCGTTGGTGCCATCCATAGCCCCAGCGAGGATCACTCGGACTCCAGTACCATCCTTATTGCGGTTCGTAAGAACACCAAGACCTGAGATACCGCCAGGACCGAAATCGACGATGTGAGTGGCCCCTTGGAAGACAGTTGCCTTCTCCCAGTTGACTGCATCGTGGGTGATCATGCGAACCAGAGATGGAACAATATTGGCATCGCCACTTTGCCGGAGATCATCGCCCGTCTTAGTGTCGTAAACAGGGATCGCAAGGGACTTAGCTGAGATTTCAATGTCCTCCAAGTCCTCGAGGATACGGTCGTACGCTGCGTAGAGGTACTGGCTGTGGAATGGCGCAGTTATTGGCAAGAATCTGTTGACGAAGCGAACCTTGCGCTGCGTAAACGGGACCCGGTTTTGATCCAGGCCAGTGGGCGCCTTGACTTTGCGTAGGCGAAGGTTGAGACCGTAGAGGGACAGAGGGGGTCCAGTGACCACAAAATTACGAGCGCTGTTAACCAAGGAGATAGAGATATGACGATCGGCAGGAAGATGCTGATTGGTGGTATCAATGTGTTCCTGGACAGCAGATCTCGGTAGATCTCGAATGGACAACATAGGGGTTGGGGCTCCTTCACCGTTCTCAATCGAATCCTGCAGCACAGATGGGGCAATAGAAGTCCGAGGGTAAGCCTGCTGACTGCGAAGACCAATCCAGAAGAGCATGGTCAAGGCATCTTTGGCCGCTTTCTCGAAACTCTCCCATGTCGTTGCCGAGGCGATCGCTGCGGCGGTGACCACACCTTGAGAGTGACCTGTAGTGCCGCTGAACCGCTCTAGAATCTCACCAGGCTGCCGACCCAGAACCTTGCAGGTAACCACAAAATGGGCCAATTGGACTAATCCAATTAATGGTAAACTCACAGGAGCTGCCACAAGGTAGTCGGTGTCGGGCTGGGAGTCGCGATCCTGGAGCCACTGGATGACGTCCAGTCCTTTGGGATAGAGCTTGCTGGCCTCCGGTTCGCGGGAAAGTTGTTGCAACAGGTCAGCGGACGAAGAGATCAAATCCTCCACGAAAGATGGGTAAGTCGTGTAGATTTCCCTCAGCTCATCGAAGTACTCTTCAATGTTGCCCTGACCGCCGAAAACTGAGTAAATACTGGCTTTTTCTTCGGAGGCGGCTCGGAATAGCGCAGATTCATAAGGCTTAGTGGGTCGTCCAGCGGCGGCCCTTCCGGCATAATAGGCCTCAACAACCAAGACTTTCTTAGGAGTGATACCAGGGAGAGCGGCTGCAACGGCATGGACATCATTTCCGCGCATGAATGCTCTTTCAAACTCGTTAAGAGCTAGCTTCAGGACTTCCAGACAGGTTCCCTGTGCATCGTCCTCGCCCTCTTCGACCTCGCAAGCAACGTGGCCGATATACCGTGCTACAAGCTCAGCCACCGAAGAGGGCTCGTCGTCCTGAGCAAGCTCATCTGTCGGTTGTGGGAGGGATGCCGTAAACGTATCTTTTAATTGTGAAGCATAGAAATGGAGGGATGTAGGCACGAGGAAGGAAAACTCGAGTGACCCATGAGTCAGAATAAGTGGCCGCAACGATTGTGAGGAGCGTGGCGTGTTGATGCCCGTCTGGGGGCCCGTCGATGCTCCGTACATTTTATTGTGCTCTTATGTCTATCCCAATTGAGCCGAAGACGGTCGTCGAATTCGCGCGGATACAACGAGATTCTGCAATTGACCAGATATCAGAAGGAACGTCAAATAAAAGCTGGTGTGTATGTCTCGTTTCCTGATCATTCCTGCAGTCCATCATTGAACCACAGCTGACACTTTTGGTATTTTCTCCCCTCCTCTTCTTTGAAATTCTGTCTTTCCATTTTCTTGTACGATTCTCCGACCAAAAATCAATAGGACAACCGGGGGTCTGGTCAATGCTTACCTGTTGCTCTAAAATCTGTCTGCAATGCTGGATGACGCTAGCTTTGATTCCACATTAACTGGATCGTCGTCCAGTAATTGGGAAAAAGTAGAAGAAATTGAAAATCAGGGGAACAATAATCGTGGTAAAAGAAGGAATTAAAAGATTTACAGCATGGAGATGAAGGAGCATAAAACAATATACTCCCGTCACTGTCAAGAGTCAAGAAAGGACGTAAATGCGGGCTGGGGGGGAAAAAAGACTGCAGAGAGACCACAGCTTTGGCGTCCGTAATCAGTATTCAAGAAATTGGAAACGGCCACAAGAAAGATTGATGGAGAGACGCACTAGGTGAGACTTCCCTAGGTACACTCCAAATCGCAATAACGAATTACCTACTCCATACCTACTCAGTACTCTGTAGTACCTTGTAGATTTCCTCTGGTAAGTACCCACTAGTGTACCTGCAACACGGGTCCATCATCCAACAAGATGTCCCGATATGATAATGTTAGGCATGCGGGCTAGATCCCTACACACATCAATATGTTGAACCGGCCGGAAGGAGGAGGGAAAAAGCCGAGTTTTTGGGGCTGGTTGAATAGGAAGTGGCCCAATGAGGCATGGCGGGTCATGCAACCTCCCCAAAGGTCCAACGGAAATGGTTGGGTTGAACCCGATAAGGTTGTGACAATACATGACGTGACATGACATGAAGAGGACATCTGCCAGGATGAGACTTGACGGCAAGCCGACTATCTTATGGTAAGTAGTAGTTGAATGGTACGGGATGAGATTCACTACTCCCGTAAGACTCTCTTAACTTATTTATAGGCTATAGATGGAGCACTCTATTCAGTGTGATATTGTTTTTACTGTGAATGAGAGCCTTTACCTGTGCAGTAAGTAATTACGGACCTCAGCTAAGGTATTCTTGAAATAAATCTTCTTCCAAGGTAAGGTAGTATCATTTGTACCGTGGTCGGGTGCGGTGCGAAATGTTGGAAGCTTACCAGTTGGATACCAGGGACCATGAATCACCTTGCTAGATCTACCCTACCTAGGTAAGGTTGTAGATGAAGCGGTAGGGTACAATGTTCATAATCATACTTAATGGTAGACGTCTTTTCCAATTGAGATGCTTATAAATGTGTAGATCACTTGATTGGAACTTAATAATAGCCCATATATCCATTGAGGACTTCTCCGGTATTCTCCCACCAAACCTAAGGCAATAGGTTGTAGTTCAACAATATCTAAGGGGTACATGGCTGCCTTTAGTACTATCATGGACGATTTGGTTCCAGGTCATCGAAAGATAGAAAAGGGACGTGTTACTCTAAACTTCGTACCTTAAATGTAGAATATAGGAAGCTTTATCTACTTTGTCCTAGGCTCCTAGCAGCTTAGCTTGGCTGTGGACTAGTACTAGATAGGTACTGCGTAAATCCAGTAGGCGCGATCCACCCCGTCAACCAACCCGCCCCAACACTCACCAAATACTCACCAGTACTCGGTAATTAATGTCTTTTTCTCATCCACATTATTTTCGAACATTCACTGGACAGATTTATTACTAGGACCCTACAGAGTACGTACTCCATAAACATTTGTTTACCTTTCCGTCTGTAATTTATAAAATTGTTGTTCTGACTTTTTTATTATTACGATTTCTTGCGCCTTGACTCTTTTCTGTACTCTATGGAAGCATGTCAAAAACTGACCATAAATTATTTCACTGCTACCTAAGTTTCCTGGGTAATTCCTATTGATGAAGTTACTGTACCCCACCATTTATGGTACGGTTCCAAGCTGGGGGTGAGTTTCATTTCATGTGTCTTACCATCTTTACCGTTCCTATTATTCTAGTCCTTTATCGCCGACAAAATTTCCATCCGCTCCGTATCTATCAATGTTCGAATTCTAAACAGAGGGACATTAGAGCATGCTTTCGCTGTAGCATCACCTTGCCCTTCTTCCTACTTTGCTTTTACCCTTTTCTCTTTGTTTTCAACCCTTGCCAACTTCGATCATTTCACCCCAGGGTTGTTGACTTCTTTATACAAATTACTAGTTATTAATTGAGAATCCTATTCCTCCGTCGGTGGTCGTCGACGTCGGTTCTTTTGGCATTTGCTCGCGGAGCAACGGCCGTATTACGATCCCATTTCACCTTATTGATCAGTGCTTCCGGCATTTGGTGATTCGCTTCCGCCTATACCTTTCACCTCTTCATCGTAGTTGATACCTACCTGACCAGTCATGCGGCCTGAAATTGAACAGGAACTTGCCCACACCTTACTGGTTGAGCTTCTGGCTTACCAGTTTGCGTCCCCGGTGCGATGGATCGAAACTCAGGATGTCATTCTTGCAGAAAAGCGAACAGAGCGGATTGTGGAAATCGGACCCGCCGACACCTTGGGGGGAATGGCAAGGAGGACGCTCGCGTCGAAGTATGAAGCGTATGACGCTGCCACTTCGGTGCAACGGCAAATTCTCTGCTACAACAAGGATGCCAAGGAAATTTACTACGACGTGGATCCTGTCGAAGAAGAAGCAGAGGCTCCAGCTGCCTCACCTGCAGCTTCAGCCCCTGCAGCCCCGGCTGCAGCTGCAGCTCCAGCTCCTACCGTTGCCCCCACTCCCAGCGCCGGACCGGCAGCAGCAGTCGACGATATCCCAGTCACGGCGGTCGATGTGCTCCGGACACTAGTCGCACAAAAGTTGAAGAAGGGCTTATCCGACGTTCCTCTCAGCAAAGCTATCAAAGATCTGGTTGGAGGTACGTTTCAATTCCCCCGTTCTAAACTCGTGATGCAATCGAACTCTTGGAACTCATCATCTCTATTTTCTATTGAACAGGGAAGTCCACGTTACAGAATGAGATACTGGGAGACTTGGGCAAGGAGTTCGGGTCCACGCCGGAGAAACCCGAGGACACACCCTTGGATGAATTGGGTGCCTCGATGCAGGCGACATTCAATGGCCAATTGGGCAAGCAGTCCTCGTCTCTCATTGCTCGTCTAGTCTCGTCAAAAATGCCCGGAGGTTTCAACATTACCGCTGTTCGGAAATATCTGGAAACAAGGTGGGGCTTGGGTCCCGGCAGACAAGATGGCGTCCTCCTGCTTGCCCTCACAATGGAGCCTCCTTCCCGAGTTGGATCGGAGCCGGATGCGAAGGCATATCTCGATGACGTTACCAACAAATATGCCGCCAATGCAGGAATCAATCTTTCTGCTCCTACGGCTGGCAGCGACAGTGGGTCCGGTGCTGGTGGCATGCTCATGGACCCAGCCGCCATCGATGCTTTGACGAAAGATCAACGGGCACTGTTCAAGCAGCAACTGGAGATCATTGCGCGCTACTTGAAGATGGACCTGCGTGCGGGTCAGAAGGCATTCATCGCTTCCCAAGAAACTCAAAATGCGCTGCAAGCACAGCTTGATCTTTGGCAAGCAGAGCATGGTGACGTGTACGCGTCTGGTATTGAGCCAGCTTTCGATTCACTAAAGGCTCGCGTTTATGATTCGTCTTGGAACTGGGCTCGTCAGGATGCCTTGAGCATGTATTACGACATTATCTTTGGAAGGCTCAAGGTTGTCGACCGTGAAATCGTCAGCCAGTGTATCCGCATCATGAACCGCTCCAATCCTCTCCTACTTGATTTTATGCAGTATCACATCGACAATTGTCCTACTGAGCGTGGCGAAACGTATCAACTCGCGAAGGAGCTGGGACAACAACTTATCGAAAATTGCAAGGAGGTTCTCGGAGTCGCCCCCGTCTATAAGGATGTTGCAATCCCCACCGGGCCCCAGACAACAATCGATGCCCGAGGCAATATTGCGTATAAGGAGTTGCCTCGGGCCAGCGCCAGGAAATTGGAGCATTACGTCAAGCAGATGGCTGAGGGCGGTCCCATCTCTGAATACAGCAACCGGACCAAAGTGCAGAATGACCTCAAGAGTGTCTACAAGCTGATACGTAAGCAACATCGCATGTCCAAGTCATCCCAGCTTCAGTTCAGTGCGCTGTACAAGGAAGTCATTCGGGCTCTCAGCATGAACGAAAACCAAATCATGCCACAGGAGAATGGCCACGCCAAGAAAGTCGGTCGGAACGGTGTCAAGCGCAATGGCAGCCCGAGAGCTGGTAAGGTGGAAACTATACCGTTCCTGCACCTCAAGAAGAAGCACGAGCACGGGTGGGAATACAACAAGAAGCTCACAGGTATCTACTTGGACGTGCTTGAGTCCGCTGCTAGGTCGGGTTTGACCTTCCAGGGCAAGAATGTCCTGATGACCGGTGCTGGTGCTGGCTCTATTGGAGCTGAGGTTCTGCAAGGTCTGATTAGCGGTGGTGCCAAGGTGATTGTAACAACAAGCCGATTCTCCCGGGAAGTCACCGAATACTACCAAGCCATGTATGCTCGTTATGGTGCGCGTGGCTCTCAACTCGTGGTGGTGCCATTCAACCAAGGCAGCAAGCAGGATGTGGAAGCTTTGGTTGACTATATCTACGATACAAAGAAGGGTCTTGGCTGGGACCTGGACTTTGTCGTGCCGTTTGCCGCGATTCCGGAAAATGGCCGGGAAATCGACTCTATCGATTCTAAATCTGAACTTGCCCATCGCATCATGTTGACCAATCTTCTGCGCCTCCTGGGTTGCATCAAGACCCAGAAGCAGACCCATGGCTTTGAGACCCGACCAGCACAGGTCATCCTTCCCTTGTCTCCAAACCACGGCACCTTTGGGAACGACGGTCTGTACTCTGAGTCCAAGCTTGCTCTGGAGACGCTCTTCAATCGCTGGTACTCGGAGAATTGGAGTAATTACCTCACCATTTGTGGTGCAGTCATTGGATGGACTCGTGGCACAGGCTTGATGAGCGGCAACAATATGGTCGCTGAAGGTGTGGAGAAACTCGGCGTCCGCACCTTCTCACAGCAAGAAATGGCATTTAATTTGCTCGGTCTGATGGCGCCTGCGGTTGTCAACCTTTGTCAGCTCGACCCGGTCTGGGCTGACCTCAACGGTGGCCTTCAATTTATCCCTGACCTGAAGGGTCTCATGACCAAGCTCCGGACAGACATTATGGAAACAAGCGATGTTCGCCAAGCGGTTATCAAGGAAACTGCAATCGAAAACAAGGTTGTCAACGGTGAAGAGAGTGAACTCCTATACAAGAAGGTGATCGCGGAGCCTCGTGCAAACATCAAGTTCCAATTCCCCACTTTGCCAGACTGGGAGCAAGAAGTGAAGCCCTTGAACGAGAGTCTCAAGGGCATGGTCAACCTAGACAAAGTTGTTGTCGTTACCGGTTTCGCTGAAGTTGGTCCTTGGGGTAACTCTCGTACCCGTTGGGAAATAGAGGCTTACGGCAAATTCTCGCTTGAGGGCTGCGTTGAGATGGCCTGGATCATGGGCCTCATTAAGCACCACAACGGCCCACTGAAGGGCAAGGCCTACTCAGGTTGGGTCGACGCGAAGACTGGTGAGCCAGTTGATGATAAGGATGTCAAGGCCAAGTACGAGAAGCACATTCTGGAGCATTCTGGCATTCGACTCATCGAGCCCGAACTGTTCAAGGGCTACGACCCCAAGAAGAAGCAGCTTCTTCAGGAGATCGTTATCCAGGAAGATCTTGAGCCTTTTGAAGCTTCGAAAGAGACTGCGGAGGAATTCAAACGCGAGCATGGCGAGAAGGTCGAAATCTTTGAGCTTCCGGAGTCCGGAGAATTCACGGTCCGCCTTAAGAAAGGAGCGACCCTTCTCATTCCTAAAGCTTTGCAGTTCGATCGCCTCGTTGCTGGCCAGATTCCCACTGGCTGGGATGCAAAGAGATATGGTATTCCCGACGATATCATAGAGCAGGTTGATCCTGTGACTCTGTTTGTACTTGTCTGCACAGCTGAAGCTATGCTATCGGCCGGTGTCACTGATCCTTATGAGTTCTACAAATATGTGCACCTGTCCGAAGTTGGAAACTGTATTGGTTCAGGCATTGGCGGCACCCATGCTTTACGAGGAATGTACAAGGATCGATACCTGGACAAGCCTCTCCAGAAGGACATTCTGCAGGAGTCTTTCATCAACACAATGAGCGCCTGGGTTAACATGTTGCTTCTATCCTCTACCGGACCAATCAAGACCCCTGTGGGTGCATGCGCCACTGCTGTTGAATCTGTTGACATCGGATACGAAACGATCGTTGAAGGCAAGGCCCGAGTTTGCTTTGTTGGCGGTTTTGATGACTTCCAAGAGGAAGGCTCATACGAATTTGCCAACATGAAAGCCACCAGCAATGCAGAGGATGAGTTTGCTCATGGCCGTACCCCGCAAGAGATGTCCCGACCCACAACTACCACACGTGCTGGTTTCATGGAGTCACAGGGCTGCGGTATGCAGCTCATTATGAGTGCCCAACTTGCCCTAGACATGGGAGTGCCTATATACGGTATCATTGCCCTGACTACGACGGCAACTGACAAGATTGGCCGCTCTGTTCCCGCCCCCGGCCAAGGTGTTCTGACCACTGCGCGCGAAAACCCGGGCAAATTCCCCTCGCCTTTGCTGGATATCAAGTACCGTCGCCGCCAGTTGGATCTGCGTAGGAAGCAGATTAAAGAATGGCAAGAGTCCGAACTGCTCTATCTTCAAGAAGAGATTGAGGCCATGAAAGCGCAAGCGCTCGCGTCATCTGACCTATCCGATTACATGCAGGAACGTGCCCGGCACATTGAACGGGAGGCTGTGCGGCAAGAGAAGGATGCTCAATTCAGCCTTGGCAACAACTTCTGGAAGCAAGATTCTCGTATTGCGCCTCTGCGTGGTGCACTTGCTACTTGGGGTCTCACGATCGACGATATCGGTGTTGCTTCGTTCCACGGTACTTCTACGGTTGCAAATGACAAGAATGAGTCCGATGTCATCTGTCAGCAGATGAAACATCTGGGCCGCAAGAAGGGAAATGCCGTTCTTGGTATATTCCAGAAATACCTTACTGGTCACCCCAAGGGTGCCGCCGGTGCATGGATGTTCAATGGTTGCCTGCAAGTTCTCGACAGCGGTCTGGTACCTGGCAATCGCAATGCAGACAACGTTGACAAGGTCATGGAGAAGTTCGATTACATTGTTTATCCCAGCCGTAGCATCCAAACGGACGGAATCAAAGCGTTCTCCGTCACGTCTTTCGGTTTCGGCCAGAAGGGTGCTCAGGTTATCGGTATTCACCCCAAGTACCTCTACGCAACCCTGGACCGCTCTCAGTTCGAGGCGTACAAGGCGAAGGTTGAGTCTCGCCAAAAGAAGGCGTATCGCTTCTTCCATAATGGTCTGATCAACAACAGCATCTTCGTTGCTAAGAACAAGGCGCCCTATGAAGATAACATCCAGAGCAATGTTTTCCTCAACCCAGACTACCGAGTGGCCGTTGATAAGAAGACATCAGAATTGAAGTTCCCACCCGTGCCTCCAAAGGTCAGCGACAAGGATGCTGAGAGCACCAGACAGGTGGTTGAGTCGCTCGCGAAGGCTCATGCCGAAGGGGACTCTAGGATAGGCGTAGACGTGGAGAACATCGACGCTGTCAACATTGAAAATGAAACTTTCATCCAAAGGAACTTCACGGCTAGTGAGCAAGAATACTGTCGCAAGGCACCGTCGCCACAGTCATCATTCGCTGGCCGATGGAGCGCCAAGGAGGCGGTTTTCAAATCGTTGGGCGTGTGCAGCAAGGGCGCCGGTGCGCCTCTGCAGGATATCGAAATCTTGAGTGATACAAGCGGAGCCCCTGTGGTCAACGTAAGTTTATCCCATTCGCATAACCGCCGGTTCCTGATCCACCACTAACATTTTTCCTAGCTACACGGCGCTGCAGCCGAAGCTGCCAAGCAAGCTGGTGTCAAACAAGTGAGCGTCAGTATCAGTCACAGCGATTCTCAGGCTGTCGCGGTGGCAGTCTCGAAGTTCTAATGTTAATGTTTGCAAGATACGGTGATATTGTTGATCGTCTTGATGAATAGAGTATACTACCATGTTATGGGATATCATGTAATTAGATTCGTTCAAGTGATTGGTTCCAGTGATTTAAGATCATGTTCTTCTCCTTTCATAGATACTTAAGAAAGAGATCTCATGCTCCATGCATACTGACTGCTTCGCCTTATACTCTCAGTCACGCAACTAATAATGTAACTCACACAAATACGTGTACAAGACCTAAACCCCTAATGGCAATCCTCATTCTGCCGATATTGCAAAGTGGATATCTACAATTGTTAACATATTTTTTCTTTATTTTTCTACTTTCCAAAGTGGTTCTATGCAGTTAGTACACTCCCATATGGTAAATCAAGTGTTAGACTGATTCTCGACATCGCACGCTTTTCAACGCCTGAAGACTTGAACACCCTTCTCGTGACTTTGTGTTCTGGTCGAGGCCATCTCCTTCTAATTGAAAGCCTAGATGTAGGTTTCCGAAAGTAGAGCCACTGGACTAATGCAGAATGTTCAGTGCAGAGCCGAATGGATTCCATAGCAGCAGACTCCCAGAAGTACATCGGTTCAAAATGGCGCGGACGATCTTCACATATATGTATGCCGGACGACATTTTATTTAGCATTACGACAAGGAGAACAGGGTCCGTTGGCAAATGCTTTCACCCTTATGCTATACCACAGTGGAAGCGGCTTAGGCAAGATTGGTATTCGGGAATCATCCAGACGCCCGGTTGAGAGGGCCCCAATTAGCCCGAGGATTGATTTGATACCGGACAAGCCGTTTCTTGGATTGAGACGCCTCTCTGCCCAAGGTCTCATCAAAAACGACCTCTAACGTGCTCAGATCTTGCTTAACTGCAGGCGCTGTCTGTAGGGGCTGGGGCCCTTCGGCCTGCTGACGCAGCTCCGCGCCTTGAATGCCTGGAGGGTGTCTATGGCCAGAGCGGTAGATCGCAGCTTCGACTTTCGTCACTAGGTCACTGATATCCTTTCCGCTTTCAGCCGCAGACATGAGCTCTTTCCTCAATATATCGAATGGGTCTTCTCCTTTATCTGTTCGAGAGTTTTCTCGACTCTTCGCCATGATCGCCGCTCCAGGAGTGCCAGGGCGGATTGCTCCGTCTTTGACAGGGGCTTTTTGTCTCACCCACTCTCTCATGATTTCCCAAATGACGTCCCAGGGTGCATCTGTACGAATGGTATTTGGCTTTGCATGACTGCGCGTTGATCGGTAGCCCAGGAAACGGAGAGCTCCACGGAACGCATCGGCTGATATAGTTGACGTGTGTAGTACTTTTGCCAGAGAACTGAGAGTGAAATAGAACGGAAATGGATCGCGAATGGCCGGATCTGATCGAGGAATAATGGCCGAATATTCACGGGACGTGGACACTTCTGTGAGCTCCTCCTCGGTTGCAAGCGTGCCCGTCGGGACAGAACTCGAAATTGTGTCCAGGTTCAAATCCTCTTCAAGAGCTGTGGTTAACATGCCCTCGATGCGCTCGACGGTATGGTAAATATCTCTATCGACATCGGGGAGCATGTCAATAATCTTCTGGATGAAATGAGGGTTATGGAGTGGCCCAGCCCACATCGGGCCGCCCACATGAGTTTTGAAGCCACAATGTTCACAATGTGTGCCGGCAGTAGGCCCTTGAGCAAACCCATAGTGATAGTAAGGGTTCCCTTTCTTGTCCAACCTTTGTTTCGTCTGCGTCAGAGGCTGTGTTGTCCATGCTCCGCAACCAGAGTCGCAGTTGAAAACTAACATCGTGTTACCTGAGGCAAACTTGGCCTCTGCCGGCGATCGATGAACGCGAACGAAGACACGTGCATAGAAGTCGATGGACAAGGAGAGAAGCGGCTCGATTGCAAGCCCATATTTCGCTGCCGACGTCGCCAGTCCATGTAGTATAAGGCGCAGTCCACCTTCATGAGAATGCGATCCCTTCATGGGGACGCCACCGTATAGAGCATATGCCTTTTCTGGGTAACCGTTGGATGCCCATACGCCCGCATCGGTGCAAGTGACACAGAGGAGACCACCGTCTTTGACACCTTGAACAGCAGCATCCATAAACGGAGCCGCGGTACCGTAGGGATCTAGGTCGATGACATCGAACTTGCCCGCGTGAATTCCGCTATTTTGTGTGCTTGGCTGGTTTAACAGGCTGTACATGTACGCACGTGCATCCCCGAGATTAGGCCTAATGAGCTTTCCAAGACCGTTGTATTCGATGTTCGTCTTCATTCTCTGAATCGCAGAGCTTGACAGGTCATTTGCAACCACGCAGGTAGTGAAGGGAATTTCTGAGGCATATCGTAGAGCCCGGAGACCCGTAGCGGAGAGCGCGTCCAAGATCGTGAATGACGGAGTCTGCTGGTCAGATGTTGAAACAGAAGAACCGAGATTTCCATTCGCCGCAGACGGTTGCTCGACATCTCCGTGAGTTTGTTCCTTGTCCTCTTCATCTTCCCTCTTGCGCTTTTGCCCCCTGCCGGAGCCGTTCCGTTTCCTCTCGGCTTTCAGCTTCTTGAGGGCCAGCACATGCTCACCATAGGCTTTGATAGCCAACACACTGAGATCCCGGTTGAACTGCTGGATGGGATTGTAGAAGACAGATTGCGACTGGTCTTCAGGTTTGAGGTCCTTTTTCGTCCCCTTGGAAGCTGCAGCCTGGGTCGGCGGGTTCAGAATATATGCTCGGCCTTCTTTCACAGCCTGGTATTCCTGCCCATCATGCTGCACCAGTCGACTAGCGCCATCAGCTGCTGTTGGATCCTCCATGAGTGAAGATAGGGAGTAATAAAATCGGGGGGGAACTATGCCTGAGCGACTGGGGGTCACTGCATATACAGTTGAGGGATGCGAAAAGCCAAGGAACTCGGGCCTTATTTTTCCAACGATAGATCGGAATATTGTCAAGCTTTGAAACCGTTTAAGTGAATTCATCCACATCGGCTTCGGGCTAGCAAGAGTTGAATCAGGACCATTGACAAGCTTGAGGTCCGCAGGCTGGTTGCGGGGAGCAGAAGTGTAAAAAAAAGGTCAAGAAAATGTATAACGCACGGACCCAACCACCATCTGATAACCGTATATAAACCAACAATGAACAACTGTACGGAGGATTTGAGTCTATTATACAGTCTGTATTCGACTATAGCGGCAGTACATGTACTGCAATGTATATGTTGACATATTATTGATTATATTTCCTACTACTGTACACGCCTTCCGACAGCAATCGCCCCAGAGTCTTCCAATTATACACAATGAGATTAGGTCATAACCAAGCTCCAATGATGGGCACTCGGTCATACATACCATCCCAACTGCTCGCTTCCCAACCGGATCCTTGTCCTCCAAGTCCGATAATTCCAAGTGCGCCTGCAAGCCAAACAGATGCTCCTACCACTGCAACGCCATTGACAATCCACCAGATCTTTCTCTGCTTCTTCATTCGTTGCTCGCTGTCTGCGTGGCCTAGGTACCCTTCCAGCGAGCCCTTTTTGTGTATTCGTTCCTTTCGGGCGGTGGTGACTCTCCACCCCATCCAATTTGCCCACCCCCCAACGATATGCCATACTCCAACAGCGACAAATATCAAATAGTAAACGTTCCAGAAAACCGGGCTTCGCACAAACCCATGCGCAACGTAGCCAAGGCCGACTCCCGAGCTTCCACCGTCGACCATCAACGGCACGACGCGGTTGACAAGAACATGAGCACCGAGCAAGGGGACAAGCATATAGCCCAAGCGCGCTTGAAGGGTCATACGGGGCCAAAAAGTGAGTGAGTACCGTTGAGACCTTGTCTCGGCGCCGTAAAGTCGTGCCCTACGAGAAGAACGGATGTTCCGTAGGACGATCCCGGAAGTAACATGGGCCAGAATGGGAACGGTAAGAATGGCGTGCTCGAGAGATGGAGACTGGTACAAAGGTCTTGTGAGGAGGAGGTAGTTTTCGGCGGCAGGCACGGAGCGGGTCATCAGAGGAATTAGCGAGGTATTGGCAAAGTGTAACGTGAAGAATAGAGTCGGCGGGTATGTGGAATATCTCTGAATGGCGGACACTGCGGGTTTACTTATTAGCTTACACTTGATCGGCAGATGGACCGAAGCATTTTTTCTTCCAACATACACCAAGAATCCCAGTTATGCCCGCGGAGGCCCAGTTTGGGACGAGACAATCCGCCATGTGCTGGAGCGTCTTGGGCCTTATGGAAGAAGCCACCGTTTTCGATATCACCAAACTCTTCAGAGACCGGAGAGGGATCCAATTCCTGCATGGAAATCAATGATCGTGTGTCGACATCATCGATCTTGGGCAACGACAGATCTTGAGGCGGCATTGTATATCACGAACGAAATATCTCTCTAGCTATGAATCAGAGAAATATTGTAATGAATATTAAACGATTTAAAGTTCATCGCATCGTCATTATCACGAGCAAGCCTTAGCCAGCATTGGGAGTGACCGTCTTCAGGTTGTTGTATCTCCTACAGATATCCTGTGCCTTGCTTTTTTCCTGTTGTAGTCGGACTGCACTATCATTGGCTTGTCGGGCTTTCACCACTCAACCCGAACCGACCTTAGGTAAGTATCGAAGCTACCTATTTACTACTGATGCCTGCCGGACGATTTGACAAAAAAATTATCAATACTCAGGATAGGCAGATACTTCAAAATCTATTCTGACATTTACAGTTGAAGAGGATGTCCCGAGTACATGAATCAGTTCAAGGTACCTCGTAGGCTGAGAGTACGGCGGTGAGATGTCCGTACTTATTCTGTCGGCAGAATACCATCTCTCTATAGTAATGATAAGATGCTAAGCTATCCATTCATGACAGACATCAATGCCTTCCATTACCAATATATACCAGTTACTGAATCAACCAGTTGATCGCCTGCGATTTCATCTCCCGTATATCTCGTCAAGAATTTCTTCACAATATTTTTGGTCTTTGACCTGACCTGTTGTATGAGTTCATAGCCATGGCACCGGTATGCTTCCTGAAATGCGTCTGCTTCAAATGGTTATCGAGTTACGGCCTTGATATCCAGTTTTGCAAACTTGCAATGCGAGATTACTAATCTCTCACTCCTTCTGTCTTGTCTGTACCAGCGAGGGTTCACGAATCCTACTCCCAAGGTAAATCATGACTTGGAATCCCAGCGCTGTACAAATCTATTGAGAGACTTGCTAAAAAATGCCTTTTGCTCACAATTCCAGACTGAATCTGCCCGCTCTGCTTTGAGCTCCTTCACATGTACTCTTTGCAATAAATCTTACTCGCGCCATCCGGAATATGAAGCTCATATCTCTTCCTACGATCACCAACATCGCAAGCGCCTACAAGATCTGAAACAATTGTCGCGAGACCCTAATGCTGCTGAAAAGGCAAGAAGGGCCGAGAAAAAGGCAGATGCAGAGGCGGGACTGAGAGTAATCGGAACGACTCCTGCATCAGGAGCCGGAGGCGCCGTGGGCACCAGTGGGGGGGGAGGGTTTAAGAAAGGAGGATTCAAGAGCTCGTTTACCACGGTCAAAGGGCCAGTATCTGCTACTGTGTCTACGAGGAAAAATGTCCTAGGGGATGACGATGACGATGACGACGACGCCGACCAAGAGGTAGGAGCGGGTGACTCGAGCGAATTTGTTAGGAACAAACCCAGGCAGGACACGGACACTCAACACGACAATGCAGAGAGCGATACTGACGAGGAGTACACAAACAACGATACGGGGGCCAGTTACTATGATCCTCGAAAACCTACCGACTGCTCGTTACGGTGTCCGGGGGTTCAACATGAGCTTACCATAGCATGAACGATGTGCTGTTGCTTTGCCACCCATTCGCCATAAAGCAGATGCAATGGGCGCTCCTCATGATTTTGCTAGCATGTATTTCGGAGTTACGGGCTTACTCTGTCGGAATGGGACTATTTTATTCACGTACATAGTTATATTCTCAAGACAGCATTGCTTGCCATGACATCTTCGCGCTTCAACCTGAGTTGGACGCAAATTCTGTAAGCATAGTTGACGCTTTGGTTCTCGCTATCATTCTTGGTCGCGAAGTACTTTTGTTACTGCCCGAAGCCCTGTGGATTAAGAGGATTCTAGCACAAAAAAAGATGGACAAAAGCTGGGAAATTGAGTTGAAGTCGATTCTCTAGTGTAGTTGTACAGTTTCGGATAAGGTTAATTTGAATTAAGGAACAATGGAAAGGCTTGCAATAGAGAAAGGGTACTAGACGCATGATTTTGGTTCTCCCAATAATGGGAACACCTCCAATTTATCGCATAAAGCCAGTTCACAGTCGTAGAAGCTTGGCGGCCTGGCCAACGATAGTATCCTCTTGAGGGAAGCTCATCTGCTCAAGACCAACAGCATAAGGTGTAGGAACCTCAGCGCCGGTAACACGAACAGCGGGAGCAGTGAGATAGTCAAAACCATATTCCATTGACAAGGCGAGGATTTCGGACCCGACACCGAACATGGGGAAGCCGGATTCGACGCACATCAGGCGACCGGTCTTCTTGAGTGACTGAATGATTGTCTCAACATCGAGCGGCTTAACGGACCGAAGATTAATAACTTCAGCTTCGACTCCATATTTCTGCTTCAGCTCAGCGGCAGCGTTGAGCGACTGTCCAACGCAGCGGGACAGAGAAACAATGGTCAGATCCTTTCCAGGACGCTCGATCTTGGCTTTCCCAATAGGAAGAACGAAGTCATCCTTCTGAGCAGCCTCGCTCATGGGGAATGCTTGACCATACAAAAGCCTAACCAGATGTCAGCTCAAGTCCGGCAATGTCAAGCGATTCTAGCGGCACATACTCATTTTCAAGGACAACGACAGGGTTGGGGTCACGGATAGCGGCCTTCATCAGACCCTTGGCGTCCTCAGCGCTCCAAGGAGCCACAACCTTCAATCCAGGAATGCTGCCGTACCAGGCCGAGTAGTCTTGGGAGTGTTGAGCGGCGACACCAGCAGCGAATCCGTTGGGTCCACGGAAAGTAATGTTGCAAGGCTGAATACCTCCAGACATGTAATGTGTCTTGGCAGCGGAGTTGATAATTTGATCAATGGCCTGCATAGCAAAGTTGAAGGTCATAAACTCGCACTGTAGATGCGAATCACCCATCAGCCTTCCAGGTCTATCCACGAACGGGTAAACTTTCGACTTACGATAGGGTGCAGTCCGGCGAGAGCGGCGCCAACAGCCAAACCACAAAAGCCCGCCTCTGTGATGGGAGTATCAATAACCCTCTTGGGACCGAAGCGGTCCAATAGGCCTCTCGTCACTTTGTATCTGTGGTGATGAGAACAAGGTCAGAAGAGAAGAATCACAGCATAGCACGTCATTGCGAGTGATATATGGAGCAAAAGCAAGTAGTTAAGAGAAGGTAATCCCATACGCTCCATTGTACTGCGCAACCTCCTCACCCAGGATAAATGTCTTTGGGTTACTCTCCAGCTCCTCGGCAAGGGCTTCGTTCAATGCGTCTCGGACAGTAACTTCCTTAGTACCACTTTCCGTCGCATATCCCCGAGCGCGTAGGATCGAGGGCGCACAGGCGGACTTCTGGAAAGTAGAGCGGAAAGGTGTAGCGGAAAGTCGAGATGAAAGCAGACGAGCTGCTGGGCGGAAAAGTCGGGGGGCAGCCATTGCCGTCTCAAAGAGTGTAATTCCAGGAGTGGAAAGGAGAAATGACTTCAGATAACTTCTTCTGCGGATGAGGATGATGATGTGAAGGAGACTTGCGGGAAGAAATGAGCCCCAGTACCTCCTAACTCCGTTTCGGACCTGGCCGTCGATAAGTTTTTTGGTTTTTGGTGAGAGCTTCGAGACTGTTGGGCTAGTGATGACTAAGCGCCGCCCTCACCGGCGCCTTCTTCCGTATTATTGTTTATCCATGGCCAGGCCATTGTGCAAGTATAGATAGCTATCGGGAATAATATACTAGCTATCCATTACCATCTCCTTTGGACGGGGAAACCAGCTGCAGCTTACTGATTCCTTCCAAAGTCATTTGATGGTGTGGGACATTGCGCTGACCAGGATGAAATACCTTGGTTACTGGGCTCTTCTCATTTCATCTTCACCCTGCCTAGCTATCCAGCCATCAACTCCAGATGCCATACCAGCGCCCATTCGCGATCTCCAATGGGGCCAGCTGAATTTCCTCCACACTACAGACACTCACGGCTGGCTGGCCGGTCATCTACAGGAGTATGGCTTTGCCATCTAAATGTGCCATTGTTGATGCTCGCTGATGCAGATCGAAAAGGGCTTCCTATGGAGCAGACTGGGGAGATTATATTTCTTTCACCACCCGCATGCGGGAAAAGGCACTCGCTGAGGGGAACGATTTGCTGATAGTTGACACTGGTGATAGGGTTGAAGGGAACGGGCTTTACGATGCTTCGGAACCCAAGGGCGCCTACATCTCCGACATTCTGCGTCAACAGCAAATTGATGTGATGTCAGCCGGCAATCATGAACTGTACAAACAGAACACCTCGGAGACTGAATTCTTGGCTACTGTGCCCAATTTTCGTGGTAGCTATTTGGCGTCCAATATTGACATCGTTCATCCAACTACCGGAGAGCTCGTGCCGTTGGCTCCACGCTTTAAGAAGTTCACAACCGAGAAACAGGGCATCCGCATCGTCGCTTTTGGTTTTCTGTTTGATTTCACAAAAAATTACAACAACACAATCGTTTATACGGTGGAGGATACGATTAGGACAAACTGGTTCCAAGAAGCCATTCGTGACGAAGAAGTCGATCTTTTCCTCGTGATAGGCCATGTTCCAGTTCGTTCGAAGGAATACAACGCTGTTTTCGAAGAGATCAGAAACATTCATTGGGATGTGCCAATTCAATTTTTCGGCGGCCATTATCATATCCGCGACTATGCTCGGTACGATTCTAAAGCGTACGGGCTGGCGAGCGGCCGCTTCATGGAAACCATTGGATTTATGTCAATCGACGGTCTGTCCACCAGCAAGAATCGGCTCAAGCCTGCGCAAGCAACTCCCAGCTTCAACCGACGGTACATTGATAACAACCTCTACTCGTTTCACCATCACACTGGTCTTGACCGGGATTCTTTCCCCACAGAGCACGGTCGAAATGTATCTCATCTTATTAAGCAGTCCAGGGATGCCCTTCAACTGGATAGGGTCCACGGTTGCGCTCCTCAGGACCTCTGGATGACCCGAGTAAAGTATCCTTCTCAGGACAGTATATATACATGGCTCGAAAAAGACGTGCTTCCTAATCAAATGAAGGATGGCTCTCGCGGAGAAAAGCCCGCGTTGGTCATTGTCAACACTGGAGCCATACGCTTCGACATATTTAAGGGTCCGTTTACGCAAGATACGACATTCATTGTCTCGCCCTTTACGAGCGGCTTCCGCTATATCAAGGACATCCCCTACGAGAAAGCGCAAACGGTAGTAGAAATTTTGAACAAGCAGCCGCAAATTTTGATTGCGCCTGAGGATCACACAAATTGCACACCATGGACTCTTGCGCCGCCGGAGCAATCAATGCATATGCACGACAGGATTGTGGAAAGCGACGATGTGGCTACTCACTATCTTACTGATCAGAGTCGGCTTCCAATGAGCAGCCCATTCGCGCCTGAGGTTTTTCCTGGCTACACCACTGCAGATGATGGAGGTATAGACGGTGATGACACTGTTCATTCGCCAATATCATTTTACCGCGTTCCAAATTGCATTCAATCTCTCATTTCTCCTGGGACGTCTGCAGATCCGGAGACAGTGGATCTTGTGTATATTGATTTTATCGAGCCCTACGTGGCTCTGGCCGCCAAATTTGCGAGCATTGATCTCGATTTTGCACGGGATAGTGACGTATATATGCCCTTCGAGACATTAACTGATATTATTTTGGACTGGGTCAAGGATAACTGGAAATGCGAAGATGCGTGATTCTGTTTCTAGTCCGGTTCAGATCACTATTTGTGCCAATGGAATCAGTAAACAATCTGATTTACTATAGCCTATTATGATTGCGTACATGCACTTAATATACTTTTTAACCATCATCCCCAGGGATTATTCATCCCCTTCGTATTTTAACAAGCCTTTGCCTTTGCGGAATCCACTCAGAGTATCCTGCACACCTGCAACAAGCTCAGCGCCTTCGGTTTCCCAGGTCCATTTAATGTATTCCACCGGGATATCTTTGAATTTGCCGGCTCGAGTCAACTCAAGCACATCATTAATTGTGTTTTCCTTGAGCTCAGGGTGTTTATCTCCCCATCTGCTCACCCAGAAACCGTCGAAAACAAGATTCTTGAATATCAGAAGTCCAGATGGCAAGGCGACTGGCTGTTTTGACATGGCACCATAAGTGACCAGGTGCGAACCTGGAGCAAGGGTCTTCGCCAGGGCAGTGGCACTCTTACCACCCACGCAGTTGAGGGCTAGCCGAATTGGCTCCTTTCCTTGACGGGTGAATTCATTCACCATGTTCTTAAATTCTCCAGATAGCAGCTCGGACTCAGTAACAACTGCATTGGCCCCCAGGTCGTAGAGCTCCTTTTTCAAAGAATCGGTTTCTGCTGGTGTCGTTCTCTCGCGAACAACATTGATCGTTTTGATGCCCCATTCGCGTGCAAGTTGGATTGCAGCTCGTCCAACACCGCTATTTGCTCCGTTCTGGATGAGCCACTCTTCTCCAGCCCGCATCCAATCCCAGTCGCAGAAATCTTTGATCATTCGGTAGGCAGTCACCGGATTGACACTGACTGTGCCGACCTGAAGCGGGCTCAGACCTTCTTTGTTTTCAATCTTGATCACCTGCGATTCATTTAATTGCGCGTGGGTGCGCCAGGTGCCTTGTCCCGTCTGCTTCATCACGACCCAATCGCCTTTGGCAAGATTTTTGACGTTGGAGCCAGTGGCAATGACCTCGAATGCGCCCTCGTTTCCCGCTACGGCAGACGGTTCCACTGTGCCAAGCGTGCTCTCGAATGGCGGTTTGCTTGGGTATACACCTTGAATCTGATTCACATCGGCCGGGTTCAAAGGCGCCGCCAGAAGGCGGAGAGTGACTTGTGTCCCATGAGGAGGAGAGATCGAATGCTTGTGGAGCCTGAAAGAGGGAGGAAGACAAGTCAGGCTACCTATCTATTTTCCCAGCGCTTGCATTCTAGGTGCTCTTACCGCAGAACATCCTTCGGTTCACCATATCGCGAGTAGACTAGAGCTTTCGATTGCGTATAGCCATATACTGAGATATATCTCTTTTGCCCCAGACGCGAGTCAGGTAAAAGGACTTCATGCTGGCCGGATGGCGCTGGAAAGCGAAGGGGCGAAGCTCTGCCTCTGAGGCCAAGGGAAACACCGACACTGGAAGATCTGGTAGCTGATCGCACCACAGTACGGGAAAGCATAATGATGTTTGGAGGTGCCGAGCCCTTCTTTGACTGGTAATTGATTCAAAGATTCAGGTAAGGTCAAAGAGCCAGCTTCGTGTAGCAATTGTTATAATTGTTGTCGCTGGCGGCTGTTGAAGAAAACCCGGATGACGTCGTTTCCTAGCCGTTGGGCCGAAGGGGAAAGCTGCGCTACGGCATAATAATTGATACTCATTCGTGTTTGGGCAGATTGTTGAACATTGGGATGCTATATGGGAAAGAGTATGGACGGAGACACCACGTCAGGCCCTTTATCAATTGTTATTTTCTTGCTGGAGGACCTGGTGTGCCTGGTTTGCTGGCGTCTGTCACGCGTGGAATGTATATTTACAGATAGGCATGCGCCGGTGCAAAGCGACTATCTAGAGAGAGGTAGTAGAACGATCAAATTCGACTTGAGTGAACCATTTCTCAGGAGGAATAGTTCTCTTAATTCCTCAATCTCCCACAACTACGGAGGGCATTTCGATGAAGTGTTGCTGGTCAGATACCGAAACCTCGTGAGATTGCTTAAAACAACCATCCCGCCACCTTGCCGAAATGTAAACTTCCTACCCACCGCATTTAAATGTACCTCCAGTTTTCCGAGCCTCTGCCGTCGGTGTCCCTGCCACCACCTACGATCACCGCTCAGGATATCTAAATGTCCTTATTGCGGGAAGCTGAGAAATGTATCACTAACCAAAGGTCACATGCCGCTCTCAATGCCTTCATAACAACTGTGCAGCATTCAGGACCATGGCGAGAACAAGTGAGAGATGCCGAAAGTAGGAGAGAATCGGGTAAGATCGCAGCACCTTCTGTCTTGTTCTCTCTCTGGCTCATTCGGACACTGACGCATGCTTATTGAGACTAAAAGGGAAGTCGAAATCCAAGGTTGACGGTCGCTTGATTGCCTTCAAAGACAATATTTGCACACGCGATTTTCCGACAACATGTGCCTCCGTGATTCTAGCCAAATTCACCAGTCCATTCAATGCGACCGTGGTGGAACAGCTGTCGGAAGCCGGCGCTATAGTAGCTGGTAAGACGAACTTGGATGAATTTGGCATGGGTTCTCATTCTCTCAATTCACGGTTCGGCCCCGTCAAAAATCAGCGACAGTACCAGGAAGGACGAATTCTCTCCGCTGGTGGAAGTTCTGGTGGAAGCGCCGTCTCTGTCGCTACAGGTCAATGTTATGCGTAAGTGTTTTTACCCCTAAATCAGTTGAACTTCCTTCCTTGGGGGCATGCCTGTATGCTGAACAGGGCGTTATAGGGCTCTTGGAACAGACACTGGTGGTTCGGTTCGACTTCCAGCTGCCTACACTGGCACAGTCGGCTTCAAACCGTCTTATGGATTGGTCTCAAGATGGGGAGTCGTGGCATACGCTAATTCACTGGATACTGTTGGCATCCTGGCCAATAATGCCTCCAGGGCTCGCGATGTATTCCGTACGTATCTCAGCGCTTCCCCCTCTCGATACGTCCGTTTGCATTGGAATCTAAATGCTCGGACTCAGGCATTGTGAATCGGCATGATCCACGCGATCCGACAAACTTGTCTCCACGCTCTCGGTCTCGCATAGCTTCGCACCTCCAGCAACCCGCTCTGGTGTCTAGAATGGCGTCATCTCCTTTGAGGATCGGCGTTCCTATTGAGTACAACATATCGGAACTCTCTCCATCGGTGCGACGCGCCTGGGCTCTCTCGATAGCTTTTCTGAGAGAGCAGGGTCATACAATTCACCATGTCTCACTCCCAACAACAAAACTAGCTCTCTCAGCATATTACGTCCTTGCCCCTGCCGAAGCATCCTCAAACCTCGCCAAATATGACGGCATCAGATATGGTTCCCGCTGCAACGGTCCGGATTCTGGTGGACAGCCTGACAGCTATCTATACGCCAAAACTAGAGGGGACGGATTCGGTCCCGAAGTCAAGAGGCGTATCCTACTCGGCGCCTTCAGTCTGAGCGCGGATGCCATAGACAATTACTTTATTCAAGCGCAGCGCGTCCGCCGACTTGTCCAGCGCGATTTCAATGCTGTTTTTAGAGCAGAGCAACCGATGGGCCCTTCCCGCCAGAAGGTAGATGCTGAGTTGAAATCAAAACAAGCAGAGGTCGACGTCCTGATCTGCCCCACCGCCCCTTCGTGTCCTCCGCAGTTAGCAGACCTGGTCGAATCTGATTCCATTTTCTCGTCCCTGAACGCATACACGAACGATGTGTTCACAGTACCTGCAAGCCTGGCTGGTTTACCAGCTGCGTCTGTTCCGGTCAGTGTCGGCTGCCGGGATGAAGGTTCTGGCGATGCAGATCTTGCTGGAATTCAAGTCATCGGACAATACGGGGACGATGAGCTTGTCCTCAAAGTCTCGGAGATACTGGAGGGCAGAAACTTTTTGATGTAGTCTTGTGTTTCACCTCGATACCCATAATCAAGCTCTAGTTGCCGACTACATAGCTCACCTTAGACCCAATTACAGGGGAGGTTCACTGTAGCAGAGCATGTAATATACATCATATTTGAACACCTTAAAGTTTCAAGACAGAAATTGTAGACCATATCAACTGTATCTGCTCCGGCAATCCATTGTGGAAGTCTTATTCGATCCTAAGTATTCATTAGTACACATAGCGACCTTGCTTCCTACGAGCGTCGCTCGTTCAAAAAAGGCATGCTGTACTAATTCAAAGATCCCCAGAGGGACTGAATCCGACATGGCGAGAGACAGATACGGCTCGAAATAAGCGAATCCCAGCCTGATCGTGAAGAGAAATGGGCCTCAAGTCATGACATCTCAACGTCCTCTGTCGGGACTGTGTTCTCTAAAGGAGCTGAGGGTGTCGCCGCGTTGGGAGAACCCTCCTGGCCCACGCTAGAAGCATCCTCGGTCGTCAAATGGCTTGCGCCCACGTTGGTGACGCCTGTTTCCAATCCATTGGAAATATTTTCGGTGTCTGCAAATTCCGCGCCGGGGACTGAATCCATTCGAGGATCAAACGCTGCCCCAACTCCGCCCTTCAGAACTTCGGAGCCCCCAACAGCACCGGCGCCAGCGCTGTCAACTTCCGCATTGCCAACAACATCACCATCGACACCGCCCCATATGAGCATTGCCTCGACCTCATCAACAATATCGGCCACGACGTCTTCGACAATCTGCTCATTGAAGCGTTCGCCAATGCCCCGGACAGGTTCGCCATTCTCTGTGAGAGACGGTGGTCCAACCCACCAGGGTCCTTCAAAGCGACATTCCACGGCACCGCCGCCATAGCAGCTGACAGCAGGGTAGTAGCCAATCATTCCGTCATCGGCGTTCTCTCGCTCACCAATGCCCAAGTTATTGGTTCCGTTTGCAAGCCGGCTGGCCGGTGGAAGGAACGCATATAAATCTTTGAATGGAGTACCCATTTTCTCTCCGTTTTTGAAGATTGTGATGCTCGAACCCGGCAGCGTGCGTAGAGAAGGGTCTTCGCTGTTGAACGGCGATGGTGGACCAAATGTGGGCGTCTCTTTGAGGTTGAACGCATAATCCCGTAGATGTTTTGTGGAAAATACGTTTGACTGCTGCCAGCAGAAATCAGACTTATAGTGGAAGGGAATGCGATCCCGAATAAAATTCGTCGATGTGAGAGCCTCCGATGTTGGTGAAGTCCCATCTCCATCGACAGTAGGATCATACGTTCCCTCGACTACTTTCTTGTGGAGGGACAGTGGTGGAAGTGTGATGAGCATGCCGATAACGTCACCTTCGCGAATTGATTCACCTTTCGGAAAAAAGTACTCGCAGCGCATTCTATTGACCACTTCGCCGTTTACATCACGGATTCCGTACCCATAGCAGTCAACACCCACGTTCGCATCAAGATCAGCCTCCCGTCGTGCAAATCCAAGACGGACGTGACCCTTTGGCGTCCCTTGAGAAGATTCATTAGCTGAGATAGATTGGGAATTATTAGGAATTCCATTGATCACGCGCGCCTCGTAATAATATGCGCCCTCGCGCGCACAGACATTAGCACGCGCAGTATGCCAGGCGCTGCTGGCTGTTACCGCGCGCGCATCCTCACTGAAAAAAATTGCTGCGGGCGAATCCTCGAAACTGAACCGGGCATGATAAGGGGGAACATCGGTCTGACGGTACTTGATGTGCGGAAAGCTTGGATCAGCTATAGCATAGCTATAACGAAAGCCATTCTTATTTGTGAGTTTGTCAACAACCTCATAGAAGTCCCAGCTCTGACCGAGCACGTCTGATGTTTTGCGGTTCACAAAACTCAGTTGACGAGGCTGTGGCGGTAATAGGTCTGAAGATCTGGGTTCGGCGAGTAATAGGGGTCTGAGAATGCTGATATCGGAGCTCGGAAGCGCGGTGTTCGGGGCGACCGCGGCTTTCTTCTTAGGCGGGATGGATTCCTGGTCGAGACCCTTGGCCTCTCTTTTCTTCCGGCTATCGCGTTTGTTGCGTTTCGATCTTGCGCCATCAGCTTGCACTGATGCATTGCTGGGAGGGGCAGGCGAAGATCGTGCGTTCTGGCCTGTGACTGTACCACTAAAGAAAGGTGCAGTCCCTGGAGGTAAAGTCGGAGAATTGATGTTGGACGAAGGGCCAGACGACCCTACCGGCTGTATTGACGCCATGTGGGCGTCGATACAGGTTCAAGAGTAAATAGTAACCTGATGATTGGCAACAACAGGCGCACTGTGCGCGGCTCAAGTCAAATAACGCGACTCAATGCATTATTCGTATGTCTAACTGCGGGCTGCGCGGGACAAGCAGCTGTCGCGAAAAGTTTGTTGAGTTGAAATATGGCTTGAAGAGACAGCCTATATTTTGCGACGTAGAACTTAGGTAGGAACCTATAAGAGAACATCAGCACGTTAGACCACTGATAGTCTGCAACGAAAAGGGAAATACTGAATCTTGGCTGACCTTGCAAAGATAAAATATCTCTAAAGGGTATAAGAGCAATTCGAGCCTATGAAAATCTCCGCCCACAGCTCTGCTCCCAATCCTTAATGAATTCAAGATCCAGTTGTAATCTCCGATTCCGCTCGCAAGGTGTGATAGAACGAGTCTTCAACAACTTCAGGTGCGAATGACCTAAAGCGGATGATAAAGAGTAAGCCGTCTCAGTATGATAGTCTTGATAGACTAATATAGGTCCTTGTCACCAAGAAGAAATAAAATCCATCCCTCTAGTATTCAACAAGGGCGAGATTGAGGAGCAGAGAGGTTTGGAGATATGATCTGAAAGCGGTCAAGATAAAAGCTCCGGCAAAAAAAGTAGCGCCAAAGTCATCATTATTTCAACCTTGCTTCTGTGGAGCGGGGCTCGGGGCGGTGGCATCATTGACCATTTAAGGTGAAGTATTTGCAGGCGGTAAGCTTCAATCCTCTGAATGTAACTGCCTAAGGGGGGAATTCTCCAACTGTCGGGCAGAAAAAAAGTCCCTAAGTCACATGATATTGAAATTTACACACATTTTCCCTTGAATGGCATTGATGTGAGAAAAAAATAAGAGTTCTAGACGTCGCTTTTCGGCTTCCCTACAATCCCCTCTTTCGCTTGGGTACGAGGTAATTTAGTCTGCTCTTGATGCCATAGAAGCAAGAACTAACATTCCTTTGGGTATCGAAAAGTGAAAGCACACCATGCCCAAAGCAACATCCTCTCGAGCTGCAGCTGCAGCCCGCAGGCACAATCCTCTGGCCGAGGACATCATAACCTCGGGCCATCTACGAACCCAATCCAGCAAGAAGAGCAAGCGTCAAGGGCAGCAAGATGAGGAGGGTGAAGATAGCGAGCGTTACATTGACGCTAAGATGACGAGGAAGATCTTACAGATTGGGCAAGAACTGGCGGAAGAAGATGCCGCGGAGCACGAAGCCGCAATGGGTGCAGCTAATATGGCAACTAATTCAGCATTTGATTTTGAATCGAGATTTGAAGATGATGAAGCTTTATCAGACGATGACGAGAAGTTTCGCGGAGACCAGTGGGGCGATGAAGAAGAGGAGATCGAGGAAGTGGTAGGTGTTCTCTGCTCAAAGAACTATAACTTTCCTTCGTTTAACAATATCACGTTAGGAGGTTGATCCAAATGACCTTGATATGTTTAACAAATTTATTCCTGGTGGCGATGAAGATCCTATATTCAACCCTCGAGGAACCGATACAGGTCGGAGCACCAACCTGGCTGATCTCATATTGGAAAAGATCGCAGAGCATGAAGCGAAGCAGTCCGGTAATGGTGGACCCATGATTCAAGGTGGAGGATTGCCCGAAGACGCCGTTCAGATACCCGCAAAAGCTGTTGAAGTTTACGAAAAGTGAGTACATTTGTCTCATCCGTTGGTATAGTCATTGTGCTTATGGTCTCAACCAGAGTCGGCATGATACTGTCTCGCTACAAATCCGGGCCTCTTCCCAAGCCATTCAAGATTCTCCCCTCCGTTCCCAATTGGCCAACTCTCCTCTCTATCACTCGCCCCGAGTCATGGACAGCCAATGCTGTTTATGCTGGGACTAGGATTTTCATTTCATCGAAGCCAGCCGTTGCACAGGAGTTCATATCGACAGTGCTGCTTGACCGCGTTCGGGAGGAGATTCACGAAACAAAGAAGTTAAATGTTCACACCTACAACGCTCTGAAGAAAGCGCTGTACAAGCCAGCTTGCTTTTTCAAAGGTCTGCTGTTCCCGCTGGTATCAAGTGGTACTTGCACTCTACGGGAGGCACACATCGTCTCTTCTGTCATCGCACGTGTATCTATCCCAGTATTGCACTCTGCGGCTGCTCTACTTCGCATGTGCGACCTGGCCGCGGAACAGTCTCTCAGATCTCTCGAAAGCACCGGTGCGGTGAATGTCTTCATCCGTGTGTTCCTCGAGAAAAAGTACGCGCTTCCGTATAAGGTGATTGACGCTCTCGTCTTCCATTTTCTGCGCTTCCGTGCTAGCGACAATGCCGAGGACTCGATGATGACCGACGGACCGTCGGGGGCTGCTACCAAAGCGTATAAGCTTCCTGTTCTTTGGCACCAGTCATTATTGGTCTTTGCACAACGTTACCGCAACGATATCACTGAAGACCAGCGCGAAGCTCTCCTTGACCTGTTGTTAGTTCGGGGGCACAAGGATATCGGCCCCGAGGTCAGACGGGAATTGTTGGCAGGTAGAGGGCGCGGCGTAGTTGTACCCGATCCAGAAAAGCAGGGCGCTCTTGATGCTGGCGATGACACGATGGATGTCACGTTTTAGGAAAAGGCATTGACTCTGATGAACTGTCTTGCCATGTTTTCTGTTCCTGGGTTTCTGTGACTGCGATGGGCGTTCGAGGGGTTCAGTAAAACAATGATTTTTTTTTTTTTGCATATATGCCCGGGGCGCTTGGAAATCTTATCATCAAAGCTACCATTGCTCTTCCCTAGAGGGTAGTACCGATAAAGGGTAACAAAAATTTTCTCACTACTGTCAATATGAAATCTGCGTAGGTAATAGAATATGCATTCAGATAGTGGGTTCGCCATCACCTGTCCTCAGCACATTGAGGAATTCACAATGGAATGCTCCATGGTGCAGCCCCATTAGCATCATGCAAAGTATCTACTATTCCTCATGCCCATCTTGTCCCCTGAATATTCACATGATTAAAATTTAATAAACAAAACGTGGTATTCCCTGGAATTCTCATGGCAGCAAGCGTATTAACGAGGTCAATAGCCTCAGACATTGTACATGCCATTTGATGATATCCTAGCATGTTGTACTTCGAGCATCGGGCTCCTGGCCTCCCTTGTCGCCCTTGCAGCATATTTCTTTAGCGTAATCAAGAATCAATTCTGTTGAAGGCATAAAAATTATTTCAGTATTAAGGGTGGAACAGTATCCTCGGATAATGACGACCACCATGAATATCCTTTGCTCAAAGTCCAGATAAGGAGAGACTGTATTTACGGAGTACTGGACATGCTTGCAATTCCAAGGCCCCTCATGAAGCAGAATAAGCCAACATTAAGGCCCAAACCCACGGGATACATAGGTAATCGTCTGAGTACAGAATAGTGAATGACAATTTTCTTTCCAAAGTTCGGAGTGCTTACGCTGCAGACACATCGACATCTGATAGTAGTACATGTAGTAACATCCACCTATCCGGTTCTCTACGGTTCTCCTTTTCGTAGTCTGTCTAGAGAGGTGGGTACTATTGTTATTGAAATCCGGAAAATTGTTCTCCGAGAATGAAGTGGCATCACTTTTGTGACTCGACAACACGGGTCCTGATATTAATAGCAGTGCTCCAGAGGTGATCCAGATCCCTATTAATCAAGAATAGCTTACCTCAATCTATCTAACGCTTCCTAATCCACAGTGGGGTCGCCACCAATCTATGAGAGTACCCCGTACCATTAACTACCTCACTTACCTGGGTAATTACGACATGTTTATAAGGAGTATCCACTACTGAGCGTTCAAGTTTTGGTGACAAAGTCTCACGTTGGTTGGCAATGATATGAGAAATTCCTAGTACTACCTTCAATAATTAGTCCAAATTTATACAATGTCTACCTGACGGGTATGGTAAGTATGTACTCCGTACGGACGAAACTGCATGATTCCAGCCCACAGGACTAGCTGCGTCTGGTTGCACTTGGGTGTTTCAGATATTGGGACGTTTGACTTTGAACGGAGGCTTAGAGGGGCGGCATTTCCAGGGATAGCGAGAGGGGGCCAGATTTGGTTCACTGTTACGCCGTATATTGCTCGCATTACAGCTCCAATACTGTCATTATTGGCGTGTGCTCCCCGCTTGTGAGCCCTTTTGAGGTGTGAGTCGCGTCATTTTTGAAACATTACCGTCATTATGCTGACGGAGGCAGCTCCGCCCCCTTGCTGACAGAACTGACCACGCTGGCCTTTTAAAGAGTCACCTTTCCCCATCGCAACTGACCACTTCAACCAACTTTTGAACACTTGTCCTTTTGTTCCCTCTGGTCGTCATCCACATTACCATATCCCACCACATCGGCAGACGTCCGGCGCCTGGCTCCGGGTTTGACCGTTATGCCAACGTGGCTTTTACTTTCGTAAACTGGGCAAGTGGACGTCGTCACCAGACTCCTTCATCCCATACAAGGCGTGTTCTCTGCATCATCTTTCCTGAGATTTTCGCAGAGAGCTTCAAATACTCGTGATCTTGTCTACCGGATCTACCCATCACACTTAACAAAATGGAAGACGACTTCACTTCAGTTGTAGAGTCCTTGTCTGGTACACCAGCACCGGATATCCCGCTACTCACAGTCTCGCCTGCGGATACATCGTTGAACGCGCCAGAGACCAAAGTGCAGGAGACGAAAACCGAAGAGAAGAAGCCACCCAAGAAACGAAAGTCATGGGGACAGGAGCTACCAATTCCAAAGACCAACTTGCCTCCAAGGTATGTTCTATCGCGTCCGACGAAATCGATTGGGTCAGATGGCTTACACTTCATGAAGGAAACGGGCCAAGACAGAAGATGAAAAGGAACAGCGTCGTATCGAGCGCGTTCTCCGAAACCGTGCGGCGGCACAGACTTCTCGTGAGCGCAAGAGACTCGAAATGGAGAAGTTGGAGAACGAGAAGATTCAGATGGAACAGCAGAATCAATTCCTTCTCCAGCGTCTGTCACAGATGGAAGCTGAGAACAATCGATTGAGTCAACAACTCGCCCAGTTGACTGCTGAGGTTCGAGGCTCTCGTAGCAGCACTCCAAAGCCCGGTTCTCCTGCCACAGCATCTCCAACCCTCACACCTACCTTGTTCAAGCAAGAGGGTGATGAGCTTCCCCTTGAACGAATTCCATTTCCCACTCCCTCGATCACTGATTACTCGCCAACTCTAAAGCCTTCCAGTCTGGCTGAGTCCTCCGACGTGACACAACATCCTGCAGCGGTGTTGTGCGACCTGCAGTGTCAGTTGGCGGACTCGAAGGACCTGGAAGTGCTCTCCCCCTCTTTGACCTCGGCTCTGGCGTTGAACATGACGCTGCAAATGACATTGCAGCTCCTCTTTCTGACGATGACTTCCGCCGCCTATTCAACAGTGATTCATCCACTGAGCCAGATACTTCGGTCATTGAAGACGGGTTCTCCTTTGACATTCTCGACACAGGAGATCTATCAGCATTTCCATTTGATTCTATGGTTAATTTCGACTCCGAGCCTGTCGCCCTCGAAGGCATCGAGCCGGCCCACGGTCTTCCGAATGAGACTTCTTACCAGACTTCTAGCTTGCAACCCAGCCTTGGCGCGTCCACTTCGCGATGCGACGGGCAGGGCATTGCAGCTGGCTGTTAGTGAAAATGTCTCTCGGGGAGCTTGGTCCGCCGGTGATGACGCGGGCCGACTGCACTGGGAGTCATTGTTGACCTTCGCTTGGGCGATAGATCGTTTTGAGCGAACGAGAGGTCGAAGAAGAATTCTCTTCGCGAAATTTGAGCGAGGTGCGCGGCGTGATACTTTGGCCAACCGCCACAGGAGTCCACGGAGTTCATGGAGTTCAAAGCGATTGAGCGAGACGTTGACGTCTCTGCTGACGGGCAAGGACCGATGAATTTTGGGCTGTAATATAGTGTATCTTTTCAATCGAGAGCAACTGGCAACTGAGATGCTGGTCGTTTCGCTGTTTCTCAAATGATTCTCTTTTCCAAATCGTTATGCCAGTCACGCTTCATAGTAAGAAATACTAAGCATTCTTTTAACGTGGATGTGCGTTAGGAATAATAACCACTTAATGTCTTAGTCAAGTCAAGAGGATCTTGTATATGTAGATTGTCAACTACTTCGGAGATGGGGATGATGTTGCCACGCCGCTTCGATAGTCTTATCAACGCTCTCCCCACCTCTCCTATCGAGAACCTGAAAGTCACTGCTGCATTGTTGCCTCCCCGCCTTTCCGCCTCCAACGAAACTGTCTATTCAGCTTCAACTCGGTCACTCTCGCATTCTGGACACTTGTTAGCGATTTCATATCTTCCGATTTTAACAAGTTAATTTGCCTTTGCGTCTCAGACAAAATGGTTCGAAAAGATCCTATCTTCGAAGCCCGCACCAATGTCAAGGTAAGCTTCTCGAGTTTCCACCTGCGCGGAGCACTCTTTATGTGCTACGCTCTCAACTGTTGGGAAATAAACAACGTATATCTGACGAATTCCCCCATTGCAGTTGCACTCGAACCGGCTTAAGAAGGAAGCTGCTCGCGCTGAAGCAACATTCAAGTCAGAAAAGGCAAAGGCGGACAAGGCTATGAAGAATCGCGAGTTTCAAATTGCCCGTATCCACGCCGCCTCTGCCGTACGAGAGAAACGAAGACAAGTAACCCTCAGAGCCGAGGCTGCACGGGCGGACGTCATAATAAATGAACTTAAAGCCGCTCAGAGTACTCGCGATACATCCCGAACCCTTGCTCTGGCATCAAGAGGCCTGGATGCGGCGTCGAAGAGTGTCAATCTTGAAAACCTAGTGTCTCATGCAAATAACTTCTTAGCGCGATCGGAAGATTTCAAAATCGCTAGCAGTGCGATAGAGGATGTTGCTCAAGGCATCTCTATGCAAGAATATGGTGCCGAGGGCGAGGCTGAAGTTGATCGTCTCATGGAACAGCTTGCGGACGAGGCGGGTGTGGACATGCGCTTAGCCTTGGATGCTGATGCAGCTCCCAAGGAAGATGTCAAAGAGCAGAAGCAGGCCGACTCGGAGCTGGAGGACGGCTTGGGAGCGAGACTACGTGCTCTCAGAGCTGCAAGCTGAAACAAATGCTTGTCTTCCTTTTGTTACCTTCCAGCGCACCGTTGACAGCTGTCTGATTGCTTTACATGATACAAACGACGACCGAACTTGCCGTCCGCTTGTAGCATCTGTCAGACTCGATTTGCCTGTTTCCTTCCGATGGATATTGACGAAGTTATGCCCACTAGTTTTGATTATCCGTCATTCTCGCGTTATATATGTCCTGCATTTGCTGTCACAGTCTCATGTTCCAACTTCTTCTGGGGACCATCTTGGTTGGCGTAGGCTTCGGTGATACTGAAAATTGGGTTCGTTCGATTTCCCGCTAGTATTTCTTATGTCGTCGCCAAACTCTAGCTTCGCATCTTATCCTGCCTGTACTTCGTTTTCCTAATGTCTCCTGGGATACAACCCGGTTGCATGGAACCAGCAAGACCTTAACTCTCCTTATAGGACGTTCAAGAATGTAGGCTGACCTGAAAATAACATCAGCACGCCCAAAGCCCATGCCTCTTGTTGTACAGCTAGCACTCAATCACTGTCCAGATTTAGGATTTTTCTGTGCTTAAGGCCTAAAGCGAGTAGCCCAGGGCTACTGATGCGCTTGAGCACTAGACAGATTCTACTCGCATCAAAATGAAAGTGGCGCTTGCTGTCTCGTTCAGAAGACTCGCATTGGCACGGCCTGACCAGCGCCTACGTCTCTCTAAGTATGTGGAGAGTACTGAGCTAATATTTCGACCGAAAGAAAGGGAAAAGTACTCATTCCAGTGTCACCAAAAAAATCAACAAAATTACGGAGTCATGGCTGCCTCCCAGAGTCTGCCTGAGCACATTGTCTGGCACAAGGTACTTTCTAGGTATTTTCTGCCTTAGTCCGTGGTATCGCGTACTCATATCTGTAAGCAGTGAGGTAAGAGATTATCCATTTTCTAATTCTCCTTACTTAAATGAGATAATAATAATAATAATAAATACCTATTTATTAACAGAATTGGTCAAGCAGAGCCACTGAGACCCTTAAGTCGCTTAAGAGAGCTGGTGTGTCTAGGCCCTTTCTAGGTCCCTTTCCTTCGCGATGCAACCTCGCTAAAATTGCTAGTACCTATTTAATCCCTAGCGCAAGGCGTTAAACTACGGTTACCTCCTAGACTCTCTCACTAGTTATATACCTGGTTAGACTGCTTGGTGGTACCTGTCTAGTTCAGGCACCATCACAACTCACAAGTCCTCTTCCTCATTTTCCCAAAACTTTCTCTAGTCTAGTTTCAAGAAATCTCGCTAGTCGGCCACTCGCTGACTGGCCGAACGAGGCAGAAATGAGCTAACTACACACTGTGACCAGCCCGGTCTTTTCATCTTGTCCCCTATGTCGAAGTCCGTCCAATTACCACGCCGATAAGGTATGCTAGTTTTGACCATGGCCACCCACAGAGTGATAGACCGACCAGCCTATGCCACAGAGAGCTAGGAACTCCGTGAGTCCGTAGACACGGACCCGTTAGCAAAAGGCGAGAGCCTCAATCCTTTGAACCATTGTTTAGGCAATGCTCCTCGGTGGCGCAATGTGTTTTCTCCTTTAAAAAACCATGAGAAGGGTGGCTTTTCCTTGATCAGATTTCCTATCCTTCTGTTCGACTCTTTTATTGAGTCCAGTTCCCTCGTTTGACCATCTGGGAGCCTAGTTCCCAAGTACAGCTAAGATAATGGCACCTTCACACTCGTTTCCACTTGCATTTCTGTTCCTCATTTTGCATCAAACTTCTTGCGCCTTCGCTGCCCCCTGGATAGTCACCAAAGTGTATGAGCAAGATGTCTCCACCTATGATTACAGCTACAAGACCACAACATGGACTCGCATTAATGAAATCACGCCGACAGCATCACCGATGCCTGCTGCCCTTTCAACAACAACGCATATAACTAGCGACAGTTATGACGATGCTGTCACAGTTGTTCAAGTGCTGTATCCATCTGGTGCAGGGATCCAGTCGACCTACAAGAACTACAATTACCGTGACTCAAATATCATCACACAATACTATGTAAACATGGTATACACGGCGCCAACATCCTGCTCTTCGCAGTGGACCCTTACCACTGCGGTTCCGGTCTATGTTCCCAACGCTATTGAAGACGCTTTGCTTGCGACATCCATGTCAACGAGCTACTCCGTGGACGATAGCCGACCCTTTCAACCAACCACATACACCAAGGCTCTTGCATTCATTGATCCTACACAAGTGCCGGTATCGAGCCTGAGCAGCCTCAGTAACTCCCACAAGCCCTACACCATGTACCGAGAGTACGGGTGCTATGACAGCAGCTTCAGTAGCGGTAGCAGCTCCCATAGCGGTAGCAGCTCCAATAGCGGTAGCACCTACTCGTACTCTGATGGTAGTGACGGCGGCAACTGGCTCTACGACAGCTCTTATTACGGGGGTATCTCCCCCCTTGGTATTCTGCTTATCAGCCTTCTGGGATGGTTCGGAGTATGGCTCATCATCGGTTTCATCGAGAATTGGTTTCAGTTTCGACGCTTGATGAGGGGTTGGCAGGCTCGCCGAGGATTCCCAATTTCTTGGTGCATGCTCGCTCCTATCGTCTCCTGTCTGCTCCTTCTGTTCTGCCGCAAAGGCTTTCAGGCTCGTACTTCCGAGGAAGCGCAGGTACTTAAAGAAAAATGGGAGCAAATGGGATTCTGGAGGAAAGTCGGCCTGTGGCTTCGGTGGGGTTTCGGATTCAGTTATCCACCCATGCTGGGTCCTGCTCCAGTCAAGGTTGGAAGGCCGTCCAAGCGGCCTGTTGCTGCCACCGCTCCTCTGCTTAGCGTATCCCCGCCACGGAGTGTCATGTCAGATATCCATTCCGATTCGGGAAGCAATCGCGGAGACAGTGCCGCCCCTGGTCCAGCAATGGCCTATATTCCGACGTCAGGCCAGACGCTGCAAGTTCCAGCTTCAATACCGCCAAACAGACAAGTCCGACAACAGGAGGCCTCCACTGAGCCCATACTTGAAAATCCTTCAACGACTAGCGGTGCTCTTCCTGCTGATCATAATGTACATGCGACAGAACCGTCTAGTGAGCCTCGGGCATCATAGTCTGACATGTGTGACATGCTATATGTTTTCCGGATGGGAAGTGAACGACGAATCTTCTGCTATCTGACAACCATGTTTGGCGAGCTAGACACATGATCCTTGGATCAATGCTCACTCTCACCTTCCTTACTGGCGTCTAAAATATAAATATCCCCTGTCAGGCTGCGACGGTCATTAGGATGTCACGTACAACGATATGTAATATATAATAATATAAGTGAATAGTTGAGGGTGCTGAGGAATACTCTCTTTCCAGATTAGAAAGCGAGGTCAGTGGGAAGTATTACATTATTTCACAGGTGATTTATGTAAGAGAAAGGCTCGAAATCGGTTTATGTACGTCCTGTCAAACGTCGCTAGATGAGTTCTGGCTGTACGCAGGCACGCTGTTAAACTTAGATTCCCCCATGGTAGAAGGTTTTTGCCACATCCAATCACAGGGCCGGCTGGCCTAATGGTAAGGCGCTTGACTTCGGATCAAGAGATTGCAGGTTCGATCCCTGCGTCGGTCACTTTTTTTTTAATGCTCATCTTGTACTGTTTTATTGACTGTACACGGTCGACCACTATTGAGAGTATGTTGACGCACTCTAGGAGTCATTCATGAGATGGATTAAATATGGCAATGGCTGTTACTCTGCGTATTAGCATTCTAAATCTCCATAGAACAAAGTAATCTTGCTTGAGATATAGCTCAGCCGGGCTAGCTCAATCGGTAGAGCGTGAGACTCTTAATCTCAAGGTTGCGGGTTCGACCCCCGCGTTCGGCTTCTGTTTTTCAAGCGGCATGGCCTTTTTTTGCGCTTCCATTTACTTGTGCTGCTCTGATGCAGGAATAAACACTTTTTGTTATTGCAAGTAATTCATCTTGCACTACATTGCTCGACTCTCAGGGTGGCTTTTCTGACTGGGGCTTTTTTGTGGACGCCGGAAAATCCAGGTACCGATAGACAATATAATTCTCTAATGGAAATTATGATGACGGACCACTTTCAGCAATAACAACTCATGTGATTGCATCCTATATCCTAGGACACGCGCTGTTTATGAAGGTGGACAAGCACTTGGAACCCCCTTGACAGACTGCGCCATCGCTTGGTAATAAGTATTTGGAGTTTGGGAATTTGCTTGAAATGGTCTGAAACAAAGAATCGTGCCTCAGGGGGTAAGATGATGGACGGCACAGCCGATCCATCACAGTCAAACAGAACGCCGCATGGACGACAGGCCGCATGTTTGAATTGCCGAAGAAGCAAAATACGATGCAAGCGCAGCCGCGGGGATGTCTGCTGTGACAGATGCAAACAAGCAAATCTGGAATGTATCGTACCCAGTCACCATCTTGGTAGACAAAAGGGTGTCAAGAAGTCAGAGTCACCGGACCCTATCCCTATTTCTATTACAATCATAAATGCTTACGTCTGCTGTAGCAAACGCAAAGGACTGGAAAAAGCGTTACACCAAATAGAGGAGGCGATCAAACGCCCCAAGACTGATGCAGGATCTGATGCTGCTGAAAAACTTATTTCAGACCTGCAAGATCTCCTTAGCAGGGCACAAGGGCATTCTGCACGGAGTGAGATCGAGGAAATATCAGATGATCCTGACCGGTCACATAGGAGATCTCCTCCGCAAGATGCCACTGCTGGGGACAATCTAGCCTTGGACGATGCGGAGAATCCATTGCAACTTCTCGCCAGAGCCTCTGACCTCCAATTTTCGCCCGCCGAATGCCGTGACGCACTCGAACTGTCCACTCCATCTGTATCACAATCGTCTCTCAGACCGCATAGTAGCCCTAACGAGGGCTTGCCAATTGCCAGATCTTTTTTCGTCCCAGTTAGGGCGAACCTAGACCTCGGCCCGGACATGGACCCTATCGCACTGGGCTTGACTACTTTGCATGAGGCAGAATTACTTTTTTCTTTGTAAGTCAACCCATTAGACTGTAATCTTGTCGGTGAACTGACCAATTCGACAATAGCTTCTACGAGAATTTGGCCCACACGAGGTGGGGCCTGGATCCAACTGTGCATACTGTGTCATTCGTACGCTCTCAATCGGCCTTTCTTTTCACATCAATGCTGGCTGCAGCTGCCCGGTTTCATCCTTCTGCAGCCGCCTTATCCAAAAGACTAACGAGGCACTGTACATCACTGGCTTATAAGGTCATTGCTCAGCGTTATCGATCAGTGGAAATTGTTCTGGCCTTCATGGTAAACGTTCCATGGATGGCCCCAGGGAGCAGTTCTGGAGATGATGACACATGCTCCTATATTGCAATGGCTTTGACTGTTGCGTTGGACCTTTCTCTCAACAAGATAGTGACGCCCCCAACTGGTTTTGATAGTACTCTCCAGAACAGGCTGGCGAAGACTGATTGCATTGATGCAAAGAGAGCCTTGCACATGGATGGATTCGAAGCTGTTGATCCGGCTTCGGAATGGGGCCGCAGATTGTTACGTAGACGCGAGAGGACTTGGATCGCGTTATTCGTCCTCGAGCGTGGGTAGGTGCTGAAGCTCATAGTCGAAGATATGCATACGGCGAGTTCGGCTAATCCGTATATTGCAGTGTCTGTTTGGCCCGCGGACGAAGCTATACAGTTCCCCCGACTGCTCTCATTGACAATTGTGACAGATGGCATATCTCTGATATTGCCGATTCTCGGGATGGGCCGATGAACTCCATGGCAGTTCTCCGGAGAAATCTAGTACGAAAACCCTCGAAATGTCTTCGTTATGCTTGGCCGCTTGCAGACAGCTAACATCAGTACACGGCAGGATGAACTTCTGAAAAAAGTAAAATCGCGTTGCGACAGTTGCCGACTTGGGGACGTGGGATCTGAAGCTGCTCAGTCGTAGGTCACTCCTGTCGACTTTTATGGCTCTCGAAGAATGCTCACTCGCCTCTAGGATCAAAAAACTTATTGAAGACTTCTACGATCAATGGTACGCTGCTTGGGCTCTTGAGATTGGTGGGCCCTGTAAGTTTATTATAAACCTTGTCTGGATCAGCTTCACGTAGCAATTCCGTGCTGATATAACATGGAAAAGCCCTCTGCCTTCCGCCGTATGTCGAGATATTGGTAACACACACGCAACTGTCTACATATGGTGGTGTGATCAATCATCCCACTGCACCACTCGAGGTCAAGCGGTTTTTTCGCGCCGCTGGCCTCTCTTCTGCATTGAATGTCATGCGGGCAGCCATTCAAGGAGAGTCGCGGCTAAAGTCCATGCCCAACAATACAGTGATCATGATCGCCTTCGCTGCATGCTCTGCCCTTAGCCTCAGTGTGACACCAGTGGACAGCAGGTCCAACTTGGCGCCAAGCGTGCGACATTTGATTGAGGAAACGGCTGATGTCCTCGAACGGATTGGGGCCATCCCAGCTCAGAGAGAAGGTGCATCTGTCTTGTATGGACGACTGCTACGAGAGCTTGTTAGACGTGCTCATATGGGCCTTGTTTCTCAAAAACATACGGAATCAGACCTGGTAGAGTCCTTACAGCCCTCCTCTGCATTGAGCGATTACTGCCCCATACCTTCAGTGACACAACCATCAATGGATCCCTCTACGCTATGGCCAGAGACGCTGCAATTCTCCGCGATGTCTGATCACCAAATTATCGATGCAGTGAACAGGGCTGACTCGGCATTCGGCATGAATATTCCTGACGTCCCACTGGATGATCTGATGAACTGGGATTGGTTCGACTTCGCCAATGCAGCCGACCTGGGTTTCGACCAATAACACCAACATTGCAATCCACAGTAATACTTAGGTACCGATTATCCTGCGCGCTGCAATAATGTTTGAGCGTGATTGTGAAGTTGTGGGTCTCGACCTCCTGTCGGTGCCCAGAAGTAGCTCCGATTGCCGAACGGTGCGTCACTTTTCGATTTACATATGAGACGCCTTAGTGCTCTCTCGATGCAGAGAAATGTTTATTAGAAGATCTCAATCCACTTTAACCCAATATACGTGATTCACAGCCCTGTTTTACTATTCTGCGTGGCATACTTAGCTTAGTGCTGACGAGGAATGGCGACTTTGCGGGGTTCAGCAATCGTATCTTCAATGCGGAGAACACAAACTGTTACCCGTCCATGGTTTCAGTTAGGGACATGCTATAAAGCACGTGGGGGACCTGTTCTTCGAACAACAAACATTTGCCATGTACGATATTCAACTGCTACTTTGCGGCAACAGACACCCGAACCCAAGATTGAGCGTGCCGCTTCAAAATTATTCAGAGATGCAGATGAGGCTGTCGCTGACCTCAAAAGCGGATCTACAATCCTGAGCTCTGGATTTGGCCTTTGCGGTGTCGCAGGTATATATCTCTCTCCCCAGCAAGAAGATGGGTTCAACAAACATTGACATTACTCAGATACGCTTTTATCGGCGATTAATCGTAGAGGAGTTGAAAATCTGCATTCCCTCACAGCAGTTTCGAACAACGCTGGCGCTCCTGGAAGAGGAGGACTTTCTACACTTACTCAAGCTGGACAAGTAGATCGGTTGATCCTATCCTATTTGGGGAACAACAAGGCTTTGGAGAAGAAGTATTTGACGGGGAAAATTGCTATTGAGCTATGTCCCCAAGGAACATTAGCCGAGCGATTACGTGCCGGAGGAGCTGGGATTCCGGCATTCTTCACTCCTACTGGGGCGCGTGAGTTTTCCTCTGTCGAAAGTCTTCATACGTTGCATCTGAAGTTCTGACCCTACTTTATTCCGCAGACACATTACTCCAAGCGGGAGAAATACCCGTCCGGCTAGATGGGTCTGGGAAAGTATTGGAGCGTGGCACACCACGAGAGACGAGGATATTCAATGGCAAAACTTATTTGATGGAGACAGCCCTCACTGGTGACGTGGCTATCCTTCGTGCTTGGAAAGCAGATGAGGCAGGAAACTGTGTTTTCAGGTAAGTTTATTGTCTGCTCATGCATCAGTCGACTTGCTGAACATTGGAACTTCCTCCAGGTATACAACGAAGGCATTTGGTCCGGTCATGGCGAAAGCTGCCACTCTTACTATAGTGGAGGCGGAAAACATCGTTCCTGTCGGTTCCATTGACCCTAATGATGTCGACCTGCCGGGCATCTTTGTGGATAGAGTTGTTCCTGCCACGGCAGAGAAGCACATCGAAATCAAGAAATTACGGACTCCCGAAAATGAGGATGCGGGTAAGTTCTCAAGCGATCCTGCCATCGTTCGGAGAAACCGCATTGCCCGGAGAGCTGCGAAGGAACTAAAGCAAGGATATTACGTTAATCTTGGTGTTGGTAAGTACCTTAGGCTTCTCAAGCCCCTCAAGCGCTGACACTCGTCTAGGAATTCCCACACTGGCTCCGTCATTTTTACCGGAAGGTGTGAAAGTTTGGATGCAGTCAGAAAATGGTATTCTCGGCATGGTGAGGTAGCCTTCAGACTTGGCCAAACAACATCAACTGATGGTTATGGCTAGGGACCGTATCCCACTGAAGACGAAGTTGACCCGTAAGTTCAGTTCATTGGACATAGTGTATGCGTGAATTAACCAGCTTGCAGGGACATCATCAACGCTGGGAAAGAGACCGTCACCCTCATGCCAGGCGCAGCTACGTTTGATAGCACTGAATCGTTCGGCATGATTCGGGGAGGACATGTTGATGTATCCATCCTCGGGGTGAGTGAGGAAGAGTATGCTTGAAAAGGGATAGAGTACATGGGCTAATGATAAGCAGGCCCTGCAAGTGAGCGCCCACGGCGATCTAGCGAACTACATGATTCCCGGAAAGGTCTTCAAGGGAATGGGAGGAGCTATGGACTTGATCTCCAATCCAGATCAAACCAAGATCGTTGTCGCTACCAGCCATACTGCCAAGGACGGATCACCCAAGGTCGTCGCCGAATGCAACCTGCCTTTGACAGGCGCCAAATGCGTCAGTACTATCATCACGGAACTAGTAAGTCTATTGACCCATATGCGACCTCAGTCTCTGTAGGCCGACTGACAGCGGCTGTTTAGTGTGTTTTCCAGGTTAATCGAAGTAAAGGGGAGCTTCTGCTGACGGAGATCGCCCCAGGGGTAGAAGTTGAGGAAGTTCGAAACAAAACAGGGGCGGACTTTGCTGTTGCAGAGCAGTTGGGGATCATGGAATGAAATCGCTCAATCCCGACATTGGGAAATGCGCACATTATCGATGCTGGTTGCCATGTGAGTATCGCTTCGTGTAGACGTCATGTATAGATATTATTATGAACTATTTTCTAGAACCTTGAACAAATAAGCCGGTCTAGCCACCATTTCGTCCTCCAGTAAGTCTTGACAGGGTGACGTGATTTGAACGGTATACACAAGGCCGATTCCGAGGAACTGAGTAGCGGCCTTTGTATATAGTCAATGCGAGCGTAGATGTCTCTATATACATATATACACCAAGGGTCATCCAAGTCTATCCACAACAACGTCATTGACATAGGGCATCTAATCACAGCTTAGAGGCCCTGAGCGGCGCAAAATTTGACCCGGCGCCCTCGCTGATTGAGTGAACAATATCATCTACGCTGGCCAGTATCCATGTATTACCCTCATCACTTGCCAGCCACCGGGCACCTTGCTCAGTTTCAACATCGTGAGCCCACGAACCATCCTCGATTGCCTTTCGCAGACCAAACACATGCGATGTCACCTGCGGTCCCACACCAGACTGTGCACGCAAGCATGAAATCGCGACAATAGACGTCAAGATGCGGCCAGCATTCGCGCCGGTAGTCCGCCCAGCGGGGTCCGACAATAGGGCACCGTAATGGCTGTTCAGAATGTGAACGGGCAGATCAGGATGGGAATCCGCCAATCTGTTGATAAGCTTGGTTTCAAAGGGCCGGTAGATGGAGTCCCACAAGGCTCGGCCGCGCCTACCAATCTCATTGATATTCGCGGGGTCTGGGGCTCGAGTCGGAGTACGTGATAGTTTCTTGCTGACGGGTTCGGGCAAGCTCGCTTTGAAAGCATTGAGGCAGTTGATCGTCCGCGGAATGCCGTTGAAACTGATGCATTTCAGCCCCACCTCCCGCATCAGCTCTGCAGTGGCTACGCTTTCCTCCTCTGTTTGAGCCGATGCAGCTAATTGGAACAAGATCGCGAGGGAATCGGGAGAATTCATGGTCATCGTGGCGGCTGTCTGTTGGTCGAAGATTAAAGGATCAGTCAAAGCTACTTCAGGGACAATTCGCCTGGGGGTTTCAGACGGGCGAGTGAGGAAGGGCTAACGAACCGACAAAGCCAGCCATGACGATGAGGAAACATTGTTTGCTAGAGCGCTCTGCTGAATCTTTTGGTACACGGAGCGTATATTGCGAGGGGCAGGGACAGTATTTGGCCGCGCACCCGGAGCGTTGATCAGAGCCTTGAGGCTGCTGGATAGTTTTGACATATCCTCTCAATCTCTTCAATCAGCACCAATGAAGTAGAGTATCCTGCACAATTGAAGATAATGAAAGATTCCGGCCTTATGAGCGAGGAATGCTCCTAGACATGCCATGATCTTGACATCGGCCATTTAGCCGACCAAGATGTTGATGATTGATGCCTCGGCGCCAAAACTGGACTCCGGGCGGCGTCGGTTGAGTCCGGCAATGCCAGCGGCATAATACGTGATTACAAGCTGTAATTTACCATACATTACAGTCAGGTGCTGAACACAGAGCGAATCAGTATTATTCCCGAGACCCCAGCCAAGCTTCCAGCCCAGAACTAAGCACCCTGGGATTTTCTTGGGCTGGGGTAGAAAATGCGGGGATACAAACAGACAGCACGAATTCAGTTTGTACTTTCGGTATCTTCCCATCGGTTGCAGAAATGATGGCCGAAAATGGAGTACTCCCCACGTCTTTCTGCCAATCTTCTTTCGTATACTTAACTCGACCCCCCTGCTACGATATACTGTTCTGATGATCTTGATTGCTTTCATTCTCATGTTCTCTCTACAGTTTGTTTGTCCGTACATATAGTCATGGATACGATGAAGCCTAGCCATGAGACATTGGAAGATGTTAAACATAATTCATTAGATATCATGGCTTTCGATGATGCCTACCAACAAAAGCTGACTCGAAGTATTCTTTTCAAGCTGGACACGAGGTTGGTCCGCATCCGACGTCTATGGTTATTAGATAGCTAAAATATCCCTCGATAGGATTCTTCCCGTTCTGGCTCTTCTTTTTCTATGTTCATTTCTTGACAGGTAAGGAAACAGAATATCTTTTCACTTAGAACCCGATTGAATATTGATCCAAAGGCTTCTTTCAGGACGAACGTGGGAAACGCAAAGATCCTTGGTCTCCAAAATGATCTAAACATCACTGGTCATCAGTATGACATAGGCCTGACGGTCTTCTATCTCACATATGTCTGCAGGTGAGCGTCAATGACTGAAGGTTTCTGACCGTGTTGCTGAGCGTCTGCCGGTAGTGAGCTTCCGAGCAATCTGATAATCAAGAAGGCGTCACCGAAGATCTGGTTACCTACTCTCACAATGGTCTGGGGAATTATCACCATGTGCCTGGGCTTCGTGCGTAATTTTGCGGGCTTTGTCGCCGTTCGCGCCATACTCGGAGTAGCAGAGGGAGGACTGTTACCTGGCATGGTATGTGAAGCTTGTCCCAGGCCCTTCTCTCCCATACTGGCTGGTAGTGTTCCAGTGACCGAGACTAAGACTCCGTCAGGTACTCTACCTGTCTTTCTTCTATAAACGTTCTGACTTAGCCCTTCGCATCGGCCTATTCTACACGGCGGCATCATTATCGGGGGCTTTTGGAGGTAAAATCTTAACCTCCTTCCGGGTAATCCTTTCAAGAGTGGTGATTGCTGACGTGAAGTACCTGGTTCTTGATAATAGGGCTCTTGGCTCGAGGATTGGCAGCAATTGGACCACGAGGTGGTCTTGAAGGATGGCGTTGGATTATGATCATTGAGGGTCTATTGGTAAGTTAACTTCGAACATAATATCCGTTCTATTTCTGACACCTTCCAGACTTTCGCATGCGGCGCTTTCAGTTACCTCTGTCTTCCCAACAATATAGAGACGGCAACTTTCCTGACAGTCGAGGAACGAAAATTCGCCTGTGAGAGAATGCGACTGGATAATCCATCTGTGCCAGAAGGGTATGTTGACGCTTTTGCCAATTCTTCAACCCAGAAGCGCAAGTCCTACTGATATCAACTTCAAATTCAATTTGTGCTGACATCGCCCAACAGAACCCTTGAGGCCGAACAGGAGGCCTTTAGGTGGTCCGAGGTTGTCCGAGGTGTACTGGACTTGAGAATGTGGCTGTCAGCAACCGCGTACTTTGCTATCTTGTCCGGGTTATACTCTTTTGGTCTTTTTGTCAGTCAACTCTTGACTGCCACCAAACAGATATCTTTGCTCATGAGTGAAATCTAGCTACCTACCATCATTAAGGAAAGCGGCTTTGCGGCCGATGCGAACAAGGTGCAGCTTTGGACTGTTATTCCGTACGCTGTCGCGGCTGTAATCACAGGTGGGCTCTTTGATCGCCAATCAATTCAGGTTCCCTCAGTGCTGACCGCATGCCTTCTTTTGGTCCAGTCGTTGTGGCTCTCATCTCAGACCGGCTGCAGCTTCGCGGTGTTATCATGTTGTTTACCCTGCCGATTGCGATTGCGGGTTACGGAGCAATTGCCAACATCGAATCCTCCAAAGTCAAGTATGGGATGACCTTCCTCATGGCCACGGGCATGTACAGCAGCGTCCCATGTATCCTGGTTTGGAATTCCAACAACTCCGCTGGGCATTACAAAAGGGCCACTACGTCGGCAATGCAGTTGGCAATAGCAAACTGTGGAGGGTTTGTTGCCAGTAAGTCTTCTGCTCCTCTTTCCCTGCTCTTGTTTGCTGAAGTTAGGTTCCTGGACTGACATGTGCGTTTTCTGCCAGCATTCAACTATCCTGACAAGGATAAGCCAGATTACCATCGAGGTCACACAGTAGTTCTCGGCCTGCTCATATTCGCATGGGCCATGTAAGTGCAACAGCTCCGCCTATATCGATTCATAGCAGTCCAACTGATCTTGTATTCAGGATCCTATTGAATGTTTTATACTGCGCTAAAATCAACAGAGACAAGGCGCAGGGCAAATATGCACGGTATATAGGATCTAACGATGATAGGGATCCACAATTCAAGATGGTTCTGTGAAGGAAGTCTATGCCTGCATACTGTATTTAGGAAGACAAGATTTTCAATAATCACAGCTCATCCTCGGAAGATAACCTCTTCACACATGAAATATGGAGATGTGTTATGACAGTAAGAACTTCGTCGGGACGTTTTCTTGTCAACATATGATCCCAGGAGATTCCCGAGGGTTTCCATCTGTACAATCAAAAAGAAAAATGCATTGCGGTAGGACGATCTGAGATACCACATACAACTGCCTGGCTACGTGTTGTAATTCGCAAGGAACAGTCAGAGTTGGGCTTCATGTTCGCAATCAGACATCTAAGCGCTCTCTCCGGGCTGATTCGAAGCCATCCTTTGCGCACGCTCTCTCCCCGCAAAGCTTATCAGCATACCGATATCGTAGATCGCTTTCAGGATACCAGCAAGCGTGAAGGAAGCACCGAAAAGACCATGATTGGCCAAAACGCCGGTGATGAGCGGCCCTAAGCTCTGACTGCAAGTCTTGACGACGTTGATGGCGCCCATGATAGCAGTGCGCTTTTCGGGCGGAAGAGCAGCGGCCAAGAAGGCACTGCGTGGCGCAACATCCATGCTCTGTGAACAGGCACGGAGGACCAAGAAGGTCAAGGCAGCCGGCAGGGCGGAGGGAACCGGGATGAGCGCCAGACAGATGGCAGATGGCAGATGGGTGAAGACCATGGTCTGTGATACAGTCAGAAACCTGAGAGATAATGGAAGAATGCAATTGAAGGCGAAGAGCCAACCTTGACGTTGCCGATCCGTTTGGCGATGGAGGATGCAACCAGCATCGATCCGGCGGAGATTAGGCTTGTGGTAAAGAAGATCGAGCCTAGTTCTCCCTCGGGCAGAGAGAACTTGCGCTTGAAGAAGTAAGTCATCCAGGATCTGTGAAGCACGGTCAGTTCGATGTTTTTGGTCGTCTTATGGTGTAACTAATACGCACAATGAGGCCAACCCCGAGGCGAACGAGTCCAAACCAAACAAGACGAAGAGTGTGATAACTAAAGACACGAGATCGCTATTGCCGAGGAAAGAGAAGAGTGATTTCTTCTGGTTGTTCTCGTTATTGGCTCTTTCGCCCAGGAGAGGCTGGGTTTCCGGGCCATCGGCTGCTCGTTGTTGCTGTTGAGAGGCAGTAGCACCATTCTTGTCCTTCTTGGCGGCTTCAACCTCGTGACTGAGGCAGATGGAAAGAAGAAACTTGACTGCACCGATTCCGGCATATGCGAAAAAGACAATCTGGCATGCATGGAGATACTGCCACCCTTTGGTAATTTGCAGGAGGTTGATGATCCACCCGCACGCCATCATTCCGAGGGCGGTGCCTGCGGTGCCGATCAGAGAGTACCAGACGAAGATATCGCTCAGATGCTCTCGGGCAGTTAGATGAGCCAGAGTAGATTCCTCAACAGCTCGAAAAGGACCAATTTCATTACCACTGCGAAATCCAGAATCGTGAGCAAGATGAACAGGACATCGTTCCAGAGCCAGGTCAGCACTCACCTGGGACTGATGACGCCGAGCACTGCAGCGGCTAAGAGAATCCAGTAATTGCCAAATAGACCAAAGACGATACCACTGCAGGCCATGAGTGCAGACCCCAAAGCCAGGACTGCTCTGCGGCCCATAGCATCTGCGAAGAGAGTAAGGAAAAAGCTGATTGCGACATCGCCGACCAGAGTCAAGGTCATAAATAAGCCAATGCGGTCATCTGCGATACCCAAGGCAGACAGGTATGAAGCTAATATCAGAGTTGAACCTCCATAGGCGAAGAGTCGGATGAAGCGCTGTGCACAGAGAACCTTGACGTCCAGTGAGGAATGCCATAGTGTCAGAAGGCCCAGTTCGCCAAGGACTTTTCTGTGCAGACCATCAAACCTGCCCTGAACAGAGTCTGTGGATGCCATATGAGCGGATTGGTCATTCAGCTGGTCAGAGTTGGAAAGATTGAATACCTTTCTTTTATCTCGGTCGCCAAGACGGTCGTTTTCCTCATGCCGGACAGGGGGGAAAAACATTAGGCAACCATCGCCGATCGCCCGCTTCCTTTTCTGGTTAAATCGGCCGAGATGGCTTGATCCATCGGGAAATCGAAACGACAACCATCGTCTCAGTAGGATATCTCTATATTTCACATTTATCTGCATGTAGGTCTGAATGTCTGGTACTCTCCATCTCACTCATGTGTACTAAGCATCCGGAAGATCTCAACGATGAAAGGACTGACGTCACTGAGGAATGACAGTCCGCCATACTTTGAACCAACTCGACAATGACCATGGCACCCTAACACGGCAAAGGATATAAATTGGCACAGACATAGAGGCTGGTCACAATGTCTCGAATCCAAACAGAAAGCAAGATCAATATAGCCATACAGTGATATACCAACCATGAGAGATCGTCTGATGATAACGGCCATGGCCACTATGGCTTTCACATCGGCTCAAGCATGCGACATCGTCCCTGCGGTCACACATACATTCTATGGATTCCCCGACAACGATCCCGCAGGCCCTGCAATTGCCTACGATTGTGGTCGTGGCCTCATAGCCGGCGGGACTGGCACTTTCGACGATCCTCTGACATTTGCCTCGGCCCCTGGGGAGTTCACGCAGTGCGAAGTCATCTTCGCCCCGTATCTACACAAGTACATTCGGTTCGAGGATCTTTGCTCTCAATGCGCAGATGAATGGACCAACTCTAGTATTCATCACATCGATATCTGGACGGGAAGTAACACCACCGACGGAGGCCAGGACCAGATCAACTGCGAAATGAGGCTGACCCCGACGGGCGGCTTGTCGATCGTGCGTAATCCCAGTGCGGATTTGGCTGTTGATGGTATGTTGCCACTTACATTCGCCATCTTTAGCTGTGGCTGGTAACAATGACGACTTTTTAGCCACTCCGCTCTTTGTCCCTGGCGGCAACCCATCCTGCAATATTGACCATGTTTTCCCAAATGAGAGTGCCGCGAACTTTTGTTAGATGGTATCTAGGAATTTTTGCATTTGGTTTATTGCCTGCACGATGCGTGGCAAGGCTTGCTGTCGACATTTCATAAGGTGATTGTAAAATGTCATGTTTGTGTTCTGTCCTAGAACCTCAAAAAGATTATCGTTCTACAGATGCTGCTCAAACAGATTCCCCCCATTGATTCTTCTTAGTCGTACATAAAAGGTGCTCTCTACAGACAAATCTCTAAGTGGAAATGGTATTTTGATAAAACGAAACGCTAGTCTATACTACAGAAGCTTGTAATCGAGGAACAAAGCTTGACAAAGGCAGCAAATGTCCACGTATTATAGTAGAAACGTCATCATCACAGTGAAGGCGATGGAGCCGGTTTGTCTGATCTTGGCGGCCATTTGACACGCCTTTCGGCGCGAACGTATAGGTTGATCGGTCGAATCAGCTGGAACATGGGATCGTACTCAATATGCCCGTCATTCTCCCTGGTAAACTTGTATCGGTACACCAGCTTGGGCAGGAAGACTTTGACTTCTTGCAAAGCAAAGTTGAACCCGATACACATGCGAGGACCAGTGGCGAAGGGAATATAGGCCGCCTTGTGTCTGTTCTTGACTTCCTCTGTGTCCCAGCGGTCAGGATCGAACCGCGCAGGATTGCTCCACACTTCTGGATTGTTGTGAAGATGGTGCAGAGCACCAATGACGACCGAGTCCTGTGGAAGCTTGTAGCCACCGGGAAGAATTAGATCTACTTTGGCGGTTCGCCCAGGCTGATATGACGGATTATGCCGACGCTGGGTCTCCTTGATAAACTTGTCCATGAAGGTCAGGCGATCCGTCAAGTCCGCAGTGAGTTGCGTGTCGGCATCGATGCCATTGTCGATCAGCTCTTGCAGCAATCTCTCCTGCACCCCAGGGTAGGTGACGAGGCCGTAGATGAGCCATGATAATAATGAACTGGTGGTTGTAAAGCCGGCTCCTGTTGCTACCACCAAAGCCTGCATTAGACTGGTCTTGGGCAGCTTTTCGCCCTTGTTGTCGGTGGCTCGGAGATCGTAGTCTAGAGAAATCAGTCAATGTATTCGTCCGAGTTGTAAGAAGCTATTACGTACCAACCATGTTGGATGCTTTCAACGCCGCATCCTGCAGAGGAAGATCTTCAATGCCTCCGCGAGCAGCGTTTTGGATGGACTCATTGACCATATCGATGATGCGCCCTCTGGCATTTCTCAACCGTTGCGGGTCGCCGAACGGTAACTTGGCATACCAATCACCCCATGCAGTCACTTTCTTATTCAGTTCCAATGACTCCGCTATGCGATAGACAAGTTCATGTGGAGGTGCATCGATAGATGAGAAGTGTTTGAAGTCAATTCCAAGGACCAACTTGCCAACCGCCTGCGATCCAAGCTTGAGCATGTACTGGTAGACGTTCCATGCTTCCTCTTTCTCGTCTAGGGCATCAAAGACGTTGAACGCGTCTTCAATCGTTTCCTGCATCATGGGGGCATAATGACGTACGGCCTTGGGGCCAAGTGCTGGTGGCAGGAACTTATGTGCAGTTCTCCACTCTGGAGTATCAGTGTCGCCCAAAAAGACACCGGCTTCCTGATTCTTGATCGGATGCAGAGGGTGCGCTGCATTGATCTTCTTCGTGAAGAAGTCTGTCTCGGAGAAAATGATTGATGAGAGCTGTGGATCATTGGTATGGTATACGGTGCGACCCATGTTGGTTGTCTTGAAGATCGGCCCATACTGTTCAAAAAGGCGCTGGTGATTGCCCAGATGGTCGGGATAGACTTCAAAGAAGTTTCCGATGAATGGAAGGCCCTTGGGACCTGGTATCTCGCGCACCGGCTTCCCATCGATTGTGATGCTGATGGTATCGCCACACGCCGCGATTTCGGGTACATCGTGCAGTATAGAATCCTGCGATAGGAATCCAATGCCTGCGAGGGTCAGATTATCTATATTGTGCTCTTGTGGGGTTCAGTTACTTACCATCGGGCTCAACGATGGCGAAGTGCGCCGCAATCAGATGCCTTAGGTCTTCATATGTCGTCGTTGACTCAAACTGGATCTGTTTCGCAGTGGCGATGGGCTCACCCAGAAGGTGAAAGAGCTTTGTTGTCGTCGACATGTTGTCGCAAACTGGCGTGCAGACTCCACAGTAAATTTGTTTGGAGGGATGGGATGTTGTCGGACACGAACCGAAAACTTTGACGGATGGCCATCCTCGATCATTTATAGGGGGGTTATACGACTTTGCAAGTCTATGCAAAATGGCTCGAGATAAGATGCAACTCGGATAAAAGCCGAAATAGCAAGAGGAACCAGAGCATCACCGCATAGTGTATCCACCTCAGGGATAAGGGCCGTGTACTATGGATTCAACGGAATCGGCGAGTCCGTCTTGACTAGTCCGATGCGCTGAATTCTTCAGCGACAATATACCAGAAAGGGTTACTATTTTAAAGGTGCCTCGGCTGTTTGAAGCTTTCGTGTTGGATTCTAAGATTAAATCAACTCTAACTGAGCGATCGACATTGAAGTCCCGCCACTAACCAGAGATTTCTTCTTATGCAGATGAGACACGTACAAGTATAACAACACTCCGTACAATGGTGACAGACGTCTAACGGGCAATTGGAATCATGACAACGGACCAGTCTGCTTCACTTTGGCTGGGTTGAGTGGCATCAGGATTCTGATGTTGTCCGTTTGCTATTTGGAAAATTGCAAGCGATGCACAGCCCGTTCATTCAGTGAGAAGTTGTACCATGTACATTTCGGTAACCCGACCGAGGCCTAACGAGGATTTCTTTTGCAGCCTGGATAAGGCGTGCCGAGCGAGAAACAGTCCAGCATTATTCTCAGGCTAAACCGTCCATGTTCGGGCCGATCTCAGACAAAAGCCACAGCGAGACCAAAAGTGTGCTTGTGCCGAGGCAAAGATGCCGATTTCGAGAAAACTAACTCCGTAGTGCGGTGCGCTAGAATTGCAGGGGAAGTTGCACCGGTGGAGGTAAATGGGAGTGGATACTAGAGATGATTATTAGGTTTCATTTCCTACTACTGAATAATTAGTGGATGGATCGTTAGTACGGAGTAGTCGGTATGCACTAGAATAGAGCCCGGATACAGAGTGGTTGAGCAAGAATAAGGATGAATTTTATCCGTCTTTTCACTGGCCGATGCTTTCGCTCAATGGTTGCTAACGTCGACATGGTTTATAAAATCCGCGAATTGCCTGCCACCCCGAATCGACACGACTTACTTATGTTCACTTGAAGCCTTCCCTTTGATTCTTGATACCGTTAGCAATGCCCGTTCCAGCGATGGCAGATGTCAGCGACGCCCAGAAAAGCCCTACTCTCGATTTACCCGAGTACACATTGAAGGAAGTTGCACTGCATAACCGCAAGGACGACAATTGGATTGTGATTCACGGACAAGGTAAGTCGCATAACCTCAAGGTAGCACAGAAGTTGAACAAGAAGCCTTCATTTGCTGAGACTTGACAGTGTACGATGTGACAAAATACCAACAAGATCATCCCGGCGGCGCAGATGTTCTGGTTGAAGTTGCCGGCTCAGATGCGACAGAAGCATTTGAAGACATCGGTCATTCAGAAGATTCGCGCGAGATTCTGCAAGAATTCCTGATCGGAACCCTTCAGGGCGGGAAAGAATATGTCCCTCCCAAGAAAGTTCGCATCATCGCTCAGAGCTCCGTTGAGACTCCTTCTTCATCAGCAACCCGATACGTAGGAACGGTCACCAGTCTCCTGGGAGCAGTCGCCTCCTTGATCTATGTCTACCGTCGCGGTTCTCTGCACGGACTTGATACCACGGGGTCACTTCACAGATATATCTCTCAGCATTTAAGCGGGCTAAGGCTGCCGCAGGGAGGCTTCGCCAATGGATTCATCGCAGCTACTCTGATATGTGCGGCAGCAGGGGGTGTTATCACACGTCAAGCCGCCAAACTCACCAAGATCGAGTCGGGATTCCTGCATTATCCGCCGCATATCAAGGCGCGTAAGGTGCCCAGGGCTGACCCGCACTTGCTTAAAGGGTTCCTTGACCCGAAGGAGTTTCAGCGCCTGCCTCTGATCCAGAAAGATCAGTTATCTTCAAACGTATACCGCTTCGTGTTTGGGTTACCTGATAGCAACGGAGTGATTGGTCTTCCCATCGGTCAGCACGTCGCCATTCGCGCTGTTATCGACGGTGCCGCCGTGAGCCGGTCGTATACACCCGTTTCAAACAACCTAGACCGAGGAAGACTGGATTTAGTCGTGAAATGCTATCCGGACGGCATGCTCAGTGGAAAGTACCTAGCGAGCCTGCAAGTGGGTGACGAGGTCGAATTCAGAGGCCCCAAAGGAGCGATGCGCTACAAACCAGGGTTCTGCAAGAAGCTAGGAATGGTAGCCGGGGGAACAGGAATCACACCTATGTTCCAGCTGATCCGTGCTATCTGCGAGGACGAACGTGACACGACAGAGATCAGTCTTATCTACGCCAATAGAACCGAGGCAGACATCTTACTGCGGGATGAACTCGAGCAGTTTGCACGCAAATACCCCAAGAATTTCAGACTGTGGTACATGGTTGACACTGCCCCGGAGAATTGGGCGTATGGAAGCGGATTTGTCAACCAGGAGGTCCTCAGTGAGCGGCTATTCGCGCCTTCTCCTGACACCAAGGTTCTCCTCTGTGGGCCGCCGGGCATGGTGAGCGCTACCAAGAAGACGCTGGCTGCGATGGGATTCCAGAAGCCAGGACCAGTTTCTAAGATGGCCGACCAGATTTTCTGCTTCTAACTTCTCATTGGCAAGGAGAGGCGTATTGTATCAACAGTGGAATGTACTTGCAATTGCTCATCTCGAGATGCGTCAAAGTAGTCTAGTCAGCTTCCGTTCCAGTACAACAACAAATTAATACAGTGTCTCCAGTAGACTCATCGGCCTTGCTTTGCGCATGCTGAAATGAACTGATTACTGCGTTGTGCCAGATTAGAGGATGCGCTCGATGCGGTTCACATGTTCATAACCTCATCTCGGTTGGAGCCGGTGCAAGCATGGCAATACCCGGGGAAGGCCGTTGAAAGAACATACTGATTACCGAAAGTAGGAGGCTCTCTTCCCAAGGACATAATAGATGGGTATCATGGACTACTAGCTGTATGTATCTATTCAAAGCAAAAACGCAAAACCAGCAAGTACGAGTAAAACGGCAACAGCACGATTGACCCCCGCCCCGACAGGCAAGTTTCGGTCGCCCCAACTGCCTTTGACCAGGGTCCCACCCGCAGCACCGGGGCTATATCTTGAGGTGCGACGGTCAGGCTGGACCGGTCTCGCAGTTGCATTGAATAAGACCGGTTTGGGTGGAAGATCGTACTGATTGGCAGGAAGGATCCTCACCTCGCCGGTTACATCAACGTAGAGATACGCCGCCTGAAAGAAAGGACGACCGAGGACGATCTCTCCGGTATTCTGCTCGAAGCTACACCGGTTGCTGCTGTCGGTCAGGTTCCAGGGGACCCCAATCAAAATAGAACTAGAGACACTTCCGACTCGGTTCGGGAACATGTTGATTTCCAGCGTGATGTTGCGGCCGCACCAGTCTCGTGGCAGGATCAGCGTGTCGCTGGTCAGATCCAACCGAGCGGGATACACGATGCTGGGTTCAGATTCGTCCGAGACCGAGAAAGGACCGGAGCGTTTCACCTTGGCGTTGATGCTGGTATTGGTGCCACTCGGACCGGGATTATACTTCCAGACGCGTAAAATGATGGCGGAGAGGGTCTGCTTGCCGGTCTTCAGAAAGGTACCGTTGTTGTTCATGGTCTCTGCGATAGAGATCCAGGATGTCGCGTCGTCGGTGAGACGATTGGCGTCGTAGAGCCCGCCTAGTGCAAGTGAACCATTCCATTCGCCTCTATGGCCTAGGTTTAAGCCAAAAGGGACTGTCCTGATGGGAGTATTCTCATCGATACCGCCGGTTGTGACTGTCATATGAGAGTCGCTCCCCAGGTTGAGTATGTGATGGTCGTTCCGGAATACAGAGAGATTGACATGGTTGCCGTTGAGGTCTCCTATGAACTGTGCGTCCGTCAAAGGGTACTGTGTTCGGTTCAGTGGTTGTGTACCATTCTCTCCACCATCATTGTCGCTGTCGCCTTGGCCAACAGATATGGTATAGGCATTCACCGTGCCATTTCCACTCGTAACATTGGCACCCCAAGGTGTTGTAACATCTTCGGACAGACCGACCAACGGGACCACCCAACGGTCGGGGCTCGTGATCGAGATGGACGTAGGAGTGGATGGTGGATAATAGATTTTAGTGGCTGGAAGGATCACTGTCGTGGTTGCTGTTGGTTCATCATGCGCTGTACTTTGAGCCGGACTTGCGAGGATTTGCAAGAGACAGAGCAAAGCAGATTTGGTGGTGAGAGGATGCTGGTTCTTCCAAAAGCTTCGCGTCATATTGTCATCTGAACGAGTCGCAATCTTTTAGACCTCGTCAGTATCACTAAGACAGCCAAATAAAAGCGAGAACAAATAGCAAGAAATAAGATCACGAACCAAAATGTCTCGATACGCCCATTGTTATAAACGAAGACAGTAAGGACAAACACAGCCTCGAGGCAGACCTAAGGCAGCACTGATCAGTTAGAAATGAGTCTGAAACCAACATTACTCCATGACTGAATCCCCTATTATGGATCTCGCGACAGAAGAATCTAAATTGTTGGCCTCCGCTTGGCTGATGATCAGCGTTATGGTGGATAGACGGCCCCAGGTCTAGTTTATTGGCATGAAGTTTGTCAGTCATTTGCCAAATAGTTTTGCTCCTAATAATAATAGCCTTGTGGACATGAACCTACTCTTATCTTCAATCTCTAAGGGGTTCTCTCAGTGGCTATAACGCATGCACACAGCCCTGAGCGTGAGAAATGCTTAGATGGGGCCAGAAACACAGCAGATTAATAAGGCAAGGAACACATGGACGATCGCTGTTTCGTGTTAATTTCTACTATAGCAGGAAATTTACTAGCAGACTATCAATCATCGTCTAAAATGCTCTGTAGTGCAGTAAACGCATTCAGTTTTCCGGGACTGATTTTGTACTGGATTTTGTAATCTGCAATGGGGGCAAAGATATAGATATTTGCTGACTTGTCATATCAGGATTTCTGTATATACTTATGAAAACGGAGATATTGTTATCTCATTTTACTTTTTATCTATGACTTGCACTCGTCTTAGTTTGCATTGACTTATGATAGGCTACGTTCGTACAGCTAAGGGAGAACTTGAAGCTATAGCCTCTATACGATGACTATGTGTTCTCTATGCTTGGTATTTCTAGTGTACCAAATTCGGACCCGTCTTGTTAGTTGCTAAGAGTAACACTGGAGGAACGTTACAAACATCTGGCTGTGATGAGCGCGTAAGAATGTGCATACTCGCGTCTTCAAGTACTCAACTTCATTCAAATATTTAGTCTATGTCGAGGCAGAGCAATAGAGATTAGTGAGGATGAGGATGGACCCTGCAGGGCTGAATGAATTTAGTTCCATGATCCCGAGGCCAAGAGAAGGCGCGTGAAAGTGCAACAGATCGACAGACAACTTGAATTATGATCAATCTCTCAAACAAGGTGTAACAGTAGGATTCTAATGTTGTATAATCTTAAAGTAGTCGACACTTGCTTCAGACCCTGGTCGAAAGGAAATTAGACCAGGGCGCCAAGTACCTCCCCCTCACAACTTTCTCAATGTGATTGAAGAGTCACGGGAGACTAGGAATCTCATGGGATTAGCTTGTCACTTCGCGCTATCAATGATTATTCGCTCGGCAGAACTTGAAATTGCCGAGTCCTGCTGTACCTTGCTGCGACTCCTCTCAGGTCGTGTGGGGATAGTCACACATAGATACGAGATCTATGCCAGGAACAGATAGCACATTCCTCTCTCGTCTTAGGCCGCTGTTCATGTAGATTGATCAAAGCCATCGAATCCAATCGGACACTCGTGATGATCTCTTCAGGTTCGTCTTTATCTCTCGAGCGAGCATCAAGCAGGGCCACTCACCCCGCTTATCTTTGATTGTCACTGTAACCCATGGGGCTGGAGGCTCTCACCTCATAGCGAAATGTTGATTGCGCTACGCGAATTGCGGATGTGACTGAATAATTGTGATCGTCCTCCGGATGAGAGAATGAAGTCACAGACATAGCATTCTGAAACTGGCTCCATGCAGAATGGAAGGCCTATGTAACCCAGTCATGGTCAAGTGGAGCTTTTTTGTTACAACTTCCATGCAATGCGCCTGGATTCCTTCTGCTACCGAATGTCGCAGGCATTGCTATATCGACACTCTCTATGGGACTGAGACGCGCAACAGTTGAGATGTAACCTGGAGGGAGTTTCCATCTTCAGCATTCCCAAAGGATTACCCTCATGAACTAGGCGAGGGCGAAAGGTATAAGAACAGCGCAATTGACGGCAAGGTTATGCATCAATCCTCCAAGGCTCTCACAAAGCATCCAATCGAAACAAAGGGAAATATCACCTTGGCCTAACGATGATGTTCAGCAAAGTTGTGTTGGGTCTGCTCACTGTCAGCCTGGCAGCCGCTCATATGGAAATGAGTTGGCCTTATCCCCTTCGCAGTCGCTTCGACCCGCAGGTGCCTGAGGAAGATATCGACTATTCGATGACCAGTCCTCTGGAGAGCGATGGTATCTCAGCCCCTTAAGCATAATCAGGCTAGATCCGTGCATGGCTAACAAGTGACAGGCTCTAATTTCCCCTGCAAAGGATACCAGACCAATACCCCCTGGCGCGCAACCGCAGCATATACCGCTGGTCAGACCTACAACATGACCCTAACCGGCTCCGCAACCCATGGCGGTGGCTCTTGCCAGCTCTCTCTGAGCTACGACAATGGCCAGACATTCAAAGTCATTCAATCCATGGAAGGTGGATGTCCACTCGTGTCGAGGTATAACTTCAAGATACCTGGTGATGCCGCTAACGGCCAAGCCCTGTTTGTCTGGACTTGGTACAATTTGATCGGCAACCGGGAGTTGTACATGAATTGCGCAGATGTGGTTATTAGTGGCGGTACTGGCAGTCCATCCTCTTTTGGGAGTGCTTATCCTGATCTCTTCGTTGCGAATGTTGGTAATGGTTGTTCCACTGTCGAAGGAAGGGAGACGGTCTTCGCCAATCCAGGTAACACCGTCATTTATGGTGGCAGAGTCACTCCATCGAGTCCTGCATTTCCTATTTGCCATTGAAGATGAAAGTATCGCCGGTTCAGGGTCGAGACCAAAGGAACATGTCATTGTACATAGTTGAGTTTGATGAATGCGAGGAATCTGTACTCATTTGCATACTCGTTGACTAGCTGCATAATAAATTTCTTGTTCTGCGTGTGATTCCAGTCGTATCACTTTGCGGCTGGCACCAGTCATGGGGTCAGAAACATCACTTCTATTGCTGTCTCCACTGACCACCCTGACGACATTAGATTGATGACGGCACGGCTCTCCGATTAAAAGGCTCAAGGGGGTTTTTCTCAACAGTAAGACTAATATCCAGCGGACATCTGATTCGGCAATCCAGAAATCGGTCCTCGGCAAGACAAGTTCCCATGACGTCGATTCTGCCACAATGGCTTTAATACTTGCCCTGAACCTTTCCTGTTTCGGCTCAACAATGCGGCCAAATATTACTCCCACGGCCGAATCTAACCTGATCAGGAATGATGCGTGGAACACGTGCGCGAGTCTCGATGAGCGATCTTCAGACATTGGCCAATCAGCATGGAATAAAAACTCCGCCTGCAAATTGTCTCCACCATGCATCATCTGGCGGAGTATGAGAATTCTCTTTTGACCGTTCAGAGGTCGAGCAGTATGATCCAGACCCAGTCTATTGAATTTTCACTCTTTCAGTATCTGCAAGCCAACCGCTAAAATGTCTATGAGAGAGACTGTCGACGTCATTTTCTTTTGCGTGATCGATATCCTGTTCTCCCGTTCTAGCAATTCTACGTTGCCACATCGAAAACATATTTGACCAAGATGATGTCCCCAGATATCCGTGACCAATTCGTTGTGACTTCAATCCACCAATCCCGAGACTGTATTCCCAGTTGCTTCCCAGACTAAAGCAAGAAACATGCCTAACACAACAAGAAAGATTGTCTGTTTTTCAGGTACGCAAGCTCTAGTAATTCAGCACAAGCTTTGGTCCCTGTCGATCTTATGCCTGTGATTTTTCACTATGACAACGGCAGTAGCGCTGATTGGTTGCTAATTCTATGCTATTCCCAGACTTTGATGGTACGATATTTATGCAAGACACTGGCCACATTCTCTTCGACAATCTGGGATGCGGCACGAAGCGCCGGCAAATGCTGGATGAACAGATCAAATCCGGCGAGCGGTCTTTCCGTGATGTGTCCGAGGAGATGTGGGGATCTCTGCGAGTTCCCTTTGAAGATGGGTTCGAGGTCATGGAGAAGGAACTCGAAATCGACCCTGGATTTCAGGAGTTTCACAAGTTCTGCGTTGCGAACGGCATTGATTTCAACGTCATCAGTGCAGGACTGAAGCCCATCTTGCGCAGAGTGCTGGACACCTTTTTGGGAGAACAGGCTGTAAGTCATACCAACGATCCAACGATTGAATCAAGTCGCTGATCGACCGGTGAAGTCGTCAATCCAAATCGTTGCAAATGACGCCGATATCAAATCGGACGGTTCCGAATGGAAACCGATCTGGAGACATGACACCGAGCTCGGTCATGACAAGGCCCTCTCGGTCCAGGAAGGTCGCGCCGAGGCCGCGAAGTACTGCATTGATGGCCAAATTCCCCTGATCATTTTCATTGGCGACGGTGTTTCTGATCTTGCTGCTGCCCGTGAAGCCGATGTTCTCTTCGCGCGCAAGGGCCTTCGCCTCGAGGAATATTGCCAGGAAAACAACATTTCGTACATTCCTTTTGAGACATTTGCGGACATCAAGCGGGAGATAGTATCGATCATGAAAGAAGACCAGGAAAAGACCAAAGGCGAGGGAACTCCAGCTCGGTTCAACCCCCGTGCCAACATGTGGAGAAGGATTTCCAGCAAGCAATCTGTACGTCTAAAGCCCTCCAACACTTTCTACTTGTGCTATCTACTAACTGTCTCGACCAGGTTCCTCAGTTCATCGCCGCCACTCCTTCGAAGGAAGAGAAGATGTTCCTCTGGCCGGAAAACTTCACGGAGTACCACCCCAGGGAAATTCCGGAGAACGTTCCCGCCTAAGGCTATTATGGGAACTCAGTGGAGAGGAAAGTCATTGCATGATGCAGGCGTCATGGTAGCAACTCGAAGAAAAAGATCAGAATCATAGACTGGATATCCCATGATGATTTGTATCTAGATTTATATCTTTATATAGATATGATTTTGTATATACCCAGAGAAAACCAGTCCGATGCAATCTTCATCGCAACACTTCTTGTTCAGTAATATATCCTGACCACAAAAGATTATCAGGGTCCAGCAGCTCGCGCATGGCAGTCTGTATCTGAGGTCTGGATTGGAAGCAGCAAAGGAGACTCTATTTTGGTGCAGTCTCAGACTAGAAAGAAGTACTATTCTAAGGCTGGAGGATGAAGGATGGCCTCTCAGATAACGTGGTACCTTTTGCGCGATAGTGCATCTTTAGGCGGCACCGACAGCAGCAGAAACATTGAACAACCGCTCGTGCTTCATGAGGAAACTCAGAACGGCAACGAGGGCTCCGGCCGCAATGACAAGGGCGTATGACTTGCTGATCCCGGAGACGATGGCTTCTAAAACGCGGGTTCGGACATCCGAGCTTAATCTGTCCAGAAGATCACTGGTACCTTGGATCGCTGCCTCAATCTCTTCGCGAGGGACGTTTGGCAGGATGCGAGGGATACTGGTCAGGCATTCGTTCAGGAAGATTGTGTTGGCAATTGCCATGACGATGGTGATGCCGGCGAACTGGGCCAGGGTGATGAAACCCACGGCTGCAGGGACGTATCTGGACTCCACGACGGCCTGGGCGACAGCGAAGGATGCTTGGATCCAAAGACCTACACCGAGACCGAGAATCACTGTGTATCCATATATGCGGCTGGTTGAGGTGTTCAGGTCGACAGTGTACATCAAGGCACCACCAGTTAGGGCGAGGAAACCACCTGCCGTGTACCATGGCATGTAATAGCCAAACTTGGAGAGGAGTGCTCCGTTAGTTAGGATGGTGGCGACCATCAGGATGATGAATGGCAGTAGTCGGACGCCTGCATCAAGGGCAGCGTCCCCGCGGGTAAACTGGAAGTAAAGTGGGATCATGTAGATTGGAACGAAAGCAGAGGCACCAGCGGCGGCAGTGGAGGCAAAGAGGATGAGCACGGTGCGAGAGCCGAAAAACTCCACGGGTATGATGCGGCGCTCGATTGTGGTGAAGACCAGAAAGACCTGCTGGAAACCCAGGACAATGAACAGCACGCCAGATGCCACAAAGAGACCGATGACCTGCCCCGAGTTCCAGGGGTAGACGACTCCCCCCCATGATATGGCGAGGACGAAGGTTGTCAATGCTGCCATCTGCAGTGCCGCTCCAACAATGTCCACCTCGCGAGAACGCTCCTTCAGGGCGACCCCGGGTCTAGGATCCTTGCTCGGCAGCAGAAAGAGATAGACCGGAGCACAGAGGGCGCCAATAAGCAGGTTGATGTAGAAGGCCCAGCGCCAGCCCACGGAAGACTCACTGAATCCTCCTCCAACGACAGGACCGAGAACGATTCCTATCCCCCAGGTCAGGCCAGTCCCACCCACGTACAGCGGGCGCTCTGGCAGCGAGGTCGTCATAGCAATGAGCGTCATGACCCCAACATACAGGCCTGCGCCTGCCACTCCGCACAAGGCACGTCCGACAATCATCACGTTCATGCTCGGCGCCGCTCCACAGACGGCGGATCCAATCTCGAAAACGGCGACGTTCAGAATGTACGTCCACTTCGCGTTGAATTGGCTGTAGACCTTCCCCCAGATCAGGTTCGTAGCGGTGGCGCCCAGAAGGAAGGCCACGCTGAGCCAGGTCAATTTCTCGAGCTCGCCGAGATCTCCGATGATGACGGGCTGGATGTCCGCAACCACGGTATTATCGAGGGCGTAGAAGAAGATTGAGGACAAGATAGACGCCATCACGAGCCACCACTTCCAGCCACTAATGTCGCGGGGAGGAGCCTCCGGCTCATCCCCCGGGGCTTCCTGCTTCTCGTTGTCAGGGGTGGTGCAGGCCGTGGGCGAGCAAGAGCTCTTAGCTGCCACAGTGGGCGTCTTCTCATCGGGGACAGCTGCTGACATTGGGAACACGCGTAGTAATGAGGCCCAGGATTAGTGTCGACGAGAATAAGAGGATACTACACAGAGGGCTCGCGAATCTGGATCTTTATCAGACAACAGTCCCATGATCGACGCTGCATACACCCCGGATATTTGTCAGAGTTGGTAATCGACATTTTTGAGCAGGGAGACTGATTTCTAATCGAACATTTCCTTCCTTGCTTGCTTGCTCTCAAAAGTCCGTATGGTGCATGTTCGGGATTCACATTTCCCTTTCTGGCTCAGGGCTTCGGAAAATTCTTTCCCTTTTGGGAAATAGATCCCGGCGCAGGATTGGACGACGACCTACTTCGAAGTATCTCAGAGCCCTGAATCAACTACGCCAAAGCACAGGGAAAGCAATGAGAGGGGGATGGGAAACGTGGACGGTTGCCAGTGACTTGATGGATAGAGAGCTACGAATAATCATCGGGCTGGGGCCAATGTTATTCTCATTCTCATTCTGTCTGCATAATCTATACTTGACAGCTCCGAGTTTCCTTATCAAGCCCTTTTCGTTGCGAAAACCATCGGTATGGTCGCCAAAGCAAGTCGCGATGTTGAGTGGTATCAGGCGGCGTTGACTCGCGTGCTGGACGTTGCCAGAGAGATCTTTCGCGACTACTCCGGTATCCCAGATGAGCAGATCACAGATCACATCCACCGCGTGAGAGACCAGGCATGGGATATGTGAGTTCTCCGGCCCCGGTGGCAAGGTTTGACTCACTGTGACTTCTCCAGCTTGCCATTTCCCTGCATCGGCCTCTTCCGATTCCTCGACTTTCCTGCCTATCTTCAACCGGTGTACCCAGAAGTTCTCTCGCGCATTCGCGCAGGTGAAACGTTCTTGGATCTCGGCTGTTGCTTGGTCAGGATATTCGCAAACTCGCGCACGACGGTGCTCCAGCTGTAAACCTCATCGGTGTCGACACTGAGCCGCGCTTCCTGGATCTCAGCTACCAGCTGTTCAAAGACAAACACCGACTGAGTGCCCATTTTCTGACAGGGGATGTCCTGGCCGAGGAATTTTTAGAGGACTGGCGCGGCAAGATCGATATCATCTTCCTCGGTTCATTTCTACATCTAATTCGTTCCCCCATCCGATGCTGGTTTCTCAAGTGAGTCGGCGATCGATCGCAGCGTATGCTCGAAGCTCTTAACAACCTCTTGCATGTAGTCTATATTGATCTGCGTGAGGCGGTCACGCGTGGCTGGCTGCGACTCCACCAGGCTCTGACCTCGATTGCGCAAAAGAGACAATAAACAGTTGGCCTGGGCTACCAGATCCATGACGAGCAGATGCCGCAGCTTGATTTCGTTGGCGATCGGGACCTCATATTGGCCAACAGAAACCTTGATCGCACTAGCCGCCAGGCCTCCACTGGCGATGTGCTCGAAGCATGTCCCTGTTTGTTGAAGGACTGCCACAATGCAGACGAGGTCTGCGTAGCTGACCTGGCAGCTCGCACACTTGATGAGATCCCGACACGCCCCGAGAACGTTGCCCGTCACCTTGAAGATTCGGTCGAGATGAGGGTGTGGCTTGGTTTGCATCGCGCTGTTGACCTCGGGAACCTGAAGCATGAGATCCGTGCGGCATTGGCAGCTTCCCTGTGATGGCAGCGGGCTCTGTGGTGGCACGGAAGCGGCCGGAATCGATGGCGGCGTGACATTGATGCTACCATTCTGGCTTGTCGATGGAGACGTCTGTGCCGCCAGTGGTTGGAAGACATGCATATCCTCTGTCCTTAGGCTATTTGGGGAGTCAATCGCCTATTTACAATGTTACCTTATCGGAAATCTCTCGGAAAGAGCGAGCTGCCGGAGGGTCGTCCCCCAGGGGGTTACTGTACATTATGAGACAGATCTAGGGAGGACCAGTCAAAGAGATAATTGGACATCTCCTTTGGCCACTCAACCATGGTATTGAGGTCTTGCTCGCGGACCTCCTCGTTGAGACGCAGGGAATCTGCAGTACCCATTCCCCAGTCCATGGACATCGGAACCGCTGACGGCTTGGCTATAGACAGCGAGGTATTACCGCTAGCGGGCGACTGGCTGTTGGAGGACGTCGAGCTATCGACGCTCTTCGGATGCCCAGAAGAGTCAGTAGATCGAGGATTCGAAGAGCTGGTGGAGGAGGGTGCGGTGTATCTGCACGAGATTCCCCGACTAGTGCATCGATCACAGGTGCTCTGATTCCCTGTACACTTGACCTTCGCTGTGCGACATGATTCACAAGCGGTGATTGGTCGGCGAACCACTGGTCGTACACCATCAGCCGCAGGGCATTGCCAACTCTGGATAAAGTTGTGAGGGATGTTCTCGTTGCGGAGCTTGCGGCGCTGTGGAGTGGTCATGGTTATGCCGTCGCGGATGACATATATCTGTATACGCTCAGCAGAAGCGCGTGGAAGAAGCGCGTGGAAGCATCCTCTGATATAAATATAGGACTGGCTATGGGCGGGACACCAACTCAAGCGATCCCATCTCGGACTAATCTGAGGCTAAAGTGCCGCAATTTCCTCTATTCCTAATTCTGCTCCCCCGCAAGGCTAAGCCCCTAAAAGCCCAATAAGCGACTGCTGGATCTGGCAAATAGAACTCGATCATCTGAGCCATAGTTATGCCACGGTATGCCTAATAGGTCGGAATTCCAAGATACGCAGTAGTGTCTAGTCTGGACCCTCTCAAACAAGTGATGATTAGATACATTGTTGAATCATGCCATTGTCTTGGTAGTCACATGCTTGATCTCTATGTGGAGGATATCTTCTGCCTTCCGTATTGTCGAATAATATCACTTGGGTTTTCGCCCTCCCAGGTACCTAAACTAAGCAGGCGCTTAGAGAAATTTGTGGCACTTCTTGCTTTGAGAATGATGCCGACTGTGCAGACCTAGCTGTTCCATCTCCTTCCTATTTAAGGAATCCGTCGGCTTTGTTAGATAACGGGCTACGTACGCTCCCTCGGTGGAAATGAGGAATGTGTGGGGGGCTATCAGGAGTGCTTTCAGTCAAGCCATAAGTTTTCGACACTACTGCTATTAGAAGCCTTGCCCTTATCATCATCTGCGCCCTCTCCTTTAATCTGTGCTTGCCAAGCCCCACATAACACCACATTCCTAGCTGTGCTTGTGGGGCAGTTCACAGCTCCTTCTCATGGCAAAGTACTTTTCTACACTATGACAGCTTGAACAGGCATACTGGAGGTAAGTGTGTACCGGACCCGACAGTCTGGTCAGTACCCCTCCTTGTGTCTTTTTTGCTGGCAAAAATTTGGAATTGGATGGGATAGAACCTCCATCAGGGTATCAGCCGGAATGATGCACTGATTTTAGGCGTCACAGTGGTTTGCAAGGGACACAACAAGCGGGAGTATCAATCGTCCGCCGGGTAGAGAAGGAGTGTTCTTGCTGGAGAAAAGGTCAATCATGGTGGAGGACACCGTGGAGGTAGGACGATGGTCACCTTGGCATGGCGCTTGGCCGCATTTTGAGCAGGGGTTGCAAATGAAAGCAGCAGCAGACCTCTTCACAGGACGAGGATCGTGGATAGCTCTTCTCCAGTGATGCAACCTGGTAATCAGGCCGTGACGGTATTGAGTGCAGCACTGGGTGGTGTCGTGGAGGGATAAAATCGCGCATACCAGGGTCCGAGTGGAGAGACAAGGTGAGAGATGGAGAAGGGGAGGCTAATGAGGACATTGTTTGATCGACCAGGGTGTGTCGAAGTTTGGGCCAGTTAGAACACGCGAGAGATATTAGAAAAAGCCCGAACCAACGGCTTCTCTAGCTTGTAGGCCTAATTTGAAGCACTCCGTTTGGATGACCCTGTGAATGTCATTTCATTGTACTTTGAGAACATCACTTGCAATCCCTTCTACGGTCCTCTCTCGCCAGAAAAAACTGAAGTCGATGCCACCTACTCGCTCGGTGCCTTTGCCTATTATGCAATCAACGTACCCGATGCTGCGGCAGCAATTGCCGGTGTGAACTTCGCATGACAAAAGAATATTCGTCTCACCATTAGGAATACCGGCCATGGCGGCCTGGGTCGCTCGACAGGCCAAAGCTCCCTGGCAAGAGGACGCACAACATGAAAAACCTGGGTTTCTTGCACTACGAGAGCGACAGATACACAGGTCCAGCAGCACGTATTGGGGCTGCAAGCCAGGATTGCACGCACAGATGACCGAGGTCATTAACTATGCCACACTCGCGATGCGATGATCCCGGTTCTCGATGAAGGAGCACAAATAGAGAGGGTGATGTATGAAACCGAATATTCACAGCTTCGCGGGCGTGAATTTCAAAGTCAACTTCCGGCCCTTGGGTAATGAAATGAAAGCATAATCCTGTTCAATGCCTTCATCATCGACGATGAACGTGGTATAGTTGGTGTAAACTGCAGCCATGACAAGTTTGATCTCTTCAACCGCCAGCAGATTCAGTCAGCTCGCATTTAGGGCTATGCTTCTGCCAGGAAAGGAAGAGAGCAGAAGGGCTCCGTACCTTGCAATGCAAAATTACTGCCCAGACACATTCTGCCACCACTTCCAAATGGCCAGAATAGTCTCCGCATATCGTGAATTTTTCCAGGTTCTGGTTCTAGCCAGCGCTCTGGTAGCCACTCGAAAGGCTGAGGGTAGATCTCGCTAATGCGATGCAGAGTGTATGCGGACGAACTAACTTTGACTCCACCGGGGATGCAATCGTATCCTTCAATTGCTATACCTCCTGGTGTCAAGGGGGTGACCCTTGGTAACGGAGCAGGCGCAGGCGAATGCAATCGAAGTGTTTCTCTGACAATGGCATCCAGCAAAGGGAGAGAGTCTATAGCGGCTGGTGATGGTAGAACTGGGAGGCCCTCATGACCCAACTCCACAAATGGATGTTTCAAACGTGGCGTTAATGTGAGCAGTTCTTGACGAAGTTCAGCTTGCAGCCGAGGTCGCTTCGAGAGCTCCCACATCATATACACGAAGGTGATCCCTGAGGTCTCGTGCCCAGCAACGAGATGATCGAGAAGTTCTGATGCAAGTGCCAGATCTAGAGCTCGTTCATCCGGATGCTTCTCCAGACTCTGGCGGAGCTGACTATACACGACCGCGTTTGTGGCCACCGGCACTTCGTTAGGACGCTCATTGCATTGCATTCTGCGGCAGAGCGACAGACACCAGCTCTCGATGAAGCCCATATACCGCTCTTTCAAGCTCAAGTACTTGAACTTCTCATACTCCACGAGCCATTTCTCCCATCCTGGGAGATCGAAAAGAAAAGTCGTGCTATTGGCCGTGCCAAACAGAAACGCAGAGGTAAAATCCATTCCCACAGCCTGGAACAGCGGCAAGACATTGATCGCCTCTCCTTTCTCCGCGACTTTTTGCAAAATAGGGAGAAGCCTCTGCGAAAGAATTATTGACGAAATATTGCACAGATCCACCGACTCCCGCAGATATGACTTCGAGTAGATCTTGCTCAGCATGCGCTTCTGTCGCGCATGAGGACCGTTGGGTAACATGCCCACAAGATTATCCGTAAGGAAATTGACAAAAGCATCGTGGTAGAAAGAATGTTTCTCGAATGCACCGGTATAGATAGCATGCAGCCCCCGGAGTGAATTGACGCTCAGCTCATTGGGTCCCAGGCGCACGACAGGCCCATGCTTGCGATGAAGGTCGTAGATGGTCAGTACCTCCTGCCCAGACCGCCGCTTCCTTTCAATCCAATAGTCCGAGATAGGTGCTGTGAAATGTGCATTGGGGATCTTTGAAAGGGATGACAGGAAATATGGTGCAATTAGGAATTTATAGAGGAGCAGCACCAACAAACTGCTGGCAGCGACGATAGTGAGAAGGAACATCTTCGATGTCGCGCATAGAGAAAGGTACCTATGCAGTGGATTTCAAGTTAGCAAGGGATCAACTGCATATTTAAGACTGGCCTGTCCCCTCCATTGTGTAACCCTTAATATGCCGATCATCGGTGAACTGGGAAGCAAGGGACTGTTAGCGTGGTATCACTGCGTACTATCCGTGCCATACGCACCCACTCCGCCTGCGGAGTGGGTGCGCCGCACCGGAATCGTAGATTGCACCGGAATCGTAGATTTCTTATTAAAACCATGATTTTGAATCCACACTACGTGTTATCTATATAAAAAAAATCCCTATTATCACCAGCTGCCTCTGCTGATGCATTTGATACCTTATTCTCTTATGTAGGTGCTGGTGGTGGTGGGTATCCATGCACTTTCTCCATTGCTTCTGTAAACGTCTCTCTTGCGCGGCAGCATCTTTGACCTTCCTAGAAGCAATTGACCGGTTTGCATCCCGTGCTGTTAATATACCAGACTGGCTGAGTGGCTTAACATGCTGCTTAGTATATTGACGCCGTAGAGGGGCCTGCGCGGCCCTGATTCAATGCACAGTTTCAGTTAGCATAGCCAGGTTCTCAGTAACAATTCGACTATGTTTAAATATCCGGTCAAGATTCCGCTGTAGCTTCAGTGTAAGAAGATCTGCATGTTTAGATAGCTTTGCCTGATTCTTCTCAAGGGCCTGAATTGTCGCTGGAGGTGAGATATCAACACTAGATGAAGAAGGTGGCTGAGAGGGTGGCGTAGAGGGAGTAGTCTCACAGAGATCAGGCGTGTAGATATCTAGGGTTTGCTCCCATAGTTGGATACTAAGATCATCAGCTATCTTACTGTTGACTGGCCAGATTCCACGATCCTTAAACGCCTCACGGATGATCTGTTGGTTAAAAGCCTTCTCCCGTACTGGTCCAATTACCTGTAAGAATTCTGACTTTCCTACTGGCTCACCAGCCCAGTAAGATAGCTTATTATTTATATGCTGGAAGTGTTGCTTATAGCTCAAGAATGGCTTGCCATCTAATGGCTGGCAAAGATGTGTTGTATGAGGAAGGAATGTAAAGGGTATAATGCCATTATCTTCGCATGTTTGTAGGAATTCAATGGTATGGTGGGAGCCATGACCATCAAATATAAGTATCTGTTTCTCTCCCTTCTTCGTATGCTTATTTGTCGCCTTGATAAAGCCTTGAAGCCATTGAAGAGCTAGTTCATCTGATATCCAGCCGTTGGGAGATGTTGCTATTGTAGTATCTGGTGGTAAGGCCTCGCTCTTGTTGAACCATGATTCCATGAAGATCCCGTTGCCTTTAGGAAGTAAGAAAGGTTAGAAAAGAATGGTTTAAAAGGGTAGGAGCTTACCTTTAAAGATAAACCATGGATCCATTTGCCATCTATCTGCAGCTATACATTCAATAGCTGTGATATTCTCTCCTCTTTCAGATTCAGCAAGATCAGGGGCACTTTTTGAACTAATTACCTTCCTAGATCTGCCTTCACCAGGTTGGAAGCCGCATTTATCAAAGTTGTATATCAACCGCGCTGGTGTATCCTTTTTAACAACATTTGCAAGCAGATTATACCAGTGTCCTAATAACCCTGCATCCTCAGCCTGGATATGCTTGGATTCCTTCGTCTTTTGCTTCACTGGGCCTAGCTGGAGGTGTTCTGGGAGTCGTTCTCAAAGTGATATACCCAGGTCTTACTAATGTGTCTAGATATACCAGGTTCAGCGCGTTCAAGTGCCTGGTTTGCAAACTCTTCTAGTAGCCTAGGCGTCACTGGCATATTCCAATCGCGCATACGAACAATCCACTGTATTAAAGCCTCCTCTTGGTGTTTATTAAGGGCTTTATTAACTGGTTTCTGAGTTGTACGAGGCTGACGACCATATTTGACGCGGTCACGTAGGGTCGTGGAAGGAACACCATATTCACGCGCAATCTTAGCGAAATTCGGTTTTTTTTCGGCTCGAGCAGCTTCGCAGGCCTTAGCCATGCTAGATTCATCATATCTAGGCATATTGGGTGGTGGGAATAGCCTCAAACGAACAATAATATATGGTGTTGATAAAATCTACGATTCCGGTGCAATCTACGATTCCGGTGCGGCGCACCCTCACCCGCGGAAGCGGTGAGGGTGCGTATGGCACGGATATGTGGACGCTGCCGACACGAGGCTCGATCGCCAAACTCACGCCTGAATGAAGTCATTTGACAAGTCAACTCACCGTCTGCATGAATCACGTCTGACCTTCCTACTCGAGGACTGGCAAGTCGAAATGACGAGGTAGACTACCCATGCGTAGCGGGTAGGACGGAGGAGCAAACAAATGAGGTTGTTGACAAGTCTCAAAATGCAGAAAGAATTACGCGCTAAAGATTTCGGACCGGGCTCAGGAGCCTTGGACGATCAGTGGTAGCGCGTGCCATCTGATTCTACATAAGTATCTGAGTATCCTAGGACAGTTTTATATCGTTGACCCCGCGAGCTTAATCGCTACTAACAGTGTGTTGTTATGTTATTGTCAGGTGCCATATGAAGCTGTGCATTATGAAAGTATCGTATTCCTTAATGCAAGTGAAGAAATCCTCTTGTCTGTAGACATCTTGCTCCAGATACTCGTCAGAGAGTTAACACAGGAAAAAAAGAAATGCAGTCTGCCCCTTTCTGGAACAACGCCCAAAGTGATAACTCCAAAGCAACATGGCAATGGTATCATGCAAGAACAATTATTTTCTCGAGACATGAAGCGAAACTAGTTCGACCAGATGGTTATCAGTTCCGGCTGCGAGAGTCCCTTAAACGTCCCCTGTAATCCAGCCCCAGTAATATGCCTGTGCGCGGACCCAGGATGTTGATTGTGTGTTGGCTGACGTCTACTCGGCGATGAGGCCGCGCTTCTCCTTGCGTCCCATGAAACTGAAATACCAGGTGGGCTCGCCGTGCGAGATGCGGCAGCGCCTGTCATAGGATTCCTTCCATTCGTTGTGAAACCAATAGTCTTGGTCTTTATTTGCCTCGACCCGAAGATCCTTTGTACGATCCATGCAGTCAAGGCATAGGCCATCAAAATAGCTTGAAACCCGCCCAATGGCCTGATGAACGATGGTGTCTCCGTCAAGCCAGCACACAGAACACGGTCTTTGACGTGATTGATTAAGCGAAGTATCATCTGAAGAGAGACCATGAGAACGAGTGTTTGTCCCATCGTATTGTCGCAACCGGTCAAGCATTTCCGCAACACTTGCTTTAGTGCTGCTCAGGTCCAGCGGCGAGACGTCAATGCGTCGAAGTTCCTTAAGAAAATCAAAAACGGTTTGCTCTTTGCATGCGCATGTTGCGCGGGCGATAATCTCATTGACGCGCTTGAACAAAGCCAGGTGTAGAATCGTGCGCAGGCGACCTTTCGCGGCGTTCAATTGTTCTGCGAGGGTACTTTGATCAGCAGGACGACTTCGATCTTGATCTGACATGATTGCGCAGGATGAACCACATGGCAAAGACTGTTAGAGACTTACGAATAATTCGAGGGCGCAGATGCATCTGCAGATGATGCGTGGGGTTCAATTCCATGATATGCCGCGGCTCGTTGTAAGTCATGAATCTAGTCAACTCCTGGAAACCCTCAGCGTAATTGAAGGCGTAGCAAGGAAAGAGCAATTGCGGCGCAAATTCCTGAAAGAACGTCTTCTTTCCACTCGCATTCCTCATCTCCTTATACCAAGCGACGAACCATTCTTGTAGTTCTCGGAGATCGAAGCCGTACTTGTCCCCAGCCATGATAGCGTGCCAAACTTCTTCGACAGAGAGAAATTGCTTGGGCAAAGCGTCGGTTGTAGAGTGTAACACACGGAGCCAGAGCTCCATACTTCGAATAGTGTCTTCATTCAGGATGACACTGTCCTCTTTGGGCCCGTGTGCCCAGCGGCCATCAATCATGGTTCTGAAATACTGACTGCGTCCCACGAGAATGCCCCTTTGGACCTTGAGGGATGCCGTTCGCACAAGGCCTTTAGCCCCTGCCTCGTCAGCATCGTCACCGGAGCGTTTATCTTGCCGGATCGCTGGGTCGAACTCGTTAATGCGGATAGTGAAGTCACCGGCGTCTGAAACTTCAATGTTTTCATGTGGCACTTGCGCGGTATTGAACGGGACAGCCATCATCTCTGATTGCAATTGTAAGCCTTTGATGCTCTTTCCAATGTCACGCTATCACTCATTGTTGCTGAGGGGGCATTTATGAGCAGCAGATCTCGGGTATCTCTATCGAACTCACCGGAGCAAACTGCAACCTGAAGTTGACTGATAGGTGACCTCTAACAAATCTAGGGATAGATGGTGGTATGGGAGGTTGGTTGAGTTGACACTTGAAATCGAGTAAAGAGAAGATGTTGTCGAAGAACAAAAGCTTGAAATCAGGTGATGGTAAGAAGTTGTAGAAATCAAGAGCTTCACTCAAGTAGAGAGAAGATGTTGGCAAAGATCAGGAGTTTGGAATCCAGTGAAGAGAAGATGCTTTTAAAGATTAGAAGCTTGAAATCGGATGAAGGTAAGAAGTTGTCGAAGATCAAGACCTTCACTCAAGTAGAGAGAACATGTTGACAAAGACCAGGAGCTCGAGATCAAGTGAAGAGAAGATGTTGTTGAAGATCAAAGGCAAATAAACATGAGCGGCTGGGACGTGTTAGTCCATCATGTCCTAGCAGAGCAAACAAATATCTGTGGGTTCCCCATAAGTGTGCTCTGTGTGCCATCCCAGCTTGAAACTAGCAGTGACCTTGAGGTTCAAATGCATTCAGAGGCATAATGAACAAATTCTTGGTTGAGAACCTGTCAAATCAGTGATCACTGAGAGAAATCTGAGGCCAGAAAGAGACAGATACCACGCCTGACTGGAACCCAGTTTCTCGAACTCTACATAACCCGCCCATGATACACACGGTCTTCTTGCCAAGAGCTTATATATCTAATTGTATGCTGGACGAAAAGGCAGTGGGCTTTAACCTGACGTCCTGACAGAACCATTTGCATGTCAGGAGGAGCTGTGCTAAAAGAATCCTAGATACAGCTCAAACGAGAGCGGGTCCAAGGAGAATAGTGACTGCGGATTCCTTCCTTTTCCCAAGTAGGAGCCAGATGTCTCCTGCAAGAGCTCCCTTATTGACATATTAAAGGAAGTCGACGACCACGACAGTTGGCACTACCAGTTGGCATTACAGTGGTTGCCAGGAAAAACAATAATAAATGGATTGAGATACCGGGTCAGGTGGGGATCGAACTGGAGCTACTTTTGAAACACGTGCAACTCCATTAGTAAGTCGTCCTCATCCAATTCTCTCTTCCGATTCTCGCCCGAGTCATGTATGGAAGAGTGGACGGTACCGACCTCCTCAGGGGGCCGACGGGTCAATGTCGCTAATTCCGGGCCAATAATTCGCACCGGAAAAAAGGGAAATGATGCAATAAATCTAGGCCAGGCTCGGCATTTCTCAATTCAATTATTTCTCATTGTGATGGTGTGTCCATCTTGCAGTTCACATGCACCTACCCGTACAGATTCAACTATCGTCGTCGCAATACCCAATGAAACCGGCGATCATACGGAATAGGATCAAAGACGATGTCGATCTGATTTGAATTATCGTCTAGGTACTGTCTAATATGTAGCCGCCATGGTTGACTGAATCGCAATCCCAATCGCTCTGGAAACCGTTGGTCAAAATATCGTGGCCAAACATGTTCTGCTTAAGTATCTCGCAACTATGGATTCAACAGACACCAACAGTAGTTCTCAAGAGCCAGTCAACCAGCTTCCAAGTCCCTCGAGCTCCAGCGGGCAACAACTCTCTGTCATGTTACGCAGCAGACCTGCAAAGCTTTCGCCTGCGCCTAAGCTTCCCATTCCGCGATTGGGCTCTACCCCCATCAGCCGGCAGCGAACACCGCGCGCCTGTGAAGTATGTCGTGAGCGCAAAACCAAGTGTGACGGCTCAAAGCCGATTTGCAAACAGTGTCGGGTACTGAAAATTGCCTGTACTTATTCTGGTTCCAAACACGAGAAACAGCAGCTTGCGATTGAATGTGCCCGAGTGAAGATCAAGGTTTATGAATCAGTCCTGCGACGCATCTACGAGGAATGCCGGATTGAAGGTCGCACCTCCATCGAGGAGACATTCCTTGTTTGTCTCTCTACTTGCCCATATCGCGTACTTTCCTATTGTCCCGTGTCTAGCTGTGCTAAACTCGTGGCAGAAACACTTTCGAGCTTCACCAGAAATATTCTCTTCGTTCCTGGGCTCGCAGTCGCTGTTTGAGCAACAGCCTTCTCCGCCAAACCCAGGACTGTCTTTGCATCGCATGCATATGGCATGGGCGAGGAAGAATGGCAATAGAACGCCGCACTTATGCCAAGAACCACAAATCCGGATCAAGGGCATTCGCGCTTGGACGTCTCTTGTGGACGATGAGGTCGCAAGTCATCTTCTTTCGCTGTATTTTGCGTGGGAAAATCCGATATGGCAACTTGTTGATCAGCATCTGTTTCTCAGGGACCTAGCAAGTGGTTCCAAGAGATTCTGCTCTCCGCTGTTGGTCCATGCCCTTCTCTTTTTTGGCTGCGTAATGTCAATCCCTCCATCGTCGTATCCGTTGACTGACTTTGATGCAGAGCTACTCCTACAGTTTGGACCGGATAACCGATCGACAAGAGGAAAAATCACTTGGCAAAAAGCTATACGCTGAGATCCAGCACCTCTGGCAAACCGAGAAGGACCAGCTGAACCTTCCGATTGCGCAGTCCAGTATCTTGATTGGCCTCCTTTTTTGTACTCTGGGCATCGATAGACTCGGAACGAAATACATTCTTCACGGCGCAGAAGTATGCCACAAACTAGACTTACACTGCAAGTCACCGGCGTATCTCTACAGCAATGTGGACGGGGATGAGCTAGGCCCAATATCCAGGTGCCATAAACTGGTCGCTTGGGCCGTATTCGACGTGCAAGCGTGAGATATTCCTGACCTCGTTCAAGGCCTCTATAGTTCTGACTAATATGCCTGTAGGCTAGCTGCGCAGGTTTATAGGAAGATGCCAGTGTGGGAACAGCCGCCAGCTGTATGCTTCTCCCTGGATGAGGCGGCAGTACTGGATGGAGGCGCTGAGTGGAGCTCCTACCCCTTTAGATTTCCCGTTCAACAGCCCTTTTACTACACTGCCGCCTGCTACCGCAGCGCCCTCGTGATGATTGTTCATGAGATTGCTATAGCGGGCATTAAATTTTCGAAAACCGGCATTTCAAGCGACGATTGGCAGTACGCCCGCCAGCTACACCAAAAGTTATGTGATTGGATAAGCAGCCTGTCGTCATGTGCGATGCCCCAATCCAACACAACCCCACATATCCTGTGTTTGCAGTGAGTTCCTCAGCCACATTTCTGATCTCTAAAAAGTGGTACTAATAGCCGCTACTAGTTTGTACTTCCAAGCCACCCTTGTATTTCTAGGTGATATTTTTATTCTATATTCGAAGGCGACACGCAATGATGAATCAAATCTGGCATGGTTCGATCCCTGGACTGTGAAGTCTCGAGCGTTGGACGCTGTCGGGTCTCTCATCCTGCGGTACAAACAACATCACGGGTGGAAGTCAATTCCTATTGTGTTCCTTCACTATTTCTGCCTGGCCGGGGTTCATGCAATCTCGCAGCTAGAGCCTCAGGAGCCGAAATGGAGTCTTATCTTGGAGAGCTGTGTGGTGGGTCTCTGGCATATGAGTCTTGGTTGGGGCAGGCTGTGCACAGCGTTTCTCCGGACGATTGAGCTTGTACTCAAGGCCCGCAAACTCGACGAGTCGCTCATACCCACGAAGGTGACCGTGATTTTTGAACAACTGGATAATACTCTTTGGTCTGCCACAGATATTTCCTCTCTGTCTGCAGACTATGTCGTGCATCATGTTCCAGCTCGCACTAGCGAGTCTGCCGCAGGATCCGAATTCAAGGCCGAAGGGCTAGAAATCCTGATCCGTAGCATGGATCATCTTTCTATGGGCTGATCGATGCCGTCGTCATGATCTGGGACCCGCTTTCCATTGCTTCGGGCGTATCTCAGCTCGTACAATGGTCGAGTTTTGTCTTTGCCGCTATCACTTGCTTCGTTGAGGCTGATGTCCAGAGCTGTAGATGCGTCGCATGGCATCAACTGCCTGACATTTCAGAGGGCCCATTTGTCAATGGACTATACAACATCGAAAATGGTCTATTGGAAGGAAATAGTTAGAATTATGCCTTCTCATCAATTGTCCACGACCAATGACTATTTGGCCGGCCAGAGGGAGCCAATCTCCATGGCAGTTCTAACATCAAATATTTACGCATCCTGGGTATCATTGATCGTCATCTGGCATAGTAGCAGGTTCATCACCGGGGTTTATCGGATCCTGCGAAGCGGGCGCCTGATGGATCTTCAGCCTTACAGGCAAAGTCCAACCGTCCCCCTCCTTGTCGTTCACACTCAAGCTTTCTTCATTAACCGCTGCGGATGAACATTCGGCCTGGTCTTTGTGGATGGCATGTTCGTCCGACACCTGCGCATCCGTCTCAACATGTCTATCGTTCTGTCGCCGATGAAGAAGTTTCTCTTTCGAATCATCCAGCGTCTCATGCAGGGCTCGCAATTTGTGCTTCGTCCGAACGTATCCCTCCATGCCTGCAAGGATGGCGTACGATTTTGTGATGGAAACATGGGACATATCCACACCTTGATCCTGCAAGGCGTGAACGAAGGCGCGAAAATTGGCCGACGGCGGACGGTAATGGCCACTGAAATGTAAGTATTTATCCCTGTCTCATCTGTTGAGAGTGAGGAGAGGAACGTTAATTTACCTCAAAGGTGTTAGACTACGTAGCTGACCGTTCCAGATTTTGATCAAACCTGCCGCCGCCACGCGCGCACCCCGTAGAAATGAGGAATGCTGGAAGGCTCCCTTTTCCTTGATACCGATGTACAGACGAAATGAAGTGTCCGCGACCTGCGCCACCGTCAGTCATGGATCGCTCTGGGCCCTGATGATAGGAAAAGGTTGTCTCACAAATAACCACATGTCCTTTCTCTTTGCGGGCTTGCGAGTAAAATGATCGCGCACCACCGATGGTGTGATATGGGCTAATTTGTGGATCCCTTTTGCTTCCTCATAACCTTGATTGATTTGTCCGCTGGGACTATCATCCGCTGAGTCTTCATCGGTCGACGACTGACTTGATATGGAAGACGAGCTTGACGCATACGCAACGGGATATCCAGCCTCAGAATGACCTCTAAACCGTGGCGCATCCTCATCAATGGACACAATACCCTGAAGACTATCCTTGAAGCGTGTACTATCAGTGGACACCAGCTCGTTGCTCTTTGCCCAGCGGAAGAGACCTGCCTGGTCTACCGTGACCAGATAATTCAGCCGCTCGTCTCGGCTGAGATAGCGCACTTGCTGATGTTCCAGCTTCGCACGGGGACATTCAGGCAAATCTAAATCTTTCCCCTCGCCGTGATCAAGCCAGTAGAAGAAATTCTGGGTCGAGGGACAGTTTTTCCAATAATTGTGATACTTGCGCAGGTTGCTGCCATGACGATGCTTGAGATCAACCATTTCGAGAAAGTACCGTTGGTCCATCATCTTGGCCATCTTTTCAGATGGTACTCCGTGGTGGAGTATGGGAAATGAGTGGAGAAATCGCGATCTGGAAGCGGAAGAAGCATTCGCTGGCGCATTTCCGGAGGATGGTCCTGTAGCCATTGGGCTAGCTATGTGCAGTTTTGAAGAATCGGTCTCGTTCCTGAACTTGCCGTCATCACTGCCGGCTTGCAAAGCGACGCTGACAACTCTTTCCCATTTTTGGTGCACTTCTTTGGAAGGGTCCGCGTCTGCGCCCTCTGGCGAAACAGAGGGACGATAGAGCTGGCGCCATCTTGCTTCCTTTAAGGCCTGACAGAAGAAGTAAGGAGTCTGGTCAGAATATGATCCTCAAGAGGGCATTACCTCAGACCATCGCGCAGATGCATTCAGCCCCAGCCCATGTAGTTCACGTCGTGTTCGATATCCCCGATAAGTCCTCTACACCGTCAGGTCAAACATGTACAACACTTGGAAAAAGAGCTAGAACAATGCTGTTTATGGCAACTAAATAGAAGATGTACTCCGTACCTGAATAAGACGAGCTGCTTTCTCCCGATCGGCTACTGTGACGTCATTGTTCCTGGCGACTTCTGTCCCATCGGTCGCGGTAGGCGGGGACGCAGCAGCTGGCTCTGCAGAGGGCACCGCAGCGGTGTCTACTATAGTTTCAGCCATGTGAGGCAATCGAGATCGTCAAAGGCGAGTTATTTGGGAAATGAATACGGAGAAAATATGGAGTAGATCAAGAAGATCTCCGAGAAACTCTGTCGCAGCCAGACGAGGAGTTACTGGCGCCAAGGACGGAGATCATCACGAGCGCAGGCATTCAGGCACCTCAGGCAGCCATTCGGAGCACGCTCCACTGGTATTAGCGCTCGCTTAATGGCGGTGCATACAGCCTTAGTCACGGATACATGGTTCTCCAGTATCAAGAATTCAAGGACGGTCAACTCTCCCTTTGATTATCTTTGCATGGTTTGGAATTCTAGTGCCTTCTGTGCGTATGTGGTCGAAGGTGGTTATATAGCATCATTCTCGCTTGCACTCGCACTCACATGGGACCTGTGCGTTGCACTGGTGACTACTGACAATGGACTGGGTTGGTGTCAATAGCATTCACCAAAACAAAGAAAACCGTGGCTCTGAGAGCACTCTTCAAATGAAACTGAGTTCAAGAGCCTGACGACGGCATCGTACTCAGCGAAATGCGAGAGTCATCTCCCGTGTGGCCTGTTCTCATACAGCTACTGCATATTTGCCCGCCTGGCCCGTGACAATTACACTGACGCTGTCTATAACAAGCCGACCCCCTCTTTAGGGCGCTTATGTTTTTCCATGACTTCAGTTCCATATTACTCGAGGGACGGCACCAAACCAGACCTACCTTCGTTTTTCAGCTTTTGAAAGTTGTTATCTCAGTCTGCCTCGGTTTACTTTGAGCAAGGCAATACCCAGAAATAAGAAGTGGTGATAGGAAGTGATAGCACAGAGGCCTCTCCTATATGGATGTCGGCATACCTGAAATTAACAACGCTCATGTCAGGCACATCATCAGCCCCTATGAGTCTCCCCTTTCCCAGTACGGAACGGAGAAAAAGTGCCGAGAACCCTCGAAAAGCTTGATTGTGCCTCGTGGACTCTGTTTCATTACTTCACGGCACAGACGCTACAGCTATGAATCCGACCTCGGGTGCAGACTTCCCTCCGTGACCATTGAGGCATTTTCCAGCGCAGTGCATCCGGCAAATCCTTGCGTTCTGCGTGCAGCGTCACATGGGTCATGGCATGGCTCTTCGTAGGACTGAGATAATAGGCCCCGGTAACATGATGGCATGGATGAGAAGCACTAACATACTATCTTACCTTAGCCTTGCCTACAGATTGCCTAAACAGAGCTTCGGATTATGGCCACACCGTGAATTAATTCAGTATTGTGCTAGACGGGAAGGATCGACATTCTCCCGGGAGTCAGTCTTCTTCACAGGCTGAACCTCGAGGGGCTTGTGCCTGGTCCGATGACTCTCCCCACCGTTCAAAATATCATCCACCAGTTGTCACGGCGTAGAAGGGCATCGTCATTTGTGGAATACGACAACCGAAGTGAGACTATCCCGGAGATATGCCAGCCCGAGACAGTTTCGATGACGAATTTCATTTAATATCCTATATTGCGCAATAGCGTCTGATCCCCTCAAAATCCTTGCTCATATGACCACGGCATCTGTGGCTGTGGGATGAAACAGGGGAGTTTCTTCAGGCTTCCGGCAAGGGCTACCGAATAGCCGGGCATGCAATTTGCGGGGTGATCTCCGAATTGGCGGAACCTTTCCTTTCTTGATTCGGACATAACAGGGTATTCTGTAAAGTGTGAAGAGTAAATGCACGAACAGCCGACAGTTACAAGGATTTCTCTGTGGGGAAATCGGACTAGTCATGCATCGTGCTCTATATGCACCTATCTTCGGCACATCAAAATATCTGCCGTTGTCCATGACCTTCGACACTGACGTGGAGTTTTCGTGTTTATCCTGTCACTCTGTCGTCCTTATGGTGCAGTCTAGCCTGGGCCATCCAATTTTCCAACGATATATTTTAATTGATATATGTTGCATTATTCACCGGGAATTCTCACTTGCAGCGTTCAGGCCTCATTCGCATGCTACATCACTTGTACGCAATTTATGCTGCTCAACGAGGCGCCTAGACGGCCTGTTCTACTGGGTAGCTGGACGGCATGGACTTGATTGTCTTCTGGCACCCAGTATGTCACGGTCCGTTCCCGGAACAGACTACAATATCCAGTCCCATTGCTGTAACGCCGGCTAAAATGAATGGTTATGATATAAAGCCACTATTCTCATGGCTCATCCCAACGTTCGATTCCTTCGACTGGAAGCAATCTACTTCACTCTTTGTCTATCACTTCTACTGATTGTACAATCACCTACCACATTCAGCATGAGACACGTTCAATCCACTCAGCTGATTGCAGCACTTCTCTTCACTACTCAAGTCGCAGCCCACGGCCATGTTACAAACATCGTGATCAACGGTGTTTCGTACCGCGGATGGGATATTGATTCTGATCCCTACAATTCTAATCCGCCGGTGGTGGTAGCGTGGCAGACCCCCAACACGGCAAATGGCTTCATCTCCCCGGATGCGTATGGAACGAACGATATCATCTGTCACCTCAACGCCACCAACGCGCGCGGGCATGCTGTGGTCGCTGCCGGCGACAAAATATCTATTCAGTGGTCGACTTGGCCAAGTTCCCACCATGGACCGGTATGTCCTCTTCGTCCTGGCCGGGCCCCGCTCAAGGACGGACCCGTGATGCGAGCTAGGCCAAGATATCTGTCGAACAATTGGTTATGATATTAACTCAGGACAGGTGATTGACTACCTGGCTAGCTGCGGTTCGAGCTGCGAGACGGTAGACAAGACGACTCTGGAGTTCTTCAAGATTGATGGTGTTGGACTGGTGGATGACTCAACCCCACCGGGGGTCTGGGGCGACGATCAGTTGATCGCGATTAACAACACGTGGCTTGTGGAGATTCCCCCGACGATTGCCCCGGGCTACTATGTCCTTCGACATGAGCTGATCGCTTTGCATGGAGCTGAAAGTGCAAACGGAGCCCAGAACTACCCCCAATGTTTTAACCTTCAGATTACAGGATCAGGGACGGCGCAACCATCCGGTGTGAAGGGCACAGAGCTCTACTCACCCACGGATCCGGGCATTCTGGTCAATATCTATACCTCGCTTTCGACATATATTGTTCCGGGCCCGACTCTCATTCCCGGTGCTGTGTCAGTCGTGCAATCCAGTTCTACCATCACTGCTTCGGGAACGCCTGTGACCGGCTCTGGAGGTGCCCCAACTACCAGTGCGCCGACAACCACAAAGGCAACTACAACACTGTCCACGACAACCAAGGCTACGACGACCAAAGCTACGACCACGGCGGGCGGTTCGACTTCTGTTCAATCGGTCTATGGCCAGTGCGGTGGCAGTGGATGGTCTGGACCCACAGCCTGCTCTACCGGAGCCACATGCAGTTCCTACAACAGCTACTACTCCCAGTGCATTCCAACCGCCTCCTAGGTGCAGTTGAGAGCTTTAGGGAATGGGGAGGCCTGCAACACCGTTGTGTACATGAATCTAGGTAGTTTGACGAACAGATAATAAATCAACTGAGTATGGAACATGTTTCGCTCTTGATTTCAAGCCTTGTCCACTCATTCTGTAGTGAACCTCCAGTAGCACCTGTTTGGTAAACTGAGTTAGGTTGACGGACAGTCTTGTATGTTTGTCTACCGACCTTTCCGATCTCCTTGTCTCTTCATACCAAGAAATATGCGTCTCTCATGACACTGCGAACGGCATCTGCTCGAGAAAGGCCCTTCCACTCGAACTCCACCTACCCATTCTGGGCTATGCAGTGTGCACATGGTCTTGGGGTGGTAGCACAAGGGAGAAGTACGTCTTTCCATCGAGGAAGTATCCCTTCCCCCCGGAAGATGATTACGAGTTTCCCCCTGGGTAATTAATCTCGCTTACTCGAAGGGCAAGTATGGAAAATATCTCATGCTAGACACAGTGATGGTTAGTTTTACCTATTCTTAATTTTGCCATAGCAACAGCCCTCTCGCTAAATTATAGGCACAGCCACAGTCTATGAGATTTGTGGGAGTTACTTTGATCCCATCTATGCGCTACTACCTTCCATTCCCTTGTGATATTTGACAATGCATTCGAAGCCTTGATTGGATGATGATGACTTTCTTCGAGTAATATAAAAATCAATAATTGAAGGTGAGTTATCCAAGTTCACGTTGTAGCCAGCTAAACCGAACTATGGACAATGCAAATCGTCTATTGAGCGTGGCCATTGCGCTCTTCATATAGCAATCCCGTTCCAGATTTCCGGCCAAGAAGCCCTCGATCCACATACTTTTCCTTCAGCCACTCGATAGGCTTCGCATCGAGCCCTCTCTCCTCCACATAATGCTTCTCAATGTTGTACACCGTATCCAGACCCACCCGATCCATCATCTCACACGGCCCGGTCTCAGCATGAAACCAGCCCTTGAAGAGTTGATCGATATCTCCCGCGGTTCCCACCCCTTCAGCCATGACCAAGAGAGATTCTCGTTTGATTGCAGCCCAAATTCGATTGAAGATCAGCCCCGTAGATTCCACCTTGGCATGAATGGGCACGAATCCGGCCGCCGATGCCTGCTCCATCAGAAACGCAATGATGGATGGATCTGTGTACCCGCATGTCATGATCTCGAGATAGTTCTGGTCCGGAGGCATGTAGTAATGTCCGTTACACACGCGGAATTTGCGCGTGACGTGCAGAATCATCTCGCTGGATTTATACGAGGAGGAGTTGGTGGCCAGAATACAGTCGGGAGGTGTGAGTTGGTCTAGTTGGCCGAATAGTTCAATTTTCAAGGGAAGGATCTCTGGAATAGCTTCGATAACCATCCATGCGTTCTGCACTGCATTCTCCAAGGAGGAGCAGAGTAGTACGCTGCCTTGCTTCGTGCCGAGTTTGGCGGACTGTTCGGGCATGGCGTCGTTGATGTACTTTAATGCCGCGCTGGCGACTTCAGGGGCTTTTTCATACAGATGAACAGTATGCCCTGCTGCCGCCCACATCATGCATAGCCGACGCCCCAGAACCCCGCCGCCTATCACGGCAACAGGGCGGGTGGTTGTATCGGGCTCTATCCATGAGGTTGAGATCATCGTGATAAAGTTGTGGTAGCCTGGCAGGATTTATTCTGGAAACAGAGATAAAGGAAACACTACTCTAACGACTAAGAAGCAGGACATTAAGAATTTCTATAAGTACAGGATCAGGCATGCAGAAGATTACGGCCCCAATGGCACTGGGATCATCACAGTGATTAGATTCAACACTGAACAATAGTACTGTACTACTACTACCGCAGGGCCCACAACCCCCACGTCCCACATGGCTTACCCCAAATTCACGTGACAATCTACACTAATCACTTGATTCGCTCGTACCTTGTTTCTCAGACATCTTTAGTGTTGGGGTGGTGGGGTAACGGCATCAAGGCATCTGATCCTTCCCACATATTGGGGCTAATCTGTCCTACAGCATCCAATTCTACCCTTTCCATCGACCCCATTATTCCATCCATCATGAATGATGGCAACTCCGTCTGGGGCTTACTTGCCCACCCAACCGTCACCCATTCTTGAGCCAATCCCCCATTACCCCAGCAATGTCGTCCCAGAAGAGCGGGTCACTTTACGCATGGCCATCATCCTATCCAATGGTTTGTAGTTTCCAGCTCCCCTAGAGTCCGCCGCATGTGGGCTAATTGTGTGGCACAGGCGTTCGCGTAGACCACCAATTCACATTCGCTGCTATGAACATCGCCAACTGCATCATCCACGGCGAAGGGGAAATGTACTCGGTAGAAATAACCCACCGCTGCACCTGCCGACGTCTATTGCATGAGGAGCTCGTGCGGATGCTCCCCGCGTTCCTACGCGAGAATGACGTGTATTGGTTCCGCACCAGGAACCCAGAGACAAACATCCAGCATACCTGCTTATTCGACGGCGCAGAACTCGAAATGCAGCTCGTGACGTCGCACGTCCCCGAATGTGGCTTTTGCTTCGCACGTCGAGCGTTTATTGCCGAGCGGGATGCCTTTGACCGGCAACAGAGCCAGATGCCTCGGGGATCGGCATCGTCGACTTCCCCGCGCGCCCAGAGTCTGAGCTCTGGGTGGACGTTCCGTGAACCGGCGGATACGGAGCGATTACGGGTGAATCGTCATGGGTGGGAGATCATGTTTGTTCTTCACCCTGATGCGAGGGAGGGGGCGGTGACTATCTCGAGGTTGAGGATGGAACTGTGTCGGTTACTGTCCATTACTGACCCGAGGCGCATCATCTTGACGAGTGGGCCATTCACCTGGGGAGGAGATTTCCAGGAAGATGGTAAGGATTACTACAGTACGTATTTTGTAAATGATTTGATCGTCGAGTCGCGGAGTATGAAGACGCCGAGGGGCAGCGCTCTCATGTACGTACTCGAGGCAGATCCAATGGGACGACCATTATAGCAATCATTTTTTAACCTATCACGAATCTTTGCAACCTTGTAAAACAAAGAAACAATTCGAGAATGTAAACTGTAAAGCCTGAAAGCTTCCCCACGTACTAGGGTTACATCTATTTACCATGCACAGACCTGGTGGACTGGTCAACCCCGCATTGTCGCCCCCACAGGATTTGTCCAGAATTCACCTCTCGTATCTTCGTCCTTGGCGAAAAGGATGAAAGTGACTGGGGTTAAAGACATCAAAAATCGTAGTTCACCCCATGAGTGCTTCCAGACTATGGTCTTGGACTCTCCCCAACTGACACCCCACTGGCAATGTCGACTGTTCCCGAGAACCCTACCCGTCCCCATCGATGTGTTTACTGCGGCCTCTGCTTCAAGCGATCAGAACATCTGAAACGCCATGTGAGGAGGCGTACGTCTTGGCCTCTTTTGAACCCTGTCAAAGACTTGATGAATTTCTTGCTGACAATTGATTAGACACCAAGGAACGGCCTTTTCGTTGTCGAATATGTGGGGAAAGCTTTTCCCGGAAGGAATTGCATGACCGGCACCAACGCACCCGCCATGGCGCGACTTCAAGCATCCCCTTACCCGAAATAGTAGAATCAGAGCCATGCGCAGCTACCCAGCCTAATTCATACTCGCCAGGGCAGATTGATCCTGTTCAAGGTGGCCCATCAAGTCGACCACCGTTCACCTCCTTTGTCGAGGAGCCGGCGGAACCAGCACTGCACGCCCCTTTAGCGCCAGAGACACAGCAACATGAAAGCATTTACTTGGCCGGGCCTGGGAGTAGTCCTGCATTCCAGGAAAACGCTTACTCAGTGATCTCCGATCGGCGTCGAGACTCTCGATTCCAGACGCCTCTAGGAAGCGAGACTCCTCCCTGGTTGAAATTACCCAGCGGGCTGGAGTTCGCATCACTTCTCTCAGCATTGAATCGATCTCCATTATCTACAAGTCTTCCAACACCGCTACGGCTGTGCACACCGCAGAGTGAGGCGATTTTCGAAAATGATCGGAATGAGACTGCCCGCTTGGGGATCGAAAAAGCGCTTGAGGGTTTGAAGGTGCGTTCTGCAGACACAAATATCGGATTATGCTGATTCAGTCAGAGTATCAATGTCGCAGGAGGTGAAGAATATTCCCACCGCTTCAAGATCCCTGAGATGGATTCTCTCTACCGCTACTGGCACATGTTCTTCGAGATTCCTCATAAGAACCTTCCATTTGCTCATCCGAAGTCAGAAATCTATCAAATACCGGGTACAAACATCCTTCCCGTTCGGGTATATTCTACTGACACAGAGTAGCTATTGCTATTGGTGTCCTCGCCGACGGTGCCATGTACTGTGACGAACCCGAGGTCGGCCAAATGCTGTTTGAGGCCTCCCGTCGCATTGTCGCTCATCACGTACGTCCAATGTGTTTCCTGCTATGCACAGGCTTATCAATCATAGTTGAACACGCTTTATAACCGCGAAAACAATACCATACCTATCTGGATCTTCACCACGCTCTTGCTGAACTGTGTCTTTGGTCTACCCGGGGGGAAGTCTAGTGAGAGCGACATTACCCTTGGCAGCCTTGACAGTTTGATAAACCTCGCGCGAGTTATCCAATCGGGCCCGGCAATGGATCTTGTCGATCAGGCGTCCACAGTGGAGGAGAAATGGAAGAGTTACATAGAGGGAGAATCTCACCGCAGGTAAGCTTCGCATACCGCTAGCGCCGGCGTTGCTGACCTTCAGATCAATTCTTTGTTTCATTGTTGTGAGTGGTTTGTGGTCGGTGGCATACGAGCCGATCGTCAATGTCCTGGACTTTCCATTCAGCCTGATCGAATTCCCCTGGTCGGAGACCTTGTGGAATGCTCGTTCAGCCGTCCAATGGCATGCACTATATCAGAACCCTCGAAGTCGATCGCCTGGCAGCTGGTCCGAGAATGTGGAGGCGCTGCTGTTCGGCAAACCCCAGCCATTAAACGGCCTGGCCTCTCTGTGCCTTGTAGTCGGGCTCCTACTCTACATAGATGGGCTCCGACGGGAAGCAGTTCTCGACGTCGTCGAAATAAACTCATACCTGCAGCATGCTCTAGATCAATGGTTTCAGATCCATGACCGAACAAGTCTGGAGAATTTGGCCCTCAATCATCTCTGCTATCCAGCTGCCTACTATTTGCGCATCTCTCTTGTCTTGGACATCCGTCAGACAATGGACCTCATGCGCAGTAAGCAGTTTGCAGCCATGCGAAAGGTACTCCGTGAGGGTGACTTAGTGCAAGCGGCTGCCTTTGCGCGAGCCGCGATGATTCCGTGGGTTATCAGCCGCCGGAATCAGACGTCCATGGTTGCTATCCCATGCGGTGAGCCATATCCTTTGCGTCATGAAAAATATACTGACTTTCCAGGGGTGGTTATCGCCGAGTGGGCTATTGACGTGATGGACAACCAGCCCGAGGATTCACCTCAACGGGAAGTGCTTCGCGGGTTTGAGAACTCGATTCGCGAATATTGGCCTGTAGCACCCTTTGTAACTGCTGTAGATGTTTGGAGGGCAGTTCGGAGAATTATTGCCAATGGACCAGGTATGTTGCCGATCCTCCGGGTTTGCAATACTAACAGTTGCAGTTACAACGGCTCTAACGAGGAGTATGGATGCATACGAGATGTCTCTAGCATTAGCTTAATCAAAGGATAAGAATTTAATTTTGATCCAATAGAAAGTGTAACGTGCATAATCGAATCGCTCCTCATCATGCCATGCTCGGCGAATAATTACGTGTCTTACCCCGGCGGCCACTGATAAATCGCATCAGAATTCCCTATCAGCGTCACGCATACCGATAATTAAACTTCACTACTGACGCCAGCCACGCCACAGCAAGACCTGGCAGGCTGGGCCACTGGAATGACAGCAGAGAAGCGGAATAGCCCCGTCTAGTGCCACTAGGAAATCCAGCCCACGGCGGAAATACCCCACAGCCTGGGGTAAAAGTTGGGGTAAGCGATCAACACGGGGAAACTGGGATCCATCGATATAAGTAGATCTCCACACCCTGCATCTCAGCTTCTTCCTTCACTGTGGTTGCATCCCATGTACTATCACCATGTACGCAACCGACACTGATATCGAGAAACCCACCACAATGGGCGTTGAGCACGTGGCCGAGACGCCTGTGTCCGGGTCCGTCAGCGAAAAACACTCGCAGGATGCGGAGCAAATTCCCCACTTCACGCCTGAGCAGGAGAAACGGGTCCTCCGCAAGATGGATCTGCGGTTGATTCCCATGCTGTCTATTTTGTATCTATTGGCGTTTCTGGACCGTGGGAATATCGGGAACGCGAAAATCGAAGGACTGGTTGAGGATTTGGGTCTGACGTCGCAGGAATATAGCTGGTGTTGTATGTTTCAATTGACTCGAAAGTTGTGGGATGTGCTAACGATATCGCAGTAACGGTGTTCTTTTTCACGTACTGTGCGTTTGAGATGCCCAGTAATCTACTGCTCAAAAAGTTGCGGCCGTCGAGATGGTTGCCGTTTTTGATGATTGCTTGGGGGATTGTCATGGTATGTTTGCCCGATTGAGGATGAATCCTTGCTGATGAATTAGACGTTGATGGGCGTCGTTCACAACTATGCTGGGCTTTTGTCCGCGCGTATCTTCCTCGGTGTTGCTGGTGAGTCCGCAGCAATATTGGTATGTGATTATCATACTGACCTGCGCAGAGGCTGGTCTATACCCTGGCACCGCCTACTACATCACCATGTGGTATCCCCGTGAAAAGGCTCAGTACCGACAGGCTCTCTTCTTCAGCTCGGCCAGTATCGCCGGTGCTTTCTCGGGGCTTCTCGCTTACGCCATCAGTGTATGACTCCGTGCCCCTTGCAATGGCAAAAGCTGATGGAGAATAGAAAATGGACGGTGTGGGCGGGTATGCCGGCTGGCGGTGGATTTTCATCCTGGAGGGACTTCTCACCGTTGCCGTCGCTCTTGTTGCCCCCTTTGCGATCCACGACTTCCCAGAGACGGCCACCTTTCTAACCGAGGAAGAGCGCCGATGGGTGATTCACAAACTGCGGTCTCAATCCGGACGCGACACAACGCAAGACGGAACAGTCCATGAGGAATCGCGCTTCCGCGTACGCTACGTGATTGATGCGTTGACGGATTGGCAGATCTACGTCGGTTTGTTTAGTATGTTTCCACCTCTGCGTTGCTCGACGACTCGGTAGACTAACTGATCAGTGTACTGGGGAATCACCACCCCTCTCTATGGTATCTCGTACTTCTTGCCGTCCATCATCAAGGACCTGGGGTACAAGTCTTCAACGGCGCAGTTGCTCACGGTGCCGATCTACATCGCCGCGGCCATTGTGGCTGTCGGTGCCGCCTGGCTATCGGATCGTCGCAAGCAGCGGTCCCCGTTCATTCTCTTCTTCATGTCGTTAATTGCCATCGGCTTTATCATTGTCATTGCCTCCACCGGTCGCGGAGTACCAGGGGTCGTCTACTTTGGTGTTTTCGTCGCTGTCATTGGTATGTTTTTCTTCCCAAAAAGCAGCAACCAGTCTGACAGTGCTAGGTATCTATCCTGCTTTCCCAGGAAACGTCACCTGGCTCAGCGTCAACCTGGCCGGGGACTACAAGCGTGCGGCCGGAATGGCCATCCATATCGGGCTGGGTAATATGGCCGGTGGTACGTCTCTTGTCGATGCTTTAGATAGGAAAATGCTAATTTTGCAGCCATGGCGTCCAACTTTTACCGCGCGCAGGACGCACCTAGGTATATTCTGGGCCACGCATTGGAGCTGGGTTTCGCGGTGGTCGGAATCATTGCAGTGGTGATTCTGCGGTTGTCGTATCAGCGCATCAACAAGAAACGGGACCAGATGGATGTCTCGGGCTACGATAATGCTCAGTTGGCCAGGATGGGCGATCGGTCGCCTCTGTTTAGGTATATGCTGTGATGGCTGATGACCACATTGGTAAAGTCACTATGTGATAAAGGGCAATGAGAATTTATTACAAGCGATGTAACCAAACAGAGTACCTAAAAAGGAGTTCGTATCTAAGCGAGATGAATTCTGGTTGCTGGGTGTTGATTGGTTGGATGAGAGCCCTTACGGACCCTGGGCTAAGCTATTCTCCTCGGAGCGTTCCACTAAAACGGAGTAGTTTCAGGCACCAGAGGTACTAATTGTCTTAGGACATACTTAGCTGCGCTCTAAAAGCCATAGCTGAGTCCAGGCTCGTTTCTATGCTTGGCAGTGCAGATTCAGATTGACAGGAATTGGTTGGTGAGGATGGAAGAGTTTTTATCGTAATCCTGTCTATAATTGGATTTCGTGTTCGGACTGACTAAAAGACTAATTATACGTTAACCAGTCCTTCTCAGGGTCTTTAGGTATATATAGACAGTGTGTCCATGTGAATCAGGTCTGCGCTATACGAAGATAAACTAGCCTCCACTCAAGGGTTCTGGAAGCTAAGCTAATGTAGTCCTCTAGTCTAAGTCATAACAAAATAGTAACAATCATAGCTGATTCGCTGTGTCTCAGACGGACTAAGACCTTCTTCCTTTTCTTAAATGAGGCTCTCATTCCCACATTCGACATCTTAAATCTGTCTACTTACTATCCCTCAACAGCTGTACACCATCATGGCGGGCACTGCCTCCCTCCGCGGAAGAGACTGGATTCACTTCGGCCTGCGCATCCTCTTCTGCGCATCTGCAATCGCTCTTCTGGCCGTCACAGCACGCCTAGCAACAGGATGGGGAGGAGACAATGAAGAACCCCCAATTGTGCTTCCCATCATTCTAGCCACAGTGCGCCACACTTCTTCTTTTTTTCTGGGCAAAATCTAACCTGACTATAGGCTTCCGTGGCGATCATCACAGATATCCTCGCTCTATTCTTTCTTTTCCGATATATCGGCTGCATCACGGCGACGGCCATCCTCGACATCCTCGTCATCATCCTCTGCGCTGTTGGGGTTGTCTCCCTTATAGAGGGGGACTTTGCTTTCTATTGGGGGCCTTACTATCATTATTACCCGTCAGAATTGGAGCAGGCGGAGATTATCGTCCTTGCGTTGAATATTCTTGTCGCGTAAGTGTGCCAGTCCAGTCGCTGAATATGGATGAGACTAATGATGGTTGTTGCAGATGGGAGAGGGTTCTTTCGATCGTTTTATGCTCTGTTTCTCGTAGGGGGCGGTTGGTGAATGAGGATGCTAAGGAGGTGCCGGTTCAGGCGCAGGTCTGCTACCAATAGTGTTCTTGTGGATGTCCCTTAATACTGTATACTGCACTTAATGAGAATACTGGCAACTTCTGAAGGAATTCTTCTCATCAACTTAAAGTTGATTTACAACGATGTACCCTGTGCCATGACCTGCGGCACGGACAACCGCCGTCCCTGTTCATCGCAGACCTTGACAACCCTCGGCGTAATTACCACCCCCTGTCTTCCGGGATAATCCCAGACAAACTCAAACGCACAGGGCTGCGCAAACAACCACCGACCCAATTCCGCCGCGGCGGAGGCTACGGACTTTAAATGCTGGACGCGCTCTGCCCTGGTATGCGCGGGACTGGCATAGCCAGTGAACGTGTCGGCAAATCTCTCTGCGAGCCTGTCGATAGCATGGTCGTCCACGTCGCGGGCGCCCTGCTGATGCTGGGAGAGGTACGCTGTCAGCATACGCCACTCAAATAGCACTTGGTCTGTCTCTGTGGTGTGTCAGTTTCCCAGCAATCTTTGCAGTGCGTAAGGCGCACGCGTACCTGGTGTTTGATTCGCGATTTGCGGACATGCCGCGTAACATGCAGGCAGGAGTCCCCCCTTTCCAGGCCCGGGGGTGATCTGCTGTAGTAATTTCCGAACAAGAATATGCGTGAGGACCGCGCGCTGTCTGCCTGGTTTAGCCAGCAAGGTTGCGAGGGGTGACGGCAGATACGGGGACTCGTAGCTTGCCAGAGACGTAGTCGAGTCATGCGGATTGGATGACGCTCCGGAAGAGTAGTAGTTATCGACGTGGAGACTGGCATGGTCGAAGAGCGTGAGGATCCGCGCGCGTACTGTCTCATCATCGGCAGGTTGAGGAGTATAATGGGAGGATGCAGATGCTCCTAGAGGCAGTGGTGGATGTTGCGGTGGTTTCTCGTCGGGATACTGCTCTGAACGCCCCGCGCCTGCGCCTTTTCTACGCCGACGGAAGAAGAGAAATGCACACAGGATTGTGAGTGCGGCGGTGCCGATGATGCTGCCGACGATCGCACCGGCTAGAGCGCCTGTGCTCACATTGTTTGGCGACGGAGTAGGTAGACTACTCTGGGTACTATGGGTACTCGCAGTGCTTGACGTAGCGGGGTTGGTGACTGTGCTGCTCGAGCTGAGAGAGATGCTGGAGGGTGTGACAGAGGTGATCTGCGATGGAGTTGAGCGAGAACTTGGCGTAGATGTAGTGATTGACACTGCTTCTGAGATTGATGGGGATGTCGCTGCGGCGCTTGTCAAGGTTGATGTGGTCAGTTCATGACTAGGTAGGGGGGAGGACGACGTCGTGCTCGACGGAGGGGCCCATGGCGTCGTTGTGTCAGTGCTCGAGGAGGACGGCGTACTGGTGGCCATTCTGCGAAGATCTTCAGACGGATGTACTCGCGATTTGGGATGGAGCGAGGGATTTGCGTACTCTTATGAAACCAGGTTGTAACCCTGCATGGTTGGAAGTATGCACATCCTCGAATCCGGCTTAGTGCACCAACACATGTCATCAAAGAGAAATCACTCCGGGTTCAATCAGGCTGTGATTCACGGTGGTTTTACCTCTTCGAGGCTGGTAAACGACCTTGGCTCTTCGCTGACTCGCTAGAGCACAACCCTGGTCAGGGGTGCTGCACTGTAGCTGCGCCGCAATTTCACTACACAGGGATTGCCAACGCCATGACCTTTCCGCCAAGGGTGTCTTTCTCCCATATCTCTAGGGGCGTAAGGTCGCAAAGAACCTTGAGCATGGCCAACGTTTCTCTTCTGGTTGACGATGGACGAGAAGGAAGTTGTAGCAATCCATAAATCCTGGGACGATGACTGGAGACCAGATATAGTAGTTGGTGTTGATTTTGGAATGACCTGCACAGGTACGACGTCTCCAATAAGTTTTGGATGTATCAACACTTATGAGTAATAGGAGTCGCCTATTCAATCGGCCCAGAATGGCTTCCCCCGAGGACCATCCAACGATGGCCCGGAAAGCTCATTAGCGAGTTGGCCAACAAAGTGCCCACTGCGATTGAATATGAATCTGCTTCGCACAGTGTCAAGTCATGGGGGTTTTTCTGTAATACCGAGGATCCAGCTTCGGATATCAAGGAGTATTTCAAGCTGCATCTGGCTCCTGGCGGTCACCCGGACGGAAAGATCACACGGGCAGAGGCACAGCGATGGCTTCAGGACTATATCCGGTGCATCTGCCAGCATGTCACTGCGCATTTCAGAGACACTCTTCCCTCCTTTGCTTCCTGCAAGGTCGAGTGGGTATTCAGCGTGCCCACAACGTGGAAAGATGTTCGTATGGTCGAAGAAACGCGGTACCTACTGCAGCGAGCGGTCAACACCGGCAGTCCGGGGATGCTACCAGAATATAATCGCGCTGTCATTGGGCTCACGGAGGCAGAGGCTGCAGCTGTATATGCTTGCAAGGAACACTATCAGGTGAGATTATCTACGAACCTGCGAACAATTTGTATTAAGTGATGCAGGTGAATGATATTGTCCTCGTTTGTGATGCGGGAGGTGGAACCACAGTAAGTAAAGCTCAATCTGTATGCATCAGTCGTCCGCAGCTGCTAACTGTGGAGGACGTAAACATTCTCCAACTCAAGTCCGGGCGAGGCGAGCCAACGAAGCTCGATCAGTTCGGCAGCGTTGAGGGTATGTTTCTCAGAAGCCTTTGAAGTCTACAGCTGAACCTAGTCAGGACGACCCATTGGCTCTGTTTTTATCGACCGCGGGATGCATAGCCTTATTTGCGAGCGGCTATCCAAGGTTCACGACAGACTGGATATGTCTCCGTCACACACGGCATGGAGGATGATCCTTGGTCGGTTCCAAAGACTGAAATGCGCGTTCGGCACATCTGCAGCAGCAAATACCCCAAGTCTCAAATTAGATGTTCCCGGTTTCAAGCCGGGTCCTGACCTCCCCGAGGCAGACATTTACGACGGCCAGATGAGCATTTCTTGGTATGTATCGGGTGCGTTCACAGATACTGTAGAAGGAGATAGCTAATCTGTCAGGGACGATTTGCAACATTGCTTTGACACAAAAATAGCCGAAATGTTTGACTTGCTCGATGGCCAAATCCGGCACATGCATGATCGATTCGCAACAGAACGCATTGTACGGTCAACAGCCTATCTAGTCGCAGACCTTAAACTGACGCATCCAGTCATACCTCATTCTGTCCGGGGGCTTTGGCAGCTCACCGTATGTCCGCAAGCGACTGATGGAAAGGTACAGTAGTGGGATTGGGAATGGACACGGCAATACAACAGCCATGCGGATCTTGATGGCCGAGGAACCGTGAGTTTTGTGTCATCTACCCTATTTCCAGTGCTGACGACACAAAGGCAGCTTGCCGTTGTCCACGGTCTAGTCCTGGATCGCATCCAGCTACTCAAGCGAGGTGTCGTCACTTTTGGATCTCGATGCTCTCCGGTCAGCTACGGGATCATCTGCGATCAGATTTACGTCCCAGAGAAGCACGCGGGAGAGCTTATCCGGCAGGATCCGCACGATCAGCTTAATTATGCAATTGACCAGGTAGATTGGCTGGTTGTCCAGGTACGCAGACAATACAGTCCAAAGACACTGACATGGGTATTAACAGCAGCAGGGCTCAGCCGTTCCTCCAACCGGGTTCGAAAAAGAGTTTCAGCTGAAGCTGGAGCCCGGCCGGGAAGCTGAGACCTTCCAGGTCCACATTGTCATGTCAATGTATCCGCCCGCGCTACTCCCAAAGAGTATGTCTTACAAGGGGGTCGAGCGAGTATGCACCCTGCACATTTCGACCGAGGGAGTAGACAAGAAGCTCAAGAACCGCCACTGGTATAGCCGAAAGCCGGTATTCTGGAAGGGTACGTTTAGCGTCAGAGTCGTGGTCGGACCTGCAGACCTTGCTTTTCAATTGTGGTCCAAGGATCAAAGGATCAGGAGCAGCAGTCATCCGCCGATTGCTGTAAAATGGATGTCTGCCGGGGTTTAGCTGTAGTTGATTATAAGGTTGGGCAAGAAGGGAAGGTATGAACTTGGTATAGTGTTCCTCTTTGGAAATGGATGACACTGCTCGCATTTTTGTACACTCGTCTGAAAGCTACCTGGTTCGCTCTCTCAGCCATTTGGCTCGAGTTGATGCCATCGATGGCAGATTGTCTCTATTCAGATGCATGTCTAGGGGAGGACGCCTTTAGGACTCCCAGTTCAATTGGTGTTTCAAACGTGTCTTCAATTGATATATGCAGCAATTGGTGGTCAAAGTAGCCAGGCTCGTGGCCTATAAGAAGTAAACCAACAATTTCTGTCTGATTCTCCCATACCAGCTTCCTCTCGTTTGGTTTAACGACAACCTTTACACCTTATGCATGCAAATCCTTCCAGGTATCACCAAGGTCCCTGACGCCTGATTCTCCTAGCAATAAAGAAGGTCACGAAACCTCGAGTTTAAATGCAAGCAACGCAGAACTTTCCTCAATGACTCATGTGGAGGTGCAGAGCCGGGGAGTTGGTGCACGTTAAGATCCCTTCAAACATAAGTCTGTCGAGTCTCGTAGACTTGGACTGCAGATAATCTACCACTGCTACCAGGACCGTGTTGGCAGCTATATTGTAGGCTAAAGCAATAGGAAATCGCCGTATTCAGCTCCTCCAACCCGTCCTGAACTACCAGTGTCCACCATCTACAACAACAATCTGTGAGTGAGAAAAGAAGGAATACAAAATCAGCTTCTGGAGTGCATGATATAGCTACGCTTTGGCATCACTGATATGCCCTTGATTATATTCAGTTATACTAGTTCTAGCACATACGACCACAGGGTGTGGAAAATAGAGCTTCCCGTCCGCTCAGCCATGCTCTTAAGCCTCACGCGCTATGACCATGCTAAACAATAGAACTGGCTTGGCTCAATGGAGAAACGGTGATCGCCGCCCTACGTCGTGCGACTTCGGGTGAGAAGGGTGAGTATGCAATAAACAGGGCGAGAAGCGGAAACATGGTTCAATATCGTTGATCGCATGCACTTAAACTCAACCACCCAACCACGTGCTATTTGCATCCCTCATTCAATCCAATCTTCATGTGAACTGTATAATCTTCCTACATATTTCACGCACCCAAGAATAGCTCAATTTGCTTCGCGTAGATCTCCGGAACCTGGTAGAGATGGCCGTGGCCTGCGTCCGGGTAGAGATGCAGCTGCGCGTTACGTAGCTGCTGCAGTAAGATGTAGCTGTTGGAAGTTGGGGTCATGATGTCGGCTTTTCCATTGGTGACTAACACGGGCGTATCGACTTGCTTGAGCTTTTCGAAAAGCTCAGTGTCCGCCGCAAACTTTCCAATCGCGGCCTGCTGCGTTGCGGCACCAGCTTGGTCAAGGAACCCGCGCCGCTGTTCACCCTCGACCTGACGCTCCTTTGTTCTCTCGAACCACGCATGGCCGAGCGCACGACTCGTGGAAGACGGGTAGAAGAAGAGTTTCATCATGTCTTCTTCGGATGGCATGGCTCCGCCCGCAATTTCCATGATCTCAGGATCTCCAAAAACCACACCTTCCGTGTAACTTGACTGAGTCCCCGCGAGGATCAGCTTGTTCACTAGGCGAGGATGGCTAACAACGATGTATTGGGCAATCATGCCACCCAACGAGAAGCCGAGGATGTCGACTTTCGAGACGCCAATGCTGGAGAGAAAGTCCACGACCGTTAAGCCCATCGCTTCGAGGGTGTCTTGGACAGCGCCTTCACTGTGGCCAACACCAGCATTGTCGAACAGGATCACCTCACGATTTTCGGCAATGGTATTGATGAGCAATGGATCGATAAGGTCCATGGAACCGCGGAAATGAGTGAGGAAAATTAGGGGAACACCACCCAGTGTTCCGAAGCGTCGGTAGGCAAGTTTCACCCCCTTGACGGAGGCAAAGAGCGTTGGAGTAGTTTGAAAAGTCATTGAAAGGGGCTTGTTATGCTCTTTTCTTTTTCTCTTTAAGGGATGGAGCTCGTGTACGAGTAGAGGTTCAAATGACAGGAAGACTGGTGATCCAAATTTAGCGACTCTTGAAGGGTTTTATATACCAGGACTTGTACGCAGCATGCTTTCAAGCATTGCGCTGTGAGCACCCGCATCATTCGAATCAGCCTTTTCGGTGCCATATCCGTTAACTCCGTACATTTTCCTAGGAAAATAAAGCCTGGTCATCAATTGAGGCAGAAAACACTTGAGTGGTTAAATCCGCACCCGAGGTTCGGGGCGTTGAATAATCATGAATTAGTAATGAAAGACATCCTGGGTGGGTAACGTTGGTCTGTGGACTTTTCCCATAAACTTCGGACCCACTCTATGCAAGTTGGGCATGGGCTTGAAGCTTTTGGAAGTCTAAATGAACGTTCAGTAGTGAATAAAGATGTCAGGCCATACAAAGGCTTAAACCGCATTTGAGATTTCTTGAGGATTTGCCTTTGCTTAGAGACCTGTTTTGGGGGTCAGGGCCATCGGCCTCTTTTACCTATACTGGCTTCTCCCTTCCGCTCTGTTCTCCACCACCTGTACAATTAACTGCGTGTTACCCATAGCCTTTAGACCCAATGGACAAAAAATGGCATCCAAGCGTAATTGGATCACTATGTAGGTAGAGACTTGATAGCGACTCAGCGACCACCAAGAGCAAAGCTAAGTGAAAAGAACCAAAGCGAACTATCAGAACGAATTTCGCGGAACTCTTTGCGAGTGCGAAGAAATAGTACTATCTCTGGACTTTGTCCATGCAGATACGCTTTGACCACGGACCAACCCTACCCATTATGCGCGATGAGCCGTCGAGGACTCTCTGGAGCGAGAAGGAGGCCCGCGAGGAGCCATCGTTGCGGAGGTTTATAACTTTTGATGTCTTCTCAGCGAAGAAAATAGAGCAGTGTATTATTGAGTACAATCTAAGGATAAGATACCAGGCTGTCCAAAGATAAGACAACGGTAATCACGACTATGGAATTACAGGAACTAACAGAAGATATAGACGGTGACGGTGGTGGCCTCTCATCTTAGTAAGGCCCCTAAGGGTCACTTGCCAGCGTGCTGAGTTTGCCACGACAAATAGTGATCTTTCAGCAGTTGCTCCGCTGGACGGTATGAGAGCCCTAGCTCCCTGATACTCTTGCTGTTGTTGACCTTGTAGGAGATCCCGATGTTTCGTGACACCCATTTCATGGGCAGGCCAATGAAGGGTCCGGCGGCGAAGACGAGGAGTTTCGGAAGATTGCGCGTGGGCAACGATTCGGGCTTGTGATGGATTCCCCTCACGTAGTTTGCCATATCCAGCAAGCAAATGCTGCGGTCACTGGCGATGATGTACCTCCCCGTGGCAGAGGGACTTTTTCCTGCTCTGATGTGCGCCTCGGCTACATCCCGCACATCTGCCACCGGGTAGTGTAGCTCCGGAACTCCCGAGCGATTCTCGCCCTTGTACATAGCATCCAGCATGAACAGGCTACCGGATGCGGAGTCGGAGGTGAGTGACGGGCCGAGGACGAGGCCCGGGTTGATAACCACAAGGTCCCAGCGCTCCTGAGCGTCATAGATTTTCCAGGCCTCACGCTCAGCGACTAGCTTAGAGTAGCTATAAGGACTGTAGGTGGCAGTGCTTGTCGTATTCCAATAATCTTCAGACAAGGTCTTGTCCTTCATCTTGAGGATATCCCAACTATCACCGTACATGGCCGCGACTAGGGTAAGGCGTTTTGGATTAGGCATACGCTTAGAGAAACAGATCGGAAGTTCCACTTACTCGATGACGTTAAAACGACGCGTTTAACGCTCTCGGTCTTGTTCACAGACTGTAGAACATTATTCGTGCCTTGAAGAGCAGGCTCGACGCATTCTTTCATGCCGTTTTTGATTTGTTGTGGGACTAAGAACGGCGAGGCGACATGGTAGACAACCTCACAGCCCTCCATCGCTTGCAGGAAAGAGCCACCCTTCATCAAATCAGCCTCAAAGAGTTTCAGCCTGCCTGGATACGTCTGTTGCATATCAAGCAGGGGCTTGCACTTCGAAAGGTTCTTCAGGCTGCGGACGGTGGTGTTGACGAGATCACCCCTTTCGAGCAGACACTTTACCACATGAAGGGCAATGAAGCCGGAGCCTCCTGTAACAAGCGATTTTTGCATTGCCGCTGTCTTCAATTTGTCCACTCTCACTTCACAAAGCACCAGATCTTGGCTGCCGATGGATGTCCAGATATCGTTTGATCACTTTGATGGCTCCTCTTCTCACCGCGACGAAGCATCCTTTTATCGTCGCCAGGAGAGGAAGATCGCCGGAGATAAGCGGATGTAAGAAGATATTTAAATATTTGTAGTTCAGAGAGGTCTTCAGATTAGCGGCGTCAGCAGAACTTGAAGACTGAAAGATAGATCAGCCGGGAGGGTGCGCTACATGGCGATCTGGATTACAAAGGCCGGAGATAAAGTACGATTTGAGTAGAGCACGAGAAGTCCAAACTAGTTTGAGGCGTACGATATGGCAACACCCTACGGATCAATGAGCCTGTACGGCTTTCTATCACCATTCCCAGCCCTGGAATTGCCCCCAGGTGGGTCACCTAGGCTGGATGGAGCAATCTCCGAAGATATTTTGGTAATCCACTAAGCAAGCTTATCAAAATTGAGGCCTAACACAGTATATATGTGATTAGTGATCCAAGTGGAGTAATTCATAAGCGAGTGAGACACCCCAAAACGCTATATCAAATACCATAATTACAACTTCATATCTTGACAAGCATATCTCGGTATAACAATTTACATGATCCTGATAGCAAACCTACCTTAGCCCACTTCTACGGTATACGAAAATTATTTTCAGTAATGATCGTAACATACATATTCGTGTCTCAGCCGTCCGTCAAATTTACATTGTTCAATAATCAATCCACGTGGGGCGCGATCTAAAGTTTAACCTTAAAAGTGGGCCGAAAATGCATCATCTACAGTAAAGACCTGCACCACGCCACCACGTCATGCCTTACGGTGGCTTCGAAAGCATGTCGTTGGCAAGGTGAAGTAATTGTTGAATTGGGAAGTACGCCGAAACCCTAAGAAATCCGCCTCCGAGTAGTCATGATAGGCGCCGTTCCATCGATCACTCATCAGACACTGGGACGGTGAGTCTATTCATCCGAGACGGCGTTTATTCAACGGAGTTAAGGCTGGAGGAGAGTTTGACTTACTACTCACATTGACAGCATTTCACCATTCGCTACTTAAATGCAGTTGCCCTGGTCAGGTAGGCAGGCTGTTAATTAGAGATTCCTCAAACCTCAAGGTCTTGAGCATCATCAGTTTTTGACCTTCGAACGTCCGGTTCCCTTGCTCTCGTCATCGGCCCCTATAATGTCGGAAGGACTTGTTTTCGTTACTGGAGCCTCCGGGTTCATCGGTTGCGCTACAGCGCTCGAGGCTCTGAAGGCCGGGTATCGGCTTCGTCTGAGCGTCCGAAATGAAGTTCAGATCCCGAAGATCAGATCGGCCCTCTCGTCTTACTCGGATAATGTGGAGTTTATCGTTGTTGAAGACATTACCAAACCAGACGCCTTCGCCGGGCATCTAGTTGGAGTCGACTATGTTTTGCATATTGCTTCGCCTCTACCTAAGGGAACAATGAAGGATGACTACTTCCCTGGCGCTATCAATGGGACTACGGCTATTCTTTCCGAGGCGGCCAAGGTTGCGAGCATCAAGAGGGTCGTCATCACCTCTTCCATTGCATCTTTGGTGCCTCTCGGGGGTGCGCCTTCGGATGATCCAATCACCGAGCACAATGATAATTGGAACACTACTATCTCTGCTGATCTTCCGACTTTCGAAATCTCAGCAAATCCCCACCCGATGATTCTCTACCAGGCCAGCAAGCTGTTGGCACTCCAGGCAGCTGAATCCTTCGTCTCGACTTCTAGCCCGGGCTTTGACATGGTCACAATCCATCCCTCTTTGGTGTGTGGGCCGGATGTTCTCCAGTCCTCTCCGGCTGAAGTAGGTGGCAGTAATGGGGTGCTGTTCGGCGCAGTTATGACTGGGGGGGTTGTACCTGACCCTAGCGCTTTGACACTTGTACACATCAACGATGTCGCCGAAGCGCATGTTAAGGCATTGAAACCCAGCGTCTTGGCCGGCAGATACCTGGTCAGCTCCCCTGGTGGTGTTAGATGGTCTGATATTGTGGCCATTCTGAAGAAGAAGTTCCCGGGAGAAAACTGGAAGCTCAAGGAGGAGGCGGAAGGTCAAGGTTGGAACGTCGACACGACCAAGGCAGAGAAAGGCCTTGGTCTCAAGCCACGAGGATTGGACGAAATCGTCGGAGACACTGTCGAATTCCAACTGCGGTTGTTAAAGGACTCCAAAATCTAGGCACATGGTCGATATTGCTGGCCTGATGACACCGTGGGGAGACACTATCTGACATAGATACCATCGGATTTTTGTATTAGGATAGAGGGGATCATAAAGAACTGAATACATGTGCATTCTGGTTTCCGTTTTTACATCAATCTTAGCACGCATAAGTCTGTCGAGTCTCGTAGCCGTGGACTGCAGATAATCTACCACTGCTACCAGGACCGTGTTAGCGGGTATATTGTAGGACAAAGCAATAGGAAATCGCCTTATTCAGCTCCTCCGGCCGCTCCTGAACGACCCAGTGTCCAAGCTATACTGGGGATCAGTGAATGAGAAATGAAACAAAACATGTTCACCTTCCAGGGTGCATGATTTAGCCATTTATAGGTGCAGTGGTATTCTTATCATATTCAGTTCTCGTAATCCTAGCACATACGACCACAGGGTGTGGAAAACAGGGCTTCCCGTCCGCTCAGCCGTACTTAAGCCACACGCCGGCCGGTTAGTAGTTGGGTGGGTGACCACCAGCGAATCCCGGCTGTTGTATGTTTTTTTGATCTTTTTTTGATGTCTTTGTGAATTTATTAGTGGCTTGCGCTGTATACATCATGGCCAAGGATACTTGCCAATGGACAGGTTGGAAGTAGAACTCAGATAAATGCGTCTCACAATCTTGCCTTGGTTCCCTTCTGGACGTATGCATCCCAATCCACCTTCCTTCCTGACTGGAACTCGCGCACCCCGTGTGCGCCATCCCCATCTGGCCGCATCATTTCATAGAAGAGAGATTTGATCCCCTCTGCTTGTTGCTCCTTGCCTGCGTGGGCCCAAGCTAATTTCACTAGCTCCTTTGACATGCGAGATGCATCCGGCGAGACATGTCGCAAGCGCACCAACAAGGCGTCCAGCCGCTGGTGCAAGTCTTCCGCATTTTCTGCCATCTCTGCCACAAGTCCAAGAGAATGCAGCTGTTCAGGCTTAACTGGTCGAGCCGAAAGCATCGCCTCCCGCGCGAATGCCACCCCCCACTCACGGATCACATATTTGGAGATGGTTGCGGGACAAAGCCCCAATTTGCCTTCGCTCAGGGTCACTGTGGCAGACTTTACACAGAGTCGAATGTCACAAGCAAAGGCTAGTCCAACACCACCGCCAAAGGCTGGTCCATTCAGACAGGCAATGGTCACCTTCGGACACCTATCAATCACATCAAACAGCTCGGTCAAGCGCGTGAATTGCGCCTCACTGCTGGAGCCCCCTTGCGCCACGGGGGAGCTTCCCTTTCCCAGATCCATTCCGGTGCAGAAGAACTTCCCGCTGCCAGTGATGATAATGCGTGACACAGTTGGATCAGAACTGGCGTTAACTACGGCCGACTTGAGCTCTGCGATCATCGCAGCTGTCAATGCATTGCCATTCCGTGATCGGTTCAGCACAATTTTCAGATTGGCTCCGTTCCGATAAAGCTGGATTCCATTCGCATCAATGGCCAAGGTCCATCGTAATGTCGGGGATGATTGTCTTCTCGATTGGACCTTTGTCGGACGTGCAGTCTTGGCTGCCTTGCCGGCCAGGGCGACACCTGCTCGGCTCGAGTTCGACCCTGAGAGTTGTTTGGTGATCCAGACCCCCGTTTCCACTAAACTGGAGAGGTCAATGCCGGTCTCCACTCCGGCATCCTGGAACATATAGGCCACGTCTTCTGTGGCAACGTTCCCCTTCGCCCCGGGCGCAAAAGGACACCCTCCGAGGCCAGCGACACTGCTGTCGAAAACGCGGACTCCGCATGTATAGGCCTCCCATACGTTGGCCACCGCTTGGCCGTATGTATCATGAAAGTGTCCTGCTAAGCTGCTAATGGGGACGCCTGCGTCGGTTAAACATTGGATCAGGGTGCGGACCCTCGCTGGTGAACCCACTCCGAGCGTGTCACCCAGGCTGACCTCGTAGCAACCTGCGTCGAGAAGGGCCTGCACGCAGCGCAGCACAGCACCTGGGGGAGTTGGGCCATCATATGGGTCGGCAAAGATGCAGGACACATAGCTGGGGCGATCAGTCCGGTATGACATGTATCCATGTCGATATTGCTTACCCGCGAACCGCTAATCCAGCTTCGATGGCTTGAAATGCCACCTCCTTGGCTCTCTCGAGCCCTTGTTCCACCGTGCAATTGATGTTCGCTCGACTGAACCCTTCCGTGGCGCTGATGAAGACCGCAATCTCCTTCACACCCGACGAACGAGCAATTTCCAGGCCTTTGAGGTTCGGTACTAAGACTGGTAGACGCAATTTGGGATCCTTTGCCAAGTCTTGGACCGAGGGATGTTGAAGCAGGTCGCGACAGTCCGCAAGCTGAGGAATTCTTCTTGGTGATACGACAGAAGTTAGTTCGATGGTCCGCAGACCAGCCTTCTCCAGTCGATGAATCAATTCCAGCTTGGTCGCCGTCGGTATTGGAGTGGAGATGTTCTGCAGACCATCGCGGGGTCCTACCTCGACAATTCTCACTGCTGGAGAAGTGCTCGACATGGTGAATAGAAGGTCATATTTCATAAAGCGTAGTAAGTGCGCAGTTTCAGTTCTGGATGTACTGCAGGCATATCCTATATACTACGGCCTATCAAGATGATCGGATGGATGCTGTGACCGGACCGCTGTGGTCCCCCACGGACCGCGGACCGAGCCCGTCCGGCGAGAAGAAGAGGGTTATCATCCCCTTTTAGTACCTGGGGTAATAGTTTTACAGAGTATACGCTCGACAAACACTGGAGTTGTACCACTAATTCAGACAATAGTGCTTGTTTACAATCTGGCCCGTACACTGTTAAGCTCAACCAACCGGTTTCCTAAATCGCGCAGTATGTGCTTCTGGTGTTTTCCACTGCCGGTTTTGGGGAAATCGTCGCCGACGCCCGCATCGCCGATCCAGAAGATGTGCCGGGGCGCCTTATGACGACCCAGGGTCTGACTGACATACTGCCGAAGTTCATTGTGGCACGGTCTTGAGCCCTTCCGGATCGCCTTGAGGAAGCAACCGACGACTTCCCCATACCGTTCGTTCTTGATTCCCACCACACTGGCCTCGCTGATGGCGGGATGGGCCATCAGTTTCTCCTCGATTTCTCGGGGAAAGATATTTTCCCCACCTAGTGAGCGTAGTTAGCATTGATTATGACCGAAAAAGAGCGGTGTCAATCACCTCGAATGATAAGATCCTTGATGCGACCAGTGATGGAGGCGTATCCGTCGTCATCAATGACAGCCTCATCGCCTGTGTGCATCCAGCGAACCCCGTTCTCATCCGGCCGCATGACCTCCTTCGTCTTCTTTTCATTCCGCCAGTAACCCTTCTGTAATGCGAATCCACTGATACAGAGTTCTCCCCGCTCCCCTCGCGGCAGGATCCGGCCCTTGCGATTGACCACCTTGGCCGCCGTATGGGGGATGACTCTGCCCACTGTCGACGTCCGCTTCTCATCCGAGTCGTCCAACCCTGTGATAAAAGTGACGGGGCTCGTTTCCGTCATACCATATGCAATCAACATTCTCTCGACTCCCATTTCTTCGCGAAGCCGGTTCATCAGGGCCTGCGACACGCTTGATCCCGACGCTAGGCCCGTTCTCAGGCGTTGGGGCTTCTTGCCCAGTTGGGCCAGCACCTCCAGCTCGGCGATGTACATGGTAGGCACGCCTAAGATGACCGTCGCATCCTCCGCGAGTATTGCATTGACGGTCTTCTTGACGTCGAAAAAGTCCGACGCAAAGAAGATGCTACTGCCATGGCAGAATGAAGCCAGAAACCCTAGGACAAGTCCGAAGCAGTGGAACAATGGAGGTGAGCAGCAGATGACATCTTCTGGTCCAAGCCCCATCGCTTGGCCAACGAAACGGGCATTGTTGAGGAGGTTACTGAGAGTTGTCATGCGGCTAGAACTGATCATATGGGGGTGGATGGAACTTACGTATGAGTCAACATGGCAGCTTTCGGAGAGCCCGTGGTCCCTGCGGATCTTACATAAGTTTGCTAAAGATGCAGGAAGACAAGGTAAATCACATACCTGAAGTGAACTGTAGGTTGAGAACATCTTCGGCGGAAATCTTTCGGGAAATCTCTGCCTGTACTCTGAGGCTAGGTTGCGAATTGCGCGTAAAAGTGTCGTAGGATTGCATTTCCACCCCGGCCTGGCCATAGAGACCCTCACCGGTGAGCACTACTCGACGCAGCTCAGGGAGTTCCGGATTAGGAGACTGCTTTCCACGGAGGGCGTCCACATGGCCGGCGAGGCTTCGTGTTCCGATGGTAGAGCTGATGAAAACAAGTTTGCATGCTGACGAATGATCAGTCTTTGGGTGCACTAGGGCAGAAAAGGGGGTCTTGTGAAGACATACAGCTCTGACGAACAGCTCTTGTCAACTCCACAGGGGTGTAGGTATTGTTCAACACCACCACAGGGCAGCCAATGCGACCCCCACCGAGGAAGGCCTCAATATATTGGTAACAGTTGCCTGCCATAATGCCCACGCAGTCGCCCGGTTGCAAGCCCATGTCGATCATTGCTTGGGCTAGAACCCTACTCCTTTGCGCCAGTTGACTGTATGTCAGGCGAACAGACTGCCAGGGCACAACGACCGCCTCCCTTGCGCCATGGCGAGCTTCCTGCTCATCAATCAGCTCGCCCAGGGTCTTGTGCCAGAGAGCGGGCTCAGTAGCGCCGTGGACTACAGCTGGAGCGGGAGTCATAGTCACTTGGAGCTTCGAAAGGAAACTAGAAATGATTTAGGCACTTCCTTCAATTGGGACAAATCTAATATACACCATCTATAAGAGACCATCCCCTGCGTCCTGAGGGCGGGATTACCCCCCGGGGCGTCGGTCCGATGGGGCTGTGGGAATACCCCGATTGCAGCGGCAGTACTAAGTTTGCAGCCCACGACACTATCTCAGATATTTGATTTCTTCCTTCTCCTATCCGCTGGTGCCAGTCAGACAATTCGATCAACCCGTTCACTTTTTTGCTCTACTATGGCCATCGAGTCCTCGTTTCCACCCCTCACATCGAAACTCGACCTCTCGGGCCAACAATATCGGTCCAACCGGGAAACATGGAACAGTGTCCTTGAGAGATTTGAAGAGGCTTTGGGCCAAGTTTCTGTGGAAGGAAACGATGTTTCCCTAACGCGTCATCAGACAAGGGGTCAGCTGTTACGTATGTTTAAATCCTTCTGTGGAGTAGCACAAACCTGACAACATCGTCGAAGCCCGCGATCGCATTGCGCTTTTGTTAGACCAGGACTCGCCTTTTCTAGAGATTGGCGCCTTTGCGGGCTATAGGAATCCCGATTCCACACCTTGCGCCAACTTGATTGCTGGGATTGGGAACGTTAGTGGACGCCCTTGTATGCTCATGTCGCACATCCCAACCCAGAGCGGCGGTGCTTGGAACGAGATGACAGGTGTGTGTCCATATTCATCCAATCGACATGGCGAACCTACGGTTAAGTCAACTGTTTAGTCCTCAAAACGAATCGAATCATGGAGATCGCTTTCGAGAATGATTTGCCACTGATTTCCCTAGTGCAATCGGTAGAGCCTTTCCCTGTCTTTTAAATTGGCTCACAAATGCTCACGGATGACCCCAGGCCGGCGTTTTCCTCCCTCAACAATTTCGCGTCTTTCACAAGGGAGGCCAACTATTCCGAGATCTCGCGGTCCGCACACAGCACGGAAAACCGTCCTGCGCCATTGTCTTTGGCTCGTCCACGGCTGGAGGTGCATATCATCCTGCTCTGTCGGACTATACCATCTTCGTCGAGAACCAAGGGCAAGCCTTTCTGGCAGGGCCCCCCCTGGTGAAAATGGCCACTGGGGAGGTGATTGGGGCAGAAGAGCTGGGAGGAGCCAAGGTACATGCTATGACTACTGGCCTGGCTGATCAAATTGCTACTGATGAGTATGTAAAACATTACCCTTACAAGTGACCGGAGAGAAGGTTAATAGCAATCAATCAATGCAGACTCGATGCCATCCGCAAAGCACGAGAGTGGGTGGCCTCACTCCTCGTACCCTCTCCCAAAACCGCGCTGGACTGCATCGAGCCATTGGCCCCAAGGTATCCCGTTGAAGACCTTTTGAGCCTCGTCAACCCGGATATTCGCAAGCCATTCGATATGCGCGAAGTCCTGCTACGCCTGGTCGATGACTCGCGATTGTCGGAGTTCAAGCCTGAGTACGGTCGCAACATGATCACTGGATGGGCACACTTCTACGGTAAGCATCGAGGTCGGTCCTTTCATCTTGTGGATGCTGATACATTTTCACGCCAGGCTTTCCGGTGGGAATAGTGGCCAACCAGATGTCCGTCATCAATCCGACCGAAGCGGCCAAAGGAGCGCAATTCATTCGCATGTGCAACCAGCAGTAAGTCCTTATCCCTTTTACCGGCTCTGGGTCCACGTACTTAACGAGAGTCTATTTAATAGAAACACCCCAATCATCTTTCTTCACAACGTCACCGGGTTCATGGTTGGCGCCAAAGCGGAACATGCTGGTATCATCCGGTTAGGCGCTCAACTCGTCTCCGCCGTCAGCTGCTCGACCGTTCCCCATATCTCCATCATCATGGGTGCATCGTACGGAGCAGGCAACTACGCCATGTGCGGTCGCGCCTATCGCCCGCGGTTCTTGTTCACCTGGCCCAGCGGCCGGTGCAGTGTGATGGGGCCCGAGCAGCTTTCGGGGGTGATGGAATCGGTGCAGATGGCGAGCGCCAAGGCCAAGGGACAGGTCCTGTCGCCTGAGAAGCTGAAGAAGCAGGTGGAGAGGTTTCGGGATGCGGTGCAGACGGATGCAGAATGCTATTCGACCAGCTCGATGTTGATCGATGATGGGATTATTGACCCGCGGGATACCAGGGATGTGGTTGGGATGTGTCTGGAGGTGGTGACGATGAAGGGGGTGAAGGGGACTTCTACTCATAGGTTACTTGCGCGTATTTAGCTGATAACTAGGCCCACATTTTCTTTTTTGTGTTTTTGTTACCAGTGTAGCTAGGATGGATGCATGTTGCGTATGTTGTGGTGTCGACTCCCAATGAGAGATACATATTTCATATTATGGTTGATCTATCCAGAGTTTAAAATGGCTATGTTAGTCTTCCACAAAGATGTTAGATCAGCCCCCAATAATGAAGACTTCAACTAGAGACCTGAAAAACCAACAGCTGCTCTTCTCGACAGATCAGCCAAGAGGTCAGAGTCAGACTGTGGGAGCTGGCGGTCCGAACTGATCAACACCGCCGGACCCGGACTGCGGAGTGCGGACCGACGCGGGAAAGATTGACTCGTCTGCCAACCCTAATCATCGGATAGGCGTTGCGATGCGGAGCGTGGGATGTATTTCTTATGGAAACAGTAGTGCTCCGTGTATTCTCTAGAGTTTTTGCCTGGTCTGCAACGATCCAACAGCCACGAGCAACGGGTCACTCAACAACATGACTGTGCCTACTGAAGTGGTCGAGCATCATGCTTCCCCCGCGCGACGCCCTCTATATGTAGCTGTGCCTCCCCTCGGGCCCGATGGACGTCCAGTTATCCAACGAGTCCTGATTGCCAATCGGGGTGAGATCGCAGTCCGCATTATCCAAACATGTCGTAAGTTGAACATTGCGACTGTTGCAGTCTATGTGACCGAGTGAGCCTACCCTTGATAACGGCGGTGTATACCAAAACTGAACCAACCAAACAGAGATGCCACGTCGCGCCATATCCACGAAGCCGATGAAGCCATTTGTCTGGGCCAGATAGATGGCAGCACACGGAATCCGTTCCTCGACATCGACCTCCTCATCCAAACCGCGCTCCAGACTCAGACACAGGCCATTCATCCGGGATATGGCTATCTGAGTGAGAACGCCGAGTTTGCGACCCGCGTGCGCCAGGCCGGTCTGATTTTCATCGGGCCCAGCGCAAGTGCCATGTCATCGTTGGGCGACAAAAGGTCTGCCAAGGAATACCTGCAAAAGCATGCGCCCGACGTCCCCCTCATTCCCGGGTTCACCGGGTCCAGCCAGGTGGCAGATGAGCTGGCTGCGGCGGCGGCCGAGATCGGGTTCCCGGTAATCTTGAAGGCGTCTGCAGGTGGAGGCGGGAAAGGGATGCGGATCGTGCGGGAGGTAGCGCAGCTGAAGAATGAGCTGGAACGCGCGCAGTCGGAGGCACAGCGTGCGTTCGGATCCAGTGACTGTATCCTGGAGAAGTACGTCGAGTCTGCGAAGCACGTCGAGATTCAGATAGTTGGGGATAGCCATGGGGAGGTGGTGTCGTTCCTAGATCGGGATTGCTCCGTGCAGCGACGGCATCAGAAGGTCATCGAGGAGACACCGTGCCCGTTTCTCACCGAGCAGATGCGTCGAGATATGAGTGCCACGGCGGTGCGGATTGCGAAGCTGATCGGGTATGAGAATGCGGGTACGGTAGAGTTTGTGGTTGACGTGCAGACCCGGAAGTTCTATTTCCTGGAGGTCAATGCCCGGCTGCAGGTCGAGCATCCCATTACCGAAGAGCTGACCGGGTTCGACCTGGTTTCGCTGCAGTTGCTCGTGGCAGCTGGTGGGAGTCTGAAGAGCCTACCGGCGTTCACCCCACGAGGACATGCAATCGAGTGCCGCCTCTGTGCCGAAGATCCAAAGAACAACTTCTTCCCGGAGCATGGGAAAATCCATCTCTGGCGTCCTGCCGACGGAGTCCTAGGGCCCGGTCGGGATGTCCGCTATGAGACATCCATCCAGACCGGATCCGACGTCTCGATCTACTTCGACTCCATGATTGCGAAGATTGTCGTCTGGGCCCCCACCCGAGCACTGGCAATCGAGAAGATGAGCCAGGTCATGGCGCACACGGCCTGTGTCGGCGTCAAAACCAATCAACTCTTCCTGCAACGTTGCCTGCTGAACCCTGAATTCCGAAAGCCAACCTATACCACCTCGTTCATCCTCACCAATCTTGAGCAGTTGCTTCGATTCCCCGAAGCGCCCTTGCAAGACTGCCTGCCTATCATCCCGGCCTTGGCCATCCGCTACCTGTCTGAAGCCACAGCCGCCGGTCGACGGCCCTTTCAGCGAATCCGCAAACAATTCCGGAATCAGCATTGCGATCCTGTAAACATTCATTGCGATGTGGTCACCACAATGACTGGTCCACAAACTGGGTCATCGACAATGTGTATCTGGGAACCCCCAGCTGCCGGACAGTCGCCACACACTCAACGCGTGCGACTCATGCCCATCCCCGCGGACCCGCAGACGACACAGGAGAAAGGCAGTACCTCCACATCTCAATACAATGCCATCAGCAGTCTTCTTCGCAGTGGAGCCACGACAAAGCTAACGCCACAAAGTGTGCGGATCGAGTCCTGCCGACCGACAGCCACAACCGCGGACTGCACAATCCCTCCTCCGAATACATTCACCATGGAGGTATCCATTGACGGACGCAGAATCCTCAGTCATGTTGCCATTCCCTCGGCCGGTGCAGCTCCAGGAATCGTCGACCGCTCTCAGCGAATATACTGCCATTTTCCTTCGTTGGGCACATACGTGGAGTTTCAGCGGAACAGCCTGCTGTCCTTTGCGGAGGGTCTTGGGAAGGATGCCACGGTGAAAGAGGCGGAGAAACGCACCGTGACTGCGCCGATGCCGTGTAAAATTCTCTCCATTGAGACGAAGAGTGGGGATTTGGTCAAGGCTGGGCAGGCGGTCATGGTCATCGAGAGTATGAAGATGGAAGTGAGTATTTCAGTGGATGGGAGGTTTGAGACAGAATGGAAGAAGGGGGATGCAGTGGAGGAGGGGAAGGTCCTTTGTACGGTGGTATAGTTTTGCTTGGTTTGACTTGAGGATGTGTTGTAAATTTAATAAACTTAGGATATGTCTTTGAATCCAGAAGCACTTCATGTTTGTTATAGTGTAAAGAAACAAGCAGTGAAGTGGATAGAGAATGGTATATGACACTATTCACCATGTGAAAGGGAATATCCTTGCAAGAGGCTAAATCACAACTTACTCTGTGCCTTCCTGGCCATGGCCTTAATCTCCTGATTAACCGCCAGGTCGGACAGAATCTCTTCACTGCCCCCTCCCACGACCATGACTCGGACATCCCGACTGATCTGTTCAATACGCGCCCCCCGGCCGTTCTTTGAGTATCCCAGCCCTCCCAGAACCTGCTGAGCCTCGCGATTCACCATCTCGAGCGTCCTGCCAGCCAACACCTTCAAGTTGGCAAACAATCCTCCCATTGCGATATCCCTACCGTCCTTCCGCGCCATTTCGGACATGTAAACCAGCTGTTCCATCCAGGCATACGCCGAGTCGAGGCTGCGACCCATGGCGCTAAACTTGGACCGTATGACCTGATTCGCAATCAGCTTCTTCCCAAAGGTCTCGCGGCTGATTGCGTGGTTGTATGCGTCTTCAGCACAGACACGAGCCATGCGCAGCGAGGTACAAGCCAGCCACAGACGTTCGTGATTGAAATCTGCATTACTCTTTAGTCCCCAAACCAAGCATACATGTAGACACAGGAGACATACTGTTCATGATGATGGGAAAGCCGTGGTTTTCCTGCCCCAACAAGTTGGCCACCGGGACCTTGACCTGGTCGAACTCGATGTACGTTGAGCCTGCCAGGAGTCAGCATGTAGATCACAATCGGCAGAGGAACTGGACTGTACCGCTGGCCTCAACGCCTGAATTTCTAATCTTGCGACAAGTCACACCCGGCGCCTTCATGGGGATCACTAGGGCTGAAATCCCCTGAATCCCCTCCCCTCCCGTCCGAACAGCGGCAGTGCAGTAATCCGCAAAGATACCATTGGTAATCCACTTCTTCGCCCCATTCACGATATAGACATCTCCTTTCCGCTCAGCCGTCGTCGTAATTCCCGCAACATCAGACCCAGCTACAAAATCGAAAAAACACCATCAGATCATCATAAACATCACAGCCACACCTACTTTCTTTTATACAGACAAAACTCACCATCTGGTTCTGTCACCCCCAAACAGAACCTCGCCTTCCCGGTCAAAATATCAGGCAAGAACCGTCTTTTCTGCTCTGCATTCCCGAAGTTAATCACCGGCGGTCCACCGATCGAGTTTCCACAGCCCAACGCCCATACAATTCCCAGATATCCACACCGCGCTAGCTCGTCAATGACGATCAGATCGTGGAACCCGTCCCATTCGCGGGGATCAATATCCCCCGGGAGCCGCTGGCCATGGAGATAGTCCTTTGCAAGAGGAAAGGCCGCGACAGCGGTATATCCGAGCTCGGCGTGGCGGGTTTGCACCTTTTGTGCGACATGCAGGTCAGTATTCGGTCAGAGAAGTTAAAAAAGAAAAGGAAATTGTACTCACCTCGACAGGCACCGAGCCTTGTTGCTCCCACTCCTCGCAGAAGGGGGCAATGTGGGTGTCCACGTACTCACGGACTTCCCGTTGTAGGCGTCGGTGAGACGCGGTGTAGTAGGGGCTGTAGGGCCGGTTGAGCCAGAGCGGGTCGGCGAACGGGGTATTGGATGCAGTGGAGGACATGTTGTTAGCTGGGATCAGTCTTACGAGATGCTTGAGGCCATGGTCCATGTCCCTGCTCTAATACTAGGCTATTGAGTTATATGCAAATGTAGCTACAGCAGGAGGTTCGGGTCCGGGCCGCCCGCGGGAAGGGGTCCCTTGCGAACCTGAGGAAGGTGTATCAATGGACTAGTAGCTTGTAGATGGTCGAATAAACCGCGGTAGGCTGCGGATAAAGATCCATGCCTGTATCCTGCAACTGTACTTCGGACCGATATGCCAAGGCTCGTAGTCGGTCCGCTCGTCCGTCCGGTACGCCTGGGGTTTCCGTCACGACACCCGCATACCCCGCATTGATTGAACACATCTCCTTGCAACAGATGTTACGATGACTGGATATCAATAGTGAGAGTAATCTGAATGATGTTTTGTATTATATCGGTAACATTACAAGACTAGTCCCCGACCGGACACCAGCAACCGCTTGTTATACGACAACACCACATGCCTGAGAAAAAGCTCCGTCCTGCTCTCAAAAATAAGGATTAATTCAATGTCATCAAGGGAAAGGGATTTGATGACGTTCCCACCTTTCTTTGAGCATCATCATCAGCCCCTGCACCAAAAATCCCTTGACTATCTGAGGTGCTAGGCCTTTGTACAGCCTCCGTAGGCCCTCATACCGAATAATGAAGAGAAGTACTTCCGTAAACCCCCGGAAAGCTCGACCGTCTCGGCATGCAGGTGGCTTTGACTGCAGCATGGTCTTGGACACGATCAGTGGGTGAGTGACAACCGTGGCCGCGACTTTCGACAGAGCCCCGAGTACTGGCCGATTGTTAGTCCACCCTTTCAACAAAGAGACACTGGATATGGATACACACGAAAAGCATCCGCAAATCCCAGTGGTTTCCTGAAGCGGAGCAGGACCCCTCGCAGCCACTGGTAAAGACCATACGTGATCATAGGGTTGACCACGAGGATGAGGTTGACTTTCAACCCTCGCCACAGTCCCGTCCAGCCATCCTCACTCCGCACAATATCCTTGAGCACGCCCAAAATGGACTTCGCTTCATCTGCTCCCCGGCATGTCTGCTGCCTAGTAACGATGACCGCAATGGGGTTGGTGCAGATCTGGGCCATGGCCCCTCCCACCGCGCCCAGTAAGAGCTCTTTGACGATACCGTTTGAGTCTGGGATCTTGTAGGTTTCCAGGAAGTGTTGATACACGGTCCGTGCTTTGGTCGACCAGTAGAAGTAGGCGAAGTTCATGGAGGCGGTGCTGAGAATGGAACTACCTAGCCCACGATACAGGCCCGAGATGCCTTCTTCCTGCACCACATGGGAAACTGCGTCAATCACGTTATCATAGCTTGTAGGAATAGGTGGTGGGCTGCGTGATTCGTCCTCTTTGGGTTCGGTACACTTGGATTGACTCTGGACTTGCACCTGGAGTCTGCTTGACACTGTCGTACGTTTAGTAAAGGATGTTGGAACAGTGAAGATCGGAGGATCTCAGCGAGAGGGAGGTGAGGCTTACGTGTCAAGAGGGTATATAATGATGTTTGCTAGAATTGCTGCTGTGGTGCCAGAGGCAACCGCCTCCCACGGCGAGGATTGGTTATTGCTCGTCATGTTGATATGATCAATGTAACGGATGATGATGTGTGGGACGCAATAGGTGTGTTGGCATCATTTATCTCCAGAGAAGGGTGTGGGCACAATGAAGCGGCTCGGGAAAGGGGAAACGGTCCGGCGGACGGCCGTTCCGATCAAGGCAGGCAACACCCATGAGTGACACACAACTCATCTGGAAAATGTGTCAAATGAGTCCAGTCCTCAGCGTGCTACAACCCAAGTGAGTATTCTACTTCGTTAAGACGTAAAGCAGGCGACAGGCCACGAAACATATCTTCATGGCTTGTGTGCACCCTGGGGGATGCGGCGGCAAGAAAGTCCGACCCTAGAGCCCATGAGGTCGGCGAGGGCATGCTGGGCACATCCGAGCCGGATGCATTGGATGTCTTGCGTGGATTACTTCCCATGATAGAATAGTCGAGCATGGACCAGAATGTCTCCTCAGACATAGGATCTAGATCCCTACCAGTTGGATCGAGAACGCTGCCTAGGCTATGTTGCTGTGCGTGGAAGTCGCGCAGTCGCACCGACTATTCCAGAAAATTGGTTAATCAAAAGCGCCGCTGTCTGACAGAGTTTACATACCAAGTTGGCTGCATGAGTCCAGAAATTGGCTAATCGATCTAGGATATCCAACCACGTTGAAAGCACTCCAGCATATCGGAAGGACGATACAAGGCGATTTGAGATTCCCCGTGCGATGCGATCGAGAGAATACCACCCGCAATAGCAACACAATATGCATAGAAAGAGGATTCAACGAGACCTCCTGCGTCAGACACATTCCGGAGAAGATCCACCAGCTGTGTGGCATGATCGAGCCCGTTTTGGACTGCGCGGGTCACGAAGCTAGGAGGAACTTTGGAGCCAAAGGGCTTGAGACAGAGGCTGAGAACAAAGGGATGATTCAACAAGCAGTGACAGAGGTGGAAGAGCGTATGCGCAAAGACTCGGTGGCCAATCTCCTGATGGTCAATGATCCCCACCGTCCCAACACTGGCGGTTAACATATCGACCACTGACGTGTTGCCCACCTTTGCGTAGGACTCAAACAGTAGCAACGACGAATTGATGGCAGAGTGTTCCGACTTTGTGCCCCAAGGGGGAATCTCGTCGGAATGGCGGTTTGCATACACATACCTGGTGCAGCGCCCGAAGATTGATGCGAGCAGGATGACCAGAGCAAACGGACTAGGGATATCGGCAATTTCGGTGTTCCAGTCGAGAAGCTGAAGCAAGGTGTAGGTCTTCTTTGTCTCTCCCTGCCGGACGGTGCTTTCATCACATGGAAGCTGTATGTGACAATCTTGGTCCAGAATGACGAGCGGGCGGCTTCGTCCACATGAAATGAGTTTGTCGATCAGGTATACTGACCAGAACGCTCGTCGACGTTCCTCCTGTTCCGCGACAGGTAACCAGCCCTCGGGCTCTCCCATCAGGCCGATCCCTTGGGAGATGCGGGCTGCCAGGCCAATTTTGAGCCAGCCTGAATTGACTCGTCCCGCTAGGGATTACAAGAAAGAGGTTAGCAGCTCGTTCGGGCGTAAAGCCTAGTTTGACATGACACCCTACCGGTATAGTCGATCACTGCTAGCATATTCACCGTTTGCACCACATGGACGCCCATATTATCCTCCACGGTCAAGTGATCGGTCAGTACAGATAGCCAGGCTTCCCGGGCATACTCTTCTGATGCCTCGAGCGTTCTTCCTGCATAAAATTCATGTGTGGAGAAGCGGACGGCGGATGCCAGCACGGCTAGGATCAGGCATCGAGGCAAGGTGCCATTCTGTAGCCCTTGTCGAAAAGTCGTCTCCTGGAAGTTGCTATACGGCTGGTTGTGAACGTGAGTAAAATATGTGTCTATGACGGAGCTTAGGACAGATTGGGAAGGGGCTAGGAATGAATGATTTCCAGAGATAGCAGGCTGCGATGAAGAGATTTGCTGCTCGGGAGGTCCAAGGTTTATTAAGGATCTCGGATATACTATTAGCATACATAGAGATGGAGTCGACTAATCTTCTGGTCGGGGCCTACCTGGGTTGTTGTGGAGTCTGCCCAGTCAGCTCTGCCAAGCGCGACTCGATCAACGAGATGCGTTGCAATAGTTGGGTCTGCGAGATGGTCAGGTACAAAGCAACAAATGGAACCAGGCTTACAATCGTACATTCTCCGCGTTCGATGTCACGGGGGCATTCGGAGGGTTGTCGCCGACAGTGACGGAGTAAGGCTCATAGACACAGGTGTGCTTATTACGGCGGCAGTGAAAACAGATCGGACGCTCCCCGGAGCATTTTGTTTTCCTTCGCCTACACCATCGCTCAACCGCTCAGCTTTATTCAAGCTACGGAATTGGTCCACGTACCGGCAGTTGGCGCAAGCTTGTCGAATTCGTTTGAGATTACCCTTTTGCAGGGAGTCCATCAGAGGATTCATTCCAAGTCCGAAGATGGGGGCAAAGGGTAGACGGAACAAAGATAGACAGATAACAAGATGACTGGATAACTCGCTGATGGACAATGGACAATGGACAATGGCAAGTGGTGGGGTCAGTTAGCAGAATGGGCGTGGCTGAAGAGTTGGCCAGGAGATGGAGAATTGATTGCCAGGGGAAGGCGGAAAGACGGAGATCACAGGATTGGAATTGGAATCCATGCGGGGTGCCCGCGTTTCCTATGCGGGGAGTCCACAGATGCACTGATAGAGTTCACAATCACAGCTTAGCCCCAGGTGATATTAGCCATATTGATAGCACAGCACTTTCACCTACTATAAATCCCTGTTTCTGAATTTGCATACTGTAATTTGCTATTTTATGTCACCTGTCGCTTCTGTATTTATTAATCCATTGGTCGCTGGGCATAAAGTTAAGCTTACTTTATTTTATGCTGGTTTTATTCAACCTGGATCTGATTAACAATAGTAACAATACAGTCAATACTAGTTGGTTCGATGAATTCCAGCAGTGTTAATAGTGGCCCCAAGAGGATCGTTTACTGATCGGTACCACCAGGAGGGCTTCCTACGCTTTAGGAATCTTTATTGACAGATGCCAGGGAAGCCATGGCCTAACTAGTCAGATCTGGTAAGGTGTATCAATCCCGTATGAGGAGAAAAGAGGATTACCTGAGTGACGGGTGCTTACCCTCGTCACGTGCATGCAGATCGTGGGTTATCCGAATTTATATCTCATATACGGCAGGAATGTGGAGGAGTCTATCGAAAGTTTTGTAAATTTACTAGAGACACGATTGATTATATTATGTAACATGTTTGGGATGTGTGTTCAGGAGCAATAGGGTAAATACCGGCCACCTACTAAAGAGATGCCAAGGATTACTCAGAACTCAATCGGATACCCGAATACCCGCACTTCTCACTGAGCTGCGACCAACTATCAGCCACAAACCCCGTACACAACATGAGTTCTACTTCGGGATTGCAGAGCAGACGACCTACGCGATCTTCGCTGGCTTGTCTCCCTTGCCGCTCACGCCATTTGAAATGCGACGGCAAACGTCCGTGTTGCGCCCGCTGCACTGATGCGGGCAAGCAGTGCAGCTATGCTCCCTCACGGCGTGGTGGGCTGGACCGCGCAGCGCTGGCAGAGCGTCGCAAAAGACTCTCCGCGACAGATGGCCCTAGAAGCACTTCATCTGTTGACGACTCAAGTCCACAACGATTCACAACGATTGGACAGGGCCACGAACATGCTGTCCAACCCGCTGAGGTCGACTTCTCCCAGGACTCGGCCCTGCTCGATACGACCATAAATGGTAATGGCACATCAAACATTCCATTGACAGTAGCGAGCGTAGCTCGAATTATTAGCATCGAGGACGACGCCCTGGTCGATGCTTACTACAAGAACTTTCATAAATCTCATCCCTTCATTTTACCGCGGAAGCACCTCGCAAAAATGTATCAAGACCTGGGCAGACAGCCCGGGTTCACGCCACTTATTGCAGTTCTACGCTTAATCGGGGATATTTATACGTCAAAAGGTTGGTCAATACCGCTGCAGGAGTACATAGAAACCTGCTTTGCACAAGTATCCCCATCCGACCCAATCATGGTCCAATGTCGCCTTCTATATTCTATGGCTCTCTTCTGGTACGACTATAAGGCCGATGCCAAAAGGGAAATGGACCGTGCAACCAAGCTTGCCATTGATCTCCAAATGTTTCGCCAAGAGTTTGCAGCGTCGCACGGAGCCGATGACCCTGTGCTGAAGGAAAGCTGGAGGCGAACATGGTGGATGCTGTTCATCGTAGATGCGTACTACGCCGGTACTCTGGGGACGATGAACTTGGCGGTTGTGGATATCGCTGCTACTGTCGAGTTACCCTGTGAAGAGTCCGAGTACGAGTCTGGGGTTAGTATTAGCAACATCGCTTTCTCTAACCCGGTGTCTCGTATGTGACGAGCTGACTCGAGTACAGAATATTCCCGAGCCCAAAACCATTGAAGAGTTCAACTGCCGCGAATTCAGCCCTGAGGGCACCAAGTTTTCCTCCTTTGCGTACCTGATCGGCGCCGTACAATGTGCAGCATCCGCAATATCTGTGACACCGAAGACAGCCGTCAAAGAAGACTCAGCGCATGTAATCCAAGCTGCTGACTGCAGTCTAGATGGATGGCGACTTCTACTACCGACGGATTACAAGCAGGTCATGACAAGTACTGGGGAAATTGATGAGCTCATGTTCCAAGCTCACCTCCTAATTCACGTGTAAGTATCTCCTATCTATCTATCCTACTTGCACGCTACACGATCTCATAAACCTTTAGCGCAACTATCGGCCTGCACCGGCCCTTTTCAACCCTCAAATTCAATGCCATCGAGGACGTTTCCAGCTGTGCCCGAGAAGCACCCCTGGATACCCCTACCCCAGATCTTGTCAATGTACACACCGTCCGAGTCCTGCGGTCTGCAGAGGCACAAATCCGCCTCCTTGCCCTACCCGTGCACGAATTCTGCCACACCCCTTTTACCACCTGCATGGTGAGCGAGGGAACACTAGCGCTGCTCTCGGCCTGCAAATTCCTATTTAAGGGGAAAGATCTCGCAATCGCAAGAGATCAGATCCGGATGACGATCGGGTGTCTCAAGGTCCTTGGCGAGGTGTGGCCAAGAACAGCGAGAAATGTCCGCGAGCTACAGACGATTGGTCAGTATGTGCTTGGGGTTGGGTCTAGGGTGGAAAGCAATAGCGATGCGTCGAATTCCACCGAAGGTTTGCATGCTTTTAGTGGGGAAGGAAGTCTGAATTCTAGTACGGATGTGCTAAGCAGCGACACTGATATTCTTCCTTCTCTCAGCTCTATCCAGGATCTGTGTGGATGGTATGACCTTGGTGATCTGGCTGATCTCCCGTGGGGTATGGGCGATGGGCCGTAATATGTAATTTAATATTTTCGACTTCTACCGGTTGAAAGAGTATGAATGTTATGGAAACGGTTGTGTTGGGTACCGCGGATCAGTGAGCGCTACTGCCCGCAGCATTCTCTCGGTATAGAATGGTTGATAATGAATAAATACCCTTGCGACATGCCTTTCGCAATAGAGAAGGGCAACCTGATTTGGGCTACCTTGAATATCAAGACACTCTATCATTACCATGTCTTTCTATGAGGGATCTTATTTCGCTCTCGCTCATACCCGGATACCCGGGCCAGGTGAAGGTCGTGAAATACCGAAACAACGGCTTAATAGACATATTGTATGGTTCAAAGGACAAGGGAGAAATTGATAACTCCGCCATTGGCAATCGTTTTGGGCAACAGTTTTCTTGGATACCCTATCGACCAACGGTAGGCTATTAACAATAGGCTATTGCTATTGAGGGAGATTCCCTAGCCAGCAATTCTGGTAGGAGCCAAATAGCATTTACTCATGATCCACGAGAGCGTTTATTCTGCTTAAATATTTATTCTTCACTCGACCCCCTAACTCTTGTAATCATGCTAAATGTTTATATGCATCACGAATACCCACTTTCACTACTACGATCTACACTCAAACGCATTACTAAATCTACGAGAGCTCTCCCATTCCCCCCAAACCCTTCATATCAGGCTCGTCAGAAATGCAAGCCGTCCGCCTTCATCCCGGCCCCAACGGCTCAAAGCCCTACTCCCCCAGCAACCCAGCTCCACCATCTGCGTTAAAGCTGGAGAAGATCCCAATCCCCAAACCTTCCCGCCAAGGAGAAATCCTAATCAGAGTGAAAGCCACAACAGCCATCCGCGATGCATTAACATGGCCCGAAACATACGCGACCGAATTTACGATCCCAGGCCACGACTTCTCCGGGATAGTAGAAGACGTCTTTGTCAACCCGGATAGCACCACCACCAGCCAATTCAAAAGCGGCGATGAAGTCTTCGGAATGACACATGCCGATCGAGGGTCAACATGGGCTGAATACACGATCGTGCATGAGGACGAGGCCACACTGAAGCCCGGAAACCTGACGTGGGAGGAGGCTGCTTGTCTACCGCTCAGCGGGTTGACGGCTTTTCAGGCTCTGTTTGAACATGCGGGACTCCCTTTTCCGGATGCCGTTGGGGGAGAAGAGATGGCTGGGAAACGGGTGTTGATTACCGGGAGTTCGGGTGGTGTGGGTATTTATCTGGTTCAGCTGGCTGCGATTGCGGGTCTGCAGGTTGTGGCTGCGTCTAGCTCTACCGAGCGCAATGGAGAGTTTCTTAGAGGGCTGGGGGCTGGTGTGGTGGTAGAGTACTCTGCGTTGGGGGAGAATGTGGAAGGGTCGTTTGACCTCATTGTCGATACTGTTGGGGGTGAGATTCTCCGAAGATGTTGGTCTTGGATATCGAGGTATGGGACATTGATATCGGTTGATTCGGCAAGTTTTGATTTTGTGAATGAACATAGAAAATGTGGGTTTTATAAGGGGAAGGAGGATGTGAAGGCTTTGTTTTTTATTGTTAGGAGTGATGCTGAAGCTCTGGGGAAATTGGCGACCTTGGCGGACTTGGGCCGGTTGAAGCTGTTTGTGCGGCAAAAGTTTGAGCTATCACAGGCTCAGGAAGCGTATGAACAGGCTAGTTCAAAGGCTTCTGGCTACGGCAAGGTTGTTATTCGGATATAGGGATACCTATCGCTGCATCTTTCGTCTGGTCCCTAGATCTTAGGCAGGTCAAAACAAACAAGGACAGAAAATTACGTTCAAAGTCAAAGAACATAGTTTGAGTTAAGCTCTCCACGCAAAAGTAGCTAGTCTTTCCGTGTTCTTGGACGTACACTGGTCTCTACCTCACCGATAGCTGTGGTGGTAATACCATGCACATCAGCCGTGTGTAAGGACATGACATGCGATCAACTGTTGACTTTCCCGAAATATTTTACTACACTTTATAGGTCTATCATTTTGTACCTAGACTTTCTCGGTGTTCAATTTACCGATACTCCTCATCGATCTGGATCAGCGCTGCCACCCCATCACGGTCATACACATCCGAGTCTAGGACCATGGTCACCATCAGGGCGGCCGGCTCAGTCGCACTAGCGTTGTCGCTGATGCGGTGATGGCAACCCGGAGCTTCATACCAGGTGCCTCCCGCCTCGATAACCCTCATCGGGTCGTTGTTCATCTTGTTGAGCACCGTGCCGCTGAGGACATAGGCAGAGACCGAGGCGCCGCCATGCCGGTGGGGTGGGGTCGTTCCGTTGGGGGGGAATTCCACACGTAACCCAACAATTGTCTTGCCGGGACAGTTGACGAGCTTGTAGGCGTAGACTATGCTAAGGGCTGACTTGGGCCGGCTGTGCGAGTTGGTTTGAGTTGATGAGATTGGTGTGTAGAAGATGATGCTTACCTCGGGTCATAGGTTGGTTCTTGCATTTTGGTAATTGATGATTGATGGACTTTGCAGGGTTCTTTGGATCTTGCTTTGGACTTATTGCTTTCTTGATCGATATTGAGCCAAGAGGCTGGTGATATTTATACCTTGCTGGCTGGCTATTCTGACGTAGTCAGACTAGCATGTTTGTCGGGTGCCTAAACTTAAAGTTCTAAATACGGATATCCGATCATATGAGCGCGAGTCGTGGCTCATGTGCGTATTTATCGTATTTATTGAGTGTCTACTATGCTTATGTTCGTTCCATGGCCGAATCGGATCGGGCATGCCGCATGCGGGTTCACTTCGGGTATCCGACATGAATGGATAGCCTATCCGGGTACTACCTTAAGTGAACACCGACCAACCGTCAATCAGCTCACTCCAGCAACAGCCGTGAAAAGAGCTCTTCTTGGACACCGGCTGCAGTCGTCAGAAGCTGGATCTACCGTATAATGATTGGACTGATAAGTAGGACGGTCACTGGTATTCAGATTGCAAATACAATACTCGCACAGTTTTGTAAATTATTCGCAGTAGTTGCAACTCGTACATTACTCTAATTAGTTCTGCAGGTTCGTACCTTAGTCTTCTGTGTTTTATTCATATATGTATCACATATGTATATATCTCTCACTCTATACACACCACGACCAGCACTAGTTTTAAAAGCCTTCATCTATAGTAACATTGCATAAGATGATCTATCTATTCGACCACCACATATATATCACCCAATAGCATGGGAACCCTCATTGTTTTGCCTTAAGCAGGGAAAATTAGCGAAAAGCAGGATAGTCATTCGATCCTGATATAAGCTTAAGCTCTTCCTCCCGATCACATTGCAATCCTCCGGAGGACAATCATGAAATTCCAAACGCTGCAATCTATTAAGACGCTAAAGCTCCCCACTACACCTTGACCAGGTCCAATAGTCGTTGGTGTCGCTTGGAGGCTGAAACTGGTGTGTATCGTAGTCTCCTGAGTATGGGCTGCGCTGCTCATGCTGCGACACATCGAGGACGTGTTCTCTTTTTGTGGCGCAGAGTCTGCGGATTGAACTTCGCCGTCGCTGTTCGGACCGTCGACGACTCAGCAGCGCACAGAGTGGTGAGGATCTTTTGCAGGCGCGTCGGCTGCGGTGGGGAAACGTGCCGGTTTTTCTTGAACAAGACCTCCAAAGAAGAGCATTGATTTGCCAGACATAACTAATATCTCCATCGACACTCTTCAGTCGCACTTGGGATGACTTGACTTGAAATCTGAATGTATTGTCTCTGTTTTTAGCAAATTGTATTGGAAGAGTAGCATAGACTCATACTGATGTCTTTGGAGAGCCAACAGCGATAAACTGACCTCTAATAAATTCGCTCTTCAGTGTGTGAGACATGTGTGTGTTCCGCATCTAACACTGAACCTGTACTTTCCGCTTCAGAATAGGCAAATCATGACTTTTGGGAAGCAAAGGCAGGGTGGTTAGAGCAGCCTGCATCTCTGGGGTACTGCTGCATGTTCTCAGCAGATTGGCATTGTTTGTATTTGAAGAACTATCATATTTCCTCTTCTGCGGGCTGTACTATGGAGTATATTGTTCAATATGAGTCTATTTCCATGTCCAGATAGGGCTTTCTAATACGTTGGAACATCTGTACCAAAAGGCTGCGTTTGCTATTGGAGCATTCTGGCTTAAAGAGATATTATACAATCTTTAGATTGAACTAGGCAGGCAAATATAGGAGTAGGCCAGGCTTATCTGAGCATTTTCCAAAATGGGAAAGACTGTGCTGGCTATGTGCTAGTAAAGCTTACAGCATACTCAGGAGGGTTGGGGTGCTTATATGGGCGTTTGATGCATTTCCATTGGTACCACTCAACAACTGGTCTTCTCAAGTGTTAAGGACGAAAGGATGACCCAGTGTCGAAAGTACAACTCAATCAATACAAAAGGACGGAAGAGGAGACTCATGATTTGTAAGGAACCACACTCCCTCCTCGCGTTCTTCCTCGAAGCATTTGAAGCATACGGGCTGACAGCCGAAGACCGCAATACTATGGCCCTGACCCTGCTGAGAGAGAATACTAACAGCGGCCAAACGAGCGGCCCAGTTAGCATGGGCTCGAAAGACGCCAACCCCTTCCGGCACATCGAGTAGCTCATCCCAAGAATCGATAGAGAAATAGTCGTAGTTTGAGTCATGAGCGTTGCGTTCATGCTTGCCACACACATTCGCGACACGCGGCAGTTGTTCAAAATCTATGCACATAATGTCCAGGTCGGCGACCCATCTGCCTCGGTCAAGGACTGAGATGACCGATTCCACCACCATCACTTCCTGGTCAATTGTTCTCTCATCCCCTGGATTGAGCGGCAATTTCCAATCTGTGAATGAGAGGTGCAGAGAGGTACCAGTGAAATTGTCCTCGCGTTGAAAGTCATACGGATCATGAGCGACCACGTTGAAGGCGTCGCTGGGCTTTCGTATCCTGGGTTCCTGCGGCGCGACCAAGAGGGTGAGACCTGGGTGCCCGATATTGCCCAGGATACGCCGAATATCGTGCGAGGCAGGCCGATCGAATGGATCGGAGAGGACAACTGCGGCCACAAAGATGGAGTCTTCCGAGCACAGTGCGAGAGCGGTGCCAATGTCTTCAGGGTCGAGATCGATTAGACCCGTTTCAAATCGGGCAACGCAGGAGAATGCATTGGCGCGGTCCAAATCAGGAAGCGCGGCCGGGAGAAAGTTAGGAGCTGTGCATTGGATCAGGGCGACGGGGAGCTTGGAGATTGTGAGTGGAGACCACAATGGGTAAGGGAGCCAGGATGCCTCATAGAGTGGCTGTGATAAGATCTTGAGAGAAACCGTTGCGTCGCCCAGATTCTCATACACTTTCGCAGCCATGCTGAATGCATGGAGGGAGCTGCAGAAATTGATGGGCAGGAAAGAATATGCTCTCACCATGGACATGCCCGGTGCCCTTCTCTTATATTCTGAATCTTCCTTTGCCCATGACCACGGACCGCGGGACTTCGGGGGTTCCTCCACGGCAATCAAGGAAAGATAATCAGCTAGCATGCAAGGGTCTATATTTGCGTTTCCGAATTCCTGTATTTTACTGGCCGGGCTCAGCAGTCCTTTTGCCGCTGAGACCGCCGTGTCATGGAGTTCCATATAGTACTGCTCCCGGCCCGATTCTTTGACATAGAGTCCTAGTCTCCAGTCGCCGTATATTAGGATGTATTTAGTCCATTGCCTGCTGCATTCATCCAAGAAATTACGGCCAGTTGCCGCTGACGGATCGAAGACTGGGAAATCTGGAACCTGAACCTCTACACTCATGTTGGGCGTCTTCTGACAGATGGGCTGGCTGGTCGTAATTACGGAGCAGTTTTCACCCTGTTCAATACACTTGGACATCAAGCTTTTCAGGCAGATCGGCTCGTTGCTGAATCCTTGATTGTGCGACCTATGACCTCGTTAATAGAATAGAGGACAGACGGAATATTCCATCTACCTTTTCACAAAATGTCTGGAGTGGCGCTTCTCCGAAGAGAGAAAGTGACCGTCCAGGTCCCTTTTCCTATTTTGTACGGTATGAGCCACAGCGGAGGCGACCTCCCATTGCTGGACCATTTTAGGATCGGTGCATTCAGACGCTCCAAGGGCGTAGCATATCACCGCATCTTCCGGCCCCAGTCTCAACTCCACCGCCAGTTGTCGCAGATAGGCTATTGCGCAATCCCGATCGTTGTGCTGTGACAGAGCCGCCAGTGTCCGGGGATTGCAGATTCCAAAATAGGGAATCAGGAATTCGGACCGATCCAGCAGGAAGGATTTACCTCTTCGGTGACCATATTGAACGAGCTGCGTAGTGGTCTGTTTCATCAGCCCTTCACTGTGAAGCAGATCCTGGGCAGCATCAACGAGATGTTTGAGCCATTGAAACGGACTGCGAGCGTCCGAGGCCAATTCTCCAAGGATAGACCAGATATCTAGGAGCCATTGGGCGACTAGGTCAAACTCACGAGGGCCCATCTTCCACTCACGGCACAGGCTTCCGAGGAGCACCAGTTTGAATTGACGAAAGGTGACGCGGGTGAAGTCCGGCTTACTGCGAGCCACCACTGGTTCTCCATAGTATTTCAGATGGGAAAGCGTCAGAGACCATTTCAGGCCCCCCTCAAGGTTCGGGTCCGGTGCCTCTTCGCTATTGATAGTTCCCGTCCCTCCTGGGGGGAACAGTTGGTCGCGAAATTTCACATGCGTTGTCTTGTTCCCCAGCAGGATCAAATCGGGAAATAGATGCCACGAGGAGAAAGCCAAGAGGAGGGACCCATTCGAAATCATGATGGGTGTGCCGCCCAACAGCGCTTCCAGTCCTAGCATGGTTTGCTGCCAGGTGCTAAGCACGCTGGCATATGTGGAGGTATTTGCAGGCACGGGGAGGGTCAGATTTCTCTGGATCAGGTTTAATTGCGCAGACTCGAATTGCTTTGCTCGATCTGCACTGCGCAGCCAGGACCTAGCACTATTGTCCCATCGGGCCAGATCATCGCGCGAGATTTCTTGCCGCGCCGCGAAGAGAGTCGCTGCGCTCACGATCCTATTATCTGCATACGTCTGTTCAATCTCCTGTTTCCTCTGCTTGATGAGTTCGACCCAGATGGCAGTGGCCTGTTTTGCGTCCCACGCGCGGGCCAGCAGGCACGACAACAGGTAGACACCGATGGACGCCACTCCTGACGTCGCAGCCGCCCAGAGCGTGGTTCCATCTGCCCCTACATATGGCTCAAATGGACCGTCGATTCCCGACCCAGAAGGACTGATCCCTGGGGTTTGGACCACCTGGGAGACCCTGGTGCCAAATGACTCGATCAGTCTGGGAGAGTCTGGTATGAGATCCTCGAATAGAGCACCTAGCCGGCGCGCGGTTCGATGAGGCCGACCTTCTTCGGCGTCCTGTCGACGACGTCGGGATAAAGCTGATCCCAACGGTCCAAACTCTTTGGGTGCCTCGAATTTCAGAAGCGTAAAATCGAAATTGATGGCGGCTAGCTGGATATTATTTTCATTTGTCGCGGAGAATATCGAGTTTGTCAATTTGCCTAATGCTGACATGACTGTTTTCTCAGTGTGCTTAGTGTGCGCAAAGGAACAAGGATAATCACTAAAATGTCTGTTGTACGTTCACGCATTGTTTGCAAGACAACTGCAAATATATACCTTGACTAGATGTTTAGCCTTGCCATGCCGTGTATCAGAGGAATCGCAAGGCTGAATGCAATCATACGTATCTAGAAGTGTGGCAGGCTCTGATTAGCTTACTAGAAATTGGCGGCTGTCACATGCGAGTCTCAGCAAGGCTAAGGCAACATGTATGATGTGATAAGGCTACGCATCTGTCACTTAAGTGAATGTGTCCCCGGACTCTCTAGTGTGCCACGGTACTTTACCTCATCATTTGAGTCCAGAGGACCGCCTTCCGAACCTCAGGAGTTCTACGTATGGAGGGTCTTTGGCATAGATCAGCCAGGAATCTAGAAGGTTACAAGAATTCGCAGTACTCCCGATGCTAGAGCTAGTGTAAAAGAATATATGGCGCTTGTAACAGAAATTATGCTATCGAAGGGAGCTATCTAGGAGGCGAGAAAGAAACGAGACGAAGCGAGAATGTATCTATTCACCATAGTTTAGGGATAATAGGTAAATATAAGGTACAGGATCAGCTATTACCCAATATACAACTTCACTATTCGAAGGAAAAAACGTGTTGTCGTTCAGTCAGAAAACTACTTACAATTCCATTAATTCGAATTCTGTAATCAGCTATGAAGGCGTTACCACATGCCTCTATTACGCATAAGGTGTGCCTCTAAGGTGTACCTACCCTCCTTGTCCTCGGCATCTTTGAAACTAAGCCTATTTTATGCCCAAAAGTATTGAAAATTGGAATAATCTTGGATGAGATGTCCTCACCGAACAAGTCTCCATATAACTATCAGCTACTTACAATATCGACACTTGATCACCCTGCATCCCCCATCAGTCATACCCATTGCAACACAACAACACCACATCGCGTCTGTTAGTAAGACAAGCTAAACTGCCACAGCGAAGCCCGCCTTTGGTGGTTCTCAGAGTTTCCAGGGCCGCAAGGGGTCCCGAAGGCCCCCTCATACAGGGCCAGCAGCGGACTGCAACTGGCATGGAACGCCAACAAGGACGCTAAGTTCTACTTAGCAAGCATTCTGGCCTTGTCCTGGAAAGCTATCCAAGCCATCGGGCAGTCAGATGCCAGTCCCGCGTGAGGAGGCCTTTAGACACCACTACAGTAAGTAACAGATACCAAGTCAGGCAATCTCATCTAGTTGCTTCATTCACTCGTAGGGATAAATTCACACTGGCCATCCCAGGCCTAGGAGAGCTATGACAGCTCTAAGGATGGCTTTAATAGTCTCCAGCGGACAGCTACAATGGCAAGAATGCAACTATGGCCGGGTCTGTGATCAGGCTTGTATGATAGGTCCAGCTGTCCAGGGAAATAAACTCCTGATTTATAGTACATACTATACCATAGGCAAATTATCGCATCTTTCTACTGCTTTACTACTAAATTGACTAATTAATTTAGAGTTCCAGAGGGTGAGTCCTAGATGGTCTATCAAAGTCCTGTAGTAGTGGATATCTGAGAAAATCATCTCTGTGAGTGCCTGCTATCCTCCTTTTGCTTTGTGTATGCTGTTTTGCATGGCGAATTTTATGCTTGACTAATGCTAAAAGAAAAGACTAAACTAACAAACATTATCTGTAATCCCAGTTGTAGCTATTGCACCTTTGTTTAGGATCGTCGACATAGGGGTACGGACTATCGATACCGAGTAGAGTTCGGGCTAATAATAGCACGGAGTTAACCAGAATATACCTATCATTTCCATCATGCTAGAAACGGTCGTCTAGACACCTTTTTGGCGTAGTCGTAAAATGGCTGACACGCGGTTTTACAACGGACTGAATGTACAAAACCGGCCAAAATAAATTTCCTCTTGCGCGTCACGTAGCGCGTGTTTGGCATTGATCACATCTATAGCTACTTATGGGTGCAGGGGTCAACAAGTACGTAAACAACACTCGATGGAGCAGAACAACAATTCTAATGTCTGGCAATAGACAAGTGCTCGCATTGATGTACAGTTCCCCCTGAATCATCTTGGGGGGTGTCAGACCAGCAGGCCGATTGCCGCCGTTGTTTAGCGAGGATCCTTTTGACGAGACGAATTGCCTCTCGAATCCATAACTTGAGAACCCACCAATTCGAGTCCAACACAACAAGAACCGAGTATTTCCGCACAAAAAGACGAAAAGATCTGACCAGAAAGCAAGATGGGGTTGAGCAGTGAACAACTGGTTGAACAGGCACGCTGTAGGGACGCAGAGTTCCCCCAACTCCATGGCGGTGGATCGACGGACCAGGGTTGCCTGTACAATGGGAAGCATCTAACCGAGTAGACATGGACGGGATGGCCAGGCGGTGGAAGTTTGTGGACGCCGTCTGGGACTACGATGTATGGGGATATCCGCCCGCGTCCACGCGCTTATCGGATGCGGTTGTCTTCAAGCTTCTCCTCAAGAAAATTGCCAAGGTTCGCTCCGAGAATTGGCCATTTGACTTCAACAGCAGAGGCCAAATGAGGTTCGAGCACGAACCGCAGGGTCCAGCGGTGTGGATTGAGCGCAAGGGCCGATACTACTATCCCGAAATTGGTGGGCGATATGCCCTGGGCGGGGAAATAGCAAGAATGATGGATTCTTGGTTCATTGAGCCACCATCGTATGATACCAGGAGGGATTCGATTTACTTTGGGCGTGTCGAGGTGCCCAGCAGGTGCCCAGCTGGGTAAAGGACCAAGGCGCCATCATCGTCCCGTCGCGGGGTGTTACGGGTCTGACATTCGATGATGAGGACCGCGTCTCCTGGGATGGCATGTCGGGGACTCCGGTTATTTGGACCAAGGAAGTGAGCCTTGAATGCCCTACCAGCCTTACGCAAAACACTGTTTTCACTGAGGTGGAAACCGAAAGTGGCCAAGTTGCGATCCTAGTCGCTTATGGTCCAGATAAGGAACCAGAGGACGCTCATGACTCCAAAAAGATAATCCACGTGAAAAAGGAGGAGGTTAAAAGGGAGGCCGTGAAAAAAGAGGTTGTGAAAAAAGAGGTTGTGAAAAAAGAGAGAATTGCCATCAAGTCAGAGGCGGTAAATGGAAGCCAGAGACTTCACCTTCTGCGTACGCCCAAGAGGAAACCAGAGTCCCAGGTCAACAGTCGCAGCAAACGTGGCAAAGCCACGTCGAGTGCTTTTAAAAGAGAAGACATTCCGATCAAGTCAGAGGCGGTAAATGGAACCTCCGAACTTGACCTCAAGAATGAACCTGATGCCAAATCACCTAGCACCACGCCTCAGCAACAGTCTTCAGCACACAACAAGACTCCCCGTATACTCAAGAGGGAACCAGAGTCCCACATCGTCACCGGTCACAGCAAACGTGGCAGAACCAGGTCAAGTGCCTTGACCCAGCGCAGCAAGACTGAATCATGGGTGGAAATGGCTTCCACGATGATCCGCCAGGCAGTCTCTGCGGACAGGGAACATCAGGCGCTGATTCGAAGTATTCGCGAGGACGTCAAATCTCTTCAATCCAGAGTTGATGCTTTGAAGGCGTCAGCACCGCTGCCTAGAGCTCTAGAGGATGTCCGGAAACTCATGGCTGAGCACGAAGACGACGTGCTGGGGACAGAGCAGATCGCGAGAACGATGCAAACCATCCTGCAGCAGCTCCCTTCTTGATTTCCATGAGATATCCCTGCAGTCCATGAATATGTTGATAGCAGGCGCGAGTATGTCACCTTCTTGACCTACTCTTCAGAGGCCTGGACGGGGACGATCAGCCAAAGTTCAAACATATGCACAAAACCCATCATCGGACCAAAGGAAGTATGGATTTGATACACCCTGAAGAATAGCCAAATAGTACTGTATTCTAGTGTATGTATCCCTGTTGGTTTGCAGCTCGGCAGATAGCAACAACCTGTAAAGGAGAGAGAACTCGTACTTTGATTAGGAGACTGATGCAAATGAGCAAACAAATACTAGAAGTAAGCAAAGGGGAAGCAAGTACAGAGCTCAGTCATGTTGTTTACTGTCAGTGATTCGTTCGGACACAGCCAGCACAAATGTATCCAGTTAGTACAAGACAACGATGTGATAGACCCCTTTAGACACATAGGACGCATAGGACGCATTCTCATCATCAGTATCTATGACACATTTAACCTCATCGCCAGACATGGTATGTCAGGCAGCATTTTCCCAGAGCTGATGGCTTGAGGAGAAGCAGGTAAAGAGATAGAACCTTGGGTCCGATTCTGTCAATGAATTGGGGTTTTGGTACAGCGTAGTGAAGTGGAGAACATGGCTGGGACATCAAGCTGGAGACCCTGGCTTACTGCAAGGTACAGCAGAGTGTTAAGCTCATATGAACAAATAAGGTGAAACCGCCCAAGAAATCCTCGATGGTCTAACGGTCATGATTTCCGCTTGTCACTCCAAGGAGAACGAGCGCGGGAGACCAGGGTTCGACTCCCTGTCGGGGAGATTTCTTTTTCATTAATACTTTTTTTTCACCCTCATTATTTCTATTGGAGTCATTATGTTCTGATTCCCTTAGTATTTTATTTCGCGCTTCCAAGTGGGTAATTGCATCTTCCATCAAGGATTTGTTTGTTTGAATGCGAAAAGGCAACATGCAAAGATATATCTCGCTACTCCGCTATATAAATCTATAGATAAACCGCATTCCAGATCTCCGACAACCTTCCATCCCAAGTTGTGAAATCGTCTACTCGCACCAGCGAATACCCTGAATCTTCCAATTGACGCCCATTCTTCGCCTCCCATCGCCTCCCAGCAGCGGAAAAGTCGTCAAACCAGCTATCTTGGAGCCCAATCTCGAGTTTCTCCCACTGTCGGGAAGACGCCAGCTCCGACCAGGGGCGAATCCAGGCTTCATCTAGCTCTTCTGGAACGGTTCCAGCTCGCGGGGTACAGCTTTTGTTCAAAATATGGATAACCAAGCGCAAGCGCCTGACGCCAACGTACGCTAATCGCAATGTCCGGAAGAGTGTCTGGTATGTCTCCCACTCCTGGTCGGACATTTTTGACGGTGTAGTTGCCTTTGCGACGTGCAGAATGTCTAGCGAAGCGATGCGCGATAAGTGTGACGGCGCAATCATTTTCGGCAATCGGCATAACTTGACCGATGAGGAAATGAGGAATATATTCGTGCTGTAGAGAAGTGGAAGTGCTTCTAGGTATCTGGCCCACAGTCAGCTCGATTCGCCGATTGTAGAACATTCTCGCTCACGCTTTTCGACACACTCGCAGCCACGCCACGCCTTTCAGCTTGTGCCGCGATAACTGTCGTCGTCCAATCCGCTTCGGATCCTCGAGATCATTCATACGGCACATGTCTCCAGGGTTTGGATGGTCCTCTTCATCGCAAACACGATGCCACCAGCGCCATTCGTCTGGCGGCCGCTTATCTCTCCGACGGTAGCCCGGCGCATAGCCGAAATCGTATTCGAGGTGGACCGACCGGCCACCAAACAGCTCAATGTATATTCGTTGACGAATTTCTTGGGGTAGACGCGAGAAGAATAGACTCTGGTCCTGGGGAAGCGTGCTGTTATTGTTCAAGTCGAGAAAATTGGTAGTTGACGTATTGATGGCTGTGAGGGTGTTGCTCCTGCTCCGGATAGTCGCCAGCTCGTGATCGGGAGGAGTCAAGGGTCTTCGAGGCGGAGGAAGAGGCATTGCCTTGAAATCACGACTGTTGCCATTTTGCTTGCACGTTTCATGATAGATCCCTACCCGAGCCAGAATCGTTCGCGGGTCTGATTGTGACGGGTGCTCTTCCGGTTGGTCTTTCGGTCGATCTTTGCCCTTCTCTTTCTCTCTGTCCTTATCCTTATTGCGAAAGCGCTGGAAGAATTGAAAGGTCATGGTGGGGGTGGAGGCGGAACAGGTGGTCTGATCCGGTTGTTGGATGTTGTTGATTGAATTAGATTGGAAACAAAGACATCGGGGACGTTTCACACAATAAATGGGGGGCGCAACCGGCGATTATGCGAGTAACATGACGGGATGTTTCTTCGACCGACCGTGCAATTGGAGGTGGATCACTGTTTTATTTGACGAGGCTCAGGCACCTATCCAGATAAACACGAATAGATAATAATAATGCATGAATGTATGATGGGTAACCGTGTGCAATGAAATCATCGTGTGATGTCTGGAACTCGGGATCAACAGGGGCAGTGTCGGACTTGTGGAGCTGCCAATTTGCACCAGGCAAATAGCCCGCCATGGCAACAAATGAAATCAATGACCAACGGTCTCGATGGAGTCTCGAAGTGTCTCCTACGCTAATTAGAAAATTTTACACATGACAATGGCTGTCAGCTTGGGTCTAGGGATGGTCATTCCGTCGTCCCGATCATTAGCCATGAATCTATTTCCAAGCCTTGACTCGCATCGTGCCATTGCCAGGCTCCTTTAGGCTTTTTACCAGAGTCCAGCTGCCCAAGTCTATCGAAGTCTTCCAGAATAATGGATTGGCAAATGATGTCATTTCTCGTATCCGAGGTCTCCACTCGACTGGAAAGATCTCCCTTCTCCTTTTATCCTCGTCCCGACTGCTGAGTCCCAACCAGCCGGCTCCGGTTCAGCGACGACTTTCACTCCTCAAGCAAGTGGCGTCGCCTATTTTCCGCGTCTGCTTGACTACCTGCTTCCGGCAAGCCTGGTGACATCCCTTGACCAGCGGACCGTCAATGCCATGAACTCTAGATCGGCGAACTCGGACCTGCTATGAAACAGGGCCCCATATTGGTAGTGAACCTAGATACGGTAGAGCACTACCCACAGCAGAATCTAAAGCCATCGTTGGGCTCCGTAGCTGCTGAAAAATGCCGATCCTTGAGCTACGCTTCTGGCCGCCGACGAGGAAAACATGCCCGAACTCGTTCAGTTGGATTGGGTCGTCCGTACAGCATGGTCCAAAGGTCTTCGTCACGAGGAATGAATCTGCATTGGCAGACCCTCAGAGCCGCCAAGATACTCTTTATAGACCTGCGTCTAGGCCACAAACGTGAGAGAAGATCAATGCCGCCCTTGGGAGATCAGGAGCTTCACATCAATTCGTTTTTGTAAGAGGAGATAGACGCAGTACGGATTCCTTTGACAAACGCAAACTGGGCAGCATCCCAAATGCGACCTAACCTCGATCTCCTTCAGACCATTGAAAGTATAGGGATCGTATGGGGGTCGATGGTAATGGGTGATCTACCAAAGAAAATATGATAGAATCGAAAACACTTGAACCCGAAACATTCGGTCCTGACGGAACGCAATAGTCGGAGGCAGGACCACATATGCCTTCTGAATAGTTGGAGAAAGGATTGTTGATATAAATAAGGTACCTTACGCCAATAAGAAAAAAATGCACGTGGCATTAGGCTATTACTACTAATTACAGTCGTTCCGTCCTGCCCATCATCATTAGCTGTCTGCTGCGATTATGGTTTACCAATGCTACTATGGGCTAAATCACACCTATTTAGGCGGCACCTTTAGCCACCAAGTCAATTGCAAGCAAAATATGCCCGAAGTCGTTCATCTCAGCAGGGTTGCACGTGCGCCATGGCCCGAACGTTTTCATGACGAGGAATGAATCGGCCCTGGCCTCCTCTCCTCCCAGATACCCTTTGTAGGCCTGGTTGTAAGCTGCAACCGTCAAGAAGATCTCGTGTCGGCCCTGGGAGACCAGGAGAAGGCTATGAATGGGAAGCATATCAGTATAGATTCTCAAAATCCGGCAAGACTCTCTCCGTAACCTACTGGTTGTTGAATGCCGGGAGGCCGTGGGATGATTCTTTCAACCATCCCGCCAGCTCGCACCCCTCCTGCATGGTGATTGCTGCCGTCCTCTTATGCCGCATCCCTTTCTTGGCCTCAACAACAGAAAGCGGGGCCAGCGTCTTGCTGACCCGCAAACCCCGTCGGTGACAGCGATATAACCCCCTTTCCAAACCTCGGGGTGGAAGATGTCCTATTGAAGACCCACTCGATCGGGAGGCCGGTCACCAGCCCTGTGAGGCATTGTAAAAAGACGACCAGCGCGGTGTTCGGGGTCGCTTCATCTTCCGCATCTGGAAGATCCTTCAGGGTTTCGAGCGGCTTCTTCCCCCCTGGTCTCGACGTGGTGTCTGACCGACAACGCAGACGTTTCGAGGCTAGGGGACCAATTTCTGCCCGATCCCTGTCGTGGATCACTTTTACGGTCATCGTCTGTTCCTGCAGCCGTCTGGCCTCCTCAGTACCGTTGGTCGGCGTGTCTGTTTTCACCACTTGAAGATTTCCCATTCTGGGGATTCCCGAAGGATATCGCTCTCTTTAACAAAACAGCCCGAAGTTTTTCCCCGAACAGGTTGGAATCTTTCACCACCAGTAAGCCCAGGGTCGTAAATACGCAGCATCATAAATTTGCTTTCGCGTCACCTGGGAGGCTGATTTGAACATCTCCGTGGGCAAAGTGTTGATGGTGATCTTATCGAGCTTTACTCGGGCAACTATAATTTCCCTCTCCGCCATGGTCTTTGGAATATCGAAACCTGGGATATCCCAGGGCTGTGTCCTGGCCCTGGACTCGGAGGAGAATGACTTAGACATTCCGGCAAGATTAATCTGATTCAGATGAAGAATGATATAAACAAAAGAAAGTATCAGCGGGAAGTCCTTGAAGAGGTCTCCAAATCTTCTTGAATACAGAATCCGAAATCGAACGGTCAGGAGTGATGTCTGGGTAAGTGACAGTCTGTTTGGAGTGAATATGACAGGCTATCAGGAGTGAATTAGAATATTCATCTCCGTAGACTATGAGTACTGGACATCAGGTATTCACGATAGCCTTTTATTCTTTCGCCAGGCGGGTCCGGGACATGCAATGATGCTACCAGTATGATTAGAAGAGTACGTGTAAGTGTATCCGTGATGGGTTTGGTGACGAGATGTCGCTTAGGCAACTGACAACCACTCGCACTTGCTTCTACACCAAACCATGTCTACTTACCAGGCGCGGCTCTTTATCACTAAAGATGTCTCTTCGCTTTTGGCGTCTCTTCAATCGAAGAAGTGTGCAGAGAAGAAGGAAGCCCATGCAAAGGCTGTCGAAGTAATGGACGAACTCTACGATCTCATTGAGGAGCACTGCAGCTTCAGCACTCACATCGACACAGAGCAGTTAGAGACACTGAAGACAGACACAGAGATCTAGATCTGGCTGACCACGACATATATTGACTGAGGATATTCTTGATGTAGAAGATGTAATCTTCGTCGTCGCCGTCACGCCGATCGTGATCACAGCGGTAGACGTACCTGCAGACGAACAGCCAAGTCAGCACTGGTGGCCCGCCTGCGAGCATTCGAACATATGACTACGGCATACCTTGGAAAATCAACATCTGGCGCTGAGCACTGCAGTTGACATTCCCCATATTGTAGTCGATGCAGTAGTACATATGAAAATCCGTGTTTGGGCACTTTTCAATCCCCTGTCCACCGGCAAGATTGTTGCCGTGCGGAGGGTCCGGGTTGATGCAGAACAATGGACAGGGAGAACTCCGCCATGTTTGATCTGTGCAGGATCCTCGAACGTACAGAGACGCACCTGCTTTCTTGATCTCATCGACTGTTGCCATGCAGATCGAATTTGAGAGGCATGCGTAGCCCTGGCCGCAACAGGTCGCTTGCTTTGTGGAGCCTTGACATGGTGTGTCCTGTGGTGCGACCCCGCCGTCTGGACAGTAGCAAGCTGAGAGAGAGCAACTCGGGGAAAGAAGCCATAATATGGCTGAGAAGAGGGTGGTATCAAGCCGGAAGGACTTCATGAGGCATTTGGTGTACCAATCATTACGGCATCACCAGTCCTCATTACAGAGTCATCAATTATGCAAAGCCTGAAGTCAAGTTATTCTCATCATAAGAGAGTCTGCTGCGCCCCCTTATTATCATTGTGATATGTGTACTCCCCAAGGAAACGAAAGAGGGGTAAAATGGCGCAATTGGCGCTGTAATTTACCGACAGAATGGATGAGGCTGTTGACATGCAGGGTTCTTATGGTTGGACTCACTGGAGCGTTGTGCTGGAAGGCTTTTATGCGCTGGGATGGCAAGATCCAAGACCCTTAGTACGCCGGCGGTGCGCTCTTTAAGCGCCCACCAGCGACAGCAACAGCAGCACCTCGAGGATCGAAAGTCCCACCTCAACTCTTCGTTTTCATTCCAGGTCTTTGGCAATATAGACTACAACCATTCGATTAATCTACGATCTAAATGCGATTTCATCTACGCAGTAAGGTCCATTTATGTAGCTCATCTTTTCTATTCCCTTTTGCTTGGTACCATCAGAATCAGTCATTCCTTAAACATGAACATAAAGCGACGCCGCTCTTTCGTCGTGTCAATCACAGCTCTCAGCCTCATCTATCTGTACTTGTATCTGTCAAGGGTTTCTTGGTCGGTTTCGACAGAAGTCAAAGGCAAAGCGATTTGGCACGACGAAGTTGCTCCATCTTCAGACGACAACATTGTCTCCACTGACAGAAGACCAAAAACACCTGTCGCAGAGCCTACCTTCTTATGGACACGCCGTCCGACTCGATATCCGGTTCTGTCGATGACACCCCTGCCCACGGACAGGCCACGGAAATTGCCGAAAGTGCAGGCAGACTTCCCCACAGAGATGGATCCTCAAAAGGCGCAAGTTCGCAATCAACGGCAAAAGGCAGCAAAAGACGCCTTCATCCGATGCTGGACCGCTTACAAGTCTCGCGCCTGGATGGCTGATGAGGTTATGCCGCTATCTGGGGCGACGCGCAACTGGTTTGGTGGATGGGGGGCCACCCTCGTCGACAGCCTTGATACCCTATGGATCATGGGACTGCAAGAGGAGTTCGAAGAAGCCGTGTCGGCAGTCATGCAGATCAATTTTGAGACAACCTCGTTCAGCCATATTAATACTTTTGAGACTAATATCCGATACCTGGGCGGTCTTTTGGCGGCCTACGATTTGAGTCATGACAAACGTCTTTTGAGCAAAGCCGTCGAGGTTGGCGAAATGCTGTACGCCGCGTTCGACACGCCTAATCGCATGCCCATTACCCGATGGAACTTTCAACGAGCGGCTCGCGGTGAGGAACAGGTAGCGGCTGAGGGTGTAGTGGTAGCAGAGATCGGAACATTCACGCTGGAATTTACCCGACTCTCGCAAATTACCGGCGACCCGAAGTGGTTTGATGCGATCCACCGCGTGATGGGGATTTTCTACCGCCAGCAAGACCTGACGAAACTGCCAGGAATGTGGCCTGTGGTCGTTAACGCGCGCGAAGAAGATTTCACCCAGGATACGACCTATACGCTGGGCGCTATGGCGGATTCAGTCTACGAGTACCTCCCTAAAATGCATGCGCTTGTCGGCGGTGTTCTCCCGATGTACGAAAACATGTATCGCGATGCGATGGATACTGCCATTCGATACAATCTCTTCCGTCCAATGACACCTGACGAGGCTGATATTCTAGTTGCCGGAGCTGCGCGCATTGCGAGCGATGCCAGTGAGCTGAACCGTGTCACTCTGGAGCCCAAGGGTGAGCATTTGATCTGTTTTGCTGGGGGAATGATGGCGTTGGGCGGACGACTGATACAGAATACCACTCATGTCGATCTGGGCCAGAAGTTGACCGATGGCTGCATCTGGACGTACAAAGCGCTGCCATCAGGGATCATGCCCGAATTCTTTCACATGTCGCCTTGCGCATCCCAAGCTTCATGTCCCTGGGACGAAGCACAATGGCAAAGGGAGGTGACGAGTAGGGAAAGGGATCCCCAAAACCAAACTGCTGCGGAGTTCATCCACGAGCAGCGCCTTCCAAAGGGGTTTACTGCAATCGCAGACCGGCGGTATCTCCTGCGGCCAGAGGCTATCGAGTCCGTCTTTATATTGTACCGGATCACTGGACGAGAAGATCTGCTCGATGCCGGCTGGACGATGTTCAAGGCAATTCAGAAAGCTACAGAGACGGACCTTGCCAACGCAGCTTTATCAGACATCACCGTTCCCCAGCCCCCTCAGACTGATTCGATGGAGAGCTTCTGGATGGGGGAGACGCTCAAGTACTTCTTCCTTCTCTTCAGCAGCCCCGATCTAATCAGTCTTGATGAATACGTATTCAACACCGAGGCGCATCCTTTGAAGAGGATGAAATAAACTATGTTTTGGTTATGTTCCCTTGGTTGGAAGATCAACATGACGGTCATGACCTGTGGCCTGGGCGGGCTCGGTTTTGGCCCAAATCTTCAATCTACCCCTGCACCCCTCCCGAAACGGAAGGCTTTCTCAAGATTATGCGAACTGTGTTCTAGATATGTTACCTCATTGATTAGAACAAGTGAGACATATTTCTCGTTGACAGAGCTACCCCTTCTGTATTGCTGTTTGACATTGCTGGAGCCTGGCTGTGAATGGCTGAACTGCGACTGCAGAATGTCTAGTATGTATATTTAGTTAACTATTGACCAACCACTAGTCTGATACTCAGATCGCGCGTTGGAAAACTCTAAGCGTGCCAGCAAGCTTTTAGACGATTGCAATAAACATGAAGTCAATTATATTGTACCCGAGAACTATGAGAGAGAGCTTTATTGCTTCGACTGAGAGAACATTGAATTTCCTCTGAATAGCAATGTCAAAAGGTTCCAGTGTTAGGACGTTTGCGGGCAGTCATTTCAAATCTGCAAAACTGCAACAAATTCGGAATAGCGACACTGGTATGGAGTACCTTTATGCGGGCTCGGGTACCTCTGTTGACCACGAGCATACATTGACCAGGCCGTGGGCGGCAGCATCATGAGTTTTCAAGAAGGCACAGAACATCGCACTGTGCACGGAGCGAATGATCTCCCCGCCCTGCTTCACGGACGAATGGCCGCCGGCCTACTTTGCCGATGACTGCTCCAGTGAAATGCAAGAGATAGACCTGGAAGCCACATCGGCTGTGGTCGTCGCTTCACCGAAGACACAACCGCATCCGACTTTCGCCGAGACAACGTCGGGCGCCTTGACCACGGCAGCGAGCCCATCAGCAAGGGGGCCGGGGTACTTTGCCGTGCCCGCTGCGACCAATCTCGCAAGAGAAACATAACAGGCTGGAAGGAAGAGTTGTCAAACCCGATAGGTACTATTCAAAAGTGATCCGGAAGATTATTTGTCAGGTATTAATGGCTGTATCAAGTATTAGATGAAACATTCAATCCCTGAGGCCACGATACCATTCCTCCAGTGCTTTCTGGCAGTCTTCTCTGCGGAAGGAGTCCGGCCAACCATGAGATAAATAGATTTCCCGCATTTGCTATGTGGATTGGATTAGCATAGTGATGGTAAAGGAGCTTAGAATTCGCAATTGCATACATTAGCAGTAGAATTGGGATCACTGTCCCTCCGCATATGGAGATGTGGCCATTTTTCCAGTCCCTTGATTGGTGGGATCCAGTCAAGATTGATGAAATGGCTCTTCCGCTCATCAAGATATTCTTCCAGTGGCATAACCTGATCATCACATATATCCCGCCAGCTGCGCGGATCATCTACCCCGTAGACAGGATCAAAGTAGCTCCCACAGATCTGATAGACTGTGGCCGTGCCTATAGATTAGTGAGATGGCTGTTGTTATACCAAAGATTAAGAATAGTAGAACTAACCATCAGTAGTGTCGAGCATGACATATTTTCCATATTTCCCCTCTGAGTAGGTGAGATTTATCACCCAGGGAGGAAACTCGTAATCATCTTCTGGGGGGAAAGGAATTAATGCCTTAACATTCCCTTTAAGGTAATCACAAGACTTTGTCCAAGGGAAGATATTCCATTCTCCACGTGAGGAGTCGAGGTAAGGTAGATGGCGTAGCAGCTCAATTACCTCATCTGTCTTGTTCAAAAAGGCGAACTTGTCTTTAGTAATTTGCGGCCATCCTTCAGGAGGGGGATACAGAATCTCATCTGGCTCCACGAAAGGAAGAGTGGTCAAGAATTGATAAAAGTCTGTGACAGCTGCGACGATCTGCTCACGATTATATGTAGATGGATTGGTCAGTCGAGGATCCGGAGGGAGTAACATTGTTGTTGATGATATTTAATAAATAAATAAAGAAACAAAGGATGAAGAGGAGCGTGTTGAACTGTGAAAGTGTGCAGTCACGTGGTTACTGTGATGGACGCAGCCATCGCGATTATATTACTAGGAGTAAACATTCACTATTGATAATAGCCATGGACTCAGGTGAAATTCTTATTTTGATTGTTCCTGGGTTGAACCTTTGCTGCTTGTATGCTTCCTTATAGGCCTAATCCTTGTTTGTCACAGATTCCACACCCTCTTCCACGTCCCAGCCATAGAGTCGCTTGGTTTAGCTGCCCACTAGTTTTCTTGCTGGAAAACGCAGGACCACCAGCTGCAATGTCAAGAGAGCAGGCGTCGCGGATGATGATGTCTGTCGAAAACGCAAAGTCCGAAGAACGCGAACCACGAGCATTGAAGATGGATACCCGGGCCGCTCCAACCACCACGATGACTCTCAATTGCGCCAAATACCCTCAGCCTTGCACTTTTCATCAGTGGCTCGCTACAATCCCGGCGAGAATTCGTCACATGCCAATAAGGAACAACCCGATCGGTATTGGCCCACCATTGATGAGTACAACTGTGAACGAGACTGAAACAAGCTATGTTGAGCGTGATACTTGTAAATAATTATACTACTCAGTGGGACGGTCGTACACAAACAAAAATGACGAGACCCAAAGATCTTGGTCTACTTTCTCTGAGAAGTCTCTGATTTCATTAATCCATTTACAAGCCCGGCAACCTACATACCACGTCCTCAAGTCGTCACATAGAACCTACCACCCACAGAGGGCTGCTATAGTCACGTGGCATGCATGAGCACAAGCTAGGGAGTCCCAAACAACGCAACAAACCACTCTACACCCTCAAATTCAATTACAGACCTCAGAATTAACCAAGATCCTGCATCACACTGCAAGGAATTATCGCATTATTTTAATCATCAACTCCATTACGTTTTACCCATGTCGCAGCCTGAAACAGCTCAGGGGTCCGCTCCTCATCCGGTAAGGCGGCAAGCTAATAAAACATGGGTACTTCGTATATTAAGTAATTTAAGTTTCTTATGATCATCACCGCTACTATTAGCGATCTGCGAACTCAACTTTAAATAACTCAAATGGATTGCGTATGTCAACTCATTAATACTTATAATGATCCTCTCTCCTTGCTTGGGTGGCATTGTTGCTCCCTGCGCCCTAGCTGGATGTAAGGTCCGCAAGCTGTAAATACTCCGTAATGTTTTGCAGGGTAGTGTATACCTAGCCTCGGTAGGATTTTAGGTGTTCGAGGAGCCGTTTCACTAATTAAAGGAAGACTGTCTGATTAGTCTCCTAAGATTCATTAACTATTCGTATATTCCAATATTATGGAATTATAGACATCGTATTTGGAATTCATTATTTGGGTAAAATGCTGGGATGCAGTAGAGCAATGTCTAGAACAATGCAAAGCCCAACGCCGATCCAGCCATCGAATGCATCACAGAGACCACGACACATTTACATCATTTTAGAAAATGAATGAGTACACAAAGATCAAAATCGTAGCAGCCGTTGCCACTGTATACTCCAGCTCGAACCAGGCCGCCTGACCACCGAACGCAATCTTCTTGCTCCGGGGAGTCGGATGCGCAACTCCGGTCTTGGGGTCTCGCGTCAACAGGTCCTCGCGGTCGGGCATCACCGGTGGGTCGACGGCGTAAGCGATAGGAGTCCAGAGGGAAGTACAGATGAAAAGGAATGTCAGCGGGGGCCAGAAGGCGTGTGTGATCAAGCAGAGAACGACATCTCGGAAGCTCTTCTCCTGCGCGAAGCAGCGATACGACGAGATGACGACCGCGACGAGCGTAACATACACAAAGGCAAGGTGAAAGAAAGCCATGTAGTTGAGCAGAACCACGCGCAGACGGACGAACATGTTCTTCCTCCGTTTCGGATCACGCTCTTCGAGTGCCGAGCCGAGTGAGCCGGTCGGCTTGAAGGCCTGTGTCTGGCCACCAAGCCATTTAGGGAGGATGAATGAGCGGACAATACAAAGGGCAATGTAGGGTGACATCCAGAGCTGGTAGCGCGAGCCTCTCTGTCCGGTGTGGTAGCCGGCGGGGATGAAGAGGGCGAACTCGCAGATTCGGTTGGATATGGTCGAGGCGAAGCAGGCCCAGATCAGCCAACGAAGTTGCTCCTGAGTCGCATAGGCAACAAGCTGCTTGCCCCACAGAAGAATAACGGGGATGGCGAAAATCGAGGCAGTGAGAAGGAGGGTGTACAAGCTGAGTGTTGCGTAGAGGAACCCCGAAAAGCGCTGAGCAGCTGTCATCTGCCGGACGCTGTCACCCCACAGACAGAATTTGAGCTTCACAGCGGTGTCGACAGTTCCGATCGCCCATCGCGTACGCTGCTTGAGATGTCCGCCAAAGTCTTCCGGCACGGTACCAAACTGAAGAGGTTCATGGATGTACGCGGTCTTCCATCCCTTTCCAAGCATCAATGTGGAGGTTGCGACGTCTTCAGCCAACGAGCCGAGCGGGAAGTTGCCGATCTCGTCCAGGGCCTCGCGTCGAACGACGTAACCGGAACCGGTGCACCAAGCGACGCCCATCGCATCCTTGATTGGCTCAATCACATGCACGAAGAAATCCAGACTCTGTGCGAGAGGGTCAGACGGAGGGGTGTTGTAGAAGAGCTGCGGCGGGCATGCAAGGGCCATCTTGGGATCGACAAGGAGATGAGGAAGGACGGCACGCAGCCAGTCTTGCTCGGGGATCTGTGAAGCTAGTTAGGAGACGCCTTGAGTCAAGATGAAACGCCAGTGGAAATTACCATATCAGCATCCAGCGCCGCCATGAATTGGCCGGCGCCTCCAGGCAAATAATGCACCTGCTCAAGGCCATAATTGAGGTTGCCCGCCTTGAAGTGGTGTGGTTTGCCAGGAATCTTCTCTCTCGCCATGTAGATGAGATTGGGATGAGTAAGGGCGAGCTGGCGGACGGAAGCCTCCAGGGTGGCCGACTTGCCGTCATCGAGGACAATGACCCGGAACCTGTCGCGGGGGTAGTCCTGATCGCACGCTCCACGGACAGTATCCAGCACAACCTCGCCCTGTTCTCCGCAGCAGGTGACGAAAACATCCACGGTAGGAACATCATTTCCGGTCAGTCGCAGCTTGGGTCGGCCTCTTTTCTTCAGTGCCATCATAGTCCAGCAGTTGTGCATCAAGGAGGGGATCGCCACAGCGATCTCGATAGCCACGAAAACCCATGCTCCGGCGTAAGTGTATCCAGATGCATTTTGTGCTAGAATAATACAGGCGATGCGCAGCCCGAGATAGAAGACGTAGAGACCGGTGTTGGCCAGCGTGAGGAAGGGAACAAGGCTGAAGACCCATCGCTTCCATCCTCTCCAGATATCGGCGTCATCACGCTTGTGAAGGCGAGCGATCGACCCGGACTGGACCCAATCTTTTGCAAACAGCGGTGACACGGGGGCGTTGACGAGAGGAGCAAGACTCTGATGACTTTGAAGCAGCTGATTGTTTTGATACTGGTGACCGAGATATTTGTTTAGTTTTGTTTGCATAAAGAGAAGCAGAGGCAGGAAGGAGGAGGGACTGCAATTACCGGAGATGGTGATGCTGAACGAGAGTCAAACGATTCTGGACAGAGAGACGACCGAGCCGTTGCAAAATGATATCCGGGAGACGCATAGTCCTCCAGAGGAATCTCACCGGCGCGAATAGGCGTCTGAGCTCCCGGTGGAAGCTGATCTAGCGAGTCGAAACTGCTGTGATTTTGGTGGCCTCGACGGTGGACTTGAAGCCCGAACTTCTCTTCTTGATCTTCCTGGCCATAGCGCCCGCTCATTTTGGCCTTGAGTGCGGCAAACAAAATATGTGACAATAAGTGCTTGACAGTCCGATTGGAATGTGTCGAAGTGTTCGAAGTATGAAGGGGAAAAGCGAGATATTCTGAGTGGAATTTAAAGAACTACTCTCAAGTAACTAAACGAGTGTGATAAGCTCAGAGAGCTTTGGAATACCAAGGGAAGTAGGATTAAAGGTGGATGAACAGATTCAACGAGAGACGAGGCAGGAAGATGGGCGAGGGCGAGAGGTGCCTGTTCCTTGTCCGGCGTCTTCCGCAGGTACTTATTTCTTATCACTATGGAGTACTACGCCCGAGTTCCTCTCTGCTGTGTTGTGAATTTTTTTTTAAATTATTATTTAACAGTAGTCCAGTACTAACTAAGGCCAAAGTAACCAGAGCATGCGACCTACCGCAAAGATCTGCCCCCAGTAATTTAGTGCTCATTTACCAGTTGCCTTGGCTTACTTTAATACCTAATTATGAATGGCTGAGGCCCTGAAACTAGTGTGATCTGGATGCAGCGATAAGAGTGGGGTGGGGCCACACCGTTTGCGCACTAGGCTGTGATAAGCTAATATAAATAGCTGCTACTTAGAAGGATTTTCCGCTTGCGTCATCCTTGTTGTTCTGCCAGTTACGGTTTCGATACAGGTACGGCACGTTATTCGAAACTCTTCCATGGTCGACTCCCTCAACAGTACCAAAGAAAGTATCAGCGAGAAGATAACTAAAGAGGAAATTTCCCCTGCCAACCTTGCCGGAAATGCTTCTCGGGGATACCCAGGCCAATACATTTCCAGTATTCTTGAAGATTCCTTGGTTGCACCGCCCTCTTACCTAATATCTTAAATTTCGAGGACCCGTACCTTGTTACAGCTACTAGGCCCGTTTCACAACCAATCAGCTCCACTAGTATCAGGGACCATCCCGGTCGAGCATATGATTAGTCTGTTTTAGTCCCTGATCATCCACTCAAAAAATCAAACTATGAAAACAATTCAATATTATTTCTGCCTTGTAAGTTACACCTTCCTTACATCTACGGATACCCAGGGTAAATGTTTGCTGATAACCGCCCTCTCCCCACTGGACCAAAGCACCCTATGAGCCACTGACCGTATCCGCTTTCGATACATCTCACCTTCCATGACTTTCCCCCTTCTACATCTCTGAATTCACAGTCTTCACATCAAACCTATCATGGTGCTTCGATGGGTTGTTAATGCCGGCCTTTTGGCCATTCCCATCGGAGGCACTGTAGGTGCTCTGATGGGAATCGATGCGCACCGACATGCGACAGGACAAGCGCCTCTTTTCAGCGGCGGCGGCGGCGACAGCGGCGGTTCATCGGGCTCCGGTTCTGGTGGCAGCGATGGCACTACGCATAATGGAGTGACACACATAGTGAAATGCCAGACATCATACGGAATCACACCCGACTCAAAAGGACAAAGCTTCACATGTAAGTTGCTGAGAGTTTCTGTCGGGTTTCGAATAACTGACCGTTACCGCAGTAAATCCCAATCCATGGGGCGTGACAGACAGCACAGTTGGAGCATTATGCATGAACGTAAGTGTTGAGTCTCGTGTTTTTACCAGCTTGCTGGCAGGGTTGTTGACAAGCATCGAAAAAGGTCACAACCTTCGATAACGGGACATACGCGACCAAGAACACAGCACCAGAGTTCTCTGTCACATGGCAATTCGACTCCGGTCCGTCGACCCAACCGGTCCACGCCTTCTCGAACGTGATGATTGACGATGGCTTGCCCGTCTCTCTTGAGAAAATTCAGCATTTGAATGTCGATTTCCACTGGACGTACGGAGTAGGCAACACACCCGCTGCGGCGACCGACGAGGCGGAACTGACTAGCGCGTCTGTCAATACGAACATCGCTATCGATATGTTCATGGGTCCCAACGAAAAGGCAAAGCAGAGTACCGATTATACACATGAAGTCATGGTCTGGTTTGGGAAGTTCGGGCCCGAAACGCACGTCATAGGACAGGACACTGGCATAGTTGCGACCAAAGTGTTAAATGGAACTACCTTGTGAGTAAATTATCCAATGACCGTTGGGTACCTTTGCTCTGACACGCTTTTGTTTGCAGCAACCTATATTCAGGCCAGAACGGCAACAAGCAGTCGGTTCTGACGTGGCTGGCGAGCGACTCTCCGAACGATCCTCAGGCGAAGGGGAAGACTACCGAAACCTTCACTGGTGATCTCTTGCCTCTGATCGCCGATCTATATACCATGACTGGGGAGGCTTACCCGTCAAAATCCGACTACATGGGTATCTTCCAATTCGGTACCGAGGCCTTCTCGTCAAGTACAAATGTCACATTTTGGGTACCCCAATTCTCGGTAGATATGCAATGAGGAGAATGAGGAGGTAAATATATATTTTTTGTTCATTAGCATTTGGGAGTTTTGAGGCAATCGGATCGAACATAGATAATGAAGCATTGGCATATCATCAGTACAGAGGACGACGGCACATGTAAGAACCAAGCTGAGCTGCGTATACTGTTTACAAACATATGGACTATGCAAATTATTGGAAGCATTGTGTATGATACGCAGAATCGCTATTACTGGGACTCTGAACTCTAGATGTTCGCATCCGCAAATTTTTCCGCAAGCATAGGTAAGTCGATTTCAAAGGTGGATCTGTTTGGAGGTACCCACAACTTACACAGTCTGGACTGCTGATGACCAGGGGGCAGAGACAAAAAAAAAAAAAAAAAAAAACGCACTGGCATCCACCACATGTAGTCCAAACACTCCATATATCCGCGCTTGCAGAGCGTCAAAGACCATCTTATCCTCCGCAATGCCCGTCTTGCACGTGCAAGCGGCATGCAACAAAGGCATAACCCTATGCCGGATGAACCCAGAATCTCCTCGTCAGTCTGGACCTCGACACGAGGATAGTGCTCCCGGTTTATCACAGGAGCTGGGGTAACTGGAATGAGCCTGCTGAGAGGATTACTTCGTTCTTTGCAGACAGCGCAAAGATATTGCCGACGGCTCCTGGTAGTTCAATGGCGGCGGCTGTCTTTGCGCCGCTGGAAACAATCATCTTCGCTAGCGTATTTGCGTACATAGTCAAACATGCCAGGACTGATGGTCAGTAATGACGCTGGGGACTGCTGTACTGTACAGTTGATTTTAGAGTTGATGGAGGACATGCAGTATTGCGGTCCCATCAGCGACCCAAGATCGAAGTCCGTGGTCTTGTTGGTCCCTATCGCTTTCGTTCCTCGCTCCATCCACGAGGCAATGACACGGCAACGTTGGCGTAGGATACCGGCGGTTGTCCTCTTGTTGAACCGTACGCAGCAGCGTCGTAGGCGGCTCAAGCTTAGCGGCTCTGATTCAATATCGGAGGTGTGAATTGGACTTTGTCCTTGTGGTACAGAAGTATTTCCTCAAATGCGTAATGATAATTGCTACTATTGACGGCAGTTGCCCATTATTCGTGGACTCGCGCATTGGCCTGCGAATCAGCTAGTTTTGTCACTGTGTGACTGTTCGAGCCACTAAATGGGCAAATACGGTTGACGGATCATAAAACTCAGCGCCGACCTGCAGATATGCTCCGTTAGTTCCGTCAGTTCCGTCACCATTAGCCAAGTGCCTGGCTGACTTGCGAGCCCCAAGTTATTTAGCCTTGGTTGATTTTATACAATAAAGCTTCGTTCGATTGCGGAGGACGTGTCGAATCGGGCCCAACTGGCAGAACATCTGCTGTGGATAACCTGTAGTGCGTAGGCAATTTTAAGCCCTGAGTTCAATGGCCTGGAGTGCCAAAGTAACAAGAGCTGATGGAGATAGTGGTCTAGATTTGTCAATTGGTGTACCTTACGCATGCAAGGAGAAAAACGCACGGTGCTCTTTGTGCTACCAAACCTGTCAGAGTGTACGCGGTCGGGTAGGCGATCACAGGCAGACAAGGATGATGCTTGAGAGCCGAGACCGTACTAAATTATAGGATAGGCAGGCCTGTGCTAAGTTGTTAGATGCCTCCATCCTCTCCATGCTTTTAGCCCACGTTTTTGGACCATCTCAGACATTTTGTGGAGCAAGCACGTCCTTATTCAGTTATTGCAGTAAAATTCGAGATAAACAATGGAAGCCTAGTCATCAAGATTCGACTATCGATGCCCCATTGTCTCAGATCTGTAATCGATTTTCTGTTTCATAGCCCAGTCACGGTTTGCGTGTTTGGGCCCCATCATAACGAGAATCCGCAGAACCCACACTTGGGCAGTTTCAAGGAGAGACAGGGCTGAGACTATCGAGATTCAGGCTACGGAGTATAAAATTCGAGTATCCTCTAGTATCGAGGAAATCGTCAGTGATTCGCCTATCTTCACTCGGGAGAGAAAAATTCACAACAGTGTGTCAGGAGTTGGCACCAAATAGGTACCTAGCGATGAGTTGAAAACAGAGCGGTATCAGAGCTTGTAATTGGTGGGTTAACTCAGCGTCACGTGTTACACGGCCTCTGCCAAAATCGTCGCTCTTTCGAATCTCAGTGAGCCCACTTTCTTTTTTTTCTCACTTGCACTTTTGCTCCAATTCAGGACAGAACTGTTTTCTGCGACTGCATCTGGGCCTAGGATTCCGCTTGCTCATTCTGTCGTGCACAGTACATTATCCTGGGCTACTTCGTCTCCGTCTGAAGAGGATGAAAGCCGATCAGAACAACAACCCCATCAGCGTGGACATCACGAGTGTGGTTGAGCGTCTGTTGTGTCCAAGCGTAAAGCCAGCCAAAGAGTAGGGTAGCTTCGATAAACTGTGTCCTGAACCAGACTTCCTTTATTGGTTTGAACCGAAAGCTCAAGGCATGATGTTAGGACGCATTCCAAGTGTCAGCCAGATACTGACGAAAAGTGTCCGATCTGCAACAAACTGCAAGAAAATCTTGTTTATCCTGCACAACATTGATAGGAACATCTTAATCAGACTCTGATGTTAATCCATTGACTTCTGCAAGATGACGCGTTATCCACCCAACCTAGCCTAAGATGGAGAAATATCCGTCAGCTCCCCTTCGCTTATCAATCTATGGTGGAATATCTCCTCCTTAGCACATTGACTAAGGCCATCACCAGTGTTGATCCGGTAAGGCTTGTTTTGCTTTAATATAATCTGGGCGCTCTGCAGACGTTTCTCCGGCCGAATCACAGCCAGAGAAGCATGAGCATGCTCAACGAGTTGATGCTTATTTCTACTGCGATCCCGGCACCAATCTTTGAACTGGTCAATCACTGCGAAATGCGGTAGAACGTGCCGTTCAGGCGCTATATCGCACGAAACTAGGATAATCAGTTCAGACTATAGCAGCTGCCTGAAGCGCGATGGATGGTGCGGTTGCCATATATAAGCCCCCTTAGGATCAGTCTCTTCGAATATCCAGGCTCCCGAATCCAAGGTCAATATGAAGGTCGCTGGATTCCTCTGGCTGAGCCTTCTCGGCGCCTCTGTTGCAAGTGGCAAAAACCATGGAATAGTAAAAAGAAGCACCGTGAGCGAGATATTGACTGATATCGAAAATGCTACGACCTGCGCTGCTTGTGAGGTGAGTACGACAGTGAAAGCCTATGTACCCGTCGCTGACCCGTCCAGTCGTTGTTGGTTGTCCTACAGACTCTGGCCCATCTTGGCAATGATGACTTTGTGGATGTGATAACCCAAGTCTGTATTCTGGCTGGGGTAAGCAAGCTTCCTTAGACAATTGAGCCAATATTTACGGCGAGCAGGTAGAAGACTCGGACGTTTGCGAGGGTGCCATCGCTCGCGAAGGCCCTATACTGGCGCATGATCTTCGCAATATGAATATACCCTCGACTACTGCCGTCCTCTTTTGCACGACAATCTTCGGCCTCTGTGATTATCCGGCTGTCACAGAGTATACGGTTGACTTTCCTTCGGCCAAACCGACAAACGCAGCTCGCCCGTCGGCCAGTGGGGAAGCACCTATTCAGGTCGTGCACATCAGTGATATCCATGTTGACCTATCTTATGAAACAGGCGCCAGGTAACCCTCCCGCCTTTGCAGGATACTTCCAATTGCTCATATTACTAGTTATAACTGCACGAAAAACATCTGCTGCCGTCCTTACACAACATCTGATGCACCCGGCAATACCAGCTATCCTGCAGGAGAGTTTGGCGATCACAGCTGTGATACTCCGCTTAGTCTGGAGGAGAGCATGTATGCGGCTATACAGGAGCTGGTCCCCAACACAGCATTCACCATCTTCACAGGTGATGTTGTAGAAGGCGCCGTGTGGCTGGTCAATCAGACTGAAGTTACCAACGACATCAACGATGCCTATAACACCCGGATGCCATCATATCTTAATCTCGTTTACGGAGTGGTTGGTAATCATGACGCGGCGCCTGTCAATTCCTTTCCTCCAGCCGACATCGACACAACCATTTCAAGCCAATGGGCGTACGATACTCTTGCGTCCGACTGGACGCAATGGATAGGGTCAACGGCTGCCACCACGGCCAAAGACTACGGCGCGTATTCCGTGAAGTACCCGGCTGGAAATCTGCGCATAATCTCCATCAACACAAACCTGTACTACAAGGAGAACTTCTGGCTGTACGAAAAGTCCATGGAGACCGATCCAAGCGGACAGCTTGCCTGGCTCGTTAGTGAGCTCGCTGCTGCGGAGACCGCTGGCGAGCGAGTCTGGTTGCTCGGCCACATGCCCATGGGATCTGGCGATGCCTTCCACGATGCATCCAACTACTTCAACCAGATTGTCCAGCGGTATGACGCGACCATCGCTGCTTTGTTCTACGGTCACACTCACAAAGACGAGTTTGAGATTGCCTACTCCAACTACGCAGAGCAGACTGCGCAGACTGCGACGATGATGTCGTATATTGCTCCCGCGCTGACTCCGACATCCGGGAACCCGACCTTTCGCGTCTACTCGGTCGACCCGGTCACCTTTGGCGTGCTGGATTACACCGTGTACATTGCCAACATGTCCAGTTCGACGTACCAGAGCAAGCCGACGTGGCAGAAATACTACTCCATCAAGGAGGCATACGGCTCTCTTCTGAGCCCCCCTGTCACCGATAGCGCGAGCGAGCTGACTCCTGCTTTCTGGCATGACGTCACTGCGTTGTTCGAGAGCGATGATAGCGTGTTCCAGGATTATATCGCCCGTAAGAGCAGAGGGTGGGATGTCTCCAGCTGCACTGGCGATTGCAAAACATCGGAGATTTGCCAGCTGCGAGCGGCCGAGGCGCAGTACAATTGCGTTACAATCAAACCCGGTATCAATTTCAAGCGCAGAAAACGAGACGATACGAGCAGCGGCACAAAGACGGAGAATGCATGTGGCGAGTCGGTTTTTGGGGCTGTGTTTGCCAACTTCAAGGAGAGCGTAACGGTATTCAAGACTGCTGCGGGGGAGAAACTAGGATCCAGCTTTTTGAACACTACAGTCAACTCGACGGTTGTTTAGTTACATTGAGTACAAGAGGGAGCCTCAGCTATGATTTTGGTACATCTTATCTAGCCATATCTGTATTGTAGGTGGAAATTTGAGGTGGAGATTGGAGTTTTTCCCTACCGCGTAAACGCTTCCTCAACTGCCTCTGAGAGCAGCGAGATAAACTCCTTCCAACTCACTCTGATAAAGAATGACAATCCCAAACTCTCGCCAATTAGCCCCTTCTCGGCCTTGTGGCAGAAAATGCGCATCATCCTGCTATGGAGCTGAATCATTGAATGAGAAGAGGAGAACGACCACATGTAGATGCAAATGGTAGTGTAGATGCAAATGGTAGTTGCAAAATTTCCGTGACTCTGTGGCTCCTCTACTGGTATCATCAAGGGTAACTTACTCAGGTAAGGCTTGAAGCCTGAACAGAGAGTAAGTATATAGGCAATGAGGCAGGTTGCCAGCGTATCTTTGGGCAGGGCTTGTATCACGTGATTATCACAATCCGTAGATACCTAAGGCAGCATCAAAGGCAGCAGATCACCTGCCCACATGGGACATCATGTGACTGACATCATTGTCTACAGGCAACAGCAAGCATGCAGAAACTCTACTTGATAGCCCAATTTTCATCAGTAATTGAGAATAAGAAGGTCGGTTCCTCGTCGTTTAAGGCGATACCATGGTTTGCCACTGCGGCTGCTGATTGGTCATTACAGTGTTAATACCTGGTCATGCATATTCCATTATCCTACGACCTAACCACATCAGTCTCCAAGCTCTCCTTGAAATGGGTCGAATACATAGCTTAATCAGGAGACTCCGTCCGCGGCTGCGATTTCTTACCCTCCACTATGCCTATTTTATAGGTACCTGTCTGGTCAGCTCTTTCATTCTCTGGGGCGCCGGGCAACCCTTCGGTAGTCTCCGTTACATTGATGCCCTGTATCTCGCCGTCAGTGCTATGACGCTGGCAGGCCTCAACACAGTGAATCTGTCGACCCTGAGCACCTTTCAGCAGCTCTGGCTATTTTTCTTAATCATACTCGGCTCCGCGGTAAGCTCAAGGCACTTACTCCCTACTGCACCAGCCAGTGCGAGAGTGTCAGCCAACTCCTGTTGTAGATCTGGGTGTCCATCGCCGTCCTCTTGACACGCAGGCGTGCATTCGAACGGCGGTTCGGCGACATCATCCGAGAGCAACGCCTGCAGAGAAGGACTACGTCACTGCAAGCATTCCCCAGCCTTTCCCTGTCGCGGTCGTTTCGTCGACGAGGGACTACCTCGGACAGTCTAAATCTGCGATCTGTGCCAGCTGGTACCAATCAGGCACCTGACCGCAATGTTGTGTCCGGTCAACCTTCCAGCTACTCACCCAGGCAGCCAGGTGGTGGAGTTGCTGATCTGCCTGTAGAGACAGCTGCTGGAGTCGAACAACGGCAACCATCTACAGAGAGTGCGGAGGAGAAACCTGCTCTCTTGAATCGGAAGCCTTCAGTCAACTCTCCCCCTGGTTCTGCGAACCCCAGTAATCGCGAGGAGAAGCAACCTAGTCGCTTAGATCGGAAGTCTTCCGTCAACTCCGTTCCTAGCTCTGCGAACGTCAATAATCGCGAGGATTACTCCCACCTTGCCTTCGCGTCTGATGTTCAACTTCCTCGCGAACGGTCATCGAGTAGGTATCCTCGACCGCGTCTTCTCCCGCCCTATACGAACTACAGACAGCCGTCCGACTTGTCAGATCATGGGCCCTGGCGCGGAGAGCATCCAGACTCCTCCATTCATGAAACTTTGGCGTTTCTACGCCACGTCGGACGAAATTCTACCTTTCCTACGCTGACCGAGGAGGAACGCGACAAACTCGGCGGTGTGGAATACCGAGCCGTGTGCCTGCTGACCTTCATAGTGCCTATTTACTTTGTGGCCTGGCAGTTTCTTGGAGGGCTGGCAGTGGCGGCGTATGTGGCCCGTAACAAAAGCACAGTGACGGAGACGAATGGCCTGGATCCATGGTGAATACCCCAATTTATCTCTGTGCCTTTTTCCCCTTAAGGATTATGTCCCCCTACTTCTTTTGCTGCTCCGAGCCCGAGTTGATTGCTTTCTTCAGGTGGGCCGGTTTCTTTTTCGCGATTTCCGCGTTCAACAACTCCGGCATGAGTCTTGTGGACGCCAACATGGTGAGGACAGGATAGTCCATCCAGATCATCAATACACTGACCTCAGTCATCAGGTACCCTTTCGATCATCAACGTTCATGCTCATCACCATGGGCCTATTGATCCTGGCGGGCAATACCTGGTAAAGTCACTCCTCAGAATCTCAAACCCCATCGTGAACCCATACTCATGAGCACTTCCAGCTACCCGATATTTCTACGATGGATCCTGTACGCGATGTTCCGCCTCCTACCCAAGCATCCCTACTTTCAAGAGTCCCGTGACACTCTGCGTTTCCTGTTGGATCATCCCCGTCGATGCTACACCAACCTCTTTCCTTCACCACATACCTGGTGGTTGCTCTTCTCCGTGGTCCTACTCAACGGGATTGACTGGGTGGCGTTCGAGGTTCTAGATGTAAGTTCTGAGTGCCCACGCCAAGAGCAAAGAATTGTACTAAAACTAGGGAGATTGACAATCCCGCGGTCGACACGATTCCGCTCGGCTCCCGAGTCCTCGACGGACTTTTCCAGGCCCTCTGTGTGCGCAACGGCGGCTTCTATGTCGTCAACATTTCCGCCCTTCAGCTGGGTATGCAGGTCATATACGTGATTATGATGTACATTTCCGTGTATCCCGTGGTCATCACCATGCGCAACTCCAACGTCTATGAGGAGCGCAGCCTGGGGATCTACGCTGATGATCTACCATCGGAGTCGCAGGATCCGGACGGCCAGGAGAAAAACCTACCGGGGAAGACGCCCTCCGGTCGGCTTTACTTTATTCAACATCAGCTGCGGATGCAACTGGCCTATGACCTCTGGTGGATTGCCTTGGCCATCATCATTATCTGTATTGTGGAGGCGGGTAGTTTCACCCGCGACCCGGTGACATATTCCGCCTTTAACATTATCTTCGAGACCGTCAGTGCGTACGGCACCGTCGGAATCAGCACGGGCCTACCGGATCAATTGTATAGTTTTTCCGGGGGCTGGCATACCCTGAGCAAGCTGGTTCTCTGCGCGGTGATGCTGCGTGGCCGGCACCGTGGATTGCCTGTGGCGATTGACAAGGCTATTCTGTTGCCCGGGGAGCACCTCAACCAGGCTGAACAGGAAGACGCGCACATCCGCTTGGAAAGGACGATGAGTCGAACTCGAAGTCGAACCATGGCGTAATCTCCCGAGAAGGGTCTGTATAACTAATCACTTTTCGCAGTATTACTTCTGGCCCTGGAACAGTTGGAGAATCTCATGGTACGGAAGTACAGGTGGCAGGCAGAAGTATCCTACGGCGGACTGAATCTACAAAGCGGCCTAAACAATTTTTTTACTACCACCTGCTTGTACTACCTATAGCCACTATTTCCACAATAACCATGAATAGCATGTATACTATATAGTAGGGATACCAAATGCGATATATTATTGATATCGAATATCATCTAGTATCGACATCGAATGACACGTAGTAGGAATATCGAATCAGTATCAAATCGTCATCTAATATTGATATAATGTCATCTAGTATCGATATCGAATTTCATCTAGTAGGGATATCGAATCAATGCAGATGCTGTACTTATTCAATATTGATACTATATATTCTATATAAGCATCCTGGATAGGCCCTAGGCAGGTGGTGTGTGGGGCAGCAGCGGCAGCAGTGTGGAGGTAAGTTAACCCTGGTAAAAATTTATAAATAGTCCGTCGTAGGTTTTCAAGGGGCACTGCAAATCATCCGGTTGTGAGTCATTTACGATTTCCCAGCCGTCATTGGCGAGAATACGAAGCATGCTGTATCTACTCCGTACTTAATAAAACTTCGGCCAATTTAAGTAAATTGCATACGAGGCACTGGTGCTTATATAGCAAAGCAAACCCCGCTGGAGGCTGCCTGCTCAACGGGCCGCTGTATTTCCACCCGCATTAGAAGTCCACGACCTGTTGGACTGTAGTTGCAGCCATCCTACCTCGATGGCCAGCCTATCCGCCTTCGTGCGCTATCTGCGCCTCAAACTCCTAGTCTCCTTCTACCGGCTCATCGTCAAACTGCTTGCCTCGCCCCCGAGACCTCGTCCTGACTCCGTGCTGAGAATTCCATCACGCGGTAACAGACGCACTATCAAAGCTAATGTTTACAAGCCATCGGAGAAGTACGCAGGCAGCAAGGGCCCGCATCCAGTCCTGGTCAACTTTTACGGCTCTGGCCTCGCAGTTCCCCTTTATGGCGCCGACGACGGTTTCTGTCGGTTCATCGCCACGACCACCGGCTACGTCGTCCTGGACGTCGAGTACAGACTCGCACCGGAGCACCCGTTTCCCGCGGCTGTCCAAGACGTCGAGGACGCGGTCAAATACGTGCTTGACCGGCCGGAAGAGTACAACACCTCGCAAGTCTCCGTGTCCGGGTTCTCATCAGGCGGCACCCTCGCGCTCGTCGCCCCGACACTATTTCCTCGTGGCACCTTCCAGTCTGTCATTGCGTTCTACCCGGCGACAGATCTTGCCAGGGACCCAAGCATGAGGAAGCCCCCAGCCCCGAATGCGAAGCCGCGCTCAGCGTTCTGGACTCGGATTTTTCGGGAGGCATATATAGGGAATATGGATCCGCGTGATCCGAGGATCTCGCCAGTGTATGCCGATACGTCCAAGTATCCTGCCAATATGCTGGTTGTAACGGCGGAATTGGACTCGTCGGCGCTCGAAGCGGAGGACTTGGCGAAGAAGGCGGAGACGGAAGGCATAGCAAGCGGTAGGAATGTGGTTATTCGGAGGATGAAAGAGTGCGGTCATGCATTTGACAAGAAGAACAAGGATGAAGCTTGCGTTCAGGCTCGAGATGAGGCTTATGGACTTGCTGTGGATATATTGAAGAAGGTCGCAGCTGAGAGCGGTTGAAAGACACGGTTGCATATTGCGCTGGATTTCTGTCCGCACCCGGGCTGAGCATCAAAGCCGTTGATGTATCTAGTAACGCTGAACCAAGCATAGTTTTGCAGGATCAGTATCGACTGTTACTCTGTTCTCAGTGACAGGTGTTCAATCCCGTAATGTGAGAAGCTCGTTAGCGACTACCACTCATCGTATGCAAAGCAACACCCACCACAGGATACTCAATAGGACATTAAACCATAGTCTCTGGGAGGCCTTTAAAGCGAGAGTGTCCCATGCTGCCTTGTTATTTATAGAGCCTAATGTCTGCGATGCAATCAAATCAAGTGCTGGTGAGAGCTTCAGGGGCGCAAGGACAGTGTGGTTTCTCTGAAGGGCGAATCAGCCGGGTATAGCAATCAACAAGGACTCAAAAAGAGTCACTATTACTATGTTAACTGCCGCTGGAAAATGTCACTTACACGTAGCTAATTGTTCTGGCCATCACGAAAAGCAAGATGACTGTGGATAACAGTGTGTGAGACCAAAAATATGCGACGGGCGATTCTGGCGTAGAGGTTGTACTGTCAGGCAACGCTTGGAGACGTCGACTTTACTATTAGTGATTATCTAGAGAATGGCTATTCCGTCTTGTTTATCTTCATTGTCTCAGACCCGCGAGCACCAGTACTCTTTACTAACAGGAAATATAAGTCAACCTTGCCAATAAGCTGAAGAATGGCAGCCACTCTGTCTATGAAGACTCTCCAATCATTGCAGTAGCGTGGTATCGCATGGCTGGATCGAGGTGCACTATGTCTGGCTTTCAGGATCTTGATATCTCGTTGAACGCCTCAGTTCAGTGTACTTGACAAAGGCTACTTCGGGGAAGGCGAGTGATAGTCCTACAGACAGGGTTGCGAGTAGAAACTTGTTGCTGCACCTTATAATGTAGTCCGATTCTTATTTAGGAATACTGTACTAGACAGACTAAAAGATGATGGATATTCACAGATAAGGATGGACTACAGGACTTGTCCTAGGCTAGTGAGGTGACCGTCTTAGTATTCATTCACTTTACTCTCACCTTTGCTAATATTAGTCTGAAGCACTTCCCTTGAGGCATCAGTTAGAGTAGTGAATGAATAAAAATCTATCTCGCTTAATGTGGCCTCACTTTATCTATCATCCTCTTGCGTAAAAACCATCAACACAAAAGATCTCAATCCAGAAAAAAGGTCTCACTCCAGAACCTTACACTCATATTTCTATCCTTCAGCGGTTCAATATGATAGCTAGCCTGCCTTCATATATCGGAAAAGCAAGAATCCTCCTCTGTAGCATCTTCACCAGCAGAGCGGGAGGTGCAGCCATGTCACTCCTCGACCTCCCCCTTGACGTGCTGTATGAGATGGCTTCTCACCTTGATAGTGACCGCGATCTGATTGCTATGGCTCAAACCTGCTCCCCTCTCTACACGGTCTTCAACTTCGAACTTTACCGACGCGACGCTAAACGAGGACGAAGTCGAGCACTGTTCTGGGCCGTTCAGCATAATCAGAACTATACACTACGGAGATCTCTCGAGGTTGGCGCATCAGCATCATGGCCAAGACTACTTTGCCTAGCCGCTGAGTACGACTCACTGCTTGCGATGAGGGTACTTCTTTTGCAGGACGGTGCTGATATCAAGGCTGTGGAACAAACCGAAGGAATGCCACTTTTGGTGAAGGCTGTGATCAGTCGCTCACCCAAAGTCCTGCGGTTTCTTCTGACCAGACACGAGGTGGATCCGAATGTCAAGAACGACGAAGGCCGAACACCCCTTGCATATGCTGCCTATGAGTGTTTCAACGACATTGTTAAGATTCTGCTGAAGTGTCCCCATGTGAATGTCAATTGCCCGGACAACAGTGGCTGCACACCACTCCGTCTAGCAGCGGGAAGGAGCCATGTATTCGTTGTCAGAACACTGCTCTCGAATCCCTCGGTCGATGTTAGTGCGAGGGATAATATTTATGACAGGACGGCTCTCTCAGCTGCAGTGGAGGCTCTTAGCGTGCCAATCTCTTGGGGGCCCGAGAAGGTCAAATTGAAGCATCGGCGGACAATACAAGCACTCCTTGAGCACCCTGCGACATCTGTCAACTATGATACCGACCCAAATCTCCTGCAGCTGTATCGGTTCAGTGCTCAGTACGGATACGAAGAGATCTTCAAATTGCTATGGTCAAAAGGGGTGGGACAGCTCCCGGGAGAACTTGATCGCTCTGGGATCTTATTCTTCGTTGCAGAACACGGCCAGGCAGGGATCATGGAGATGTTGTTCGCGGATGGTTTTGAGCCTGAAGCACGAACCAACACGGGCCGAACACCGCTCTCAATTGCCGCAGAACATAAGCAGATTGAGGTCCTTCGACTGCTTCTCTCGACGGGCAATGTTGACGTGAATTCCAAGGATCAAGGCGGAAAAACGCCGCTGTGGTGGGTTATGACACATGGGTGGAGGATGACCGGGACGGATGAGACTGTAAAGCTGCTAATCGCCCATAATGCTACGATTCCAACTATCCAAGGAAAAAAGAAGCTGCAAGAGGCACTGTGCAGCGCTCTTGAGAATGGCAATTGTTTTCTATCAGAAATGCTCCTTGACCAAAGCCAGCCCATCGGGAGTGGGAAGAGACAAATGCTGCTCTCCGCCGTCGCCAAATCCGAAAACATTTCACCGGCGAAGACTGTACTCGAAAAGGCACAAATTGATCCTAACGATAGGGACTCGGATGGTCTAAACGTACTGGACCGGGCAGTTATTAATGGTGATATCGCCCTTGTTGATCTGCTATTAGGTCTGGACGGGATTGATCTGAACTCCAGAAACTGCAACGGCGACACTGCCCTAGCAATGGCGATGAACGAGATCTACAACCGTTTCCCAGTCTTTCCCATGGACCACCCCCCGGACTGGCTGCCCTTTGAAACTTGCATGGAGAGACTTCTCCGCCACAAAGATGTCAGCACAGTATCACTGGACCGATATTGGCTCATCGATTTTATTGTTGCTTATCTCGACGCTTTTGGAGATCAAAAACTGATAAAACTCCTCATCTTCAAGGACGACCGTCTCGTCGCAGGCTCCAGGGTGCACGAAGATGAGGCAGAAACGCTACTCGAGTGGGCTCAACAGAGCCAGCACAGGACCATTGTTCGAGCGCTGCGGGAAAAGGAAAAGCGCATGTGGATGACGATCTGAAGTTGGCTAGGGTGCATGCTTAGCACTTGCCTCAAGGTCTCTGTATCATATCGCCTGTGCACCCTCGCTTGCTGCGACGGCTCCTACATTTCCAACGCGGAGGGGATATCGAGGCGTTTTAGGGTTCGCAGGTGATGGCGTCCGTTTCGGAGGATGTCCAATCCATTTTGTTCCTGGAACCCTGGACCGGAATTGATTGACTCGAAACATAGCAGCTCGACCTCAGATTGGTGATAACTTAGAGAGGAAGTTCATTTTGGATGTTCATCATGCGTCTAGTGTGTAAATAGCATCCTCGCAGCTGCCATCTCTTCAGTATCAAAATGGATCAAGATCGAGTCATATACTATCGCTTTCGCCCTCCCCTACATTGACTGAATCTGTAATTGACTCATAGACTACTACAGTAAATGCATAACCAGGTCTAACATGACACCGCGAGATTACAAAATTGGCACATCCTTCGCACCACCCGATGGCGAAGTGCTGACCGTCACATCCTTCCACGCCTCCATCTCCTCCTGAGTCTTCTTCATCTCCGCCTCCAACAACGTGATTGTCTCCGGTCCTAGAAGCAACCTCCCGGGAAGCTTTCGCTCATCCTGCCCAACAAGAACATCAACGAGAGCCTTGGCGCACAGATCCGCCTCCGAGAACGACGCTTGAGCCGCCGGATCCATCATATACGCCATCAACCGATTCAGTGCACCGTCAGGTGTATCATACGCCGGATGCCTAGGAGCAAACTTCCCATTGCTTCCCAAATTGGTCTTGATGCCACCGGGAGCGACAATCAAGAACCGAATGCGCCAGTCGGGGTTCATCTCCTTAGCAAAGGACTCCGTGAACCCGCCCAGCGCGAATTTCCCAGCCTGGTAAAATGCACTGCCGGGAAACGCCATGTACCCTCCAATCGAGGAGATCTGCACGATGGTCCCGCCCGCTCCGGCCGGGTTGACCTCGCGGAAGATGCGCACGGCCTCCTGGGAGATGAATACAGGGCCCCAGAAGAGGGTCTCGAGTTGGAGGCGCGCGTCGGACTCGGGGATGACTTCTGTATCGCCCATGAGGGGGTAGCCGGCATTGTTAATGACCACGTCGAGGCGGCCGAATTTGGCCACGCTGGCGGACAGGGTTTCGTGGATGTCTGCGTTTGAGGTGATATCCAGGCGGAGCTTGAGCACATTGGGGCCATCGGGGAGGTAGGAGAGAGTGTCCACGTTGCGAGCTGTGGCCACGAGCCGATGGCCGGCGCTGTGGATGAGGCTTGCAAGGGATTTTCCCAGGCCGGAGGAGCAGCCGGTGACTGTGATGTTAGTTGATGGTGGGTGTATAGGGAGGGTTACGTACTGAACCAGACGGTTGATGAGTCAAGCATATTGATGGATTTAACTATGGGGTCTACAGTAGCGAATGTTATTACTATTACTATCGTCCCTGTTAGGCGGACGGTTGTGTTGTTGTTTATATACCCCGCGATCCACACATTCCACAGTAAGACTGGAAACGGGGTTAGCGGATATAGCCGGACATGTCGACGAATGGCATGGCTTACAGCGTCAGCAACTGATGGGGTGGCTAAGATACCTTAGGATTAATCCATCCACAGAGAAGACTGTCAGAGCGCATTATCTACAACAGGACGCCACTCTCAGGCGTGCCGTTATCTCCAGCCTCCTCCAATAACCAACGCCACGAACGGCTAATGTTGGATCGGCACTCCGAGCCATTGGACACGTATAAGACTTTGCATAAAGCGCTAAGAGTGGTCCTGGTCGATGTTATTGGTTTAATTCTGTAAGAAGCTTAAGCCATGCCGGCAATGACCAGGGTTTGGTTGGACTGTTCGTATGCATGACTCATGCTGGCTCATCTTGACACGTTTCTAGTGGTCGAGTCAGAAGAGGCATGGTTATTAGCGAATGGTTCATATATCAAGTAAATTCAGGACCTCCAAGAGACCACCAATAAGAAAACATGGAACTCTACAAAATTCGTCTTTTTCCTCATTCTCTCCCCTCTTCACCCATATGTACTCCTTTATCCATCCTCGATGCTACCGTCGCGCGATTTGCTCCAGCAGGCGCAATCTGGTTATTCGATAGTTCCCCCCAGAACGTCCCAGAAAGGGGATTCATCGATCGTCTCCAATCCTCCTTTGTGCAAACACTATCCAATTACCCCCAATGGGCCGGTCAGCTGCAATGGGCCCCAGCTCGACAGAGCGGCCTTCACGGCGAGCGCTTCAACCGGCCCATGATCATCTACGGGACGCCTAATGACCCTGGCGTTGAGTGGCGTGTCATCACACGAGACGACATATCGGTCGGATCGCTAGTACCTTCAGCCATGGAGCGAGCAAGCGCGGGAACTTGGGACGGGGACGATTTCACCCAGGGAGATTTCTTGAGTGAAACCCCATTGGCACTGCATGATCTGCGCGAATACCAGGGATTACCCGGTATGCAGGTGCAAATCACCCTATTGAAGGACGGCGCATACGCAATTGCAATTCGAATGGCGCATATCCTTGCCGATGCTCAGACTTTGATGGCGTTTGTGCATCAGTGGGCGGCTGCAAGTAGAGCGGCGTTTGGTTCAGAGTACACAGACGCATTAATGGGGGCTCCGGTCTTTAATCCAGCGCTCTTAGATGCCCATGCCGCAGGGGATATCGACGGCCCAGCGCCGGATCCTGGACTTATTGCAACAGCGCGTGAACTGCCACTGCATCGATTCGACTGGTGGAAGACGGATGATCCAGGATATCCGAAGTTTATGGTGCCCGATACGCTGAACTCGACACCTTCCCCTGAGCTACTGGACGGCATTGAGCTCTCTCCGTCGACATCTGCACCATGGACAACGTGGGACCTGTCCAAGCCTATTCGCTATACGCAGATACATTTTTCAGGGGATCAGCTGGCAAATATCAAACAGAAAGCGCTGGCGGACGGTCGAGGGGATATCTCTCGACTCGATGCATTACTAGCTCACCTCTGGATCTCCATCAACCGCGCCAGGAATCTCGCCGATTGCCCCGATTCCGTCTTCCTAGATCTCTCTATCGGCGCTCGAATACGCGTCTCTCCTCCTCTCCCCGACACATTCCTGGGATCACCGCTCTTCCTCGCTCACGTAGGCGCATCAGGACAGTCCCTTTGCGCCGCATCCATCGGAGCCATCGCCAGCCGAATCCGAGAGACCTTGGCCCTATTCACACCGGAGAAGATCGGCGCCATGCTCCATGATGCCGCGTACGAGATCTCCCCGCAGCGGCTGTGGCAAGCTTTCTTGGGGTCCCAACATGTCCTCGTAACCTCCTGGCTGCGACTGAAAGTACACGAAGTGGACTTTGTGGGTGATGGGAACCGTCCGCGGTATGTGCATGCTGTTTTGCCCAAGTTAGATGGGGAAATGCAGGTGATGGAGTCGGGGCTTGATGATAAAGGGATGGATGTGGCATTGTACCTGGAGGAAGAGGTCATGAAGAGGTTCTTGGCTGAACAAAGGCAGATCACGGTGTAGTATCGTGGTTATACCTGACACTAATATCAGTCGGAGAATTCAGAATATAGAGCTCGGACCTGCCCCAAATCCAAAAGTGATGCTCCTCGTTTCAATGCGGTGGCCAATCGTAGACATATACCACTAGTCATAGTCAAGGGCGACTATATGTCAGGATACAGAAAGCTCCTTAGATGACAAAGCTAGCCCATAATTATGGTAAGAATATCAGGTAGAAAAACCAATGATTATAGACAGTCCTCCCTATTGATATGATTCGACGGATGTAAAGTAGTACGACAGCCAGAAGAAGCCCAGTTGACAGTCTAGAAGACCCCACCAGAAAGAAGAGAAAAGTTGAAACAAACTAGGGACTCAAATGACAATTAACCGGTCCCAGTGACATAAAAGTATACGATATCTCCTGTAGTACCCTCGGAAAATGCTCCATCAACTTCTTGTGTATACAGTCTACAATCTGCAAAGGTCCATTTGAGGCATCGGAGCGTGAACCCACCACCAACCAAACTGCCGCTTCAAGCGCCTCGATTGACAATTCGTCCGGACGTCGCCGGATGGCCAAGTAGCTCTCCCCACTTGATCTCTCGATCTCTTTCAGTCGGCTCGTTTATCGTGGATAGATCCGCGGAGGGGAATGACAAAATCTGGACCAGCCACACAGGAAACCCACCGACTGAGTTGTCTTTCGCCCTTTACCACAGCCTTTCATCGCCATCACACTTGAACAACTTTCCGCTGTGGGTTTCGCAAGTAGACGAATCGATCACGTTGACCACACCCGTAGCACTCTCTTCGACAGTCATCGCAGCCTTTTCGAAACCGAAAACAGCTGCGCCACGGTTACCAATGTCCGTCTGCACCCAGCTACACCAGCAAAAAGGTTAGTCACCAGCTTGTAGTGGAAATAATCATACTTCCATAAAGACTCACCCGGGGTCAACAGCAAATGCGGTCAGCCAGGGGTCTTCAGCGGAGATGGCCTTGGTGTACCAGTGTTGAACTGCCTTGGTCGGGGCGTAGGCGGCATTCTTCAAAAGGATAGAGTCCCTACAGGAAGCGGAACAAGTCAACTTCATATAATTACATCCTAGGACGTAGGGTTCTTTTACTAAATTATGGGGTTAGCTAGACAGATTCCTCTCAGATCTCTCACAGTAGACTGCAAAGCTTACCGTGAGACATGCCGAGCTTGACCCAATAGTCACCCACTTAGGATCCTTGGCCTGCTTCAGAAGACTCCGGAAGGCTTGATACAGATAGATAAAGCCGTAGATGTTCACATCGATATGCTTCTGAATATCCTCGACCTTGACCTCGGCGACCGTAGGCCAAGAGAGGGAGATAGCAGCGTTGGCGATAAGAATATCAATGTGATCGACTCCCTTGGCAGCAAGCTCCTCCGCAGCAGCTGCAGGGTCGGTAGGAGAGGTGGCGTCGATCTTGACAATTACCAATGTGGTGCCCTCAGCTCGTGGAAGATCGGCTAGAGCCTGAGAAGTTGGGTGGCTTGGATCACGGTTGGCAGCGATCACAGTATGGCCTGGCTTCTTCAGGTACAGCTCCAAGATCCCCTTGCCAATTCCCCGATTGGCGCCAGTGATGAGGACGACTTTGGAAGCCATGATCAAGTGGCTTGTGTCAATATGGGATGAAGGGTGGGAACAGACAGGACACAAACAACGCATATATAAACTAGGAAGAAATCCACAGTGGATCAGTGATTGCTATTTATAAGCAACTAAATAACAGGCTATATGATTGGTGAAACTAAATTGCCCGTGGAACAACATGCAGGGTACAGCTAAGCACGACGCATGGTCTACCCTTTCAGAACCACAGTCACCATTGCATATCCGGGAATATTGACAGTGGCTGCTCCTCCACTAATAGATCTTCTGCGCCTACGTAGCCGGGGATTAATGCAATATATTCACAACGATATACTTAAATGCTGTATTACTTGTGTTCTCTCTGACTTCTCTCTCAGAAGTGCGGGGATTGGGCCCAGCCATCGGGCATAAGCTGACTATGGGGCTTGATAGCCACATGGTCAAAGCGCTCGGACGGCCAACACTACTAAATATGTCTACATCTCCATCTCGAACATCTTACATCTCACCGGATCCTACTTAGATCTGCATATATTAGAAAGCCTGTCTGCGCCAATGGATCATCCTTCGGACTCCTATTCGTACTCTCCTCTCAATCCCGAGGCTGCGGAGATTCGGCTTCTCACTATCCTACCCGACAAAAATGGAAAGAAAGTGAGATGCACTTTGCAGACCGTGTCACTGAACAACTCACCCCAATTCGAGGCTCTCTCATATGTCTGGGGCAATGTTGTTGAAAAGGTGGAAATCTTGGTGGACGACATCCCATTTCAGGTCACAACGAACCTTGAGGCAGCGCTGAAATGCCTTCGACATTCCCGGAAGAAGCGCCTCATCTGGATTGACTTTATCTGCATCGATCAAAACAACGTCAAAGAAAAGAACACCCAGCTCCCTCTCATGGGCCGTATCTACAAGGACGCGACCGCTGTTGTTGCATGGCTCGGACCAATAAATCCCAACATGGAACAGACAATGTCGATGATCAAGCGAAGAGAAAGCAGCAGCAGCCTGGCGGGGATCCTCCAGGACGTACGGCAGATTACGCGGCCGTGGAGCCAGAAGAACCGGCGCGACACGATTGGATCTATTCTAGACGCTGTCCAGGGCTTTCTGGACATCGTTTCGGCGCCGTACTGGGGACGCATATGGACCTTCCAGGAGTACTATCTACCCGAGAAGCTTCCCGTGTGCATGGTCGGCAACCTCTCCTTTACCCTCCCCTCGCTAGTCGATCTGGGTCTACACTTTCCGGAGGTTCTGACCCCGTTCATGAAAGACCTTGACAAAGTGGCTCCGCGCGCGGGCGATGCAGCCGACATCGAAAACCACCGGAAGCTCCAGAGCCGCCTGAAGGAAGTGCTGCAACGCCTCGCGCAGTCAAATCCTATGCAGGACTTTGCGCACGATATCGCAGCCAGCCGGAAAGGTCTGTCGTCCTTTGCGGATGTGCTCGATCTGACCGTCCAGCGCCAATGCTACAATCCCCTCGACCGCTTCTACGCGTTGTACTCGATGGTCGACGGTGTCCAGAAGAAGTACCCCGTCAGGTACGACGAATATACGGCGGACGAGGTGGCGCTCCAAATCACGCTCTGGATTTTGGTCTACGAGGGGGTTGATTTCGTGTTCAACATGTTTCATTTCTACGACGGGCCCCATGGAGATGTCGTGGGTAGACCTAGCCCGTCGTGGGTGCCGAACTATCGGGATTCGACGTCTAGAAGCAATTTTAGATTTAAGGAGATTGACCAGTCTCTCCAGGACTGGGAGCAGAAAGATTATATGACGAACTTGACCTGGCTTCCAGGCAAGTACGTGCTACAGTTCTGGGCCAGAAGAGTGGGCAGGACTCGAATCTGTTTTAAGTTCCCGGAGGAGACTGTGGAAATTGCCCGGAGGATTCTGGATGCAGTTAAAGAGCCAGCCTCCGAATGGGGCAATGGTGTAGACGAGGCGAACATGACGGAACGCTTAGTCTGGGCGTTTCTTGCCCATGGCCAGATGCAAAAGACGTTCGCCATCGACGATATCCTCAACGCCCTGGAACAACTCACCAGTTCTTCTGGCGAGACTTCCGACTCTACCCAGTCATCGAAACTTGTGAAACAGCTCCTGCGGGATCTGCCATCCCTCGCAGGAAGGACGGTCTTTCAGCTGACGGATTGTCCAACGGGCGGGTTTGGCATTGGCATTGGGCACATTCAGGAAGGAGATCTATTGATTTTTTCGGGCAAAATGATGAATCCTATTGCCTTGCGGGACTCGGGCTTCCGCAGAAGCAATACCGACGAAGATCTGGTACATTATCGTATGGTTGGAAACGTTTTCGTCGAGGGCATCGCGGAAGACCAGAAAGAACATCCTACTCCGCTGCTTGGTGAGATTAAGGGAGCGAAGTTTGAGGAGTTTCTGATTGTGTAGTGGCAACAGTTGTAGCCTGTGATATAAGAGAAAATGATCATGCGTTGAATCATTAATATAGAACGTTTATGCCAGGCTTCCTAGAGTGGACACAGATGCCCTGGTTGCCTTGTCCAGTTTATAGGTTATGGATTTAAGCAGAATCTCTGAGACGGCAGTTTGTCCAAGGCTGATTGCCGAGAACGAAGGACTAAAGCAGCCCTAAGATGATTTTCTTTGCTATTTGTTTTATATCCCTGTTACCCCGCCGGAGGCATCATGGATATTAACGGCTCGCGGGTAAATTCCCCTGCTGCTTGAGTAACAGCAATGCTACCACGGTCTGCATGCTTGAAAATACCTAGACTTATTTATAGGTTAAGTACAGTGTGATGTTCTTCAGCCTATTTAGAGATTCCTTGAAGAAGCATTCTCCATTTTGGTTTTATTGTGACCGTAAGAGAGCTGTGTGAAGAAGGGAGCATACACCCTAAAAGTGATCGGAACGCCTCGGGACAATCCACTCTCCTGCCGTAACGGTAGTATTGTTTTCACCATACATCCCCCCGTTGAAGAACAATATCACACTCGGGTCCGGCATGACCGTTAACGCTCTAGAATACGCCACGCCCTTACCGGTAGGCACCTTGATCCAGGTGTGGGGGTTGCCGTTGTCCCTGTTGATAAAGACTTCCGAGTAGGTGCCATCACTCATGACGATGGTACCGTGCGGCCCACCAACAGGCGTCCAGACGGTGTACGGGCATGCGGACGGGATCGTCCCATCTCTAGACTTGAGAAGGTAAGGCGTCGCTTCGTCGAACTTGAGCGGGTTGTCGGCGATGCGGTAGTGGACTGCATAGGGGACTTCGGGGGCGTTGGCCAGCTCGTACGAGAGGAGGTATTTCCCGTTTCCGATCCGAGCAACCGTCGTCATGCCGGGACGCAGGGTGTAGTTCGCATAGGCTGCGTCGTTGACGACGGGCCCCCAGTGGATGAGGTCTCGCGTCGACTGGTGGGCGAGTTTCTGGCCGTGGAGAGGATCTCGTTGATCGGAGTAGTAGACCGTCAACTCGTCTTCGTACATGGATATGAAGGGCTCCCACACCGGGGTTGCGCCGTTGGTCGTGTTTGGTGGGCCGCCAGTCGCGACGACGGAGACGAATTCCCAGGAGAATCTTCGATATGTCATGAGCAAGACTTTTCTCGCGAATGATTTGGAGTGGTCTCACCCTCTATCCAGACTGGCATAGACCTCAATGTTTGTCGATGAGAAATCGTGCGGGATAGCGTTGCCCGAGGCGAGGATGGTCCCGCGAGGGTACTCACCTACCTGCCGTGGGAGCTCATAGAGAAACGGTTGCCAGATAGAACCACCGACATAGCCTCCGTTGTTGGAGAAGTGGACTTTTGAATAATTAGACCAAGTTTGACCGCCGTCTGCTGACCGGTATATTGGGAGGTATGTCCCGTCCGGCGGGAAAAACGACCAGGTCGATAGGAGAACGGGGTCTGTCTTGTTGTGGTCTAGGAGAAGGGTGCGGCCGTACGAGGTGCTGTGGGAAGGCCAGTTAGATGGAGGCGCAAAGACGGTGACATTGTCGAAGATTGCCTCTGCTGCAGTCGTAAAGGCTAGGAGAGAGATGAAGGCTGTGATTGAGCGAGTTTTCATTTTCAGATGGTGAGACGAAATGGAGCAAGCTCTGAATGGCACTATACATACGGTGAGAAAGGACGAGCCATACGGATTATATAGGCGACGACGGTTAAATCGTACTACATGGTATTCTGAAGGGGGCCATTTAGCCGTGTATGCTCGCGGAGGAGAATCCGGGGTGAGAATGTAGATCGGCGCAATCGGATCTATAGAAGCTTCTCTTAGCCTAAAGACTTGTTCTGACGGTAACATCGGATTAATATCCTCTCGGCTGTAGCTTGCCCTTTTTAAATGAAGTTTTGTCGATCATGACACAGGTCAGGAAGAGTGACACTGACATTCCATTGCATGATTGCTTCAGCTTGGGAACCTGTCCGATAGTCTATATATTAGTATCAGAAAGGCACGCACATAAGAGAACCGTTATGTCCAACGATTTCATCCTCCAATATCAGATTAGTAACTGTATATAGTACCAAGTGTCTACCTACATCTTGACTGAAGACAGTTTGACATGCAGTAACAGGTCAAATATACATTGTATACAAGATAGGGTTAGTGGTTAACCAACCCAATCCCAACCGAACCTCGGCATCTCCAGTCCAAGCATATCCATCTCCTCCCCAACTAAGTACCTCTAAATACTCACCAACTACACACTCCCATCCCCTAATCTACCTAATTTGGAAAAAAGAAAAAAAAAGAAACGTTGGACGTTCGGACGATCCGGATTCCGCAGCGTTGTGGTTGGGTGCTAGTTTAGGGCGGCTATCGAGAGGCCGTTTCTAGACGCTTAAGGTAGTACTACTAAGGCAGCCTAGTAGCTAGTCAAGTGATATAAAGCCAACACTCCTCTCATCCCTCATTGCTCACTCACCCTGAGCTGTCTCAAAATCTAATCCGCAACCGCTGCCATGCAATGAAATCAATTCTCCCACAAATCTTGTCTCTTTGCACCGCTGCACTCGCTGCTCTTGCCAAGACCAACCCACACAGCAAGAATTGCTCGTCGGCGAGGACATTATGGCCCAACAAGACAACAGAGTCCCTGGCCACAACGATGCCATCTACGACACTGTGCCTAAGGATGACCAGATATTCAAGATCCAGTTCCTAGAGATTGCCCCGACACCCATTATTGCGTAAGATCTCCCTTCTTAAAGTACAGCTTAATCTTAATTATAACATTTTGACGTTAACATCCTGATGAAGCGACCGTGTCTTCTTCGTCTACCTACGCGGTTATCTACCTGAATCTAAAAAGAAGGAGCTGGCACTTCCCGACGAGGGCCTCATCAATGCGACCCTCAAAGTGAGCGCCTCTGCTGTCTACCCAGATGGTAGCCATGACAATGAAGACTCCGCTACAGGGCCATTGAAGACTACGCCCTTTAATGAATTTGCCCACCTCACTATTCGTAATGCCTCTGGAGTTCAGGTTGACAACATGCCTAGTAGCGACCGCACTGATATTTTACTAGATTCCCAGATTTTTACAATGTTTTTGAGGAGTGGTATGTGGACTTACAAGGTTGACGCGCGAGTCGGAGATGCAGACAATACGTGCCTATTTGCTATGAAGTTGACACAATGGTTAGAGGGGGGGCTTGAGTAGGATATTTGGAATAATCTAGAAACTCCACGACACAACTTCTCTCACAACGTTCTGTAATTTCCTGTCAAGATTTGGAAGCCGCGCGACGACCTTTGAGAGATGAGGAGGGCAGGGGGGAGTCTCCTTCCAGTTTTTAATTACATGTTAGCACTTGGGTGTGTCAGTGGCAAGGTTTGTTTTATACATTTTTGTATCTAGTGCTGGAAATTTTATTACTACCTGTAACTGATACATTCTTGTCTCTAGTTGAGGTGATTATATCCTACTTCCAGTTGTTCTTTATTTTCAAGTATCTTTATTAAAGAAGGGCCCGGGAGGGTAGTGAAATATATGCTACTTTTGCCTGCCTGCTGACAGGCTGTAAGATGACAGATTGGACTAGCAGTCTTCCGTCCTCATCCAGCGTGCCCAGTCTAAACTTACAATGAGTATCTGATACCCCTGCTGGTCGATATCCATGCAAGATGACGCTCTTTCCATGTTGATACACCACCCAGATCCGCCGAGACCGGGCCACAATAGGTAAAGGAGCGGCTGAAGGCTGTCTAATGTGCCGTCACCTACTGGCTTATATTATCTCTTGTGTCAACTAAAATGACCGCAGGATAGAATACCATAATTATTCAGCCATTGCCGTCTCATGTATAATATATCCCAAGGAGAAATCATCAAAAACCGACATAGTACAACGGAACGAATCCTGGCGAATCAGTGGTGGAAAGGAGGAAAGGAATGGCAGGCACTCGGAGTAATTCAGGACAATTAGTTATGCTACAGCAAGCTGAAGCATACTCCGTACAAAGGAATAACATCTGACTGCTTGTAAGACTGAAGGAGCTCATGTTTCCTGTGTAGTCAACCTACTACCCTGCTCTACAACGGCGAAACAAGCCATTAACCGCAGTAGATCTAGTTAGGAGACAACTTGGTACGACTTCGTGTTCGGCTGCTAATACTATCCTGAGAAATATCCCCCATCGGAGTATTCTGAACAGCAGTATGCTGTGTATTGGTTTTCTGTCTCTTTGCTGTCGGCTCTGTAGCATTCTTGGCGCTTGGCTTCTCTGTATTAGCTTGTACCGAGTTTATTGCATGCTTATGCTTGGTCAGCTTTTTAGACAAAGCGGTTGGAGAATTGGTGTGACTATCTTCTGCAGCTACAAGGAGTTTGAGTATACTCTGATACTTGGCCTGCATGCTGGGATCCTTGGTCTGTATGAGTAACTCGGCTACTTCCGCAGGGCTTTGGTCACGGAATTGTTTGCACCCCGGTCGCGCCGTAGGATCTGCGCCCGCGTCTAGTAGTATTTGGACCACGTCCTCCATAGCGAAACGGACAGCACAGTGTAAAGGCGTGCCCCAGTCCGCGGAGGTCGTGTTCGGATCGAGACCCTTGGCAAGAAGGAATCTAGTTTTGAACGCTGTATTCGACCTGCTCCAACAAATTGCGGAAAAGAAGAGACTGGATTCCACCTTAGCGCCGTATTCAACGAGCAGGTCGAACAAAGCTCCGTTGTCTTCATAGGCCTTGCTAAGCGCGCTGGCGAGGGGTTTTGTCTTCCTCGGGCCGCAACGGTTGGGGTCAACACCTCGCTCCAGTAACTCGCGAGCACAGGCAGCATTCAAAAAGCTATGTTCCCTAGAAGTTAGCCTTGCAATCAGGGGCTAACCCAACTGGCCATCAACGCACCGGAGAAGAGGCTCGCCGAAGGACGTGGTACATTTTGTAGGTTTCAGGCCACGGTCAAAGTAGAGGCGAATTACACGCGGGTTCTGATGGCCTTCCTTCCCGCAAAGAGAGCCTACTGTATTGGGTGTTATGGGCACGCCGGCATCGAAGAGCGCCGCCACGATATCCAGATGTGCCGCTTGGGTGGCAAGACTGAGTCCGGTGTGAAGAGGCTCGGCAGAGAGTCGCCCGCTGGCGAGGGCCTCCCGGGCTTTCGGCAGGTCACCATTACTACACGCAACATGAAATGCGTTGATATAAGCTGTATCTGAGCTGTCGGGTGGCATAGTATAAACAAGACAAGAGATTTGAATGGGAATGGGGGTATGTACTGCAGAGAAGTTGGAGGCTTGGTGCTGCGAGGACAAATTTATGCGTGTAAAGGGCAGGTGACGGCGAAAAAGGAGAGCGAGACAAAGCCCAATAGGTACAGTCGTAGACTCGTAGTAGCCTTTTGATATAGAAAGGTTAAGGTACCATTCAGAGCGGGTCCGGTCCCTTGACATTATAAGTCTCGGCACTTAGCCGAAGGCGCAGAGTACTTCCGGAGTACGTCCGTCAATAATAACTTGAGTTCTACCTTACTGACTCTCCAATCCCGCAGTCTGAACTCCCCCGCACTAGAGCCGCGCGTTTTGGCTTATCTACGGGCTGGCGCGATCGCAGTTATCGGCTTCATAATTGCAAAAGTCTACCAGTCAGACAAGATGGTCCCGGTGCCCAGGAGCGCCATATCTGTTCAATTCGCGATCCATGAAGTTGATATTTCTGGGCGACGTCACGGTGGAGCCTTTTGACCAAGGCGGATGTCTGTCCAGTTTCATTCATCATGCTAGGGATCTAAAACAGCGAACAAGGGCAGGGAATGAATGAAAGATGTGGTGGATAGGACAGGACAAGTAGCAATCCAATCTCAGTAATAATGACTAAAAGCAGATAGACATCAAAGAAAGTAAAAAGACAAAAACATACAACAGCCGGGATTCGCTGGTGGTCACCCACCCAACTACTAACCGGCCGGCGTGTGGCTTAAGTACGGCTGAGCGGACGGGAAGCCCTGTTCTCCACACCCTGTGGTCGTATGTGCTAGACATTAAATAAAATATGGAATATATGGTGTGAAAAGTGATGTTGACCATGTTGGCCAGGCACAGAACAGCAGGCCTGTTTTCTTAAGAAAAAAAAAAAAGATTTGTGGGCTTCCTTCTCTCCAACTAGAGGGTTAAGCTTAACATCTTTGTATAGAGGACCGTTAAGGCATTAGCCCTTGTGTGCTATCTACTCAAAACTTTCTCTGTTAAAGAGGAATGTGGGATTTGCCGCACCTGACGCTATACTTGAGGTCATCAGGATATAAAAATGTAGCAGTATAATGTGGTGTCTCATGGTTAAGCTCAAAAAAGAAGAGAGGAGGGGGGGGATCTTATGATTAAGATAACCAGAAAATGAATCTTCATATAAATTTGTCTTTGCTAGGCTGAATAAGAGCTCATAACTTGAAGGAAAATATATAAGAAGTAATATAGAGTGAACACTATTGTATTTGCTATCTGAAGAACAGAGAGACACAAAAGAAGACGCGAAAATATGGGTGGTGGAAGGATCGTAGGAGAGATTTGAAGAGAAGATCAATCTTTGAAGCTGTCCACAGGGTAAGGTGATATCTCACACCATGGTAGCCTGAGGCTTCTTATCACTATCTTCAACCACAGAAGGTTGTATAGTCAAATGTGCAACCATTATAGTTAATATCTGAAGAGCAGCTTAGTGGAACGTTGATACCGTAGCTAGTATAGCGATTACATTAGCCTTCAAATTTTATGTCTTTTGAGAAACTTGGAAGCGGTAAAAGCTAATCAATTAGCATGTAAGATAGATAGTACTTACCAGTTCGATGGGTTGCAATAGGTTATCGGCATAGGCCCTGACAGGGGGTTATCCGTGTAGTCATAGTTCAGCGAGTAACCGGAGATACAGCCTTTTCTTTAAATTAGAATACTAAAACAATACTTAGGTATAAGGGGAAGGGATAAAGAGAGAGAAACGGCGAATGTAATCAAAACATACCAACATTTTGATCTCCTGTTCCTACTTGGCCGTTGCAGGTTTGAACACCATTATCTGTTGTGGTTATGGTGCCCGGGCCTTCAAAATAAATGTTTGTCGATCCAAAAATTCGCAGGCATGCAAAGGCAGAAGGTAAATGGCCCATAACTAGAGCAGCCGTAGCCAAAACCTTGGAACTGTTTACGATCATCGTAGTGATTGAAGGGAGTAAAGTCTGGTTTGTAGAGGAAAAAGCACTTGAGGTATGTCTGATCAATTGATACGATAGGGATATGATGCCTTTTATACCTAGGTATATGGTCGAGTTTCTATTTGTAAGATAGCCCATTCAACATCTAAGCAAGTTGGAACGTCTACTAGTATTTTGCCACATGCGACCATAGGTATCTAGTAGAAATTAATCCAGGGGGCCTTACAGAAAAAAACCAATCAAAACTTCCATCAACTCGTCCGTCATTCGTCGCTGCGTATCCTCATGGTTTTAGTTCAAGGCTTGTAGCTAATGGCTGCATATCCAGGGCGCCTTAATCCAGGACGCCTTAATCCAGGACGCCTTAATCCGGGGCGCCTTAATCCAGGACGCCTTATAAAAAAAAAAAACAATCAAAACTTCCATCAACTCGCCCGTTATCCGTCGCTGCGTATTATTACGCGGTGCCTGCTGGTCACTGTGAGTAGAGCTGCTTTAGGGTTATACTTGCCTAGTTCCACTGCGGATCCCAAGAGTATCTCGCAGCCGTACCATTGCTATACTAAGCCTCACACGGGCTCGGATCCTATTATCTTGTAGGCTGAGCGGACGGGAAGCCCTGTTTTCCACAACCTATGGTCGTATGTACTGAAAAGGAGATAGGGTTTGGTATATATAGTGTCCTATTGAAAGTCATTGCGAGCATCAATATCAATCCCGTGATGGTTGGCACCAGCTTGCCGGGGGTGAACGTCCATAGCTTGCGAACTCAGGGCCTGACAGGACAGACAGTCACATAATATGATGAATAGGCTCCAATTGTACGCTATGTCATAGACAGATTGTAGATTATGCAAATTTTCCAGCCTCGATATATGCTCCCATCTCGATGGTATGTATAATGGCGCTTATCTACATCTACATCATTGGCAACAATAAAGCTGCTAGATTCGCACCCCGCATCCTGTGCCGTGGAGGAACATCCAGTCGTTCCACAAAACGGACAAATCTGGTCATAAAAAAACCTACTCAGGACGGGTACGACTTGAACTAGGGGGAAAGGAGGATAAGACAGGAGGTTGGGTTTTCAGGTTAATAAGATGATGGGCTCTTTTCAAGGGACTAAAGGCTCACGTGGGACTATTACGTAGGTAAACGCATAGCTTATTAGACACTGGAGAGGGCCAGAAGGGTTTGATTTCAAAGTGAACCCTAATGAAGCTCATGCATATTTAACGTTAGCCATAATCTGCACTGAATCACCATATTAGTCCCCGTTGTTCAACCAGCCAACCGCATAGCAGGGAAGGTTGTTTATATTAGCCATATAGTGAACTCCCTCATGAGCTTTGTCGCAAAATACAGGGTCATTCAGGCTGCATTTCTATGAAGCGCTTATATCGACAGGTGGTATACATACACAGCGCGGGGGTATCTAAGAGCTCGGACAATCTTATCCCAAGACAGAGCTCTTTACTTATTGTACCATCTAATATATTATCCAGTAGGTTGAATTGCTTATTTGCTCGCGGACACTAGTATACAAAGAGATAATAGGACACTGGACAAAAGGTTTGAGGTGGTGATGAGAACAGTAGACTTTTCCTTAGTCGCCATCATTCGACCCACCAAAAGCCCTGCCCAGAGATACGCAAAACCTCTGGCAGTGGCGGCTCAACCTGACCCACAATAGATTGAGGACCAGATATACCCGTCAGATTCAAAGAAATGCGGGATTCTCCAACCTTTGAATTAGGCTGAAGCGTCTCGGAGCCCTGCAATCCATTGGGCGTATCGTAGGTCACCGTGGCATCAGAGACGTTGAAGCTTGGAAGTTCACCGTTAATGTTTAAGTTGAGATCGTGCGGGACGCCATCAACTACAAATTGGCCCTTGATGAACTGGCCCTCGCCATACAGTGTTCCGTGTGAAACGGGCATCTGTTTCGTAAGAGTATCCCATGTTATGATAAGCAGCAACATGAAGAATTACATGAAGGTGCGGACTCACGATGTCTTGGTATAGGTGATGTACACACTTTATTGTAAATTAAACTCCTCATGTGGTTGTTTGTTTCCTTGACAAACGGCTGAGCGAAGTTGATGCTTTATATCATATGGTGCAAGTGGTCTAGACGGAGTCCATATGAGCGTATCTCATTGACACTAGATGGGTCTGACGCGTTTGCAGCTTACTAGAGATGGATGACCTCACCATCCGCTGCAAAGGGTAATAACCATAATACGGCGGTACTATGATCCCAGACGTATGTTTTATTCAGGATAATGAAAAAGTGTATGATCATCTCATTGATCGTCTAGACAAGTGCATGCATAGCCCAATGTATTCTTACAGCAACCAACAGCATGACTAGATGTCGAGATACACCACTCTATATTTCCACGTTAGCACTGGAGACCAATTAAAGGATGGTATCTACTTGCCTTCCAATGTTTACTGAGTACTCTTGCCTCATCATTCCGGCACCAGCGTAGGTATTCTGTCAGTCAGCAGATATTACACAAACGAGTCTTGCGATTGGATATTCTACGGACTAGCCGGAGTCCCAGCCATAGACGATAATCGGTATTACGAGACTTAAAGGCCTGATCTATTGCCTTAGCCAGAACGGTCCTCCAAAAAAGAGCTCTAAAGGTAAGTGGAGTGGTGATTGGGAATGTTATTTACGAAACACTAGGACAAGTATGGGATGCTGAGTATGGTGGGGGGGAGCGTTGAGGCTGGCGCAGGGCGCAACCCAGTATCAGGATGGGAGAACTACGCGATATAACTTCAAACAACTTTAACCGCGGGCCATATGTGCAGAGGATGATTTAGCTCGGGAGAGGCGGTAGAGTATTTCATTTTAGGTTACGTGGAATTTCCGCATTCAGCTATCTATTTCTTCGTTGTGACGTTGAATACCAGCAAAATATGCTGTCCCAGAGTTATTAAAAGTTAAAATTATATCAGAAACAATGAAGCTGTTACATCAAAAGGATTGTTATTTCTATATGAAAGCAACTGTTCGTCCCACGTAGAGGAGACATGGTCAGATAGTAGATTCTGGAAGCGTTTTCAGGCCTCGACACATACTCACCTCCCAATGCTAAATAATGGACATTTCATACACATGAATAGTGTAGAAGGGATCTTCACCCCACATCATGTCCCGCGATCATTCCATGAAGGACCAATTTGGATTGGCAATAAGCTTGCCTAGGATGGTACAACAATGCCGTACTTCTCGTAATCAAAGTGATCCAAACTCGGGATGCATTCAGCCCAGCCGTCATCAATCTCTCCTTGCTGCCACTCGTCTCCAATTCCACTCATCCCCGTCCTCCCAGCCAGCACCTCCTTCTGCCTCTCTTGATACTCGACCGCCACATCCGGATGCGGTACCCAAACAACCCTCATCCCAGCCCGTCTTCCAGCCTCTACGCCGGCCACGCTATCTTCAAAGACCAAACATTCGCTTGGCAAGATGGGTTTCCCGTCAGAGTTCGGCCCAGAGTTCAACGCCTGCAGCGCGACTAGATATATATCCGGCGCTGGCTTCCCTCGACCCTGTCGCACCCGCGGGTCATCACCTAGAACCCGCCTCTCAGGCGGGAAATAGCTAAGCAGCTGCGTAGTTTCCGGTCTGGAAATTTTCAGTTCGAAGGTATGGCTCTTGGTGCTGGATGCCAATGCCAGTTCGATCTGGTCCCCAGAAGCGCTACGTGCACGACGGAGGTTCGTCAGAAGCTTCGCCGCGCCAGGGAGCGGTTCACAGCTGAGGAACTGCAGGTGCATTTCTTCCCTCAATTCACGAGCAAATTGCTCGCGGGAGATGGGCAACTTGGCCCAGTTGTGGAACAGGTCGCTGTTTGTTGAGTCGGGGACGCCCATGAGCTGGGCCCGAATCGATGGAGTAAATGCAGGCCTTCCATACTTTTCAAGAAGTCGGTTTGTGGATTGAGTGATTTTGTCTTCGGAGTTGATGAGGAGTCCGTCTAGATCGAAAATGCAGGCGCGGATTGCGGGGAACTTGGTAGTCCTATTCATGTCGGCGATCAACATGCCATGCTCAAGCCGTATATCGATGGTTCTGTGGCAGGGCACTTACTCTGTCTCAAGGCGAGTCATGGTACTGGATGAAAGCCAATTCTGAAATTGACGGTACCGGGAGGGAAATGAGGGGATTCGGGTCGTGGAATCCGTGGGTGATCATTCCACTTAGCGTCCGTCCCCACCACTCTTGATCAAGGATAGTGCAGGAGAGTATATATATGTGTGTATATGTATATATTATAGCCAGGGTCCTAGGCAGATGTACAGACAACTTCCTATCTGACCATGAGAGTTGATGCTCGTGATTATCAAATTGAAAACTCGCATTGTAGTGACTGTGGCATAGCGCTGAGGTTGCTTTACGACATTTTAAAAACAAGTTATGACTGTGCAATATATCCATTAAGTCAAAGTTTCTGTCCACTGCTAACATGCGAGAATGAGGATACTGTATTCTGTAGAAAGGATTGGACTCTATGGACCTACTTCCTTGGTTGCATCTTGGTCCTGGCAGTGATCATACCGGTGGACTCTCACATTCACTCGAAGCACGAATAGGAACTACAACAGTCATAATCTTAATCAATCGCATACTATTAGCATTAGAAAAAAGAGGAAGCTCAGCACATTAATTAGCTAGAATAATGGGATCTTCTCCCCTTATTGACCTCCAGTGATTGCTTATTTCAATCAATTCCTCGCAGCCCTTTAACAGGCATGCCCATTTCTTGAGGAATCCCGGAGTAGCCTCCCAACTCTCTTTCACGTACGGCTCACCCCATACAATCAACCCTTTGCGTCCCGCAGTGATCATGTCGTCATCTTCCCCTTGAATTAGCATTTGGGCAGATGCAGGCAAGGATTCACATGCCCCTGGCGTGATAGATAGACTATCGTTCACCATATCTCCAAAAAGATCCCTCAGAAAGTCGACAACGTCAACCTGGCCCTCGCATTGGATCAGATTGTCTCGAATTTGTGGAAAAGGAAGCATGTCAATCCAGTTAGAGTGCGGGTGAACCATCTGTAAACGTGTCGGAAAGAGTGAGCCTGGAAGACCCGTTAAGAGGGGGTGGATGATCGTAGGACCACCGCAAAGTCGTCTGCCGGATTGCAGATTGTCAACAGCATCACTTGGGGTGACTATTCTCGTGAAATGCTTCAAGACGTCTTTATTGGACGCAAGTGCTCGATATACATTGTAGTGGATAAGATGTAGTAAATGGTCGGCAGGAAGGGGAAATTGGACGTTGGGTGGTCTGTCAGACTCTGCAGAAACGACAGCTAGCCTTGACCTTGGGTGAGCATGTCCAGAATCAGGTGCTAAATGAACTGCTCTTCCGGAAGTTCGAATTGCCAACTCGTTTGTTGAGGCCCGTTGGGTGTCGCTAGGTTGGGAGGGTTTGTCGTATGCAATTCGCCAACGATCCACTCGGAACGGGCGGCGTCCAGATTTCGGATCTTGGTTTTTTTTCTCGCTGACTCGTCTTCCTAATGCACTCAGTTAGCTGAATGAATCAAAGATAGAACAGAGTAAGATTCGTAGATGGCGGCGTACTTACTATGAGCTCTTTGGTTTATTCGATTTTGGACTTTCTTCCGCTGCTTCCTATCTTCGATGCTTGTCCAGTCCTCACAATTCTTTTCAGGATCCATGTTTGGGAACTTGACACTGATGAAAGAGGAAATAATAGTCAGCTTCTAGACGACGGAAGGCAAGGATAGATGTATCTAGATGCGCGTAAAAGCTATCGACCAAAGAGGCAAAATCTGTCAGCCAGCCAGCCCCACATATTGAACGGCCTGACGGAAAGTTGGGAGGGAGAGCCATGGATCGGATCATCGCATTGTCGAAAGAGCAAAAAAGTAGTCAGCCAAGCCCACGTATCCAATTAAAAGCAAGATGAGCGGTCATCCTAGCATATCGCCACTTTATTAGATTAGACTAAAAGAGGTAAAAGTAGTCAGCCAGTCCCATATATTCAACTTTTCAAGCAAGAGGAATAGCCAGCTAGAAGACAAGACGTTTTTCTAGAGCTTAACATACCCTCACTAAAATAGGTAAAAATAGTCAGGTGGCCCCATATATCCAATTTTGAAAGCAAGGTGAGAGAAGTCATTCTAAGGCTTAGTTCATCACCACTTTGTTGAATAGATCAAAAGAGGAAAAACTAGTCAGCTAACTTCAAAGCTCTCCGCTCTGGGTAGTAGAAGAGACAGAATACAATGACATACAAATAATATAAATACCCAGTTTCCTCCCTTCGCTTTTCCTCCAACTATCAGCACAAGGATCGTTGTTTTCACGGTTTCCTCCATTGTTCATTCCACATCAATCCCAGCCACATCCGCTGCCATAAGATGTCACGATACGCTGCAGCTCACCTTAGTCCCCAGGGACCAGGCGACTCTCGACCAACAGCATTGCAAGTGGTCAAAGATGAAGGAATGGAAGGCAAGCTAGAGGGCAAGGTGATTGTCATCACCGGAACCTCCTCCGGCCTTGGTATTGAAACGGCGCGCGCTCTGTCTGCCACCGGAGCGACGCTCTACTTGACGGCTCGAAATGTCCCCAAAGCCAAAGCTGCCTTGGCCGACATTGCCGGAGCAGGCCGTACGGAATTCATCGAAATGGATCTAGAATCCTTCGAAAGCGTACGTGCCGCTGCGAAGACGATTCTCGCAAAGACCGACAAGGTCAATATCCTGATCAACAACGCTGGAATTATGGCAGTGCCACATCTGGAATTCACCAAGGATGGCTACGAGTTGCAGTTTGGCACCAACCACCTCTCTCATTTCCTTCTTTTCCAGCTGTTGAAGCCAGCACTCCTGACCGCCTCGACTCCCGATTTCCATTCTCGGGTTGTTAATGTGTCCTCAGCCGCTCACCGTCGAAACGGCATCAATGCATCGGACAACTACAACTTCGAAAAAGGGGGCTACGACCCCTGGGTAGCATACGCGCAATCGAAAACCGCCAACATATACATGGCCAACGAGATTGAGCGCCGCTACGGATCTCTCGGGCTTCATGCAACGAGTGTTCACCCTGGTGGAATATTAACTGGCCTTGCGAAGCACATCCCCGAAGCGCAGGTTGCAGCAATGTTAGATGATAAGGCTCTAGTTAAGAGCTTGAAGAGCCCGGAGCAAGGTGCGGCGACCACGGTGTGGGCTGCTATTGGCAAGCAATGGGAGAATAAGGGAGGCAAGTATCTCGCTGATTGTGCTGAGGCGGAGCGTGGAGACGATGATGGCAGTATTTCTGGAGCGAGATATACCAGCCACACCTACGACATGGAGAGCGAAGGCCGACTCTGGAACGACTCGTTGAGAATGGTAGATTTGGCTGATGATCAGTAGTAGAGCATCTCTTTCCAGTATGTTTCGACATGGAAGGCAATAATGCCTCGTTCCTAGGACAGTTTTCATATGTGGTATGTTTATAGCTCTTATTGATATTGTGAATAGTTTTCCAATGGTATAGTTCAGTTTACTAGCACGCATGAGTATAGCTCGGCAGGATGAATGTAAACAAAAGAAATAGAAACTATCGGGACTTTGATTCATAATTCCTTCCCGTCTCTTGAGCAGCACCATAGTGTACTTCATGGGCACGGCAGGTCCACCACCGTTATAATCACGGTCACGCCCACGACAGGAGTAAGATCAACATCAAGTCTCAGGCCTCGTTCACCTCCTTCCTTGAGGAGTCGGTGGCAGGAACGACCCCGTAAACCACTGAGGAGCATCATGCGCCAAAGCAACCTGTTCTAACTAGCACATTTCTCTGTAGCTCCAACATGTCTTACGTGGTTAACTGTTTTCGAGAAAATCTCAAGGGACCATTAACCATTTTTGGTTGAAACTCGCGAGTACGTATTAATGCTAACGGGTCAATAGAGAGGCCTGTGAGTTTCCCTTGTGGTTTAGTTTGTGTTCCGTGTTTCCACGAGGTTCAGATAGCCGCGCGCCTTGCGAACTTGGCCTGGGAGACAATCAATTCACCCATTTAAATGCAGCAAGGAGCCAAGGACTGCAATGCAATTAGTGAGCTTAATCTCAAGTTCTCAGACCATGCTTTGATCTCCGACCCTCCTACTGCCTCTATTGCCGCCTCTAAAGTGGCACTACTCAACAGTGCCGTAGTTTCTGGTGCAAAAGTTCCAAATATACTGGTAAGTCATCAAATACCTGGGAGATCGTTTCAAAAGTAAAGCAAGGGGGTACGTTGCTCTCGACCTTAACAGTACTTCTCAAAGCCCCCCGTCTAACCATTGCGCCACCGATATAGCAAATAGGCACGTATTGTCTTTATCTCCAAGTCTCGCGTCAACATTGAAAGTCCACATACCGCTCCTCACAAACATTGAAGGAATCTGGAAATCTAGTAATATGTCGCTGCGGCCGCTACTACACAGGTAGTCAACCTGAGTTCCACGGGCGTCGCGAATGCTGAGGTGGGTCCAATCATTGAAGGTCGCAGTCTTAAACGGCAATATAAGGGACTCTGTGTCCTCGTAGCTACCATCCGCGTAAACGACAGAGGCGCTCAAAGAGAGGGTTGCATCGATGAGGCCCTCATCAGGAAGTGCTAGCTCCTCCTTTTTAGATTCAGGTAGATCGCCGCGCAGGAAGGCGAAGAAGAAGCGGTCGCTTCAGGATTTCAAATCATTATCATTAAGCGGCACATCAAGGAGGGGATCTTACGAGAGAATAGGCGTCGGGGCAATCTCGAGAAACTCGACGCTGAATAACTGGTCTTCTTTTGGCACGGGGTCGTATATAGCATCACTGTGACCATAGACCTTGTCTTGTTTGAACATAGCGTCCACACAGACGAGAGATTTTTACTGCGTAGGTATGGTGTTAGCAAGGACACCTAGTGCAGCAGCATAAAGTTACAGGAAGGGTAGGAAAGTTGGTTTCATCATCTGGCGGCGGTGTGGATGGGATTTTGAGATGGCTTATAATGTGGGAGTAAGCAATCAGGTACATAGTTAGTAGTGAATAGGTGTTAACTTCATCTTTATGTCAAGTGACCTACTCTCTGCTAAATAAAAACTGTACAGGGGTCACAGGCCTATCACCAGCTACCCGCGAACCCGCCAAGAAACCATGAGCCTGTATATTTATAGAATAAGAGTTGTAATATACCTTAGCATGCAAAGCATATCCGAATATAAGTACCAGGTAGACCTATGGCATATGGTCCTGCATCTTGCAATTACTTTCGTTGCGAGGGGTCCAGGTAAATGAGATGATCATCATCACCATCCTGCCCCTTGCCATGTGATTGCATTCTATGCTTCGACCGTAGAATAGTAACCCTTAATAGCCAGTGTACTCTATGGCGGCGTGATACAGTATATCTGGAAATTGGTGGTGTTAGCACCTACACTCTTCGTTTGATTTAAGTACCCTCATTGCCAACACGCGCCAGTACATGTGTGTTTTTTTGAATCATCCCTGTCAGTGGAAAAATTGTATTATGTTTTACAGGCAATTACAATTGGCTGTAGCGGGCTGTATTAACTTATAGCATAGAAACCGCAACAGAACAATCCCTTCCCCGGCCTTGAAAAAAAAAATGAATTCCCATCAAAGCAGGACCGCAGATCGGCATATTCATTTTAGGTTATTAGCAACAACTACAATATATTTATTAGCATCAATTAGACCTTACATGTGAGGACCACAGCCATCGACAGATCTCGGTAGAAACGGGGGGACGGCCGGGTATAGTCAGGTGACTACATCATATTGAATCACATGATCTACAAACCTCATTCCCTTCCCGTCCCCAGTGTAGTTGTTTTCCGTTGAATACACTCTTGTTATTAAGATTAGACCTGGCCCATCACATTAAATATCTATGTATGCACCCAACTATTCCTCCAACCTACTTATACAGAAACCTCTAATTAAAAGTCCATTCTTAGTCTTTTACTCAAGGAAAGAAAAATTATGACCTTCCATCAAACAGAGTTCAGCAACCCACCTCCTCCTCCCCCGCCAGGAACAGCAATAGGCTCGCCCTTTGTAAAACCGTGGTACTCCGTGGGCCCTGGACGCTGGGCACTGATGCTAAATGGCTCAGGCGAACACAAATCCGCGCTGCAATGGTGGGAACCGAACACCACTACAGACCCTAGCCAAATAATCACGCATACCTTCACTGAGGAAGTGTGTTTTCTCCAGGGTGGACTGCAGGATCTGAGGCTGGGTCAGTCATGGGGTGTTGGTGCATATGCCTATCGCAAGCCTGGAATGGAGCATGGACCTTATAGGGCATCAGCAGAGGGGTGTTTAATGTTTGTAAAGGTTTTACCTCCTTACACTGAGTGAGGTTAGGTTAAGGATTTTAAGGGGAGAAGGAGGTAATTATAGGGTAAGTTTTTGTGTATGTATGTGCATGTGTGTATGAGTGAGAGAGAGGGAGTGAAATAGGAAAGACGACTGAAGTCATGTCTTTATGCTAATTAGGGCCTACCTAGGTGCACCATAGCTTAAATGCATTGAGCTTATAAAACCCAAGAAAAAGGTACAATAAATATATTGTAGATTTAAGGGGAGCAATTTAATGCCCCGCATTAAGTTCGCATGAAAAAAGAGCCCCTAAGGTCCTCGAATGTTGCTTACTACCCGGGTATTGGAGCCGAGTGAAGGGCGGATTACTGATGACGTGCACTCACGGTCTGAGTAACCGGGTGTGGAGGCATACAAGTGAGCCCGTTCCCACAGATAAGGCCGTTCAGGTCGACAAGTCTCATCATCGCCAAATGGAGTGTAAGCCATTTCCCCAAGGCAGAGGATACCACTAAGCTTGATGAGCAGGGTCATAAGTAGATGTTAGTTAAGAAAGGTACTATTAGTTACTATTTGTGCTCTCTAGGTTACGAGTAAGTCCCAGGTTGTCACTTGGACACAGGAGTGGCAGGGGAAGTGACCAGCTTTGCCAATTCCTCCAAGCCACCTCCAGCTATACCTGTTTGGCGTGTTTGTAATTTTATGGAACATCTAGCTGCCATGATGCCCATACATTTACGAGACGGGAGTCATGCAATGGTTAGAGTAAGATACTATATAGATAACGATACTGGAATAGCAATTTTCCGGGGCTATTGTAGTCTAGCGAATCCTGGCATCAGGATTCGAGAAACAGTCGAGTGCAGGTGGGGACACCAATCTCGAGATGTACTGCCCTCAATTAAATGTGGCTTGTTCAATAATCTATCCACGCTAAGGCCGTGGCGATGGAGCCAGAAAGAGTAACGCACTGTGGATTGGTCAAGCGATTTCGAGAATCACTATACCAGCAATGCCAATATAAGAAACCCCCCACCTGTCTATCAGACCATAGTATATATGTATTATACACTGAACACTAATCTTCTGGGTCCTCAACACTTAATTGCTTATGATCTGCTTATGAACTAGAAGAATCAAGAAGAATTTATCAGGATGATCAACTCATGCTCTGGGTTTAAGTAGATGACCATTCCAGCCCCAGCCTGGAGCCATTGGTGATTCTCATCTTGAAATACTGTATGAAGAACCGATGCTGTATCAAAAGGCTTGGGCGTTTTGTCCAACATGATTACTGCACCTCAGTAGAGATCCTGAGGCTTAGGTTCGAAAAATCTTCCTCATCGCCTCAGTATTTCTGTTTTGGGTAAAACTGGGACCTTAAGATTGGCTATAAGGCCTGGCAGAGCGTCCCAGCCATCATTGCCTCGTCTAAGGCGGCTATACACACTAGACAAGAGATGCTGCACACTCCCTCATGGCATGATCTGCATGAAGACTTTGATGGTGATCGTCTCTAGTAGACACACATGACTGACCTGATGAGTTAATCCCTCGATGGCAATGATATGTTCCATGACTTCTTTAGCATCATCGTGTAATTTGTTGTCCAATGGGTCGAGATTAGCTTTGGTTGATTCAGCAAGTTGAGTTCTGGCTCGTGCTTTGGTATAGATATTCTCCCCTCCGATATCTCTTGTAGTAGTGAGGGCCTGGTAAGCTTGAGACGGGGAGCAGCTGTATGCTGCGACCTGCTTTTCTTTAAGCTAGGGGCCTTAATCACTACTATATATCTACGCTATGGGCTACTACACATTCCAGACAGCGAGAGATAAATACAGGGTGTAAACAATAGAGTGAGGAGGTAGGGAAGCAATGACGGGATACGAAATATGCCCACTGGCAAGTTAGTTCTCGTGATTGCCGGTGGGATCACAATACTATAATTTATATATTAATTTATAACCACTAGGACTATCTTATTTGCTATATCATGAGCATCAAATTTCCCATCATTAATAATACGATGATTTCTGTGCAATGTGCGTTTTATAGCAGCCAACATCGCTCATGTTTCTCGCTAAATCAAATCAGGATGTGCAATCCAATGTTCGAGTGGTTGTAACTGCACGTACCCTGAGGCTGGAGCATACGCTTCAGCAGATTGCAGTACAAATGTTGCAGCATTTGGGATAGGGTCTCACCGGTTATCCTCGCTGGGTCAACTCTGCGCTATGACCATTTCCAACCAGGTCGGTTCCCCGCATATTCGGATTGAAGAAGCGGCCAGTAACTGTGGTTTAGTGGGGAAACCCCGATAATCGTACCTCCCACATAGTACTCCTCATTGAGATGGGACATCACATTCTTAAGCCTAAACAGCCATCTGCTACTCCAGGTCATCCACATGATCTGCAAGATTCGGAAGCGATGACTGCCTTGTCGGTCGGATAGATATCAAAGTCACTGGATTTTTGACAGTAGATAGGGGTTTCTCCCCGATAAATAAAGTTAGAGTTTAATTGTTGACTTGTTTCTGGGGCTTCAATCCGCCTCTAATTGGCCTTCCTTGCATCGATACTCTTGTTTCCCACGCACGGCCGTAGATCTCCCCGCCTCCGCGTTTTCCCCCACAAGGTTCTCGCCTCTCTCGGAAAGACATGCAATCGTCACACCCATTTATTGATGCTCAGTGCTCAGTAAGTCTATTTACCTGATAAGCAAGTCGCACCCGAGGCACTTCCGATCGGATCTCCGCATCGGATGTGAGGAATATGAGCCGATATTTGTGCTACTATCTCCAAGCATATAAGATGCCAAGGGTCGCTTTGCAAAGATGACCGCACACTCATCCAGCTGTATTCATCTGTCACAGTCAGCATGGAAGTTCTAGCAGTGTCGTCACTCAAGGCATACGCCGCATACCTCGTAATTGCTGTGGTGGTCCTCCGTCTAATCACCAATCGCTTCTGTAGGGGACTTGCAGGAATCCCCGGCCCTGCAATTGCCAAATGGACTCGTCTGTGGAAGTTACACAGTGTGTGGAAGGGCGACCACCACAATACAGCCATTGACCTGCATCGCAAGCTTGGACCGCTGGTACGCATTGGTCCAAAGCACATATCTGTTGGAGATCCCAGTGCTATTCCGATCATCTACGGTCTCAACAAGGGGTTCACAAAGGTTAGAGGCGAAGTGTGCAGAACGCAATGATAATGGCTGACACTAGCAGACCGGATTCTATCCCATTCAGTGCATATCATGGAACAAAAAGCCCCAGATGAACCTCTTCTCCACCCGCGATGAGATGTTCCATCGTGAGCAGAAGCGGCCAGTGGCAAACGCCTACAGCATGACCTCGCTGCTCGAGCTTGAATCTGCAGTAGACTCCTGCACCGAGATCTTCGTCAATCAGCTGGCGAGATTTGCGAATAGCAAAAAGCCCGTCGACTTGGGAATGTGGCTGCAATACTATGCCTTTGACGTGGTCGGGGAATTCACCTTCTCCAAGAAGCTCGGCTTTCTGCAGGAGGGCAAGGATGTCGACGGCATGATTGAAGCAATCCAGGGGATGCTGGTTTACGCTAGTGTGTGTGGCCAGATCCCCGAGGCTCACCCGCTGTTACTGGGGAATCCTCTTTTCCCGCTGTTCATGCCCAGCATGGAGACATGGAACCAGGTCTTGAATTTTACGCTCAAGGCCATCAATTCGCGAGCATCGCTGCAGCGAGACGGCGAGCTTGGTTCGGGGGAGAAGCCCGAAGCAGGGAAGGACATGCTGTCCAGGTGGATGGCCATTCATGCCTCTGATCCGGAGAAGCTTTCCACCCGGGACGTCATTGTCCATCTTTCGACGAATGTTTTCGCCGGTTCAGACACCACTGCCATCGCTCTGCGAGCCGTCTTCTACCTCCTCCTTCGCAATCCGTCGGCCATGGCGAAGCTGAACGCTGAGATCGATGACGCCGACCGAGAGGGAAAACTAAGCAACCCGATCTCCTACCGAGAATCCATGAACCACCTGCCTTATCTGCAGGCTGTTCTCAAGGAAGCAATGCGACTACATCCCTCCGTCGGGCTAATCCTCGAGCGTGAAGTGCCCAAGGGCGGCGTCACCATCTGTGACCGGCATATTCCTGGTGGAACCGTGGTTGGCATCAACGCATGGGTTCTCCAACGAGATGCTCGGGTCTTCCCCGACCCTGACAAGTTCATTCCCGAGCGATGGATCGGCAGCGATCCGCAGCTGTTGAAGAAGATGGAACAGAGCTTCTTTGCGTTTGGTGCAGGGTCCCGGACTTGCATTGGCAAGAACATCTCGCTTATCGAGATGCATAAGATTATTCCCCAGCTTTTGCGGGATTTTGAGATCCGACTGCACAACCCAGAGAAGGAATGGAAGACGAAGAATGTATGGTTCGTGCAGCAGGAGGGACTGATCTGTGACCTTGTACGGAAGAGGGATGTGAAGTGAATCATTACTGTGTATGAGGCTGATATTTTATGAATATACTGGCATGGGACTGCTACTTTACCTTAAACACCTGTCTTTACATCCATATTGTCCAGCTATGGAAGATCCTTGGAAGACCATGAATGACAGAAAATTAAAATGACAAAATGTGCAAGATTTGAAAGCTCTTTGTGTATTCCTGCCTCATGTTGCCTTCATCTCAGTCCGCCTATCAATCATAGAGACTAGCGGGGTGCGGCCGCTAGTGCTGACAATGGATACCTATTAATAAAGCTGTGCTCCTACATCCAGTGAGAATGCAAGCCTCTAATATCCAAAAATTGAGCTGCGATTCGGCTGCAGACCTTTAGAATTTAATTGGTCCAGACACTTGTTTGCTTTCATTCCTGATTGCTGTCACGGACCTACAGAGACAATGAAATAGATGCAAACATTCTCTAAATTGACCAGACATGCCACCAGCGGCCGCTAGCATTGATTGTGCAAGCCACCTTCACCTCGGGCGGAATGATAAATACTGGACTTCAAGCACATCTCATTCCCGCATCAATACCACCACATCAAAGACGGCTCTCTCACATCCTAACAATGTCAAATAGAACTCTTCTCCTCATCGGCTCCGGCCCTGGTATCGGTGTCGCTATTGCATCCCTCTTTGCCCAGCGATATTTCGACAACATTGCTCTCTTCGCGCGAAACACCGTCCAGCTGGAGAAAGACCGCGAGACCATACTTGTTTCCGCGGAGAGGGCCGAGCGCGTTGTCACCGTGCGGACCTGGCAGGTCGATATTGGCGATCTGCGCCGTCTGGAAGAGGCACTGGCCGAGGCCGACCACTTCGGGGAATTGGAATGCGTGTATTTCAACGCGGCGCGGGTAGCGCCCAGCCCCTTCTTTGAGTTTCCGGTCTCGGGTCTTGAGGAGGATTTCAAAGTACTTTCAACTTTCTTGCATAAGGAAGGGCAATACTGACCCTTGGCAGGTGTCTAATCTCGCTCTCTATGCGGTAGCAAAATGGGCGATGCCGCTTCTGTGTGCGAAAGCAAGGACCGGGACTGATTGCCGGCCGTCCTTCCTCGTCACGAGTAGCTTGCTCCCTGCCGACCCCATTCCGGAGCTCTTCTCGCTATCCATGGTTAAAGCCGCTCAGGCTAATCTGGTCAAGTCGTTGGACAAAGCATTCACCCCGCAGGGTGTGCATGTTGGCTTGGTGGTGGTGGGCGGGGTTGTTTCTCCATCAGCACCAGCGCTGAATCCAAGGAACATTGCGGATCAGGCTTGGAATTTATTCGCACAGAAAAGAGAGGATTGGACAGGACAGGTGACGATTCTGGAGGATGGTCGCGTAGATTGGGAGCCTTCCATTTGAGGGACACGACGGCAGACTAGGAGGACAGAAGACAGCAGCCGAGAGTTTATGGACAATTTTCCTCTCCTTGTAGTAGCAGGCTGCCTCGGGGTCGACGCTCTCTTAATGACTTTTCGCCTTTAATTCTACCTGGCTCCAGGATCGTCCTATTGATTGTGGCTTATAGGAAAGTACCAACCTCAACAAGAAAAATCATACATCGACTCTCCACGATCCTCAAACCCACTTGTAAAAACCGAGAGTCCTCAATTGACATGACTCATGACCAGTAAATAGAGTGGCCAAATGAGGTGTTGGAGAAAAGAACATGGACGGTGATAGTGTCGCTCACTTCTCTAGTTGCTGCAGCAAATCTAGGCTCTACTTCATCAGGCATACCTCAAAGCACAAACATTATCAACAGCCATACAAATACTACTGCGAAACTGAGCCGTCACTAGGACTAGGGCCACAAAGGAGTCGCTAAGGAAGCGAAGTCGGACGAAGTGGGGTTGATGCAAGAACTGATTGATAAGATGAGCACGGCAGATTCATCATCCGGATGGGGTCAGAGAAGGAGAAGATTTTGCTCACCGAGCTGTAAAACCAGCTAGGAGTCATTAGCTAGTCCCACTGCCAAGTCTCTGTTCTTATCAGATCAAAACTGGTATCCGAGGCTAGTATCATGGTCCACATTGAAATACAGCGTATGGTATGGGTGGATCTCTGTCGGCTTGTATTTTCTCGAAATCCAGTTGTTACCCACTGAATGGTGGGTTTCTGAGCTTTTAGTATAACAAGAGTCCTGTAATACCCAAAATCAAGACTACAAAGTGTACTTTAATCAGATAGCGCTGCCAAGATGCCAAGGGAAATGACAAGGATTCTGGCTGGAGGCGACAGAATTTTCCCATCACACGATCATGAACTATCGTTAGGAAGAAAATGATGTCCTTAGGAACTCACATAGTGTCTGAGACATTCATAATTGTACCATAGCGTCATACATGAATGTAGATTAAGTCTATCCTTAACTTCTTAGAGGCATGGGCTCATTGCAGATATTCCATCTAAGCTGAAGTGCTCCCTGCTACATGCTGATGCTTTCATCAAGGGTTTGATTGCCATATAGGGCTCTTTAAAGTGAAAAGGTTGCTGGGAAACTCTGATAAAACATTAAATTATATCCCTCCATACTCTTCAGTGTCTTTCTATTAGCCTAATCTCACAACCACTTGTATCCATCTTCAGGGTAAAGGCTATTCCCTTAATACCCGATATCATTAACAATCGTAATGGACACGGTCCAGTCCTCCCACTCATAATTCCCGATATCAGGCAACAATAAGCCTCCGACTAAAACAACACTCCCTTGGTCTGCGTTTTGGTAAGCTTAATATCCCGGATAACAAACATCCAAATGAGCGAAAGCGCCATGATAGACGTTCCGGCAATCAACATCTTGCTCTGCGTACTGGCATACGCGAGGGCAATGGCCTGGCGGACGGGCGTACCCCGCTCGTAGTTGAGCTGCTCCTCAAGAGAATCATAGATCGTCTCCCAATCTGCCTTGACCTCCTCGGGCAGCAGCCTCTGCAACGCACCAGGCAGCGTGTGCGTCCAGATCGCACCGGAGATACTACTTCCAACAGCGCTCCCCATGGTGCCAAACACGTTCAGGAAGGCAAGCGAGGACGCAGCGTGGTCGTGGTCCGACGCCGCGAGCACAGCAACCTGCTGGCAGATGATCATGGTGCCGCCCGCGAAGGCGATGAAGATCTGGCACATGATCATGTATCCGACGGACCAGCTGGGTCTACGGAAGTAGATCATCAGGCCGATGCCGAGGATGTAGAGCGGGACGGCGATGAAGAGCAGCCAGCGGAAGCGGGTTGTTTTCTTGATCAGCAACCCCACAACGAACAGCCAGACTCCCGAGACGACGTCGAAGATGCTGCTGATGTATCCTGCGGTTGTGATGCTGGTGCCGTAGACGACCTGCAGGTATGAAGTGTAGTAGTTGAACCAGCAGTAGTGTGCAATCTGGTAGCAGACGTCCACCATGCAAGCACCGAGAACGGTTCTTGAGGCCAGGAGAGCCCAGGGGAGAAAGGGGACAGGTGCGACGAAGCGTTCAACTAATGCGAAGACAAGGAGGCAGAGGAGACCGATCACGAGCATGGTGATGATGGAGGCCGACTTCCAGTCATCCTCGGTGGAGCCGGCAATGGAAAACGGCAGGAGGAAAAGCACAAGGCCGGCAGCTAGGAAGAAGACACCGAGTACTAGCGACATTAATACACAATCTCAGAATGTCTCCAAAAGACTTACTGTCAAACTCGATGGCATAATGCCTAATGCTCTCCATCCATGTTCTACCACTGCTGGGCTTGGCCTTCAAAAGCCCGCTCTTCTTTGCCTTGTGCCGGTTCCAGCGCAGCAGGAAAAACATGGGCAGGGCAACGACGGGCAAAACGATAGAGAAACAGCCATATGCCCATCGCCAGTTTGAATCGTAAAAGTTCTCAGCCGCAGCAGGGCCCCCAAACGCAGTGATGATATAGGGAGACGAAGTAAAGGCGTAGGCGAGACCTCGGTCGCGCAGTGTCGATGTATCGGCCGTAATGACATCGACACTGAAAATGATACCGGCGAAGCCAATACTGTAGAACACCTTTGGAGCTGTCAGTTTCCGCCCAGTGAGAAGGGCAGCCGGACCTACCTGTGCGGCACAATAGGTTCCAATATCGTGACACGTTGCTGACAAGATCAATCCCAGGGTGGCAAACGCCACCATTATTAGGAAACCAATAGATCTATCCCAGAGATTCAGTACTTTTGCCAGCGGCATGTAGGTTGCCGCCGACATCACGCTGGAAACGATGGAGATAACGGGGATCAAAGAGTGGGATTCGAAACCGCTGGTCACGTAGGCGGAGAGATTGCCGGTGATGGAGGACTGGAGGCCATTGACAAGGTACAATAGCCACATGCTGTTGTTTGACGTAGGTCAGCGGTTATCCTCAAGATATAGATTGTGTTTGGCTCACAGGCAATAGGCAGCTCCCAGAGATGTCTTGGACCATGTCAGAGTAATTGCTTCTGCTTGAGTGACACCATCTTGAGCCTCCTCATTTGGCAGCATTTCCCTTGCATCATGATTGATGATTTCAGCAGGGTTCTTGGTATCCGGATATGTGACAGTCTGTGAATTGGGCACTCCATCATCCCTAGGAGGGGCAATACCCTCAGCTGGAGGGCTCTCCGGAGACTGGAAGATCTTCTTCTGCCACGACGACAGCATTTTTGAAGAAATCGAACAATGTGCTGTCTACCACACTGTAGGAGAAAGAAGACGGAGAAGAAGTTATAGATTGATACGAAAGACACAAGATCAACATGGGCCGAGCGTCTTCCCATGCTTTTCAACTTAACTTCCTCCCGACTTGGCAAAATGCTAGGCAACGCAAGACGACCATTTCTGGTATGCCCTTAGGCGATGCTCACCGGTGGTACTATTGGCGCAGGGGTTAGCGAAAGATCGTGTGGACTCCTTCCAGTGCCGATACGCGGCAGAGGACGTTGACAGTAGTTACTAGTCAAGACGATGGTATGGGGCTCGTCCAATACACAGAGACTTGCACTGATTCAGAGGACAACTGTACAAGGATATGCGTGGGAGTGGATTCCGTAGGATGGCAGACGTACCATCATGATACAGGTTATACAAGATGATACATTCACTGTATCGTAGGGTACTGTAAGGTATGCGCTAGTAATCCAGTGGCATGATAAATTGTTATCAATCAGTGGAGACTCTGACTGGGTCAATTCCGGAAATCTCCGAGACAGCTGATTCGATTTTACGGATCAGATAAGTTTTACGTAACATTACGCCGAGTCTGTATCCACCTTACTGTTGTCTTTCTTGGGCATCAGAGAGGCGAGTAGAACCATTAATTGCGGTCTCGGACTTAGACAAATTTCCACCAGATCATGCTTCGTTGGTCAATGTCCTTGGGCGCGCTAGTCTTGCGAGTTCAATGAGGGAAGCACCATTGCACAGCTCCAACACGCGACAACAACAATCTGGAGGTCGCAAGGAGGCATCGAGTCCTGATGAAGCTTGTGCAGAGACTATCGGGGTATCCCCGCCTACTTCTGGCCGGTAATCCCTCCAAGATTGATCTAGGTCGACTCCTGCTGGGTATTATCAGCGCAGCCGCCTCTGGAGTTCCATTCCCCTTGATCGGAATTCTGTTCGGTCAGCTCCTCGACGACTTTAACGCAGTGACCTGCGGCGAGTCAGAATCATCAGACTCAAACTCGGACTATCAGCATGACATCAACGGCAAGATTCTGATTATAGTGTATCTGGCTATCGCTCAGTTTGTTCTAATCTACATCCACCTCTCATGCTGGAGTCTGAACGGCGCTCGACTGGCGCAACGCCTGCGGGAAACCTATCTACAGAACCTCCTCCGACAAGAGCCGTCGTACTTTGATAAACTACCCCCCGGAGAGATCGCCTCGCGACTAAATGGCGATATACAGGCTATTCGGTCCGGCACATCGGAGAAAGTGGGGATATGTTTATCGAGTCTGTCCTTTTTCATCACCGCATACATTGTGGCCTTTATCAAAGATGCCAAGCTTGCCGGCATGCTCGTTTCGTTGATCCCAGCATACTTTTTGATGTCGTTCGTCGGAAGCCATTATATTGAGAAATACACCGGGCGCATGTCGGATTACGCTGCGAGCGCCGCGTCCATTGCTTCAGAGGCACTTTCCAACACCATCGTGGTGCAGGCCTTTGGTGCCAATGCCCGGCTGGAGGAAAAATTCTCCAAAGCACTCAAGGCTGCGGAAACTGAAGGGTTGAAGAAGGCAACAGCGGTTGGCATACAATCTGGAGTGCTATATTTCATCGCATATTCTGCCAATGGTCTGGCGTTCTGGCAAGGGAGCAGACGGATTGCCGAGTCAGTCAGCGATAACACTCACGGTGCCACGGTGGGTGCTACTTTTACTGTGATTTTCATTCTGGTTGAAGGTGAGTTCAATTCCGCTATTAATAAAGAGCCTCACTAACAAGCGACAGCCACCCTCCTCCTCAGTCAAGTTGCGCCCTTCTTGCACCTGTTCGTTGCCGCCGTCGCCTCCTTCCAGAAGTTGCGTGAGGATATCGACCGCGAGCCGATGATTGACAGTACGAGCGATTCTGGACTTCGCCTTACCCAGGCCGAGGGCGGTTTCGAATTCAATGATGTTTCCTTCACCTATCCCTCGCGCCCCGAGATCACCGTGCTTGACAACATCAGTCTTAGCATTCCTGCCAACAAGCATACCGCTATTGTCGGTCTATCTGGTAGTGGCAAGTCGACCATTGCGGGTCTGGTTACCAGACTCTACGATCCCACAAAAGGCCAGATTCTTTTCGATGGCCACGACCTGCGCGATATCAATCCTCGCGATTTGAGAAGCTTTCTGAGCTTAGTTCAGCAGGAGCCTTCTCTCCTTGACCGATCTCTCTTAGAGAATATTGCCCACGGCCTGATCAACTCAAGCAATCCGAGCCATGCACACCTAAAGACCACCCTGTTGAGTACTGACCTGGCGGATCTCGCAAGCGAAGTCAGAAACGGCAAGGATTTGATGGCAGCAGCGGAGGCGCGGGGTTCGAATGTCGTTGAAATAGTTGATTTGGTGAAAAAGGCCGCATCACTAGCAGATGCAGACGGGTTCATCGGTGCGCTGCAACACGGCTACGGTACAACCGTAGGCTCTAGTGGCCGGCTGATCAGTGGTGGCCAGAAACAGCGAGTTGCACTGTCCAGGGCTCTAGTTAAGGATCCCGCAGTGCTCATACTAGATGAAGCTACGGCTTCTCTGGATTCACGGAGTGAACAGCGCATCCAGCGGGCAATCTCCAATATTGCCACAGGAAGGACTATCATTACTATTGCCCATCGTTTATCGACAATCACCGGCGCGGACAACATCATTGTCATGCATAAGGGTCATATCGTGGAACAAGGCAATCATGCGACACTCATGGCCAAGAATGGCACCTACGCTGAGCTTGTCAAACTGCAGACTCTCGCAGGCAAGGATGAAACGCCAGTCAACATCGAGAGCGTCAGCAAGTCTGATCAGGCATCTTCAAGCGAGGCCGATGAGAAAACCACTCTTTTCCTGAACGACCTTGGCGATGCTGAGAAAACTCCAGTCTCTACAACCGAAGCTCCCGTTGACTCCGAGGAAGCAGAGCCCGAAACTCCGAAAAAGTCCCTCTGGGCGCTTGCCAAAGGCTATGCCCCAGCATTACGACCTCACCTGGTGTTCATTTTTCTTGCACTTCTTGGCTCGAGTATCGTTGGTGGAGCCTTTTCTGGAGAAGCGGTGATCTTCGGAAACACCGTTGGCAGTCTGAATCCCTGCCATAGCGCAGATAGCATTCGGTCAAAAGGAAATTTCTTCGGGTTGATGTTCTTCATCCTCGCTATTATTGAATTCTTCGCCAACGTGGTCAGTTGGTCTGGCTTTGGCTGGGTCTCTGAGAAGATCGTCTACGCGGTTCGGGTCTTGTCGTTCCGGGCACTATTCGAACAGGACCTGCAATGGCATCAGTCCGAGGGCCGCACACCAGCTTTGCTTCTGTCCTATATTACCAGAGATGGCAATGCATTGGCTGGCTTAAGCGGTTCAGTTATTGGCACCTTGTTCTCGATCACCGTCAACCTCATCGCGGCCATTATCCTGACTCACATCATCGCCTGGAGGATCGCATTAGTCTGCCTGGCGCTGGTACCACTTCTGCTTGGAGCTGGGCTGATGGAGCTCCATGTGCTCGGGAAATTTGAGGAGCGCCACGAGAATGCATACACAAAGTCTGTCGATATCGGCGTCGAAGCCATCACATCCATCAAGACCATCGCATCTCTGTCCCTAGAAGACGAGACTCTACGGACCTACCGGCAATCACTAAAGGGTCCCCGCAAAGAGACATTCATGGTCACCGTGCACGCAAGCCTGTGGCAGGCAATGACCTACTTCCTCGGCAACCTGGTAAACGCCCTGGCATACTGGTGGGGTGCCAAGCAGATCATCGCAGGTAACTACACCCAAACGCAGTTCCTGATCGTCGTCTTCTCCCTGCTCGTCAGTGCCCTCCTGTGGAGTCAAATGTTTGCCCTCGCACCGGAGCTCTCCAGCGCCCGCGCCGCCATGGCCCGAATCCTAAGTCTCATTGAGATCGGCTCGGATAAAATGCAAGGACACGTCCGGAGCCCTACTACGAATGGCTCGAATGACCCCGAGGCAACGGCTGAGCCCAAGACCATCCTATCAAACCACCAAGCCTCAAGCGTGCAGCTGCGCGATGTGCACTTCGCTTATCCCGCCCGGCCAGATATCAAAGTCCTCAATGGACTGAGCATCGATATCCGACCTGGCCAGTTCTGCGCCCTGGTGGGGCCCAGCGGCGCAGGCAAATCAACCATTATTTCCCTCGTTGAACGGCTCTACACCCCGGAGTCCGGCGCCATCATCGTTGACGGCGTGGATATTACCAAGCACCGCGACGTCTCCTTCCGTGACTCCATGTCACTGGTCCCCCAGGAGAGCGTGCTATTTGAGGGCACCATTGAGTTCAACATCGGCCTTGGGGCGCGACCAGACCGCGAAGCAACCATGGACGAAATCGTCGAGGCGTGCAAGCTTGCCAATATCCACGACGTGATTCAGTCCTTGCCGGACGGATACCAGACGCTCTGCGGACCGAACGGGAGCCAGTTCTCTGGAGGCCAGAAGCAGCGGTTATCGATTGCCAGGGCGCTGGTTCGCAAACCCAAGCTGTTGATCCTGGATGAGTCGACTAGTGCGTTGGATGCGGAGTCGGAGAAGTTGCTACAGGATGGGTTGGAGAAGGCCGCGAAGGGGATCACGGTCATTGCAATTGCGCATCGGTTGCATACGATTCGCAAGGCGGATGTGATATTCCTGATTGAGGGGGGTCGGTGTGTGGATCGGGGGACGCATGAGGAATTGCTGCAGAGGTCGGAGAGTTATAGGGCGAATGTCATGCATCAGACTGTGGCGTAGTCATTGATATATATTTAATTCTTACATTTTCATAGACTTGATTCATCTTAATATACCGTCGTTTGACAAGTGTCTGTAATGAAAGACATTTATCCATAGACTCAATCAAACTGAATAATCTATCTAACCTCAACCCTGCACAAGAACAAATCCTAAAACAACTTCCTATCAAGCAACAGCTTCTCACTCTGACCAGCCAACTCCTCAACCGCAGCAACCAACTCCCCCAAAACACCATCCACAAGCACCACATCCCTTTCACTGCCAACCACACCAACATGTATCTCTTTCCCTTTCACAAACGAAACAGCCTTAACCGGATACGCCGCATCCCCATGCGGATTCGCAGTTTCCACCCGACAAGAGCCCCCACCAAACGGCATACTGTCGAAATCCTCCCAGTCCTGATGATGTACAATCGAATCAAACCCTTTCCGTCCGGGAGCCCACCCCGCCAGCTTAGCAATCTTCTCGAAGCCGAGGAAGTCGTGCGCCGCAGACTCGGCAGACTGCGCCTGGACGAAGTGGAGTAGGTCGCTTGCCGTCCAGTGGGGCTGGAAGGAAACCCGGATGGGGGTGAGCTGGTAGCAGGGTCCCATAATGTTCTCGGCGTTGGAGATGTCGAGGGTGCGGCCGGAGGTGACGCCGCCGAAGGTGACGTCTGGTGTTTGGAGGCGGCGAGCAAGGACCAGGGCCCACGCTGCAGTGAGGAGGTTTGCGGTGGTGATTTCCTTGAGAGGGTGGCTGCTGGTGAGTCGTGTGTGGAAGATTGCTTTATCGGTTGTGTTGGATGAGGGTCCGTTGAGGATCGAGAGGGAGGAGTTGGATAGGATGTTGCGCCAGTAGGTCGTTGCTTTGCTTTGCATGGGCTCTTCGCTGATCTGGGCCATGTACGACGAGAATGGGGAGAAGGTCGCGAGCTGGGTGCCGGCGTACAGGGAGCCTAGGTCTTGGAGTAGTCTGGGCAAGGAAACACCGTCGTATTGGGCGTGGCATAAGCCGATGATGAGGCAGGTATCGCCATTGCTTCCCTCGACGTGGAAAAGTCTGAGGAATGGAGATCCAAGCTGGAAGTTAGATTCAATATCCTCGCTGCAGAGGTCCGTGACGTATTGATCGAGCTCCTTGCCAGCCTTGTGCGTGTGCACGGGGATTTCTAACTCATTCAGGACGACCTGTAAGAAGCTGGATTCATGTGCGATGAAGACGGTGCGGAGAATCTCGTGCGCCTTCACCAGGTCGCTGCACGCGCGGAGCAACCGCTCACTGTCAACGCTGCTGTCAAAGTACAACATTGTATACTGGATAGACGTCCTTGGTGGCTGAATGGTTGCTCGGATATCCAGAGCCTGGGAGTCGGTCACCGCCAGCACATCTTGAATGGGCCCGCTTGGGTCATGCAGCTGTGGTCGAACAATCTCAGACAGAAACTGCCGAACATCCGCTAGACAGAGCGTCGAAAACGGCTGGTACGTGTTGAACTTTTCTTTTGAGCGTTGGTTCAGCTTCAACACTCTGGCAGCGTTGCCGAGACGCATGTGCCGGAAGATATCCGCCACAGACAAGCTGTGGCCTTGTGCGCGCAGACTCGACACGAGCTTCATTGCAAGAACGGAATCTCCACCCAGCCGGAAGAAATTGTCATCTACGTCGATCTGCTCCGGGTCGAGTCGAAGGACTTTGGCCCATGCAGACCGCAGTATGCTTTCTGAAGCTGATAGATGGTTTTGCATCGTAGCCTTGGTCCACGCTTCTCTCAAACTATCATGGAGCTTGTTAATGATTTGTGGAGGGATCTGAGAGGCGATTTGATTAAGCACGCTGTGGTCAATACGGCTCATCGTAGTGGGCAGTTTGTCTACCACGATGTAAGCGGACGGAACCATATACGACGGAAGCGAGTCTCGCATGTATTTGTCGAGATTCTTTAGCGATGCAGCAAGGCTACGGGGAACCATCGCGCAAATTGTGGTCTGGAAAGCCTGGCCTGACGAGTCGCACGCTATCTCATGTTTCTCTGACAGGAGCTCAACACAGTCTTCCTCGCCAGCTGGTTGCTGAATGAACAGAACCAGCTCCTGGTCGAATGAGGATAGCGCTACAGCAGCAGCGGCACGAATTGTCGGTGCAAGATGTCCTGCGATGTGCCTTTCAATCTCGGTAATATCCACATGATGCCCGTGAACAGGAACAACGTTCTCCTTGCGACCAACGAACACTAAACTGCCATCTTCTCGCAACTGAACCATGTCCCCAGTTGCTTGCAGTTTGCCCCTTCGGCCGGGGCAGGTAGAGCTTCCGGCCACAAGCCAGGTAGGGGAATCAACCGTGTCACCGGAAAGAAGGGCTCCCTCAAGCCAGAGCTCACCGACACAGCCGATGGGCGAGAGGAGTGACGGGTTTCGCGGGTTGCAGATCCAAGGAACAACCGCGGGAGGATATACTGAACCAGGCTTGATATTTGCATTAGCACGGAGCTTGGAAGATGTTTCATCCACCGCCAGAGGTGGGATCCGATTCCATTCCCAGATCTGGTTCAGCTCGGCCTCGGGGAGACAGGAGATCTCGTCAACCCTGCGGGAAAGGCCTTTACTCAACTGTAAGCAAGCGGTCTCAAGCTGCGCAAGCATCCGTTCCATCTGCTTGGTCTCAATTAAGCTGCTATCAAAGCTCGCGCAAACCCGGAAGCCACCCTTGCGAATCCCGCAGGCCAGCATCAGCGGATACGGGTTGAAATGCAGCGCTTCCAGGACGACGTCCTCGCTCTGAACGCCGAGCTCGCTGCCGACATACTCTGGTTCAGGCTGAATGACCAGACCTGTGCCAGTTTCGCACGCGTGTTGCGCATCTTGGCTGACCTTGCGGATGTTTTGCATGCCCATGTGTTGGTAAGGTGTACGGGTCGAGACACTCTGCTGCACGGCTTGAAGGTAGGTCTCCACGGTGCTCGCCCGGTGGACGCGCACGCGGATGGGGACCGTTGCAATTAATGGGCCAACGATGCTTTCGACTCCAGGTAGTGGGATGTCACGACCTGTGAGGGTCTCGCCGAACACGATATCGTCGCTGCCAGTGTATTGGGACGCTACGAGCGCCCAGGCACCGCGGATTAATGTTGCCATTGTGAAGGGCAATCTGTTGCTGGTTTCAAGGGAGACTTGATGCTCGATTAGAGCGTCCGGTGTAGGCATGAAGTCTCTCGAAGGTAGACGCGGGAATTGAGGCCCGACGGCGCCTTTCAGCTCCCGTCGCCAGAATTCTTGCACTGCGGCGTCATCCGAGTCGCGCACGTATTTGACAAAGTCACGCATCTGCGTCTTTATTTCTACTGGGTGCCCCTGCAGGGCATCGCTCACTTGCTTGAGGATGATCGGCTCGGACCACCCATCGTAAAGGACGTGGTGAATAGTCCAAACCATGTATCGCTTGCCGTCGGTTGACTCTTCAACAATAGCGTAACGAGCCAGACTCTCTCCGAGATTCATCTTTTCGGTTCTGTCGTTCTCCAGGTATTTGGATAGATTAGAGGCTTGCGTCCAGGAAACGTTTTCTTTGAGTACAACCTGCTGAAGTCCAGGTTCTTGCAGCTGAGCCACTCGCGTCCGTAGAATGGGGAGTGCGGCGACCACCTCCTCCCAGGCTTTCCTCCAGGCGTCGATGTCGATATGCGACGGAATATACAAAACCCTCTGCGCCACGTAGGGTTTGACTGATTTAAGCGAGAAAGTGAACAGGGACTCCTGTGTGGGCGTACAGGGGTAGATGTCCTCGATATCCGCTGGGTAGACTCCGCAGGCTTCTGCTCCCTCTCTGCAGGCGCTGTCGACATCTGATGTGATCATTGAGAGTGCCAGGACTTTCGCTTGCACGTCTACATCGCAAATGCGGACAACGCTGGCCATGGCTAAGAGGGTCGGATTGCTAAACATGCTAGTGACACTGAGGTCAAGACCTTGAGACCGACACACGGCGACCAGTTTCATGGCTGTGAGGGAATCTCCACCCAGAGCAAAGAAGTTGTCTTGGAGACGGATAGAATCGGCTTGGATCTTCAATGTCTGGCTCCAGGCCTGTCGTAAGCGTCGCTCTAGATCACTCAGCTCTCGGGTTGCGGTGTTTGTCCCTCCCTGCTCCAGCTGACGCAGGTCCACGGCAGCACCAAACTGCCTCAGTCTCTTGCGGTCTGTTTTACCCGAGATCAACGTAGGAATGTGATTGACAGGGATATACGCAGTGGGCACCATGTATCGAGGCAAAACATTTGCTAGCTCCGCATCGGCTTCTGACAGCGCCCTTTGCAGCTCATCAGGAAGCACTGCCGCCTCGACTTCGGTATTGTCATGTCCTTTGGTCGTCTGTGGCGCAACAAATGCCACCAACGTCGGCTGTCCCCTCGTTCCCTGGGGTACAATCACCTCGGCAATAACGGTCGTCTCCGAAGGCAGTCTAGCTCTCAATTGGCTTTCGATCTCTCCGAGCTCGACTCGTTGTCCACGCAACTTGACTTGAGTATCCTTCCGTCCGGCAAAGACAATACCCCCTGACCCGTCCGGGTCATACCTACCCAGATCACCGGTCTTGTACAGACGGCCCTGACGACCGGGATAGCCGTTATGACCCGCAATCAGCCACGAGGGATCCTCAATAAACGCTGCTGCGGTTTTCTCCGGGTCATTCAGATAACCCTGTCCCACTATGGGACCTTCGACCAGCAGCTCTCCTACCGCGCCGACGGGTACGAGAGATTCATGGTCATTAGGGTCAACTATCCAGATGACTGCCCCATTACCGGGGCCAATGGAGATATAGTCTCTCCCCGTTGCTGCGCTACTGTTCACTGTACACCCAATCGTGCATTCGCAAGGACCATAGCCGATAATAATCCTAGTATCCTGACCCCAAAGCGTGACATCTCTCGCTGAGACGGCCTCCCCTCCGAGGCCAAGGCCGCCGAGCGAGGATATCACATCCGCGTCTAGAATGCGGGCTACTGAAGGCGTCAGACCCGCATAGTTGACTTTCATCCGCCGGATCACGCGGTTGATATCGTTCAGGCGGTCTTCGTCGGAAGGAATGCAAAGGCAGCCGCCGTTGCCCAGGGTCAGAAGCATACTGTCGATGCTGACGTCGAAGGCGTAGGAGGCAAAGTCCAGAACGCGCGAATCCTCCGTGTAGCCGACGGCCCTAGCTCTGGGAATGGCACTACTAGTGTAGGTTTTGTGCGAGATTTTGACCCCTTTCGGAGTACCTGTGCTCCCGGACGTAAAGATCATGTACATCAGGGCGGACGAGGGAACCATTGGTAGTGGTACGTTGTCCGGTATAGCGGACAGGCTGCTAAATGTGTTCTCCTCCACGGCGAGCACTTTCCCTTTGGGTATAATCTGCGTCGCCAGGTCATGCTGGTCCCGAGATGAGACCATCATCTTCGCGCCAACCTGTTGGGCCATGTTCTGCAGTCGTGCAAGCGGCAGCGTTGGGTCCATTAGCACAAACGTCGCGCCGGCTTTCATTACTGCTAATACTGCGACAATGGTCCACCTGGACTTCTCGAAACAGACCGGTAAGACGTCGTGCAGCTCAACTCCCATATCCTTGAGTGAGCGGGCGATGAATGTGGAGTACTGATCAATCTGGCTGTATGTCAAGCTGCCGTCCCAGGACGCGATTGCTTCTTTATCAGGAAACTTCTGAGCCTGTTCGGAGATCATATCATGCATGCAAAAATTGTATGTGGGTGGCAAATCATGATTCCAGCGCCATATCTCGTCGAGGTCGTATGTGGTCGGTCGAAGGCAGTCTTGGATGGACGCATCGGGGTTACAGGTACATAGTCTGACCGTGTCCACCAGACTCCTGACGTATCGCGTCACTGTGAATGGCAGCATATTCTCGGAGTGCCATTTCGGGCGAATCTGAAGCAAGCCATTCTCGAAAGAGAGTTCCAGATGAAGTAACCCCTTTGTTACCGCAGTCAGCTAAGCTCTGGAATTCAGCATCCATACATCCACTCACTTCATCTTTTGCTTCTTCTGATGCCCGGGAAAGAGAACTGGTGCTTAGAAGCAAAGATGCTGGCGCCGACTGACCCGGTGCATATGTGGCAATATGCCGAGATACAGCTGCCGCAGTTTCCTTGATACTGCCTTGTAGCCCCGCCACTACTTCATTCATGGCCAGACATCCGGGTACCGGCTCCTCTTTTGGATGCCTATATGCCCAGTCATATCGGATCTGGGCGCCGTCTCGTGTCCGCAGGAGCACAATGAGCCACGATAAAAGTACAATTTCGTCTCTCATGCCGGTCACACTCAAAGCCTCGTCGGATGCAAGGCCCGCGACCTGAAACGACTCGTCGCCGTTGCAGTTTAACCGGGTTGCCATTGAGTCACCTGACTCATGTTTCTGATTGTGATCATCTTGTTGTATTGAACCCATTGTCCCGCTGCTCTAGTCTTAGGATCCTGATGCAGTATCTTTGTGGGAACGGGAGATGCAACGCTCGTGCGGATGACTAAATGATTGTGACGTAGAATATATATATCGGAAGACAAGGCTATTTGCATTATTCCACCGATGAACGGCCCTAGACACTGTGTAAGGCCCAGTCTACCAACCGAGACCGCCGTAGCTATGTCGAGAGGGGCAGGAGAAGCATGTATTATTCCACTGTAGAATCAGGTGGACTGGACCCATATAAACCAGGCGATATCATCCTTATCCACTGAGAACAAAAATACGAAGTCTACCTATGATTTGGATCTTTTCTAGACCAGTGGAGCCGAATATTCGGCTTGGGCATCATTGTGCCCTTTCATGACTGAGAGTAACTGTTATCTGATCACACTAAAACATTCTCAACCATCTAATAGCCATTGGAATAAGCTAGCTATAATCTGGCCAGTGTTTATTACGAGTAGAGTGGGTAAGCATACATACTGTATTACCGAATACATAATACACGTTACGTATGTTATTATAGCCAGGTACCGAAACCAATACATTTAGTACTCTAGTTATAGAATTTGGTCTATTCCCTGCTTGAGCTCCTTTGATCCAGATGGGCCCTGTAAAGTGGCGCACTTAGTTGTATCCATTCATCCTGTCAGAAGTTTCATAACTTAGATGGCCTCCACCGTGGCTTTCGCTTCTCCACAAATGCCCGTACTCCCTCGTGGAAATTTTCGCCTGCCATGAGCCTGGGATACCACCGGTCGACCAGCGTACTGCTAGCCTCTTCCACACTGGCCATTTCCCACCCGTAATGCAGCCCCTCCATCGTAACACGCACACTGTCCGGACTATTCCTGGAGATGGCGGTTGCAATCTCCACTGCCGTCTCCAGTAACCGGCCATGCTCCACCACGCGATTTACCAGCCCCCAACGCTCAAGCTGGGATGCAGAAAAGGTCAGACCACTCAGAGCAATCTCAGCGGCTCGCTGTTTCCCCAGCACCCGGACCAGCCGAGGTAGGGAGCCTGCAACAGCGGCGATTCCTCGTTGCACTTCGGGGAGACCAAAGGTGGCGTTTTCGCTGGCCACAACGATATCGCAATTGACCACCATCTCGAAGCCGCCTCCTAGACAGTATCCGTTGACGGCGGCGATGATTGGTTTGCCGCCTCGTCGGCGAGGGAGGCCCGCTAACCCGGGGGCTGTCATTTCGTTGGTGATTCCGCGCGCGTTGAGGTCGTTCCATTCTATGTGCTTGTATGTGAGCTTGGTTTCATTTGAATACAGATGAGAGAGGAGTGTACCCTTGAGGTCAGCGCCCGCACAAAAGGATTCGCCCGTGCCGGTAATAATGGCCACATGTAGAGCAGGCTGTGTATCGAACCATGTCCATAGTCCTTGTATCTCGGCGCTCGTCGCGAGGGATATGCAATTTCGTTTTTCTGGGCGGTTGAGTGTGAGGAGAAGAATGTGAGGTGTTGGAAATGAGACGAGGCACCCTTGAACTGTTGGATGTGCTTCTGTTGACATTTCTGATGTCTGCAGAATCCAGATCTTAGATCAGCCGGAGCACACAGTGTGAGGCCGGCAGTCTGAGTCCGGATTTATGGCGATTTAAGCACTACTTTAATGGTTCTCAATGTAGAATAGCGTTGATTTGTTCCTCTCACATGAATCAAGCTAATTTAAGTCATAATTGGGGCTGAAATTATAATACTATGCCGGATGGTCGGTATTTTCTAGACGCTGTCTCCACTCTCTACCGCGGCCTCTGGATTATTCCTCGGTCATGTCTTATCTATATGTACCTGTTCCACGGCTTTCCTGTTGGGAGAACAATTATCTTACTCTCACAGCCTCAACTGCGCGATGACAACGCAAAGCACAATTGAGATTCCCTTCCAGATCAACATGACCGCTGCCGAACCGACGTCTGCCAACAAGCGGACATATCCCTGGGTCAAACTTCCTCATCCATATCTCACCAGCTATGCGATCCATGTTGTTTCTGAGTCTACGCCGCGGGTGCTTCAACTGCGACTACACGACGACCAGGCCGGACAGTCGCTCCCAGAGCCTCTGCACTCGGCATCGTTGACCTACACAGACATTACCTTTGACGAGACCGCCCAGGAAATACCAGAGAACGACAACAGTCCCTGGGCGCGCAGTCGAAGAGCTCCCGGAACCTCATTCCACTGGACCAGCCAGGAGCCACCGACCGTGGCACAGATCTGGAATGTCATCCATGCCATCTTCCTGACATATCCTCACCACGAGATTGTCCGCTTGGATCTGAATGGGTCTCGCAAGGATATTATCCGCGAAGAATGCCTGCGCACTGGGCTGGTCGTGCCTTTCCCTTCTCCTCGAATTCCCTTCGGTACTGAAAACAAGCCCTCCGAAACCGACACACTCATCCTACTCCGCTCCGCATTCTGGCAAGGGGCTGGCTCACCGGTTGGACCACGTCCCATCTGGGCCGTCGACCAAGGGACTCACGGCCTGCTCCGGAAATCAGGGAGCTCCTATCCGCCTCTTGCGCAGAACTACGAGTTCTCCATGAAGTTCCCCAGCGAGCGAATATACACACGGCACCCTATCCGCCCTCAGAAACCTACTCCAGGCTCGCTAGTCTATAGCCGCTACATTCCGCATCTGGACCAACATTTCTCGCTCATGGTGGTGGACTGGCAAAACGAAGAGCACCTGCAGCTCTTCCACAAATGGCAGAATGACCCGCGCGTTGCCAAGGGGTGGAACGAGACCGGCGACCTGGAGCACCACCGTAAATACCTGCGGCAGCTCCACGAAGACAAGCACGTTCTGTGTCTCTTTGGACGATTCAACGAGTTACCATTCTCGTATTTCGAGGTATATTGGGCCAAGGAGGATCACTACGGAGCACACTACGACGCCGGCGACTACGACCGAGGTCGTCATTCGCTCGTAGGCGAGTCTAGCGTCCGCGGCGCATACAGAGTCAACGCGTGGTGGTCGAGCGTGATCCACTATATTTTCCTGGACGAGCCACGGACGATGTGTGTTGTCGGGGAACCCAAGGCGACGAATACAACTGTGCTCTCATATGAGAATGCGCATGGCCTGACGGTCCAGAAATACGTGGATCTGGGCCACAAGCGCTCTGTCCACGTGTATTGCAGTCGGGAGAAATGGTTCCAGCTGTGTCCACTTTTCTGGGATGGGAGGGAAAGACCGCTGGAAAGTTCGGATCGGATGGCATGGGATGCGAAGCTGTAATTGCTAGAATTGATTTAATTCTTTCTTCTAATGTAAAACAAGACAACTGTGTAGTGTCGAAGATATTTCAGTGTAGAAACTAGAACACGATAAGACTCAAACACCACCAATGACTCTTTCGTAGGTTCATTTGCAGCTTGTGACAGTCTAGACCGTATTATCAATCTAATTAGATATTTTAGCCGAGTCCACAGCCATTCCTGTGGAGCTCCTCTTTATGACCATCAGCCCTACAAGCTAACCGAGCTCGTCCGATTCTCTCCGGTCTCTGGACCAAGTCTCTGTGTGTAGCAAGGATCAATCGTCCTGGACCTTCCCACGGAAAGTTCTTCCCACCTTTCTAACAGGTATCTCGCTTACTTGGCATTTTAGGAGGGCACACAGGTAATCTAATATCCCTACACGTGAGGTTTTTCATGACACATAGATTGCCCGGCTTGCAGATTCCTTGGTTCAGTTGGTTTGCAAAGTTATCTGATCCGAAACCAGTGGGCCATGCACGAGAATTGTCCGATGGAGATACACTCCAGAAAATAACGCGCAGTGCACTTTTCTTCCCCACCGGCAGCCTGATAGGGCGGCCTCGATGTTGGATACGTAGAGTAATCCACAGATGGATCAGATAAGACTTGGCGTATAACGTCCAGTCTCATTACGGTTCGGTAATCTTACCGGTGAGCTTACAGGATGATACAGTTTGTGTAGCATGGGTAAATACAGGAGTACTCGTTTATTGAACCGGCTTAAGTCACAAGCCTAGGCTAAGATTAAGAAGCTCATGACTGTGCATATTCCTGCGCTTTCTGCTATTCTTGGCCTGTAATGCTGGAATCAATCATCTCTACCGCGCTTACTCGCGTCCAAGACCTAAGTTGAGTTCAGATTTCAGAAAACCATGACGCCCGACTCTGCGTTCCCTCTGTAGATCCACTCGCAAAAAGTTTGATAAAACCACTGCCTCTCAAATATTTACAAAGCAACATCCCTCGAATTGGGTTAGATTGAGAAGATTTCACTGTGCGAAACTGGTGTTTTGCTCAGTCTAGCCCGAATCAGGGCTTGTAGCCGACGAACATCTAATCAGATCCGCAAAGTCTTGCGCCAAGGAATCTAATCAGATCTAGTCTTTCCGTGCCCTGTTAGCGAGTCTGGTGTACGTAAGAACTTCCTAGCTAACTCCACTCAGTATCTCTCGTATGACCAATATAGGTATTAGACTAAAGTAATGTATCTTACAGCATGTATCTGTATGAGTATGGAAAGGTCCCACTGTGTAAGTTAGATTGATAATGGCTCTTCCAGCTCAGTCGCACGAAACTGCAACCTAGATGAGAAACTGAGACAGATGGGGATCCGCAGTGCCGAACTCGGAAATTTATCAGATTGGGCGAGAAGTACGACACCAATGCATTGCCGGATACACTTTTTACTGCTCACTGCAGGCTTTCTTCTCTATCCCAGTTTCAATCACAATCTAGACGTCTAATTGTTACACCTTCAAGATGTACTCTAAATTCTGGCCCAAGGGCGGTCTGCCAGGAATTCTACATCACTACGTATGTTCCTCCCCTTGCACAGCACAGCAGCCGGACTGACAGACCTGAAATCTAGACAGAAACCCTCGTCACATTCGAATACACCACAAACACCGTCCGCAAACCACACAGTCTCCTCTTCGTCGGCGGTCTCGGAGATGGCCTAGCCACAACATCCTACATGGCCGATCTGGCCCACGCCCTTCAACCAACCGAATGGTCCCTCTTCACCCTGACCCTCACCTCCTCCTATCAATCCTGGGGGCTGGGACACCTCGACCGCGACACCAACGAGATCGCACAGTGTCTGAACTACATCAAGGAGTACAAGACGGAACGATTCGGCAGCGGCGGCGGTGGAGGCAAGATTGTCCTCATGGGCCATTCAACAGGCAGCCAGTGCGTGCTGCACTATCTCTCCCGACCGAATCCGCACACGTGCGCTCCCGCGTTCGACCCCTCCATTGAGCATATCGAGCGGATGTCGCTCGACGGGGCAATCATGCAGGCACCTGTGTCGGACCGGGAAGCGATTCAGTGGGTTCTTGCTGAGGGGCTGGGGGATAAGACGCCGGCGGAGATCCGGCCTGTGTTTGAGAAGCTAACCGCGATGGCGAGGGAGGCTGCTCGTGACGCGGAGGCTGGTACCGATGTTCTGCTGCCGTTGGCGATGACTTCGCTGGTGTACCCGGCTCACACGCCGCTGAGTGCACGGCGGTTTCTGAGTCTGACGAGTCCCGAGAGTCCGCTGTCGCCGAGTGAGGATGATCTGTTCAGTTCGGATCTGACCGATGAGCAGTTGGGGAAGACGTTCGGGATGATTAGGGAGCAGGGACTACTGAGGGGGAAACTGATGGTGTTGTTTTCTGGGGCGGACCAGTCGGTTCCTGCTTGGGTTGACAAGGAGGCGTTACTGTCGAGATGGAGGAAGGCCACCGATCATAATGGGGAAGCGGAGATATGGGATGGAAACAGTGCTATAGTACCGAATGCGTCTCATGCGTTGAGTAATGATGACCAGGCTGAGCCTCGGAAGTTTCTGGTTGACAAGGTACTCGGATATCTTTCAGCTTTAGTGAAAGCTTAGATATAAGTATTGTAATATATAATTAAGGAATTCAAGACATCCAAAGTGCAAGTGTCTACGGCTGAGACGATGCTCTAGCATTTTCGTCATGGGACATGGTTTCGGGAATGATATTTTCAGCTCAATACAGTTGTACCCTGCCTTCGGTAACATCTCATTGAACAAAATAGAAGTCATCAGAAGGCTCAAAGGCTCAACTTTCAGACTGCCGATCTAATAACTCGAGCAGGACTTCCCACGGCAATACTGTACGGCGGGATATCTCTCTTGACCACCGAGCCAGCACCGATGGAGCACCCTGATCCGATGGTCACCCCCGCCAAAATAGTCACATTCGCTCCAATCCAGCAATCGTCACCGATAACTACTTCCCCTGTGAATTCCATTCCTCGATGTGTGCGACGGGCTTCAATCTTGGTCTCATGCTCGCCCGTGATGATGTTTACATTCGGGCCAATGTCCACGTTGTTTCCGATGGTGACTAGTCCGCAGTCCAGAACGGTCAGACTGTTCTATCAGCCTCATCCAATATCATTCGCTGGGGTACATGACTTACTTGAAGTTTGCATAGAAACCATCCCCAACGCTGATGTTACAGCCATAGTCCACAAAGAGAGGAGGCTCGATATAGATCCCTCTTCCTGCCCGGCCAAACAACTTTCGTAATGTCTCCTCCCTCTGTGCGACGATTTCAGAGAACGGCACATCAGGTTGAAGAGGAGCATTAAACTCCGACATAAGGAATCGCGCTTTGGTGCGGCCCTCTATGAGCTCTGATGCGAGGGGACTATATCTGTACAGAGTGTTAGCTGTGGTTCGGTGTTCTGAGTGATGCATTTACAGTATTCCCGAGACCATTTTCTCATATTCCTCGCCCCAGCAGACGCCTTGAAGACTTTTGGCCTTTTCGATGATCTGGTTGTCTTTCGCGGTTTTGGGGATCATTGTGCTTGTGGGATGGCCGTGTAAGCCCGGGGTGCTGAGGGGTGTCGGTTGTGTTGGATTGTCGAGATTTATATACCAATGTCGTCGTCATTGTTCGTATAGATTCGATGTAAGCTCGTCTGGTGACCACATCTCATCTGTGCTGTGCTCGTCGGTTTAGACTGCAGCGAGCAGTAGGACATCTGCACCAATAGGACTCCTTCTGGTGGGCGCCAGAATACGAAACATGAAGCTATCCTTCCATGGCTGGGAAGTCGGCCCTAAATTCCGGAGACATATACCAGAGGTAGTCATAGCATAAAGGAGCATTGCTGCAATGCCACGATAATATCCACCAATAATGGAATGAAGATATCGATGTAGCTAAAAGTGTCAAGTCCGAAGTTTACCCGTACAGCAAGATATATAATCATAAGATCAAATCAGATGTGGCATGTGAGCAGCGCAGTGAGTGAAACAAACTTAATCACGGGAAACAATATGTCCATGATGAAATATGAGAGTCGGAACAAATAATATATTCCTTGAATCAGACGAGTGGTCCATGTTGATGGTCGCAGGCGTGAAGAGGGAATCGCAATAGAATTCTTTTTTAACACTTTAGATTTATGTATTTAAATTATTTAAATTTGCAACAAGAAATCCTCGATGGTCTAACGGTCATGATTTCCGCTTGTCACTCAATAGAGAACGAGCGCGGGAGACCAGGGTTCGACTCCCTGTCGGGGAGATTTCTTTTTCCTCTTCAATTGTTTTTCCCCGGCTGGCCTCCACCTCCCGAAACACAAGGGTGGCACACTAACCATAAACACCCCTTTTTACCCCTTTCCTCAACACAAATTTAGGGTAAACCTCTTTTTTTCCCTTCCATGCTGCATCTAAGATGGTCACCCATCAGAACAACAACAGATCAAATCTGCAAGCAAAGAAGAAACTCCATCATAATATTCTATATTCTTCCATGTAAGGGTCAACAGGTCCCTGGCCTCCACTTAAGCCTGAGGCTGAATGGCCGACCTAAATTAGCAGCATGGCAATTTCGGAAGGGGACCAAAAGTGGATCAGGGCCGGAGATGCCGAGGCCGAATTGCCGTTTGTCCCTGAAAACATCCTTCTTTTCTTCATGGGATTACAGAATTCAGACAAGGTCCTGCGACGGAAGATGCTGTATGATCCATGATTGATGCTGTATCAAGACAAGTTCGGACTTAAACTGCCTCTCGGCTGACAATTGGATCAAATGCATCTCTATCCCGGAGTTTCAGCCTCATCTCCAGTCGTCCATCGCTTCGTCTCTTAGGCCTAAACTCAGTTTTCAATAGGCCTAGGTCTAGACTGCCTGTCCTCCATATAATGCTAGTCATTCCCCTGCTCTATCAAGTGCTAACACCACCTCAATTTCTACGCAAGGCCACTCCTGTCCTTTCATTAATTCAGTCACTCGTTTGAACAGTCACTCGTTAATGTACTACTCCTTCGCGCCAATCTCTAGTCAACACTACTACCCATCCAGAAAATGAAGTTCCTTCCACTCCTTCTGGCGACAACCCTCGCCTCCACCGCCTACGCCCGCACAGACCTGCAGGGCTGCATCTCCTCCAAAACCCACAACCAATGGAACGAAGCCAGCATGATCTGGTACGTTCCCGGCACAGGCGAAATCTGCGACATTCCCGACTGCGGCGGCGGCCGTGCCCCGCCCAAGCATGACAATCCTGCCTGTCCTTTGCAGTACACGGGCACCGCAACCTACGAGCCGAGCTATCTCCCTGGGTACGGGCCCGGTGCGGCTGCATCTACGAGTACGCTCGCTGCGACGGCGAGTGCGTCGACTACGGCGGATGCGATGACGACAAAGTCCAGTGAGGCGACGGCGACTGGTAGCCTGGTGATTACCTCTGCGCCGATTATGACTCCCAGTGCTACGGCGACAATGAAGACAAGTGTCAAGGCGGAAAACTCGTCTAGTGTGGCCTCGACGACGAGTAGTTCTGCTGGTGCTACTGGGACTGGGAACGGTGCGGGGATGCTCGAGTTGAATGTGGTTGGGGCTGTGGCTGCTGCTGCTTTGGCTGTCGCGGCTTTGTAATTATTATGGTCAAGATAGGGGTACATAATGCTTCAGATCCTCAGGAAGCACATCACCAGGATTTGCTAGGCATACTACTCCGCAGGTGCCTCAACGACTAATACAGCATCCCTAATATTCGCAGGTTGAGTTGTCATATTCAAAAGGGCACGACTACCTCAAGACTCCGTGTCCGAAAACACCATAGCCCTAACCTCGATACTCATCCTCACATAATCCCCAGGGTCCTTGTCTGGAAGTGCGAAGGCTGAATGTGGGACATCTAGAGAATTCGATATGTCAGTAAAAGTCCCCCACCGCGACGGAGGCCAAATACATTTCGCCACCCCATCCCTAGAATCATAGCTCTTGAATATAACAACCTCATCAACCCGTTGCCGACTCATATAGTACCATGCCATCCCCGGATCATACAAAGCATACATCATATGCCCGGTATACTTCTCCCGAATAATGTCTGCTTCCAGGAGCTTGGACGGATCGTAACTGCTTCCGTCGCAGACGGCTAGTGGGTGGTTCTCGACCGGGCCGTTTATTGGGCGCCATAGACTGATGGGTTTAGACGCATACCTTGCTATTCAAGAGGCTGAGGGCGGGGAGACTGACTTTAACATCTGGACTCGACCGGCGAGTAGACGCTCAGCGTATTCTGGGGGGAAAGACGCACGAGTCCGTCTGATGGCTGAAGCATCCGTTTGGTCTGTGCGGCTTGTTAGTAGAAGAAGAAGAAGCAGAAGGGAAGAGGACTTACCATTATGAACAAAGTCCGCCGCGGGCAACTGCAGACCTCCTGCCTTTGCGCCTTCGAGCTTGACTGGTCCGGTAGAGTCACTGCGTCGAACCTATCCAGGAATCAGCAGTCTTGCATCCGACCTATACAGTAACAAGGATATGTACACGCCAGTCAAACATCAAAACTTCAGTAACATTGTCCACCTCGTCCCGGAGCACCCTTTCACAATCAGCAAGATACACCTTCTCAACCTTCTCCGCGTCGGTAAATTCCTCAGGCGTTAGGGGCGGTTTGTGCGTCCTATAGATGAAGCCATTCCGATCCAAGTCAAATGAGGACTCGATTCCCCTAGCATCGGTGACTCTTTGCGCTTCACCGCGCTCGAATACCAGGTTGTGCCCTTGTTGTTTGTCTGAGGAACTGAGCGCTAATGCATTACTGAAGGGTCTTGTGGTGCGGTAGATATCCTGCCACTTGAGATAGTTGAATCTGGCGAATGTATGGGGAGTGGGCAGCGCAGGAGCCATTGTACAAGGGGATGTAGTTGTGAAAAGTAAAACGAGTCCAGACCCCGCTTGAAATTTATCCTGCAACTCACTTACAATCAGTCTCACAATGAGCGGTGGAAGTTTAGGGCTTTGCAAGTGGACAATGCACTAAACCTTATCTTTGCCAGCACATACATGCAGATCTCCTGCAGGCAACGGACCAACCAACAGCTGGCTCTCCATGGACATTGTGCTCCATTGAGGGGTCTAGAATAGACCTGTGGGATCGTCACAACGACAGTATTTAGGCTATGAGCAACCCACAGATATGCTCAATTGATTGTCCAATACCCATCTTCTCTGCCACCCACCATGACTGTCCCTACGACCCAAGATCGAAGTCGCTTTGAGACAACTAAACGTCTTCTAGCCCAGCTCGTGAACGAGGGGTTCGCAGTTTGCACCCTGATTCACCAGCAGTTGATCTTCCACAGTGCCAATGGGGACAAGGAGTTGTGGATTACAGCCCACCGTCGCCATGACACAGTGATAAATACCGAAGGAACTCGTGTCCTTCCACCTTTACGACCGGAATGCTTGCAACCACCCGTTTTTCTCGGCAAGGGAGACTCGGAAACACAGGAATTGGAACCAGGCGCCATATTCCGTTTTATTCTTCCTTGGTTTCCACATAACGTGGAAGAGAGTATTCTGGAGACAATGGCAGATCAGTTGCGGAACTCAGCTGAGATGCAGGGTAAGTGAATTAGCTCAAACATAAACAAGCAGGCAGAGCTGAATAGTCCCAGAAAAATGGTTGGAAATGAGCAAATCTCGGCCTTTCCTCTCTTTACATTCCCCAATGATCGCATGGGAGCGTTCAATAGTATACGGCCATCAAACCCATCCGGTGCCCTACCTTGCTATCTGATACATCACTTCTAAGCCAGAAGACTAAACCAACTTCAGTTCCACCGATCATGCTGGGCTATCCCACCCTTGAAGCCCGTCCTCCCCGAACACATCCTAGAGATGATCGCCCCATCCCTCTCGTTCGTTTCCATCCCCCGCAAGGACATGCGCGTGACGGGTCCATTCGAGACGACTCTCGAACCGCTCCTCCAGAAGCTAGGAATCCCCAAGCCAGCCGACGAAAATACCCTGATCGTCCCGTGTCTGACCCGCCAAATCCCCGCTATCCTGCACCACTTCGAGAACGCGACTGTCATCGCAGAACGATCCTCCATCGCCGACGCTCAGGCTTCAATGCGGACCGTAACCCTGCGCCCGGAACTCGAGTTCAACTACCACCTGAAGCTCGCACTGGCGTGTCAAATCACCTCTGCGGTTCGGACAGTAACACCCTGGACAACGGGCGAGGGACGCGCGATATCGGATTTGCTCGAGAAGACCCTCCCGGCGGATCTGTGGGTGTTCAAAGAGGTAGCAGCCGTTACGGGGGGTCAGGAGGATTTCCAGGCCGCGAAGCATCTAAGCTGTGTGATCCGGGAGGATCTCGAGCCCAGAGCCCGGATGGACAATGAGACGTTGGTCGTCGCAGCGGCACTGATGGAGCGGCATCCCGAGGATGGCAAGGCGTATCCGGAGAGGTTATTACGCCTTGACACCGTCGAGGCGAGGAAGAGGTGGTTTCGGGGGTAAGTACCCTTTCCCATTACTGCGTATGGCGCATGTTTACTATACCGAGGCAAGATATTAACCTAACCAATCACTCGCGGGGAAAAGCTACCTGCACGCTCTATTCAGAGCTATGCTCCACCCACTCGTCCACCACGGGATCGCCCTCGAAGCGCACGCCCAAAACACCGTCGTGCGTCTCTGCACTGCAACAGGCAAGATAAAAGGCTTTGCCATCCGCGACTTTGGCGGCGTGCACTTTCACACGCCCACGCTTCGAGAGCAGGGCTTCCCCCTAGATTGGGAGATCCCCGGTAGTCTCACCTTAACCGATGATTTGATCTCTGTGTGGAACCTGGCCAGCCACACGCTGCTCCAGTGCCATGTGCCTAGTCTTCTGTATGCGCTGAGGTTGGAGACGCATGGAGGATGGGGGGTTGTGATGGAGGAGTTGGAGAGTGTCCTGGAGGGGTTTGGCGGCGATGTAGCGAGGGGGTTGTTGGAGTATTTTTGTGAAGGGACGGTGGTTATGAAGTCGTTTCTGAGGATGCTTATGGCGGGGATGTATCGTGAGGTGAGTTTTTCTTTGCTTTTTTGTGGGTGTTTGATGGGCTAATGATCGGGCTGTATAGAATATTGAGCTTAGGGTTTCGAATCCGCTTGTTTTATCGTCAATATAGCGCTTCTAGCTTGATGGAGTTGCTCTCATATAGATCTCTATACTGCAAGAAGTGCATATGAAAAAAGCAATAGAGTTTGTTAACATCCTGTGGTAATAACATACTGTGGAAATACAGCCGTTACCCTTTAGCTTGACCCCATCCCCATGCCACAGCACCAATCTGCGTAGCATACTGGCGTTGAATACAGGCAAAGGACAAAATTGCTCTCAATGTCTTCAACAAGTGCCTATATGGACCTGTAGTAGAGGAATCCTAGCACATACGACCACAGGGTGTGGAAAACAGGGCTTCCCGTCCGCTCAGCCGTACTTAAGCCACACGCCGGCCGGTTAGTAGTTGGGTGGGTGACCACCAGCGAATCCCGGCTGTTGTATGTTTTTTCTTCATTTTTTTGCTTCGTTGTATGCCATTGCCATTGTTCATCCTGTTCACCTGAAGCACCTAAACTGCCTGAACCTCAATACTGCACACCCAGTGACCCCGCTCAAACCCTGTCCTGCTGACGTGTCCTCTTTTAATGATACTATACTGGTGTAGTGTTCGCATGTAACGTAGCAGTGCGGTCACATTATGTTTTGTTACTGGTCGCTGAGGCTCCCGTCTGCAAAAGACCTATACTTTTGAGGCCCCTTATTATTAAGTATCCAAGGCACGGCAGAATGCTGAAGAGGTTTGAACTCTTACTGATTTACTTAGACTGGGGCTGAGTGATATAGAAACCCGAATGGACAGCTTCAGACCCAAACTGCTCCCTCTTTCCAGGACAAAGCCATGGTAGGTGCATGCTCTATCTCTATCCTTGTATATATAGCTATACTTACTTTTCTTTCTTCTTGTCTGTTTACATGTTTGATAGACACGCAGGTGCTTGATGGTTCTGCTGGAGCCCCACAGCAGCAGAAAGATGTTGATGCTACTATAATTATATTTGCTTTGGCTTTAAAACCTGTCGGCCGCAAATGGTGTGAGTCTCTATGAATTTTGCCCATGATGATGAATGTGTGAGATAATCAGACCTCAACAGGGATGATCTGTAGAACCTTAATAGGTGTATCTTTAAGCCTTGCAGGTTCTATCTCCTTTAATACCTGAACAGTTAACCCTTTGAGATCTAATAACTGGTTGCAACCCATAGGACCACTAGCAAAAATCCACATGATGTACCCTGTGGGTCTTGTTGCGACTTAATGTCTTGCTGGCTTTTTGGTTCCTCTTCCTAGCTTATACTCTTTTGTAGTCTTTTGATTACAGTGCCTTTTAAAGGGATACTTTCTTCGGTAGAAAGGCTTGCATGTAGTTGAACCCGCCCGATCTAGGATTGTTCACTTTGGCTCAATTGATTTAGTTATATTATGTATTGACAGGATCGTGCTCAACTAATTGGTACAAGGACCAGAAGGGCAAAGGCTTAAGCCATAACACTGCTATCTATGTTTCCTTTAATAATGTAAATGGCACTGAGGTTATTCTCCTGTCGGCAGTATTTGACACTGTGAAATCATATGCGCAACTCCGGACAGGTTACTGTATGCATATTGACTTGCATGCTGCCTTCAAGTACTGCCCCATTCGGCTGCTAGCATACAAGGGCTACCTCAAGTTGTAAAAACCCCATCCTCTATGTCACAGAAGAGATCCACCATATTTATTCCATCATCCATGCAATGCCATAGCCTTACTAGAGCATAAATTGAGCAATTCATCCACCCTTTATATTCTTCCACTCCTTCTGTTTCCTCTGGATCTGGGAATGCCTCAACAACCTTAACATACCACTCCCGAATTTCCTCCACGCAATACAAGCCATGCATTTCTGCATGCTCCTCAGCTGATGGCACCTTATTAAGTAGCTGAAGAGTCTCCTCATCAATTACCATGCAAACGCGATATTTGTTCCACCTGTCTTTCTGCCCCTGCCCTTCCACCCATGATTGAAAATGGGAACGAACGTCCTCAATTGTCGCGCCGTCGAGTGTTTGTGAATCTTCCATGATAGTTAGGCGGTGACAAGCCCATAGCTCATCATTAGGTGTGGGATCTGGATCTTGAACGCCAGAGTAGCGGAGGTCTAGGTAGACTTCTCGCTTAATCCAGGAATTAATGATGTCGATTGCCTTGCAGAATGCTGGGTCGGATTTATATGTAGTGCGGTAGACAACCCAACCCCATGATTCTTGACGCCGTTCGTGGATATCAGCAAGCATTCGACGAGATAGGCGGTCCCTATCTAGCAGGATCTGATGTCGAGCAGGTAGAGGGAACATGGCGATTTTGGAATGAGAAAGATATAGTCAGGTGAGGGATTATGGCAAGGCGGTTGAGGAAAGAAAAATAGAGTGGCGAGCAAGTAACAATTCGATAAGCGGGGTACTACCTATTATAGCTGGCGGTACGCGCCTTTCTCTGCTTGCTTAGCTTGCTGTGTCTAAAATTGAAATTACTCCTCTGTTTAGTACTGTATCTTTTACGCCTGGTGTTTGGGATACTACCAGATGTTATGTGAATACGTCGGAAGAGGGTTCCCACAAAGCTTCTGCGAACAATGCCTCAAATGCGGTTCATGGTTCATCCTCTAGTTTAGGAAGACCCAGATCCTTTTTGTGGAGCGGCGATCGCTGGAGACTGCTGGAGACTAGGGTTGTATAAATCCCCTCGCCATTCCCCCGTGAATGATTGCCCGAACCTGATTTGGCTGTTGTTATATTGCGTTCATGGAGCCAATAAATCGAAACACGCACTCATCTGCTCGGATATCTTCAAAGATACCACCGCGGCGTTGGTTGGATGAAGTGTTGGCATCCCACCGGCATGCCCACTTGTTTCTGACCATCCTTTCGTGGATCATCGGCATAGTAGATTCTACTGAGTAGTCTGGCATTGAGTTTTTGGGATCTTTAATTTGATTCCTTCTAGTCTTTGACAGTTTGCTGCGTTCTTGTCTAAATGTTTATGATCAGCATCACCCAGCCTTTCCATGGAACTCACCCTACGGAGAGTTCCCTCAGAGTGGCTACCTAAGACATCTAGTAATACACACTGATTAGACAAACCTAACACATACGCCCATAGCATGTGGGAAATAGAGCTTCCCGTCCACTCAACTATACTTACGCCAGTATTATCAATGCGGCTAAAAGCATATACGCTTGAAGGCTTACTGCTTTAGGGGCAGAGCCGCTAAATCACAGGGTGAGTGTGGGTAAGTGAAAGTGAGCTAAGCGATCAATGCCATATCAAAAACCATGCTGAAGCTCATGCTGAATAAACTCCATTATCTCCATCCTCTATTCTATACCAGAAGTCCACCATATTCGTCGCATCACCCATAGACGACCATAGTCTCACCATTGTATAGAGTGAGCATTTCATCCATCCTTCATAGTCTTCATCGCCTTCATCCGCTTCCAGAAACGCCTCAATAACCTTAACATACCAATTGTTGATCTCCTCCACACAGCGCATGCCATGCATTTCCTTATGCTCTTCTGCTAAGGGCACCTCGTTCACCAGCAAGTCAAGAACCTCATCATCAATCATCATACAAACACGGTATTTATTCCACCGATCCCGCATACCTTGTCCTTCTACCCAAGATTCAAAATGCGAACGCACATCTCTGATTGACGCCCCATTGAGTCGTTCTGGATCCTCCATAATGGTTAACTGGTGGCACGCCCATAGCTCATTGTTCGGTGTGGGGTCTGCAAGATGCAGACCCATGGTGTGCATGTCTTGGTAGACTTCTCGCTTGATCCAGGAGTTGATAATATCAATCGCTTTGCGAAATGCTGGGTCTGATTTATATGTGGTGCGATAGACTACCCAACCCCATGATTCTTGTCGCCGTTCACGGACATCAGCAAGAATTCGACGAGACTGACGGTTCCTGTCCAGAGTGATCTGATTTAGACCAGGAATAGAGTACATTATATCGTAGAAGGGGACGTCTGTGGATAAGGAGTGATATGAAGGCGGGAGGGGATAAAAGGAAACAGGTGTGCAGCGGCAACTGTACTGATTATATATATGTGGGGTGATTCGGGCTATAGTCGTTCCGCTTTGCCCAGTCGCGTTTTTAGAAAAATGTTCTCATTTTCATCTCCAGCCTATGTGGGACCAGAATCTGCAGGTTAATCTGCTGGATTTATAAGTGATTACAGCCTCCCTAGGGCAGCTTTCTGCGATGTTAGAGCATTACGATGCTTATTCAACCCTTCCGCCTATTGGGCGACTCTAAAAAACTAGGTGAAGGATCTCTTAGATACGCCAAGAGGGCCATATAAGAGGACTATCAGATTTGTATAGGGATCGAATGAAGATAACATGACTCATTATGGCGAGATTTCCCGTTGTTTTGTGAAAACTGAATCTTGACACGGTCCTCCTCGCTATATGAGGGTTGCCTGTACCTATATACGTTTGCTTTACCGTACGCTGGTCCAGGCTGCCTGTCTCGGGCAATAAATTGTAACCACCGAGGATGGAGTAGGATCGGAAATGCTGTGAATAGTCCATCGCAGCGCCAAATAACAACTACATGCTGTCCTCAACCGTTCAATCAAGGAGTTATTCACCGTATCCGGGAGCACATGTGTGTACGTAATGGTTGGAGAATTAGAGATAGGCCTGAAGCTTTGGCAGATGCATAACTCTACATTCTCTATAGCTTCTCCTTACTGCTCGTCCAGTAAATGAAATTTTCTCAGTCGATTGGCTCCTCATGCAGACCGTCCAGTTCAATGCTCAGGTCGGAGGCGCTGTTGTATAGGCTCTGTAGGACCTGGAGGGTTTGAGTGGCAGTATCCCCTGTTCGCACTGCCCAATAACTGCGCATCTCACGGGCCCAGCGCTGGACAAATTTTCGGACGCGACTTGTTCGATCTTGCATAAAATCTCGCAGCCACTCGTCCCAGAATTCCGTAACAGGCTCGCGCCCATTGCCCGCAGTAGCCCATTCTAGCTCTGCACGTCCCCATTCTGTACGCACATCGTTCGCCGGACTAACCCAATTGTCGTGAGCTATAGGATGGTTCAAGTAATAGATAACAGAAAGCGCCTACGGTCTATTGTCAGAGTTCTTACGCTTTCTTGATTCACAATAACTGCGTCGAGGTCACTTACCGATCGAAGATTATTCAGCGCTCTTGTGGGGTTCGTGTCTTTGATCATGGCTTCGATTCTGTCTTCAGCCACTGGGTTGTTGCCCACCCAGATCTCGAAATCAGGTGAGCTTGTGGGAACGAGAAAAGAAGAAAGACCCTATAATCTCACCTGCAATTTCATGTTGTTCAGTCCGTTAAGGAAGAAGGTAAAATGCGCATTATTCAGTGTGCTTCCCATCGCATTCATGACCCGAACAATTGGAATGTAGGATTGGCCTCCGCCAGTCATCGGAGGAGGGTTATTGAGGATTGGGGCTGTCATGGCTTGAATAAAGAAGGTCACTGAGATGCGGCGGGTCCTAGCTACTGCGCCTGACTGGAGTACACCATTGGCGGCGTCCATGATAAATTGTCGAATGGTGTTAAGTTCAAGCTCGTGTTCAACTGCTCTTATTCAGCCTTCTCCTAGCGCATATTAGGGGGAATTCGCGTACCTGAGAAGGCTCTGCGAGTTGTTACAGTTAGAGGTTGGGGTTCAACATCTGGAATCATGCAGTCTGCTGGATCAGAATATGTAAATCCTAGCTGCATTATGGGATGATTTGGGGGGACCTGGCCTCGGCTCCAGTACTGCATTCGTACCAGCAATTAGGAACTGTCCTATCAACAAAATAGAGAGGAGATTGACTTACACCCAGCGATGTCCAGTCCACAGACTGCCCATTAGCGAAAGTAACAGTGAACGTCCGTGAACCAGCTCGTTTTTGCAACAGGCTTCGACTTGAAAGCTCGCTAGTGTCGTATCCTCCATCGCTGGAACATAACGTATCCCCACTGTCGCAGCAGTCGCTGGTCTCGCATTTGCACGACACAGCGCTCTTTTCACCCAAGACAGCGTTGTAATACGCAAGGTTGCAGACGATTGATTCCACAAGGTGTTTCATACCCTTGTGATATGGACACGGTTTGAGAGTGGATCCATTGTCGGACCTTAGCTGCTGTCAAATTCGGATATAAGGAAACGACATATTGCTTCCAGATCTCTTGCTTAATCGTGCTAGCGCCATATTGCACGGCAATGGCATAGAGTAGATTTTCCATAGCCTCCTGCGACTTCAGACTAGATCTTTTCATCAACAATGTAGGCATAGGCATAGCCGATAGATTGCCATGCGTGATGTGGAAGTCAACTTCGCGCTTGAGATACCAGCTGTTGGACCCACAGGTTTGGTCTTTCATGTATTCCTGGATACTCGTGGCCAGTTCTTCCTCATCATCGGTGTAGGCACGCTTGCTCAGCGTGAAATAGTTGGCTTTGCAGCACTTGGCTCTTCCACCGCCCATACAGTCTTTTGACCACACATCCATGGCGACGTGTACTCGGTCATTCGGACAGCCGCTTCGACAATAATCGCCTCGACCGGCCGGAGCCAGCCCAACATCAGTATACCACTGGCAATCATCCCACTGCTCGTCGGCGTTGTTGTCACAGCAATATTTGCGCTCCTGTAAATTCCAAAAATCGCCCATTCTGTGCGCCTGATTTGCGTTGCAGTTCGCTCCGCCACTTCCTGAGGTCGAGCGAGCAATCTCCGTATTGCTACATTTGCCACTGTCGCAGTCTGGCCAATCCGCCCACGAGCACTGCGCATACAGCTTTGTGCTATTGGTGGTTGTGGTGCAGCAAGCTGCCTGGTACTTGTTGTTGTTGCAGTACTTACTATTCGAGCCCACTTCAACCGTTCCTTTGGGGCAGACCTGATCGCACTTACCATTATGATGCGTATACCATCCACATGTGCAGCGTCAGGGGGGCAGCAGAGTTGGTGTACGCCGACACCATCGCAGGCAGTCTGATCTACCATCAGTCTCGTCTTTACGAGCGCCAGCATCGCTCCGTGGAACACGCGACCAGCCATTGGGACAAGGCTCAAAACAATTGGTCCACTTACACTGGCCATGCACGGTTCTCACCGTTGAGTTATCCGGATTTTCCGAGGACAGGGCGAGTGCCACTGCTTTGCGTCCGACAGCTTCAGAAAGCGCATGGCTGAATTTAGCGTCCATTGTATCGTGTGAAACGGCCCAAACCATCACACCCCCCAAACACTGGCTGCGCGCAAAGTCGGTCTTCAGCTTAAAGGTCTCGCCATCGTCGTATGTGAGCCATTGGTTCGTGTCGTATGTCAATATTTTCACGGCCGCGTCTTCATCCAACTTTGACTTTAGACCTCCGTCTTCCATGATCTCCATGATCTCTGAGTTGAGAAGAATGCCAACCTCATGGCTGCACTTGCCTGCATTGGCCCCTGAGTCAAACAGGTAACAGTCAGGATGGGGAATTTGCCTCCATTACTAGTGAGCCTCACCGACTGAAAATAAGCCCGATGGCATCAATATCACCCAGACCTGAGAGGGTGTATGGCATTATAGAAACTCTGATGAGAAGCTGACTTGATCTATGTGAAGGTTCCTCCCTGGTCTCATTAAAATGTTCTACGTTTGATTACTATTCAAATATGTGACCTCGGTATCCGAAAAGTATACTTGATAAGCCTGTACACTAACTACTTAGTTCATGCACGCAACTCCGTATTACCGATGGTTGTTGGCCGTGTAAAGGAAGATCTGCGCAAGGACAGCGTTAGTAAACGGCCGATGACAGTAATCCAAAATGTGGCTAGTTCCTTAAAATGGGAGGCCCTTGTCCCAGCTGTTGGGGGATCTCACTAGAACCGATTATACCTAAATAAGTGAAAATAATTAAAACCCAGGAAAGACCATTTTATTTCAGTTCAATAGCTACAGGCTCATGATAATGACACTATAAAATGATTTTGACAGAAATGTAGTTTTCATGCTAGCTAAGGGGCAACTAACCTCGAGTATTTTTACATCTAGGGGTTATATGGATTGGTGCGAACAATCCAGATACTTGTACATTCAGGGTCAGCTCCGACAGGCAAGGTTAGAAAGAATATCAGTGCTTGATATACTCCTGCAGACATAATCACCGCTGCCCGCAGCATAGAACCATCCACGAAGGATTTTCTCGAGAGTTCTAATCTCTATTTTTCTTTCACGTGCTGAAACCCGATCACAAGATGATTATCTTGGATGCCACAGGGAATAGGATTTTACTCCGAAATCTACCTGTATCTGTCCATTGTAGTCTGTGAACGACATGTGGGCGGTGACATATTCTTCACACCGCGGTCCTCTCCCCGGGTGGAAGCTGAGTTATGTTTATGTGATTGCCAGGAGATCACTAATCATCCAAAAATAAGAGCAAGTCAAACAACTACCGAACTCGACTCCGCCAGCCAGAACTAGAAAGCTACTATTCCAGCCCGGTGGATTTATTGACTAACACCCTACTGGGATATACGGCTGGCTGAAAATACCGTGTCCCCTTTCTTCTGCCCGTTCTATATACCCATGTCGCCAGTAGGGAGTCTTCATCCTACATATATGACGTATATTGAGGAATTTTGCACAATTCCCATTCCAGCATTTAATGAGAGCGAAATAATACGCCACGATACTGATTAGGGTACTCTCTGCAGTTATGTGAACTGAAAAGTCTTCTACACCGTTGCTCCGTGTACACAGTTCACATGGAGTTCGTTAATATCGGATCTGACAGGAGTAAAAATATGCACAAACGTTGTTGGTTTGTCCGTCGCCACCGGGAGAAATCTTGGTCTGCTCAGTTTTTCGTCTCAAGGTATTCTCCATATCTGACTGCCTCGTTTCTAACAATCCATTGTCGCCAGAGCTCCTCCTGCTGGACTGGTGGGATCATGCCGTTCACACGCCAATTGTCCGGGGGATGTTCATAAATGTTGTATTCCCATTTGATGCCTTTGGGGCCCAGTATCGGCTCCACGATACCATTGACACTGTCAATGAATTCCAAACGAGCCTGCTCATTAGGGAACGAGCGGGCCGCGTGGTCGAGGACGAAGAAGACGGTATGAGGCGGTGTTTTGCCGCCGCTGTAAAATGTTCCGATGCGATTTTCGTGGAAGAACACGTTGACGAGGAAGGCAGGTATGCCTAATCTGACATAGTTATCGGTGATGGCTTTGGCCATAGTGTCCTTGTCAATCTTGGACAAAGTATCCGGCGTGATTTCAAATGTCCAACGTGGCATAGCGCTGGGAGTAAATCTGAAATATGAAATAAAGAGTCAAAAAGCACAGGATATGGTGCAATACACCGGAATGGGGATGTGTATTTGAATTAAAGATATACCCTCTTCTCTTCACCCCAAATCCCCGTTTTTACATCTATAACCGAGGACCGAAGTCTCCACAGTTATATGACAGGTCCAGACATTCCTGGACATAGTCATGGATTGCCTTGACACTCGTTGGGTGGCCAGTGGTTACCCTTCATATAGTAATCATAATTCAGGCCTAGGTAGAGATCATTAATCAAATTTCCCTCGGCTCTCTAGCTATGACAATCGGGGGAGGAGTCTTAAATTCATAAAAGACACTGGCCTTTTCCGAGAGCTGAGCCCGCCCCCCCCCCCCCCCCCCCCCCAATCCTTTCATCAATCCCATTCTTGGCAGATCTTTGCATATTGTCTGATTATTTTCGATGTCTTCTATCCTTCAAGCTGATGTTTATGTGTCTTCGCGTCTCCCGCTCGCAGTCAAGCGGGCTGGCGAGTCGAGCTACTTCTCTCCAATCACTTGCACTCTGATCCACGGGAAATCAAAAGCTGTCTTAGTAGACACACCCATTTCTATTTCCCAAACTGAGGACCTGGTCAGCTGGATTAAGGAAACTGCACCTGGCAAAGACCTTCAATATGTTTATGTCACCCATGGCCATGGAGACCATTGGTTCGGCATCACCGTACTTCGAAAGCACTGGCCTAACCTATGTGCCCTTGCCACACTTGGCACGGTCCAACACATGCAGGAACAGGTCAAGCCAGAGATTTTTGACGGGGTGTGGCGCACCTTGTTCCCTGGGGATCAAATCCCTCCCGACCCAGAGCTTGCCAAGCCAATGGCATCACCTGTCTTTGAGCTTGAAGGGAAGGAGTTTCATGCAGTCGAGGTTGGTCATACTGATACCTACAACACGACGGTCCTTCATGTGCCCAGTCTCAGGCTTGTGGTGGCGGGTGATGCTGTTTATGGAGATGTCCACCAGTTTTTCGGAGAGGCCACTACAACCGAGAAAAGAAAAGAGTGGTTACGGGCCCTCGATATCATTGAGGCTCTCGAGCCCCACACTGTTATTGCAGGCCACAAGCGACCGGGAACTGTTGACGGTCTCTTCAACTTGCACAGGACTCGCCAATACATTCTTGATTTCGAAGAAGCGGTCGCATCGACTTCGAATTGGCAGGAACTATGGGAAGAGATGAAAAGACGGTATCCTGGACGGATCAACCCTCATGCGATCCTAAGAGGTGCTTTGGCAGCCTTTCCAGAGAGTCAGAGGGTTTGACCTTGGTATGTGGGGGCAAAGTCGCAGCTTCATACCTGGTATGCTATATCCTTTTCTTACAAACTCCACATTAAACTTATTGGGCCCCTTTTGGCCCAGACAAACTTCCGCTGGAGCCTGATGTCACAGTCCTCTTAGCCGATGGGGAAAAGAGATAGATCTTGATATGCGGAGTGTCAGAAATATAAGTGTATTTCTGTGCATAAACATTTTTACTTCTAGCTAGACTAGCACGGGCTGCCATATATACCAAAATAGTGATGAAGACCATGCCTAAGTACTGAATGCTAGAAGAAATATCCTACTTTCACACAGATTCAAGACACATACTAGTTTGGCATTCTTAGTTTTTTAGATAAACAATGGTGCTGTAGGACTTCATAGATTTTCACGGCCATTGTCAATCACAACTCCCCCCCCCCCGCCCCACCCAAAAAAAAAAAAAAAAAAAAAAAAAAAAAAAAAGAAAAAGCAACAATCTTCTGCACATCTCGCGCATTTTAACAAAGATTAACTTCAGCAGGGGTACGGTTGCCAGCCATTTTGACTGAGACACTCAGAATCGAATTGACTCTGCTGATTTCCAGAGTCAACCAAGCAATAGTATGTGAGTTCCCTCGCGCAGTAACACATAGTGCTTCCAATGTCATTACAGATTTGCAGGGTCCTCGCGTAGTCAGAGCTCCCTGGTAGAGCACTACTGATGCATCGGCTCGCTGGATCTATGTCACAGGCGGCATAGGCGAGGGGAATGTAGGTCAGGAGAACAATAGTGAATGGCTTCATGTGGAGAGGAAGTGTAACACAACTATTAGTTGAAGCTTGCAAGTTTTGGTATATCAATCAGGCAATTTTAAGATGAATGGTGTCTGCTTTCACTGCATAAAAGGGATTGACTGGAACAACATATCTTTTTATGTCTCCCATTCACCACGGAGAGGTAAGGAGTTTCATTAATCCTTCAGGGTTGACAACGGTCATTGTGACGTTCTCAGAGCTTGAACGGATGAGATTATTACTACATGCAGCGACTGCTAGCATGTCACCTGCGTGTTCATAAATCTAGAATGGTTATGTCCTATACTGAGATGGCAAAAAGAATATTCTGCTGGGATGTGGACTATTTTAACTCATTTTAAATGCACATAATATTATCTATTGAATTCTTATCTTTTTGAAACGTGCTTCCATGGGACCTCAACGCGAAACCTCTACCCCTACTAAGGCTGTGCTCGATCAGCTTATTAAGGGTTGCGGGATAGTAATAAATCATGCTATCCTTCTTGCAAAGGAAAATCAGGATCGATGTACTGCACATGAGAAGCAGCTTTAAAATAGGAAGTGATCTAGGAGGCAAATAGATGCTGCAGAGGGATTCTATCCAGGAAGGATAGTAATTCATTTAATATAGGGATCATCACGGTGTCATCCAATTGAGTGAACCTCTGTTGTGATTTGTGCTGGAATTGGCAATGTTTCCTTTTGGCGTTCTGATGGGCTTCATGAGGCGACAGGCGCAACCAATTTAATCCGACTGGTCAATTGAATAATCGGCTCAGCGGCTTCAGCTCGGTCACTTGAGACCTTCCAAACTCGAAGATCGTTATCCTGAGCACTCGGTGATGCGACAGACAGCATCACCAGACATGGTTAAGATGACATGAAACCTTTGTCGAGTATTTTGAAAGTGATCTAGATCCACTTGATGCCAATTAGTGGGTGGAAAGCGATAGGATCAGCGCGGTCATAGTTCACTGACGCTGAATACATCACCGTTTGGAGACAAACGGTACTGCCTCATCCGTGGTCCAAGAACCCCGCGATCAGAAGACTACAGTCCAACACCAACGTCAGGCAGCAACTAGCCGACAGCAACATTCCCTCTATGACATCTTCGACAAAACGTTTGCGGCTTGAGTTTACATCGAAAACCAAACTCATCCTAAAGATTTTCAGAACAATTGCTCTTTTAATCTCTTTATTATTATGCTTATTAAGATTAATTAAGCATATAAATTTTGCTACTACTTCTTATGGTATATTATCTAATTAACCCTAAGTATCAAAAGAAGGAATAGAAGTAAGATAGATACATTATTATGGGAGTTTAGATGACTTATCTCCCTTAACAAAGCCATTTTGCCAATATAACAATATAACTTCTTACTAGCTTAAGTGCAGAATATTCAGGCACCTAAATTTTCACCTGAAGGTGCTAGAACTTAGGGAGCAAGCAGCGATGGAATAGATGCTGGGAGGGGTGATCACCAGTGCATTCTGGCTGTTGTATGTTTGATGCTTTTTTTTTTTTTTTTTGGCTTTGTTGGATGCCATTGCCTGCCTGGTAGAAACTGGAACTGTCATTTTTCTCCTTGATGGCAAGTGATGCATCGACTTGTCAGAAGGCTGACACCACAGCCATCGCTCCAGCCACTCTGGCGGTGTCGGGGAATCTTCTTAGCAGACTGCACTATACAGGGATCCTCGCGCTACTGGCACGGCAATTTCAGCCTTGTGCAAGAAGTAATCTCCATTTAAATGCATCCAATAACCAAGACAGAATCTTACTCAAGCTTCGACCCTAATCATTTCGGAGCTGGTCAGCCTGCAGGTCGACTTGGCCAATCTACCTGTAAGCGCAATCTCCAGTGCTACCGCTCTCCAGTCTCTCTTCGAGGCAATCTCGGCCGATAATACGAATGCTTTTGCTGGTCAACAAACCGAAACTGGGCTCCTGCTTTCACTCAAATAGGCCCTTCGCGGCGCGATTGCCCGATACTCTAGCACGCTCGTCATCCACGCGATTGCATAGAATAGGTGCTTTTATCGGGTGGGAAAATGGCGATACTGTGTGCCATATGAGCTGTAGTCCCGGCGGTCGGTCAGCATCGCTGCTGTGCTGGGTGCTGGGCAATCTGTATGACGAACACAAGCGTGGCGGATTAGTACTGGATCGATGTAGAACGCGATACAGTATGGTGAGTGGTGAGAGACAATGAACAGATGGATGAGTGGGGGTGTTTGGTTTAACTTGTGATCTTAATCCAACCCCACATGTCTAAAAGAAATGCCATATTTTCTCCACCTTTTTTCCCCGCTGCAGCCTTGAGCTTCTTCCTGTGATGTAGAGCTGATCCCCGTCCAGATAAAATGGGACTGTATAAACGGCCCGTCAATTAGCTTGCGCTTCGTCGGCGGTCCGTTTCGATCCAGCAACTACGATATGGTTCAAGAATTCAGGCGTGAAGAAGGAAGAGACAGCCTGGGTTCTAAAGTATAGAAGATTCGACAATAGGAGCAGGACAAATCGCCTGGGGTTCCCTATCTTGGAGTAAAGCACGCCGTAAAGATACGCAGCTGAGCAATGTTGAATCAGTGCTGCCAATAATTGTTGTCATCATTCCAGTCTCCAATTACTTGGGGTATACCGCTGGCCCGAAACCAGTCGCTTGAAGCTTCCCTCTGCTGATCCCATTTGAAGGATAGAGAGGCTTAACCTCGTATGGACTAGCGTAATAGATTGTGAGAGGTGGTGATTGCTTTTCGAAGCCCTACAAATATTTGAGTTTGCAAGAGGCCTAATCAGGATGCTGTTTGGGGGCCGAAGTGTACGCACGGTGATCTCGCGGGTCACTGGTGCATTGCTTTTCCATGCCGCAGCTGACACAGGAGCTAAAATGCGAAGAGAAGGAAAAAGCAAAGAGAAAGAAAAGAAAATTGAAATAGCTCAACAGTCGCGACCTCCCCTCTCTTTCCACCCTTCAACTTATCGTATCCTAGAATCGAGCATGAACATCACCATCAGCGTCCCAGAAGGCTCAAGTAGTCATGGCGACCCACACCTCCTCTGTACGCCTCCGCAATGGTACGAATACATCTTGTTCTTCTTGACCAACTATCTCGCCCATGCTACGACCATCGTCTCCATTCCTGGGCAAAGCACCACAGAGACAATCTGTTTAGCGATCGCAGCGCTCCTTGTGCCATCGAGCGGTATCATGCGAGCGGTTGAAATCTTTATCAGACGGCCGGTGTTTCGAAGGAAAAATCCGCTGAATCAAGCTGCTGCTGCGATGGCGTTGTGTATGGTGGTGAAAATGCGCCGGGATGAGAATGGGGAGAATCCAGTAATTGATTCGACCAAGTATAAATGGATGAAGAATCTTTCGCTTGTTCGTGAACGGGCCAAAGTCCATGGTCAAAGTCATCTCCCCGAGGGATATGTGCTTGCGTATGTTCCTGGTTCGGTTGAGTTGTCGTGTCGGGAGAGGAGGACGGAAGACCTTGAGCAAGGAGGAGCGAAAACTGCAGCAGCGAGCACAGCAGAAATCCCAGCAGAGAATAAAGCAGAGGATACACAGCAGAACGCTGCAGGAAACACTTCGGAGAACAAATCGGAGAATGCACCGGAGACCAAACCAGAACAAGAAAGAATCACAGAAAACCTAGCAGCCTCATTCAATATCCCCAAAGCTGTAATCAGTTTAGCCCAAGCCATCTGGGCAATTATAACTCTCTACCGCGCACGCGGCAACCAAATTGATCAATACGGGTACGCTGCATTTGGCCTAACCGTCGCCCCCTACGCCTACATGTCCATTATCAATCTACTCGCGACCTGCGCCACGCCCGAATACCCCGCCATATACATGGTCCGAACTTCACTCATGAAGGAAGCCGAAGTAAACGGCGCTGTGATCGTCGGAGAAGTCGCAGATCTCGATCTGGACCAGGTTGACATTAAGGAAGACCAAGGCAAAGACCCGGACAAAGACAATCTTGGACTCCAAGTGTGGTTGGGAACTCTCCTTTCGCTCCCCCCGCTTGCAGTTGTTGGGGCGCTGTCACGGTTTGCGCCGGGGAGCAGTTCGAGTCTTGAGCGGGGATTTACAATGGCTTGGTTGGCGACCGGATCTGTTGGCGGACTCTGGCTGTATTTTGGGATGTTAGGTATGTTCGAGGGTGAGGCAGAAAAGGATCGGGATCTCTCGACGACGGAGAAATCTTTTGTTATTGTGATAGCATTTGTGCTTTGCTTTGCCATTCCGCTGGCTGCTCCGGCGGTGGGGGGGTTTGTGGTTGTGGCGAAGATGTTGAGGGAGTATGGGGTCTGTACTCGTCTGTCTTAGTGGGTTTAACTAGTTTGCGTATTTAGTTAATGTAAGGAGAGTTACTTGAAATCAAGAGGAAGATACTTGTCTCAATCAAAGAACTCCATTAACTTTTATTCTATATACAATCATTTAAACCAGTGCAGAACGAAACGATCCCAGAACATCACCCACGGACGCCTCCGCATTCTCCATCACCTTCGCCAACAACTTCTCAATCACCCGTGTCTCATTCTGTACTTGTTCCTTCTCGTAAATGCGTTTGTCAAAGGCAAACTTGAGTTTATACTCATTCACATCTGCTGTCTTGACAACCTCAAATACTACCGCATATGGCTGCGGCATCGTCACCTGGGACTTGGCCATCACCACCCACCTCTGGTACTGCTTCCCTGTCGCGACGACCGGCTCAAATGGCTGGAAGAGGAAGAGAGTCTTGTTCGAGAATCCCTCACGCGTCGTTTCACAGGCCTCGTGAATCTCGTCCATACCGACTGTACTGTTTTCGGTGTACTGCCAGAATTCATCCTGGGTTTGACGAAGGAATTCCGACACTGGCATTGACGGGTCGACTTTCGACCGCATGGGAACGAAGTTCGCACAGGTGCCGTTGATGGTTTGGGGGTCAGGCAAGTCAATGTTGCGGCCTGTGTAGAGGTAGTCGAAGGCGACGTCGCGCTGGTCGCTGCGGAGCGCCAGCCAGAGTTGGAAGATGGACTGAAAGATGATAGAGACAGTGGCACCGGTGGACTTGGCGAATCCGTCAAACTCGAGGTTGATGGTGTGTACATGCACCGAGTTGATGCGCGGTTCGGTGGCGCTTGCGCTGGGGAATTCGAAGGCAATGGGGCGCTTCTCGGATTGCTTCCAGAACGACAGCGTGCGGGACTTGTCCATCTGCCAGATGTGGAATGCAAAGTCTTTGAATGGGGTGAAGCGTTCCACCGGAACATTGTCTTGGTACGCCTCAAAGTGCTCGCCAAAGATGCGGAGAAGCGTGCCGTCGTACAGGCCATGGTCCAGCTTGGTGACAATTTCGGTCTCGCCCGTCGACAAATGGAGAATAGCGTAGCGAATGAAGGGCTTGCCAAATACGAAACGGTGGTCGTCGAGAGTCTTAATGATTTGTTGTCTCTGCTCATCACTGACGCCTTCATAGATCTCGACCACAGGGGTGGCATCGCGGAGAACAACACCATACCATTTTCCGTGGCAGCGAGTAAAGGTTGTGCGTAGAATCTCGTTGGTTGTTGTCAGCTGTCGAACAAGGTCAATCCATTGCCTTGGTTCAAAGTCATTGCCGACCTTCCGGGCGGTCATCAGACTCCACAACGCCTCGGGATGCGCACCCTGGGTCAGGAACTCGGCCTGTCCAGGCGGGCAAGGATAGATGTACTCATACTCAGTCGCCTGCAGACCAGCGGCAGAGACAGCAGCGTCAACCTCCGAGGGAGGAGTGAAAGTCTTCTGTTGAATCTGTTGTGTGTCGTCCGACTCGCCCTTCAGCTGATCGGCCATTGCCCCAAGGCCAGTGTATTTGAGCACATCTCGCACGGAGATCTTGAGCTGCTTGCGTCTGAGCCAGCTGACGAGATTGATGGCGGCAATGGAATCGCCGCCGAGGCTGAGGAAGTCGGCCTCCAAACCGAATTGATTGTCGGGAAGCTGCAGGGTTTCGATCCATCCTTGTTGCAGTACCTTTTGTGTCTCAGACACCAGAGGGATAACCGCACCCTTTGACTGCGCTGCGCCGATCTTGTCAAATGAGAACTTGGTCAGTTCGCCTTGACTCAGCGACTGCACCATCGCCTTGAGCTGCTTGCGGTTGGCCTTGCCGGAGGGAAGTCTTGGGAGCGACGATAGAGGGACAATTGCCTTTGGAATCATGTATGGAGTAAGACCAGTGAGCTTGGCTCGGACACGCTGCACGTTCTCAGCAAAGCCTTCCAGTGGAAGAATCTCGCCCGGCTTTTCGGCAGCAGCACCATCGAAAACGGCAACCGCAACAAGATGCGCAGTGCTGTTCTGCTTCCAGACGGTCAACACACAGTCTTTGACCTCCCCAGTCCGCAGGAAGGCTTGCTCTATCTCTCCGAGTTCGATTCGATGGCCGTTGATCTTGACCTGGTCGTCCTTACGGCCCAAACACTCGATGTCTCCGTTAGGCAGATACCGGGCCAAGTCACCACTACGGTATAGGCGCTGGCCATTGAGCACTTCACTCTCAATAAAAGCGGCATTGGTGATACCAGGCTTCTTGAAGTACCCTTGCGCAAGCTGTGGGCCAAAGAAGCACAGCTCTCCGACAGCACCGTAAGGGACTGGACGGACACCATCTGCTTCCAGAACGATGGCACCCACAGACGCGAGAGGCCTGCCAATATTGCCTCCGATCGTGTCAGCATCGACATCCTTCATCGTCACGAGAACGGAGGCCTCAGTAGGACCGTAGCCATTGCGAAGTTTCACACGCGATGCCCATGTTGTTACCACGTCTCGGGTTAGCTGTTCACCGCCGACAGTCATGGACTCCAGGTTGGGGACGTCCTTGGGATTCAGCAGTCGAGCCACTGTCGGAGTGAGGAAAACATGGTTGACGTTCATCTCGTTGATAACCTCGGCCAGGTTGTTCAGCAGGCGCTCCGAGGGCGCAATGCACAGAGTGCCGCCGCTGTGCAGTGCTACGAAGAAGTCGTACAGTGAGACGTCAAAGACGTAGTTGGAGAACTGCAGCATCCTCGACTCCTGGCCCTGGCGATGCTCAAACTCGATGATCGATTGCATGGCAGCGGCACAGGCGCCATGTGTCACCATGACACCCTTGGGAAGACCAGTACTTCCGGAAGTGTAGAGGAGATAGGCAACGGCATCCGGAGAGACAGTGAGTTGCTGTGGCTCGGGGCCATATGCGGAAAGGTTGACCTGGTCCAGGAGAATGCTAGGAATATCGCTTTCCGAGGCAAAGTAGGATTCATGTTCCTTCTCTGTGAGGACGAACTTGGCGCTGACGTCGCGAGCAATGTACGCGTTCCTTTCCAATGGGTTCTCAGGGCTCAAAGGCACATAAGCAGCGCCGAGCTTAAACAGGCCGAGAATGGCCTTCATCATCAACGGCGACTTCTCTAGGAGAAGAGGGACGATGTCACCTGGCACCACCCCGCGCTCGGAAAGATAGTGTGCCATGCGGTTCGCCTCAGTATCCAACTCAGCGTATGTAAGGAACAGCTCATTCTGGTAGTTGATGGCAGTCCGATCGGGGTATGTGCGGACCGTGGCTTCGAATTGGCCATGCAACGTGCGAGTGGCATCAGGCAAGTTCTTGTGTGGCTGAAGCATGAACTCTAGCTCCGTCGCGCTGACCAGGTTCGTCGCCTTGACTGTCTGTCCAGGCTTGGATGTAATGAGATTCAGTGCCATGCAGAACTGATCGAGAATAAACTCCAGACGACGCTCTTCCATTGGCGATGTGAGCGTGACGTCGATACCTGTAGCGCCGTCCTCAACGTTCAGAGTCGTGTACTCGGTTCTCCATACTGGTCGCTGACCGTAGAGCTGGAACACCTCCTTGGAAATATCATCGTTGGCCTTTTCGGTGACGAGGATATTGACCATAGTGTCGAAGAGAGTAGCGCCCTGGCGTTCAGCAGCGGCCAGCGCATTCCGCACTCCGACCTGGGAGTGCTTGATGACCTTCCAGAGACTGGTATTGACTGACTGCACCAGCTGCTGAAGGGTCTGTTCCGGATCAATTGCGACGGCATAGGGTACGACAGCCAGCGTGGGTCCGTTCAGGGCCTCAATCCCTGGAACAGGCAGCTCGCGACCGGAAACAGCCGTTGCCATTGTCACAGACTTTGAAGCGATGTGGGATGAGAGGACGAGAGCCCAGGCCGCATGGATAATTGCGCCCAGAGGAGCACGCAAAGCCGATGATGCGGCCTTGACCTGCCGGCTGACAGTGCGCCTGGCTGTGGATGTTTTTGTCACAGGAGCATAATTGAGAATTGTTGGAACCGCCTCGCCGAGATGTTCTCTCCAGAAGGCATGGGATGGCTTTGTGTCTCGTGTGTGCAGAAGGGCCACGAAAGATTTCCACTCCGGGCGCTTCTCGGGACGACGGCCGTAATACACGCGAGCGACGTCGTCGAAAAGGAATCTGTGAGACCAGAAGTCGAAGAGGGCATGATGAACCGAGACGACGAGAATGCTTCTGTCAAGGACGGCGACACGGATGAATGGTTCCCCCATTGTAACGCCTCTGTTTTTGTCCTGTTCCAGGTACTCAGGGAGACTCATGGACACCTCCGACCAAGGTAGGTTGAAGTCATTGCGCACGACCTGAGCGAATCCCTTGGCCGCTGTGACGAAGGTGGATTTGAGGAGTTCCGTGCGCCAGAAGACCACTTGGAATGCCAGCTGCAGTCGTACAAGGTCGAGATGGCGAATGTCAAAAACGCGTTGGTAGAGATAGTCCTGGCTGCCTTGGAGCGTGCTAGCCAGGATGCCTTCCTGCAGTGCAGTGACAGGATAAGCATCGACAACACGACGGTCGGCAAGGAAGTCCGCCTTGAGCGCTGGATCAGAGATGTAATCGAAAGGCGCGGCTGGCTCATTGCTATCGTGAGTTTCAGTCGAGTCCAGCTGGACCGTATCCGCAATTTCCTCGACCGTCTGTGCCTGAAGCATATCCGCCAACTCGACGTGGATTCCGCGTTGCTTTAGTTCCCGAATCGCGCGGATTGCGTCAATAGAGGTTCCTCCCAGTGCCACCAGGGAATCCGAGGATGTGATAGAGGACTTGGGCAGATTCAACACTTCTGCCCAAACCTGCGCAATCTTCGAGGCAGTCTCGCTCAAACCAGCCGTAGCACCGTCTTGCGGTGAGGCACTGTGGCCCAACATCTTGCTAACCTCAGTACCTTCAGCAAGTCGACGAATGGCCCGGAAATCCACTTTTCCATTCTGGTTGACGGGGAACTCGGCGCACGACAGCCAGTAACTGGGAACCATGTACGGAGGGAAAGACTGGCGAGCGTGATTGCGCAGGTCCTGCACGAGCGTGGCCCAGTCAGTCTCAGGTGAAGGGACAACAGCAGCAACAAGCGACATGCGGTCGTTGATGTAGCATCCCACACACACCAAGCTGCCTACACCCGTTACCGTCGCCAGCTTGGCAGCCACCTCCTCAGGCTCCACCCTCTGACCGTGGATTTTGACCTGGTGATCGATACGACCCAGAATTTCAAACGTTCCATCCTCACGCTGGACGGCCAAATCACCAGTGCGGAACATCATCGTGCCTGGAGCATCCTCTGGCGCCTTCACAAAGGCAGCTTGGGTTTCCTTCTGTCGGTGATGGTAGCCATTGGCAACCTGAGGACCATACAGACAGAGCTCGCCGGGCTCGTTGACAGGAAGGCGGTTGGTGGTGCCGGGCTCCAGGACAACGGCGGTGGTTGTGTCAGATGGGAGACCGGGATTGCGGGGGTTATCGCCCGGCTGGAGTTGCCGGGAGAAGTTCAGTTGAGCACATTCGCTGAGTCCATATGAGACGCGCAGGTGTACTTTGTCTGCCCATTTGTTGACAAGGGACTGACTGAGGGGCTCGCCGACAGTGGTGATCTGTTGTAAGCAACTGGGTGTCTCATCGGGAGACAGCAAGGCGAGAGCGGAGGGAGTGATACCCAGGGCATCGATCTGAAGGTTGTTCAACACCTCGGGCAAGGCAGTTGCAAGTCGGTCTCTTCTGGCGAGGCACAGACAGGCGCCCTTGGACAGGGTGGCCAGGATGGTTCGTTGGGCTGCAGAGAAGATGGGGTTGTAGAAGAGCAGCCATCGATTGCGGCCATTAAGTTGGAATTGGTCGATGCCATGAGAGACTGCACGATGGCTGAGGAGGACGCCCTTGGGGGTACCAGTCGAGCCAGAGGTATAGATCAAGTATGCCAGGTCTGATGGAGTAATCGAAGGAGAGTCAAGTTGCCCATAGGTCTGACTCGACCGGATGCTCTCGATGGTGATGGCGTGATCAAACAGGGACGCATACTTTTCGTGGACGACAACAGGGTCGGTACCGCAATCCGCCGCAATAATGCGGTTACGCTCTGCGGAACCTTCCGGATCGAGAATGACATAGGCGGATCCGGACCAGAGGATGGCCAGCACGGTAGCCACAAACTCGACAGACGGGTCCATACAGAGGGGTATGATACGACCGGAGCGGAATTGACCCGCGGCCGCAATGTGCTCGACGAGATGCCACAGCTCGGCATAGCTGTACGGCGGCTCCTGCTCGCATTGAACAGCTGGAGCATCAGGATTTGACTCGACTTGATATCTGATGTAGTCCGTAACAAGGCAGGGAGGAGACGGAGGACTAAGAAGAGGAAATGAGGGAACCTTCATCGAGGTAACCTCGCTGCCCTGGCGCTCAGGGCTCTCCGCGAGATCTCGAAGAGCGACTGGAGCCATTCTGATGCCGTAGCGAGTTCAATAAGCGAGAAACTGGATTCTAGGAGTGATGAGACTTGGGAATCCCTCTTCTTGAGGTTTTGCCTTGATCTCGATGAGATTTGGGAGGGCTAGTCTAGGCTATTTATGTCTACGTTCGACGAAGGCTCGATGTGAATCTCATTTTGGACTTCATTGAACCCCCTCTCTGGCAGCAGCAGCAGCCTGGGGGCCGAATACCACATTGATGCCTTCGATGACGCTTTTCCTCTGCATACTTCTGCATACATTTTCCGACGTGAACGATCCTACCTCTGCAACTTCGATTCTGAAACTCGCCATTCACTCGCCTGTATGACTGTCAGTATGAAAAGCGCCACGAGGCTCCACCTTGGGCTAGACCTGCCAGTCAGTGAAAAGTACCAAAAGTACAATCCTAACCAATCCATCAACCACGTTGAGTACTAGACGTTTCGATGGCGCGAGGTCGTCTCGGGACAGAAGAGATTCCGCCGTCTCTGCCCCAGAGCGAAACGGGGAGAAGCCAAATACGAGTAATTTGCAGTCGGCATCTGATGAGACCAATGATAATGCACTGCTCAATCTCTCAGATTTCGTTTTTCGGGTTTCCTCCGAGATCAAGACAATGCCGATCACGATATCTGGCAGTTACCTTGCGACTTGCAGGATCTCGATCCCTGATCGACTGAGTAACACATGGCCTATTAGAAAATAGTCCGCCGTCTCCATGCCGAGCTGGACCTGAGAGGCGTCTGACTGGAACGGAATCATGTTGCAGAAGTATACGCGGCTTATACCCGGCCACGGGCTGACCGATACAATGCAGCCTGAAGCCTGCAGAAATTGCGCAACCCCTGCATCTGCAGAGTCATTTTATCAAACCATACGTCATAGGATCCTGGTGATGCACAAGCAAGAGCCACGCTTTGAGCCATGTTCTTCTGTGCATCTGGCGGCTTGCAATGCAACCTCGTATTCGATCGGCGTGGCGTGCAGACAGGGATCAAAGGCGCCACTGAGAGAGTGGCTTGCTGGATTTTAGACCATGCGCAGCTGGAACCGGCCACTCCCCGTTGTGAACTGTCAGTGGAATGTGTGGTTGCAACAAGCTCACCCTACGGTGGGACATAGGTTCTTTCCGCCAAAGGAAAATGCTTGGTTCTCTGAGGGAATACGTGGCGCCACTCTAAACCGGTCTAATTCTCGTCTTACTGCAGCCGAAGTTCGAAAATATTCTACGAGTGTCTGCATATTTTATGCTTTGACGATGATGGGCTCTAGCTGAATTTGTCCGTCGAGTGGCTATAAATGGCTCCCATATACAACTCCGGACATCTGCAACCACCCCCATTGACTTCGCTAGTCGCAACCAATCAGCTTCCAAGTTAAAAGTTCTCTCATTGACTCCCATTACATCATGGCTCAATCCCTCGTATTTGCGTACGGCTCCGCAGAACCCGTCAAAGACATCCGTCTTGTTTCAATCCCTACGCCTGCGGACTGCGGTCCTAACCAGGTGGTGGTGGAGTTCCTTGCGGCACCCATCAATCCCCTCGACTTTCTGGTGTTGCACGGAAAATATCCGGTCAAACCACAGAACCACGTTGCCGTCGCCGACGGCGAGCACCGACCCATTCCTGGCTCAGACGGTGCGGCCCGTGTGGTCAAGACGGGGTCGGAAGTGACCCAGTTCCGCGTCGGGGACACGATCCTCCTGCGGACCCACTGCCGAGGGTCCTGGCGCACCCACGCCGTCCTTGACGAGAACGACGTGCTGCGGGTTCCGTCGGAACTGGATCCCCGGCTCGCGTGTATCCTGCGCATGGGGGTGGCACCGGCCTACTTCCTGCTACGGGACTATGCCGCCCTCGAGCCCGGCGACTGGATCATCCAGAACGCGGCGACGGGCACGGTGAGCCATTTCGTGAGCCAATTGGCGCACTTACAGGGTGTCAATGTCATCAGCGTGATTCGCGACCGCGGTACCGATGAGGAACTCGAGCGCACCAAACTCTCGCTGCGGACGCACGGCGCATCGCTTGTCCTGACCGCTGACGAGCTCAAGGTCTCCGGTGCGGAGCTGCTTGCGGGCAAGCGCATCAATCTCGCCATCGACTTTGTGTCTGATGACGCACTGGCGCGACTGATGGCGTCGTTTTTGGCCCCTGGAGCCACGCTCGTCACTGCTGGCTTCCTGGGGGTAGCGCCGTCGGGCCCCGAAGGCAGCCTGCGGCCGTTCCTGTGGCAGCGCAACATCACTCTCAAGGCATTCCGACTAAGCGACTGTCTAGGCCGACGATCGTCGTTTCATCAGACGGCACTATTGGATTGGTTTGCGCGGTTATTCATGGAGGGGACGCTAAAGGCCCCGGCGCTGGAGTATGTGCGGTGGAAGCGAGGTGAGCAGGGTCTCGAACGCCAGTTGCAGAAGGTTCTGGAGCGCCATGAGAGTGGCGAAGTAGGCGAGCACAAGAAGATTATGGTGTTTGAACAGTAGTTAGTGACACCGGTCAGCCATTTTCTTGTTAGAGTTAGATCAATGCACCTCGTGAAGAAGATCTGCAATGTTATCATTTCCGGTGTGAGAATTATGTCAGAAATTAGAGTAATAGAAATGAACATTAGCTCGGTTTCTGAAAAATGCTTGGAGGACCCTTTAGTGGTCTAGCCCTCCCTTCCGTGTGTGTGCCGCATCGTGGCCGACAGGCCAAGGGGAGGTGTGCAGCCATGAGAGAGAATGATTGAAGGAAAGGATGCGAAGGATTTCGCAGGATCTTTATCCCTGGACGCCAGCCCGGAGTGGCGCCGACAGGGTGAATCTTGCGTTTCATTGTGGCTGATCTGATGGGCCCAATACGACTTAAGGCGACGCCTAGGCGGCAGGATCGGCCAATCTGGCGCGACGGCGGGAAACAGATGCGCCCATCCCTGCATGGAAACAGGTAGAATCGATACTAATAAAAAAGTATTATTGCACCATTTAGGCGTAGTCTCGGCTAACCGGCAGATCACATTGTTGCATTATTAATCAGTTAGTTTGGTGTATCACAGCGGCTCACCGTGTATTGCTTTATTGTCAAAGCCATATAGATAGAGGGCTGGTTCCTTGTCTGTTTGAGGGTAAATGAGTCTATCCAACATCGGGCTGACGTGCTATCCTCTCAACTCTGTCGGCGATCAGCCAATACCTTCATCATGACGGCTACTCCAGATAATCGCAGTGAAGCGTCGTCTCCTCCCTCTACCCTCCCTGTTGAGGAGACGCAAGTAGAGAAAGCGCAGGAGGCGCAGGAGACGCAGACTCCCCCTCCCCCTCCAAATGGAGGGTGGATAGCATGGCTCCAGGTTGTCGGAGCCTTTTTTCTCTTCTTCAACTCATGGTAAGTTATGGAGATATCCTTGTTTGACTTTCGCGCTCCCTAACCGATCTTCAGGGGCGTGGTCAACACCTTTGGCGTGTACCAGACCTTCTATGAAACGGATCTCTTGCATGGGCACTCTCCCTCGTCCATCTCCTGGATTGGCACCGTCCAGGGCTTTCTCCTGTTCCTGGTTGGAGTCGTTGCCGGTCCAGTCTTCGATAAGGGGTACCTCAAGACCATGATAGCCGTGGGCTCATTTCTGGTCGTTTTCGGTCTGATGATGACTTCCCTGTCAGACCAGTACTACCAAGTCTTTCTGGCTCATGGAGTCACTGTCGGAATTGGTTGTGCATTCCTGTTCCTGCCTAGCATCGCTATCGTGGCTACTTACTTTACCACGCGGCGTGCTGTGGCGACGGGCATCACCGCGTCGGGAGGAAGCATTGGTATGTCTCGTCTTCCCCTTGCACTAAACATAAGTATACTGACCAAGCTAGGATCCGTGATATACCCCATCATCTTCCGCAACCTCATCGACTCCGTCGGCTTCGGCTGGACCACCCGTATCATCGGCTTCATCGCCCTAGGCGGACTGTGCATCTCCCTCGCTGTGATGCGCATGCGACTGCCCCCTCCCAAGCAAACCCGATCCCTCCTTGACCTTTCCGCCTTTAAAGAAGCCCCCTTCCTGATCTTTAGCTTCGGTCTGTTCTGCGCCTTCGTCGGCCTCTACTTCCCGTTCTTCTACCTTCCCTCCTACATGTCCTCCGTCGTCCACTCCACCGACGACCTAGCTTTCTACATCATCGCCATCCTCAACGCCACGTCCGTCTTTGGTCGTATTACCCCCGGCCTAGTGGCCGACCGGCTCGGCTCCCTCAACACCATCATCCCCATGGGTTTGGGCGCCGCCATCCTCGCGTACGCCTGGATGGGAATCAAGAACATTGGGGGGACGATCGTGTTTGCGTGTCTGTATGGGTTTTTCTCTGGCGCGATTGTCTCGTTGCCGCCGACGATTGTGGCCCGGCTGAGTCCCAATATGAGTATTGTTGGGACGCGGATGGGCATGTGCTTTACGTTTGCCGGGTTGGGCCTCTTGATTGGGAACCCGATTGCTGGGGCGCTGTTGGATTTGGAGCGGGGGGTGTTTTGGAAGGCGGAGCTGTTCAGCGCTGTTATGGTTACTGCCGGAGCAGCGGCTTTCATCTGGCTGAGGATGTTGAAGTGGACGGATGGAGAGAGGGGGAAGTATTAGTCTGGGGATGGGCTAGTGGATGGTGGTGGAAGGTTGGTGAAAATCTGGCATATGATCTGTTGCTCTCAGAGACTTTACACTGCTCAGTCATAAAGGGGTTCTGTTTACAGCACTCAGTTGGGCGGCATGACTACTCTTTATTCATCTTAATACATAGCGAGTTAGCGATTGATAGACTAACGGCAATATTTATATTTCAGGAGATATATCCTCTCTGTACCACATTGACCAACGACTCGAATACCGGATCACATACAAATGTTGGATAGTATCATGAGAACAGACAGACCGGCTCTATCACAAAAATGCCTTTAAAGACCAATTTGATCCAAATGTCTTCTGATGAGATTAGAAACAGCAGGATTGGGGTTAGGGTTCACTGACCACGTGGCTGGAATGCGGGATACTGCTGCTTGCCACCGCTCTCCGGCTTGGGACAATAGGCTGTCATCTCCATTCTCTCAACGTAAACTTTATCAGTTTTATCCCTTGTCTAGGTGATTTTCATCTATATTATAACCAGAGAGTATTGGCAACATGACAAGTGCATTGCCGATGAGAGGTCGTCGGACACACCGCAAATCACGGCATGGCTGCCAGCAATGCAAGGCCAGAAAGATCAAAGTATCATAATCCAAGTTCCATCATAGTACCCAACTAATTCGGTATATAGTGTGATGAAGCCAAGCCGACCTGTAAAAATTGCAGCAAGCACGCAGTAGACTGCACATATTCCCTCCCAGGCGGAGGAAGTCCTGCGCAATCCCAAAGGAGTGAAAATGCATCTCCGCGGGCCTCCAACCCAAACAGCTGCCCATCTTCAGACCTAGCAGTGCACGATCTCGAGCTCCTGCATCACTTCTCTACGTCTACTGCATACACCTTCTCTCGACATCCAGCGCTGCAAACCTTCTGGCGAATTGATGCACCACAGATCGGATTTGGCGCCCACTACACGCTCCGCGCGATGCTAGCTATTTCCGCCCTCCACATGGCTTACCTACGACCAGCGCAACGGCAATTCTACGTGACTCAGGCAGAGCATCATCACAATGTGGCCTTGGAATTCGTGACCTCGAACATGACACAGCTGATGAACGAGAACAGCTCCGCGGTCTTCCTGTTCTCCGTTCTCACTAGCTTTTTCTCCTGCGCCAAGCCCCGCAAACTCGACGACCTGCTTCTCTTCCAGCAGGGACGGATCTCCGAGTGGCTGGTCCTCTTCCGCGGAACGGGGGCAATAGTCAAATATGCGCAGGAGGAGCTCCGATCGGGACCATTGGCAACGTTGCTGAGTATTCGGCAGCGCCGATCTGACTACCGCAACACCCTCTCCACCCAGGGGCAACCCTTCATGAACGATTTGGAGGAGTTGGTTCGAGAAGAGGTCAAAGGCCAGCAGGAATTACAGATTTACCTGGGAGCAATACAGGAACTGAGGGTTTCGTTTGCTCAGTGGTCGGATACCGGGGACTGGGAGACGGGGGATGTTTTTGCCTGGCTGCTGCAGGTGTCGGAGGAGTTTCTTACTCTCCTCCGGGAGCAGCGATATGTGGCCCTAGTGATATTCGGGTACTTCTGTCCCTTGCTCCGGCGGCTGGAGTGGATGTGGTGGTTGGAAGGGTGGAGTGTGCATTTACTTTCTCGGATCCATGGGTTGCTGGACCAGGAGCATCGCACTTGGATCCAGTGGCCGATGGAACAACTGGGGTGGCGGCCTTGACAATCATCGCTACTGTTGTTGATGGAGTATACCCTGCTTGTAATCCTAGCATCGTAGTCCCTGGTACAATCTTTCCAAATTCGGAACCACTTCCGCCTGATTTATTTTGAGTCTCCGTAACTTAAAAACACTGATATATTTAAGACGACCCTTTCTCTGAAAACTAACCCATACCACATATAAACATCATTTCAAAGGAAACCTTATCAGAACCCCAGTCCCATACTCCAATCCATCTAAACTCCCTCTCCACGTCTTTACCTTAAGCCTCCAGCGTCTCACATTCCACCATCTCCCCTTTCACCCTACCCAGAACACCGGAAGGATGAACCACATTCATCACAACCATCAGAATGAACATCAGCGCCGTGTCAAGAACATACATAAAGATTTCATGACGAATTAAATACCCATTAAATCCCTGCGCGAACTCCACCATCCTAAAGGCACTCCGGATGAGAATGAGCCCGCTGACCAGGTACAGCACCCAGAGCAGACCATTCCAGCTCCGCGCCCAAGGCACTTTCCCAGAGGTGTTCACATCAGTACCTGAATTTTCCGAGCTGGAGAATCGAAAATGGAAGACCCAAGCGACGATGACAAAAACACCAAAAAAGAGGAGCTGAACGCCAAGACCGGCCACGATGATGTACGTGCCGATGTCTTGGGAGTTTGCCCCCCCGGCGGACATGACTCCTCCACCTGTTTCTGTCAGAAGCATTTATGGCAGAAGGTAAGAGGATACTAACCAGCTCCCTGCAGGATAAACGAGAGGATATCCCCCGCAACGAAAACCTTGGTCATCCATTTCACAGGAACGGGACTTAGTCGCTCTGCGTGGAGGAATTGAATCGTCCGACCAAGGATCATGTAGATTGATGCTGCGTAGAGCGTCGGCGCCAGCAGGACCAGAAGTGTCTGGATGGCATAGAGGGTAGTGGAATCCTCAAAGAAGTGCGATGCTGCTCGGCATCCGTAGCCAGCGACTTGGACTGTCGATGGTCAGCCGGGGTATGGATGGAACTGCTGCGGCACTTACAGAAGCCACCCACGATGAATGGGTTCATATACTTCGAGCCGGACTTAAAACGCTGATATAGATGCGCCAGTGTCGTGATGTTGAACAAGACCGAAAAGACAATTGCTGCTGGCAGAGAGGGCTCATAGTGATAGAGGACGAAGTTGTTGGATGACATGTTGTCTGTTTGGCAATGATGAGATTTGAGGTTGTGCTGAGAGTATGATGATAATTGTGTCGAACTACAAGATGTTTTATATAGCAAATTCTGTCAATGATGTGAAGCATACAGCGACATGTCGAGGGATTTCTGATCTCGCATTCGTACTCGGGTACGATGGCATTCCAACATAGAAATGCTTGAAGCCTTGGCACTTGGAGTATTAAGATTCAAATTCATAGCCACATTTACCGTTCAATCCCGATAGGCTAATAGGTATCAATCTCTAGGCAGCGTTATTCGCGCGCCAGTAAAACTTGCATGAGGGTCCTTAACGAGAGCGGCCGTCCTTCTTTCCGATCCGATCTCATTCAGAGTGGCTCCTACGGGCAGTGAATCCGCGGTAATACTGCAGCCTGAGACTCCTACCGGGGTAATAAGGCTATGAACAAAGTTATTTCAAGTTCTGTGGCTGCGTCCGTCGAGATTAGGGCAGATCCTTTCAACGAAGATCGTCGGTGTGAAACAATCCGAACCCGAACCCGAACCCGAGATGAAGTTTATTTGCTATAGGCACCTACTATCTGAACAAAGTGCAGGGCACAAGCTGAGTATCGCTGATCTTCAAAGTTATTGTTTCAATAGTTGAGAAATGCAGTCATGACATGCCTTCGACCTACGGCTCAGGGGTGCTACTGTCCCTATAAAAGGCGGTGGTTCTCTGGAGCTTGATCAACATCAACACCATCAGCTAGCGAATTCCAATCAAAATGACTTCTCTACATCTACTCACTCTTTCTCTGGCTGGCCTGGTGGCGGCCAATTGGAATGTATCCGTGGCAGGAACTCCATGTGCCTGTGCACAGCTTGGGTTCTCCTACCCGGACAAGGTCCTCTTTCCGTCATCTGCAAACTATACAGTCGAGGCTACCAGCTACTGGGATATCCGCGATGACCTTCACCCATCGTGTATCTTCCTCCCAACTACCGCTGATGAAGTCGCGAACGCCGTGAAAATCCTTACCCACTGCGATGCGCACTTTGCGGTCCGCGGCGGTGGACACATGAATGTACGATCCCTATCTGAACCAAATAATCACTCACTAAGATGGATAGTTCCCCGGATCCAATAATATCGACAATGGCGTCCTCATTGCATTGTCCGGAATGGACCAATTCACCGTCCACAACGAGACCATTGACGTGGGACCAGGCATGACCTGGTACGACGTCTACTCTGCCCTTGACCCCTACGGACGCATCGCTATCGGCGGTCGTCTTAAGACCATTGGCGTACCTGGCCTCACACTTATCGGTGGCGTGCATTACTTTATCAACAAGTACGGATTCGCCATGGACAACGTCGTCCGGTACGAGGTGGTGCTGGGGAACGGGACGCAGGTCGTTGCATCGGCGACCTCGCACCCGGATCTATTCTGGGCGTTGAAAGGTGGCGCGAATAACTTCGGGATTGTAACCAAGTTCACCCTGAAGACGTTTGCAATTCCGAAGATCAGCACCACAATCCAGAGCTTCAATGAGTCCGGCATCTATGATTTTATCACCGCGCTAAGTGACCTGGTCAAACTCGATGAGCCGAATCCCATCGCGGCAGGCGGCGTCTTCACGATCAATTACAATGCCACGACGAAGGTGTCTTCTGCTTCGCTGATTGGGGTGCAGGAAGGCGTTAGCAAACCTCCCTCTCAATTCGCCAATTTCACTGCCATCCCTGGCGCGTCAAAGATACACAATGTGACGACAGGGAAACAGTTTGCTTCGGGACTCATCACGCCGAATCAGATGTTTCGGTAGGAAGCATTCCTTTGGACTTAGAAGTTAATGCTAACGGCCATAGTGTCATGTTCTCTCACCACACCGTGCAGCCCGACCCCGAGACCCTCTACTCCATTTATCAAGCGTGGAAGAGCGCGGTCAATGAAATATCCGACGTGCAAGGCCTCTACCCGACCTTTGTCATGAACCTCTCTCCAGCAGGCGCAGCACGAGTAGCCAAGACTAATGGAATTGGAAATGTGTGGGGTCTGGACGAACAGCCCATGATATGTACGGCCCCGATTTCCTTGCTATGGCAATCACTAATGTAGCTGCAGTGTGGCAATTCAGCACAGGCTGGGATCTCGCGTCTGACGATATCCGCGTGCAAACCTGGTCGCGTCGGCTCGCCGAGTCTCTACACGCCATTAACAGAAAGAAAGGGATTAGCTCCGAGTTTGTGTATATGGGCGATGCGGGCGAGTGGCAGGATCCGTTTGCGGGGTTTCCTGAAGCCAATGTGCGGCGGATGAAGGCGGTCCGGGCTGCCTATGATCCTCTTAAAACTTTCTCAAGGCTGAACTGGGGTGGGTTCAAGCTTGGATTTGATTAGGCAAGATCATTTCGGTTCCATCGCGGAGTTGTCGTATTCGGAACCATTTCCCGATGGGGTAATTGTCTTGGTATGATCGACACTCGGGTTCGGGTTCGTGTTCGGGTTCGCCATCAATCTACTCCTTTGCTTCGTAGTTACGCGTCTGCTATAGTCAAGATGTATAAATATGCCGTTAGAATGTTTGTTTAAGACCTGTCTGTAGGCCGACTCGAATGAATCTATACATCTATCCACTCATCATCCCATTCCATTCTCATCGCTGTACACAATGATCGCAACCACTACAACTACCAACCCTCCCCCTGAAAAGCAAGACATACAGACAGGGCTCAACTACTGGGGAGGCACCAACGACCCGATAATCATCGACTTCTCCAAACCGGACGGAAAGCAGAAATTCGCAGAGATAGAAAAGCAACAAGCGAAGCATCCCGTCCTCATCCACGACATCCGCGGAAGCGAGGATCAGTACACGCTAGAAACACATGGATTTCAGTACTTTCACGACGAGGTCCCGGAGCTCGACGATTGGACCGACGAGAAAAAGGTTACCGACACCCTTATTCCCAAGTCGGAGGAGCTGGTCCGTAGAATGTACGTATCTCTGCCACCATAAAATGCCAATTCTAACCCGAACGAACAGAACTGGCGCCAAAGAAACAATCACCTTCGCGCATCGCATCCGCTGCTTCTCCTCCGACGAAGCAAAACTAGCCGACAATCGCGCCCCAGCGCACAGCGTCCACACAGACTTCACCGTCGCCGGTGCGCTGCGGCATCTCGAAAATGAGGTCTTCGACCCGGAGCGCGTCAAGCAGCTGTTAAGCGGCCGAGTCATGATCATCAATGTCTGGCGGCCATTGAAGACCGTTCAACGGGATCCGCTCGCTGTCTGTGACTGGCAGTCTACCAACCCGCAGCAGGATATCGTGCCGTATCGACTGGTCCTTCCGCAGGGCTGGAACGAGCTGAGCAAGGTGCAATACAACGAGGATCACCGGTGGTATTATCTCAGCCAACAGCAGCGTGATGAGCCGCTGGTGTTTAAGCAGTTTGATAGCGCCCGGTTGGAGGAGGGGGGATGTACGCTTGCGCACAGCGCTTTTGAGCTTCCTTCCATAATGGATCATGAGCCTCGGCAGAGCATTGAGATTAAGATGTTTGCGTTTTTGTGATTTTGTCCTGTTATCGACTTCTGTTTCGAGTAACCTATATGCATACTACTCTGTCAATACTTCTGAATCAACAGTCATGTCATCCCAGTCAGTTAGTCTTAAATCACATTACCGCATCTCCATCAACGAGAACGGGCCCAGGCCAACTGCATGACGCCGGGGGTGTGCGTTGGGCTAGTCAGAGCCCCAGTGCACCCACAGATGACAGGAGTGTGGGACTGTGGACCCACGAGGCTGTGCTTGATCCTAGGAATAGTGTTATTACAGGCGGACTTAGTGCTTGACTAGCCTCCAACTCAAGGCTCCAATTCAAACATATTCCAACCCTCGATGACGGAGCCTTCATATACAAACTCCCGCCAGCTATCACAGGCAACCACCTCCGGGTGTTATATGTGATACTCATCAATTCCCAACTGTGCACCCTGGAGAGCTTCATGCGGAGAAACACGAATAAAAGGTCGGGTAAATAAACTGGTAAAGATTGCTATAGCTCTTGGGATATCCCGGTCAGCTGGCGGCGCTGATCCTCGCAGTGGCGGCACCTAAAACGCAACTTGATTAAGTTTGATGTATAGATTCAACCCAGGTAAATCCCAGAGCATGAGGTCATTTGAATCACTCTTGCGAAGATTGCTGTGTAGCGGTGAGGACATGAATTTGGATCTCAAACAGATCGCAAAGGGAATGGTGAACAGGGCCATCAGATTGAAAACGTTCCCCTTGCTGATCTTCCTGAGTGGTATGCCACGCATGATGCGGCTGATCGGGATATTTAGCCATCTCAGGTGGATGAGATTCATGTTAGGGAAAAGGGAGCCAGGGCGTCCTCCGGTGACAGCACGCCGTCTGGAACAAATAGAGATTCCCGTGCTGCTCATGAGATCCATCATGTTTAATGATTGACGATGAAGTTCAACCTGATATGGACTCATGTATTGTCACCAGCTCTGAATTGTCTATTAGAATAGCCCTAGTTTAGGAGGCAGTTTAGAGATCAGCTGTTGCTAACAATATATGAATATATACCAATCTATTATGACCTGCAGATAAAAGAACTGTTTCACCTACCAAACCTTCTCCCCATCCTCTCACCAAAATGTACTTCACTAATATATATCCCCTAGCTCTCACCGTCCATTTAACTGCTAAACGATGTCTATATACTCATACTAATCAAACCCCCAATCACTCAACATCCCACCCACTGCAGCCCCCGCATAAAACATCATCCCAGGACTCCTAGGATGAAACGTTTTAATCTGCCTAGTAGGCAACCACCAAGAGACATCCTGGCTACTATAGTCCTGATTCGCAATTGCTTGATTCGCTCGATCCAAACTCTGAGCAATCAAACTCGACGAGTTCGCCTTGACGTGGATAGCAACATCACACATGAAAGCTGCATAGGGATCTGGGCCAGAACCCAAAGCAGCCTGGCACGTATCCGCATCGGGCAGTTGGATCGATCCGGCGTTCATAAGCGCTGTTATTTCATCTGTTTCGGTCGCATTCGTACTCTCGGCCGCCGTGTCCCCATCAATCGCGATATCGGGCCATGCGGATAGGAAGAAGTAAGTGTTTGGGTTATTGGGGTCTGGTTCTTGGGTTCCTGGTTCACACCAACGGTGGCCATCAAAGCGGGAGTCCATGTCGATGTAATGGATCTGTTGGCTGTTTCGGGCGGTGTTGATGTCCGAGATGGTGGATTGGATTAGGGAGTTGAGCATGCGGACGAGGTTGTTGAGTTCTTTGCGTATGCCGGTCGTGAGCCACACATAGTTGCCGGATTGCTGGGGGTCGTAGTGTGGGCTTTCGTACCAGAACGTTGTTGAGTCGCAATCTGAGGTGTCTTCGTTGAAGAAGGTGACGTAGCCAGGGACGTAAAGATTGAACGACTGTTTGAAGTAAAAGTCAGTACGATGAAGAGCAGCACCAGAAGGAATAAATAAGGGTAAATGAGGAAAGGGAGGGAATATATACGGTAGAGCCAGATCCATCCAATATCTTTTCATATGCAGCCCTAAGTTTCGCACCGAGTCCATCAGATCCGGTATCCTGCATCAGGTTGCGGGCTTTCTCCTCAGTCTCCAGACACCACTGGCGGTATTGCTCAAGCGAGTACCACCACATCGTTAGCACGCAGTTGGAAACCAGATCGCTGAAGAACACATCGTTCCCACCAATTGTCAGGGTTGCCATGGTAGTCCCCGTGGGGTTCTGTCCTAGCCACTGGTCGATCTTCTTATTCAGTTCAACCGTTGTATCCCCCGAACACGCAAAGTTAGTATAATTGAAGTCCTCATTATCAAACCACTCCTGGACGAGCTCGCCGTAGCTGTTACTTCCCACGCGGCAACTGTCACCGGATGTGGTTCCTGTACCCATCCCAGCGGCGTAGGAGTCACCGAAGTGAGCGTAATCGTTGATCCCGTACAAGGGGTCAGAATCATAAGAAGAATCATCGTAGGCCGCACAGCTGGAGTCATCCGCTGAAGAAGAAGAAGAGTCCTCAGGAAGGGGAATCTCCCGACCGCAATACCTTGTATAGTACCCGCCAACCATGACAAGAGTCCATGAATCCGCATTGTACTTGGACAACTTGCTGTCACAAATGCCTTCTTGCCCCGGGTTATTTGGGTCTGGACAAAGCAATCTGCGTTGCCAGTTAGCATCACCGGCTATACGGAGCTTATTGGCGTTTTCTTCAGCCTTTCGGCCAGAGTAGGTACAGTGCCGATTCAGTGTCCCTGCGGCAAGATCTCGAGCTCCTTTCCATTTATAGACATAATCGCGGCATCTCCTAAGGTAAAGGAATCAGTATCGGTCAGGGGATGAGAAAGAATATATGAAACCTACCCATTCTCCCCATTGACAATCTCCATAACCCAATTTGTATGCGTTGTTTCGTGCAAAATCGCCGCGGCTCGAGTGAGATGGGCATCCTGGAGGTTAATTGAGTCGCACTTCGCCAGCACTGACTTGGTACTTTTAAGGATGTCATCTGTGAAGAACTTTGGGCAGAAATTAAGTCGATTGTTAGAGTTCATCATGGCAAGCCAGCCTCTCCCGTCCCGACATCCCGGGAGGTTTTTGCAAGTGATCGTGAACTTTGCATCATCGCTATCCTGCTGCCCCTCAACCATGTCCAGGATCCGGTCGAACGTGTTCCTTACATTCAGAATCCAGACCGGGTCGTCATTGAGTGATTTGGCAAAGAAGATGTCTCTATATGAAAAGTATCCGCCATGGTACGAAACTTCCCACGCAATATTAGACGCCCATCGCATTTCTTCAAGGATCGTCTGCACCTCGGCCCTAGTGCAGCCGCTGTCATCTTGATAATGAGGGACGACGTCGTTGATGTTGGCAGGAGATACAGGTAGATTGGGGTCAGTTATTGGGCCGTCATCGCCTGTGTGATCTTTGGTGGCACATTCGTTGTACCATGTCTGCGCTGTGTTGTTGATGGAATTCCAAATGCTATGCATGTCTGCACGGCCGTCACCGTTTAGATCAGGGAAATAAGTGCATGAGCCTTCAACTGCACCTCGGTACTTTGGACCTTGCGGTCCCCATTCGTACCGGGATCCCTTGATATCACGTCGGCCAAGGTTATACCAGACCGACCCGTCTCCTGAGAACTTGTCTGTCCAGATCATATCTGCCTTTCCGTCGCCGTTCACGTCTGCCCAGTGTAGATTCGCCCTGTCCTTCTGCTCGGAGTACTTGAATTGATCAATATACTCCCATCCATCGTCCCCATTAACCCAACCCCAGGTGCGGCCGTCCTTCTCAACGCACAGGTAATCGGCCTTGCCGTTACCAGAGACATCAGCGAAATGGACAGGACGGTCAAAGAAACCAAGGCCTCGGTGCTCGGGGCAGTATAGCTGATCGGCAGCATTAATATTGTACTCCCAGTCAAACTGCCCAGTTTCTTTGATCTTGTTCCGCCAAACTTGAACCTTGTTCTGATTGTCGGGGTCTGTCCAAATTATATCGCAGGCTCCGTCGCCATCCCAGTCCGCGAGATGCAGATCGCGCCGGTCAAGTTTCATGCCAATTTGGTCCTGGGTTGGGTCGAAGATAATTTCATTACCTCCCCAGAAGCTCGACCCGTCAGTGGGTACTTCAACCAGGCCTCTATTCGGATAGAGGCGCATATGGCCGGTTGAATGGATCCAAACGTAATCCATCATACCGTTGTCGTGGCCCATCATATTGCAATACCTGTCTCCGTCGGCTGCAACAATTAGCAATTAAACCTTTTCTATAAGAACCTCCTTCTCTCTCTCGCTCTCTCTCTCTCACACACACACAGACATACCTTTGATCTTAGCCCCTCCCGCCCCCTTGCTCTTCCACACATGAATGTAATACATCGGCCCAAGATTCTCGTCAGAGGTATCCTTCTCGATGAACACATAGTCCTGTCTCCCGAGCTCTCCAAAATCCGCCACCTCACCATAAATTCTAGCAAAGTAAACCTGATCCCGTAAGCCGGATGTACCGAATAACCCTCCCATCCCAGGATGTGATGGGCCAGAATTAGCATCTTGGTAGAACCCCTGGAGCCAAACAACGTTTAATCCGTCACCAGCCTCTCCTTTGATGCAGCTCCGGGAGTTTGTGTATGTTGTTGTAGCGCCATCATCATCAACCCACATCCAGTCGTCGCGCCCATCGCCGTTTATATCTTCGAATCGCACGCCGCGGAGGTCACCCATGCCTTTTCCGGTGAAGCGCTTGCCTAGCGGCTGCCAGTATGCTGGGACGTCTTCTATCCATCCGTTTCGCCAGCATGTGATGTCGCCGTTATCAGCCAAAACACAATAGTCGGCTCGGCCATCGCCGTCGATATCAGCAAGACGTACATGCGCCTGATCGTGTCCTTCTGGACTCTTCCATAGTCCGATATCGGTGAAGGAGGGAGGCTTGTTACTCCCAGCATCACCGTCTCCATTGTTAATGCTTGCGTAGGTAGTCCCATCCAAGGCGATGCAGATGTAATCGTCAAGTCCGTCACCTATAATTTGTCAACTAAAAATCAGTCCCAGCCATTTCCTCGGCGGACAGACCCAGTGCTCACCATTCACATCAATAAAATGCACACCTCCAGGGTTACAATTATTATGCGTCGAGAATGAATCCCCCTTCGTAAACTTCTGCTCAGTGTGAACATTATTCGTGTAAGAAACAAACGTTACCGCCCCTGATTCATTATCTTTCTGGAAGATGATCAAGTCATCATACTCCCTCGTATAAAGCCTCCCAAAGAAAAAGAACAGCTCGCCATCATCTCTGTATGGATCGAGTGCACCCTTTCCGGCGCGAACACTAAACAATGTCCCGCTATACTCGCTGTCGTGTCGATAGATCCCGTCATCTTCACCACTTCCTTGTTGCGTGAACCCGCCCGCGTAGACTCCGCTCCCGTACTCTTTGTCGCAGGTCCCCGTGGTCGAGATGCTGAGGTCCGCAGGCTTGACGATGAGCCCCGCTTTCGCGGCGTCATAAATCGCATTGTACCAGATATCCGCCATCTGGGAGTACCCGTAGTCATTGGGGTGCTTGTTATCGGCGTAGTTATCGGGGTACTTGATCCAGTTATTTCCGGGACTCGGGGCCGGGGGATCCATATCTGCCAGAACGATGGAGATATTCCGCCTCGCTTGCATGTCAAAGACCAGTGCTCGGAATTGTGCATTGACCGAGGGCCTGTTGGCTTCGAGGGATGTGGAACCGGAGGGAATCAGGGTTGACAGGACGATTAACGTGTTGGCCATATCGGGGGCATTGATTAGGGTTTCGATTAAGGATCGCATGCGCTCGCCCGCGTTCGCTGGGTCGACGTTGTAGTCGCAGTCATTGGTGCCGGCGTTTATGAGCACAACGTTCGGTTTGTAGGCGAGGGAGCTTGTGGCGGCTGTTTGGACTTGCGTTATCACGTCACCGCTGTGGGCTTCTACGTCCTATTTTTTCCCCCATGTGTATATGTTAACTGGTCTGTCTATCTGCTGTTGGGGGAGGGGAAAGGGTGTGGATGAGGGAGAGATGCATACATTGTCTATCATGTCACCGTTCGATTTACTGCCGACCATGTCGACATCCCAGCCTTCGAAGCGGAGTTTGTCACGTAGAGGCTTGCGATATCCATTCCCAGTTGAAGATAGGTATCCCCAGGTGATTGATGCGCCGAGAGGGAGGATTCGTAAAGGGACTTTCGAGGCATCATCTCGTTTTGCTATTGACGGATGCCATTCAGCAGCATCAAAGTCTATATTTCTCGAATTGGCCGTGGATGGCGTAACAGGGACAGCTGCTCCTGTGACAGTAGATGATAGAAGAGACAGTATTAGATTTAAGACCGTAAAGAAGAGTAGATGCGCCATTATCAGGGCTGTTTTTGCTTGCACCTTCCACTCCCCTTCCGTACTGAGAGTTGCTTTAATACTTCCACACTCCTCCCGTCATCTATCATGTGCAAGATGCCTCATCCTATGTGCCGTTCAGAAACAAGTGTACTTACGAGCAACCAATCACGAGCCCGAATATGGCACCAGGATGAACCCGATTACTACCAAAGCATGAGACTCTGGCATCCTTCATAGCGATATCGGGGGCCTTAATTCTGTGGCAGCGGTACATATGCGGTGATCGAGTCATGCAATGGGGCTGATTCGGCGTAATGTGGGGTTTGGCTTGTACACTGAGTAGTAGGGAAGCAGCTTATTGGCATGATAAGCTATGGGACTTGAAGGCTCAGCTGAGACATAAGCGCTAGGACCTGCATAAGCTATCATTCTGGTTAGGTCCATGTGTACTTATTTAGCTTCTCCACAATAGGCCGCAATCTTTTAATAGTACTATGTATCTTCCGCAGTTCATTTAATAATATCTCCGCGCATGTTACCCTCTCTCTGCCTTCCATCTCTGTCAAGTTTGGTCCTTCTGGCATTGATCCTGGTATCAAAGGATGACTCTACCAATACTTCCTAACTGGATAAGGATGTGCGTGCACTAGTCTCCTTAGACTTCTCCATCAGCGCCCCTTCCCCCGAAATACCTGTGTATACCTGTTAAAGTATTCAGTCTAATTCAGCCAGAGTCCTCATCATCCTGACCACGTCCTCCTTCTACCCGCAGATCCAGTGCATCCAACTTCAAAAATCCACGCACGGCATCTCCACTGCCTACATACTCTTCAACCTAATCGGCGCAACAGAACACTTTACCATCCTATTCGCATTGCTGGTAAACAGCGGCGGAAATGTCCTCATCCATGAACCCCCCACGACCGGAGACTGGTTGAACTTGTGCCAGTTTTTGGCAGTTTGGATGGGATTTTTAGTCCTCTTCAGTCAAGCAATCCACCACCTGCATACCAATTTACGCAGCAAACTCATCCTAATAACTATATACATTTCATACCTATGCATATCTATCTTGCCCGAGATCATCGACGCAATCACCACTCCCGAGGAAACGAGAAAACAAAAGCCGCCAACGGGTGAGAGGAACTGGATCATCGGACTCTTTCTTTCCGCTCATGTTATGACGATCCTGCCTTTATCGGCCATGCTCCGCATCGCGGGATTTATAGATCAGTCCCGACTGATCTTTCGCCACAGACGGGGGCAGTCATCGGTCTTGAGTTTGAGAGGGCTGGCGTATCAGTCTGTAGTATTTGCTCTGGTTTCTGGGCTATGGGTACTTAGGGTACAGCAACCTGTTCCTACGATGCCGATGAGAAGACCTGTGGATTGGATGTATTGGTATCATATAATCGGATGGCCGGTTGTCGATGATGCGGTTTATGCGGTGGGACAATGGGTTTTGTTTTGGTACGCGGTTTGTTGGCGTTCTCGGAGGGATGCTAGGGATGAGGCAGTCCATGCTGGGGAGACCGATGGTTTGTTAGGAAATGATGAAGGGCCTGGGTACGGCGGAACCGGAAGTTCTTAGATAGTATGCTACGATATCGGGCGTAACATCAAGGTATGGATGGTACACTAATAGATAAGCCCAGGAGGTTTGAGTAGCGTCCGATGAGCCAGCACTACAATGAAATATCAATTTTACATCTGTACAGATGTCGAATGTCAGTTGGATAATACGCTTTGCCCCTCCGTGTGGCGGTTGTTGAGAGGAAGGGAAGCCGCCCGACTAGGTACTAGCCACGTCCACATTAGCCACACACGGCTGAGAGCGACCATGCGGTATTGGTATCCTCAATCAATTTTACTCTGAGTGGTCTCGGAGCCGCGGCGCATGTGGCTCCGAGACACCGCGATAAGGTTGAAAACACATTTTTGAGGGCAGACAGACCCACGGTTCTTGGTAGCGGGTGTAATCTTCGGATCCGCAGACGCGAACCCCGCAGAATCTTCCCCGCAAATCTGGGGGGCAACCCTCGCGCCTTCTATTCTCCCGTAGCCTCTCCTGGTTCACTTTCACAGCCTGCAAAGGCTCTGAAACTATGCCTGATCACGCCTGTGTACCGGCCAGGGTCATGCTTGCAACATAATGTCAGCTGCGTCAGCAAGTTCTTCCCACACTGAGATTCCCACGCTGAGCCATCTCGACTTCGACCGGATGTCTGACCGCGATGAGCCCGGGGCGCATCCCTTTTCGAACTACATCGCGCTCAGAGCAAACTATGCAGAGCACCTCTCACAGCCCGATGGGCTACCTGGATGGGGTGCAGAGTCGGCCCAGCTATGGTGCAACCTGCCTCCTCCCGTGGCCGACAACGACGAAGACGATCTCGATCGCCTAGTCAACATCGCTGTCATGAATCAAGCCAGCCAGGATTCAGCCCTCGATAGTATTGAAAATGCTAGTCCTCAGTCTGCCAACCCAGTTCAAAGCCCTGGTGCCCGCTTCGCGCAGAGCGAAGCCGTGGCGATCGGCGCGACTCGCAAGCAAAACCACTCCTGCGACCGATGCCGGACCTCTAAAAGAGCATGCGACCTGCCGCAGAATGTCGTGATCCATGATCAAAAGCCTTTAGTTTCCTGCACAACATGCAACGGGCGCGGGGTAGAATGCACAGTCGCATGGCTCTCCAACAAGAAGGCCCTCCAGCACACCCGAAAGCGGCCCAGGACAATGTCATGTGTTCAAGAGGCAGACACCGGTGTGGACTCTAGAACTGCGCCCTCAGCAGCCACGGAAGAGTCGACGAAGACGCCACTAGTTGACTGCCAGGCATCTGCAATCACAAGAGAAGGGGAACTTGCCCGTAAGCTGCTCTCTCATGACACATGCTTACAGCAGTTCAGCTTGTATGTGGATGTTATTGATATGCCACTGGCCGAATGCATTGCGCAAGCAAGTATGCCTCCTCGATACCCTCTGGGAATTGCTGCCTTAGGGCCTCTCGGTGACAGCAACCATATGTCCGCATACTTCGACCAGGCCAATCGGTGGGTTGATAGCTGCTGGGAAGGCCAAACGAGCTCATGGGCCTTGTCGTCAGGCGGGCCACATGTATTCCGTGCGGCCAGTGTGCTTGACTGCCTGTTCCAGCACAATGGGACCCAGACAAGCCGGGCGTCCGCGTCCCGTGATGCACTCATTACCGAGACATACAAATGGGTCACCATTGCAACAGCAGCACAGTTTAAGATTCAGAACAAGCGGTGCTCATCCCCGGGCCAGCCAAAGCAATGGGACTCGCAGTCACATCCTCGGGATATTGCCCTGGAGACATGGCGCAGGGCCAAGGATTTATTGTTCAAAAACATTGCAGCTGCTCATTCATTTCGGTTGGCGCTGTCACTACTTTTGTTTGGCATGATATCCCCGCCAACTGTTGGCGAAAATACCGCTATAGACGAAGAGGATGCTTCGTATGCCTTCTCTGAAGGCGTTCGGCGTCTTAAGATGCTCTGTACTGAGGCGCGTGCATGTGTCCTCGCAAATTTTGGCGGAGTGGAAAGACCTCCCAACACGAGGGCTAAGCCTCATCTCGTTGAGGGACTTCCAACTGACGTCCAAGAAAATGTCCTGGAGCTGATTGCTGCTATTGAATGGTTAAGTACCATGGCCAATTGCATCGTAGTTACCTCATCGCGCGGGAAGATATGCCCGATACCTCTGAACATGTACAGCACTACCGACGGGAGCCCACACAGTGCGCATGACACGATCCAGAGCGCAGAGAGCGATACATTTTCAATAGCCCTGCCCCATGTCCATGAGACCGACAACCTGATTTTGTCGCGAACAAAGGAGGGGAAAAGCTCATTTGTGGACCTCGCTTACGGGGAAAGCTCTGAGGATACGTTACTAGAGTCTGCGAGACAGTCAGGCTCTGTGGCAGTTCTTCTATGGATGTCTCTGGCTCCCTTCACACTGGAGGTCGAAAACCTCCTGAATGACAGGGCAGACTATGAAGCGCTTCATCGACGATTTATTACAGCCGTGAGGCTGGTGAAATTGTGGAGACTGTCCTTTGGCAAACTCGAGAATAGGACAGCGTCTTGCATTAAACAGCTGACGTCTGATATGCGACGATTGGCAGGATTTTGTTTGAATGACGGCGATTTGGCGGTCTTGGTCTTCTGTGCGATCACACGTAGACTTGAGACTGGTCTAGCAGGGCACCCTTCGTCCCAAGAGAAAGATTCCCTCGCTAGTGTCCTCCAATCGACGAAATCGTATTGTCAGAAGCAACGCCTTATTAGCGCACAGCAAGTGTCTACCTTTGCTACAATCTCCCAAGGAATCACGAGTCCCGGTTTCCAAGGAAAGGGTGGCTTGAAGGCCCACATTCAGGACATTGCCGCTCATCCCGTAAGTGAGACTGGTTGTAGAGTTCATGCAATTCTTTTTTTTTTTTTTTTTTTTTTTTTTTTTTTTTTTTTTTTGCTGATATGAGTCCTTACAGTATCCAAAAATGGTGGTCCAAGCACAGACCTTCGCGGTCAAGGCCTTTACGGACGAGGTTCACGAGATGATCAACATTCTGGATTTGAAAGGCGCTGCTGAGATGTCAGCGGGACTGGAGACTTGTCTAGGGACGCTCTGCGGCCTTCGGGAAACGCTGGTGACCTTACCCGATCTGCATTGTTTTACGTAAAGAATCTTTATAGCTAGTTTGTTCTTGGCTCTGCGTCCTTCGCGATGATTCGTGCGTATATAAACTCCATTTCCCGCCAATCTCGTGGTTCCTCCCAAGGTACGAGACAATACACAGATTGTAAACGTTTGCAACTATTCCCCGTCGATGTGTGAGAGTAATGGTTTCAGTCCTTTGCATTATGTCTTTATTGGAGAGAAGGATTGCATGCCCTGATGATACCATTGTGAAATGAGTATGAGAGGGACAAAGATTAAGATATCATTCTATACGAAAAGTGAGAGTTTCGGTACAGCTGTTCTACTCTCATAAATTTGCAGAGAGAGGGGTGGCCACGGCGCTGCGTTCTTTGATTATTTCGCTCAACATGGCAGCCATAGCAGCAATAGGCGCTGTGGGATGTCCGCTGATCTGTTCTGGGAACACGCTGGCATCCATCACACGGAGACCCTTAACACCATGGACTCGGCATTCAAGGTCGACGACGCTGGTGGCGGGCGACGGGCCCATGCGCGCCGAACCGACGGGGTGGTACAGAGTGAATGCCTTCTCATCCATGAAACGCAGGAGCTGCTCGTCAGTGATATTGTCAATATTACTGCTCGAGTAGGGCCACCAGTATGAGCTCGGATCGTCGTTCACGGGGACTGTCTCAAAGTATTTCTTGAGAGCCGGACTCCTGATAATCTTGAGACACACTCGCAGGCCCACCAGAAGAACCTTTCTGTCGTTGCCACTCTCGTCGCTAAGGTACTTTGGATCGATTACCGCTGGAGTCAGTCATTGCCTGTCAGTCTCGATTCAAACGTCCACTCGTATGACACGAATACAAGGAACTTACGCGCATCAAATGCATGTCTACTCTATAGGGTGACCGTGCCGTGACTCTGTGGGCGAAGACCAATCGGGATGATACTAAAAACGCTGCTATGCTCGATTGCTTTCTCCTCTCCATGATGGATAAAGGCAAGCGGGGCGCCGATAACCTCGATGTCTGGCGCGGAAGCACCAGATGTATGGTCATTGGGAACATTCACAGTCCCAGGGAAGCGATAGTCAGTAGACCGGATGAATGCGGCGGCCTCACCGACGTTGCTAGACAGAGGTCCGCCGCCTGTGAGTAACCATCGCGCCAGTGCCGGAATGGCCTTTATATCATTCCCTAAGTAATCAAGGGTAGCGCCGTCCTTAGCTTTGCAAATGATAGGCGTCGTGCAGAGATGATCTTTGAGGTTACGACCGACAGCGTTATTCTCTTGGATAACGGGGATCCCATGGGCCCTGAGCTCGTCGGCCGGACCGATGCCGCTCAACAATAGTGTCTGCGGCGTGTTGATCGCTCCACCACAAAGGAGTACCTCCCGTCGCGCGTGAACCTGGAAGCGCTCCCCATCGCGGCTAGTCTGGAACTCAACTCCGATCGCCGTCGGCTCCTTAGTTGTGATCAGATCAAAAAGCACGCGGGTCACATGAGAATTACATGCGACATAAAGATTCGGCCGCGCTAACACCTCCGGTGTGAGGAAGGCCGTAGCGAGCGACGAGCGCTGCCCCTTAGGATCGATGAAGGTCTGGAACCTTGTCACGCCTAGACTGCCCTGGCAGGTATTAACGTCCGCGATGGCAGGAATCTGAGCATCGTGACAGGCGGGAAGGAATCCCTTTTCGACGATCTCAGATAACCACGAATAACCCGTGTGCCATTGCCCCAACGTGCCACGGTGCTCGGGATCGATAGCAGGACGCCCAGGATGGGAGGTAAACCGCTCCATGGCCCGGAGGAAAGGCGCCAGTTGGTCATAGTTCCATCCCTCACAGCCGTACGTAGAGGCCCATTCGTCAAAGTCGGATTTAGAGCAGTGATGGTACATCATAGCGTTGAGGGAGGTCGAACCCCCGAGAATCTTCCCCCGGGGCCAGTACAGCTGGCGGTTAGCGAGCCCGGGCTGCTCGACAGTGTAGTAGTCCCAATCATGCTGGGTATGGAACAGTTTCGAAAATAGGAGAGGTACCTTCGTTTCGAAGACCTTGGTGTTGTCGCTGCCGGCTTCGAGGATCAGCACCGAGACATCCTTGTCTTCGGAGATTTTGCTGGCCAGAACACAGCCTGCCGCACCGGCACCGATGATCACTTTTTATCAAGGGCTTTGATCAGAGCGTACTTTTAGAACCTTTTTTAGCAGGCTAAAGACTTACCGTAGTCATAGCTCACAAGCCCGCGTTGGGCGGCCGCATAGGTTACCGGGGGCCCTGTGCGCAGTTGCAGTGTCGCAAAGTCCAGCGGGTTGGTAAGCGGGTTTCGATGCCTTCTACCCATGATGAGGTCTGTTAGCTGAGCAGAATTTGCGACAAGGCTAACATAGGCCTATGCGAATGTAGTTTGCAAGTTTTCCGGCCACACCTCTCCTTTATACCAACCTCTCGAGGAACGACACATATAAGTCATATATGGCATCTCCCTATTCTCGACCTCGCTGCAATTCTCGCGAATGCCCTTCCTCGTGATCCGGTCGTAATGCGAGGAGCCGAGTCGCCCCCGCACCTCAGCGCGTTCCCGAGGCTCTAGAGAGCGGTTCCGCGTGGTAATTCTGAGTTTCACCATTCTCGGGGCCGTTATTACCCCGGCGGTTTGCGGTTCAGGGATGGAGCCGCTGAGCCGCTGTCATCTCCCCATCCCCTCATTCTCCCGATGATTCTCCTCGCACTCATCCGAAATGGCGCTATCAAGGTTGCCTGGAATAGAGGGCAATGCTGTGCATCATGTGGTATGCAATACGGATCCTATTCTCCGCCCGTGATTATCGCATGGCCAAGTTTGCCTCTTATTAGAGCGAAAGGGGCCCTCACCGTCGGTTCTATAACAGCAGTTTCTTCAGGAATTCCAATTGCCCAGTGGCCAAGGATCGACCATATTTCCTACCTAATCACTACGCCAAGCTTGCTATATCGCCGAGACGTCGCCATGGAGATATTTGACGTCGCCGTCATTGGAGCTGGGATGGCTGGAATCACTGCTGCTCGTGACCTTAGCATGAAAGGCTTTTCTGTCGTTCTTCTCGAAGCGCGGGACAGAGTGGGCGGCCGAACCTACCTGGAGCAGGCTCTTGGCGACACCATCGAGCTCGGCGGTGCTTATGTGCACTGGACCCAGCCGCATGTGTGGCATGAACTGCAAAAGCATGGGATCGGGATTTTGCCCCCACTTTCTACCAGCAAAGCTTACTGGCTGGCAGATGGGAATATGCACTCCGGGACGGAGCAGGAATACTACGATGCCCTGGACCCCGCGATGGCGCAACTCTTTGCCGATGCCCGCGCACGCTTTCCGCTTCCTTGGATGATCAACGCTGTCGAAAATAGCGACATGGAATGCGAAACCATCGAGGACCGCATTAACTCGTTGGGGCTTGACTCCTATCATCGGGATGTCCTTGACGGTGCCCTGGCAGGCGTAGTCCACGACCACAAAGTTCACGGCATCGCGCAGCTGCTTCACTGCGTCGCAACCTACTTTGGTGATTACAAAGCTTTCTTTGAGACTGCGAGCTTCTGGGCCATCGAAGGTGGCACCAAACGCCTCATAGACGCTATCCTCTCAGAATCGACTGCTGAGCTCCGCCTCTCGACCCCCGTCAGTGCTATCCAGGATCGCGGCTCGCAGGTATCGATTACCACGCGTGCCGGTCAGAGAATTCTGGCGCGCGCGGCAATTGTTGCAGTGCCGGTCAACACGCTCGGCGACATCAAAATTTCGCCTAGCCTCCCCCATCCCGCCAGTACTATGGTCGCAGAGAAGAACCCCGTCATGGCAAGCAAGATCTGGGCCCGGGTTCGAGGTAAGATCGAACCGTTCACTGGGTTCGCCCCCGTTGGCAAGCACCCCCTCAACGCGGTCCGGACGGAGCGCTACCATGATGGCGATACACTCATCATGTGCATTTGCTCCGACGCGGCCGCAATTCGTGGAGATGATCAAGTGGCGGTGCAGAATGCGCTGCGGAAATTCGTTCCTGGCATCGAAGTGATCGAAATAGCCTCCCACAGCTGGGTCGAGGATGAATTCTCCAAGGGCGGCTGGATGATGCACCGGCCCGGACATATGACCGGTGGCGCAGCTCACATTCGCCAGGGTCATGGTCGCATCCGCTTCTGTGGCGGTGACATTGCGGCCCTTGACGTTGGCTCCATCGAGGGCGCTATGGCGTCGGCTGCTGCTGCTGCTCGCGACACCGCTGCTGTACTATCCACTGCAAAGACGAGAAGCTTTCGCCTGTAAGATGCGACATCGGCCTCCCATCCAGGTGTGCCGCTCCCTGATTGTTAGCTAAAGTTATACCTATGATTTTGAATGTGAGGCTATTCTACGTTCCCGTACAGAGAGAGTCAGTTGAGATGACTGATTGGAAACGTAGCCAGGAGATCGCCGTGTAAAGGGTCTCATAACTTGAAAGATTAGTATTGGCATCTTATGGGCTCAGGGATTGTGGATAAGCCGAGGTTCCCCGTGGAATATTAGGGAGATTGGGTGGGTTGCGCTGAATCACCCTGCTCTTGGTGAAGAGTAACACTCAGGATGCCATCTACATACTTACCTCAATTCAATAGAGATACAAGTCTACCCATTTTAAATAGCCTTCCTCTTATGGTCCGATTGGTCTTGTGAGTCACACCAGATGACAAAGAAGTAACAAAGTTGGTAGTATTATCCGAGAAATTATGGCTATTGATCAAGTACTGACATAACGTCACGGAGTGGGCCCGTAAAGTACAGCAAACGAAAACACATCAGAAATATACCCTTGTCCAGGTCAGAGTTCATGTAATTAATAATTGTCGGAACCATGGGCGAAGGTAGGTTGATGGGGAGAAGACAAACGTCCTTAAAAAGGACGTCGATCACTACGGGAGATGTACGCAGGGTACGAAGTGATATGAGGTTGGAGACTAGGGTTTGGAACAACTCATAAATGGAAGGATACTGTACAGCTCTCCACGGATTCGAACTATTTGGCAAAGTAAAAGCACTTGAAACCTTCGTCTACTGAGATACAGAGAGGCACAGTGTCATAAAAGGGTTCTATGTGTCATCATCGTAACTTGAGGCTGGTCCTTGAAGGAAAAAATCACTTGAAAACAGACTTGTACGAACATATCGGCTCCCGAAAGCAAACGCACGCTCATGTCCACTCCAAGCCTCTCTGAAGGCTCCCGTACAGGGCCACGGTAAGATCCCTCCAATAGTAAGATCTTGGCTGCCAGACAGAGCGGTCACCCACATGTGGCAGGGTGTTCTGCGCTTCTCGGACATAGGTAGACTTCAAGTCTAGGAACGGCATTTTTTTGATTTTCTTCTTTTCCTCGGCACCCATTCGTGGCACCACCATCGTAGCGCAGTCCTTCTTCATCTTCCTTAGCAACCGGCATGCCAATTTAGCAGTGACATCGGCCCCGAGAGTCCAGCTAGCGTCAATATATCCGAATGCAAACACAGCGTTCGGAAGGTTATCCATCATCGCCAACTTCCAGAGGTAGTTGTCGCCAATGTGGTACTCTAAGCCGTCGACAAAGACCTTAATGCCACCAGCGATGCACAGCTTGAGGCCAGTGGCCGTGACAATGATGTCGGGATGCAGCTCGTCACCTGATTTGAGGCGAATACTCGTACCGGTAACATTCTCAATCACCCCCGTTCTCACGTCAGCTTTGCCGTTCCGAATGCTTTCATAGAAATCGGACTCTGGGCACATACACAGCCGCTGCTCCCAGGGCTTATAATTGGGCGCGAAGTTGGGTTTCAAGGACATGTGTCTGGGGAGTTCTCTGGCGGTTAAGACCATCAGCAATTTCCGAGCCAGACGAGGAAAACGCCGGCAGAAATTCACCAACACAAGTGGGACAAAAATCCATTTGAATCGAATGAGTTTCACGGCCAACACTTTTGGGAGCAGGAGTCGAATCAATTTCTCGACGACGTCCTCGCTCGAGACTGACAGAATATAGCTTGGGGAGCGTTGCAGCATCGTCACATGCCTTGCCTCCTTTGCAATGCTCGGAAGTAATGTTATGGCTGTCGCACCAGAGCCGATGATAACGACCTCCTTGTCCTTGTAGTCAAGATCCTCAGGCCAGTACTGTGGGTGTACCAGTGTTCCCGTGAAATTCTGAATTCCGGGAATATCAGCTGGAAGCGCTTGGTGATAGTCGTAGTACCCCGTCCCCAAGAGGATGAACCGGCTCTGGAGGTTGCAAGAAGTTGTTTTGTCCACGGTCAGATCCAGACTCCAGGTCTTGAGCTCGGTAGACCAGGACATCTGATTTACTCGATGGTGAAATTTAATCTTCTTGTCGATGCCTTCTTCTGCTGCGCAGTTTCGCACGTATTCGGCAATCAACGAACCGTGCGCGATCGAGTGCGTCTTCGTCCAGGGGCGCCATGAGAACCCAAAAGTGAACAGATCTGAATCTGATCGGATGCCTGGGGGAGCGAAATTAGTGATCGGTTTTTGACCAAGATCCTCCGCTGACTCGAGCTCACCAGGGTATTGAAACAAACTCCATGTGCCCCCAATTTCATGGCGTTCCTCCAAGATGCAATAGCTCAATTTCGGATTGCGTTCTTGCAAGCGGTAGGCAAAGTTGATGCCGGAGATCCCAGCGCCGATGATGATGACATCGTAATCCACGTCTTGCTGCTTTGCATACATCGTAACAGCTCTTTTTTGTTCTTTTTCTCTCACGAAAAAGAAGTGTTCGTCGGTGGCTTTCACCGAGCCTACCAATTTGAAGGGGCGGTCCGGTCTCTTCAATGTCACTTGTTTGGTGATGTACGAGTCGACCCTTCCGCTCGACGGTAATTGTCTATCTTGGGAATGTAGGAAAATGAGAAACTGAACTTGCCTTTTCAACGGCCTTTTCAGGTACGAAAGTTGGAATCCAAGAACCAGATTTAAACCACAATGCGGACGGTATCCATCTCCATAACAGCGTTGGGAAAGGACTGACTGTTAGTGAACTCGGGTCAAGTTATGAGATAGAGATATTCCATTTCAATACGTACTTTGATCATCTCATCAACCTCATATTGAATTTACGGACCCGCGGAATCGGACTGATTTGCGGGGCGCTGCGAACAGCGGAGCCGCTGAACAATAGAAACTCGTCACATTTGGATTACCACGGAAGCGCCCACACACGCGGAAGGATTCATGCCGAAAAGTCGTGGTGGTAGCTTCGAACATAACATGGATGTGTGGGTAGGATCTATCCTACCTGTGAATTTGCGGCAGCCGCTATTTGTGCCATACTAGGGAAGAACAGTTGCTCGTGGAGGCCCATTGTCGATGGGGTCGGATATAAAACCAACGACGCAGGCCTATTTTTGCTTGTCGGTCCTGCCCAAACACCTCTTCCTTCCCAAAAGTCTTCAATTATTACCTGGTCCTGTTACAGACCATTATTCACTATGAATAACCTCTTCTCCAAGCCTAAGCGGGTTGTCTTCATCGGGGCGGCTGGCGAGATGTGCCGTATTGCCGTCGAGCGCTTCGCGGCAGCCACAGACATCCCGCTCGTCCTCGCGGACATTAATGTGGCTGCCATTGCGCCGCTGGAGGCTACACTCCCTGTGGGACGGGCAACTATTCTGAAGCTGGATCTCTATGATCGTCCTGCACTACTCGCCGCCACCGAGGGCGCATCGCTTGTCGTCCTCGGCGCCGGTCCATATGCCAAGACCAGCGAACCCGTGCTCACAGCCTGTCTTGAGAACAAAGTTCCTTACCTCGATTTCGATGATGATGTGGAGAGCACGACTGCAGCTCTCGCCTTGCACGAGAAGGCAAAGGCCGCCGGCGTGCCGTGCTTTATTGGCTGCGGTGCCTCGCCCGGAATGACGAATGTAATGGCCGTCGATGCTGCCCAGGGAATTGAGAAGGTGGATTCGATTGATGTTTGCTGGCTAGTTGGTGACGAGCGGCCTGGTATTGGGAAGGCCGTTCTCGAGCACCTGATGCACATTGCTGCCGGCCCCTGCCTTACCTGGGCTAATGGAAAAGCCATTGTCAATGAATCGTGGGTTGAGACCGGTTATGCCCCAATGTATGGGGATCACGGAGAGACGCTCCTCCACGAAACGGCCCACCCCGAGCCTGTGACCCTCCCACGCCTCTTTCCCAACGCCAGCCGCATCCGCTGCCTTGGTGGCCTGCACCCTGCACCATTTAATGGCGTTGCCCGAGGCCTCGGTGTCGCTGTGCGGAGCCAACAAATCTCTCTTGATGAGGCCGTCGGTTTCCTGCTGAATCTGATCAACAACCCTACCCCCATGGAGGGCTGGCAGGCCGCTTTGGGTGAGGCCACTGGATACTTCCGTGGCGGCGACATCTCACTCAAGGAGCTGTGGCAGATCATCGCCCACACCGCCAGCGCCCTTGGACCATGGCGCCACGCTATCTGCGGAATGCTTGACCAGATTAAGACTGGTGAATGTACCTCTGGAGATGTGCTCAGCTTCCTTCTTGACTCTGCTCGCGGGAAGATCGGACCGTACTGCGCAGGCCTAACTGTGCGGGTCGCTGGTACTCGCAATGGCATGCCGGTCGTTCAAACGAAGCGCACAGGCCCGTGTGGTGAGGGCTCTGTCCTTTTCAAAAATATGGCTGCCATCACTGGGGGTGCTTGTGCCGCGTTTATGATTCAGGCACTAGAGGATAGTTCCAAGCTTAGCGGGGTTTTTGCCCCGGAGGACTGGGTTGAACCCCAGGCCTTCTACAAAGCTCTTATCCGTGTAGGTGTCCCGCAGAATGAGCTCGCTCATCTGCTTGAGGTTGGCGCTGAAGCCAAATCACGACTGTAAAATGAGTGCAATATTGAAGAGACTATATCTGAATTGGTATTGGGGCCGCAGTGAGGCGGTATGTTTGGCTTTCGATCAGTACTGTCCACACATTTTTTTCCCATTTCATTAGCGTACTATACTCGTCACTTCGAGATAGGATCTAACAAGTAACAAAAATGACGTTGTCAATCCCTGATTCTGTATGATCATTGGCCTTGTGTTCTGAGTAGCTAAGGTCCGGCAGGGCGTTGACTCGGGGCTGCCCAGGATCATGGAACAGGCCAGCAAACCTTATTGCACAGTTGATCAGTATGTAACCATGCCATACGCTTTTCGTTAACGTTTCAAAGAGCTCACGCGCAGCGTCATAGAAGAGTGTGTAGAAACATGTAATCTGTGCACGCGCTTTCAATCATTGTTTGGTTTCACTGTTTCAATTTCTTGGCCCCGTGACCCTGTGCTATAAGGCTGAACACGAGATATCGTCTGTAGTTTCTCATCACAACTAATCTTTCCTGATAACCAAAGTGGAGCGAGTATGACATGAACGTCTTGAGATACTAAGCTAGTAAAATATTGGACGTAATTTGTAAACGTGGCCGGCGGGTGATCACTTGCTGTCTCGGTCAAGCGATAGCCTTCCGAGAAACGAGAAGGCGGGTGATAAGATACAGACAGCTAGCCGAAACCAAGAATACTCCAGTAAACAGTTGCATGGGGAGATAGTTGGTGTCACCCGTATTGTCCAACAGCTTTCCAGCGATTGGTCCCATGCCGAGAACAGCAAATGAAACTATGCTGATACAGAGTCCTATTCAAATGAAGTTAGGGCACAGTTAAACTTCTGGAATGCTTAGAGCCCCCCACAAATGGAATATAGCCTTACCGTTCCATGTACCGATCAATCCTGGCTTTGGTGCCAAGTGGGAGACGCATGGCGAAAAAAGCGCTTGGAGGGCGCCCGAGAGGAATCCGTAAATGATACTCCATCCAATAATACCTGCATTATGCTTAGCTGCAATCCAGCTAAAGGCCGTGAAAGCGCAGCTGATGGCTACCGCTGTAAGTGCATTAAAGGGGCCCAGCCCGTGGTCGGATGCAACGCCGAGAATGTAGCAACCGAAAAAAGCGCCAGCGTTCAAGATCGAAGGCATGTAGAACGCTAAGTTGAGAGACGCACCCCATTGCATAGCGTAGGGAGTGATGTAAAACTTTACATGAGAGAAAGTTAGTTCCACGTAATTGAAATCGAGCATCCGAGTACACACATAAGGAATGTAGATCCCAAAGAAGAATACCAACGTGGAGCACGTAAAAAGGAGGGTTCGTTTATCGGTCAGGAATTGTTTCACTGGAATGGGCTCTTGAGGAAGGTTAGGAAATCGTGGGTGAACCATCAATGTGGCGGCCACCATAAGGAAAAGTTGCATGAAGCCAATGGCTCGCAGGGTCCAACCCAGTGAAACTCTGCAATTGTTGATGAGCCTGTCCACGAGGATTGGCCAGATGACGCCTAACAGAATGGGTGGATTTAGCAATGGCTTTTTGTTTGCGGTACCAAAAGAACTTGGTCGGAAAAATTTCACTCACCACCGATATTTTGGCCGGACATGACCAGACCGACGACGAATCCGCGTTTTCTTAGGAACCATTGAGATTGAACCGCCAGGGCTGGGGTGAACACCAACCCAAAACCGATAGCGCAGCAGACCCCTTGGGAAAGGACGAATTGATAATACGAGGATGAAATCGACGCCATCATCGTTCCAAAGACCATGAAAAACGTGCCCAAGCCGAGAGGCACCTTGGGCCCTCGCTTGTCGGACAGCCTGCCAGCCCATAATCCCAGGAAGAAGCAACCAAAAATCTGCAGGCTGCCAATCCAGGAGATATCAGTGGCGCTCGAGTTGGGAAGTGTGACCTGGCTATAATAGCTCTGAAACACGGAGAAGGCGCTCAAAAATCCAATGCTTGATATCTGCGCCAGCATGCCACCGGCCACTGTGAGCCAGGCTTTGCATCCTCCATCTGGAAAATTAAGCTCCAAGGAAGGCGCATCTAGGGACTGTAAATCTGCCCAGGGAAGTGGTTCCTGATCGTGGATCTTTTCAGGGCAGTCTGGCATATTGCAAATTTGAACAAGAGATCAAAAGAGGCAGGAATGAATCGGTATTGGGTGCTTCAGACAGAGCTGAGTACGTTCTTAGACCCTGGCCTGGCAGTTATAGTTGTCATCCTAAATCAGCTTTCCAGGACGGTTATATGCAACTAGAGAGATAAACTTTGCATCAAGCTTCCGGTTATCATCTGTGCACCCTACCCCGCGCTTTCCCTTTACCCTTTCCAACCGGTCAATGGCATATCCCGGCATCCGGTCCGCCCATTGCGGAACCGCAGCTGCTGTCAGGTTGGGCAACTCCTCTGGCCACCCAGACGCACGGGGTATACCAGACTCCTTTGAAGCTGGCAGCGATTCACGGCCTGGGAAACATTCTTGCGGAGACAGAGACGTACTTTAGTGGGAATCTTCGATTGTCCTGCGGAAACTACGCCGTTGCCTCACACAATTCCATGTCTCCAATAACATAATCTTCTGCCGTCTATACGAGAGTGCGGCAATTTAGTAGACAATATTTTGATAACAGCGCAAGATTGCGGAGTATGATGCGCTTGATAGCGACTTCAACGGGAGGTTGCCCCTGAAAAAGCCATGGGTTGAGAGCTGCCCTGAGGCGCTGAAGCCTATGCCACTGCTGATCACTCAGTCACTACTGGAGTATAACGTCTTCATGATCGAAGTTCAAGATGCATTCGAAGATGGATTTTTAACTTCTAACCCGAGTCTTCATGATAGCCATTCGGGACAGGATAACTGGGAAAATGTCTTTAGCGGGTTTTGTTTAGTTCATTTCGGTTGGTAGAAAGCCGAGAGGGATGTTCTATTGCCAATCATATCTGCGAAGGCCGTTATACAAGTTAGTTTTTGCCAAGCAAACGAGAGACTTTCTCTGCAAATGAGGATTACTTCTCCACAGAACGATCCGAAAAGGAAAACGCTGCGTGCCAGTATATTGCGGATCCCCAAGGGCAGGCGCTTCCGCACGATTAACTCGCTGCCGAACCTTTGATTCGGTTCCTCCATCCCGTGATTCCGCAAGGGGTCAAAGAATAGCGATGATGCACGACTCAAGCTCAAATGCGCTGCCGCTGCCGCTGCGGAATAGGCAGTAGAACCGCCGGCAAAACCATCCTAAATCCGCAAACCCAGTCGCAGTCTCATCGGGTGTCATAGCGTTTGGGTCTCCAGTAAGTAAAATAATCTGCCCCGGCATCAATTGCGGAAATAATAAACGGCCGTCTGATTCTATATAAGGACTGAGGTTGTAACCATAGCCTCTTTTCCTAATCACATAGATGCTATGCCATGAAGGAGGTTCTTGTTTCAATGCACCAGCAGGAAATATTCTTTTAGCTTTTACGATTAGCTTGGAGGAAAGAATCAAAAACGCAAGATGTCCAGAGCTGCAAAGCCAGCTGCCTCCGCAACGCGGCTGTCTCTCATACAGAAGATTGATATGCTCCCCGCACTGGTCTCAATCTTGTCTGTTGGTTTTATATCGCTCTTTTCAGGTCTTGTTCGAGGTAAGAAGGGGGCACCGAGCCTCCACCTTCATATCGCCTACGCCATTTTGCGGAAGGCGACAGCTCGCCTGTCGCCGCTTCAACTACAGTATGCATTTCCTTACCGTCGGTGTGAAGTTGCTAAACTGCGATAGACTAGTTTCCCCGTCGACAGAGGCCACCTACCTGCAATATATGCAGTCGGCGCACCAGACTCCTCAGAGCGTGGATTTGGGCAACGATGCCAAAGGTCACTGGCTTGGGGATAAAAATGCGAAGAAAGTGCTTGTCTGGTATCACGGTACGTATCTCAATGTTGTGAAATAGTCCTTCCCCCTCCCCTTTGGCTGCAGTGATGCGAACCCGAATCCAGGAGGCGGATTCTGTCTACCAGCCAACATGGGCTACTTCAAGTTCTTCGAACAATTGGTCCAGTCTACTGGAGCTTCTAGCCATGGCCTAGCAGTTTTTGCGCTCTCCTACACTCTGGCCCCACATGCACGGTACCCAGAACAACTGAGTCAGGCGGTTGAGGCATTACGGTATATTGTGATGCAAACACACCGCAGCCCACTGGACGTGTTCGTTGGCGGAGACTCTGCCGGGGGAAACCTGGCCGTAGGTTTGCTGTCGCACCTTTCTCATCCTCATCCTGCCATCCCGGCCCTGAATCTGGAGGAACCACTAGCCGGCGTCATGCTGATCTCACCCTGGACTTCTCTGGATGCTAACCCTGTTGGGGTATGCAACAACATCGGGGATTTGATCACGACGCAAGTTGCAGGTCCGTGGTCAAGTGCATATCTTGGCGACGCCGAGAGAGACTACTACAGTGATCCGTCCAATGCTCCGTCTACCTGGTTCGAAAACCTGCTGGTCAAAGAGATACTGGTTCTGGGAGGAGGTAATGAGATTATGAGGTCTATGATTGAAGGTTTTGTGGCAAAAGTCCAGGTATTGCACCGGTTTCAAGTTCTAAGAAATACAGAACCAGATGGACTAACTGCAAAAAGATGGCTTTTCCTTCGGTAGAGCTGTTTATCGGAGAACGCGAGGCTCATGTCGCGCCGGTGTTTAATCTTTATGTCGGATCGAAGAATGAGACGAAGCAAGGGAACGCATTGAAGGAGTGGCTAAAGAAGATGCTCTAGGAAAGCTGTATCACGTGGGAGCATATCGCATAGGGAGAACAAGGTGCCATCTAGTTGTTGGACGGATCGGCACTTAATCAACTCAGTAGCTCGCAGGTAGAATGTACTGGGTGCCAATACGTTTAGGGATCCAAGGCCAGATTATTTCTTGAATTTCTTGATGCCGCATTAAATAGCTCTGAAGTGTACACTTGGTCTGCTTTGAGGAGTTCATCCTTTGCCGTGCGTGAAGTATAATGTCAAGGACAGCATGATTAGCAGGCTTCTATACATAATTTTTAGGGGATGATGAAGTGAATCTTATCATAGTGAAGATTGTGTTTTGTTTGTTTGGTTGAACAATTATGTGACAAATGATCTGTAGCGCCTGACTGGGTGGCCCCTGGGTTAATTGTGATTACAGAGCCCTGCCGATGTCATCCGCCTGTCTGCGTTCCCGGCGACGGATTCGGGAATTCCCAGTTAACCCATAAACAATGGACCAGTCCAATCTTAGCGCATTTTCGGATTTAAAATCAGAGTCAATGAATATTGTAGAGCGCGTATTATTAATCCCAAAGGAAGTTAGCGAGAAAGCGCTTATTGTGGCCTCTTCTCCAGCGTACGTGCTTGACTGTCGGCTCCGCGGAGCCGCGGGGCCCGAAGGGCGAGCGCCCCCTCATAATTGGAAGGTTTAACTTTTAGAAGTGCTTGACGAAATCGGCGTCAGAACCAAAAGGAAAGTGATTCTCCTCCCGTAGAAGCTCAACAACACATTCATTCTCAAAAGAAATTGTACAGTGTCAAAATTGAACCAAACCTATTGCCATTTCTCTCACTTGTGGGCTGTGGGCTGCTTGCCTAGAACGGCGTTGCTATTCCCTCCCTGACAAACACAACAGCCTGGCGCTCTTCGAAAGTTGCACATGGAGGTCAAATCCCCATGGTTAAGCTACCTGCACAAGACGACCCTTCCTTGACTCGATGGGCGCAGTTAGTTCTGAGACGGTCATTGTACGTTAAGCTCAGATAAACCTTGAATCTACTTGCTTGATTTTGACCGCTTTTAGGCCGTGGAGTGGGCGTTACTGGGGGTTTGTCTCGCTCTGGTTCTCGCTCGTCTTTATCTTAGGCTACACATTCAGCTGAAAAGGCCCCTGCTAAGCGACTACTGTATATGTCTTGCATGGTTATGCGGCATATGGGGGGCAGTGCTTGACATTCGATTAAAGAAGTTAGGATGGTTAAATCCAGCAACTACTTGGGTTGACTTCCAGTCCCACACACCCGATACCGAGTTGACGATGAAGGTAAATGTCATTTACATGGTAGGAAATCCAACAGCGCATCTAATATCTTAATAGATAGCGTTCATGTCATGGTTTCCACTCTTTATGGTACAGTATCTTAATAAAGCCGCCCTTCTCTCTTTTTTTAATCATATATTCCCTTCTGCACTAAGGACTTTCCAATATTCTCTCTGGACTGTTGCTATCTTCTCGATAGTGTCATATATTATATCAGTTCTGATTGTCCTTCTAATCTGTCTGCCCAAAGCACCGAGCGAGTAAGTAGAGAATCATTAATCAAGCACGCCTTCTACAATGGTATTTGACAGATGCTAGGAATAATCATGGCCTTTGCAGCGCCAAAAACTCGTTTATTATCTGGACTTCCACGTGGGCCCTTCACTTCTCCTCCGATATATTTGTTTTCTGCTTGCCATTTTTTATTCTACGCATTCTCCGGCTATCCTGGAAGAGAAAGATTGCTCTTTACGTCACATTTGGGTTCGGAATTTTCAGTATAGGTGCCTGCCTAGGGAGGTTTATTATTGTTCTCATTACATACCCAAATGTCCCAACTACGACGCTTGAACTGTGGTGTGCACTTGACATTCTTACAGGGCTTATAGTTGCTTGTCTCCCCCCTCTCCGCCCTTACTTGACTTTGAGAACTAAGCCTTCACAGTCTGTCCCTCTCAATGCTGGGCAGCAAAGGCTAAAGTCATCCAACAGTGTTTCCGGGCTAGAAGATTCGCTGAGTATTTTATCGGGGGCGTAAAGCCGGGAACACAACGAAAGAGACCGGCGCTGAATGAATTCGAACAGCATACACTGGTTTGGAAGACTTACGCGAGGAACCTGTTCTGTTAGACATGGAACTTTTACCAAGAAAAAGTTGCTCATGTCTTTAGTGACTTAATGTGATTGTTCACCACAGGGTGCGAGTACCTTCGGAATAAGTAGGCACGAAGTTATGATAATGCCACTTAGTCAAGGGCGAGCTGGGACTATCTCAAGGCTGTATATTGATGTACGAGTATCCTAAACTTTCCTGAAGCCTGACCTTGGGCCATCTGAAAAAATGTATGAGGTCCAACCATCCTGGTAAAACCGCGTCTCTAGAATCTGCTCGATTGTGGACTTGACAAAGTGACTGTGATCCATCCCTCAAATACCGGTAAAATGTGAGAACCTTGCGCTGGGCTGCAAAAGGTTAACCACTGAGGCAAAAGAGCTACTATGATTGACCCCCTATGGTCAATCATGCCCAGATTTCATATATATGCCTTTAAGGCTTACTGGATGCCTCTAACAGGATTATAAATAACTTAGGAAGCTATACTAGGAATATAACAAGGATGGGCCCAAGCCAACTGCAGGACGCCGGGGCTAAGCGTTGGGCTAGTCATAGCACCAGTGCACCCACAGATGACAAGACTGTGGGACTGTGAACCCACGAGGCTGTGCTTGATCCTAGGAATAGTGTTATTACAGGCGGACTTAGTGCTTGACTACCTAGTTAGTTAATCTTTGTGAACCACCTAGTTTAGGCCCAACCAAACTACAGGCCTCAAGAAGCAGGCAACAGCCTCGCTCTCTTGCTTGGCGAGGGACATTGAGAATTATATTAATGGCAATAATGCCCGTCAAGATACACCAGTCCCCAAACCTATGATACTGATACTGCACTATACTGAACTCCAACATGAGCTGCAAGGTACGCAAAGACTGAGCAAGATGCACCAGCTCTACCACTGTAAGCCCAGTATCCAGTACGCAAGCTAACCGATAATCCAGATCCTCCCCGACTTCGTCAAAGACATGAAGCGCGATCCCTCAGGCAGGGGAATCACCCATCTCGGCAAGGACGGCGTCCTGCGCACCCTATCAGCCGACTACGAGGTCCTCGACGCGCGCGGCCTCACCCCCGAGCAGATCAAGAATGCTCTGGCTCGTTTCCCTCCCGAGATAATCCAAAAAGAGGGCTTCCGTGATGTGGACGGTACAAAGGTTACAAGTCGAGAAGAGCTATTCCATCCGGCGCCGGGAATCCTGCCGACAAAGCCAACTGACGAGGAGTCTGCGGAGAGGCGGAGGCTGGTGAAGCAGAGCCAGGAGGAGTATTTGCAGGCGAAGAGGAAGGAGTGTGCAGAGTTGGAGTAGGCGATTCCCAGACGATAAGCTATAGCATGTTTGTTGGATATAGGAGCGCTAGTCGAACGCAAGATGTGAATTGAAAGTAATTTATTACTGGCAAGATTAGGGTGTTCATTCTGTAAAGCTTTAAGAAGGATTACTACAACCATGCTTCCTCAAGTGTGGAATTAATGATGCGTCCAATATATGTTGTAGTTGTGAAACTCCCATGATCACGGTCCGACGTTCGCATACTCGACCGCCATGGTGTATCATGGGCTAAACCCATATTCGGAGGGATCCTTATCATGTTACGACAAAGAATAAGGACATTCATACTTGCCCCAGTTAGGATTGAAAATATCGATTAATAGGGACCGAGAGCATAATCTAGTTGGTTACCTATGAACTAGTCAGCACTAAGTAGCCCGATGTAACATCGGAAGCCAGATCATTAAGAGACATTATCACTATTGTAGACATGACTGATTAAACATGCCTGCTCGAAGCTATGAGCATATAGGTAAATGCGCAGCACTAGTAACTTAGCCTGTTCACACAGGAGATATTTGAACCCGGAAAAGCCCCGAGAAAGCCAATCAGCCAAGTCCGCACTAAATTAAGAGCCCTAAGTGCTAGCTAATTCGCTAGACCATGTCTCACCAAGTGAAGTAGATATGCATCATGACTGCGCCGCAAGAACCCAATACTGACTAATAATAATCCTGCCAATGAGTCATATCCTGACATATAATTTAAATATTATCGAAATCCCTAGCCTGGACATGACTCGTGACTCACGACTTTGCACATAGAATATGTGGCATAATATCCACTTACCTAGCTATTCGTGCACCGTAGATAAGCCCGTTATCGAACCATCGGACATATGAGCCAACCGATGGCATCCTACCTTGCCGCGATCTACAAATGGTGATGTAGTGACTTGTAGAGTGCTTGCAAATAGGCATCGCGTGGAGCAAATATAGGTCCCACTTACTACTGCAAGTGCTATGTAGGTGGTTTTAATGAACCCACCAGAGGGTGGTCCATCAGACTACCCCAAAGTGCTAGGCGCACAGCAGCAAATCAGAGTTCTACCTATCATCTAATTCTAGTCACCGGCATAAGCACCAGCCTGCTGTGGGTAGAGCGAATTTCCTGTTAAGTACTAGCGTAGATCCGGGGCGCTCCACGTTCTCATTCCCGATGGATCGCCGTCTAGGTATTGCTTGGATTCATACTTTGTTGATTACCATGTGACGAGTCGGGCATATCTACTGGCGAATCGGGCTCATAGCACACTCCCCTTGAGCCCCTTGCCACTCTTCATTGCTATCAAGTTATTTCTCCGCGACCTCCTCGGCTGGAGCTTGGGTAACCTGTCTCTTAGAATCTGGCAATTGGCGCCACTCCATTGCCCAGCTGGTTATCCAAGCAAGGGCTGGCGTAGCAAGCGCCACCCAGAACACGTTCCTTAAAGCAGAATTAAATGCATCCACGACGGCATTGATCAGCTCTGGAGGAATTATCCCCCTGAAACCACTTGCACCGGCCGCCACTACGGCTGCACCATCTATTCCCTGCACCTTGCTAAGACTTCGCAGAAGCCCATCAGTAAAGAGGTTCTGCCCAACGCTAGGAGCCAGCGCGCCCCCAAGTATCTGGAAAAACATAATCATGACAAGGCCCGTTGGTATATCAGGCTTGCTGAGGACAACCTGCACAGCCAGGATCGGCATTTGGCTACAGATGCCATAGCCAAGCCCAGACAGGATTTGGAACCCTACCCACTGTCCGAGCGGGCTGTCGGGACGGACTAATTGATATAGACCCCCTCCGGTAGCCAAGACGAGAGGTCCGACCCACATGAACGGTACATAGTGCCCGAATCTCGACGCTATAGAGCCCGCGCAGAGCGTGCCGAGACTGTTCGACACGATCAATGGGAGTAGATTGATCCCCGAGTCTCTGGCATTGGTGTTCCTGACCGACTGGAAGTATATGGGCCAAAAGTACGATTGCACTACTATAGCCACCTGTACGAGCATCATGAAGCCGCATGATGCCGATAGGGTACGACTTCGAAAGATGCGAAGAGGGATACTCGAGCTGAATTGATGTTAGCAAGCATGCTGGATAAGTAGCCTCTATGTAAATAGGACTAAAATTGCAAGAGAAGGAACCAACCTTTCTTTGCCTCGGTATTGTAAGAACAAAAAGGTAATCAATAGTAGACCGAATCCGATCAGGCACCCGAACACCTTGGCATCAGACCATGGGTAGACAATGCCACCCCACTGTAATGCCAAGTTCAAACAACATGTTGCACCGAGCAGCAGAGTAGCACCTAGAAAGTCAAGTTGACGTAGCTTCTGGGCCCAGGGTAGGTTCCCCTTTACTGCGGGTGGAGGATTCCTTAAGGCGAACCAGACCAGAACCAGCCCAACAGCGCCGAAGGCTTGAAACTTTCAGCTGGTGATTTTGGGAGAGGATATATGGGCTTCTTCGTCGACAGAGACTTACGGAGATTGATCCAGAAAATAAACCGCCAAGTCAGCTTCTTATTATCGGTTATCGAGCCCCCCACGAGTGGTCCAATAGCCGATCCAATGTTGTACATGCCCAGGACGATAGGCGACAGCATCGCCTGCTTTTTCAAAGACACGCAATATGACATAATAGTTGTCGTCCCGCTCACCAAACCAGCAGCGCCGAGGCCAGAGACTGCTCGCCCTATGATAAGCGCCACAGAATTCGGGGCGACTGCCGAGACGATGGAGCCGATTTCGAAGACAGCTAGTGAGATGCAGTACACCCACTTAATATTATAGAATGTGTAGAGGCGACCGCAGGTCGGCAGCAGTGCCATCTGCGCGATCAAGTAGGAAGAGCCATACCAGCCGATGTCATTAAGGCTGTGGAAGTCGCTGGTGATCTGCGGTATCGCCGTCGCTTGGTATGACAATTAGGTCTGATGCTCCCTCCGCCAGATTATGGGAAGCACAAACCTAGAATGGTATTATCAATAGCTAGCACGAGGCAGATAGACATAAAGGCCAAGGTCAAAGAAGCGAGAGCCCATCCTTGCATATATTTAGGTGCAGGTGGCTCTTCACTTTCCTCAGTGTTAGTTACGTCCGTGGTTATCCCAGCAGGACGCGTAGTCTCTGATTCAATGTCCATCACCCTGTTCTGGAGATTGTTGGGGTAGCAAGCGTTGTGGAAAATGGATGTGATGAACTAATGAACTAATGGATCCGAAGTGTGGGCAACTTGTATAAAGCGAGGTTTCCGAAGGCATCAGCTGGCCTGCTGGGAACATAATTATTCCCCTAACAATGGGTTAATTTCCTGTGAAATAAGTAGGTTCACGAGCCGGGATCGCATGCTCACTCTACTTATACTAATAAGTGAGTGCTATGCCGCCCTTACGACCCTTATATATAGCCCAGGAGGTTGGACCATATCCATAGTCCGGGGGTTACACAGCCTCCAACAAGTCCGGGGTATGCATGCATATGAGCTGTAAGAGGTGTCTTTATACCAGCATTTAGCCTATTATTCTATTTATCCAGCACCCCTGTCAGACACTCGCTGTGATTTTACTCAATAGGGAAGGACCCGATTCAAGTTTTATCCTAAGCTATCCGAAAGACCTATCGATGGAGGCTGCGCTTATCTTGATGAGGGAGACGCCCCAGCCTGAGACTTGCAACTGGCACTTGGCACTTACCACTCGCCATGGAAGCTATTGTACTCTCTCTTGCTTTACTGATTAACCCACCCCTGTTGTGTCAAAGTTGAGTGCAATTTCCCAGATCCTTGGCAGCTCTACCCCTCAGCGGTGGCTCAAATCATAAGGTACCTACGCACTACCTATTACCCCTTACTGTTGTGACCACTAAAAATAGTGACACTTACTACCAGGTTCGATGATCTGGATAGCGCTTTTTAACTTAACCTGTATTCTAGCGATGAATAGTGTATCTGCTAATCCTTCGGAGGTGTTTACAGAGTATATTATTGGAATAAATTTGATATAGAATCTACTTTGTCCTACAGTAGTATTGTACTGATGTAGCTTTATAATCTTATATACACAGTCTCTCGATAAAACAGGAAGGAGGTCTGAGGACCAGAAGATGAGAACGTATATTGAATATGAGTTTGTGTAACCTGTTGACGTGGTCCCAATGCAGGGTGGCCCTTCAGCTACGCCACTGAAAGGTTGATGGCTCACCAGGGAATCCCGTTCCTTGGACAAGGGAGCTACCCTTCATGATGGAACAATAGATATGAGCTAAGCCAGGCAACTGTTCTGGACGAAGGCATTTATACGCTTGACTAGGAGCATATACACTCCGGGTATACATAAGATATCTGTGTGGATCTTAAATTTCGTATCCACAAAATAACCGAGGTAAAATCTAGAGATATATTACAAGTCTATAGCCTGTTGGGATATTCAGACCCTTATATTGTTGGGTACAAAAAGACTAGAGCCCTAACCTCAATGCTTTCCCTCGAACGCACCCCATCGAGTGTCTTTGGTAGTGGAAAGGATGCATGTGGGACATCTACCAAATGGAGAATTTTTGTTAGGCCATGCTCCCTTGATCGTGTATTTCTTGCTTTTCCTTTCTTCTTTCTCTCTTTTTGTTGGCAAGATCGGATGACTGGGATAGGGTAGATGGTTGATGTCACTTACATTTCACACTCCCCTCCTTTGAGTCAAAACTCTTAAATAATAGCACGTCGTTATCACTCTGCCTACTCATATAGTACCACTGAAACGGCTTTGTTGAATCATATAGTGGGTACTGTATTGTGCCTGTATAGCGGCCGCGGGTGATATCTGCCCCGATTAACCTCGATATGTCAACGGAACGTCCATCACAAACAGCAATGGGACATTCTTCAACTGGGCCATTTATTGGGCGCCAGAAGCTATAATAATATCAATCAGGCGAGTCAGTACATTCATGAAATCGCCATTGTCACTCATGTAGAAGAAGAGTACGGACAAAAGACCGTTAGGACTAGAGAGCTCGGTGTGCTTTGTTTCTTCTTCACTCACTTTATCATCTGCACTCGGCCAGAGAGAAGGTGCTGGGAATGTTCAGGGAGATGATTGCGAATGCGTTCCATCATAGGCGTTTGGGGTTGATCTATAGTTAGGAGCGTGTCTTGACATATTTAGTATTGATATGGATCGAGGGTGGCGGCGTTTGGGGGAATCAAGCTTCGCGTAGATCACTCACCTACATGGATTTGTCGAGCTCGACTGAGCAAATGTCGATTTTTAGATTGTCGGTCTTTCTCGCTTTTCTTCTTTCTCAGCTATCAAGGAATCAAAAATGGATGTTAGTGAGAAGATAATTCCAAACATAAGATGCGGCTCGTTTACTTTCCAGTCAAAGATGTAAATCTTATCGACCCCCTTGATCTCATTTCTTATAATAGCTTCGCATTCGGGCAAGAATACCTTCTCGACCTTTTCTGTACTCCAGAAATCTATCGGCCCCATTGATGATGAGGGATAATGGCGATAAACGAACCCATTCATTTCAAGGCTGAACTCCCTGCCTTGCTCCTTTGTCCCCCGAATATCTCGAATAAGTTCTTCAATCTCCCCTTTATGAAATATCAAATTGTGTGTCGGCTTTTGTGCGTTTTGTTTCTTTTTACGGCCGAACTGGACGATGCGATATGGTCGTGTTTGGTCGTAGATAGACTGCCATTGGAGATATGTCAACTTGACTTTCACATCTCTCGAGTGAGAAGACATTATGAATTCATCAACCGGTACGGTACGGATTCAGTTGTGGAGGGCCTATTGCTTACTTAAATTCAGTAGCTGGTTTTGAGTCACATTTAGTGCATGGCAGCCTAGATTGGTATAACTAGCGTACTACAGAATGCAACATAGCAGATTTCAGTACTAGGGTCCAGCTAGTATTCCTGTAGTTTGCCGTCAGTGGCTGGTCACCAGGTGGCAGGTTTGATTCGTGGAGCGAGCAGAAAATGATATTCTGGCTAGGTGGGGCTGCCTCCACAGGCTTAGGATCTTGCCTGATCACCCAGGGTGGCGGCTGAGTGGCTGACAGGGGCAGCTATACTCGAGGTCACAATGAGAGCGGTGTTTACAAGACAAATTTTGCAGCAAACGATTTCAGAGGTTCTTCAAATGTTTCTTTATCCCATCTCCTTTTGCCCACCTACCGCGAGGCAGGGCCATACCTCTTGATCATTGACAAGTGAGGAACACCAAAGATCTGTAGGGTAGCCAATTCCGTAAATCCAGCAGCTTCATATAGCGGACGCCCAGCAGGCGTAGCAACCAGATAACAGTCTCTCTTTTCCGCTGCAGCCCGCTGCACGCCCCATTGCAAGAGCATCTTGCCAATACCCCTCCGCCAATGACGCGGGTCCACAGCAATATAATCAAGATCTACGCTGCTTGTATTAGTTTAGTCTGTCATTTCGCAGCTAAGGCCGTGTGAGGTGCACATACGCCACACATTTCTTTTCATCTCGGCCCCGAAATGCGCGCGGGCATCTTCAGCCAGAATCCGTCGCATTTCAGCCAATGCAGACTGGTCTAGGCCCGGATGCGCATGCACAGCAGGTTCTGGCTCTTGGGGTTGGCGCGGTTCGCAACCGGAAGAGCTAGCTGGGACTGGGACGTCCCATAGCGCAAAGCCGACAATCTGCCCGTGCAAAGCATCATCAACGGCCACCATTAGAGCAGTCCCGTCAGAGTGAAAGCTCGACGACTTGCGAGCAGCTCGCCATTGCCTGCATGCTTCGCCAGCCGGCATGTTCGTCGGTTGGAGGTCAGGTGGAAACAAGCGTCGGGATATTGCGTCTGTTGTGGGATTGAAGGCTGCTGCTGCAATATTTCCAATCATCTCCAGGTCTTGCTGTCTTGCCTGGCGTATAGAAAGTACCATTTTGCTATTTGACGGTTCCCGGACGCTTTTGCTCAGACTCTTCTCATAGCATTACTAGATGTTTGCAGCTGACTGGGGTCAGAAAACTAGAGGAAGACAGTGCTGTCTAGACAGAGGGCTGAGGAACATGAAGATAGAGGATACCCAGCTACCCCGCCTCGTATTCCCCTTGTTTTCGCACGTTCCAAGATTTACTAAGGTAGAGAGACAATGACGTAGCAGAGCCATTATACTCCCAAGCCGAGGATGAAGGCAATTTCATTAAAAGGAAATATGCATATTCTATGAGAGGAGATGCAAAGTCAACCCAAACACCACGCTGCCGGATATAGTACATAAACATGAGGAAAGTCATCAATCAGACCAGGCGAATTCCGTTCTCTTCCAAGTACTGCTCAAACCGCTCTGGTCGTCCTGACGGTTCTGCAACGGCCACGTATGTGTCAGGTCTGATAAGGTAGGCTGCATCTCTTGCAAATCCAGCCGCCTGGTACTTCTCGTCCCAGGGGAAGACATGCAGAGGCACACCCTTGTCGCGACACCAATCCTCCATCTCCTGCTTCGAATCACCGTAGACATGGACCTGCCATGTAATTTCCTTCAGACTGTCAAAGTTATCAACGTCCCCCACAGGCGCCCACGGGACCCGATCGCCGCCTTGTACATAACCCGCCGTACCGGCAGACAAAGCGCTGTCGCGATAGTTCAGCATGATTTGCGACACGCCTCGAAACATACGTTGTCGGACCATGTCGAAACGGGTCAAGATGGGCATGATGGTGGGCACGACCCAGTTTCGGATGAAATTGCTTACGTATCCCTTGGCAACGAGGTTGGTGAACGCCTGGTCGGTAGTCTTGACGAGCGTACTCGCGAACGCATGGCGTTCTGGATCGTAGCTATCCAGCAGCGATGCGTCAGCTTTACCATGCACCACCGCGGCGATCTTCCAGGCGAGATTGATGGCGTCACCGATGCCCGTGTTCATACCCTGTCCGCCGACAGGACTATGGATATGTGCTGCGTCGCCTGCAAGGAACGCACGGCCCCGGCGGAAGCTAACTGCGACGCGATGGTGTACGCGGTAAGTGGTGAACCAATTGACTTTGTCGATCTGCAGCCCCAAGTTCTTGATAGTGGCTGATGCGACGTCATCGAGCGTGAGTTCGGAAAGTTCTTTAGTTACGCGTGTTTCGTCCACTGCGCCCGCGAAACGGGCCTTTCGGTCCTGGTCGTATGCGAGAGATAGCATGAACTCGGACCCGTTGAGAGAGAGGTGAGCCTCACCGTTCAGCGTCGGCCCGCTGCCCTCTATATCTGTCACGAAGAAGAGCTGGGGGTAGGTTTCGCCTTCGAAGGCGATGTTGCAGGCGCGACGGACGGCGGAGTGGGCGCCATCACAGCCCACGATGTAGCTTGCTTCGCAGAACTCTGTTTTCTCGTCTTTTGTTGAGTTTGGTTGCTCAGTGGTGTGTTTCAGTTGAGCCAGAATGCACTCTTCATTCTCCTCAAAGTCGACCAATTCCCAGTTCCGTTGCACAGTTACCCCCATCGCATTCAAGCGGTCTTCCAGTAATTTCTCGTGGAAATCCTGAGGGTAAATATGAATAAACGGGTACGGGGTCAATCCCTTGCCGATATTACCGATGGGGACATGGGCCCGGTGGGAACCTTCAGCCCAGATATTGGTAGCTTCGATTTTGTGGCCGTTGGCGACCACGTCGTCGGCGAGGCCTAACTGACGATATAACTCGAGTGTACGAGCGTGGATGGCCAAAGCCCGGGACGTAGATGGTTGGGCTTCTTTTCTGTCGATAATGCGCACCTTGACATTCTGGCGGGTAAGCCAGAGGGCGAGGACGAGGCCGGTGGGACCTGCCCCGATAATGAGAACTTCGGTACGGGGAATCATAGTCCAGAATCAGTCGTGATGATTAAAGGTCGCAATTGATTGTGCCATGATGGGCACATATACGGGTCTAGGTGCCATGCTCTTATATGATTTTCGGTGTTGCTATAATTACGTATGTAGAGAGGTAGGCGCTAGATACTTAGTATGCGTCATCCCTCTCGGGTCCGTTCGGGGCTTCCGGCTATGTTGCCGATCCCCGTACATCACGAGCCTCAACGAATTTGACTGACTCACGCGTGGGGCCAGTAAGGCGTCCAATTTCTATTTTCAAATTTGACGCTTCATGATGAGGTTCGCCAAGTTTCACATCGCAGGCACAGCCCATATCGTGGATGCTCCCAAGTCATGACGGGAAGATGCGGGTTGCTGAGCCACCTTTGTAGATATCAATGGCTTCGTCCCAACTACAGGCAACTTTCAAGATCTCGGTCATTTATCTAGGCCGGTTCTCTAAGTAAATTCATTTGTTCTCAGTGAGAACTCTGCTGCTTTCTACTCGTTATGCTTCATGGTAGAGGTATGTGAATCATTTTCGTTTCTCTCGCTCAAGGGGAACGATCTAATGAAAGGATAACAGGATTTAAAAACTTGGACATTGATCCGACTTGTAAGCAATTCAGTAAAGGATTGACAACGGTCGGACATATTATCGCTTCAACAACTCCCTATAGAGACAGAGAACCAATCTCTAACCGCTTTTCTATCCGAGCACCCATGTTATTAGCGAATCGTGTTCTTCTGCATCCATGGCGCTCAGATGAGCGTGCGTTCAACAGGGAACAGAGTGCCGTTCTCAATGGCACCAGCATGGTGACGAGCAACCAATCCATAAGCGTATTGGTACCTAGTCATAGTTAGAGCGATTTTGAAAAACGCTGAATGGCGCAACTTACTTGTCCAGGTAGGGCAGGACCTGGTCCAGGCCAGGGGTGTTTCTCCAGTCGCGCATCAGGTCAGTGACGACGCCAAATGTGCCCGTGAGGGTGACGCCGGCCTTCTCCATGCGACGGTTGGCATCGGCCGCCAGCTTGACATCGAAGGTACCGCTGGCCTCGGTGTTGGCGAAGACCTCGTATCCCTCGTCGATGAGCGAGAGGGCCAAGAAGGCGGTGCCTATCTTGTTAGTCTCATTTTCCTGAAGTGAGCTCAATGGAGACGGAAACTTACAAACTTCGGTGACAATACCACCGATAATCAATTGCTTCTTGCCGGTGGCCTTGACGGCCGCGCGGAACTCGGCATTGTCCCAGGCGTTGACCTCTCCCTGGCGATGGACAATGGTCACATTGGGGTTCAGGTCGACGACCTCCTTGAGCATCAGTCCGTTAGGACCTACGTCAGAGGAAGTGGTCATCACGACGGGCAGGTCGAACAGGTTGCCCAAGGCGGCGTGGGCAAGCATGTTGTTGCGGAAGTCGTTGGTGTTGTAGTCGCGGACCAGCTGAGCGAGACCAACTTGGTAGTCGATGACGAGAACGGCCTGGTGGAAGAATTAGTGGCCAGACAACCTGGGATAGGAGCAGAAGGGAAATACCGCGTTCGCCTTGTCCAGTCGGTTCCAGGCCTTGACGGTCGTGGAGGCCGCCAGGAGGGCAACAGTCTGAAGGGCTTGGATGAAACGCATCTTGTCGGTGTTGATGATTGAAGATGAAAAGAGGGAGTTTTCTGTCTGACTGTTTGCTCTGTGGTCTGGATATCCACGAAGGAAAGCGGGAAGCTGTCTCCTTTATATACTCGATCTTTGATCTTCGCCGATCGGCTTTCAACTTCAACACGAGTCTCATCTCCGGTTCTTTACCATCACGTTAATAAGCATGACACATTGCTTGCTAAATTCCAAGCTCGCTCTAAAGTACCCATTATAATTATTCAGCCCTTAGCCTCCAGCCGTCTTCAGGGAAGCGTTGCAAGGATGTGAAGTCGGCCTCCAATGAACAGGAAGGAAGATTCTTGCAAGCTCGACATGCTCTCCATGTCTCAGAATAATCTCGCATAAATTTCAAGCAAAAGCTTTAAAGATCGCGTTCTATGAGATTTGAAAGTGGAGTGAGGCCCTGAGTAAGGGCGTGGTAATGATGTGCTAAGACAGCAGATCCACAACACAATCTATTTTACAATGCCGGCTATGTGTTCGGGCTTTCACAAAGTGCATCGTAGCCGCAACAACTTGGACGACGATATGGGAGATTCTCTTATTTGCCTTAACTGCTCAACTAAGCCATATACTAATAGTATTCGAGTAGAGATCCCTCCAAGCTTGAGATTCAACTACTAAACATATGTAATGGGCCATATCAGAGCAGTTTTGCATAGAATTCATCTGCCGAGAATGACAGTCGAGTGGATGTCAGCCACCATTTTTCTAGCCAATCTGAATATTCCAGGAAATTAGGATCTCACCAGCGTATGTTGGTGACAAAATCATACATAAGACTGAGTAAGACTGTTAGCGTACTCCGTCCATAAAGCTGTCAAAGCCATCAATAGGGTAAGCATTAAGTAATGTATTTGACCAATCATATGTGGGAATGCTGTCAGTTCGGGCCGAACCTTTTAAATGAGCATGGAACTCTAGAAAATGAATAATGAGATTAGTAGTAGGACAGTCTTTCCCAGAGTTCCAACCTACTCTAATCTGTTGACTGCCTGACTACCGGATCAAGGAATGCTACTGGAGACGGACAGTTTACTCAGTGACTTAGATCCCTGTATATCCCACAGCAGGGTTGTGCGTGAAAATTAAAGCTCACCATCTTCTAAAATAAAACAAACTGAGACAGAAGCTATACTGCTACAATATATATTATAGTTTGATACTGATATATAAATTCCATGAAGTAGAGACAAAATTTGAATTGTGTGCTCGGATCTGAATGATGAGCTACGACCTTTAGGCACCAGCATAGGATATATATACACATAGTCGGAAACTACCCCGCGAGCCCTCAGTACCAGTAAGGATCCCAGAGTACACAGACCTGTCCGCATCAAAAGCGAAACCAGTTCTGATACTGTATACAGAGATGAAGCCCTAATAAACGAGAGATAGAGATAGATAGCAAGACATGCTTATCTAGACCTGTTGATGCTATCAGAAATGAGATTGCCACATGGTCTCGTTATCGTGCGGGGTAAGCCTTACATGTTATAACTAGAAACGTTGCAGTCGCAACACCAGAAAAAGACAACAACTTCGTAACAACTTAGGAAAACAACCACAATGTCTGACATACCCCACATATCAAATTGGGTCAATGGCACCCATACGCCCCCAATACCCAAACGCATCGTCGTGCTCAATCCCGCAACCGAAACCCCCCTCGCAACCATCGACGCAACACCCCAAGCAACCGTCCAAGCCATCGTCGCAACATCATGGGAAACATTCCACAATGGACCTTGGTCCCGTGCCGACGCCTCCGACCGCTTCACCGTCCTCTCGAAGGCAGCTACCCTTCTCCGCGCCCGCATGTCCGAATTCGTCGACCTCGAAACCAGACAGACCGGCCGACCGATCCGCGAGATGCGCGCACAGCTAGCCCGCGTACCGGAATGGCTGGAGTACTTTGCCTCACTGGCTCGCGTCCACGAAGGCCGCGTGACGCCTTTCAAGGGTCCCGTTGTGAACACCGTGACCCGGCTCCCGCTGGGCGTAGTGGCGCAGATAACACCCTACAATCACCCTCTTCTGATCGCGACGAAGAAGATAGCCGCTGCGCTAGCGGGCGGGAATGTGGTTATTGTCAAGCCGTCGGAGCTGGCGCCGTTATCGGTGCTGAGGCTGGGGGCGTTGTTCAAGGAGGCGGGCTTGCCGGACGGGGTGTTGCAGATTGTCAGCGGGTACGGCTATGAAACGGGCAAGTTTCTGTGTGAGAGTCCGCGACTTGCGAAGATCGATTTGACTGGTGGACTGGCGACGTACAAGGCCATTGCGCCTGCTGCAGCGGCGAACTTGATCCCCATCACGGCGGAGCTTGGGGGAAAGGCGCCGGTATGTTTGTTTCCGAGCCTCGACGTGGAACTGGCGGTTAAGGCGGCGCTGTTTGCGAGCTTTATTGCCAGTGGGCAGACGTGCGTGACTGGGAGTAGACTCCTAGTGCATACTGATCTTTATGATCGGTTTAAAGAGCTGTTGGAGAAAAGGGTGACAGCCTTGCGCGTAGGAGACCCGATGGATGAGCGCACGCAGATTGGCTCGGTCATCTCTCGCGCAGCTGTCGAGAGATGCTCTGCTTTTGTGGCGAGAGCAGTACGGGAGGGAGGTCGTGTGCTCTGCGGTGGTAACCCGTCAGACCCGAATGGAAAAGGCTTCTTCTTCGAGCCGACCATCATCGAGACACATGATGATTCGGATCTCGCTTCTAATGAGGTCTTCGGGCCGGTTATTGCGCTCGTGAAATGCCAGTCTGAGGAGGAGATCATCCGCATTGCCAATAGCACGTCCTATGCCCTGGGAGCATCGGTCTGGACCAACGATTTCAACCAGGCTCATCGTGTTGCTGCAAAGATTGAAGCAGGCATTGTTTGGGTAAACGGACACCACCTGAATGATCCATCTTCACCCTGGGGTGGGTTTAAGGAAAGTGGGATGGGAAAGGAGAATGGCATCGAGGCTTACGAGAGCTACACCAAGGTCAAGAGTACAGTGATCAACTATGGGGTGCAGCCTGTGTGGTTTGATGACGAGCCCGCCAACGCGCGATATGGCTAGTTCTTACGAGGGCTTGTGGAATGTAACCGTTGGTGTACCTCTATTGCATTCAGTATCCAACGTAGCTCAGTAAAAGTAATCGAGGTTGCCATACTACAAGTTCACAAGTTCAGTAAACGTGTAGCGACTGACAGTAGATGTGTCATTCGGCCCCGAGGCTTGGAGATCGAAGATTGCCCGCTTCCGTAAAAATGCGGCCGGGGCCAAAGTAATATCCATTTTGTGCACTTATTACAGAGATTACTACTATCGCAAGATACTGAAATATGCTAGTAAATCTTTGTGGATACTTTTTCTAATGTAGAGAGTCGTCATTCGTGCAATTTCATAGTGAGACATGGCTATCAATATCCCGAAGCGTGCAGGTGGCTATCCGAACGTCCCGGAATTTGGAACGACGATCAGATCGCAGCCTGGAAAAAGGTCACGGAAGCGGTCCACCGCTAGAAGTCCTTCATCTTCCTGCAATTGTGGGCATTGGGCCGCACCGCAGTGCCCCAAATCGCAGAGGCGGAAGGCTTCGAGCTCGTCAGCTCCAGCCCCGTCCCAATCGGCTCCGACGCTTCCTCTTCAGTTGAATCTGACCTTTCCACCCCAAAGGAGCTGACGCAGTTCAAGATCGCAAAGTTCATCGCCCATTATGTCCAGGCCGCCAAAAACGCCACGGCGGCCGGATTCGACGGCGTCGAGGTCCGCGGTGCAAGCGGCTACTTGATCGACCAGTTCACCCAGGATACCTGCATCCGTCGTCAGGATGAGTACGGGGGATCGATCAAGAACCGCTCCCGCTTTCTCCGTGAAGTGGGGAGCGGTATCGTCGATGCTATCGGCGCGGACAAGGTTGGGCTGCGACTGTCGCCATGGCAGTCGTTCCAGGGGAGGGGGATGGAGGAGCCGATCCCGACATGGACCTCTTGTTTGCCTTTGGGCGCTACTATACCACAAATCCGGACCTGGCCTATCGCGTAGTGAGGCGTTTCGCTGTCTCCCTATGATCGGAGCCCTTCTTGATGGATCTCTGATCCAACAGACTCTTATTATCTAGTTCGTATGATCGCATTTGAACTCGTAATTTGTCCGGCTGATGGTAAAGAATCCAATTGATACAAATAATCTCCTTCCGGTCTATTACCACCTATAACCTGATTATCGGGGACAGAGAGTACGCCATTGTGCCGAGCCCGCTGGAAACATTGAGGGGAACACGACCGTTCAGATTGGAAACGATACAGGCTTAATGGCGACTATCTTCGCCGGTGACGCTGCAAGAGCACACATTCTTGTGCTGTCAAGTTTACCTCAGCCTGTGTGAAGGTCTGTTTACGGCCACGATTGCCATGACAGCGCCGAAGCACAACGTGTTCGGATTGTATACTGGGAAGGCGCTTGGTGTGCTGGGTCTGGCCAGTTTGACGGGGACTCCGGCCACGGAGGACATGATCAGGATCTTCGGGACTTATGATGGGTTATCATTTTTGCGCGCATATCTGCTGTCATAGGTGCTGCGATCATCTTCGTCGCTCGGGATGGTATATACGGGCTGGAGACTGACTGCCTGAGACAATGTCTGTCGACTTGCGTCAGTTGTCGTGGGTGTAGGTAAAATATGTAGTAGAGAACAGCATGCCAGTCGATTCCCTGCTTATCATACAGGAACATAAGACAAATCCCGACCAGTGACACGTACCCAATACATTGATGCAGCTGCCAATCACTGAGTTCCATAAAAGGAAACGTCCTGATTAGAACTTCTGCCTCAGGCGACAAAGCGAGGGATGCCCTGAGGATCAGGCTGAACCGGCCCGGAGAAATATCGGACCGAGGCCACAACAATGAGAGCAAGTTGCTGCCATCAATGACATGATCAGTTCATCGCTCATCTTGATGAATCAACTCAAAGATATCCTGTTGAATTAGAATCTGCGCTATTATTCCTATTACGCTAGGAATGGTTGTCTAGACACCTTCCTGGGCTGAGTGGTTTGATGATTGACGACATTCCTCTTATCACGCAAGACAGATCTCCCTCACGTTCGGACGGAGATCACTCTGAGTTGCTCCGATTTGTCCAATGATCGTGTTTAGACTTTGGCTAACAATTTTTGATTAGTGAACAATTTCCACGGCTCCTTATCACCTGAGTAGTGACATTCCGAGGTTTAGCGTATTCAGGCGGCGAGCACTTCCAATCGATTGCTGACAATTCGCAGACCGCTTAATAATCCTTGATGGACTCCTCCAGAATCGGTCCCCCGCCGGCCTTGATTCGCTGCGTTCTCGACGACATGGCCACTATTTGGAGCTTTAGTTCGCCCCGGGCGGAACGTGGGAATTTCACTACTAACAACCTGCGTCTTCAAACGATTCCTCAAGAGTTCATAAACCTCAGGCTCTCAACCTTCGCTCCTTGATAGCTTGTAGCTATGTCGGACGCGCAGCTTCAATTCAGTGACCGTGTTTGGGCTCGGTCGCTTTCAGTTTCGAGTCTAAGCCCTGTGTCTCAGGCGCCCGTTATGTCATCAACTGAATCGAACCCCACTCTCTCCTCGAGTTCTGACGAACATCAATCCGGAGACGACGAGGGATCACGAAAGAAAATTAAGGTCAATTCACAGCCAGCAAAGTCCGTGGAACAGTCTTCCAAGAAGAGAGGTCGCCCTCAGAAAGTGCATGATGCTCAGACACCTGCGGAGGTGAGTTATAGTTATCGCTCCCTTACTCTGAGAACACCTGCTCAAAGCAGTATCAGAGACGCCGGGCTCAGGTCCGTCTGGCACAGCGTGCCTACCGTTCCCGTCAAGAAGCCACTTTGTCGCAGCTGAAGAATCGTATCACTGATATGGAATCGGTGATTGAGACGATGACGGAAGCCTTTCTTGCATTTAGCGACAAGCTGGTGCAATCCGGCGTATTAAATACATCCCCGGATATTGCTCAGTCCCTTAAAGAGGTGACTGCCAAGTATGTCGCACTTTCAAGTCAGATCACCGAAACGGACGGAGATGGCGCCCCACCGCAAGATATACCATTGTCCCAAATCACTGCATCAGAACTGTTATCCTCGAACTCGGCAGAGCAGTCAAGCGCGTCGTCAGATTCTGTGGTCGCTGTCAACACAGCCCCCACAAAAGGTGACCTCAGCGGCGCAGAACCTGTCGGCGCAATGATGCCGAGCGAAATACCAGACATGGATATTGACTCCCTTTTCCCTATTACACCTCCAACACATATCAGAGTCCCCTCCCCGCCCCTTATCAGCCTACGCACACCTATGTCGCATCTGTACGGTCCGGATAGCCCCTTCTTCGCCCAGCGGTTGCATCTGGCCGCCTATAAGGTCGCATACCGATACCTGAACGATTCCACTATTCCCGACTCCGCGTTGCTTCGGTATTTTGGTTTCCTGATGACTCGATGGACCAGATCCCAACTTATCGCATACTTGACCCGTTTCCTGAAGTCTTCCGGGGAAGTTGAAGTTTCCGGGAAAAGATTCAGTCCTCCCATGCTGAACTTGGGCGGTGCCGGGTTGCATTACCCACGGAAGCATTCGCTTATCAGCGACCCCAATCTGAATTTGCTTCCCTCGGCTGAAGTCATTGGGACGATGTATGCAAATGGGTTGAGCGTTCAAGACCTTGAAGAGCCATGGTTTGACCCGGGAGATGTGGAGGGGTTCCTGGAGGAGCAGGGCATAATTCTTTCCAATCGACATATGCTTCCGGAAAACCTACAAAGTGGTTCAGCGGGTAGCAATAGGACCCATCGTCAGGATTGGGTTGCGAGCGCATGGCAGTCAAGCTTTGTGGATGGTCGGCGTTCCAGCTTGGCTGTCGATGAAGATCATTTGATCAATTGTAAGCCGCATTGGATTGGGTACCAGTATAACATTGAGCGCTAATTCTGATCCGGCAGGGCTGTCCTATCACGCCATTTGCCTAGGCCGTTCGCCAGCGTTCCGCAAACGTGACGTCGAGAGGTTCATATCGCAATATGCCTGGCCCGTCGGCACGCCTCTAATGCCTATTCAGGCCATCGCAGTAGTCTAACTCTATATTATGTTAGCTATTGGCGAGGAATTTCGATTCATGGTAGAGTTTGAGTGAATTGACATGACCGCCTGACCCCCGTGATTGTGGCATTTGCGTCAGTGGTGAGGTCGCCGGTGTTGCTTTCTATGCACCGCCAGTCAACTCACCAGGGTATGCCGATCGGAGTGGATGCTGAATTGTCTCTGATTACCTCGCTGTCCGGAAGCCGTCCATGTGTAGCCGGGCCGCGAGGGACGAGGTGATCACAACCTGTCCGACCTTTTGCACTGTGGCCGCTTCTATCAAGGGAACCGTGGGGCTATTCACAGCTTGAAGCAAAAGCGCTTTCCGATTTTATGCGGAATAGGCGAGGTAACGTGGAGGCCGTAATTGTCCCTATCAAGCATCGTGGCAAATGCGAAGTCTTGCGTAATATCTGGGACGGTAGCAAACTGGACCTCCACATTCTGACAGCTCGTTCTGCGGTTATGATGTCAGTTCTTCCTTGCATTTGTGTGTTCGAAGGCCGTGGCCCAATCTCAGGGCTTCATGGGAGACGGCGCGCTGGCCATAAATCCGGTGGCGCCAGTGAATCAATATGAGGTCGGGGGACACTTTGACACTCTATCTTTCATGCCCACTCGGTCGTCATGGGATGCAGTCGGGGGTTTATATCTGGCATGGAGGGTTCTTTTCACACTTTGGCTCGATGTGGAGCCCGAAAGGCACTAAGTACCTTGGCTCCCAGTGAGTGCAATGTTTAGTGATCAGTTGGTGGAGACAGTCGTGTGACGGACCCGACTTTCTCGCATCACTGATTAGTGATACTCGTATCCGAGCACAGCTACACCATGTCAAGAACGGGATGATTAGTATTCACGAGAAGCAGCGTGTTACCACCCCGCTCGATGTGCATAGCATGCGTCCCACAGTTTCGTGTCTATCCAGTAACGGACTATCGTAGTAATAGTATCTTACCAACACAGCGGCCCTTTTCTAGGCTGTCGAGTTCCCTTGGCTGTACAGGCTTGGTGTCATGGTGATCCAAGTATTCCAGTAACTGACTATATAATGGTACTCATCCTCGACGATCATCGATAGTCATCCAAACTACTCCCACTCATCTACCCATACAACAACCACCCCATAAATAATCAAAATGCCTCGTTGGCTTATCCACCATAGTCCCAATACCCTCACCTCGGAGGAGAAATCCCAACTCGCCCAACAAATCACTCAGGTCTACGTCGGCGCCGGCCTCCCCCCTTTCTACGCCCAAGTGCACTTCACCGAGCAACCCGCCGGCACATCCTTCATCGGCGGCGAGCAGCACTCCAACTTCGTGGCGCTGACCGTCTACCACCTGGCACGGACGATGACCTCCGAGGAGCAGAGGCAGGGATTCCTGAAACGCATTGACTCGATCTTGACGCCCATGTTTGAGCCCAAGGGGATCGACTGGGAGTATTTTGTGACGGAGACGCCGAGGGATCTGTGGAAGATTAATGGGCTTGTGCCGCCGGCTGCTGGGACGGAGGAGGAGAAGATCTGGTTTAGGGAGAATAGGCCTGTGAGGTTGTAGATGACTGGATGGATTGAGGGTTGTACGTAGTTGGCACATGAGTTTCAGATGACCTGTTAAGGAGAGGGACGTGCAAGATGCTACTATTTGATATGAATGATGAAAGGGTCAGCTTCTGCTATGGAGCTCGCAAGGCTAATTGATATGGCGGCCTTCAATGCTACACAACTCCTGAATATCAACTTTATGCATAGAGACCAGCAGTTCAACCAGAATGATACCTAACCTATTAACTTGATGATTGGATATGCATGCTGATATGAAGCTGATTTGAAGCTGGAAATAAGAAGGTAATCGCAAGAATTACACACAATAAGAAGGAAAAAGAGAACGGGGTATTAATAGCACATTCTTTCCCTCCTGTAATTGAGCCACATGTCCGCAATCCCCATCCGATAAGACTTTAAAATATCGAAACTAGCATAGGGTTATTTTCTGGAGAACGCCTTCGCACGGTATCTCCCACCTCTTGTGGCTATTTCCTATCAAGCATTTCGAATTTCTCGCCAACCGACTAGTCCCAGAATTGCCCAGCTAGGCCGGGGTCGAAGCTCTCCTGCATACTGTCTGTGAGCGTTCTTCTCTTGCCTTTTCCTGATCGTGAAGGCTGCACTCTTGCAGGGTCACCCCTGGGTAGATCTGTCTGGCAAGATGTTAGCAACGCATAAAAGAGCCTTCAAATCTAACAGCATACCAGGGGTAACCCAAATATCTCAGGCCAGAAGGCTGCGTCGGGCTTGTTAACCAAGGCTGCGAGGTAGAGAAAGCACTGCCGAACAGATGGCCTGGTGCTATTTGCAACTTGGTTATGAGGAATTGGGTCTGACACCCGGAAGCCCAACGAGCTTGACCGCATTACGAACCACGTTCTCTCATACGTGGAATAAAACCCGAACCGACATCGGTGGTTGTCCATATAACTGGCAAGCTGGCCTTGATCCGGTCAGCTACCAATGAAGTGTTTTTTAGAGAGTACAAACCCAGTTTCTGAGCCAGGTAGTCATCGTCACTCTGGCCCGTTTTTGGCGGGAACGTCCAGTACGTCTTTAATTCACCAACCAGGCGAATGACATGATCGCTGGCACCCACTATTATCAGGTCGGGCTGCCTCTTGCGCCGCTCCATTGCTTCGGAACTATCAGTGGAGTGGGTATCGACTTGCAGTGCGACCTGGTAGTCGGCCATAAGGAGATCGAGTCTCAACTCGTCGAAGATTGGTCCCAGCATGTTTCCCACATGCTGAACATAACGTCCTTGTTGACCGTTTTCGTTTCCGGTCACGTGGGATTCTGCAGGGACTCGAGGCGTAAAGCCCTCGGGAGGCTCCCCAAGCTGCTTTACCCTCTCTAACACGTTGCGAGGGAATTCTAACCGCTGTGAGACCTAGTCCTCTCGCAGCGTGTATTTGGACTCGCTCGGCCGGGTGGTATGCCGGTTGGGAAACACGCGCAAGGTTGGCAGAGGCGACCAGAGAGTATGTTTCTGGTCACTGGTGAGTCGTAGTTGGGCCATTTTGAATACCAACAGAAGATGTTTGACGTAAGGGCGATTCTGAGTAGCAGCAGGGGGTGTTGGACATAAGGGAGATATCTTACAGAAGATACTTGTTCGCATGTGGCCATCAGAAGGTCTATTTAAGTCTATGGGAAAGTGAATGCTGCTTGTAGCCTCTACTGTTGATTCTTCTAGAATAGTCTCATGAGGCTGAGTCCTGCTGGTTGTGAATGCTATCCATCTCCATAGCTTAGAAACTGTGAATAATGTTCATAGGCTTGTAGTTGGGCCAATATGAAGGCATGGGAAGTTGAATTATTTTCATTCTTAGGTTTGGGGGTTTCACATGACTGCTACCTGCCTGATTGGGTAAGGGCTTATTGCTATATTCTCAGGACTACCCTTAAAGAACGACAAAGATGACGTATGTCTTATACTTACACTCCTTATTCACTATTTGCTTTGCTGCAGCTTTCATTGCAAAATTCTCCCAAAAGCAACGAATGTCTCAGAGCCTCTGTTTTTTGACTCTCCTCTCTTTGTACCTTGTCTTGAATCTCTTGTCTTGGACATCCTCTCTTGAACACCTTGTCTTGAAGATTCTTGCTTGAACATCCTTTTTTGGACATCCCTTTTGGATATCTTCTCTTGGGATCTTCTCTTGAGTATCGTTTCTCTGAGTATATCTCTCTGAGTATCTCTGAGTATCGTCTCTTTTCTGTCCCGTTATTCTACATTATCCATTTAACCATGACCGACTGGGAGTTTGACCTCACTAATCGGGTTCGAACCATCCTTGGAAGACCCATCCGGATTGAGGAGCAACTGGCAGAGGTTCCCGATCCAAGATTTGCTGAAATGCAGGTTCTAACGCTGGCACGGTATATGGATGATAACCAGGAAATCATGCTGAAGATCCGCTATGAGTGAGTTAGCACAACTTGACCAAGCCAATCCTCTTACTGACACTACATGCTTTCTTTTAGACTGCGACCTGAGAGCTTCGGCATCAGGGATCAGGCATACTTGCAGACAATGCGTGAGCGGGCTGACGATGACTACCTTGAAGAGGTGAAGCTGGTCGAGGACGTGGAAGAGATTGGCCACGGACCTGCGTACCTCGCCCATGTCACTCAGCGCGCTGGAGAAATGTTTCCTTATCCCGAAGGCACTGTGAACTTTATCATCATGACGCGGGTGCCTGGTGAGAATGTGGCTCGTATCTTCCTCACTCTCTCGAACGAACAACTTGAAAGCATTCGCAGGCAGCTTGCCTTCACACTCGAGTAAGTATATCACTTGCCTCTCGGAACGGAAAGCCATGTTCTGACCAGTCCAGGCACATGCGCCAGAGAATGTTCGTTTTGGCTCACCAGAGTCCACATTTCCTTCGATACGACAGGTTGGCAGACAAGCTGTAAGCTCTATCTATTTTTCCTACTTAGCAGGCCCATATATTGACAAACTCAGGTACATTGTTGATTTCAGCTACATGAGCTTCACGAACCCCAACGCTCCCGGTTCAAACCCGATTACTGTCGATCACATGTACGTCCTCGGATTCGATATCTGGCACCGTGGTGAATTTGAGCCTGGAAGACGAGGAGGTCCCTCCAGTAGAGAGGGAGGCTTTGACAGCAATGCGCCCTCCCTCAGGTCTGGTAACACATACAATCCAGGAGGATCTGGCTCATCCAAGCGTCCTCAGCAGAGCATGTATCAAGACACAAACGAGGAGAACAGACCTCCACTCCCGCGCTGAGCTGTAGGAGTCGGCAGATTGCTCATTCACTGCTGCATCGAATCACTTGTGCACTTCGCAAAGTCAATGTGCTATTTGTGAGGGGCTTTGCGGACGTGTGGCTCAACTGCAAAGGCAAAGGATTTGTTATCAATACCCCGTTGTCTCATTTTTTTGTTGTGTTTAGTTCTTGGGATTGCTTTGTTATTTCCGTCTTCAATCAGCTTCGCATCAGCATGTAAATCTGATTATCAAGTCAAATCGAACTGATTTCTCTGAGACAAAAGTTCATGATTAACCGGAAGAACCCAGGTACATTCAGCGGTGTGTTCAATTGGATTCACTGTGCACACTCTGATCTTGCCTCCGAGTGGATCCCAACTCCCTTCCTGCCTTCACTCGGACAATTAAGTCTCAGATAGAATACGGAACACCAGGCAGGATTCAAAATCCCTTCCGGCGACGTTGAGTCAACTGTACAGACGACGGGGGATGTAAACGATAGATGTTGGCTCATTGCTAAGCTTCTTGAGCGTTGGTGACTATGCCATCCCGCTGAGCTCCTATTGTCCGCCAAAGCCGAAGTATTCGACTGCTGGAGGCGGATAGACAGGAAGAATTGCCCTACATTCGCTCGTTGGCCATGGTGGATTGTCTGTTGGGGGTAAGACGGCTGCTGATACGTGCAAGGGGAGAATTTGATTGGGTTATCTGGCAGGCTGACGGGATTTATGTCGAGTTGGAATCCTTGGAGACGCTTTCAGCGCGAGAATCCATCAATGAGATAGTGGAGGTTGTCAGACAGCTGCTACCTCCATTGAGAGGGACTTCGCTGCCTTTGACGAGAATGCTAAAACCATCCCGGCAGCAATGCAGATGGAAGTCGCCACTACGAGCGTCAATCCAACGCTATCCGGAATATCCTGAAGACAAGCCTTCTGCCATCTGCACGGTGTACGTCGTTTCCAACAATGGGGGGGGGAGCGAGGACTTTGCAATCTTGCGAACCGGTGCCACTCCATTGGTCATGTCATCGAAGCTATCATGAAGGGTAACAAATATATGTTCTAATATTGACAGCATAATGTGCTTAGATATGTTCGGGATGTGTCTTTCCGGCAGACTATCGCCTGTGCTTCGTGCTGAATGTTTCATGACGGATTTCGGATAGCGACCAGCGTCCTGCCAATTCTTCTCGCTTGTTCTAAATTCAGGAAATATGAGTGATGGCCAGAAATGACGATATCCGAAACTTGTGGGATGGGCAATGTAGTTGAACAGAGGCCTGTAGTTTATTGCAGCAGGGGCGCGGAGTTTCGGGATTAAGCACCTAACTCCGTCCTCCACGGTCTCCAATTCTTCTCGACTAAATCCATCTTTTACTCCATCGTTTTCCATTAATTATTGAATCAACCTCATTCATCTGAAACCCAACCGTTATATTCCCAAACGACCATCTTGAGCGCCGTGGTGATACGCACGACATGGGTGACTCCAAAGAGCGGAGAAAAATTCAGAACCGCCTCAACCAGCGTGCCAGCCGTAAGTAACACGAAGGGTAAAGATCAAGAAGGCGAGATGACTCATATACCCGCTAGGCAGGAGGAAAGCTATATTATCCTCCCACGGTCCCGGGTCATCGACTCGAAAGTGGACGGTTTACGTCGCCCCGTCGCAGGAAACAGCGACATCCCTAAGACTAAACCGCAATCCCACCGAGGGAGAGAACGACACAGCTACAGTTCATTTCTGCTACCTCAGCTTAGAAACCCGCCAGCTCGTTTTGAATCTATTACATGACCGCGTCAACAGAGGCATCATCACCCACGCACTCTCCTCAGAATTACTTCTCCCAGTTACCCAGTGGAACATCATCCGCGCCATGTCCACCAACGCCACTACAATGGGTCTAACCGTAGCACTCTTAGCAGGAGATATCATCTCCCCGTTCAATACCTGTGGACCAGTAAGAGCCACTCTACCACCCAGTTTACAACCAACGTATCTACAGAAATCCATCATCCATCATCCCTGGATCGACCTATGTGCCGTTTCCTCAGTCCGGGACGCTCTTCTGCGCAATCTCCATCTCTACTCGGAGGATGAGCTTTGCGAGGATCTCTTCAAAGGCTCCAGTGATTCTACCCAGCCGACCGGACTTTTAACCTGGGGAGAGGCGTGGGATCCGTCTGGATATGAGATATCTGAAAAGATGTTTCGGAAATGGGGGTGGTTATGGAGGGAATGTCCTGAGGTGATTTGGTCTACGAATTACTGGAGATTGCAGCGGGGGGAGGAGACCCTCGTCATTTCTGATTGAACCATCTCAACGAGAGTGACATCTTCATCCAATGAAGCACACTTTCCCACACGGCACAACACATGATCCCTAAACAGCAAAAGGCTCGTGAAGCATCTGCTCACTAAGTTCCCACAGCTTCATCTGATTGTCGTGATTGCGAGTGTGGCTATTCAACTCGTCATTAGCGACGGCGTTGTTATGGAGGAAGGCCCCGTTATGTCCTAGCGGTGTAAGTACTCAGTCAGGTAATACAATGGGACAGTCTGCGAACCTTGGATCGTAGGGTCAATCATGCCCGTGATAATAGTCGCGGCGCCTTCAGACTTTGTGGTCCATGGCGGAACTTCAATGGGCCTACCATCAAGGTCGACCATGTCTATTTGATGGCGTTAATGCTGTTCAAATCCAAGACGTCAGGGGCCGAAACCTACCTCCAGAAGCCATAACCCCCGCAACCATTTGTTGGAATTCTGGCGTGAAATGGCGTTGCAGGCCGGACTCGACAGCTAGCTGCAGGTCAGTTCCTAGGTATTCGCCGACTGTGGATAAGGGAACTTCACATACCACCAGGATCAATACTAAAGACCCGAATTCCTTGATCTCCCAATTTCTCCGCCAGCGCCTTAACAAACAAGACCCGGGCAGCGTTGGATTGGCTATATGCCACCAGAGGATCATACGTTCTGCCTTCCTATCAGGAATAATTAGCTCGGCACCATAAAGGGAAGAGTGGAGAGACGTACACTGAATCCAACATCCTCAAAATGAACTTTCCCATTCCTGGCTGAACTACTTGCAACAATAATTATGGACGATCCAGCCCCGGCAGCCCTCACTTTGGGAAGAAGCAACTTAACCAACAGAAAGTTCGCGAGATAGTTCACGCCGAACTGCGTCTCGAACCCATCCTTGGTAGTCCCATACGGAGGAACCATGACACCCGCAACACAAGCGAGATGGTCGATCTTCGGGATATCGTGGAGGCTATCAACCGCCTTTCTGATACTGTTCATGTCTCCCAGATCCATTTTGAGGAATCGAGTATTGACATTTGGCGCTATGGATTTGATTTTGTCGATGACTGGGGTGACTCTTTCCTCGGCTCGAGCGCTGAGGATGAGGAGATGGGGGGCTGCAGCGCTTAGTTGGATGGCGAGTTCACCGGCGATAGAGTCGCCGGATACGCCGGTTATCAGGACTGAGGATTGTTAGAAGATAATATCAATAGGTACAGGAGGGGCCGCATACCTGTCTTGCCTGCTAGGGAGCTACCATATCGGTGGATGATGGTCTCCGAGGGCAGGATCTGCTGGGAAGACATGTTGTTCTTGAGATATAGTTATTGATGCTTGAGAAGTATTGAGAGGATCTTATTTGAAAGAAAGAAAGCAAAACCAGAGCCAGCTTTTGCTGCTTTATATCTTCCAGCGACTCTGACCTGACGCAACTTGTTCTCGAAGTATGAAATGCCTGCTATGACAGATTTGGTTAGTTTCATGTCAGCATTGCAGGGTCCACTTATTAAGTCGGCTCTTATTGGATAACCGGTAAATAAAATTAGCCCTTACCAACCGGACCCACTGCTGGTCCACGGAGTAGACATGGCAAATACCGGAGGTAAGTCCGGAAGTGCATGATAGATGTGATGGTTTGTCTGATGGACATGGGGAAAGGTTCATGGTCTACCAACGAATCGGACTATTCCGCAGTTCAGAGTGGGCTTTTGCAGCTATATGATACTATGCTTACGAGTTGTTGGGCGGATTTCAATGGCTATTGAAATGTTTACATAGACACCTAGGATATTGATTTCACTATATTCTAGATTATACTATATTAGATTAGGATAGATTAGCAGACTCAGTCCATATACGTGTGATTACTATATTAAACGGAGTAATTGGCGCAGTGTGGCTGACAATAAATCACCAGATGCTCAGGGAGGTCCTGTACCCGGTAAACCCGAGAATTCAACGCCATTTCTTTTTCTCTGTCTCATTTCTCCTCTCCTCCAGTGTGAAAATGTCGGAGTCACCATGACCAACGACAACGATCCCCGTAAACCTCTGATTCTGCGCTAACCACATTTTATACCTTGCTGGTAGGTCTATGGTACGTTCGTCCCTCTTGGCTCATAGTTCCCTCTGCCCAAACAGGCCGCCATCCTCCGAACTCGATCAACCATGTTACTGGGCGTCGAACCGGGTTTAATGATTTGACATCGACCTAGCGTATCGAATCCCGTACGTCACTGATAAGGATGTGCAGCCTCATGCTAGAACTCTCTCGCTATGTTATTCGACTCGAGTGAAGGGCGAAATTCAGACCCTGAGAACTGATAAAGAGTGGGATGAAGATTTTGCTGATGAACGGGAATCTGCGCTCTGTCCGGCATATCTTGAACGAAATGGTATATGGATAGGGCGTAATATTGTAGTTTCAGCCCGAGGTTTGGTGTACGGAACTGAGTTGTTATATGACGTTGATAACCGTAAGTATTACCTTGATGATGCGAGATCAGACTAGGAACGAATCTGATATATAACTAGAGCCTATCATAGAATGGGAGCATTTTGAGGAGTCAGATTGGCGGGACGTTCCTGCCTATCCGATGACAGTATTCGAGAACACTCTCTATGCATGGACACGGGCTTTCTTAACATTAAGGAATATCCCCCTGGACGGAAGAATCATATTTGAGCAGGATTTCAAGGTATTCAATCCAGGGAATTATACAGATGAAGGTCATAGCAAGTTCTTGCATAGCTCGCTAATAGGCTGCCGGAAGGAAAGAACACTAAGAGATGTATATCTGCATTGTGGATGCGAGCCAGATGTTGCAGCAGCCGATCGACCACAGGACGGCGAGTCGATATGGGACAATATGTAAGAAGCGCGAGAGATCGCCAATAGAGAGTTCAGAACTGACGAATTTCAGGCACGAAGGGAGGAGTGGCTTGATAGACTGGCGCTTAGTGATAAAGAATAGGTCGGAAGCTGTGTTTGCCATGTCCTATGTTCCTGCAAGAACTCCATGGACAGGGATGTCATCCATCGTCGAGTGCGAATGATTGGTCTTTTCCACCGCACGCGGCAGGGATGTGGCGTCGACTGGTAACTCGTTACACGCTCGGACCGAGCGGGGCGAGGCTGAGTCTCCAGCTGTTCAGCTGGGCCATCGACGTCCTACGGACTTTCTAGTCTGGGGTTGTTCCATCATACCCAAGATTCGAGACATACGATTGAGTAATGCATGGTGTAGACACAAATGGCCGCCGTACCAACACCGTTACTCAAGTCGCACGAGTATACAGTGGCATGGATCTGCGCCCTTGCCATAGAAATGGCAGCCGCCGAGGCAATGCTGGATGAGAGACATCCTGCCTTACCCACCGTCCCCGGCGACGACAATACTTACATTGCAGGCAGGGTGGGCTCTCATAATGTTCTTATCGTGTGTCTTCCAGCTGGGGTTTATGGGACGACTTCTGCTGCCCACGTAGCGTCTCAAATGCGGCTCACCTTCAAGGGCATTCGGTTTGGACTGATGGTGGGAATTGCAGGGGGAGTCCCTAGTGCAGACCATGATATTCGGCTCGGTGATGTCGTTGTCAGCAAACCAACGCGGGATTCTGGGGGGGTGATCCAATACGACTATGGCAAGGCTGTGAGCGGCGGCCGCTTGGAACGGACGGGTGTCTTGAACAAGCCTCCAACAATGCTCCTGACAGCTGTGACGGCGCTACAATCAGCACACATCGCGGATAAAAGTCGTATTCCTGATCTAATCGCAGACTTGGCGGAGCGGCGTCCCCGTATGAGGGAGAAGTTCACGTATGACAGCCGCAGGGAAGATTTGTTGTTTGAGGCCCAGTACAATCATATCGGCCCTGCGATAACCTGCAATGGCTGTGATAGACACCGGCTAGTTACCCGAGCGCCGAGAGATGGAAACGATCCTGTTATTCACTACGGTCTGATCGCATCCGGCAACCAGGTCATCAAGGATGGTTGGACCAGAGATCGGCTAGCCCGGGGACTAGGGATCCTGTGCTTTGAGATGGAAGCGGCCGGCCTGGTGGACACGTTCCCATGCCTAGTAATTCGAGGCATCTGTGACTATGCCGATTCTCATAAAAATAAACAATGGCAAGAGTATGCAGCTGCGACGGCAGCAGGGTACGCCAAGGAGCTTCTCTCCATGGTCCATGCCGTTCACGTCGCCGATACTGTGAACCTGTCGAGCCCGCCTACAAAAGTACCAGTCGTTCATAGCAGCAAGGCCTTGTCCAAATCGTGGAGGTCATCAACTTGGTTGACTTGGCAACATGGTGAGTGTGCAGGATCCAGTACTTTCTGCATATCACAGATACTCATTCGTCGCAGGTGATCTCGACGAGGCGTTATTCAGGCGCATTTCAGCCTACGAGCATGAAAAGGTTCACCGGCGACTTGCTCACAAACGAGTCGTGGGGACAGTGCAGTGGTTCTTGGATCATCCCGATTTCAAGGCGTGGCTGGAAGAGAAGAAATTCTCGAGACTGTGGTGCTCCGGGAAAAGTGAGCGTTCCCCTGGCTCTTCTTGACGGCGGTCAACACTGATCATCACTCTTGTTTAGTCGGCTCGGGTAAAACGATGATAGCGTCAGTATCCCTTTGCTCTTTCTCCTCGTGATAAATAGGCTAATCGTGCCACAGTTCGGCAGCCATTGATGCAGCTAAATATCGATTGAAAGAACACTTTGCTCCAACGGTTTTTTTCTACTGTGAGAGAGAGCGACCAGACGAGCTCAATGGATCCTACATCCTCTCCAGTCTCATCGAACAACTATGCGGCTATCTTCGTGCAAAGGACAGAGGCTACCCCAACGATGTGGCAGACGCGCTAAACCGCTTTTTCGGCAAGAACCGAGTGATTCCCGACTTTGACGATTTGAAGGATGTTTTCATCCAGTTATTCTACCACATCCCAGACACGGTGTATATCATTGACGGACTTGATGCATTAAATCTGGATCAAAGTAAAGACCTGTTCGAGTTGTTCAGGTTCTTGTTCTGCGGTTCAGGATCCGCATCAGAGTCACGAATACTCGTTTTCAGCAGGGAACAACTTCCTGGCTACACAGGCATCCCCCTCTTCATGGCAGGCATTCATCGAATCTCGACTACGTCGAACTTGACGCCAGATCTTCCGATCCTGCGAAATCGAAAGCCTTACAGCATCCGCGGAGAATCATGTGGGGTGTATGGACTCAATCTTGATTGGCGTATGTAACATATATTGCCCATGGCCCACATTGAACCATCTAATAATCTCTAGGCTACCAAGTTCAGATATCTCCTGGCGAGTTCTTTGTTGTGGGAAGGGTAAGGACTATATACAAAGCCTTTAGATAATCCTCTTTTCTGCAAACGCCTTCTGTACTATATGCACTGTCTGACAACTCATACAGGTTTTCGCAATCCTCTGGCACGAAGGCAGAGGACAACAAGGAACTGTAATCTCGGACTTTATCAGCCAAGGCAAATCCACACAGGGCCAATTCACCCGAGGCAGAGTTGTGCGCATGGTGGTTGTTAGAGCAGCGAGTGAATGTGCCTGGTGTTTGTAAGTCAAGCTAGTAAAAGAGCTACCCAACCAACCAATACTAATTATTCGGTTCAGGCCCATCACCACCTATAGTGGCCAAGGAGTAACCGAGCCAGGCATTGACCCAGCAAAACATGCCATTGTATATATGCGGGGATCTATGCCAACCCGCAGAGCTAATGAGCCACAAATGATCAAGGAACCCTTGGAGGTTGAACCAGCAAGACCTGATGAGAAGCTTGATCTGATGTCTCGTCTTAATTTCGGCAAGGTCTACACTGTTGAATATAATGCCAAAGTGCGACCTATTGGGATGATATCCTGGAGCTCAATGGCCAAATTCAGAGTCTATGCGAGTAATGAATTTAGACTCGACATTTAATGCAGCTCCAAGATCATTTCAAGGTGTCCTAGTCTCATATGATCAAAAAGTCATTGCTTTTGGGCTCCAGTTGGGAAATGCCCACGCTTGCCAAGTCCGTCTCCAAAATAATGCGGGTGTAGTGTGACTGGAGAAAGTCCTGACAAGATTACATTAGAGACTAGAAGATAATTGCCAAAATGACATCTGCGGATCATTGTGCCCCTGATTATTTGACAAATTAGAATTAACTGATAATCTGATGGAAGCCAAACAAATTCCGTGAGGCGAGTCTTCGGTTCGAGATTCAGAGCCACCATTCACAAGAAATAAGCCGCATTCAGAATGAGCTTGACAAGGAGAAACGCATATCTGCTAGCAGACAAAGTGTGCTTGAAACATCGCAATGGACAAAATCAATGCTGAACAAGTGAGAGATGGCGGCTACTAATCCAACAAAAGCTACTGAGGAGGCGGAGCAATCCAAAGCGAGGGTTTCCGAGGTGGATGAAAGAAATACAGCTCTGGAAGAATATCAGATTGAGGCGGAGGAAAGTTGCAACAAGGCCTTGAGAAAAGTACTCGAGGTCGTCACCCTCGAATTTCAATCGGAATGGAAGATTAAGCAACTGGAAAATGAGTTATCAAGGCACGAAGAACTGAAACGAAAGCAGTTGAGGCCAAGAAGACACTAGAAAGCGGATTCAACGACTGCGCACTGGAAAGCTAAAATTAAATACCAAGAATGACCCCTTTTTCCTAAGTCAGAAGCAACTCCGAGGTCCTTCATATAGCTATTTTGGAAGGCCAATTGCATCTAGGCGACCGTCCCAATCAGACACTCCGCTGCGCAGCAGCTTCTAACATCGAAATACACAGGTACGCATCAAAAGGAATGACGATATGACAGAATGATATATCTGATATTTGACAGGTTATAGCTGCGTAACGAGCGGTGCCAGGGGGTTGGAACTGGGCCACTTCCGCTATCTCAAGCTACTTTTGCTGCTTCGGCGGCTTCAGATTGTTGTGGTGCTACAACATCAAGATGAACGTGAATCTTCGAAATGCTTGCCACGCCAAACAACTGCTGCTCCAATGGGACGACCTGTTGTGGTGGGGGCCCTTTACTTGCACATGCTGGGAAGCGTTCTTCGCTAGTGATATAACTTCTGCATGACGAGATGGGACATCTCCGTCGGCTTTTTCCAGCTCTTTCTGCTTCGCTGCGTCATGAGAATCAATCCAAGAAGTGAGGATTCCGTCATAGTCGATGACTGCCTTCCCAAGGCGAATAGCAGCCACACCAATACCAAAGTTAGTTCCAGTTCCACATTGCCATCATCTGCGCGCCTGCGAGGCAGATAATGGGTTTTCCCACTCAACCCGGCCGAACATATTTGGTTGCCCAGATGGTTTGCCGCCCATAGACCAATATCGCCCACAGAATTGCAACCCCAATGTAGGATTAGCTCAGGTCGAGCCGGTATTCAGATGGAAATACAACGAGGCAGATCGCGTTGCCGTGGCTCGAAGACCAGGTAAGGACGTCGTCGGAGTAGGTAAAATTTGAAACTTCCTGGTTGTTAAATACAACTTTTGCCGCGCTCCCAGACTCGCCGGCGTCCTCAGAATGCAAAAATGCGGCTCGTGGTTTGCAAGTTATATCTTGGCATGGCTTTCTAGGTATCTAGGTTTTGAGAAATGACAGCCAGACCGTGTAATTGAGGCGGTCTTTGTGGGAGATCATCATGACTATATAAATAGCGTCCGCCACCAAAATGAATGTTAGCAGGGCAACTGAGTGATCATATTAAGATCAAAGATATATATATTTGTCTCAAAAAACAAATAGAAAAACATACAACAGCCGGGATTCGCTGGTGGTCACCCACCCAACTACTAACCGGCCGGCGTGTGCCCTCGCGGGTGATTGGGGGTGATGCGGCTTGAACGAAGTGGTGATTAGCTTGAGTGCAGTTTAGTTGGGTGGTGATGTCTGGAAAATACATCACCAGTCTGGAAAGTACATCACCCATTTGGAGCACTCATTGCACTTCGGCAGGTATGACCCACCCGGGGCGGAATTAGCAGCTTTGGTTGGAGGAATCAAAAAAATACGAAACACCGAGTGTTCCGCCATCAGCGCATAGCCACAATCTTTCCTCTTTTGGAAAATGCTTGAGTAAGCCTAGCATAGCACTGCGTTTGCGCTGCTGGTGCCTGACCTTAAAGCCTATAATATCTCTTTAAGCCAGAACGCTCTACAGAGTAGTAGCAAACACAGCATTGTGGTACAGGTATCACATGCATATTGAAAGCCTCTATCAGACATGGAGATAAACTGCATATTAAACAACATACAGCCACTGCATAAAGGACGCGACAGTTCTCCACGTACACAAAAGGTGGATCACCTGAGAACTCGCAGTGTAGGCCAGGGATGCAGATCTCCTCCAGCTGCATTTCACTCGCTCGCATATGAGCTACGCCTTCGTTCAGAAGGAGGATGCAATCCTTATACTGGGCCTGAACCGGGAACACCTAATCTCGCTGCTGTTAACAACAAGGTTTAGTGTAAGTCTGATCGCTATCAACGGGTGGGGAAAAATGGGAGGATTGAAAAGGGATTAGCCCAAGGATAAAAGTAACTATATCTGGCTTTAAAGCTCTTTTCAAGCTCAGTAGTGAAATGTATTCGTATGCTAAATGCTGTGTGGATAACGATTTTATTGTTTTTCCATTCTCCGCCAATTTGAACTAGAACTATGATCTTCCTCCGCGCTGTAAGATTTGCAACGGTCTACATAAAATCACGTCCCAATCAGATATGATTGCCTTGTACTGACTACCTCCACTATCCTCCTATCCTCTCGTAGGTATCTTTTGGAACGGTCGCTCGGAAGACCTTCGAGGGCGCCTTCGACGAAGAGCAGCACGGAGGGCGAGTCGCAGACAAAGGAATTTTACGATTGTCGGCTCAAAAACTTCCGTCGAACATTCAGCACCTCTAAGAAGCGAGTCACTCATCACCGCAGAGACCATATGCCCTCATGGACGGAAGAATGTTGGTTTTAGTAATGGCAAAGTTGGCCGAACGGCAGAAGAGAAGAGAGCACTATGTTCGCAGCGATAAGTCTCAAGTTCATAAATACCCGGATTGGTTCATCAGCTAAGCTGTTGGGAGAGGTTAGTTATGAAGAGCACAAGTATATGGCAAAAGATGCTTAGCTGTATGAAGAGATTTCGAGAAATATCAAAGAAATGGCCGGCGCTGATGGGGTTGAACTTGAAATGAAGGCAGGATGCGCTATTAGATACATACGTACACATGTGCAAGCAAGCCGGATCAGAGGGAAGCCCATTCCATAAAGCACAGGCTAGTTATTGTTGGTTATTGACAAATAAAATTAGATCCATTCCCTTCCACAAGACTTTCAAGGTCACGTGCAATAGTGCATAATGCATAATTACCAAGAATGCACGCCAACCTAGGATGCACCATATCATTAAGCTGACTCAGCCATACGATCTTTTTCCGAGTGTCGCCGTTAGGCAACCAGCCCTCGCCTTAGATGAGATGGTATGTCGCAGTAGGAACCATGGCTAGGTTAGAGGCAAGGTAGACAGTCCTTCACCATTCTGTGACTGTGGCCGGGTTTTATAGACGGTGTTAGGAAGGGATTGAAGGCCGTGGCTTTGCCATGGGACTGCATACGAAGTTCGTACACGTTAGGTTTTACCGGAAAGTTTTGAAAAGTGTTCGCAAGGTAACAGAGGTTGTTCTTTTAACTCGCTGGTTAGTGACTACTGAAATGATAAGGACAGAAAGTCTGTCTCCATATCCCCGGATTAGGCTAGCCGCGGGGCCATCTGGGCCACTTCTTTGGATAGCACGAAAGCAAGTAGAAACATCAGAGGATAGTGACTGTTTGTCAATTCAAATGTGATGGTATGGCTGTTTAAAGCCGTGGGTGTACACCATAAATTACTGTAACCAAAAGATATCATGCAATTGTGGCGTACTACTCGGAAGGCAGCTAAGATATAGAGTATGGAGTCGGACAGACAGCCAAGTACAAAAACAAGACAATCAGAGGTAGAAACAGGATCATGGTCGCAGATCGGTAAATAATTTGTCAGGCTGCCTGCCAACAAGTCCTGCAACAAGTCAAGAACCTTTCACGACCGCAGTCGCCTGGATGATTCCTGTCACAGACTGAATGAGACCAAAGACGAGCGCTAGGGCTAATGCTATGACTGCAATCCAAAAAGTGTATCGCTGGTTTGGTCGTCTCTTATCAACTACCCACTGCTTGAAGGATGTTGGCTCTGTCCTGTCATACTCTTCGATGATTGCAAGAAGCCTGATTCCCCAGTAATGGTATGATGCTAGATCCCGAGTAACTGCGGGAATGATACCTGCCTCAAGATCTAATCCGTCCTCCTTACGAGCTTTTCGAACCCATCTTCGACACTCAATATTTGTGGAAGGCAAGATAAGAGCGATTGTCCGCTCAGTTTCATTGAGAAGATCTGAGGGGTATATTTGACTGAATGTAACCATATGTTAGAATCAAAATCACTAGCAACCAAATGCAATCTTACTTTTCTGGAGAGCATTTGTAGATTTGTAAGAAGGATGTCAGATGAAATATTCTTAGCTCCCTTTGCCCATGGTTCGCAAACAGTAACAGGTGGTCTTGTATATTCTCAGTCCACACAATATCAAATCCGCCAACGCGCTCCAGCGTATACGCATTGATCGCTGGAGGAAACATCATGCCGGAAGTGAGCCTGTCGTTCCTGGGGAAGCTGTGGTGAAGAAATTCGTCTAATGTCTTGTTGCTGTCCCAGTCATCAGGTCCGAGCATAAGCCATAATTGAATAGCCAATTTAATCGCTATCTCTGCTGAATTAGCTAAAGGTCCAAGTATGGCTCCAAGATTCGTTATGATTTCCTTTTCGAGAAGTTCACGAGAAACTGTTGTATGGTTCTTGACAAATTGTATGAGTTGTAACACATCCTCATGAGTCTGTAAATTCAGGTTGTATGCCTCCGTTAGGTTCAGTTGATCGAAGTAGTGGTCCAGGAGGGCACTGTGCGACTCATGATCATCAGGTGTTGGAACAAAGTCCCACAAAGCTTTGAAGAGAGGGGCCTTGAGGACTGATCGCTCGTGATTAGTCAACGGCCTTCTGATATTCCACAGGAGGGATTCCATGGGTTCCATGGCCTAAAAAGACAAGTATGTCGCTTTCATGAAGTTGCCAACGTTGTAAGATAAGGGTCATCCCTTGAGGGCCCGTGCGATTTTCAGTCAGGTCAGCCTGACCAAGGCACACGTGCGTCAGCACAAAGTTGTCTGACTTACCCCGCGCGATGTAATAGTTATTCGCGTAAGAGGATTCAACACACACAGCACAAACATTGCGAAATTTTTCAGATATATAAATGGCTACTTTGAGGACCCAAATACGGACGGCATTCAGTCTCCACTGGTCAGACCCGCCAGAAACCTTCTGGGACCAGCTTACCGAAGATGAAAAGAGATCGTCGGTTGACCAGACATACTCGCGAAAGTTCAATGATGACTTCGCCTGGGAGGCTGCGGGTCGAGCGAAGGAAAAATGGACTCACGACATATATCCAAATATTAAAGCTTTCTTAAATGAAAAGCACAAGGACTTGAACCCTTCGAGCCGAAAGATGGCTAAGTATTGTATAACTTGTTGGATGGTCGGGAAGGAATGGTACCTGGCTTACCCGGCGGCAATATTCGTGTGCGCAAGCATGAAGGTGGCAGAGAGAGGATTGAAGCAAATAGAGCGCTTTCTCAGAGCGGAGAATTCTGGGTTTCGTGCATATACTTACATTACATCACTTTTGTTGAATCATGGAGAATCAGGTCCGGATCCATCTGGCAAGACCGGGCTTTGTGGGTCTCTAGTGAATGTCGGAAGTGCCTTTGAACCTTATGAAAGGCAAACCACTGTTGGTGGGGTTGTCCGTATCAGTGGATGCTACTACTGCATGACAGCCGCTCATCCCTTCTTCGGTGTGGATGGGGATTGCGAAGACAATAATGAGTACGACAATGACGACGGCGATAATGAAAGTCTGCCTGTTGATGTTGGAATGACCCATGAGAGCAACAGTGAAATCAGAAATTTGACAGCAGATCATATCTATAGCGGCAAGCATACCCTTCTGGGGGTCATTCCAGACGACATGGCTTCAAACGGACAATCGTTCTTATCCAAAAGGCTTGACTGGGCATTACTCAAGATAACAAATGATTTTGTACCCGAACCAAACAAGATCGTTATTCCAAGTGGCGTATTAATTCCTTGGAGAATTTCCACTTCACCCCCTGGGTGCCCACTCTGGGCAGCAACAGGAACTCAGGGAAACGTGGAGATCCGATCTTGTCCCATGATTTCTGGTCTCTGTTTAGATGAATCAGGTATTTCAGATGTTTGGAGCTTAAACATGATGTCGCGTAAGTGATTGTCTTAAAGACCGTTCCAGGGGCCTCAGGCTGACTCAAATTAGACCCAGGTGATTCAGGTTCCTGGGTTGTTGATCCTTACGACTTCTCCATTGTTGCAATGATTGTGGCCAGATGTGAAGATCTTCACGTAACCTATGCCCTGCCAGCTTGTGATGTTTTGAGAGACATGGCTCGGAATGTAGGATACGAACCAGACTTCACAATGGATAGCAACGAGATGCTTCTAACGCTAGCTATGGAGCAAGGGAAAGCAGAGCTGGTGGAGGAACTCCTCGGATCACCTCTACATTTTGAACCCAAAGGTGAAAGGGAGTGGACTGCAGTATGCAATAATGCCCTTCAGGTGGCTTCTAGAAGGGGTCAGGATAAGATTGTCCAGCTACTGCTTGACCGGGGAGCTGATTCTGGTAGCTATGGTGGGACTGCCTTGGTTGGAGCTGCTGAAGGTGGATATGATAAGATTGTCCAGCTACTGCTTGACCGGGAGGCTGATTCTGGTAGCTATGGTGGGAGTGCCCTGATTGGAGCTGCTAGAGGAGGGCATGATAAGATTGTCCAGCTACTGCTTAACCGGGGAGCTGATTCTGGTAGCTATGGTGGGACTGCCTTGGTTGGAGCTGCTGAAGGTGGATATGATAAGATTGTCCAGCTACTGCTTGACCAGGGAGCTGATTCTGGTAGCTATGGTGGGACTGCCCTGATTAGAGCTGCTAGAGGAGGGCATGATAAAATTGTCCAGCTACTGCTTGACCGGGGAGCTGATTCTGGTTGCTGCGGTGGGACTGCCTTGGTTGGAGCTGCTGAAGGAGGATATGATAAGATTGTCCAGCTACTGCTTGACCGGGGAGCTGATTCTGGTAGCTATGGTGGGAGTGCCCTGGCTGGAGCCGCTAGAGGAGGGCATGATAAGATTGTCCAGCTACTGCTGGATAAGGGAGTTGATTCTGGTAGCTATGGTGGGAATGCCCTGATTGGAGCTGCTGAAGGTGGATATGATAAGATTGTCCAGCTACTGCTTGACCGGGGAGCTGATTCTGGTAGCTGCGGTGGGACTGCCTTGGTTGGAGCTGCTAGAGGAGGATATGATAAGATTGTCCAGCTACTGCTTGACCGGGGAGCTGATTCTGGTATCTACAGTGGGACTGCCCTGTTTCAAGCTGCTCAAGAAGGGCATGATAAGATTGTCCAGCTACTGCTTGACCGGGGAGCTGGTTCTGATAGCTATGGTGGGACTGCCCTGCTTGGAGCTGCTGAAGGTGGATATGATAAGATTGTCCAGCTACTGCTGGATAATGGAGTTGATATTCATACTCATTATGGAGGAAGTGCTCTAGATGCAGCTTCCCAGCGGGGGTATGATAAGATTGTTCAGCTACTGCTGGACAAGGGAGTCGAGATTAACACAAGTGTTTGATGATTATTACAGTAAAGGAACTGTGCTATCATCATTTCTAGCCTGTCGCTTACGAATTATTTTCTGTTGCAGATGATACGCTGGGATCTAATCCAGGTATACTTTACCGCTATCGCATTACTGAGGGTTAATTACCCTATGTATGATGATGAGTTCTCATGGTTATGTTCCCACATATGCAGGCTGAGGGTTGGCAATTCCATGGCACATCTAATTTTCCGGAGTTTCATTGGTAGCTGTCCTGCCCTGTGAAATTAACACGCTAAAGTTCAGTAAAGCTTATTTCATCATTCTGCTAGAAAATATCGTCAGTAGAGAAATACCTGTGGGATTACGGCTTCTGGGACTTTGTCACGTCCGTCAGGCATGTCCTGCAGCGCATAAGCTTTGGCAGCCTCCTCTAATCTCTTCTGGAACTTTGCTGTGCTCGGAGTCTGCAACAGCCGCTCATTGACCAGTGTGCCTGTTCTGATATTAGCGCCTTTCAGTCATTGACGGACCGGATTCCTGCTCTGCTTGGCCTAACATGGTCTGGCTCAGGTTGTGACCTGGGAGTATGGAATGATCCGTCTCTACTTGAGCTTGACTATTGCTGTACCTCTGAAGATGTATCCTGGGTGCATATTTGGCACTGCCCTGAGTCTGATTTCGCAAGACTGACCAAAGAAGTTGGTTTTGATATTGTACGTGCATTGATAGCAAGGCCGTTTCTCTCACAGGCTGCTTATGCGCCTGAGTTGCGATGATTGTTAGTATAACTTCGTGACAGACAATAGATGCACTTTCTCTAATCAGTTCATTAACTCCCATGCGTAAATCTTGTGGATTACGCAGGTATTGAAGCCCCGGCAGCGTAGTTTTCAGACGAATGCTCATCTGCTGCAGTGGCGGGTGATGATACTGTTGTACCAATGATAAGAGAACCGTTAGTTGGCAAACTTGCTAAGTATGACCAAGTAAAATGGGGGTCTATGTTCTTAAACGGCACCCGCGGTTGATGATCTTAAGATAATAGAAGTGAGAGTTAAAGGGTATTCTCGACCATAAGAGTGGGCGTAGTAGCCTACTTATATATCCGGTCATCATCTCATACTAGTTTTGTTTCCTGGCTATACTCCGATAGCTCCCCTGGATAATCAGATACACACGCCTTTAATGCAGTAAAACAATCCCCAGATGTTGGACATTCGCATCGTGCCCAGGCATTGGCACATTTAAAGGTGCAAGGCAATAATACCAAACCTTTATGATACCCATCAGACGAGAATTCAGATATGCCCTCACCCCTGGTAACTTGACTCCCTCATCAATCAATCAATCAATCAATCAATCAATCAATCAATCAAGATTCTATTAACCTGATGTAGCCTATCTATTGAAGCGATTAGCTATGCAGGCGCTTCGCTAATAAAGCAGGAATCTAGTATCTGAACACCTAAAGCCCATAATTAACCCACAAATATAGAAGAGATATAAGAAATTAGTATATAGCCACATTAAAAGCAAAATCATAACTAAAGTAGCCTGCCACTCTGTAGCATGTCTCCCCTGCGCTATCTGGTATAATACCTATCCCACCTTATTCTATATAGTCATTCCAACTATAGTATAGTTCCACACTAAGGAAGACCCTTCCTAGGCAGCTATTCAGTCCATCTAACCATTATCTTCCACATCTATTCTAGAGCCTTGTAAGAGGCTTCCATATTCCTAGTCCTGCTCTAATAGCTCCCTGCCCCCTAGCTCTGTGTGATGAAATTGGCTGAGTAGGCCTGTTTAATGTATAAATTTAGTAATGTAGCAGATCACCTGTGGGTTAGATATAAGTGTATTATAGTCTGATAGTTTCCCCCAGAGTCCCTCTATATCTTATAGCTTTGTGATCATCTGCCTATAGGCATCTATATATAATAAATATTACAGGAGAATATACTTAGAGGTCTAGGGCCCCTCTCTACAGCTATACTAGTCTATATTATAGGCCTTAATCTTGAAAAGGAAGTGTTATAGACCAATCCATATAGTCTGTATTTAGATAATAATTAAAGTATATAGCTTTAGCAGACCTTTATATAGGCCTAGGTTCTTCTTATAAGGGGTCTTAATCAGCTGCTATATTAGCTTAGACCCTTTCTCTATCTCCTATTACTTCTTCTAGCAGTACTAGATTTACTAGTAGATAGCTTACTTAGCTACTATAGCAAGCTAGATAATTAGTTATTCTAGCTACCCTGTAGAGCTTAATTTAACTTCCCCTTATATAGCTACCTCCTTTACTACCTTATCTATAGCCTTATTCCCTACTACTCCTATGTAGGCAGGTATCCAGTATATCTTTATATTATCTAGAGGTAGCCTGTGCGCCCCTAGGGCCCTTACTCTCTTATATATCTTATCTAAAATATATTAACCTAAGGGGCAGTTGGGTTCTAGACTACCTAGATAGCAGCCTGGCTGTTAGTAAAGAGGGTGAGTAAATAGGGGCTTAGTTCTATAGCTGTATCTATTACTATATAGATTCTATCTAGCTTAGTAGTATATATAGTTAAGTCTGCCTCTGTACCTAGGTGGCTCTATTATACCTATTATATATTAGTAGTTTAAAGGTAGATAGCTGAGGCACCTATATAGCCCTGGTAGCTACTGCTATTAGTATATAACCAGGCACTGGTCATCTGCCTCTTTATATATCTTATTATAGGTCTTTAGTATAGCTTTATAATCTTAATTATATAATGGAGGGGGGGCTCCCAGGGGGGGAGTATATATACTTTCTATATTTCCTATTCCTCTAAGTACTTTAGGGTAGTAGGGGCTAGCAGGCTGCCTTTCTTCCTAAGTACCTCTAGTAGGGTAAGGCCACTCTGCTATATTTCTCTAGTTAGTTATAGCTTCCCTATAAGTCCTTAAGGGCAGGCAAACCTTAGCCCTATCTAGATTTAAATAGTGGTTTCCTTAATGATCTATTACATCTGTAGGTGGATTAGTAGTAGGTATAGTTCTATATTAAGTATAGCTATAGTAGTCCCTTAGAAGGTATTATTAATTAGGATCACTGCATGCTTCTAGATCTTAGTAAATTTATTAGTAATCTTATTCTGTTCTATAGCTGGAATCAACCTGCTAGTAGGGCTAAACTATACTATAATTCTATATAGTAGTTACAGAATGACCACACTATAATAGATTATATATATGACCTCTAGTGAAGCACCTTAAGTTAACCTAGTGATGCTTTATAGCACCTCTAGGCTACTATTTATATAGTTAATTACCTTAGTGCAGTAGATGCTAAAAGAGAGGGTCCTATCTAACCAGATGCTAAGGTATCTAGCTAACTTAGTAGGTTAAATAGTTACTTCTCTATAGTAGATAGGTATCTGATTATAGCTCTTATATTTGCCTGGTTCCTAGATATTGATAGGGCCTATTAGGGTTAGCTTATAGGGGGTATTAGGTTCCTTTAGATTAGTGAAGTAGATTAGTTTAAACTTATTAGGGGTGAATCTAGCAGCATGCCTGTTAGCCTAATAGTCTGCCTTCTCTAGGTACTTCTCTAGGACTATAATATTCTAGGCATAGGTCTGGCTGATAGTAAGTATATAGGAGTTATCTATCTAGCTAATTAATATTATTTTTATGCTGCTAAGCCTGTAGACTAGTATTTAAATTAGTAGGGTATTAAAGATTAGAAAAAGGATAGGTGATAGGGGGCTGCCTTATAGAATTCTAGTAAGGGTTATAAATAGCCTACTTAGGAATCTAGGTAGCTATAGGTAGGTGTAGTGGTTTAATAGAAAGGATTATAGCTAGTTAGTAATCTAGCCTAACTATATAATCTAGAGGTTATGCAGTAGGTGCTAGAGGGAAATATTATTAAATATACTAGAGATATCTAGGAGAAGTATACTAACTTTCTAGCCATGCCCCCAGGTGTAGTAGATTATATTAATAATTAGCTAAATAGCATGGTTAACAGAGATGCCCTTCTAGCTACCTAGATAGCTATTTAGAAGTAAGCTATACTTCTCTAGTACCTAGGAAATACAGAGTGTAATTATTAACTCTAGAATCTTACTTAGGGTATTAAGCAGGGTAATAAGGTAATATAACTTTAGAAGGCAGAAGTCTTAGGGGGTAGCTTTATAAAGGATAATTATTATTAATATCTAGAAGTATTATAGGTTGTATCTAATATAGATGCAGGCATTAAAAAGGGTCTTAAGTACCTGGATAAAGGCTAGGATAGTGGTTAAGGCATGCTAGACCTTATTAGGAATAGTATTAGGCCTAGGTGCTTTATTAGGAGGTGCTTATCTATAGTATTAGTAATCTTATATTTATTAATTTCTAGGAAGGGAATATCTTATATAGGGTTATATATATAATTCTTTATATTAGAGAGATTAGCAGCTAGGGATGGTAGGAAGAAGGCCTCTTAGAGTAGGTTAACTTTTTTATTCTACTATTTCTGCTATTTAGTCTCCTAGGCAGAGTATAGGGATAACTCCTGCCTAGCCTCTGTAGTTTTAGGCCTATTTAGTAATATACTATATACTATAGGGGCCCTGGTTAACTATCTACTAGATATATCTATAGTAGCCCTACTATAGGGATTAGGAGATAACCTTCCCCTTATAGTTACAGGCTTTTGTGTATGCAATCTAGTTATTATTAGTATATATATTAGTATATATTTACTAGTAGAGGCAGGTTTATTTAACTATTTCAGTACATTCAGGTGTCTAGTTAGGGCTAGCCTATTTAGAAGGGTATGCCTATAGTGTAGATTAGGTAATAGCTTACTAGATGGTTTTAAGAAGGTAGTTAGTGGTATCCTTAATCTAACTAGTGGTTTTAAGGTCTCTGCGCCATCTATAGGGATTAATATTTATAGTAATAAATTTATAGAGCTTCTTTATATCTAAAGCCTTCTAATTATAGTACTTTAGGGCCTGCAGTAGTAGTATTAAGATATTAAGAAGTAGGTAAATTAGCAGGTAGTTAGAGTTAGTATAGATATTAGGGGCCACCTTACAGGCTATAAGATGGGCTGTTAGGTCCATGGATCTAAATATTAGGTTAATAGTTAATTAGTGGCCTTACTTATCTCTAGTAATAGTGCCCAGCTCTGTCCAGAGGTCTAGGAGCTAGGTGTTAGTTAGTTCTAGGAGCCTGTTAGATCTAGGGTTAGTATAGTAGATATGATTGCCCCCCTAGGCTGGGTGATAGAGGTTAAAATCTCCTAGGAGCAGGCAGCTGCTGTCCTATTAGTCTAGGACCTGCTTTAGGAGGTTAAGGGTATTAGTTTAGGCACTAGTTTAGGTATTGGTATCTAGGTATAGATTATATATATTATATAGTTAGAGTATCCCTATATTATAGTATAGCTTAAGTTCCTAGTAGTCTTATAAATAGGCTGTATGCTTCTACTTATTAGGGTCTATCTTATAGGAGATATAGAGGTAGACCTAAGTATAGCTACTAGTTTCTACTTTCTTAGGATAAAGTAACTAGTGAGTTATCTTAGTAGGGTAGTAGGTAGTATCTTAGAATAGATTGTCCTATAGCTCTTGGATAGTAATAATATCAGCCTTTAGGACCTCTAGATTATATAAAAACTAAGCTATCACTATATTCTTAGAGCAGTATACATTATATTATAGTATTTAGAATATTCTATCTATAGAAAGCATAGTATAGGGTATTCTATATATTCTTTTAATAGCTGCTGGTGAACTGAGGTATCTTTATAGAGAAGTTAACCTAGGGGTCTTTCTCTAGTTACATAGCCTTCTCTAGTTATATAGGGGTATCTACTCCCTACTTCTACTTCTTCTTTACAGCCTGGGTGCTAGAGTTAGTATTAGTATTAGTATTCCTATCTTATAAGACTAAGCTAGGCTGCCAGTTACTCTTAGGGGTATTAGGGAGCTTAGTATAGCTATTCTTATTATTAGCAGTAGTATTATTATCCTAGTATATACTAAGGTAGGACCTGCGCGTGGTGGTAGTCTGCTAGTTTTATAGTTACTTTAGAGGGTGATTATTATCTTTACTAGTTAGGTTTAGAGGGTTAATATTATTTAGATAGTTAATAATTTAGGTAGAGTAGTGGGAGGCAGTAGTAGAGCTAGTTTAATTAGTCTAATTAGTTAAGGCCTTCCTCTAGGATAAGGACAGGGCTTTAGGGGATGGTGCTGAGGGGGTGAATAAGATATTATTAATATTCTAGTCTGAAAGTGATATTAGGAATGATATTAAGGTAGGCACCTAACTACAGGGCGGCTGCTTGTAAGATAGCTCTAATCTTACCTTCTTAGACCCCTTAGATAGTCTAGCAGCCTTTTTCACTATAGTAGATCCTCTAGAAGAGCCCTTAGTGCCCTTAGACCCCTCTATTCCCTCAGATCTCTCTATATGCATTAGGGAGCCCTCTGCCAGGGCATCTAGGGTAGATATTAGGGTAGAGGTACTTAGTACAGTAGTAGAATCTAAGCTACTACTCTTAGAGTCCCTTCAGAAGTCTTATAGGTAGGGAGGGATATAGTAGTATTACTAGTAGTAGTAAGATGCTGCCTGTACCTTATCTACCTCCTCTATATACTTCTTACACCCTTTTAACTAGGCAGTATATGCATCCCTGCAGTTAGCATACTTTTATAGCTTCTAGCCAGCAGTAGCCTGCCACAGCAGGTAGTTATAGGTCTTATAGCTGCCTGCACAGAGGCTATAAATAGTTTTATTAGAATAGATGTTTCCTATATAATCATATTATTAATAGTTGAAATACTAGCAGATATAAGTAGACCAGTTATATAAGACTATAGTTAGGATGGCAGAATCCTAGATAGTTCCCTTATTAATAGCTTTGTTAGTGCTTAGGGGGTAGAAAACTTAATTACTAAGGTAGAGGACTTCTTATTAGCAGGCTGATTTATAAGCTAGGTAAGGTAGATGATCTTAGCCTCTCCCTAGGAGAACTAATTCTTAGCTAGTAGCTAGTTAGTAACTTACTTAGCCTCCTTAGGGTCTGCTAGATTACTAATTAATTTAACCTAGATATTATGAACCACTACACCCTAGGTGGGTAAGCAGATATTAGCACCCTAGTAGAATGATTTAGCCTAGCTAGGGTGGTAGTATATGATCTCAGCCTGCTAGGCAGTCTATAGGCTAAGGCTTAAGTTACCTAACTTTAGCTAGCAGGCAGCTATAAATTTAATAGATGTAAGGGTGGCTACTATAGCTTCCTTTAAGGCCTTTATATAGGCCTTTTTAGCCCTATTCTTTATCTTTACTACCTTTAGCTGCTAGAAGGTGCTTATAGCTCTAGTATCTAGTAGTTTAATAATAACCTTGTAGTCCTTGCTTAGTTCTAAGGGGGTAGCCCCTAGGCTACTTAATAAACTATAGGAGGAGACTATATAGCCTAGGGGTAGTGCTGCTGCAGTAGCTGCTATATATAACTAAACCTTAGTAGATAGGGGAATAGATTAAGTAGTTAAGATATGCTAGGTAGTGGTGGTATTCTTCTTAATATTAAGAGTGATCTTGCAGAGATTAGCAACTACCTTCCTCTAGTTATTACCTAGGGGGTTTCTAAGGACCTCCTTGATGATGGCATGTGTATTAGTAATAAGCTTAATAAGAGGCTTTAGGATTCCTTAATTATAGACCTTTAAATAGTTTAAATAGATGCTTATATCATAGTAAAGATCCAGGATGTAGTCATGCAGAGTTTTCTGCCTATTTTTACTACCTTAGGAAGCTGTCAGGGGCAGCTACCTAGGCTTTAATAATAATATAGCAATTAAGGCCCTATAAGATTAGGCTTATTTAAAAGCAGCCGACATTACAAGAAACTAGGTAAATTTTAAGGTCAAAAGATGTTGATTTAGGCAAGAAATTTCAAAAATTTGTTCTGCATCGAAGTTGTTGTTTTTTATCAACTCCCTCATATCCTTGCCAATGATGGTGTTGGCCAGGGATTTGGCAGCCTACAATCCACTGTTTATAGAATGAACGCCAGTACTACTTAGCCTTCTTTAAAATGCCCTTTTACCTGCCTCATGAGAAGTCTTCTTTTCGACGTGTAGCTAAACTTCCACTGCGTTGTCGGACATCGCTTGCGGAGTCTCAGGCGCCTGTATTGTTCCGGATCTCTTATTCAGATCCTCGTAGAAAGCAGCAAGTGTCCACTCAGACGTCAGTCGATCAGGATGGTCTTCTGTGACCCCTTCCCATTGTATCGCCACAACATGTTCTAATCCTCATAAATCATCGCAATCGTTGCTATGGTCAGGGCAGCTGTGTATAACCACCGCAAATCCTGAAAATGGGAATATAGAATACCGAACGCTGAATAGTTGCCACCATACAACAGTTCTACAACGAGAGATATCAGTTATGTGTCGGCTTTATAGTTTTACAAAAGCATAGACCACATCGGAGACCGACTTCAATAGTCCCAGTTAGCCATCGTTTTCCGATCAGGGTCGCTGATGGCGCTAGTGGCATTGCGAACAGCACTGGCTATAGGCAGCAATGCGTCGTGCCAAAACTGGCGAGCCGTTAAAGACCAGTCGCCGAACGAAATCCGCCGCCTCCTCGCGACGTGGTCCGTGTTTCCGAAACCATAGGAACTTCAAGCTTGGAATCGTGGCGAGATATCATCATCATTGATAGTAAATGGCAGCACCTGTTGGATAAATGACCAGGAAGGTAAAGCACTCATCGATCTGGTCGGTGCACAGGTCTCCTGAGCCACCTGGTGGAAGTAGGACCTGAGAGGCGGGTCTTCGCAGTGCGCGTGCTTCAACAATTCATCTTTCAAAGAGAGCAACTCCGGGTACATACGGTCGCGCTCTGAGAGAAGCCAATCCCGCTCTGCAGATTGCTTGCGATAGAGGTTTTCCAAACGTTGAATACTCTCCATTTTTCGGCGGCGGCTTTTGCTGGCAGCACGCCGGTTGCGCTCGAGATACCTCTCGCGACAAGGATCGTCCTTGTATAGATTTGGAACTGGTCTTGCTGAGTCTAGCGACTTTTCTCACAGGAGTCGCCTCTAAATCTGTTGTGGCAGAAGTAGAAGTAGTAGTAGTAGTAGTTGAAGAAACATTCGTGATGGAAGAGCCGCGAGGACGAGCCGCGTGTATATTTGAAGGTCTCTTAGCGGACGCTGGCTTTGGCTCTAGAATTTGATCGTAGGTAGACAACAAAGTATCGATGCTGAGGTCTGTATAAGTTTGAAGTAGAGCAGGATTTACGACTCGGGAATCCTCGTCGGAAAGACTCGCTTCATAAGTAGGAGAATCCACTGCTTGGAAGGACAATGCGAGCGTAAATCAAAAGGGGAATAGAACCCTTAACTATTACTAAGAAAGCTTCGCGTGGCTTTATTAGGAGATTCTATTTTTTAGTTAAATTAACTCTAATGAACTAAAAGTTTATTAGTATCCACATTATTATAACAGAATAGTTTTCTTAGAGACATACATTAAGGACATTATCTTTTACTTATCTTAGGAGAGTCTGAGAGGTCTTATACTCCTATTTTAAGGTAAAGCTAGTAAAGTTATAGCATATTATCTTCTAAGATGGTAATCCCCTTTTTTATATAACAATAAATTCTTCCGCAAAAAGCTTAAGGATTTAGAGGGAGGGATTAGGTTCATCCTTCAAGAAATTTATTATTGTGCTTTTATTACGAGAAAGTTTCTATCTGCAACTAGCATTAGTATAATATTTTTAATATTAATTTAATAAGATAGTAATAACTTACACTACCTAATTAAATACTGCTTAGTTATACTTTACATCAGTAGCTGGTGCTAGTTTTAGTAATATGTAGTCATTTACGATCTAATTCTCATACTGAGGTTGGCCCTGGTGCCTGTTGTATGCTCTTGAAGAGGTATTCTCTATCAGTAGATATAGAATTGTGCTTACGGGCAAGGTCAAAAGCAGAGGTGCCCATAGTAGAGACCCTCTAGTTATCATCCGGTCCCCTGGGGATACACAGATCGCATGCGTTGGTGATGAATATAATCATTGGCTTCTCGACCGGGCTTCTAATAGACAGCGAGTTGGTATTTTTGCGTCTGTTTTGAAGCAAGTAGATACTGATAGAGGGTGTAATACTCATGAGCTAAGGAATTCAAAAGAAGAGGCGTGAGGACTTGCAAAATAATTGCAGTTGTCTAATTGAGCTCTATTACAGAGAAAATAGCATGAATCTTTTGGCCCACAGTTCACATATCTACTAATCTGTCGCAGCTATCTGGGGCAAGACCGACTGACTAAGTAATTATAGCCTGGGCCTAGACCATCACGACTCCACGAGAGCTGATGCATAAGGATGTGCATCTGGAGTTTCTTGGACTGGGTCTATGTGCATAATTAGTAGAAAGAGGCCAGAATATTCATATTTTATTGGCATAAATAGAATAATCTATGCTTTCCCTTAATTCTATAAGAGTGGAAGAACTCTAGAAGATGAACATTTAAGCTAAACAAGCTTCATGCTACCCTCCGGGTCTTGCCTATCTAAAGTATATTCAGAGGCTATGAGTAAGCATTTGCAGCGCAAGTCCGTCTGTCAGTTATTACTAAGTGTATAATTCAGAGCACAATGACCACCCTGCTAAAAGCATCCCTTAGAAACAGCATTGAGATGAGAGGTGAGAACTTGAGTAAGAGAGCGTCTTGCTACCTTTAGTAGTACGTGTTATTAATAAAGTAAGTTAATGCAACAGTTGCATTGATACTAATGAGATATCATTTGATGTCCTCTTTTCTGCATTCTGTATTGACATCTTTGACTTCCTTAACTTTGACTATTTGCAGGTGCTTCCAGGGTTTGTATAAGCTTGCTGGTCTTAAAGACACCTGAGGTCTAGAAGAGAAACGTAACAAAGCTGCTTGCAGAAGACTTCCCTTCCACTTCAGAATCCTCCAGTTTCCTTAAGAACCAATGTTTTATCTTTCTCTCTCTTAAATACACTCCTCAAATGAAGCTGTCCATCCTTACTGCCGGCTCCTTGATTGCTGCTGGCGCCTTAGCCTATACAATGGCTATCGTCGCGGGCGACAAATGGAATCTGCAGGAGTGAAGGACCTATTTATCTGCAGCTAGACCTTGCTGAATGGCTATGGCTGAGGTATTACTAGGAACAAGGCCTCGTGTAATATGTTCTGGTGTCTACAGAACTACATGAATGAGTACAACCATGGCGGCCTCTACGCCAAGGCGTTCTAGATCCTGGATGTTATCTGGTTTATCTAATTTGTGAGTGTGTTTTCTCTTCCTATTTTTACTGCCTTTATATGCTTAAGCATAAAGACACATCTTCCCCTGTGCAGTAATATAGGACACAGACTTATCCAAGTTAACTGGTTTTGGTGTGTACTACTCAGTAAATATCATGCAGCTATCTGCTGGATCCATGCTGTGGCGATTAATATGCTTTGGTTAATCTTCGCGCGTGTATGTGGAGTCTAGTATTCAACCAGTGAGGAACAGAGGGGGCATAATAGTAGTTTGGATACACTGTTTAGAGATTTCTTCTATTGCTTCAGGAAGATTCCTCTAACCCTAAAAAGGTAGTAACCTTAAGGAACTTGAGAATGCAAGGTGGTGGAAGAATGTGAACTAGCTAGTGTAAATGAATTAATTATTAGTCTTCTCTAATCCCAGGAAAAAGGTTCGCAATAAGTCTATGGTAGTCCTGTATGTCGTCGTAAGTAGTTAAGGCTGTAAGGGGTAATGCTCATGATTACGCTGATCCTGAACAAACATGAGTTGTTAGGACATCCCTTGCGGCCATAGGCAGCGGGCGCTGCTATTACCAGAGAAGCAGGCCACATAACTATATAAAGGCTGGTAGCTCATTCTGGACTGACCGCCTGCCCAAGGTCCATGGTGGAATAATACTGGTCAATGGGTCATTGACACAAGCCTTCATATTTGGCAAGTGCCTCCCGTCCGTAATCTTCAGTCAGGGAGCTTGAGTAGTATATAGATAGTACCTTACAGCTCGCAAGGTCATCACCACAGCTACTCGTTCTCTTCTACTTCGTGGGAAGAATATGGCTGTCTTCTCCTTCTCAGTCTCCTGGGTGGAAAACATCAAAACTGCTGACGGCCGGGCTTCCCAGATATGTGAGGCATAAAGCAGGCGGAACGTGACAGGAATTCCAGTCATCCAGTGGCACTGTCGCGAATCAAAGTTAGGTCTTGGGGAAGGATCACATGATTCACACGCCTCAAATCCCACCAATACTGGGCGCCTATGGAAGACCAAGGTCAATGATTAGCTGCCCTTAAAAAACAGACAAGATGTTTGTTATGATATCCTTTACAGAAGAATTCTTGGTTACAAACCACTCCATTAGGCATGCGTTTACTCCACTGCGAATTGATGAAAGTCGTCCCTTGAGATCCTCATGTCTATGACTTCTCTAGCCCCCCATTTTCCTGACGTTTGACAACCTATAAGTAATTCTGGAAATTGTGATTATCTAAGAATGATGCATTAACTACAGCAAGTTTGGTTCTCTATGTCGTAGTTGCTTCCCACTTCTGACCACATTTGACTAATCAGATTATTCGGTCGTCGGAATTCACGGTCCTTGTTAACAATGTCATTGTACAAGACAACAGGTTAGGCTCCTCTATCGGACTAATCAGATCTTAACCTCGAACCAAGACTGGCTAAAGATACGTACCTTGATTATTATGCTTTACACTTTCCTGTAAAACAGAAGCCGCAGTCCTCGCGACCCTGTCCCCTACTTGCATCCAATCCACCACTTCCGTCTTTATTTTTGGCACAGCAACGCCCATCTCGGTTTTTACTAGATGCTTATTAGATGTGCAATATAACGCAATGAAGTTTATGTATATATCTTACCAATTGTGGAAGGAGTTCTGTGGGCCTAGCCGTTTACCGCTGCATCTATCACTGTTGCTCCGGGTGCCACTGCAACCTTCCCGGGCTTCAAGTATATTTAGTCTGTCGACGGATTTGCCTTGGTTACCGAGCGAGGGATCGGATGTCGCAAAAGCTGTAATGGAAAGAACCATCATTATAGAGATATGAGAGGCCTTCATGGTGCTGCGACGCTGGGCTCAGGTTCAGGGCTGGGTGAGTTCGTAAATTTATTTACGCAAGGTAAGATTCCTCGCAAGTATTTATATTCCTATCCCAGGCAAACGATGCGCACCCAAGGTTTTGGTTGTGAGAGTGTCTGTGGCATTTAGTCTGCATACTTAATCTCATCCCAGGCTTTGCTGCAACATTATCCGGATCCTGCAATATAATGAGTTGTGTAACACTGCATCGTGAACTTTCTTTTTAAGATCGATCACGAGACCGGGGTTGTGCTACCACACGCGTTCCCACTATTGAACCTTGAACCCATTAGTCGAATGCCTTAATCACATAAGATCCATTCCGAATGAGACCCGCGGATAGTTATTATATCATATATGCAGGGATTTCCTGACTATTGAACGCAAAAGCTCAACTCTCAAAATGCCGATCACGCTCTGCCCCACTACACCGACTATGATTTCTGCTTGTGTAACTGAGCGGATGCGAACTGGGTTACATTATCACATCGTCACCCATTAGAATCTTCTTATCATACTCGAACCCTTACCGAAGGGTCTATGAAGGTATATGGGAGATCCCTTCCTTGTCTGACTTTGGGAAGATAAGTGTCACGCAGCGAACCGCTGGCAAGCCTTCATCGCGATCCACTGCCTTACTTAGATAATAGTTTCTCTGAACTCTGTGCACGCGAATAGTAATAGAGGAATTAAATAGCTTAGTAAGAACTAAGTGATTTATTCTAGTTTCTTGGAATATATATATCTTACAATTGAGAATATTACCCTATGGAAGATATTAGAAGATGTTAATATTACCACATTCATAATATTACCGCGTGCATAATATCAGATGATCTTGATATTCCCAGCATATAATATTATCAATGTGATATTGTTATCATGGATTTAGTCAGAAGTGAACTCTGCTTAGGAACATAGAATCGCAAGTAGCTCTAAGCATGTAGGGATGACATTGTCACATTAGCTTAACTAAATGTGCAGCATGCGCATTATTAATGGGCATATTTGCCGCAGACTCCCTGGGTAGGAATGAAACCCGCCTGGGAGATGAATAGGAATAGTGTATTCGGGAGCACAAACCACGAGATCGTTTTAAATTGGCGCAGCAGCCAGCCTTCTGGGTGGTATAGCCGCTGGCTTGGCCCTTCGGTGTTAGTCTTATACGGGCCGAGAATAAGGGCACAGAGTACGTTGGCAAGGGAGGTGAACAGTACCTCGCGCAGACTCCATCGTTATATCACAGTAGCACAATGGACCATAATCAATATGCTAGTGATATATTATGTCTTCTCCTTATAACTCCTCTTATATATGAAAATAGGCTTCACTGATTGACTAGTTCTAAGATTTCATACGGTATGGTCTCCTTTGAAAATGGGATCATTACTTGGACCAAACCCAGCTGTCAGGCGATTGCAGCCTTCGACCATGTTTGATGACAGCACTCTATCTACTGAGAAATAATCAGGAACATTATTAACACTCAATACACAATAAGGTACGTAGTACCTCGTGTCATTTCTTCTAGCATCATTGTAGCTCTAGGGCTAACGGTGGTTGTATCCTCCTCAGGGGCATCCACCTTGATGCACTTGGCAGGCCTGAGGCCTTAGAGAGCCTTAATTCGCTAACAGTTAAAGAATATATTTCAATTCGGATGCGAAGTTTTAGTGTTTGATACTCTTGCGTTCACAGCATGTAGGTAAAACAAGAGGGCAACTTAGCCCCTCTCTCCCTCTCTTCATCCTTCTAAAAATTATTTTTTATAAAATTCCTTGTATAGTAACATCCTACTTTTCAATATAGATCTTTTCATCTGCAATCCAAGCTACCAGGTCTGGATCTGCACAGCCCACCACTGGCAGTACGTAGTCTCTCTAAGGTCCACTAATGTTATGTCACTTGGTCGAGGCTAATACTACCTACCCCGCTGGAAATTGGAGATCTTGGCAGATGCCACCGCGGGGAGACGACCATGTCTATTTGGGGTTGACACATGTTTTGGTTGGGTTATCCGGAACACCTGCCGAGGTCTAGTTATTCATCAGGCTACTTTCTTAATATAACCATGCGATCGTAGGGCTCGACTGATAGTGAACGTAGATACGAGCACGTGGAATCATCGTATACGAACTACCATAACGGGTGTGATCATACAGGGACGGCCGGCCGGAAATGGGGATGCAACTATTAATATAAAGATGGTGGTATACTTTCAACCGATCGTATTTAATCATATACGTGGCTATCTAATTCAACTTAGTACAAAGGTCTGATCTCCTATTCTACACATTTACATACCTATATTTTTGTAGAATTGAGCTGCTGAATAATCGCGGCACTAAACATTGCTGAATATGTCGGAGATCACACATAATCTTCCGAATAGACGTAATTTATATCGACGGATGCTTTCATCTCTTCTTTCCTCAGCGGCGTATCAATAGAATCGTCACTTGTTTAGCTTGCCGATCCCAGCCGCCTGGTCTCCATCGCTTAATCCTAGTTCTGCAGTAGTTTTGCGGGGCATGTTACAACCAGTTACTCAGGCAATTAAGCGAGAATGGTAGAAGAATTGTAATCCTACTTTACTTGAGAGGAGCACTGGGCATGCATATATATCTCCCAGTGGTCCCTTGAACTTATTATTATCTGAACCCTCGCTCCGTCTCCTTTCCTTTTTCTGTTTATTTTTACTGAAATTGACTGGGCCCTTCTCTTGAGATGCTGTTCACTCCCATTGCTGCTGCATCGCTGCTAGTTGTGCTTGGCACACAGCCAGCGGGTGTGCTGGCCCAGGATGCCGAGGGCTGGTACAAGGCCCATCCAGGCATGGCGCGTATCAGCAAGGTGAACCAAGACACGCATCAGATTGTCGATGAATTCGGCCGTACGCGGTTCTTCCACGGAACCAATGTCGTTATGAAGGAGGCACCGTGGTATCGGCCGTTGGAGTGGATGCCTGGTGTCTCGTCATTTGGCGAGCAAGATGTCCAAAATCTGCACGACTTAGGTCTGAACATTGTGCGGTTAGGCCACAGCTGGGCCGGTGCAGAACCTGTGCGTGGGCAGTACAACCAGACATTTCTAGATATTATGAAGAAGCAGACCAAGATGGCTGAGGACCATGGCCTCTATGTTTTGGTGGACGTGCATCAGGACGTCCTGGCGCGGCAGCTTTGTGGCCACGGCGTCCCTGACGTAAGTAGATGCAGGGCCATGTTGGCACAACTGATACTGACACGGCTTCGTAGTGGTTTGTTAAGAAGGACTGGGTACCAAGCTGGAAGATGTTTCCGTTTCCTCTCAAGCTGACGCCGTTCCCTGTGGATAAAAGCGGGTTCCCATCGCCGCAGTCGCTTTGCGGCACCGTCGACTGGTCTCTGAGCTACACGTCCGTGGCGGTGTGCAATGCGTTCGGGCGGCTATACAACAACTACGACGGGCTGGGTGATGCTTTCGCGGCGTATTGGAAGAAGCTGGCGTCAGAGTATGTTGAGACGACCAACGTGGTCGGGTATAACCTGCTGAATGAGCCGTGGGTGGGCGACTCGATGGCCGATCCGACTCTGCTAGTGCCAGGTGTTGCCGACCACAAGGTCCTAGAAGGGCTCTGGAACCGCGCCGCCAAGCAGATCCGTACAGTCGACAATGACACGCTCATCTGGTTCGAAGGCGCCACCATCGACATCTTGTCGGGTTTCAACAACGTCCCTCTTGGGGACGGCTCGAAGTCAGTGCACTCGTTTCACTACTACAGCCCGCCGCAGCTGTCGTCTATTTCTACCACGCTCAGTAACCGCCGCAAGGACAACGAGCGCCTTAGGACCGCTGGTGTGCTAACTGAGCTCACGTTCTGGATGGGCGATGATAAGCAGATGCAGGGCCTAGCAGATGCCATGTCGGCGACCGACGCAAATATGGTTTCCTGGATCGGTTGGGCGTACGAGAACCTGTACAACGGCACATCTGGTCAGCCTTACTCTGTACTGGCAAAGCACTACAGCCGTGCATACCCCGCGGCCGTCGCTGGCACTCCCAAGAGCTTCAGCTTCGATGAGAGTTCGGCCACCTTCAAGCTGCAGTTCACGTCTGATCCAAATATTAAAGCGCCCACTGAAATTATCCTGCCCCCATCCACGTTCCCCAACGGCTATAAAGTCCAGGTTTCGCCTGACGGCAGCTTGCTGCAGTACGTACTCGACAAGCGTACCCTGGCCTTATTCACATCTACGAGCATCAACAACGCCATCGACATCTCTGTCACAGTCTCTCCTAAATAATCTCGTCTATAGTTTACACCAAAAATTACTACGTACGCGTAGTATTTGAGTTGCATCGTTAAAAGACGGCTCCATAGTAATTTGGCGGTAATTAATTATGGAAATAATAAATTCCTGTCAAAGATTGCCATTTTGTCACCACTAGGAGGCCAGGCCCCTCTACTGTATCCTTTGGTAGTGAATCCCGCATTATTAAACCGAACCCTCTTTGCAGCTCTATGACCTTATCATTTATTTGCAACGGGACCACATTCCTAGTATATAAAGCAGTTGTCTGCTCGCAGTCACCAGTCATAGACGCTGCCTGTACCGGAGACTTCAAGGCAAGTAATATGACTAAAGTAGAGCTCTGATGACATAACTGTGCCTAGAGAGGTGAAATTTAATAATGTCATTACTGTGGGCTATCAGAAGTGGCTGCTTGAATAATACGATCATTAAGTGCATCTAGGAAAACGGATAGAGAGAACAAAAACGTGAGGTAGTTGACATGTTTAATACAGCCAATATGATTCATGATCAGCAACATAACTAGAGTAGAGTGTAGCGGAGTATTTGTTTGATTCTAGTTTGTTCAATGTTTACTTCTCCGCCCACCTCCTCACCATTTCCTTCCCCCCACGCTTGAAATTCTGGATAGGATAGCTCATTGCTTGGCCGCCACACTGTTTAAAACTGTGTATTTGGCTGTATATAGATGTCCGGGGGTTATGGGCAGTTACTGATCCATGTGAGATCCCGCCGGATATAATATCCTGTGTAACCCGCAGTCGGGTGGGCCGGAAGCAGTCTAACATCTCTATATCCTGCCATGGAACTATGAACTGCAAGGTGTTGCCACTTGATCATGATAGATTATATATTCTTGCCAGCTATCGACACGTGTATTTGTTGTGCCCAGTCAGCTCTCTTCACCTTTGGTCCCCTTTACCGAACAGTAAAAGAAGACAGTAATAGAATACTTTCAAGTGGACACATTCTCAAATTTTTAATTTGCTCTGTGGCCCTGGAGGCTTGCCTGTACTCGCGCCGGAGATAATCAGCAATAGACTTTGGCGAATGCCCTAAGCTGTGGGCCAACCCGGAATCTCCTGGAACCAGCGAGACCGATAGACCCGCCTTCCCTTGTAGAAATAACAAGCGTTTCCCGACTGGTTCAAATGGTTCACCTGGTTGGCGACGCCGAACCATTGTCCAGTCTCCTTCCACACTGCCTGGGTGTAGAGAGCGCTTCCATCAGCCCTCACACTAATACTTTTAATATCAGATCGTGGCAACTGATCATCAAAAAGCCCCGTTCTTGCGCCGAGCGGCTGGAACCCCTTCAGATACATCCTCGTCAGCTCCGCGCCATCATTAAATACTTCCCCACTGGCAAGGTTGATAGCATGGATATCCTTCTCTAGTGGAACAAGCAGTAGCCGCTCGTTAGGCACAGGAACAAGGTCATGTGGCCCATCCCAATATGCACCTTTTGGAGGTGCACCCCCACTCAGTAGTCAGACGTGAAGCACAGGGAAATTTATAGTTTTGAGAGACATTGAATGTTCCTTTCCCGCTATCGTACTGATATCCTTGGACAATACCGTAGGCCGTTACACCTTTTCCATTTGCCGCCTCCGTAGTGCCAGACACCCAGAGAGTCTTCAGATGCTCGTCCCAGATCATGCCGTGAATGGCCCTTATGCCTTTCAGATGCTGATACTCTGTCTGTGGACACTGCTTGGTAGCATCGTATATCCAGACGCCTGCGTCGGAGTTTTGACTGGTGTCCGCGACAGCGAATAGGTTATCCGGGAGTAGTTCCACCGTATGTGCTGCTCCGAGCTGGCCCCGTAGACAGACGCCGCATAGCACTTCTTTTCCCGGATAATCAATCACCAGAGCTGCGTTTCCGATGATCGCTGTCACGTTCTTTCCCTTCGCGGCAAACTTTGCCTCCGTTGCTGAGCGTCCATCGATACACTCAATCAGCTCCTTTGGTGTATTTTTGCGGACATCGGACACTGTCCAATTCCAGGCGACTTTGCCATAGATATCATGGACAATTATCATCGGGTCTTTGAATTTTTGGTTATCTCGGTAGACTCCTGTAATGATCAGATCCTTGTTTGCATCAGATGTGGTCACCGGGCCTATATAGTGCTGGGACCTAGGAGTCGCGGATGTCAAAGCGGCCAGAAGGGTAATAACACTCAGCAGCATTAGGAACATGCCTCCGAACATATACGTGTCGTGTTAGAGCTAAAAGATGCAACCTATAGGTATGTAATAACTTTAATCTTAAGCAACTACACAGCAATCACCAGCTACAGATAGCACTTTAAGTCTCCCAAGCTGTATTAATATCATAAAATCTACTGTTAATGACGTTAACGTAGTCGGCTAGTTAAGTCTTGTACATCATGATTGACTCTAGAACGTCTACCACTGTGCCGACGTGATGTCGACATTGGATGAAAACGGATACCTGTTGCCCAGGCAATTATATCCTCTAGCAACTATGAGTCGGTGTATTATCGAACTCTTCTGACATAATTGTTCGACAAGAGAGCAATACACCCCTATATTAAAGAGGCATAGAAACTCTCATATTTTACTACCAATTGGTGCAATACATACGGTTAGTGACATCAGGGGAGTTAAGTAGGGTATCTTAACCACGAGAAGATAAACCGCCCAGTAGGAAAATGTCAACAATAGAAAATATTATGGAAAATAGAGACATGAGCTCTGCGAGATGTTAATTTTCCCACTCTCCTTTCTTTTTCTTTTTTCTCCCCTTTACTCAGGGTTTCTTGCAGACTTCCGGAAGACCGCGGCGGCATACTGGGTGCGGTCGTCACCAGCGACTCAGCGACTGGGCCTTGTAGCAACGGTGGATTGCTGCATCGCCCAACGTTCCATTAAGTCAAGTGACGGGCATTGACATGATATTCTGCGATTGCCAGAGTATATTACTATGGTATTTTGATATACATATTAGATGCAACAACCTGGCTAACCCTTTCGAGTCCCTCAACCATACATACGTCAACGATGTTAAAATGCGCAGAGATATTCCCACCTTGGCTCTATGACAGCTTCAAGCCAGTGATGGATACTCCGCCTGTCCCTATTCCACTGCTCAGAGAATATTTATGATGGTAATTAAGGAATTAAGGGCTACGCACCTTGCAATAAGACAGTCTGGTCTGGCCTGAGAGGAATATTTCCGTACAGAGCATTCCAGACAGTCACACCAGTGCAAACCAAAGTAGACCATTCACAAAAGCTCAGAGGCGACTCTTTGGGGATTTGCACGACAGAGGCAGCGGGTAAGCAGACGTACTCACGAAGTACGCCGTCAATAGGTCCGCCTTGGACGTTATTCCAGTCCTTCTGCTGACCAAAGAGGTTCGAAAGATCAAAGGTGCTAATGACGTGGTCTCCCGCAGCAAACTTCTTGACTCCCTCGCCAACCTTAGCAATGGCACCGGCGGCATCGGAGCAAGGAATGACATTATCTTTGACGGGGAATGGGTACAGAGAGGTGGCAATCGCAATATCACGGTAGTTTACCGAGACACCGTGTACCCTTATCAAGACTTCATATTTTGTCGTCTCGGCGATTTCCTCCTTGAAAGCCTTGAGGTTGCGGACCGAGTCGCGGGGACCGTTAATGCGAATGACGGTTTGAGACATGGCAAATAAGAAGTATGAAACAGCAATTAGAATGGTTGTCAAAGAAGTCAATTTAGAAACTGTATCTGAAGTGTTGAAGGATGCAGATTGTATCCCATTATATAGGTGAAAGGACCGCGGTTTCTCAACTTGGTGGCTAAGATAGCATTTGGTTTGGAATCCACATAAAGTCGAAGATCCCTCCAAAGGCCCTTTGGATACTTTGGTGGTATGGAAAAGCTAAATCACTATATCTTTAGAGGTCTAGGACATCGAGGTTTAATCTATAGCTATGAAACTAATTAGTTAAAGAACCAAGCCACAGGGGGCGTGCCTTAATTAGGTATATATTTGGGTGTGGTCTAATAACATATGGGGCTGGGTGCCCTTGCCATCAGCCTTACCTTTAAACTAATAAATAAAAGACACTACACCCAAGGGTAAGATAGGACACCTTCTTCTACTACTAGTCTAATAGTCACTTTAAGTACCTTATTATATAAGATCCTAATAAATATTTTTTCGGGTGTTTCTAGATTAGTGGACGCAGATGGTGCTTACGGGCAAGGCCGAATAGTGGAGGTGACCATGTTAAAGACCGTCTAGTGTGCGAAGGTTGAAGCGAGAAGATATTGATATGGTATAATTTATAAGGTGTAATACACATGAGCCAAGGAATTTAGGAGAGGCGTGAGGAATTGCGAAATAAATTGCAGCGGTCTAATTTCACGTTTGCTTGGGCTAAGCAGAGGATCTCTAAGTATGTGTAGGCTATCGAGACTTTTCATCCAGAAACCTGCCTCTGTGCTAAAGAAAATATCTCTCAAGGCAAGGGGCTATTGTATTTTCCGTAACCGGCTGAACTTTCAGTAACATGCATCATAATTCCGATTCATATCATGAGGAAGTAAGGATTCAGTCGTGGCTGAGTCCTCGACGAAAATATGGGTAACCTTCGCTCTGGCAGGGAGTGCTATGGCATATAGCACATGGAGCTTAGATCATCAGCAGCTACTCATCCATCAAAGGTGTGTTGTCAATTCAATTTCTTGGTCCTTGGTGTTCCCCCTATAAATCTTGCCACATCGGCGACTGGCCAAGCAAGCTGATCCGTTGGATCCTCGTGAACCTCACCCGATGTGATCATGTCCACAACCTCCACCGCGATATAGCCACCAATTGCGGTGAAGACATGCCACCTGGATTGATTTGTCGAATCAGCGTCTCATGTTTCTAGACCTAAAATCCCACGGAGAAAGGATATTAGGAACGAAACCTACCATCCATGCAGTTCGAACACAAACGCCAAGGGCAAGCCGACCGAGTGTCTGATGTGAATCAGAGGATTGCAAGCCCACTCATCAATCAGCCAGACTATGTAACCGAAGACGAAGCTACCTGAACTCATTGTCAGTTCTATTAATCGGGGGTTGCTTCCGATGGAGGAGGAAGAAAAAACATACAGACGCCAAAGAGGCCAATGCTCCGAAGCTTCTTCCGAGTGAAAGGATGCGGGACCCGCTGGGAGACCAATTTGATCGTCTGTGTCGCGACCAAAAGGACCCCCAACCCGAAGGTCACGGCGTGGAGAATAAACTCGTTCATGACCATGTGAACCACCATCACAACAGTGAACTCAATCAGGAGGAGGATGCCTATGAGTCTGGTGTTCTGCGGGCTGGCCTGGATAGTAAAGATCCTGTACAGAAGAGGCGTGACAAGTAGATGCATTGATAGTTCATCCGCTGGAAACAGACAGAATTGTGCGTAAGCTCAACCGTGGCGGCAGCGATGTCAGGCAGGGGTGCATACACATTTGGGTGTGATACTTCAGGGTCATATGGTAGCCAGCTGAGCAGGCTCCCACGCCCATCAAACCAAAGTAGGGGATTGAGCGGCTAAGGGTGGCATGTCGCTTTTGGTAGAGCTTCACCAGACCGTAAACTCCGTAGATGACTTGGCGAGGTTATTAGTGGGCTGTGAGGCAATGTTTACGGACTCCCCGGATGCTTCTCGAACGTACTGTATATCAAGCTGCTGAATGTGTTTATAAATTCAGCAATGTACCGAGTTATTACATAGTCCTTGTGTTGGGGAACAGGTCAAGGGTTAGTTCTTGGAAGTGGATCTAAGCAAGGCAGACGCGGAATTGTTCCGGGCGTACCTCTTCACAGAAGCTAAAGCGTGTCAGTTCAGATAATGCAGGAATTCAACACCGATAAAAACATACTTGAGATAGGATGTCTGGGGGCCCCAAAATGGACCATCTGCGGAGGAATCCATTGGAGGTGAGAATCTGACAGTTTTGAGGAATGAATCAAGGCAGGTTGTTTTGGGAAAACATCCTGGATTCCTGCGGATGATGGATGCCGCAGCACGTGCGCGCTAGTGGTTCTGCTGCATGCAAGGATCCCTTTCTGACAAGATATGTCATTGCACACATCGAGTATTTATCTTAGTACAGGCTATGTTGCCAGATAACTGGGCGTTATGATAATGGCTATTAATTACTTTTCAAGAAATTGCGTATATCGTTATCCACTAGCTCATATCGCCTCAATTCTCCAGATCGCTTCAAATGCTACACCAGACACTTGAGCCGGAAATTAAGTCATCACCTTAACAAGTCGAGGCGAGGAGGAATGAAATATAATACAAGGTCGCGTTATTAGGTTCTAAGAATTAGCAAGTTTAAGGAGAGCTCCCAGTAATTTATTGATTATGAATCATTCAACTAAACAGGTGCCTAGACTGTCATTTCTAGCGAAGTAGAATGGTATGTGGTCTACCTTTCTAATTTTCTAATTCTTCAGTGCTCTTTAATCATTCGCGCCCATGGACCGTCTGTTCCACAAGTACATTCACTCCCCAGCAATTCTGGGTCCCGTTCTCTTCTGGCAGTACCTTGGCACTGCTAGTACATTCTTCCCAATGAGCCCCACCGGATCCACTGCAATAAAAGCCATGTATTTGCATAAACACCATTGCCATTCCTCAATCTCAATAATGTTAATCTGTACAGGCTTGGTATCATCAGGTGGGACAAGAGGGTCAAATGTTACACCGTCATAGTCAATCAACCTAGTCAGCAATTAGCCATGGGGTTATCGGAATCGGCTGCCTCCATGGGAAGAGATTAATATATATACTTACTCCGACAGACGCTTCTCTGGCCTCCAGCCAAGTACTTATCCCGCGCCCCAGATCACCTGCGACTTCTGGAGAAACATCGCGTCCGTATACTTTTTGATATGTCAACCGTGCTAGCTTTGGGCCTGCTGGCTGTGGCAACATTTGATCTAGAGGATACAGACGTCATGGGATATGTGGCAGAAGCCTTTGTATGGTGATCAAAGGACCTTCAATTTAGATTCTGAGCTGCTTGTCAGGTGGTAATTGGTGACACTGGCCGCCGGGAGTGTGAATGCGACTCGGGATATATAGTGGGAGCGCCATTAGAACAGATGAACCAACTTGGTTGTCTGCCGGAGTTGTTGCTTGAGGAGCTACAGCGACTAGACTCAATTGCTCGCATGAAGATTGAAGAGATTTCTCATATTTTCAGGCAAGAAAATTACAAGCCAAGTTATTCGAAGTTACCATCAATGCTATGATTACCCAATACGGTAAATCATCAACACGGAAGCCTAGACTACAAGGATGAGGGGGATAGACAATTTATATACGCAAACGATCCTTGCTTTACACACTATATCCTCCAAATGCTGTCTCATTTCTAGCACATACGACCATAGGGTGTGGAAAACAGGGCTTCCCGTCCGCTCAGCCGTACTTAAGCCCCAATCATCAACGTGGTCGAAAGTTATATGCGCCCTTGAAGGCCTGCTGCTTTATGGGTGAGAGATGCTAAACCATAGGGTGAGTGTAGGTGAGTGAAGGTGAGCTGAGTGATGCTATCCAATACCATGGGTGAGCAAGGGTGATCAGTAGGTGATAGTGTGATTCTATAATTACTACGCTCCATCTATTGCTAGCTTAAATATGAGGGCCTCCTCTCTACTTAATCATTATCTCGACAGTATCTATAGGATATAGTGAATATCTACATCTTTAAAGAGAGAGTGGTATATTATCCTAGTAAATAGCCTATTAATAGGAGATGTCTAGCCTGTACTCCTTTTGCTATTTGCCTATTCCTTGCCCTCACTTTCATCATTTCACCTCTCCTCCCCATAAGTACCGTCATTTTCTAGATCTCACCTTAATATGCTTTAGAGCCCACTTCCTTGCGCTGTACTGAAGCATTCTTCTCTTTTCTTAAAAAGAAAAAATCGAATGTGCTTACTATACCTCCAGCGCATCTTGAAGATTGATGGGTGCACACATAACACCCTTAGGGCTAAAGACCCTCAGAGATCGATCACCTTGGGTCCTAGGTTGTTGCTAGCTTTTCAGTTTAATCAGTTAATGCTATTAAAGGGTCACAAAGAAATGTCCAGGACAGAAAGTGCGCAACAGCAGCTTAACTAAAATAAACTATAAGCATAAACAGGAATGCTAGAAAGGAGGGCAGGGCGAAGTATATACAGCCACTTAGCAACCAGCTTCCTCAATATCCTGGGTGATCCAAACATATCTCCATTCAGACCCCTGCAGTACACCAACCAAGAATGGCAAGGGCCTCCCAGCTGCCAAAAGAGTATTTAGGCCCAAGCTATTGCAGGGGTAAGAGTAACCTTGCCTGGTGCAGGGAAAAGTGTTAGGCTTGGCTTAGTGCCCAGTCCTTTTGTCTAGCTGAAAACTCAACTAAGCAAACAGCGACTAGCTGTCAACAGTTGTACAAAAAGCGGGACGTGCACAAAGCCTTAGCATTTGGGAGGGAGGCTCTGTACACCAGAGCTGCTAAAAAGCACCTTGCGTTAAAGGATTACTTCCTAGTGATGTGCCGTTCAGATTCCGGCTTAGTGTCAAGTCGGCGTTTGCGATCTACATATTCCGGGGTTTGGTATACCTCGACTGGTCTGACCAGGGTCGCCTCCCGAGGACTTTATAGCGTAAAAGGCTGAATGTGTACTTGTCGGACTTCTAAATACAAGTCATTTTACGGCTTATGCCTCATATATCTGAATAGGTTTAATGTTCCTGTATTTTCCCTATTGCATTTCTTATATAACTGACACAGTGTGTGGGAATAATAACAAAACTGCCGATGAACGGGCCAAAGGGCATTATGGTATCGTAGAAGAGAAAAGCCAGACTGGGGCTATTTCGCTATCAATGCATGAACCTGCTGATGCATAATTAATGATTAAGAGACCATCCACTATCTGCTCTTACCCAATTATGGCTCATGCCTCTTCTTCGTACTACCATCGCTCGAGCATCCCTGTGCCAATGTCTAGGCTGTGATAGAAATGCGCTGTTCGCAGTTCTATGATTCCTTTTTCCGAGCTCCTTCCTTGACAACCGTTCTCCCGTGCGCACTGGCAAAATATTATGGTATCAGCCACACCGTTGGATAGGGCGAGTAGGTAAAAGCCAGCTCTTCGCATTCCAGTAACCAAGGTTCCCATTTAGTGCTTACCACTATTTGCGTCTCTTAGCAGATAGCCTCTTCGTAATGTTGTTAACTATAGTTCCCTGTCCCATTTCCAGGGCGATCTCAGCCAGCCATAAGTCTAATTAGGTTAACCTGCCTGAGATTGCTTTTGATAAATGCACTTGCGTTTCAACCCTATGACGGTTGCAATATAGTTGAGAATCCAAACATCAAAGAGATAATAGGGTGAGGATTTAGATATACCTCAGAGAAGGGATCTCTTTCCTAATAGCTTACTGTCAACAGAGCTACGTTATTAGCCCTATCAGGAACTTTCTATCTCCACTGGAGTTCGTTGCGTCACCACTCACGGAAGTGGCTGCAACAGACATTCACCACATTAGATACCTCGCATGAAAGACCCAAGAGCTAGTTGCGCGTATAGTAGTCAATCATTCCTAGTTATCTTCCGTTCCCAACCTCCGCCCCTGCGGTAAATGTTTTCTCTGTTTATAAATCTCACATTTCCCGTTTGCCAGTGACATTTCTGAATCCAGTCAGCATCTAAAAAATGTATCTCGCTATCCCACAACCAAGTGTTAGAAGATTCAGGTGCTCCTGGGCACAATGTGGCAAGGTCGGCTCAATCATCAATTCGGTCGTCCGGCGGCGTGTAGAAAAGAGCCACACTAATCCTGCGCTTAGCCCTTCAATCGCAAATCCGACCTTTGTCGACACTACCGGACCCATACCAACACGCGACCATACCATTGCACCGTAAACGGGTGTGATAAAAGCTTCATCCAGCGCAGCGCCCTGACCGTCCATTTCCGAACACACACAGGGGAACGCCCCTATATCTGTAGCTTTGAAGGCTGTGACAAAGCCTTTTCTGATGTGGGTTGACTCTCAAGACAATATGGTCATTCCTTGGTAACATCACGCAGTCATCGAGTTTGGCCCGGCATCGCCGCGTCCACATAGCAACAATACTATACGAATGTCCCGAAATAACATGTTCAAAAAGGTATCCTCTGCCTCCATTCTTTATCATGAGTAAACACCATGAATAAGCTAGACAGGAACCCTGTGATAGCTTTTCTCGCAGGGAAACACTAGTGAATCATTGGCATCGGTATCATCCTCCAAGCGAGATCCCACCAACGCGAGTGCATTCGTCCGAATTAATAGCGCAGACATACTATCTATCAACGGTTCCCCATTTCCCAAACAACAGTTTCCCCCCTTCCCAGAGCTACGCGTTCTATTCGCAATATGGTTTACCCACGAGCTCTACCGTGGTGCGAGCAAGTATACCGTGTCCGTCGATCATTTCTGTGCCAAGTATGCATGAAACGCAGTACCCAGCATCTGGTATAGAACATCTTGTCCAAAGCAGAATTAGTGATTATTAAAGTTTAGACCCCCAGTGGCGACCTGACGACCAGTTATCGGGTAGCTTGAGCAGTCGTTACTAGTTGTGTGAGTGATCTTGGACTAAGGAGACCAGGTTTTCGAAGATGTATTGCGGTGTTGTATGGGAATTTAGCACTCTAGATGGTATAAGTTGTACTGGAGCGGCCTAACAGCATTGTATATGAATCACAGCCTAACCAAGAGAAGCTTGCTAATATACTCTAAACTCGTCAACTTACATCCCATGCAATGGTAAGTCAATACTGTGAACATCTACGAACTAAGATCTAACAATCAAAACTATACCCATAAAGACGGTAATGCGTTGAAAGGATCAGGACTTTGGCGCGCCGCAGGCTAAGTGGTTGTCAGCCAAAGCATTGCAAATTCGGTCATACCTGCTTCCTGCGCTTCAATTTGTCGATAGACACAGACATATGTCAAGGCAAACGCTCAATCCCAGGGGGTTCAGCATACATGATATGCCACAGCGGAGTCAGCAGAAACGAATAGAGTCTGGGATACACCTTGACCACCAACACCTTCTTCCACCCAACACTCTCATCCAGCCCATCATCCTCGTCGTCTTCCTCATTAGGCCCATCCCCTCCACGTCGCCCCATCCCCTCCCGACGAAGCCTCCTCTCCTCCATCTGATCAAACCAGCTCATATTCAACACAATAACATACGCAGTAGAAGTCCGATAATCAGCCGCCCGCCATTCACTCGGCGCCGGGCCCCCCAGAACCGACTCCAGCGCTTCCTGATCAACCACAAGCGGATACCCATGCCGCACATCTCCGGGCTGGTACTCCCCATACATAGATCTCATCAACTCCCGATGCCGTCTGCACCATGTTAGTTATAGCATAATTAGAAGTTAGCAACGCGGCAAAGCCTACCGCCAGATTTCCTCCTTGGAACAATTCTCCAGCGCAGGATCCTGCTGCACATTCCACTCAAGCTGGGGGAGAATTGCTTCCCCATCGCGGCCGCGTTCCCGCGCGCTGAGGAGAGTTTTCTCCGCGAAGCCTTTCATGCGCGAGAGGAATTGCTCCCATCTAGCTTCGTCATCGTAGGAGCAGGTGCGGTAGATGAAGAAGCCCCAGCTCTGGGCGCCGGTTTTGGTGAGTTCTTCGCGGACGCAGGTTGCGTCTGTTCTTTCGTAAGACATTTCAGAGATGAGGAGGAAAGAGGATAATGTAGTTGATATGATGAGTGAAGGATGGATGATTTGCGATGTGATGTGATGGATGCGAGGTGATCGTCGCCCATTAGTTGTGGTCCGGTGAAAAAGGGGATTTCCCGGGTCACATGATTTGCATGTCTCTTAGAATCTCGGTAAGCAGACTTAGGGTTACCAACATATCCATGCAACCGAGTGCTGGAGGACAGGTTAAGGCATACTACGGACGCTATGGAGTTGTCAAGTTGAAATCGTCTACGTCTAACAAGGCGAAGACTTTATGCTTCATTACAGCCCTGTGCCCTTGATTTACGTGTGCTCATGCAAAGATATCCTCATGTATATATTTATCCAAATCTGAATGAAGAGACTGCGCAGCTAGCTATGTATAGGCTTAAGTGCATTAGACAGTAGAGTATGGCATCGTGATAGCAGCCACCGCAGTCTCCATATCTTTCAAGATATCCATGACGGTACCCTTGTTGGCGGGCGGGTTGGCGACGTTATATGCGTTTCGAATGTCTGTTATCCTGCTGGTCATCAGTGCGCGGGCGTGCTTTACAACCTTGGTCATGTAATCTGGTATGAATTCAGTCCAGGACGTGGACAGGTCGGGGACACCATTGGGATCCCCCTCAATCAGTTGCAATTGCGTGTTCACGTTGTCGACAACCTGCTCGAACCGCTTTTTCACATCCGCGTCGTTCAGGTATTCAAAGACGGCAAGGATCTGCAAGGAGTAAGTGGCTGTATTACTCGAAGATCTGCTTCGAGTGATCACTTACAAGCTTGAGTGGCTTGAGGAAGTTTTCAATAGGGCCGCAATTTTCCACGGCGTCCTCTAGGTCTGCGTCAAATACAGCCTGATCTGGTGATTTAAAATCCCATAGCTGGGAGAGTAAGTAAATGTGGCGACAGTTGGAAGAAAGGACACTTACCAAAGCCTTCATTGAGTTGATTTCTTTCTGACAGGGCACAAACACAGCTCTGTTGCGACTAGATCCCAGCGCATCAAAAACACGGTCACTGGGCCTTTGTGGAGCATAGGAGCCTGAAACAGGCGTAAGCGTCGACGAGAGCACCGCAGAGCCAAAGTAGTCTTTCCACCATTTAGACCGAATCCCTCCCACTGACATCTGTACGCCGGATGGCAGTATCCCGGAATTCGCGGCCTGTACCCACGCCTTGATGGTTTGAAGCTCAACGATGTGCTCCGTGACAAACTTGCTCATATCAACATCATCGAGAGGCCAATCAATGACCTCCCAATCGTCGCAACTGTTGCTCATAACATCGAATGCGGTCTCAATGACAACCTGTCCATTGGGGCCTCTATAAAGCTTGCCAATTGACGGGTAAGGAAGTGACTTGAACGTGGCCTCGGTTTTATCCACGACCAGTACGTTGAATTGTCTTTCTGCGCCTCTTTTCGCGAGGGATGAACGTCTGGTCAAGGTGCTGTTGCTCGTGCTGTTGCTCGAGCCCGTGCCATTATCCGAAGCCCCCATCGTCGCTCCCGTCGAAGCCCCCATCAACGCTGTCATAATCGTCGCATAAACCAGGATAAAGCTCGCAGATGTCTACCTCACAGACAGGGTTTTCGTCCAGTGAATCACAGGAAAGGACCAAACCAGTGGAACATCCAAGGAAGCTATTCTCGAAATCCCAGAAAAGAGAACTGGTCTCGTTTGAGATCGTATGCGGCGAGGGACCACCCTTATTATTATCCTCATCATCGCCCCCACCCGCAGCCCCGGATGCAATTACCCTATGAGAGCTGTAAGCCTGGATCACTGTTGAAGAGAAGGCGAACTTACTTGGCCTGGTTGGAGGACCCAAGGACACGGTCCATATTACTATCTTCGGACCATGCAGTGAAGGAGTCAAGGCTGTTTTTATATGTGACTGTTGTAGTGGCAGGGCCCGTGCCCAGACTCACGTTATACGCCTTGTCGGAACCTACCTGTAGGGCGTTGTATGTGTTCAACGACGCTTCCGTGAAGGCATTGACGACCTTTCCATCCGTCCCATATTTGTTGAGGGTGATGGAGAGACCGACCCGAGGGCGTAGGTCAATCTTGATTGTCCCTTCGGCTGCGTCAGAGATATCTCCGCTGAACTTGGTACCCATGGCCTCCTGCGCCGTCTGACCAGGCGAATCCCCGGCATCATGAGGAAAGTTCCGGACGATGTTGGTACTCGTATAAGCGTGGACGCCGGTGGAGATGTTCCCCGCCAATTCGATATCGGCCACCATTCCGACATCTGCCATAAGTGTAGGAGCAAAAGAGATGATGCCGATGTGGTTGAATTCGTCCATTGTGATGGGGCTGGAGAAGAGGCTTTCCGTGGTGTAGTCGAGGTTAAAGGAGCCGTACATCGACATGTCCAAGTTCATCTTGGCGTCAATGTTGGTATCGACGAAGCTGTAGACCTCCTCGATGTCAATACTGGGACTGATTGTACCGACGATCGATACTGCCATCTTGGCGGTTGCCGAAATACTGCCAGACGCCACGATATCAGCAAACGCTTTGGCCGATCCGCACAATTTGAGACCCGAAAAATACTCTGCGAGAAGGTCTTGCTGAATGCGTCCGGATCCAAACTTTTTATTACGCACAGTAGCGAAGCGACTGCCCCAGTCTCCATCGCTGCTGCTGTAGAAGCGGCGGAGCATGGATCGCTTAGACGCCGGACTGGAATCCACGACAGTTTCCCAGTATCCGCCAATATTAGCGTAGTCTGCGCGGAAATAGATAGACCCTGCATCACGCTTCACCAGACCAAAATTGTAGTCGAAGGTTAGTTCCTTAACGGTGGCTTTTGTCAGATGGGATAGATGGGCTGGCAATGATTGATCCTCGGCGACAGAGACCTCGTGAGCGACCGCGTAAGTGGCAGCACCGCAGTTATCGGGCATCTCGATGATGGTACCCGCGAGCCCGTCCAACATCATATGCTCGCAGTCGGACGTCGGTCCGTCATTTGTGCAAACAAAGCGGACTACAGATGTAAATATTAGCCGAGCTTTTAGTACCAAGGGGCCATCAGTGTCTCACCTTTTTGCCGTTTCTCCCCTTGGATTTCATGGCAGTTTAGGAGCTCCAGGTCGCTTCTGCTTCCGTCTCTCTTGACCTTTGCACTCGTCACAGCCGCCTCTGGTCCGTCAATGAGAACCCAACCGAAAGCCGTATTGACCGGGTTGCTTCCTTTCGACGCTCCCTTGGGAAATTGTAGATCGTACTTGACATAATCATTCGACGGCGGAAGGGTTGGGAAAATGTCCTTGAGATCAACCGGCAGGAAGGCCTGTTCGGCTGGCGCGTCGCAGCACAGAGCCCTTCTGTCGACCCCCTAAATCATTCCAAACCGTTAGCAATGACACTAAACCGCTGCAGTAAGGTCACTTACAGTGACATGAACTCTTGGAGTCACCGTAAGAATTCACCATGAGTTGAATGTCATTGTCATCGCAGGTGTTGTCGGCACAATCCCCCTTACCAACCCAATGGCAATTGGTAAACTTCGCGGGGCTGGGACAGCAGTAGTCTCGGTTTTGAGGACCACTGTGGCCGTAAGAGTAGGCACACTTGTCTGGATCATGAACGCTGGCTACTTTCTCGTCGCCAGACAAACACCCTCCTCCACATCTATCCAGATAACAGTCTTTGATCTCACTTTCCCACTCGTCAGCTACACAGCAGAAGGCCTTGCGTCCGCGGCCGCATCTCTTGTGGTTGCCCTCGGTGGGATCCCCGCCCCACGAAGAGTATAGGAGCGTCATTTCTCCGCTGTGACATTGGCCATTGCAGTCGGATCCGTCGCCACGCCAGAGACAGGACTTCGGGTACGCGGTGGAGGGACAGCAGATCGGCTTGCCGTAGCCTGAACCACAGCCCCCGGCATCATACCCGATCCGGACCTGTCCGGTACCGCAACTGGAGGCTTGTGGGTTTTCCATGTCGACGCAGTCGTCAAAGCGCTTGCATTGCTGTCCATTCTTACCGGCCCAGTCCTGGGTCACAGCCTTTGCGTTCTCCAGTGGATTCTGGATGCCGCCTACAGGCTTGCCGAGAAGGCCTTGTAGACCGGTAAACTGTTTGTCGTCCATGTCCGAGGACCAAATCATGAGGCCGCCAAGGCTATAGAGCGTTAGTTCAGCCCTAACACGCTACCATCGGCTATAAGAAGAGTTTCACACCAGAGCCGTCTCTGATCTGGCACCATGGTCGTATGAGAAGGGGAGAGAAACTGACCCAATGCCATTTGCCCAATCGACCTTTTGCTGGAAAGTCACATTATTATCAAACGATACCCACTGGTTGTCATCATAAACAAGGTAATTGACGGCATCTTCCTCTTCATGAACGAGGGTGACCTGCTTATCCGACCGTTTCATAGAGCTAGATGTCGTCGCGCCGTTCAGAATGTCCATGATTTCTATCGTGTCAGTCAGCCTTTGCTTCTTTTTTGCCTTCCACGAGCTCAACATACCAAAGTAGCCCAAGATACCAGCAGTATTTGTACATTCACCAGGGTTGGCCGCACCGCCGAACGGACATCCGGGTTTACTACAATCCGGGTCCGCGAGCTGGAATGACCGTCCGTAGAATCCTACGCCCAGGACGACCTTTGCGGGAGGGATACCAACACGCCACAGGAGCTCCATACTGGACTTGATCTCCGTCAAGTTGGTATGGCCTTGGACAATGCTACCAATGGGATTGTTGCGATCCCAGAAGCCGTGGAGGTGACATCATGTTAATCCAATCGACATACTTGACCATACCGGGAAGGTCGAACCACCGGAGATACCAGTAGGAGGAAGGGATAGTGAACGTGCTATACTATTCTACTATTCTTCCTTCCTATTCTTCCTGTATACCTAGGCAAGCCATCTATTTCCCTTTGCATTCGTGAATTTTCCTTTGTCATTTATATACTATTTAGTATATACTGTTCATTTTCATTCACAGCATAAGTATAGTACACCATTCTAGGGATGTTTCCAGATTAGCCTCAGGTAAAAATAACTTATATAGTTATGTATTTAGTCCTTTGTTAAGAGATTAGCATTATACTATAGATAGCATTCAATAAGCTTATACTTGTTAGCTGCAGCTAGCTAGCTTGCAAAGTCTACTACTATGTATACTCTTATAACACAGGTACTTTAGAGCATGTAATCCTCATCTGCTTAAGCTAGGGGTATGGTTTCAGTACTGAGAATATTAGTGCTACTAGAGGCACCTAAGAGCAGAGTAAAGTACCTAAGGTACTATAGATACCACTAATGTTAGTAATAACCATAACTATGACTAGAACTTGTGATGGGTGAGAGAACTGAAAAGGGGTTTATAAGGAAGACCAATGTACACGCCTAGAATTAATCCTAAATAAATAAGGAATCAGAAAGACCAGATGCTTGCAATTCTGAGACTTGGCTACCCTACAAACTAGCTGAACCCTCAGCGCACAGCCATTGTTTGTCTTGTTTGCAACCCTTATCGTCCACCCAACTGTCCAAACTCTAGATAATCGAATAAGGTTGACCTCTTCAGTGTTGGTGTAGTCTTGTTTAATATCGCTTGTTGGTTTCTGTCATACATCTCAAACTTTGAATGCATAAATCTATTGGATAGCTGAGAACCGTTGAGGATTTACTATAGCCCACTCAGATGATGGCATCCATCCGCAATTTAATCCGCTCTAGAAGCGAATTGACAAACTCCTCTCTGAAGGCACCTTCTTCATGACAAACATGAATGGTAGTTGGACCATCTTGAACACCTGCCACATTGAACATCAAGTTGGCTGCGTACCCGGCTTTGACAGCACCCGCGGAGAACTCCATATTGGTGATGGTCCAATTTCCGCTGTGCATGTCCTGGCCGACCGATACACTCGGGCGAAAAGCACCTAGGTTGGAGATAGAGAAAGCATTACGCTGGAAAAGTTTCAATCCCGGTAAAAAGCCGGCAACATAGTCTTCTTCATCTTCCCCTATAAGCTCGATAGACTGCCAAGCTCTCAAGAACGTCTTTTTGTGATTGAGATCGTTGATGACATGCGCTCGATGCTTGCGCGCTAGCTCCCAGAAGAGACTTGATTCAAGCGATGTGTGCTCTTTCGAAGCTGTTTGCTGTCCTGCCTGTCGGAACTTGGAAAGCCAGTCGTAGCTCGACACGACAGAAGCCGCATTGCCCACGGTCTGGTCCCTATCGTGGGGTTTCAAAAATGGTCGGAGATCAACAACTACCTGCGAGTGACTGAATTTGGCTTCAGGATAGAAATCAGCTGCTAATGTCACTTTGATAAGGGTGTGCAGGAGGCTGGTAAAAGATGTTCGGTGGGATCGACAGGCCTGAATGCACTTTTTCATCGTAGCGGCATCGAGGCGAAGAGTGTGAAGTCGCGTCTTGACGAGGTTATCCTCTTTCTGCGGGTTGTTGAAGTCCAGCTTACGAAATTTGGGGGTGATTTCGTGAAAGAAGAGGTCCTTTTGCCGGTATAACAGCCAGATGCCCCAGAAACGAAGATAGTTCAAGACGGCATACAGGACGGAAACCGGAACGGGGGCCCGCTTAATTGCATCTTCCTCGGGGAAACCCTTGACGTCTGTTGAAATCTCGACGATTGAAGAGTTGACAAATTCTTCTTTGGGGGAGTTAAGGGCTTCCAGGATACTCTCCAATATGTATGTACCGCCGCGCCCATCGGTGATGTAGTGATCGTAAACGAACAGTATGTGTCTTCCGTTAACAATCACCAGCTGCCATGCAGGTCTTATCGATGGCTCAAACCAAAGGCCATGATAATTCTCAATGGTTGCAGTCAATCCTTTTACTTCCTCCTCTGCTGGAATATTGATGAACTTCACATGGGCATCCAGGTTGATCTGCCGCAGGAAAGCCGACCAGCGCCGATGTTGCCCAGGCTTTGTTTCTGAAGGACGACAGAAAGTAGTTATCCCAAGCTCAGGGTATTTTCGAACAACGTGTTGCAGGGCTGCGTATATGAGTTCTTTGGAAAGCACGATGCTTCCAGCCTTTGTATTGGTGAAGGTGGCAGCAATGATCACATTGGCTTGCATACCAAAATGATTCAAGAGAGAGAATTGTCTCTGATATCGGCCTATTGTGTTGTCAGTGAGCCCAACTGGTCAGAGAATCGCCTGCCTTACAAGCGGGTCGTTCGAGTAAAGCCCCAGGTTTGGCATTCAGTGGCTCCCAATCCACGGTTGCTGTTTTTGGCATTATGAGAAAAGACGATTCAACGGCTTCAAGCAGCTATGCAAGGATCTCAAATGATTCTTGTGCTGGGAGGAAACGAAGCCATTATTTCTGATTGCGTACATTATAACTCTCAGGTGGTGTCAGCTCGTGTCAATTCGGGACTAGTGCTGACCCTCGCTGCTGATACTTATGGACGGCTGGTCGTGCGTCATTTGATTTGTCTCCTAAATCGATGGAGGCCCAATCAAAGTAGATTCAACGTACCCGTATGATTGCTGTTTCGGGTTTGGCTCTAATACAGTAGATGTCACATTTCCTACACAATGTGCATATATATATATTCAGTCTACTACCTCTTTTGATGGGAGGAAACACAGGAAGTTGCAGACCACTCTAGACCAAAAACAGACTAGCTCTTCCTATATTAGAATTAGTGCAATACTAGCGGCATACTTTCATTAGGCACATCGAAATTCTGTCGCACGGAGGCCCGTGCCGAAAACGGGAGTTTACTGTAACATATTCTTCTCCTTTGTATACGATGCGTTACCGTCGAATTTCTTATATACCAGAAACAATTTAAAACAACTCAGATAGCTTGATAGTTAATACTATAGATAAGCTGATTATAAAGGTGAATCTGCCTTAGAGAATTTACGAGTTCTCTTAGGTCGACGTCCCTGGAGGATTGTGTCAGCCCACGAACCGTCTTCCAGGCGAGTCAGTTGGTCGGTAGTTGTATCCTTATTGATGGGTTCGTCGCAGAGTTCAGATTCTATTGGAAGATGCGCCGTACTAGAGAGGTAGTTTTGAACCTCGTCGTCTTGTGGTTGGGAATCAGAGCTGGAGATCAGCATCCGAGGTCTCTTTATTGGAGTCATTGGGTTGGCACGGCTGTTTCATCTATCTGCTTGCTTCTGCTTTCCCACGGACGAAGTAGGAGTCACCGGTGCTGTCGTAATGGAGCCCAGATTTGGAATAAAATAAACATCATCCACGCCAATTGCGAGTCGAGGTGTGTTGGTAGTGATGCCGAAGATTCTCCCAGTGATAAATATGCGGGACTGTCTAGCAAGAAGCGGAAAATTTGTCCAACAGTTGCCGTTCCTGAAGTAAATGGAAACTGTAAATGCCACAGACGCCTTATTAGAGGGATCATAGACATTAGTCTCCAGGTCGTAATGCAACAGAGTAGATCCGTTATTTAACTGTCCTTCTCCACTTCGGACTATTCCCAGTAAGCTGACTGTAGGGAGAGCGGCCTCCGGGCAGTGCATATTATATGCATGAGAATCGGAATATGCCATATCGGGTAATTAACCCTCGAATTTCAGAGCGTAATCTGAGTTTCTGAGCAAAGGATCCTGGGACCTGCGTGCCGATTGTCACGATATTACGTAGCAGTCGTCGAATGATCGAATCTTCAATTTTCTGGCCCATCGCGACTGTCTGTGTTGCACTTTGGAGCTGCGTTACTGTCAGAGAGGTGATATCCTTGGTTACCGAGTGCCAATTCTGGTGTTTGATGAGGAACGCGTTGCCTATCGACGACTTCCGGAGTTGGATCACATCATATAACAGGTACATGAAGGTTTTATGGCGAGCGAATCCACGCGCATTAGTAAGACGTACCATCATTGATAGAGGGGAGGCACCTTCTACTATGGTGGCTCAAAGCCCACTCGGCAAACGCCCCAAGCGACACCGGGAAGGCTCGCTCGTCGAGATGGCCACCGATCCCGGCTGGAAATAAGGTTGGAAAAGCGGCGGTAAAGTAATGGGGATCCGACCAGTGGTCCACCAGGGTAGCTTGTCCATGGATTGTGTAAGAGATAACAGGCATTTTTCCCAGCCATTTTTCCGCCGATGTGACCTCACTCAAAGCTGGCGGTCTGTTCATAATAGTGCTGGACAACGCATGCAGCACACGAAGGTTGGGGTCTTGACGTTCTCCATTAGTGTCTGTGGAGACAGAACCAGTGATAAAAGGCTCGCCGATGTTCACATCACACGCGCTATCTTGGGCAGCCTGAAGGTCGTTCTCGTAGTTCCCCATCTGCAGGTCTACCGTATATCCTTCACGCTCATGGTGATCTGGCTCGTCGAGATAGATGATGCTATCTCGTAGCTCTGGTGGGATGAAGTCGTCGCTCAGTCGTCGATCATAGGCTGGTTAATAGTGAGATCACGGTAGAGGGGATTGTATCGAACAAGGTATTGTAAGGCGGCCAGAACCTTTGCCTTGCGAACAAGAAGGAATGGACTGAGGTCCGAATCTTTGGGGGGTCGAGCACCCAACCAGAACACCTTGGTCAGGCTATGTAGAGTTAACTCCGGGCTTGGCAGGATATGTAATAGTGATTGCGCTTCTGGGGCTGCCACTAAAAGATATGCTTTGAAAGAGTGACTATGCTACAGAATTTTTTGATAGAGAAGGTATGTTTACCACTATATTTATCTATTTCTACTACTGACCAGAGAATGTCTAGGTAATTAGAAAGGAAGAGTTCAGATTCCCTCACTATCTTTAGAGAACTTAGAAGGGAACTTACAAGGTGCACAGAAAAGGTTATTTCTTGAATTCATGCGCAAGATGCTTTGATGGCGACCTGAAGAGAGAGAATTAGCAAGGAATCTATTATCAGATCCATGGTTAAGGTTACTATAACTTAGGCTGGTACTAGAATATTAGACCACTTCCTGATGTTATAAGTATAGGACTTTTAAAGCTATCTAAAAGTAGATGCTTCGCCCCTCAGTTAAAATGTAATGACCTCTAGGATTCTTTAATATTCTTCCTTTTTCTAAAGCAGCAGCTATAGAATAATACTCCTGTGTCCCTATGTAGAGTGATGGTTGTCATTATTCATAGTTAAATAAGCTGTTATGATTTGGAGGTCAGATGGGAAGCAGATATCTTGATACTACTATGTCATCAAAAATTGGAAAACACATCTCCACTAAGGTGCCTGTCTATCATTAGTGGGTGCTTTGTAGATACTAACTTTAGGGGAAAAAGAGATCACTTTCTTTATAAGTATAGTAGAAGGATGTGTCTAATAGCGGACTACTTCTCTATGCTACTGCCGCCTTCTGAACTTCCTCTAGAAACAACAGATCCGGAAGTGATCAAGGGAATAGAATTTAATTCTGATGAACTACTAGATCTGTTTACTCCTTGATAAATGGATCCTTATTGAGTTCGCAGATGGCGAACTTGGAATGTAATTACTCTTATAATGACTTTACTTTCTAACTTTATCTTCTAGACCTGCTTCCACCTCTACACTAACCCCATCAGGAGTTTTAGATTAGGCATAGTTTCTTCCAGACCATGCTCCATCTCCGCCCAGAGTTCATCATCAGATGTTAGAGGACCGTGGGGAAGCCTAGATTCATTAACAAGAAAGAGGAAATTTGAATAGATTGGATGGCCACTAAGGGCTTATATAGTATTAGACTGGAGAGTGTGAAGTTGCAGCAGATACTCCGCGGTCTGCCTGCTATATTCTCTTTTTCATATATGGATGAGGTTTGGCCAGGCTTTGCTGAGGGGTTCACCAGTAATATGCTTTGTTAAGATAAGAGTGTGTTTGTCTTCCTCCCGAGACTCAACTATAGTAGGTACAGGAATAGATATCTCTTCCTGCATAAACTAAATGTTTGGTACTTTAAAGGTCAGAAGACTGGCACCATAATCTTTCAGAATCAAGTTTAAGCCCAACAACCAGATGCCACAGTCATCTGCTTTATAGAAGAGCTTGACATAGCTTTTGTAGTTTTAATCCACCTTCCGACTTTCCCGAAGTTATCCCGCTCCTAGCTCCTTTTTCCTGCCTGGGGCTTTAGAGAAAAACGTTGAGGCAAACTTCCGAAGCTTCCGCACCGACCACAACTTTAGGCCATAATCAAGACTCTGGAGCTTAATTGGAGCATTTGCTTGCCTACTATTTTAGTGTGGATGCTTACTGAAGAATAGTGTAAAAAGTGTCTCAAAAAGCAATTTTGTCTCTTGTCGCTCTTGTTTCCCCATGCCCCCCTGTATTTCCAAGTCTAAACCACGCTCCTACTTATTCACTGCAGCCAGGATAGAGGCAATTGTATCTCCCACATTCTCCAAATGTTTCTGGGTGCAGTTCGAAGCATTTGCACTGAGAGCAATGTGCCAAGTGTCTTCCACAGGTCTAGCAATCACCCAAATTTCCTCCGAATGCTCCCACACCCCGGTCGGGCCGTGTACCTTCAAAGGCGTCTTGACTCCGTCGCCCAGTAGGTCGATGGATGGGAAGATAACATTGTGGAATTGCACATTGTAGAACATCTTCCGTTGCTGTTCAGGCCAATCCTGGGCACAAGTCTTGTAGATGCTCTGTGATGTAGCAACTTCGGCCGGCAGCATATCTAGCTGAGCCTGCTTCACTGTGGTGAGAGTGGTTTCGAAGGATCGATCGGCGGGTAGGGAAACTCGCAGAGGCACCTGGTTCAAACAAGGGCCAATCACGTTGTCCAGACCACCAGGCAACATGGTACGTCCCGAAACCGTCAGTGTGGCGTTCACATCCAGTGTATCGTGGAGATGCGCTAACGCCTCTGCACAGGCAGCAAGGAAGATATTGGCTGCAGTGAAGTCTGGGATCTTTGGAGGAGACTCTATGATTTTGGTCATTGTGATGATTCGAGATTCTGCTCCGGTAGGCTGCAAGGCCATAGGTTTTGACCCTTTGAGAGCTCTCTTCCAGTGTTCCATGGTCTTTGCATCTTGCTTACGGACATGACCGATGTAGCCAACAAACTTGGGAATGATCGGCCAGTCCCGACCTTGCAAGGTCGCAGCAAGGCAAGCCAAAATGGGAATCAGACTGACGCCATCGAAATGGCCATGAGAAACGCGGAATCCGAATCTTGTTGGCTTTCCACGGCCGTAAATGAGCATGAATTTGACATAGATTGCTCCAAGTTCGAGGCGTGGTTGTAGACTCTTCTCAAATACCAGTGCTGCCACGTCTTGCAGCGTGCTTGCTGCATCGACTTCGTGGGTCTCTAGTGGAACGGGAATATCACCAGGAATAACTTGTAAAATGTCTCCTGAGGCAGACTTCACAAAGACGGTCCTGAGAATGTCCACATTTTTCCAGAGCATCTGAGCAAAGTCCTTGGTTTTCTCAAGGGGAACATGGTCAGGTATATCGATGTGAAAGACGAAACAGCCCTGCGGCGGGGTGTACGTAGCGGCGTCCACACAGAGAGCTTGAGTGTATGTGGTTGGGGCGATATCTCGCACTTGATCAGTCGAAAAGCTCAAGACTGGACGAATTTCTTTGAAGAGTCTCTGGATCTCAGTGCTTCCGCCCTCCAGAAGACTGAATGGCTGAGGTTCATGATACTTGAGCTCTTTGCCTTCTGCCATGGTTAATGCCATGTCACTGAGCCTTGGACGTTTGAGTATCTTGGCTACACTGAGCACTAGACCTTGTTTGCGAGCGGCTGTCACCAAGCGAACCGCTTTGATAGAGTCGCCACCAACTCGCAGAAAATTGTCTCTGCTTTGGATAGCACTTACGTCAACCTTCAAGACCATGGCCCATAGAGCCCGCAAGCGTGTTTCGGCAGCAGTCATGGATTTTTCAACCACACTTGAATCGGGCGACTGTGGACCTGGGTTCTGGAGGTCCTGCAAGCTCCATTTGGAACCAAGCTCGCGCAGCCGCCGCCTGTCCAGCTTACCTGTGCTGGAGACAGGCCAGTCAGTGACAGGTATGTAGCCGGAAGGAATCATATACGCGACAAGACAGTCTGATAACCACGAATTGAGCTTGTCTCCCAATTTGGTCAGGCTGGCTCTCCAGGTCTTCTCGTCCTTGACTACTGAATTCTGGGTCAAAAAGCCAAGCAAAGTTGGTTCGGTCGAGTTCTTGGGAATGACAACTTCGACGGCAATTTTAGTAACCGAACTCTCACCAAGCGCCATCAATCCACGAGAGATTTGATGTTCTATTTCGCCAAGCTCGACTCGCTGGCCGCGAATTTTCACTTGGTCGTCTTTGCGTCCCATGTGCTCCAAAGTACCATCCTCGTGGTACTTCACCAGGTCTCCCGTTCTGTAGCATCGTCCGCGACGCCCAGGGGTGGAGACAGTACCATCGACGAGCCATGGTGGGTCGATAACGAACGCCTGTGACGTTTTCTCGTCATCGTCAACGTAGCCTAAACCAACAGCCGGTCCCTCGAGCCAAAGCTCTCCGACAACACCTAGTGGCACAAGTCTTTTCCCTGAAGCATGAACCACCCATGTGTTAAACCCCAGTCCAGTTCCCATCGTTGCTAGACAAGGGTGGTCTTGTGTCAGCTGTCCAGTACTGAGAGGTGTACATTCTGCTGGACCATAGATCTGGTAGAGTGACACTGCAGAGCTCCATGCCTTTAGCGTCGACGGCTTGGTGACTTCTCCGGCCGATATGACAGTCTTCAAGAGTGGCAGGGTTGAGGGGCTCAGAAGATCGAGGACACTATCAGTCAGATTGGCTGCGTTTGCTTTGAAGCGCTGTATAGAGCCCACAAGATTATCTCCCCGTTCCTGTAGCGATGGAATACAGATGCAACCGCCGTATGCCAAAGTATGAATGATGTTGGACCACGAGATATCAAAGGAGTACGATGCAAAATCATAGACTCTCGAATTCCTGTCATATCCAATGCGCCCCTTCTGATGATGCAGCGCACTGGCAAAATTGGCATGGCTGATGCGAACTCCCTTGGGCGCACCAGTGCTACCGGAAGTGAATGTAAGGTAGAGCAAACTTGATGACGGGACCTTTGGTAGAGCAGTCTCGGAGGCACTGTGCGCAGAACATATGTCACTCATCTGCCTCTCTCCAAGCGTCAGAATATTCGTGCCACCAAGCGCTATGGCCCGACAGTGTTCTGTGACAGAGCAAATCATCATCTCTGGTGTGATTTGTTCGAGAATAGCTTGAAGTCTCCCATTAGGCTGCGCTGTATCTAGGAGCAGACAGGCTCCTCCCGCTTTCATCACGGCGAGCGCTGCGACGGGCACCCAAATGGACTTGGCAAAACACAGCGGGACAATCTTGCCGATGCACTGACCGAATTGCTGGATCATGTGCTCTGCGAGTATTGTTGATTTGGTATCCAGCTCTTGGTAGGTCATTTTGCCATCCCAAGCCTCAATGGCAAGAGCTTCAGGCTGCTCTTGCGCCATGGAATGGATGATGTCGTGCACGCAATCGTCGATCGTCTCGGGAACTTGAGCGTTCCAGTTCCAGATTGTGGACATATCGTCCGGGCTCATCAGATCTATATCACACAGGGACTTTTGACGAAGTTCAATGTCACATGTCTGGCGCAGGATATGTTCAAACTGAATGAGAATTCTGCTAACTTGTTCATCGGAGATAAACCTGGCGTCAAAATTGACATGCAGACCGACACCGTCACGCTCCAGCTGACATTCGAGTACCAGCGGAAGATCTTTAGCCTCATGTAAAAAGCTGTGAATAACATGAGAACTAGAGCTCTCTTGCGGCTGGAAGAGCCCAGACGAGAAAGACTTGTCATCAGAAGCGGGTTGGACAATGAGCAAGGTCTGGAATTGGCATGCATGTTCTGCAGCAGGGGAGATGCGTCTGATGTACGGTAACCCGACCTGTTCGTAAGAAATCATCTCCAGGGCATGAGCCTGTATTCTGCGCTGGATCTTGTCCAAGGTCGTAGTCTCATCAAGTTGAATGCGTACAGGCACAGTGGCCATTGTAGGGGCAACCACAAAGTCTATCCCTGGCAGCGGGGTCTGCCGGCCGCTCACACTGGCTCCGAATAAGACATCCAGCGATCCTGTGTATTGGGATTGCAGGATAGACCAGGCGGTACGCACTATTGTCGCAGGTGTCACATCCACCTTGGGCCACGCAAGGTTGGAGATGCATCGCTTCTTGTGGCTGTCTGCAAAGGGAACAAGGTTTGGCAGATTGAGCCCAAGGAAAACCGAGGCAGCGAAGTCTCCAGAGAACTGGTCCCTCCAAAATTGCAAGGCAACACTTTGATCTTGCTGCTTCTTAATGTGGTCAATGAACAGCGGAAACGGTGTTGGGGAGAATAACATGGTCTCCCCGTAATATAATGACTCGAGGTTTCGAAGCATCAACGGAATAGAATGTCCGTCGTACACTGCGTGATGCAGAGTTAAGATCAGGCATGATTCAGCATCCTCTGAACCTTCAATAACCTCGAACAATGCCAACGGCGAATTGAGTCCCAAAGTCTTAGTTCCATGTGTCAGCCATTGCAGAGGCTCATTCACCACAACCTGCAAAAAGCCCTGCTCTGGTAAATCTACAATGCGTGTTCGGAGAGGTGGTGTCGAAGACACGAGGGTTTCACAAGATGATTGTAGCCGTTGCACGTCGATGTGTTGTCGTAAACGAAAGACGGAACGAGCCACATAGCTTCCTGGCTGCCGGACTGTACTCGTGATCAAGGCCTCTTGGAATGGTGTGCAAGGCAATATGTCTTCAACCATTGCTGGCTCAATATCAAGCTGCCTAGCGACTTGCCAAAGAATTTGATCCTTGCTTGCTCCCGAGCTCAGAAGCGAAAACGGCTCAACAACATCTGGACTTGACTGTTTGAGAACCGATTCCGTCATGACTTTGGCCAGATCCGCCAATATTGGAGCTTGAAAGACGTCCTTGTATGTGATGGCATAGCCTGCGTCTCTTGCGAGTCGCACGAGTTTCATTGCTAGAACGGAATCTCCCCCAATAAGGAAAAAATGATCACCCAGACCAATTTGACTGGCGTCACGACCCAGAGCCAAAGCCCAAAGAGAGTGCATGATCTTCTCCTCCTTGGACATTTGCCGTTGTTGGATCAATGCCTTTGATGCTGTGGCGGCATTGAGCAGAGTAAGCTGATCCAGTGTCAGGGACGCTCCAAGCTCGCGCAGTCGCCTCTGATCTGTCTTCATGGACGCGCTAAGCGGAAGCTGGAGCATAGGGATAAACATAGTGGGGATCATGTGGCGGGGAAGGGACGCTGTCAATATATCTTGAGCTTTCTGTACGATACTGTGCCATTCATCGCTTCCGAGGATAGACATATATATTCCTGAAGGGTCAACGTCCTCGGTAGCATGCATTGGCGAAGCATGTTGAGCAACTCGATCCATAAGAATGAAAGCCGTCAAATGCTGTGCTGTGCCCAAGGCTTCGGGGATGATTATGGTGGGGTAGACTGTTTTGGCCATTGGGAACGCCAGCTTGAGGTGAAGCTCGACATCACCAAGCTCGAGCCGCTGACCTCGTAGTTTGATCATGGTGTCTTTTCGGCCAACGAATCTCACAGCGCCGTCCGCATCATAACGTACTAAGTCACCTGTCTTACAATAGCGACGCACCGTTTGACTCGCACCATCTCGTTTGACTTGCCAATGCGGATCGGAGATGAACACTCTTTCAGACAATTCGGGATCCTTGAGGTACTCGCGTGCCACAATTGGGCCTTCGACCACTAGTTCGCCAACGGCGCCGATAGGAACGAGAACATTGTGGTTATGAGGGTCGACGATCCACAATGAGCATCCACGGCCTATTCCGAGTGTCCCAATGTCGGCATCGGACTCTAGGTCCTTGGCTGAGGTGTAGATACTACACTCAGACGGCCCGTACATTAAAACGATGCGAACAAAGTTCCTCCAAAGGCGCAAAACCTCACCGGGTACAGCCTCACCCCCGAGACCAAGGGTCTTCAGACAGGGCATTTGGGTAGGATCCAAGAGGCCAGCCACTGACGGTGTCAAGCAAGCCCAGTCAACGTTATGCCGATTGATAAACCCGGCAATGTCACTCATCCGCTCTTCTTCGGATGGAATGCACACCGTACCGCCCCAGTATAATGTTTCAAAGATCTCTCCGTGGCAGACGTCGTATGTATGAGCGGAGAATTGTAAAGTTCTCATGCCTTTCCGGAACCCGGAGGCTTTTCCATGCTCCCGGAACACCTTGCACACAGACTTATGCTCCATGACAATACCCTTTGGCTTTCCAGTGCTGCCAGAAGTGAAGAGTATCATGCATGGATCAGATGGTTTTGCTTCTGGTAGGTTCGTCACAACAAACGTCGATACGTCGGCAGCCAGCGCAGTGAGAGTTGATTCCGACAACTCAACGGTCTGCTCAACGACCGCTTTGTCAAACAAATGAGCATTCTCAGGGGACGCCAAGACAGTTGTTGATCCAAGCTGCCCCAGGATCTCCAGAACCCGGCTCCGTGGAAAGGCTGGATCGATTGGTGTGTAAGCACCACCAGCGCGAAGTACTGCCAACATGGCCACAACAGCGTAAGCAGACTTTGGAAAACAAATAGGCACAGTCACTCCCGGACCCACGGGCTTTGGTAAGGACTGAAGGTGTTCCGCCAGTTGAGCAGTAGAGATATCGAGCTGCTGATAGGTAAAACATCTATCCCAGCCCGAGATTGCCTCTGCCTCCGGCTGAAGCGCTGCTTGCTTGGAAAACTCCCAATGGATACAATCGTCCACCGGATCGTGCCTGGCACTGTTCCATTTGAAGATCTTTGCCATGTCCCTTGGGCTGCAAAAGCTCATGTCGTTTAATAGTGTCTTCTGAGAGGACGGATCGCAGAGTTGGCCGATGGTGAAATCAAGTCGCTCAATTAGCACAGAAACCTTCGATTGGTCTATGAATTGTGCATTATAGTCCACGGTGACTTCAAAATATTGTTGATTTGCGGACACTCGCAGGACCAGCGGAAACGAAGATTCGAGTTCATCAAGCTCGTCGCGTGGAATATCATTGTGCAGATTCGTAATAGGCTTCCCATTGCCTTCATCATTTGCATCTACCTTTATCAGAGTGTTCAGGCCAGTCAATGGGATATTGCCCCACTTTTCTAGTGCAAAAATGCTCAATGGTAGGCTTCTGATTGTGTTTTGCTCAACCTCTCGCAGGAATTCTCCAACAGAAAGGTTGCCATTCATGTGGACGACTTTTGGAGTTGGATGTAAATCCGGCGCTGATATGGCGAAGGCAACAGAAGTTGCATTGGTCTCCTTGGCTATCAGAGTTGCCCATGCTGCGTGAATGATATTTGGAGCCGATATTTGTGCCGCCAGGTTTTGCATAAGAGGAAAGCCAGATAATGTGTACAATGTATGCCCTCGAACACAAGATTTGCTTGACTCGGAGGGCTGCTCCACGGGGAACACTGTGGCATCTTCCATGTCGCGCAGGTTCTGAGCCCACATGTCTTCAATAGCCTCATCTGTTGCGCCCGATATCTTCACTGGCGTGGAATCTGCCATATACTCGGCTGCAAGATTTGCCACGCTCGGATACGCCCACGCCTTTGGATCAACGGAGCCAACCTCTTTGGCGGACTGCAGATAATTGCGAAGCTTGGTTGAGACTCCGCTAAGCCCGTCAGTCAGCGAGTCTAGCTCCTGAAGCCGGTAACGGGGGTCACAAAGATGCCAGGTAACGTAACCCTGGAGAAATTTGCACAGTGTGTGCAGGATCTTGGGGTCCTTGTCGTGGAAAACGCGAAGGAGCTGCTCCGAGTCCACGATTGTGTCCATGGTCAACTTCTCCAAAGCCTGTTCTAGCGTAATTTCGTTGCACCGAGAGTAGTTATTTACCAAGCTCGTCTGGTCGCGTGGCTCATCAAATTCCTTGTAGAAAGAGAGCAGGTCGTTCACAAAGACCATCCAATTTTCCATCTGCGCAATTGCAGTGGTGATCTCTGTAAATAGCTCGTTTTCATCGAATCTCTCCTTAGGAAATATGGAGCCCCCAACGCAGTGGCCCAGACCATTCAACCGCCGCAAGAAGTTTGGGTAGTCAAAAGACCCGGGGAATCCCAGAAAGTTGTATTGCTCTACCCAGCAGCCTTGGAAAACTTCGCAAATCACGTAGTCAGTATCGATGTGGGCTGTTAGAACAGGCAAGAATATATACTCACAGTCTGTAGTGGAACGAATCATATTCAAGCCACAGTAGGGACCGTAATGTTGAAGGACTTGGGGAAACTGGTCATTCACCATTTGCCACCACGGGTGCTCTTGAGGACGACCGGCAAGCATGTTGTTGTAGAATGATTTCATGCTGTCTGCGGGGTCATCGTGACTGTCGTCAAGTATGAGCATATAGGTGTAGTGGATGCTCAGATCAGCCATGACTTCGTTCGAAGCGGTGGCCCAGCTATAAACCACCATGGCAACAATGGTTTGGAGTGAGGCTTGAAGCTTTTTCGGGCTGGCTTTGATGTGTCTCTGCCTGTCAGGATGGGCAAAGTGCCTGGCTGTCTTGGTATACGCATAGTGAAGCTTGGCCACGCGCTCTTCTGCCGTGTAATTGGTGTCATTATACTGTATAATGTCCAAGAAGCGAACGACAGAGTTGACGTAATAGTCAATTGGGAACTCTTGACTTGGCATAGTTACTGAGTCCTCTAAGATAGATGCTGATGCCGACATAAAGATTGGTTCAATGGAGGAAAGAAAGACTCTTAGTGTCCATGTAGACTTCACGTAGACAACAGGCCCGGTAGTGAAATAATAAGTACTTCGAGTGGGGGCTATTTATGATGTTGCATCTACCGCCCTCATCCTACAACACTGTTGCTACACCCGACGGAGGATCGGGAGAAGAAAGTGTACTATGAGTGTTTCAATGTTCCCATACGCCTACACAGCAAGGTTCTACTGGTGATACAGCCACTCCTGGTAGTGCTGACAGGACGACGCCGGCACCTCTTGCCTCAGCGCCAACTCCATCCTTAGCTCAGAACCAGGCGCCCTCTGCACCAGAAATTGCTCCCATCAAGCGAGAATGCGGGAGACGCATTCTGTCCCTGGTGCCTCGGCCAGTCGCACGGATCTTCTTTGGTGTTCCATTCAGACAATACCTCTGGCCCAACCACCGCTACGGACTCCACGGGAGAAGACTATCAACTCCAGCTTTTGATAACGGAGAACCTCCGAACGTGGTATACTGTATGTTTCCTTCCCAATCAGTCTGCGTCCAAATGGCCGCGGGCCAAAACGGGCAATATACTTACGTGGAATATCAATAAAGCTTGTAAGTATTATGCTGCAAGTAAGAAATTAGTATGATTTCCAAACATCTGGAAATTCAGTACCTTGCTTGTTTCTGTATATTACAGTCTAAGGAAAATCCTCAGGATATCTGGGACAGGGCTAACTGTTTCGATGGTAATACAGATATAGAAAAACATGGTATTGACAACAATGTCAAGGCTGAGACAAGGTGGGGGCGGCTCGGACTCACAATTTCCGCGAGATCAACAAGAGGAAGTTAGGTAATAGCCAAGCAGAGATAACACGGTTGCAGATACTAAAGGTCATTGCACTACTTTGCAACATTGGTTGACAGCGGCCTCGGCGGACGCCATGGAAGATCTCGCCCACCCGCTTGGTACATATGAGGGGTACCGACGGAGTGGGACCCGATCTCGGGGGTCGTCTTATTACAGAACAGAGATACAGTTCATTTCAATAAACTTGTAATTTGCAGGAGCCGTAAAATAGAAGTGCATGCATATGTATGCATGCTGCATGCATGAGTAGCGAAAGTCAACTATATTGGAAGGTCAACGCCGACATCCTCGGACGTTACTCTCGTGTGCTTTCCTATTTCTTATCCACTTTGCCACTGCTTGAATCCCTCTTACCGTCCCACACTAGAGCTCTCTCCAGCACACCTGGTCGTTCCAAATCTCTCGTTCTGACAATTGAACACACAATGTCATTTCCCAAGCTTGAAGCTGGCCGTTTTCGGTGGCATCCCTCTCCCACCGGCAGCAGAGCTGTACAAAGACTGGCCAACGGTACGGAAGCTTGGGTCGGAATTCGAGATGAAAATGCGAAAGGGCAATACGACTGCTATCTTAATACCTCAATACGTTTAGAGGCTGCCCCGAAGCTATCATTATCAGACCTGAGAGAAGCGCTTCTGTTGGCTCTGGTTCATGTCCGATTCGAACATCCAGACATTGCCTGCACAGCCATTTGGGGTCAAGATGATAACCCAAGCCTTCCCCATATTCAGTATAAATCGCCCGAAAGCAACGAAGAGGCGCTTGAATGGGCTCAAGAATGTGTCAGCACGCGCGCCGCACGCTATAGCGGTCTGGACCTGCACTTGGAACTGTGTAAACAACGCAGAGCCATGGGTATCGCGCGGTCAGCTCGCTCTATTTCTATCATCTTGATAGCGGATGCGATTGATGACCAAGCTAAGCTCAATGCTGGTGCAAATGTGGAAATGCTCATGTTGTTCAATCATATATTCTGGGACGCAATGGGTAGTCGTGACTTTGTTGGACAGCTGCAGACTCACCTTGCCACGATTCTAGACACTGCCCGGAGCTACCAATTACCCGACTTCAAATGGGGAGACGAGATATCCAACTTGACTGTGCCACTGCTGGATGCGTGCAAAGTCAATATAGAGGCCTTAGGGGCCGACTTCGAAGCCTCACGCACCGAGTTCGTGGATAGCTTGATGAGAAGTGGGGTACGTGTGGGCTTGGTCCTGAAAATACGTCACCTAAGTTGTTACTGACTGAGACCAATAGTCGAGCTGGGGTCTACCAGTTACCAATAATATCGGGAATCCGCGTTCAGAATGGTACACATTCAGCAAGAATGACAGTGAAAAGATGATCCAAGCTGTCAAGGAGCGTTTGGGGCCTAACTACACCATCTCTCATCTAGGCCATGCTGCTACGGTGCTTGCCTTGCTCGAGAAGAACCCTGTTCCTGATGATGCACCAGATAGCACGGCTCTTATCACGGCTTTGCCCGTCAACGGGCGACGATATCTGCACGATGAGCTCGCAGTGCATCGATTTGGCGCTTGTCAGGCAGGTGCCGTGGTCGAGTTTCAGCATCTCAAGACGTGGGCACCCAAGGGCAACGCACAAGGCACCAAAACTGCTTTAGAAAACCTCTGCAAGCATGTGAAGAAATCTTATGACTATTGGCTGAAAAACAAATATCAACTGGCCTTGGGAATTGCCAAAGACAATTTCTTGTCTGCCCTTCTGGCCTCGTGAGTGTCCATCTGACCTACGTTAATGCTGGCATACTGAATTCATATTTACTAACGTTATACCAAGGACACCAATGCCGTTCACAGGCTCCTCCGTACCAGTAAGTATCTTTTATACCATGCGGACCTCTGCAGCCATTCATGAATGTACCTGACTTGCAATAGATTTTTGTTACAGATGGCTTGGTGGACCGCTTCGTTATGAAGAACGTTCTGAACTCGAAGGGCGAAATCATCTTCAGCGTAGACAGCTGCCACTTTGGCGTCGACACGTATGGCTCTGATATGTAAGTCTGCATCATCGTTCTCAAATGCTCCATGCTAAATGATCATCATCATAGACTTATCCGCATGGATAGCTGGGATGGTTCCACGGTCTTGTCCATCTGCTACAACGACGGGTGTCTGGAGCCTACAATAGCACGGGACTTCCTGAACACCCTGGCGGATTTCATGCTACATTTTGTCGAAGAAGTGCAGTGAGACTGCGGCTTATTTTTTGTCGAACACCGCAATGTCAAATTCGAATAGATAGATGCGTGGGCTGTGATGAAACACCTGGTCATATGAGCAGAGAAGGATTTCTCTAGAACCTGCGTCTGCTTTGGCTTTTGCCTTACCCCCCTAAGACTGTTCTTCTTTCGTCTTCTTGATATCTTTTAGAGAAATTTAAACATCCTGCTCAATTCGCCTCTTTTCTTTCGTCATTCTCTGCATCCTATTGTGACAACTCTAGGTTTGATACCTCCCAAGTGTATAGCGGGCACATTAGTTTTCTATTTACTAAACAGCGACTGCTGAAGTGTAATTGGCAGGATTAGAGACCGAGGGACCGCTTCCACAGCGCCAGTTCTCCATCAGCAACCCTTTCCTAACGTGGGATTGTACTATGTATCGCCCCTTTTTTCTTATGGCAACCTCGAAAGTCCGGGTCAAGCCGCTCTCGGCGAGGAAAGAACAGAGGCGATTTGGACGATTCTCATTGGTTGAGCCATATCTTTCTCATATCTTTCTCGATAAGTTAGCTAGTGTATTTTACACATCTTTGGGATCCCCTAGTTTCAGGGGTTCCGTAATGCAAGTATCATTAGCGTAATTAAATTGTACCATGCGTAACGGACCCCAAATACGGGAAAATCCATGAATACAGAATATCAAAACGCCTGGACTCCACTTCGCTTTCATGGGCAGGTGTCTACCGTCGAGACAATTGACTCTAGATTGGGATTGGGAATTTTGCTCCTTCTGGCAAAGTTGGCCACGTATGCAATTGAGAATAGATAGATAGCTGGGAGTAATCGACCCCGTGTGGATGACACATTCGAACTCGTGAGTACTTATCAGGGACACGTGAAAGGGTTTGAGCTACAATTATCCATCACAATTCACCACAGTATCGTACACAATGGCCAAGTCAGTTTGTATCGTGGGTGAGTTCTGTGCCCTTGTCGATTATCTGGCGACCAGTGTCTGACAATATCTTTAGGTGCTGGTCCAGCCGGTCTTGTGGCTGCTAAGAATCTCCTTAATGGCGCACCACAAGGATTTTTCAAAGTAGTCATATTTGAGGCTCAAAAAGACCTTGGAGGGCTGTGGCCAACTTCGCGAGATGACACGGAACGTCAAATCCACCCGCTTATGTTCACGAACGGCAGTAAGCACACTGTTGCCTTCAGTGACTTGTGCTGGGAAGACGAGCACATCTCTCAGTTTCCTAGAGCCTACAACGTCGGTCAATATTTACGTCGATATCATGATCGGTATCTCGACGGGAATCCCAATTTTGAGCTTCGACTAAACAGCCGTGTCATCCGAACAGAAACATCTGGCGATGTTTCTGGTCCGTGGAGCGTCTCGTTCATATCTAGCACTGGGACAAATTTGGAAATATTCGACTATCTGATTGTGGCCTCGGGTTTCTTTGGCCAGCCCATCACTCCTCCCTGCTTTGAAAGGACCAAAACTACAGGAATCCCAGTTTTACACAGCTGTCACTATCGTGACCTGAGGGGATTGCTTGGAAAAGGTCGGGCAGGGGGTGGCAAGATTCTGGTGGTCGGAGGGCAAATGTCTGGAGTAGAGATTGCAGGCACCATTGGCACACATCTGTCTTCCGCAATCAACTCCCCGGGCGAGTTTGAGATCCCGGATATCGCCAAATATTCTATTCACAATGTGGTGCCACGGCCAACATGGGTCTTTCCATTGTTTACGAGTCCGGAGGTGAGTGCTAAGATGAAAGGGAACATGGGGAAGTCCACAATACTAATTGCCACATTAGCCTACCGTCGCAGGGGCTCCATTCTTGCCATTAGATTTTGGGTTCTTCAACCGCAATAATCGAGGCGAGATCCTGACCAACACCCAAGGTCATATTGATGAGGAATATGCCGAATTCATGCATGGGCTCTATCAGTATATGCTCGGTGGTGACCAATCCGAGTTTTCTCCAGAAATACAGATCACCGAAGACTCAATGACAATTCAACCACACATGTCTGTCAGTGACTGGTATTGCGAATTTGTGAGATCTGGCCTCATCACTGTGTCACACGGCAAAGTCGAAGCCATGAAAGGAGACACAGCGTACATCTCTAAAGGGCAGGGAGAGATCAACGAAATTGCTGCAGTTGTCCTTGCCACCGGCTTTGATCCAATACCCTGTCTGAGCTTCCTGCCAGAAGCCATTCGTGAAAGGCTTTCTCACTCCCCTAAGCACGTCAACCAGCCTCTGGCATTAGCTTTCCACGGAACCCATCATCCTGATATTCCCAATCTCGGGTTTGTCGGCTTTTACCGAAATCCTTACTGGGGCGTCATGGAGATGCATGCTCGTTACCTCACTAAGTTGTGGTCAGATCCAAATTCGGAGTCACTTCAACGCAAGCGTATTGATGACGACTCCATCCAAAGAACCCTTTCCTTGCGTGATGACCCTCGAGTATCACAGTATCCAATGGGTGATTATCCCTACCTGATGCAGGAGTTTGCCGACGCTTTAGACTTGAAGATGGTCTCCTCGGATGAACCAGCCGGGATGCCATGCCTCTCTCACAACGACCGCCCATTGGACATGTTTCACCCAGCCAGGTATCAAGACCTTTCTTCTGGAGATATCGGAGCCCAGGACGCAAGATTGGCTCGAGACAGGGTCCAAGACATTATAAAATGCTCGCTTACTACTCCAAAGTATGTCGCGCGAGGTGTCTTTCGCAGCCTGTTAGGTACGTGGGATATGAAAACACTAGTACAGACTATGCCGCCATGTCAGGAAGACAAGTCCTGCATCGGATCTGTGCAGTTTCTGCTCCGGAAGCAAACGACAGACGGACATCAGCACTTGACCAATGGCCATCGGGTGGAATGCGATGATGATGGTCTGGAGTACTTATGTGTCGAAGAACATGGCTTAGACCAAGATCGCGATTCTGTTTGTACATCTAACGCTCGTCATATTTGGCGTTATGATGACCTTTCGGATTCGCTAAGCGTGTGGTCTGTGGGATTTGATGACCCGATGAGAGCTCTCTCGCTGTCTCACAGAATTGAGTTTGAGCAGCCCGAGGAAGAAGTAGAAAGAGAGGACGGCTGGTTGGCCCACGCAGAGCATTTAAAGACACCTAATGTGAGCATTGCTTACAAATTTGCCTTCCAAGCAGTCAACCTTGTGGAATGGAGCATCACGACACTTTTTAAGGTCGATGAAAAGGTGATCACGGTGCAAAAAGTCATGACTCGCTAGATGAATTGCACAGGCTGAAATGGATGATGGATTGATATACATCTGCAAGTCTGATCATTATGATTTATAGCAGGATTACGAAATGGAAATAGACCTTCTCTGACTCTTCATTCGGAAGTTACTGTGTTGTTGTAAATATTGTAACATCTAGACCATTTCCTCCCTAGATTGACTCCCAAGTTTTTATATTCTAACTTCCTCGTCTAGCCTTCGCTCTTGCTCCTCATGTATAGCGCCATTTTGGGCATGTGTTCAATCTCTTATACGCAAGCTGAAGGGTATATTTCTGACAACTATGTCTACCACAATACGATGAAGGTATTCCAGCTCTACATGGCCGCTTATTAAAGGAGGATATTCATCAGGTGATTCAATGTGGACGTTATTCCCCACGTCGCGGTCACATCTCTCAGCCAGTAGATTAAGTAGTATGCCAGAATAACCATTGAAGAGCCATTGGCTAATTGTTCTCCATGAATACTTTGAGACGAACAAAAATTATTCTCACTAAAATTCCTTCCATTCCAGTCTAGCTTTTCAGCGCAAACATGTACTGCCTACTTCATTCACATGACATGCCCTTCACATTCATAGCCAAAGCACCCAATATTGCCTTACAACTCAATTTCTTCCTTAATTCTCCGAATCATAAGTCGAGCAGTGGAGTCCGCCTGCAGGAACAAGCCATAGGTTGATGACTGGGGCTTTGTGTCTGGTGCAAGCTTGAAATCATACTTTAGCAAAATATGGCTAAGCGCAATTTTAAGCTCATTGGCCGCGAAGAAACGACCCGGACAAGCCTGCTTCCCGTGTCCGAACCCCAAGACACTGGATCCGGTGGAGACGTATTGTGCGTTTGCAACATCGCCGGCCTCACGCATACGCAAGAACCGATAGCCATCAAATGTCTTGGCATCCGGGTAGATGGAGTTGTCCCAGGAGTCGGAGGCGGAGACCATGAGCTTCGAGCCCTTGGGAAACTTGGTTCCATCCGGCAAAGTGGTGTCCTTGAGTGCGTAACGCCGCATGAGCGCTTTCATTGCAAGTAAGTTATAGTGTGTTTCAAACTAACGGCCTCCAACGAAAAGGGGAGAGTACTAACCGACGGCTGCTGGCTTTATACGCTGGCTTTCCTTGAGGACGCTGTCCATGAGCTTGAGCTTATAAATCGTAGACTTATTCCAGTTGCTCTCGCTGATTACGGAAATAATTTCCTCTCGCAGGTCGCGCACCAGTTCCGGCTGGCCACAAAGATCGAAAATGACCTGCGTCAAAGCATCAGAGCCAGAAAAGTTGGCTGCCATAGCCATCATGACCTGTGAAATTGCGGGGTCATAGGGCTGGCCCTTGGCAGCCTGCTCCATCCACTCCATGGCGTCGAGATACTCTTCTGGCTTCAGACCTTCGGCGGCACGCCTCTCTTTGTCAAGTCGACGCTTTTCAAGCACAGGGTTGACAAGATCTTTACATTGGGCGAGATCAGCTCGGAGCTTACGACAAGATGGGATGAACCAATGGACCCAAGATCTCGCCATTGGAGGCCAGACACGAAGGTCTTGGGCAGCCTGGATCGCATCCACAGTGTAGTCCCTAGTAACACGTAGCCAATCTGGGTTGCGACACAGCTCCGTGCCTAGGAAAACACGGGAGGATAGCTGAGAGATAATGTGCAACATCGTGGACTTAAGCTCAACTTCATGCCATTCTAGAACGTTTGTTAGCTTCGGCCACTACTTCCAACCTAGGAGAACTCTGGACACACCTGGATTATCAGACCAGTGGTGCTGGAGCGCAACAGCTGCCTCGGCCGAAAGGGGACGATTCAGACTCTCTGCATCGAAGTTGTCAAAAAAATGATGTTAGAAAGCATAAAGAGTTGCCAACGCACCCAAGTCATGCGTGAGGTTTTCTCTTACGGCCTTGTGGAATATCTCGTCATTGGAGGATCCTTGTCGGAAAGGCTCAAAACCAGGGATATGCGCATGGAAATCCTAATATTTCCTCATCAGTCCAAATTTATCAGTCGTAGGGGAAATTCATAGACTCTGAACTCACCTCGGCGCTGATTTTACCGAAGTTCAAGTCTGGATTGTTTCTTAAGCCGTCGGCATATTCTCCAGCGAGAACAATTTGAACCCCATCATCTGTTTGCAATCGAAAAGCTTTTCCAGCCTGCACTTTCGCCGTTAGCAACCAATATAGCGTCTATTTTTCGTCCACTTGAAAGCAGGACATGATAAATTGATGATTGTAGCATTTCGTTTGTTGAAGGTAATGAAAGGCCCATAATCTTACCGTCTTCAATCCGTGGTCGATAAGGCCACCAGCGTCCACGACAAACTTGGCTTTCTGCTCTGTAGCGAACAAACTCCACCATTTGCGTCCGTTTACTAATGGATACTTGTTGATATCATTTTGAGGTGGACGAAAGAACCCATAGAAAAGCCTTGCTGCTAAAGCAAACGCCGATAGCAGAACGAAGGTAGGTAGTGCGCTGATGACACCAACGAAATGAGACATGATGACAACAAGTTTGTTCTGCACTCTGCTCGAGACGCCAGGGAGGAACACCTTGGAGATGATTGGTATCGGTTCGAGCAGCTTTTGAGGGAATTTTGAGTCATGCATGGGAATCGGATCTAAAGGATTCTCTCATGCTCGACAACGTGTCGACTTTGGACTTGATATGCGATGTTACATCTACTAGTACATGCTCTGGCGACCTCCTTAATCTGTGGTTTTTTCAGATGAATACAAAATTATGCCCGAAATACACAATGTCTTTGACTTATTTTTGCGTAAGAGCGATCTCAGTATGGTAAAACAATTCCTTACAAGTCGGATTTCGAAATGCGATACTGAGCTTCAATGTGGAGGAAAATGACAAGATACATGTAACTGTTATGCGGAGTTTGATATCAAATAATAATAGAGAAAATTAAGTTTGAGATTGAGTTTGCAAAATTCTGTGTCATGGGACAGCGTATCTATAAAGTAGTACATACGAGATTGATTACGTTGTATTAACGGTACAGTACGTGATAACAACGTCAAGGCTTATTATTGAAAAATCCCCTGTACGGTGAAACACCTTAGAGTCTTACAACACCAGCCCCCACCCCCTTATTACATGTATCCCCGCGGCCAAGTAGTCGAAGCTCACCGTAGTCGAAGCTTAGCGTTGAGTAAGCTGCATAAGCGACCCGATCGCCACAAGACACCATGCTAAATGCGGCAACTCATAACTCTTAAGTTCGCCACCAGATCTCTGCCAAACTACCATGGAATATCTCGGATCGCCCCAACACAGGCCGCACATTCCCATTCAGGCCCGCCCCGTGTAACTCCGGGCCCGCCCCGAAAGTAACGTTATTATCTATGGTGGCGCAGTGTTCTCGCTCGCTTCGGTCGGAGAATCTCCAGCTCCATCTGCTGCACTCAAAGTGAAAGGATCTATGAATCGCGCCAATCAGTTCTCAACGAATACACATCATGGGAGATCTGATAATAGACGTTCATTTCCCTCCTTCAGGTGTGGCCAAGGTGATAATACTTGTGTGTCACTAAGTTCGTGTCCGAAAGCGGAGCTTGGTCCGCCTCGGAAGCTAACTATGTTCATCCGGAATCTACGAAGCGGGCGGTGAATGAGGCGCTATTCGCTGTCTGGAGGTGCCGAGGCACGGATACTTTCAACACCTTGCCTAGTTGCGAAAAGGACAAAGCAGGTGGAATGAGTCTCTAACGAGCTTTCCCTGAGACCCTCTACAGAGGGAAAGGACAAGGACAATTCTTGTGGAGAGAATAAAAGCGAATGGCCCCAGTATACTGCATTGACTTGCGAGGATTTGCTTATCAGTGTGATTATCTGCCCTAGGATTGGAACTCTCAGTCTTGTCCATCTGTCTATTTAACAATTATAGTCAAGGGAACCCCAGACCAGGAACAGGCGTGGGATGTCACAGTACATAGAGGCATATACTGGTATGGTATGACAACATCCCAACTATCACAAAACCGGTAAACTTATTCAGTTCTAGCGACAACCAGGACAGTAGCTGTTTCTACCTATCCTTTAGTACGGAGTAGGATATAATTCTCCTACTAAATTGAAAGCTCACTAAGTGTGTGACAAGTGGCCATTTTACAGGCTGCTCCTATGCCTGCACTTATACACGAACCCTCTGCAGTTACCCTGTACTATAGCTGCTATAACCTTGTTATCTCTTTTGGCCTATCGTCCAGGAGAGGAAACCTTGGACATGGGCCTGGTGTGCTAGAGGGGGTGTGTATTTTAAGACTGTTAGCACCCCTAACAACAGCAGGAGAGTAAATAAACCAGGAAAGACAAGGTCGGACGCCATACCCTACAGGGCTGAGGTGGTGGAATATCACTTAACAGAGGATATAATAGCATTTCCGTATTATTGTGTCTAACAATTTCCTTTTCAATAAAGCTGACTACTTACATGGAAATGAGCCATGGAGCCATCAAATCCTGGCTTTGAGATACTTTCTGACTATGAGGAGGAGATGCTGAAGTCTCAAGCTGTGCGGGAGGTTCTTGATCATCTTGCAGTAGGGCTACTCTCAAAACTTGATGTTCAGGTTCTCTGCAGCTTTGTTTAATATGGAGAGGAATTAACAGAATAAGAAGACTCTATCTATAGCTAAGGTAAAAGCACCTTCTAAGACTCCTTAACTGCCCTTTCGCAAGGAGCCTCCTCAAGGAGTATGATGGCCTGAATCTGTTATATAAGAGTCAATGCCAGCTATGCAAAATCCTGCTTGCTTAGAAGTATGTATGATCAGAGCACTCTAACATTTTATCTATTCCCTGTTGAGAAATGGACTAACCCAGCTAAAGGCACTTAGAATATCCCACTCGATAGTTTTCCCAGACAACAGAAAACAGCAGAAAGTTTCCACCCTGTCAGAGGGAGCAGTCACTATCCATCCAAGGGTCCCGTACCCATTGCTCTTTAACAAGCTTGGCGGAACGCATAATCTATTGAAAATGATGACGGAGTCCCTAAAGCCAGCGATCCAGGCGCTAGAGGGGAGGAGAATCACACGCATAGAGTAAGTCTGGCTCTCCTCCGCCGTCTCAATAGTCCTGATCATGCTACGTCTCTGCTTAGTCTGGACCATATCAATGAGCAGACAGGGTTCGCCTTCGTTATGGCTAAGAAGGGGTGGTTATCTTGTGTATGTCACGGATGCTGAACAACTGAATTATTGGAGACCATACATGGGTCAATCTAATGATCTTGTCTGACGCATAAGTGAGCATTCCAAAGAATTTACTAATTAACATGAGAATACTCTATTATACTAGATCAGCTCACAGAGCTTTTGTTGAGAGATGAAATTTATCCAGCTATGGACGTTTCCTGAGTTTGTTATAAATAGCTCTAAAGAAGTCCACAATATATTAAATAACATGATGGAAATGATGATGTCATTATATTTTCAAACTCTGCCACAAGCTCAACTTTTAATATCCTTAGTTGGTCAGGAACATCTGGCAACCACAGGCCTGAATATCACCTCACACCTCATTCAAGGGGTTGTGCTCAGTGGAATTGAAAAGGGGGCATATTAGCTTCAACTCTTAGTCTCAGTCGACCCTGAAATTCGGGCCTTTCCTCAAGCCAGAAAGCAACAGTTGATGGAGAAAGATTAGCGCTCATTCTCTGACCAGCCAGTGGAAATCAATTACCAAGATGCCCTTGCTGAAGCATGCAGCTCGTTATGCCTTACTGAGAACTTAGCCTTACCATTTGATGGCAGCCTCCCATGTTCGCGAGACGATGTGCTAGACTCGAGTATCGACACTGCTCTCCAAGAAGCAGCTTACGGGCTCGAAAAATTAACAGGTAGCACCGTTCTACTTAGCATGCCATTTGGCTCTTTGCAGCACGGCTTGGGATCATACTAGACAATGATCTCTTACGCAATGATGAGTCTGATATCCCAACTGCCCTCAAAGAGATTGATTTTCACAATGAGAATTGCCTTGTATGGCCTTTTAAACTTCAGAACCATTACCTGACATCCTCTTCTCAGATCAGACACCTAGGTTCTGAAAGAGACATCTTGCGTCCGCTGAACCAGAAGATCATTGAAGTATCCAACTTGAGAGTGATAATTCTCTGTGGCTACAATGCCGAGGCCTGTATCTTATCCCCAGAACTGCATCCAATTGACATCAAACTCGGGAATTGTCCATATAGGTCGTTTTTGTTTTCTCGAATAATGTGAGAATTGTGCTGTGCAGGAAAGGCAGGATCTTCAAGTCTACAATATTCTGCAAATAAAAAAAAGTTTTGAAAACCATCGGCTAGTTAATAAGAATAAAGATGTTTAGTAATGTTAGATATAGGATGAAGAATGGTCTGTATTCTGTTTATTTCTCTAGGGTATTCAATCCACATCCGAATTTCTACTGTGACACCTATCCAGATACATCCAAGCAGACTGCCTTCAGAGTAAATTGGCGCTCGTAACGATGTGATTAGTTTTCTGGCAACGGAAAAAACAATGTAGCCCGATTAACTCAGTTGGCTAGAGTGTCAGACTTTTAATCTGAACGTCGGGGGTTCGAGCCCCCCATCGGGCGCTTCAACTTTTTTTTGCCTCTCCATCCTACTGAATGCCTATTCAGTACTCTCATCTCTCGCTCTCGTCTTCTGCTGACGATGGTCGTTTTGCATTAGCTTTCCGAGAGTTTTGGTAAGCAAAAATACAGATATGCGGATGATGTAGTCGACCATCCAAATCATTCAGGCAATAAATATTCCGTACATCTGGAGATGTAGATGCAAATTTTTCGATGCACAAAGCAGGGATTTAGCTCGCTTACTAGTCTAAGAACGGCGAAACTTTCCATCCAATGGCCCGATTAACTCAGTTGGCTAGAGTGTCAGACTTTTAATCTGAACGTCGGGGGTTCGAGCCCCCCATCGGGCGCTTTACTTTTTTCTTTTTTTATTTGTATTCTTTTTACCTTCATCTACTCTTTAGATATCCATACATTCTCTCATTTTTCGGGTAAGGGGAAGTCGCTACCGAACGGTGTCGCCCTATCCTCAGGTGATGTATCACTCCTGTACTGGTTATTAAAGCCGACCCAGTGCAGTTAGAAAAATTGGACCGCCCAGCAGTTCGGGGACAGGCGTCTCGCGTTGCCTCAATCAATACCTCTCGAAAGGCAGGTCGCGAGTCTGGTGAAACAATAGTACAGAGTACTCCCGCAGATGACGTTTTGCTGCAGGCCTGCCATTTGAGCTGTTGATCGTTAGGTGGAATTCTGTGTCGCGCAGTGATTTCATCCCTTCCCTCCCAAACAGTGTGAACAGAAATGCCCCTATGCTAAACGCACTAGATCCTAGTTCGACATCTACGTTGTCAATATACTTATGTAGGCGTCATATACGTTGCGTTGATGTAGTCTGACAAATGTTCATGTCTCTGAAATGTTCCTGTATGAAAAATGGACATATATGATTGTATACTCTATATACAATGATTGCCATCTTAAGCAGACTCTGTGTCTAGGGTCTGCGCCAAAACCATCTCATAGTAGCGGCCACGACGTGCCACCAAATCATCATGGGTTCCCTCCTCCACTACCTGTCCACCATGGAGCACAAAGATGCGGTCACATTTCTTGATGGTTGATAAGCGATGGGCCACTGAGATGACAGTTCGCGAATCATTCTTACGCGTTATAGCTTCGAAGGCCTGTTGAACCAGAGCCTCGCTCTCTGAGTCAAGAGCGCTGGTAGCCTCGTCAAAGAGTAAGATGTCTGGCTCCCGAATCAGAGCTCGTGCAATGGCAAGACGCTGGCGCTGACCGCCACTGAGCGACATGCCATGGTTTCCAAGGTTGGTGTGATATCCCTCTGGCAGACTCATGATGAAGTCGTGAATGTTAGCTAACTTGCAGGCACGAATAATTGCCTCCTCGACTTGCGTTTCTGGCTGTGGATAATCATCGACGGCTGGGCCTGATACTTGGCCTAGCAAGACATTTTCACGGATTGACCCTTGATACAATATAGTATCCTGGGTTACCAGGCCCAAGCGTGAGCGGTGACAATGCACATCTAGCTGGCGCATCGGAGCGCCACCAATCAAAATTTCGCCCTGCTCGACGTCGTAGAAACGCTCCAGAAGAGCGATAATAGTGCTTTTACCACACCCTGATGCACCGACAATACCAACAGACTCGCCTTTGTTGACTTTCAAGTTGAGATTGCGAAGCACCGGGACGTCCGGGCGAGTATGATAAGAGAACGACACGTTCCTGAACTCAATCGCAATCCCTTTCTCTGAGACAGGCGCTTGGTTATCACCAGTCGACCCGTTGATAAGTGGCTGAGACCGGCGAAGGTCGATAATATGGTTGGTGGACGTATGGGCCTTGGAGAGATCTTGAATGTTTGTTAGCGCGGACTAGCAAATAAGGGGCAAAGGTGTTACGTACCAGAGGTGAATCCGAACATAAAACCAGCAGTTTGCATTCCCATACTGATGGCAATGAAGACGATAAAGAATGTGGCGACGCTATACTTGTTCTCAGACAAAAGCTTTCCTCCATACCAGAATGAGAAAGCGGAGACAGCGAGACTGATACTTTCACTAAAAGCGAAGAGGAGCATGCTGAGAAGTTTGTGTCGCAGCTCAAGTTTTGCTGATTCACCCAGCCTTTGCTCGTATCCATCCATGACTTTGTGCTCAAGGCCCAGACTCGACACGGTCCGAATGGCTCCCACCGCTTCAGAAGCAAAGCGGGCTGCTTCCTGGTAAATCGCAGTTACGCGATCCTGGTTGCTCATCTCCATGCGCATTCTAAAGTAGCCCGCTCCGAACAAAAGAGGGACTCCCACGGCCATGACAGGGAGTGCGAGCTCCCAGCCAACTGCTAAAGACAAAATGCAGCATCCGAGGACGTTGAAAAAGACGAGCAAAATCAGAGCAAGATTGGTGGACAGCAGTAACTGCAGATGTAGAGGGTGCAAAGACAAGCGACTCGTCATTTCGGCGGCGCTGTGACCTTTCATGTCGAAGAACGCAATGTCTTGATGCATCATCGACTCAAAATATTCACGCCGATACTGACGGGTTGCGCGGAACGAGGCAATCGTCCACCAAAAGCCAACACCCCAGTAGACTACCAAGACGCCAAGACCGAAAACGAAATACATGAGCGCCCAGAAACTACCTCTGTGAACGACATCCTGGCCACGAGGGAGCTGTAGTGTGGAAATGCTCTCACCGAAGAGAACAGCCTGTGCAGGAAAGGCGCCACCGCTACCAGCGGATGATATCAGTCCAGCTAGGAAGAGAACCCATAGATGACGTTGATCTTGGAAAATAACAATAGCAATGCAGCGAGCCAGCGACAGCCGCTTCACAATATCATCATCTTCAGACTGTTCCTCTTTCTCGACGGTTGGCTGATCATTGACCATATATCCTGCCACTGTATTTGTGCCAGACCTTGATAATGGGCTAGATGGCCGCTTTACCCGGGGGCTGTTGTCTGTCTTAGCTTCGTCATCAACAGCACATTCATTCTCCGGAGAATCTTTCGATATGCATGCAGCTTCGTCGCTGGCATCTAGTGCCTGTGAGTGAACGAGTTTGTGGTATGAGCCCTTGATCGCCAGAAGCTCTTGATGGGTTCCTTGCTCAACAACCTTGCCATGCGAGAGAACGACGATGTTGTCGGCTTTCTGTACAGTAGAAAGTTTGTGGGCAATTAGAATAGTCGTGCGAGATTTAGACACATTATCCAGAGCATCTTGGACCTTTTTCTCTGCAGTAGGATCCAGAGCTGAGGTCGCCTCATCCAAAAGCAGAATACGCGGGTTGGAGATGACGGCGCGAGCAATTGCGATGCGCTGCTTCTGACCACCGCTGAGGAGCTGGCCGCGCTCGCCAACGAGGGTATCATATTTCTCAGGAAGTGCCTGGATAAACTCATCGGCAAAGGCTTGGATGCAGGCTTCGCGAACCAGTTTTCTTTTCTCAGCTTCAGGCAATAAGTCCATACTGGTACCGTACAGGCCATGAACCACATTGTTATAGATGGAGTCGCTGAAGAGAACGGGCTCTTGCTGTACTAGGCCAATCTGGCTTCGAAGCCATTTCACGTTCAGATCAGTGACAGCATGACCACCAACATGTATTGACCCCGACTCCGGGTCAAACCAGCGCTCAATCAAGCCAACAATGGTACTTTTTCCGGAGCCAGATGAACCAACCAGAGCTGTAGTTTTACCAGACTCGAAGCTGATGCTGAAGTCTTTGAGAACGGGTACGGTTGGCCGTGACGGATAGGCAAACGTCACATTACGCAGCTCAACGTTGCTCTCCTGAGGTCCCTCTGGCTTGTATCCTCCCTCCGCAAGCGGGTCAATTTTGGATGGGCGATCAATCATCTTGAACATTTCTTTTGCCGAGGCGGAAGCCCGAGTGAACCCGCTGAAACCTGGTGCGACGTCGGAAGCGGCTTGGGTTGCGAGAAGAACCGATAAGAGAACCCTGGCTTGCTTGTTAGAACAGTTGCAAAACCAAATCCAAAAAAGGGTGCACCATGGGCATCTCTTACGTTATCACGCCACCGCCGGAGCCAATTTCGCCCTCATTGAGGAGTTTAGTACCGTAATACCAAGCCAGGGCATATGCGCAGTAAGTGGTGAACATTTCAACACTATATTGAAATCCAATAACGGGACCTTTTGTAAGGCCAAGCTTCTGGGCCTCTGCAAGAGTAATGTCGTACTTTTGGGCCAGTCTTTTCCCGATATTGAGTGCCGTGACCATACGCATGCTGCTCATGGCCTCCTCGGCCAGTCCACTGGCGGAATTGTAGACTTCGAGAATCTTGCCCTCAATTTTCGAATCTATGTGAAATGACTAGTCAAAGATTTGACACAAATATTTCAGAGTTGCCAGGCAGGGAAGGCTCACCTAGACTGAAGGTTATGTAGAATCCAGCGAAGAGAACGGGCAGAGTAGTAGCCGTCACCAGGGTCAGCTTCCATTGCTGGGTGAAGGCAACCACAAATCCGGCGGTCAACATCGAGACAGCTTGAATCAAGCTTCCTATCTTCTCCGTAATTCCATTCTCGACCATATCCACATTGGAAGAGATAGTGGTAGTAATGCCTCCGAGTGAGCAGGAATCAATGTAGGCAATATCCTGTCTGATCACAGACTTGATGAATTGCTGGCGAAAAGCTCTGGTGGCCCTTATACCCGAAATACCAAAGCATGAAGAATGTATGTAGACAAGTACGTAGCGGCCGATAAACAGGTAGACAAACCATAGCGCATTCTTGGAGAGAGCATGGTAAAAGGCGGTAGGCGATTGTTGACCGGCGCCAAACGAATTGAACTCGTTGACGGACGAGCCGAAAACGAGCGTCATACAGGGAAGTGCAGCTCCCGAAGCGATTGCCGCGCAGAGACCAACGATCCGTAGGGCATGATCGGAGGGAGATGAGAACTCGTACAAGACGCGGAAAAATGAAGTTAGCGGCCCTTCTTGAGTGCCCTCCTCGTCCTTGGATGCAATTGCCACGGTAGTGTCATCACTAAGGCTGCCCGCGGGATTTTCTGTTGTGCTGGGGGTGATCACTGGTGTCTTTTCGCCGTCGACACTCAGCCATGGCCTAGGCACCGGCGTTCCATGAGCATTTGACTCATCGTCAGGCGCAGCGACAGGCGCCGTCACTCCCATTTCTGCCACCTTACGAGGAAATGGAAAAAGAAGGGAAAGTCCGAAGGGGAGGAGGTGGAACAAAGGAAAGGGGACACCGCGGGGGGGAAGAAACCAACGACAAAAGACTTGCGTAGCGCAAGACACTGAGGCTCACCCACCACAGTGCTGGACTAGTCTTCAAGTAGTGACTTAGAAGAGATGTGGGAAAGCAAAAGGAGGAAATCGAGAGTCAGCTGATTCAGGCACATGGCTTGCATGAGCCAGGCTGCTTGCTTAGTGCTGCATTAGTTTTAAAATGGCAAGAGCTTAGCAGGTAGCGCGAGATAAGAGGGAAAAAAATGCAACATTACGGTTTACCTTGTTTCAGCAAGCCGAAGTTACAATAAGCAGGTAAGGTAATTGCTATCCCGTATCAAGGTATAATACAAATTCTATTTATTACCTTACTCAAGTCAGTTGGTAATTTACAGTAACTAGCCTTTCGGGTCTTCCCGCGTGGGGGCTGTATGTAACTCCTGCGGTGCTCCGAGGCGGACGCCACGGTTCGATACTGTAGATACCGCAGATACCACAAGATTGAGCACGTACTCGCTTTTCTGCTCCTTCTTTGGGTACCATCCCTCCGATACTCTACTTCCTACATGGTCTATTGATTGCTGAATCTTCCTGTTTCGACTCGATGGCCCACTTGTGCGACTAGTCTTTTACCCCTCTTCATTCTCTCTTCCCCAGTATGGAATTAGTCTACTGCACGCAGGGCCGAAAACGGAGCCTGAGCTCACAGGCGAGTTGTATAGCTCAACATGGCTTGTTGTGTATGGTTCGTAGCGCATTGCGCGTCAGCTCCTTCCCGTGATAACGGGCCATTCGCCTGTTCCCAATGCAACCATGCAATTTGCCTTCCTTTCTAGAACGGACTTAAAGCAACGCGGGCTCGTACTTTGAAGATTGCAATAACTGCTTTGATTCTGCCCGGGCCTGCTGCAATTTCCTTTCGCGTTTGCTTTGTCTTTTCATTCTTCTGCCACGCACGCTTTGCTCTACTGCGCTGGAGTCCAACACCCCTCATCATGTCGCAACTTAGCAAAATAGGCAATGTGGTTGACATTACAACCCTTTGCAAAGTGCTCAGCGTCCTTGCTGTGTCTTCGATAATTCTTCGTTGGGTTTACAATCTTTACTTTCATCCATTGCGGTACATTCCCGGGTCTAGGCTGGCTGCTATGACTTCCTGGTTTGAGTTCTATTATGATGTTTGGGGCAGTGGCATTTACCTCCTGAAGATCAAGGAGATGCATGAGACATATGGTAAGCTGACAATCCCCGAACTTTGCCAAGTCTCATCAGATTGGCTAATATTCTCAACTCTGGCCTGAAGGCCCTATCATTCGAGTCAACCCGAATGAGATTCACATCGCGGATCCCAGTTTTTACCATCAAATCTACACCAGTGGCACTCGCAAGGTCAACAAAGATCCTTCAACAGTGGCAGGCTTCTCCGTTCCAAACTCTGTGGCAGCGACGGTTGACCATTTCCACCACCGTTCTCGACGGGGCTACATGAACCCCTACTTTTCCAAAAGGGCCATCGTTGCTCTTGAGCCCGAGATCCATGAGCGTATTTCCGCTTTGTCTGCCAGGCTCCGGCGCGCCTCGGTAGAAGGTGCTCAGTTGTCTCTTGACAGGTGTATTTCCGCCATGACAGCTGATATTATCCTGAAGCGGTTCTTTGGTCAACACTATGATTACGTCAACGAGCCCAATTTTGAGTTCCCCATTCGTGACGGATTTTTCGGAGTTTCCTTGATCTTCCATCTAGCTCGTTTCGCCCCGCGACTCATTCAAAATCTGAGAAAACTACCCATCCCTGTCATCAGCTGTATCCTTCCCAAGGTTGCCAACTTTCTGATCTTGGAGAAATATATCACGGAAAAAATGTCGGCCATCCTTGCAGCTGAAAAGAAAGACACTTCCACAGCCAAGTCTGTCATCCTTGAATCTCTGGCTAACGAACGAATCCCCGCACACGAGAGAACTATGAAGCGTCTGGTTGACGAAGGTCTTGTCATTACCATTGCCGGTACAGAGACATCCGCCAGAGCTCTCTCCGTAGGACTGTTCTATCTTATCCAAAATAAGACTCTCATTACCAAACTGCGCGCGGAAGTCGCTGCAGCTGTCCCCCACGACCAATCTCCAGATACGTGGACTCTGAAGCAGCTAGAGCGCCTGCCTTTTCTCGTAAGTTTTAATTATCTTTCCCCTATACTTGGCCATTGCTACACTACTGACGCTCTCCAGACTGGCTGTGTTAAGGAAGCCCTTCGCCTCTCCTTTGGTCCCATCAGTCGTCTGCCCCGCATCTCGGTAGAGGAGGTTTTGCAATACAAGGAATATCGTATCCCACCTGGAGTAAGTGATACTACAATCTTACAGAGACTCTAGTTAACGACGTGTCAATTAGTATCCGGTGAGTCAGTCGACCTGGTTGGTTCACACTGACCCATCTGTGTTTGTTGAACCTCTCAAATACGACCCGGAGAGATGGGTTCGAGCTGCAGAGGAAGGCTTCCAACTGGACAATTTTCTAGTCACCTTCACTAAAGGCAGTCGCCAGTGTCTTGGAATCAAGTGAGAACCCACCCCGATATTTACTATGTTTACTGTGACATGTCCGCATGCTATTCATGCTCTAACACTACCCTCGCCTTAGCATGGCCTACGGTGAGATGTATCTCACCTTGGCCCGGTTGGTATGCGGTTTCGACATGGAACTGTGGAACACGACTTTGGAAGATGTGCAGATCCATCATGCGCGAATCATTGGTAGTCCGAAGTTCGATAAAAAGCGAGGTGCTGGACAAGGTGAAATCAAAGTCAAAGTTCTACGAGAGAGGGTCGCGGCTGCTTAGATGCACGTTTGAAGCCTCACCAACACAATATGCTAGTACATTTTTTTAGATCCTGCTAAGGGGACTTGAACCTTACGTTCATTTGCTTATTACAGATGGTCATTCTCAGAAGTGATACATGAAGGCACCATATAGTAGACGAAAAAGGCCAACCTGGTCCCAGGGGATAAATCCATGCTGTTGAAGTCTACAGAGATTAGTAGTAAATCAATACGACCATCATGGTTTGCTTTCAGTACTTCTCGTCCAACCTCCTGTTTTCCAGAACTAAGATGAATCAAGGTTACAGTCAGCCTACACCCTGCGCGACTGAGGACACGTGGAATGTTGTTGCTCCTTTGCAACCTTCCTGCCTCCTACTACATGAGTGGAGCAAAGTCCAGGTGCTGGCCTCGGACCCTGTCAATAATAAAAGCGAGTACGATGCTAGTGAGCGGGGGCCCTCGATGAATTTTGCAGGTATAACCGAGCGTGCCTTAGCCAACAGCACTAAAGCTACTTCGAAATTACAGGAGATACCCTCAGGATCGATATGCAGTCTATGAGAGGCTGAATTTACATATCAGTTCTATGTAAGGTTGATGGTACAGTTTTAGATCTACACCCGATCAGCGCTAGCCAACCCCCGCTTAGCCCAAAAGAACGGTCGGGTGGGTCAATGTAGCTTTATTAGGTGTGTATGGAAAACGAGCGTAATGTTACTAGCCTGTTTAATTATGTTGAAAATAACAGACAGACTCGTATGGACATGATCCACCTTGAGCAGGCCCCACAGCGCGTAACTGGAATACAGCTTACTGAATCGTCTATCCGTGCCTGTCGGGCCAAAGCGCCTGCAGTGCAGCATGTATACATGATAGCGCGGAATGTCATCAATTAAGCTTTCACTCCTCCCGGTCAGCTTACTGGACTCCACAAATGAGTGGTTAAGGACCTCGGCCCTCCATACTTATGAATGACTAGTCTACAGTAGTGCGTCTTACAAGGTAACATCGTCTCAAAAGCACTATCCCGACAAGGTTCTAGACCGTGTAACAGAAATAACTCCCAGGCGTGGATATACCAGCATCCGAACACTCATGGGAAGCATACACTACAGAACCCTAGTGAATTATTACTTGAACTTCAAGTCAATGTGAAATCCGACTATTTGACACTTCCCACTTGCAAGACTCACCCGTCCACGGGCTATAGCTCACTATCACTGCTCCCCTTCAGACAAAGATTAGCCATCATCAACACCATGTCTGGATTCAAGCTAGCTCGGCCCCCGTACGACGCCGAACTCGCAATTATTCGCGACACCTTCCCTCCATTTGGGCCGATCACCAATGAGCTTATCATTGCGCACCATGAAGACCCAAGTCTCTATGGACCACTTCCCAGCGTGTCAGACCTTACCAAAGGACGTCCAATAGTGCACAAGGAGTACGAAATTGCAGGCTTCAAGGCTGAAGATCCGCCAGTCCTCCTTTCGGTCTTTACACCAACCTCATCATGTGATAATAGGCCATGTGTCTACTTCATGCATGGGGGCGGTATGATCTTTCTCAATCGCCACGTTGGCCTGGAGCAGCCCCTCGACTGGGTAATGGAGACGGGGTGTGTTTTGGTCAGTGTTGAGTACCGCCTGGCACCCGAGAATCCACAACCAGCGGCATTGCATGACTGCTACGCTGGGCTCCGCTGGATTCACTCCCATGCGGCTGATCTCCTTGGTGTCGACCGAACACGGATCATGGTCGCTGGGCACTCAGGAGGTTCAGCGCTGGCTGCAGGTATTGCCCTGTTCGCGCGAGACCAGGAGGATGGCCCAGGCATCTGCGCCCAGCTGCTGGCTTGTCCGATGATCGACGACCGCAATACAAGTACCAGTAGCAGGCAGTTTGAAGACGAGGAGCCGTGGGATCGCAAGAGCAACGTAGCTGCTTGGGCTGCCGTCTTGGAGCACCGTGGGAACGACTACGGCCTTGCCGTGAGTCCTTACTTTGCTCCAGCGAGGGCAGAGGATCTCTCCTGCCTTCCTCCGGCATGGATAGACGTCGGTTCGACTGATGTATTTCGAGACGAGGCCGTGTCCTACGCTAGCCGACTGTGGGAGGCCGGCGTGCAGGCCGAGCTACATGTCTGGCCGGGAGGGTTTCATGGCTTTGATATGTTGGCCCCGAACTCTACGCTGGGCAAAAAGGCCGTCCGAGCTAAGATGGACTGGATCAAAACAATATTTGGCACCAAAGTCTAAGCGAGGATGTCGAGCTCGCGTCAAGTGAATTTCTCACATATTGGTCCATTGAGGGGGATTGCCCATCTGATTCTTACTTAGATCATAGAAGCTTCCATAAATGAGGATAATTCGTTTCAATCCCTTACTTCTACTGGCACATCGTGTCTACATTAGTAACAAGTATTTTCGGTGCAGCATCTCGGTAGCAGAATGCCTTATCTTCTGATTGATTCTCACTATGATACTTGTGTGTAAACTTACGCTACGTAGGTCGCATCCGTGTCAGGATAAATACTGTCGGCAATCCGAGTTAAGGGGAAACCTCCAAGTGGATATGCTCAATCAGAAAACCTGGGAACAGAGCCACAGGGTTCTTTTATGCCAGTCGTTTGTCCTCTATACTACATATCATGTTCTTATTCATCTTCTAATGAGCTGAAACGGAGAGGCAAGGATATCTGAGAGCTCTGCTTTCCCCTCTACATGATGTGCCCACGACTACAGACGCTGTCACAAGAGCTGAATTTTGTGTTCCCAACATAGTACGGTCAGACTCTCTCAATCAGAGTTCCTTACTAGGGTCTGTCTCTGCTTCCATCCTACTGTTCGTTCCCACAAAAGGAGCACCATCCTGTCAAGGGACTTCATGATGATCGCGAAGAAATCCGACGGCCTAGATCCAATATGTGTCTCGGGAGTCCATGTCCACGATTCTCAAGGATATACCCAGGCCGTTTTTGTTTGCGGTGAGGAAGGGCGAGAGCCCTAGTTTTCCTTAATATACGACGGTCAGGGGGGCCCGGAATGCCATTCTACCTACTGGAAGCAAGGCCTCGATAACAAACTATGGACAGAATCAAAACTGTCTCCTGCAATGATTTATCTTCCACGAACCTATCGATATGGTAGACTCCGAGAGCGGGTCGGCGAGTGGGGTGTCGGCTTGACGGTCATTTGTTTAGAATTACCAAGGAGTCGTGAAGTCAGAGCCATGAGGTCAACGACTGCCTTGAAGCTGGCCATGCGGGTAAAGATATATCGCGCAGTGCTTTTCATAATTATGTTGAACGGAGGGGTACCGGAAAGCGTGTTGGCGCTGAGTCCGATCCGGAGCTGTTTAGATGGCCTGTAGTGATTCGATGAGGGTGGTTTGGTGGTTCTTCTCAATAAGCCTAATGAATTTTACCTAATTACAGAGGCAGGTGCGGATATCGAGAGTGTTCCCTGTGTCCTGAACAGTTATATCCACAGGCTACCAAGTGGGAGCGGCAGCCTATAATCGACATGCTGGTTGGTATGAGTGCCGACTCCATTGATGTTACCGTGAGCCCTGGCAGATGTCGACGGAATCTCTTAACATCAGGAGTCAAACAGGATTCGCGACGTCCTGATATAAATGATACGTATGGATAACTGAGAACCACTACAATCCTTTTTAGGCGTAATGACAGAAAAATTTACTAGGATGAGTATAGGTCTTGTCTAATATCTTAACTAGCAAGACTTTATCAGTTGTCGCTCACATAGAGCAGGAGTGAACCAGGCGGGGGAATATAAATCTTTTAATTCGAAAATACCGCCTGGCTGTATACTTAATTTGGAATACATCCTCCAACCGCAAGTGATATGCACATGACAGAACGGATAGACAATGTATTTGAAATATCTTCCTCGACACCCTGGGCAGGCTTTCAGTGCGAATCACCTTTCTTGATCCCTCTAGAAATTATAACACAACAACCGGCATATAAGTAAAGCCTAGCTCCATCCTTTGGTATGAGTATCCATCACATTGACTCCCCCCTTGAAGTTGGTGTCTGAGGCATATTCAACGACGAGACGTACTGAAACTGCCTTGGGTATTCTTGTCTCAAAAACTCCTTTCCGGTATCCCATGTCATAAATCGCGGGGTAAGGTCCTTTCCACAGAGTTTCACTTCCCTGTGAGGACTAAAGTCGAATAAGGATTCCTTACCATTGTCCTCTCTAATCCGGAAAACTGCACGGTAGAAGTCCTGTTCCTTTTTAGCGAGCATCAATGCTTCGTGCTCGAGATGACCAATGCTGAGATAGTACATAAACAGGTGAGGGCTATATCGCTCCTTAAGCCAGGCTTCGTAGCCGGGGTGGTCTTGCTTGTCTAGTAGTGGCTCGTCGCGCAGTTCCCGGATCCAGTTCAATAGAGAGACTTCCTCATCGAGCATTGTGGGGCGGAATGGCAAAGGTAAATTACGCTTCATGCCATCGCCTGACATAATGTCGCTGACGCCGCACTTCATTGTATGGTAGACAAGAGTACCCTGCATTAGATCCTCAATCATAATTGACAGAGCCATATTGTCTTTCAGATCAAGGAGTGGCCTAAGCGCAAAAACACATGCGTCGGGCACATATGACCGTGCTGGATCTCGTAATGACACTACTAGGACTGTTCCATAGCCGGATAACAATGGTTGGTTGCGTGTGTCCAAATATCCGTGAGCGAAGGGGGAGATAGTGGCCTCGGATCCCCGGCGGCATCGTTCACAGATCAGAATTGTGCCATTCTTCCGCGAGTATGTGCGTTCGCTGTTCTGATATACGCTTCCAGGACTGATCTGTGTGTTTCGGTGGCTTTTCACGCCTCGCAGCGAAGACCTCTTCCACAGTGTGTCCTTCACGCAGAGCGGCTTTCAGTTCCTCATTTGAAACAGTGGTGTATCTTTTTGGTTTCCATAACTTTCGCTTGAGATATTTCAAGATAAATGTCCTCACTCGATCTTCGCGAGCATAACCAAAGCCGAGGACATCAACAGGTGGTGCAAAATCTTCCCTGCGTCGGACAGGTAGGGGATAAATAGTAACCATGGTGCTCGAAATTGCGGCTAGCAGTACTTGCCAGGGAGAGCCTGCTCGAAGACACTCAACACACCGCCGGAGAACCTTTTGAGAACAACGCCGTTCGCGTTGATGTAGATTCTCGATGCTCTTGCGAAGTACAGAAAACCGTGCGTAAGTCTTCATGATATCGAAGGCTGCTTCAGAAATAGCAAAGCATGAAAGTTGCCTTGTTATCTGCCAAGTGTGTGTGAAATACCAGCTACATTCCATGATAACGTAAAAGTCTTCTTCCAGTGCGTCTGGATCTGAACGATCAACACTGGTCCAAAGTTTTTCGAGAAGCTCGAGGTCTGCTCCTGACATCACAAGAACCTCATCAAACTGTGTGATAAAACTAATAATGTGTCGTGCAGCTTTTTCCGTGTTACGTGGATTGTGCCGCCGCCCTCCAATAACCTGTAGAAAGCTCGGAACAAGTCGTTGCGTCAGATAAAAGCAGTCGAACCGAAAGTCTATTAGAGAGGCAGAGCGAACGGTGCCGAGCTTTGCATTTGGGATCCGGAAATCGAGTATCACCTGGTGATCGAGTGACATCAGCGGAGGCCCATCTTCGTCCGCAGCATCACTCAGCTCCTCCATGTCGTCGAACACCGTGCTGGGTGGGGCAGGGATCCAACTAGTTGGATCCCTGCGCATCGAGATAATCTCACTGTCAACGATGCTGATTTGATCAAATGCTTGGCCGGTGACCAAGGATTGTAGCTGTTTCAGAATGGCTATACGGTAGATATCCCTTGCCCAGTCCATTATGTAGTCAACAATAAGCAAGAGTTGCAACGCGTTGTCTTTGTGCAAGATCGACCCCGACCATAGTAGCGTTATACCCTTGCCGCCGAATTAGTTGTGTGGCATATAAAGACGTATTGTGGGATTTCTAGGACTTGTAACTCACATATCTTGTAGGACCCCCATCGGCTCCATTTTCAAGATGTGCCCCGTACACTTTCCATTGATACCCGCGAGAGGCCAGAAACCATACCAAAGGTTCAAAGCGTTCTTCTCCTGATGACCAGTCCACGTAAGACCGCAATTCTTCTTGAAGCTTCAAAAGTGCGTAAATCGGGAACGCTGACTGCACCTGGATGGCATCAAATCCACTGGAACTCGTTTCGGACTTTGCTTCTAAGAGCAAAAAGGGGAAGAGTAGCGGATCAGCTTGGCTTTTGAAGGGTGTAGTTTTAAGAATATCTGAGACAGTGTCGTCTCGCTGCTTGGCAAGATCTGGTCGAACGGGACTTAGTAACAAACTATCCAGATTCCTGGTGTTCTGCAAGCCCAGGACGCGGTCAGGACCTTGTTTGGGGAGCTGCGATCTGAGAAGCTCATCATAGACAACAAATTCCTGGGCTCGGTCATCGAAGAGGGGATTCGTTCCAATTTCGTAGCTGTAGATCTCAGAACATTTCCAGGGATAAATTAAGAAAGCCTAACTCACAAGTCTTTAATTCGTTCGTTGGGAGGACATTGACAAGGCTTTCTGCGTTTTCTGCGTTGCTCAAGTTCTCGTGCATGCTCGATTTGATTGTTACTCAATGTAGCCTGTATCTCAGACTGCCAGATTCTCGCCCGGCATCTTGGACTGTCCAGGATTAGCAGAGTGCTTCACTAAGGTCGTCCGAATTCTTCCCTCTACGCTAACCCTTTTGGCCCATAAACCCTAATATAACAGTACTCACCAAGCAACTTCAGCTAGAAATCTCCCTAGGACATGATTTTCCAGCCCAAACCTCCAGCCCGCTTCGTTGCGGTCCTGACCAAATAAACGCTCAGCGCGCTGGCAAAGCCACTCGGCACGGGCTTTGATCTGCTGCTTCCAGGGTTCTTTGGATGACCAAATATTTACACCAGCCGAATAGACATCAAACTAATAACTCCCTAATTTCTTGATGTTATTGAACGTTTCCGCATGAAGTTCAGGCACCCCCTCGCCTAGTCGCAGAAACCGAATGTTGTATCGCTTCATCAAACGCCGTAGCGTTCGCAAGTGGTCATCTGCCATTATGCGAGACCGGTGAGCTGGGAAAAACCCTGGATATGCCACTAGCAGCAGGGGATTAGGAAGGATATATATGCTGCTGGCACTGGGTCTGCGCCCCTTTTTCAGTGGCTTAGCCCAGCAGGGTTGGGAGGGTGAGTTATCGCGTGATGTGGGTATACATTTCCCCCCTGTCTATTGTGCATTCATCTTAGTCGCGCGACTAGCTCGATTTGCTCGCTCTAGTCAAGAGAAGAGTCGCAAGAGCGTGGCACCCACCCAATTATCGGCTACGTTCGTTAGTACTCTAGCTACATAGATCTAATTTCTAATAATAGACCTCAGCAGCTAAAGGGTATTATTTATATCATCTATAAAGATATAAAAATTATGCCTATTATAACTAATTAGTAATCATTATCCTATAGTTCTGCCTGCCTTCCCTGCCTTATAGTGTTAATGATGTATCATAGTGCTGGTGTTGTAGCTATGAGCTCCCTTGTTGCGCTATTATAATAGCTAATATCGTCCTTGAATCTAGTATCGCAACCCAACTGTTGGAGCTCTGGTCGGCTTGAGTCATACATACTTTGACTTGTGAAGTTTCTAACCATACAGAGTTTGGTCAAAGCGCCAAAGGAGATCCACAAGGAGTTTAGAGCACCAGCCACATCAAACTAAACACCACTAGAAACGCTGAGAGTGTCAAATCGTTGTGAAAGCTAATCTTAGTTTCCTTTTAAAATAGCGGCTGATGCCGTCGAACCTGAGCGACTAACGTAATCGGTAAGCGAGCGGCCATTGTAACCGAGCGGCCACTTTCCCATCCAATTCCAATGCGTCCAATTCGAATCTATCCAAACAGCTACTATGCCACCAAAATCGCGTCAAACCTCTGGAAATTTGGTGGAACAAGAGGGAAGGATTCTTCTTGCAATATCTGCCCTTAAGAATGATCAAATTCGCAATATTTCTGAAGCTGCACGTGTTTATAATGTCCCCTGCATAACTCTTTGATGATGCCTGGATGGCCATACCTTTCGACCTGAGGCACGCGTAAACGGGCATAAGATGACTTAGAATGAAGAGGAATCACTTATTAGATGGATTCTATCCATGGATTAACGTGGAGCGGCTCCCCGACCATCCTATGTGTGAGAAATGGCGAATATCCTGCTTGCGCAGCGTGGTTCAATACCTGCTCAGACTGTTAGAGAGAAATGGGTATATAACTCCATTAATTAGTATGATGAGATTAAAACCTGATTCTCTAGGCGCTATAATTACCAGCGTGCTAAATGTGAAGATCTAAAGATTATCCTAGAATGGTTTAATTATGTCTAGATCATAATTATGCAATATGGGATTATACCTGAAGATATCTATAACTTTGATAAAACTGGCTTTGTAATGGGCTTAGTAGCTACTGCTAAGGTAGTTATAAGAGCTGAGATGCTTGGTTAGCTATTTCTTATCCAGCTAGGGAACCGTGAATGGGTTATATTAATAGAGTGTATTAACTCTACTGGATGGGTGCTTCCACCATGCATTATCTTTAAAGGAAAGGTCTATATTGAGGGCTGGTATTAAGATCCAGCCTTACCAGCAGACTGGCGGATCGAGGTCAGTGAGAATGGATGGATGACTGATCAGATTGGATTATGGTGGCTTTAAAAAGTCTTTATTCCTGCTACTACCAGTCGTACAACTGGTAGATATTGATTATTGATTCTTAATGGCCATGGGAGCCATCTAACTCCTTAGTTTGATTAAATCTACACTAAGAATGATATTATTCCAATCTGCATGCCTGCACATTCATCATATCTCCTTTAGCCTCTAGGTATTAGCTGTTTCTCTCTGCTAAAGCGTGTATATGGCGGCTTGATTAAGGATAAGATGTGACTTGGTTTTAACTATATTGATAAGCTTGACTTCCTTGAGGCCTACCTAAAGGCTCGTACAGCAATCTTTTTATTAGATAATATTAAAAGTGGCTTCTTAGCAACTGGATTAATACCACTGAATCTAGATTGAGTACTTAGTCAGCTTAATATCCAGCTTAAAACCCCTACACTACCAGGCAGCTGATCAATAGATTCTATCCTAAAAACACCTTATAATCTCAAGCAGTTGAAGAAGCAGGAAAGTATGCTTAAGAAGCTACTCAGGGAGTGTATATATAGTCCTCCTACCCCTAGTAAGGCTGCGCTAGATTAGCTTATTAAGGGGTGTGAGATGGTAATGAATAATGCTATCCTTCTTGCAAAGGAAAATCATGATCTATATGCTGCACATGAGAAGCAGCTTTAAAATAGGAAGTGATCTAGGAGGTAGATAGAAGCTACAGAGGGATTCTCTATCCAGGAAGGCCAGGAGTTCATTCAACAGAGGAATCAGGCCGACGAAGCTATCCAGGCAGTAGATGCAGAACAATGCCCTCAATGGGCACCCCCGCGCTGCAGTGACTGTCATATTATAGGCTATAAGTGATTGCAATGTCCGCAGCGCAAGAATAACTAGATTTAGTAATATAATCATGTTTTAGGGGTTCAAAATAGCTTCAAATTTGATTGCAGTCAATATTACATGGTAGGGTGGCCGCTCGGTTACAATGGCCGCTCGCTTACCGATTACGTTATCGGAATTCTATTTAGTAAGCGGATGCCCGGAATGATGAGCACTAAGGCCAACTCGTGCAGCCTACTAGCAGCCATCAACTACATTGAGCGTTTGGAGGAGAAAACTTGAATCCAATCCAGTACTACCATAGGCAGTGCCGACGACTACTATTACCATCGGGTGAAGGACTGTCCACCTATTCTACTAGGCTAAATATAGGCGCTCTATTTCTTTGGCTGCACGCAGTAATGGTCTCTCAAGTTCACAAGCTGATTCCGCCGGTTATACACCGACGCAAGGGGTAAGAGAGAAAAAATGCTAGGCTCCAAAGCTATTACGTAGGTGCCCACTACCATATAAGTAGCCTAGGATCTACATATAAATAATTCAGCAGTTCTCCTCGAAACCTCTTTGTTTTTCGCGCAGTATTCCATCCACGGAACACCAATAGCCAAACAGCGCAAAAACCGCCACTCTTATCTGTCGTACCATCCGCTTTTTTTTTTATTGATTGATCATGTCAAACACAGGAGACACCCGAGAACGGACCACACCTATCCTGCATTTAAGAGATAAGGCACCAAACGAGCGGGAAAAAACCAGGGTCTCGGACCATCCGTGGGATGGGCCGTGGATGTCAGACCCACGCGGTCTGAAAAATGAGTTAAGGGTCGAGTCACCTGACAAAAGGCCTGTAGTAGGAGTCACCATGGACGAATTCCGAGCTTCCTTCAAATTGGAACGAGAACGGACACTCAGACACCTCAGGGAACTCAAAGCAGAGAACAGGCTCGGCGAGATGGAAGTCGAATATATCGTTATAATGTGGCCATCTGTTGATATGATGCGAACGGACGGCTTGACAGACGATGAGATCGAATCGGCCTCAGAAAAATACTATGTTGGTGCTCAGTAGTACGTAGCCCCTATCTATCCTGGGGAGTTGCTACCATACAGTCGAATCTTGGTATCATTGCGACGCTAACTCCACAAAGTTACCTCACGCCAAAAAATAACGCACCCCCCAGGATGATTGAACAGTTTGGTGCCGACTGGGGATTGAACGCACGAGGTATTTACTACCGCCATTTTTATTCTCCGGGATGGGTTACGTCCGATCACAATCTCTGGCTACCGTCACTTGGTGGCATTGATTGGAATCATTTCAGTGAGTCCGGTCGCCGCTCGCGAGCAGAAACGTTCCTTAAGCATGTTCTCAACAATGAGCGATGGAAGAAGAGCGAATATGCTTGGGAAGCTGACGCCTGGACGGATGTTTTCGGTCAGATGAGGAACGACCCAGTTCTGGCCGTGTCAGTTTCTCCCTATTGCTGCAGCCTCAGCATCTGATCTAACGAGCACAGAGATAAGCACGAATATAACACCGTTAAGCTGAAGAGAGACCCAGTGTCATGTTTGTTAGTGGGTGAGCCCAAGTTCATCAAGAGAATTCCAGATGCAACTTTCGGGCTCGCAACCTTCAAAACGAAAGACTACCAGAATATTTTAGCAGAATGGGATTTGGACCATGACCGCCTTGAAGCACTCCTACTTCATCGACATTGTGGCCTTATTTCTGATCCACGCTGGGGCTACGCGGATCTTGCATTCCCTTTCGCTGTCTATGAGGCTAAGGGATGGGGCGGCGATGCTCGAGAAGCACGTCGACAGGGATGTTCAGCAGGAGCTGTATATCTCGATATGCTAGATAGCCTTGCGCGGCAGCCAGGAAAAATTGGAGAAAAGAACAAAGTATATCAGTCGGCAAAGAGCTACAGCAAGAACCAAGTCTTCGTCTTTACCTCATTTGGAGCCCACTGGCATATCCTGGTTGGCTACAAACGACCGCGGCATGAAAGGGAGTATGCCGGACATGAAGGATTCAGCGAGTCCGTTTATGTAAGTCTGACCGAGCATGAGCTTCAGTGGCGAGTTTACCTGAGCTTGGAATCCTAGGTTTTCCAGAGAATCTGGAGCGGTCGTGTTGTGACCATACGGAAAGCCTGGGAACTCCTGTCGCTAGTTGATCAGATACACCTCTGGGGAGCAACCGATTTCCGAAATTCCATTATCCAATATCTGAAACAATGGCATGAATTTGGGAGGAGGTCTTATGCCAATGATGTTGATTTTTTGGTCTCAAAGCTCAAAACAGACAGAGTCACGCGAGATGGGAAAGAGTATCTTTGCATACCCGCGGCTTGCCTACAACTTCCAGACTGGGCCAACTGTCTCTCGGAGGAAATTCGTGGCAAGTTACTTGAAAAAGTTTGGTTCCACTTCCGCGAAGCCTACCAAAGAGACCTTTCGGCTCTGAGTGTTCAATGGCCTTCTGTTTTTAGATGCTTATTCGAAGACTGTGGTCCACCGGGCACTCCAGGATATCCCATTCTGTCCAAGGAAGAGATGGTAGCGCACTATCGTGAGATCCACGGGAAAGACGATGAAACAATAGCTGACCTCGAGCGCTTTTGGGGGGAAACAGAAGCGATTGACAACAATAACAATCCACTGCAGGTAAGAAAGAGAAAGAGATCAGGGAGTGGAGAACCTGGACCATGCAAGAAACGGTCGTGATGTCTGCTGTGTGACTGTGGATGCATAGATGTCAATGTAAGGCAGGACAAATTCTTATGCACTAGACTATATAATACAAATCAACTAATAGATAGTTCATTTTTCGATGGTCAATGACACGGGGGGAGGCAGCATGTTTGATGTCCAGGCAAAGATGGCAAAGACGCGGTTCAGATTGAGTGTAAAAGAGTGGTGCTAGAAGACATACTGTTATTTCAAGTGCCCAGCTAGTACGGACTATAAGAGATGCGTCAGGCTTTCTGGGACTTTTCTATTGCAGTGGTACTACTACAGTGGTGATATGATCCCTCCTCCTCGGCATTCTACTTATTGAATTGACATTGAGGGGGAGAAACAGCCGACATAGGTATCTATAGCCTGAGATATTCGTCCAGGTCCCGTTCATGGGCGCCATTGTGCACCCTGTCAAAATGCGGCTTCTTGGTAGTTAATTATAAAATATTCAGGTACCTGAATGTTCACCTGAAGGCGCAGGAACGTGGTAGACAAAGCAGCAGAGACACGCACTGGCAAGGATGAGCACAAAACATTTACATGCTGTTGTATGCTTTTCCTGTTCTTTTTGGCTTCAATTCTTGACGTGTTTGACTCTGTTTTGACCCATGCTTAATATAAACATAGATATCTCTGCATCCTTCGTATGACGCCAACACAGCCACACTAGTGTAGTGTGGGTTTAATAGGCAGAAATAAGAAGTAAGCACTCACTAAATAATCCTAGGTGATCTCCGAATGTAAGGATATGAATCATTAAGGCCTCTTTAAATCTAGTGTGGAAGAATAATGGTTTGCGGATGCAATAATGGATATGTCTTTAATAAATAGATTATCACTGACCTCCGGGAGGTCAGTGTCTATGAGACATAAATAGTGACAGTGCATCACATGGGCTCATGTGCACCCCTTCATGAAGGGAGACTGGATGAAAGGGGGCATTTGCAGATTGGATCGGCTAGTCTAAGGACCTTAGTCCAATCTTCTGCCAGATCTAACCTCTTTACTGGTTTAAAACTTCAACCCAATATCGGGAGGGCGGCGATACTCCCTGTCCCAGTCAAACCTGTCCCCCATATATACAAAACTGTTTATGACAGCTTGATCATAGAACACTTTCATCCATCCAACATCCCTGAGAGTAGAGCCCTCAATCGGATCGTAAAAATCCTCATCAGGTGGGGAATCGTACGCTGCTAATTCGTCCTCAGTTAAAACCTCCGACTTCCACTGCCCATTGACAAGAATAACATAACCAGAGTCATTGATGTCCTCTGGGGGTGTATCATTCAGAACTGACTGCAACGCCTCCTCATTAACCATGAGGCAGAACTTATACCTCCCTGAATTTTTAAACACCGCTTCCTCAGATGGGATTCCCTGTTCCTCCTGTGGCGCAGTGGACACCCATTTTTGGAAATGCTCCCGGATCACTGAGGCACTGGCATTGTCGAAACGCGATTGATCTTCAAGGACAGTTGATGCCAAGCTTTCGAGCATATCCAAGCCATTATAGAATTTTAGTTTCCTCTCAACTTGGGAAAGAAAGCGATGCATAAATTCCTCCCAGTCAGAGTCACTCTTATAGGTGCAGCGGTATATGACAAAACCCCAGGTCCGGAACCCATCTTCTTGAAGCAGCCTCTCAATGTGATCCGCAATATTCAGCTGTGTGCACATGCTGGGGGTTCGTTTCGATGGGGCTAGAAGCGGATTTTCCCATGGCTGAGCACTTCGATCGTCCATGGAAATGAGAGGAAGTCTGGTCGTAAAAGCTCGTATAGAGTGTGAAGAGCGCAGGGCGGGCGAATCTGGCCAGAAAGTGGAAAGCCTCAGTGGACGAGCAGTGCTAAATAATGGTAGTTGTAAAAGTGTCTTAGCATAATGCAGAGTGCGCATCATCAAGCGAATGCTAACACTGAAATTTGTGTTTCAGAATGCCATCAAGGACACTGCGGATAGGAAATGGTTTGTCAGGAGACAGGATTGTCTGAGGTATTTATAGTAGGATCGGCGATTAGTGCTTGTCTCATGTCACACCGGAAGCCGCTGACCAGCCACTTTCGGCCATTCGAGTTGTAAGTTGCCCTGAAAGATGATCTGAAGGGTCAAGGGAATTGGCATGTGTGATTGATGTACTCCCGAGGATTTGCTGTTTTTGAATATTTCCGCAACCCGGACGCGGAGATCCGTTGGAACGGTGTTATACAGGACATGTATAGGCAACTCAGCTACATTGAAGAAGATATGTCGACGGATGGTCCAAAACTGGTGGAGTTCATGGAGCGACGACTATTTCAATGGCATGGAAGTTGCGCGAAGATGGGCCAGGGACGCACTCTTAACGGCAACAGATCAATTCATCCAGGCCCGCATCGATGGCAGGCACTTGCAGATTTATAATATGATCTTGGATGAGTTGATTGACCTTGAAGATCAAATCCGGGAAATAAAGGTGCCAGTCTCCTAAGGTACCATATAGAGTACCCGGACCTTTCTAAGGTAACGGGCCGGGCCCTAGCGGATCTTGAGGTAGTTCAGAGATTGAGATCTTCAGAAAGAGGGGTCTGTAACGTTGGCCCGTTTGGATAGTCTACGGATATTTCCACAAACAATATATATATATATATAATGATATATGTGCTCGGCTAAAGGTGTTGCTCCATATCCACAAAATTTCAATTCTACATTCAATGGTGTAAGTACAGTATTTCAGCGGTCTCACTCCGCGGGCATGAAAAATGTACCAAGAACTTTAAGTTGAAAGACGCTTATATTGTGGCTCTATACTACTGGAAAAACTGAAATTAGAAGGCCTTTTCAAGAGGCAGCTCAGTTACTTCCACAGCATAATAAGGTTTGTCTGGTGCCATGAATGGGTTCCATGTAGACTTCCTGCTAGGCTCATGAAGAAAGATCCGAGTCTTCCGCAGTACCGTGACAAGTATATTGCAGCTAAGTACACCGCTGCTCGAATCACCTGCAGTGAATGCATTGTTCCTTCTTTGCCTGAAGAAATCAACGTGCTGGAACTCTAAGAAGTAAAAGAGTCTGTTCACCGCTACTCTACCTCTTCCTTTTATCTACCAGCAAGTTTCCCACAAGGAACTCCCCCTTCTTCAAGTTTTTTATCATCGAGCAGCAGAAAAGGTCCGATTTCGTTCTCTACAAGACCCTCACTCAACCTACTAGAGTCACGAACCATGTCTGACTCCAATCCCACCGAGACACGCAAATGCCAGAGCTGCAAAAAGGCAGAATCCGAAAGTGCTCCCTTGAGGAACTGCTCCCGCTGCAAATCGGCCGTCTACTGCTCCCGTGACTGCCAGAAAGCCGACTGGAAAACTCACAAGAAAGTCTGCGCCAGCAATGCTCAGGCAAACACAGGCTCCGGCAGCCAGTCTGCGACTGACGCCAACGCCACCCAATCCACCAAAGCCTTAGAGGTCGACTTCCTCAAGCCTTTTCATCGCCTCCACGCAAAGACTTGGCTCCATGACCGCACCGAAAAGGATACCTACAAGTTACTAATCGACACCTACCGACTCCGGCTAGACGACGACTACACATTCACAGGGGATATTCATGCGGACAGCATCTATGGCGGGGCGACTGATGGCGGACGCGCTGGTTTCCGCCGGTTCCTGAAGCGCGTTGAACGCAAACCCGATCTCCTTCCGAGGTGGTGGACCCCAGCCAAAGCGGAGGAATGTATCCGGTACGGCACGGATTCCGCACACTGGAGCCATCTTGGATATGCGGTGGAGAAGCACGACGTTGTCGAGCATTATGGAAACAATTTGATGCCGATGCAGCTACGCATGTTTGGCGAGCAGGTGCTTGGAACTGGACCCGGTGGGCAGAAAGGGGCTGCTATGATGAAGATGCAGATGGATGTCGAGGGTGGAAGCGGCGTTGTCTCTCATTTGGACTTCAGCCACCTTTTAAGAAATTGATCGGACGTCGTCTGTGGCCAGGGGCTGCTCAATTAGTAGGTGATTTGCAGGCACTTACTTCGACGGCCTCCAACCGATGGATGTTCATTGACACGACGAATCTGTTGTTGTTTTCCTTCCCTGACAGTGCTGCTCGCGATTAAAACGATGATGCGGAATCCATGTCACATTTTCTGAGCACTTGTGGAACAATGGCGTTGAGATATGGGAATCTAGAAATTGTGCCAGCCGCTTATTGGTGGCTAGTGAATTTTAGCCTGGTTTGTTAGACCACTTTCTGGGTGGAGAAACCAACAACAGAAAAAACAAAAACAAAAAAATGACCTACGCAGGGATCGAACCTGCAATCTCTTGATTCGTAGTCAAGCGCCTTGCCATTGGGCCAGCAGGCCTTGTTGAAAGCTATTCTCTCTATTTTGCTACATGTCCCAAAAGAATGCTCTGAAGCCTCAAATGACCTCTGTTCAGAGTATTTTCTGCGTACTTAGTCTTCATTAACATGAACTTGCATTGTTTATTCAAATAGCAGTGCTCTGGTTCTCAACCTTAATCAAATTCTGATTCTCGACGTTGACTTTCAGTTTGCATGACTATAAACTTGAGTAGACCAATGTCTGGCGGAAATATATACCTTGTCGGACCTGAAGCCAAAAGCACCAGAGTCAACAAAACATGAGCTGTCACTCCAGATAATCATACAGTGATATATTAGCTGATGATGCCTCGTACTATAAGGAACAGCGAACAATCTCATCTGGGAAGTCACTGGAGAGATCCAAGATTCTTATAGTCGGCACCGTTCGGAGTTCGAATAGGATCTGACGCAGCTCTTCCAAAACCTATAATACAACATTTCTGGTTGCCGACCTATAGGGCTCGATGCTTTTCTTAATTTAAATTGATTACACAGCATGATCTTCCAGTTTGGAATAGCAACAATTAGGTAGGACATATCGCAGCCCGTCTGCATATTCCGGGACATGTGTGCGACCCAAGTCCACGCATTACGACCCTATCTTTATGGCCATTGGAGTTTACGATACAATTCCCCGAAAGCTTCAGTTGCAGTCCGGCCATCTCAGGGTTTGGCTTACACGCCGCGATTGAAGGCACCTGCAACTTTATAAGAAGGCCACTGCGTCTCCATCTCATCCTGATCGCCTGAACGGGGTCAGAAAAGCGATTGGTTGCGGTGCCTCGCTTGAATAATGCAATGTAATCATGTAGCCTCCTGGCCCCGCCATTCCATTCCCTTCAGACTCGGACAAATACGCCATAGTATGACGGGAGGGATCAAAGGCCCTTTGAGGAGCGAGGCTTTGACATTGTCGAAGATGAATTGCTCTCAGAAGTGAGTTCTCCTCAACTCTACCGGAAGAGCTGGTTCAAGAAGGGCGTAGGTGCTAATGCATCTTTGACATGACAGGAACATTGGAAAAAGGAAACCAGTGAAGGGATAAAAAGTTCTTATGGGAAAGCCGGAGGCGGCAAGTATGGAAAATAGAAAATCTCATACTGTATCATGCCTCTGCGTGGTAAAGTGCTTGAAGCAACAGAAGCTGACTCAAGTACCCACCATGGTCTCTATCTTCAAAAAAAGATCCTCTAAATCTAAAGTCTGGTAGTTTGGCCACTGGTTATAACGTCAGTGGAGTGCAATGAAAGGAGGGCGGAGATGGTCTGGTCTCATATCTAAGGTAACAGCTGACACAAGAACCTATGCACGTCCATCAGGTAGCAACATTGGCCATAGTACAATTGATGCACTATGGTAGCAGACAATGCAGGGTCGCAACAAACCTGGGGCTCGATAGCCTCTCACGTCGATTTGAGAGACCCGTGCGAAGAATCTGTTACCCTCAAGGTGGAATAGCTGCACTGGAGATTAAACTTGGTCATACTATCGACGAGGATATGACTATGAGACGAGAGCAGAGAGACGTATCTTCTCCGTGTGGTATCTGAAAACTCGCTGATGACTCCATGACAGGTAACCAGGACAGCAGCTGAGCCCGAAGACCCGCGACCTTTTCCATATGTACGGTGAGCCATCTCGGATCTTCGGATACTGATATTGTGTAGAGGCAACACCTCACTCCCGTACATATTAATGACCCATTATAATAAGCACGAATTCATTCCCTCAAATCTCTATGCGGAATAGACACAGGCATCTGTCGAGAATGGCTCGTCGGAGTAATCGAGAGGCAACATTGGTTGTAGGAATGCCTTACCAAATGGATCTAGGAGTGCAGAGAGTAAGAAGGATTTCGTTGCGTTGTCTGAAAGGGAAAGGGGAGGATCACTGCAGCCAATGGATGTACAGATAATTTATCCCCTAGCTTCAAGAGAAGAAAGCTTCGAGGAGAAAGGCACATATGCATCTCGGAGAACTGAATCGCCAAAGGACAGCAACAAGCGTCGACAAAGTCCACACCTGGCGATACAGTGATCACAAAGTCAAGTTCTTCAAGGTATGACCAACATCGACCAACATGGGCGTCTCGGATGGTCTGCCGGGCTTCTCCCGGCCTCTACGGATGTCCTACTGAGCATCACTACTAGGCGGGCATTATCGCCACGTGCAAATTAGCCTTCCAGCCTGCGCTGGTATTCAAAGTAAAGCGCAGCTATAGGAACATTTGCTGCAGTTACAACATAAGTACTGTCTTTAAGACACCTTCTGAGAAAAAACTAGCTCTCTTTGCTCAGTTTTGCAACTGTCCAGGTAGCCACAGGTAGGGTGAAATGTCGTTGCACCTGAAAGTCGAAGATGGATGCGTTTTGTCGCCCAAAACCTCTAGTTCTCGTAAAGCCAGTATGATCAGCGACTACTCCGTACCATCTTTTCAACATTGCCTAGCACTTTTTCCTCTTGTGGCATATGCACCGGGCTGTGACGTGTAACACAAGCTAAGAGAGCATACCACAGTATTTCCGGAGAGATCGTTAAAACAACTGACATAACCATTATGTAAATAATTAGATTAGCGATGCCTGAACTCTAGGATGCTTCTAGTCAATATTTCCTGTTCCTCAACTGACGTTAAGATGAGCTCGAAGGACTAAAATGTACACTATCGCCGGTGATCAACACGTAGTGTATTTAGTGGATGGATACGATCAGCCGAATGTCTCTCTCTCCGGGGAAGCCTCGGTAGAACATTGGAAACTCCACTGACCCCTATCTTTAGGGAGTGGCGGTGTAGCAACTGTGGCCCGGTAGTAGTCAAGTTTAATATTAGACCTGTCCCAGCAGCAAGTCTATTCCACAGTTCTCACAGTGATCGATTTCTAGGGACGAGGAGACTTCCAGGCTATTTAATCGCGCCGCCACTGAGACTACTGAGTAAGTGTGCATTAGCGGCTTAGACATCTCCCGGGACTCCCGTTTCAACCCCAAGGCTGATGCCTTAAGGGCAATCAATTCCGTGGTCTCTGATTGGGTCTGATTCTCCTGTTGTGGGGAGCTGGGAGAAACATATGGAGTTACTGAGTAGCAAGGTCCGCAACGTATTGCCACTACTATAGACGACAACATGCCGTTACCTTGCGGGATACTGGTAGTTAAAGTAATGGAAAAGTGTCCTCGGGATATAACAATCGTACTCTGTGTTTTGTCCTGGAATTTGGGATCGTATATCCGGATGAAACAAAAATAATAACGGAGTATAGTATGCTCATTATTACCCCCAGGACCAGAGGCCCACAGCACCAGATTAACTGAGGGAATTCCCCCATATTTCAGGCAGTGGGCCCACTATTGAAGTCATCTGAAGAACCAAATATAGCCATTGGTTAATGGAGCACGGAAGGTATGACTACATCTCCAGTGTGGAATAGGCTGCATGTCTTAGACAGTTGCTTGGCGGTGTTGGCGCCGTCACTGCTTTCGTATCCTCGTATCCTGGGCATGAAACCCTCGGATGTCGAGGATCTCCTTGAAGGTATAAAAGGCTCAATGCTACCCTTGTCCTTCTTGACATTCATCAACAACAACAAACCAATCACTCACAGCCCGTTCCGAACACTCTCAGTTCTCAAACTCTCTATAAACCACACAAAATGCAGATCAAGAGCTTCATCTTCGCCGCTTCGGCCGCTGCCACTGCCTCCGCCGCCTCTGCCCTTACCAACAAGTACTTTGGCGTCGTCGCCATCCACTCTGGCAGTGCCGTCCAGTACCAGCCCCTTAACGCTGCCAAGAGCAGCATCTTCGCTGGCCTCAACTCCCAGAACGCCAGCTGCGACCGCCCCGACGAGAAGAGCACCACTTTCTACATCGCTGACGGGTCCCTGTACCTCTATGCCGCCTCTGCTACCCCCCAGGAGGTCTTCGTCGACCGCTCCGGCATGGGTAAGTCACATCCACACTCAAAACATGGGAAAAAAGCAGACGCTGACAGGAACTCTACAGGCCAGGGTAAGATCGGCTACACTACTGGCGCTCAGCCCGGCCCCAAGAACTCCGAGCGCAACGGCTGGGCCATCAACGACCAGAACCACCTCCAGTTCGACGGCAAGGACCTGATCGCCTGCCCCAACAGCATCGACGGTGCCTGGAGCATCTGGGCCGATGCTGGTGTTGCCAACCCCGGCGGCAACAAGGATTGCGTCGGCATCGCTGCTCGTGTCGAGGATGTTGCCAACCCTAACAGCTGTGTTTACACCCAGTAGATGAGAACGTGAGCTGGGTCTTGCGGTCTACTTATACACAGTCATTTAATTTGAGCGTTGCTTTTAATTTCTGTTATTGTTGCAGCTCTTAGTTGACTACAGTGCTATCCTGCGCTACATCACTCTTTTGCAGTATATATCACTATCCAAAATATAAAACAAGTTTTTGGTGCACCAGCCAGAAACACTTCTTTGAATCCCATTATTGCATCTTTCTCTGGGGTGATAACATCCTAAGGAGGGAGCAGTCCGATTGTAGGTTCTGAAATGATCATATGATGTGCTTTAACGCCAATCAGATATGGAAGCGCTACCACATGCGTCTTACGCATCAATAGTGCGCGTACCGCTGTTACCGTTGGCATGTTTGATGCAGAGCCTGTCAGTATAATACAAAGTGTAACTACAAAGTGTTGCAAATGGGTATAATGTCGGATGAGCCATCGTCTTCCATTAAGCAAAAGATCTATCAGCTACTTGCACAGTCGATACTTGATCACTGTCCGTCCCCCATCAGTCTTCTTCCTTCGCACACAACAACACCATATCACGTCTGTCAGTAAGACCTGTTAACCAGCCACAGCGAATAACGCCTTCCATGGCTCTCAGACGTTCCAGGACCGCAAGGGCACCCGAAGGCCCTCTCGTACAGGGCCAGCAGCGGATTACAACGCGCGTGGACAGCCAACAAGGATCCCAAATCCTACTTGGAAAGCACTTGGTCTAGTCCTGGAAAGCTGTCCACGCCATCGGGCGATCCGATGCCGGCCCCGCACGAGGAGGCCCTTGGGCGCCCCTGCGATAAGTAACAGATATCGAGTCACGTAAACTCGTATTCGCCTCGTTCACGCGCAGAGATAAATTCACACTGGCCATCCCAGGCTCAGGATAGCCATGACAGCTCGGACAGCCTGGACATGCATCTCGCTATCGAGATACACGGCGCCAAGGATAGCCTCCACGGTTTGAGCCATCACTCCGGGGGACACGCTGGCCTGAGACGGATTGATGAGAATGAGATTCTCCAGGCCAGCATTGGAGCCCATCCGTGCGAGATGGGGGTTGCTGCCCACCGACGAGACTATCTGGTTGATGTAGCCTGGTGATTCGGTCAGTGGTCCATCTGAGAACATTTGTGAGGGGCAACTAGCCTCGACCGGCTTTTGCTTCGTAGCCGTCCATCACGAGAATCAGCCGCAGGACGGCATCCCCGATTTGCGCCAGGTCCTTATTGCCGTCGGTACGATTAGCTCGTCCGGTCATGGCAAGCGCGCCGGCACTACGGAGAGCTTCGTAGAGGATTGCGCGATTGGTGAAGTCGTAGTGGATAATATCCTCAACGGACTCGGCCCTTTCATCAAGCGACATGCGAGACATGGCCATAGTTGATGAATGGAAAATATAATGGTGTATTGGAAGATGTGGACAGAATGGTGAGTTTTGAACAGAGAAGTAGGGGGCACAGGAGATGGAAGATGAAGCAAGAGAAGATGGAAAAAAGAGGGGAATGGATGCCTATTTATCTACGCCTCTTCTATAGTCCTATGTGATGTAAGAACTGCGGCAGACGCTGCGCCGCAATACCAGGCATACTCCAAGGCGTATCGCCTGCATCATGCAGGCGGTTATCAATTGGGTAGGTTAGGCTATGGCTCTGTCAACCATGAAATCGCTCGACTAAAAGGCGTCTAGACACGATCTCTAGCGTAATAAGAATAGTAGGTAGTGAACAAGCTCGATGGAATTGGGTTTTACAATACGACCGCGGAACAAAAAGTCAGTCCACTGTACGCAGAAGAGCCAACCACTTTATAAGTCTCTCTGTAAATGGCCAGCCTCTTCTTGATTCTTGGTATATGATACGTCTGAATGATAGTCAGGCCTTATGCAACCAGACTCTGTCCGCACGAACCACAGTCGAAGTGTGCGAGCGGGGCCAGCCGCAGCAGAATGCTTCCATAGGTACACACTGACTCTCGGAAGCATCATTTAAGGCAAGTCAGACAAGCTCCACCAAGATATCTGGTACGGCTGACAGCTATTCATTTCTGTACTATTCGGCCGGCCGCAACTGAGGTACCGCGGTCGTCTCTTGATGTATCGGCCTAATGTGTTGGGCGCTTCTTAAATGGCTTCTTTCTTATTCTTTAGTTTAATCAATGGAAAATAACGTCATTTAAGTTCCTTTTCAGCGAATTCCTATCTAAATTGGTTACCACGGATATCACACATACCTAGTGGTGTGCTTGTCTAGCCAGTGCATGCGATTACACTGTAATTGTGTAAGACGACTGCCTTGTATACTGTCTAGCAATCATCAATCCATCATCAACGCACTCTGCCGTTGCACTTCTCAACACCGATTTATAATGAGTTGAGGATTTATAAAGAAAAGAGAACTCGGTTTCAAGATAACAAGGACACTCTCCGAAGTCTGACAGGTAACTCGTTGTTCATGGTGAACATCATGCTACATTCAGTTCAACCACTGGCCGCAGCTCTGGTTAATTCTCTCCAAATTGTCCCAGATACGGTACCTACGGTAGAAGGGTACCAAACAGGAAGCTTTGTGTATTGCCACTGTGGATGTCCTCGCCGTCCGGCTCGGCACACTCTTCAAGATAGAAGAGAAAGTCGATGGGTTTCTTGAATTATATCAGGAAAAGCGCACTTTGGCACAGTACTCGATTCTCGGTCAGATTTGATCGCGGACGATGTACGGACATCGGTGACATATCACCTCGCAATTGTCAAGCTCTTTTACGCCAGTGAGCGACTGTGCACCACCGTATCTTGCTAAGGGGCTAAGAGACCTCTGAGTGATGCGCCTTTGGTTAGAATGCAGAAGGTACAGTTTATGCGCGGTCTCTACCGGTTTCAGCTGTTCTACACCCCGTTCGGTGTTCGTACTCATTGCCTATCTCAGCAGGTGATATCATTTTCAAAAATTGTGGATCATCTGGGGTCTTTATCTCTTTATTTGAGCTATGGGAAGTCGAGGAGATGCTTATATCTACATCTTTGCAAGAGAAAAGTACAACAGGATCGTCGATGATACTGGGCTGAGATGTGCATCAAGAAATACTAGGTACGAAGGACAATGTCCGCCTACTCCCGAGGAGAAACTTGATCTGGACAATACCAGTTTGCAGCTCTTCGTATATTTCCAACGAGGATAAGTATCTTGGATATAGGCACAAGGAGCGGTTCCCTCAAAAGGAACAATTCCTAGGGCGCTCGAGCTGCTTTCAAGGCTTCTCAGGATTCGAGACCATGATCGACTGGTCTCGACCACGCGAGGCCATATTGTACCTGCCATCAATGAGGTAGCACAGTGTGATTTAAAGCACAACCGGCGCGATCTGTAATCCTGTCGGAGAAACCACAGTTTGGAACTCCACCGCTGGCCTAGACTTTGGTATCAGGGCTATCTCTGGACGTCTCTCCAACGAGGAACATAAGGCGCCCGAGCCGCGCTCGAATTGATGGAGCTCCCGCCCTCGACCTAAAATTTCCAGCATTCCATGAGGTTTGGGGCTGGACGTTTACCGTAAGATTTGACATTACTGAGTTAATGGATTCTAATGATGGAGGTACATTTAAGAGGGCGGCCTAAATTTAGATTCCAATAAATGGCATTGCCCATTATCCTTGTGTATGGTAATGCAGAGAAGACAAGAACACTAAAGATCATTATTTGGCGCGTAGAACTGCCTGCTCGAAGTTGTCATAGTACCTTAGCCCTCAGGAATCTGAGAACCAAGTCCTTCCCAGATGGCTATTATCAATAACGTACAACAATTGAGTGCAACGCAGTAGCCTTAAATTGCACACTTAAGCCTTGTTTTCGCGAGTCACCGATATGAAAAATAAGCAACTATGATCAAAAGTTTCAATTATCTAGTCCGTAAAGAGTCCAACCCAACCGGAGTATAATCATCCATCGTCGCAGACCAAGGAAGCGGACTGCAAATTCACCACCTTACCACCATCCAACCATGACCAAGTGTGCTGTGCATTTAGTGTCACATCTACATCTGGTTGGAAAATCCTGCAGACAGTATTTTGCTGGAACGCTGTGAGCTGGGTGCTTGATGCATAAACAACACCATCGCGTGCGACTGCTGTTTGGCCCCAGAGTGATTCGACGGTATGTTCGACACCATCTGCTTCAACGGTCACATCTGCATTGGCACCGGACTGGTCATTGGCGAGTTGCACAGTCACGACGGGAGTGTCAGCGGAGATATACGAGGTAAGAAAGGCTAGGACAAGTGAAATGTTGCTAGAGATCTTCATTTTGATTTGGATCTGTCAATCTTTGTTCTGAAGGATAGGACGGAACCTCCCTTCTCTTTTATAGCCCTATAGGTTGCAGGAAATATTTCCTGTGAGGTAGTGCATGGTCATAACGATTGATCGCTCACTAAATAAATCCATCGCGCATCAGGAGATCAAGGGGGCACAGCGCAATGTCTTCTATGGACATTCAACTGTAGATCCAAGCAGACTGGTCTAGACGGCCTAGGTCGAAATCATCTGTTAGTCATGCAGTCCCCTACTGTTCTGCAATTGGAAGTCACCCCATACTTGTGCTCGCATACATTGCCTCCCAGTTAAGTTGAATTCCATTGTTTGCAATTTTAGAATAGTCATTGATATCATGGGGTTGGTGTTCCATGGTTCCGAACTACCTCAGATCTCGAATTGAGTTCAGTAAGTGGTTCTCTTCCGTTTGCGGCAGGCGTTTTGAGGAGGACAGATTTCGAGATAATCATCGTTGGATAAGACTATTAAAGCTAACATAGTTGGACAGGCAGCGGCAATCGGTGACAGTTGGGTTGGATTCGGCCGGTGTTCCCTAATCTCTATGTCTACAAGACTATGACTACTATATGGGCCCCTAGTATCCTGATATCTATAGAATATTGAGATCTGGCCCCACACACCGTTGCTAGGCCTAGGTAAAGTGCAGTAAGCTTATTAAAAAGTATAAGGCAAATGAAAGGTGACTTCATTATCTAGTCATATTATTACCAGTGGCAGCCGAAGTATAGACCCTTCCACTTGTCTCTCACCCGATATGGCAATGTCAGTTGATTGTGGCAGTAAATAAAAGTTAATCTTCTGCTGTTTCTTCTGACAGCCCGAGCAATGAATGCCTAGGACGGTATGCTGTCACTTTCCATGGCCTTGTAGTTCATTTGAAGTAAAAGTCTTCCGGCCCGACGGCCCAACGAACCAAATTATTGCCAATCATTCATGTCATTTGCTCGCCTGAGGGTTTGCTTCCTGATCATACTCCCTAACCATACTATCTGTCGACCGGAACTCTTAAGTCTTCTCTCGCCTGGCCCGCCGCAGCGCTAATGCCATACTTACTGTCAAAGTAAACCAGCTTGCACAGTATGATCCTTCATCTTGCCATAATCGGAAGCTTGTACGGTTGCTGCCTCGACTGGGTAATCAACGGTGGTTTGGGGAAAATAGCATTGAACCACGGTATCATCTTCTCTGAACATTTCAAGATACAGACCTCAACCAGTCTGGTCACAAGCATCATTATAGTAATTATGAGATAATGTAGTATTTTAGATCCACCAACCATCCACCATAAGATATATAGAAAGGTGGTCGCCCTTAAGTTACATAAAATACCTTTCAGTCCTTGAGACCACAATTTTCTGCCTCACGAACCTGCCTCTGATAGCTGTACCGGACTGCTGGCACATGATTATATCTTCTTTCACTTTCTAGTTCATCAAGGAAGTAAGGAAACATGGATGGTTTTTCCTCTATTCTCAGTTTTACAGCCACAACGGGCAAGGAAGCGCTTCATATCCTTAATTGCTGGCTTGATTCCAAAGCAACTGCGGAAACTTGGTACGGCACTGAAAGAAAAGCATTTGTTGAAGATAACCTACATACCCTTATGCGGGCAAAGTATAAGAGTCCTGAAATAAAAGCAGTATTTACCATCCAGAGAGAAGACTGGCATGTGGTCATAAAAGAATCTCTGCCAGTCGCTCATACTTGGTACCGTCGGAGAAAAGAAGAGAAAGGTGAATGTTCCTGGCTACCCTTGTTTAAGGCTTGTAGGCAGCCGCTTGGTGAAGACCGGGTATGCTCAGGAATTGATACGTCATTCACTGCTCTTGGAATTGTATCTGGCGTACCTGCAGCGCGGCTAGACCTTTGGGGTCTAGTGGTAATGGCTTATTCAAACGGCGCCTGCAGCCAGCTGACAACATCTGATGATGGAGGTTACCGAGCAACTTTGCTGGCAAAGAACTTTATTCTCACTGTCAGTCAAGCAAGTGTTGATGCCGCAGTGATTGGGCATTTGGAACCTAGGGAACATCCAGCCGAAGACCGTGAACCTCTGGGCGTCGATGAAACAAGGTACCTGTTAGATCACGGCCATTCATTCAGCACTAAAGATGCCACAATTGGCTGGGCTTTATATGGAGCTTATGACTCTGAGCCCCCTGCCCAACTAGCTGACGGCCAATGGGATGAAAAGCTCAGCCAGACTGTTCTTGACGAATTCCAAACACGCAATCTCAAGCTCAGCCTTCGAGACGAAATAAGGGCCTACCGAAAACAGTGGGTGAGCTTTATAGCTACTGGAGAACGAGACTTTAAAGGTCTAGCTCTCAGGGACATCGCCGCAGAGCTTTCCAAGCTGGAAGGCCATTTCCATCAAGCTGAAAAGCAACAAGTCAAGAGAAAGCCAACAGATTTGGGGCTAGACTCAGAACTTATCGCCGAAGAAGACATTAATCACAGAGAGTTCATTCAGCGGACCGAGCATAGATTTCCACACCAATGGAAGGAAAGAATTAAGCGAGTCGGCGAATTCGTTGACATGCAGCTTTGGCGTTTAAAGTTGCTTTTCTTTGACGACGTCAAATTGGTCAACAATCAAAATGCGGGTGATGCCCTCGATATCTTTAAAGAAGAGGGGGAAATGATGGAAGCATTTGCTCTCCACTATGACCTAGATCCTGGAATAGAACATAGCGACGCCGGTTTTGCCGCTGCCAAAGCTTTGGACACGCTATTGAGATACCATCATCGGGTTATGGCAAAGGCAAGGATGCTGTACTTTTGCGAACAAATTGATCGGAGACTTAGTGCAAGGAACACAGGTTGGAATATACTGCTTGCTTGAATGTTTACAAATGGATGATGTACTTACCTTGTGGACTGATTTTCTCTTTAGTCCTTTCTTCCTAAGATGCTATAATGCCCTTTTGACCAGGAGTAATTCCAACAGGTCTTGACTACGGTAATAAAAGGCCATTGGCGTTCGTTGACTGAATAAATGATGTAGGAATTCAGTCCCTTCATTTAACTTAAGTTTACATCACAACCCAGGAATATGTAAAGCTTGCGGGTTTTCCCGCATATTATTACCACCTTACAAACTCCGTAATAAAGATGAAGTAGGCAGAATGAACTATGATCAACCATGACACTTAAAGACCCAGTTCTCCAGCATGGATGATCAGTAATTTAGGGCAACAAATGTACCCCACACTGACCACAATGGCAACTATGTTCACATGAGTCTATTGCACCTTGTTTACCACATCAGCACACCTGCTCATATGAAAAAGGGATTGTGTAAGAAATCATGAGCCCATACGGCACTGAATGGGCTAGTTGACTTGGATATGGGCAGGAAGTTGACATGGTATCGAGGTTTATAGCTTTGTACTCCATCAATGACTCTGCTGGCTGAATTGAAGCATGGCCTTGGGGTTCATTTGAGCCTTGAATAAGAGGGAATAAAGAGTAGGGACGCTAGCATTGGATTTGGTGTTGATCAGAACATTAGGATCGAGCATGATGAAAGTAAGAGAGACTTGGAAGTAGGCTTTTCCACACATCCATTGTATACTCCGTTGAAACGCTATATGCCAGTGAGCGCGACTTTCCTAAGATACTATTAGAGTCATGTGAAAGGATAAGTGCAAAGAGGCATTTCTGCCGGCCTCAGCAGGAAAGCAGAAAAATCACATGACATTAACTGTATAAACCTAGACCTCGCCAAACGCGGGTTTGGGGCGGGTTTCTGTATGGAGGAACCGCCCATGGGTTACCCGCCGCGGGTTTTCAAATTCAAAACCCACCCGTGGGTTCTTGGCGGGTACCCACGGGTTAACCCATTTGACCCAAGGCTAGTATAATTCCCAGTATAAAAGTGATTAGTCACTAGCAGTAATTTTGGTATTTGATACTTGTCACACTATTCTAGCGGCAATATATTTATTCCAATACCTATAGGGTAATATATATATTCCCAGTCTCAATACTATGTTCACATTAATATCACTTTACTTGCCTCAGATGTCGGCTCTACCAACCCCTTAACCTATCTGTCGCCCAAAAATGCTCATTAGACCTCCAGTAATCTCTTACCCCCAGCTAACCATGAACTGGAAGCATGAAATTAGCGTTCTCTTATTATCCTGTAGCAGGGATGCGTACGGGTTTCCTGGGTTGGGTCAGGGTTAGGTACCTGCGGGTTGACTAACACATAATAAATTGACAGGTCACAAAACAATAACGCGACCAGAAATAGTAAAAAGAAGGTCATCTTTGCTATATATCATGAGTCCTCATTCATAGCACAGTAATGAGGCATAGCCATGACCTCTGCCACTTCATGCTCATCAAGATTAATGTCTTATATGTTCAGCCCAGTACTATTAATTAAGCTATTATCCGATGCATTCCCTGACTCAGATTTCTAAATTTCTGTAAAGTTCTTGAGCCAGCGCTCTTGGTCTTCTGCTAATAACATAGATAGCCTTTTCCATATTCCAGCAAGAGTCTTGATGCCCTTATCAAAAGGCCTCCACCAACCCTGAGACGCGTCAGATCCAACTGCAGAAAAGATTGGGTTCTTTTCAAGCCCGCCCAGGAGGATGACTTCCTAAGTTAATAGCTTAACACTGAATATGGTTGACAACTGAATAGACACGGACGTGCCCGAATCAGATGGTCGGTTGAGTCCTATTCCACTGAAGTCTGGAAGCATTTTGACCAGGTGGCAGAGATACATTCAGGATGACCAAAAGTTATCTGCCAGAACTATATAATGTTACTAGATTATCTGCAATATAAATCACATGGGACAAGCACAATGGGTAAATATTAGAGATCTAGCTCCTGCTGTAAGGGTAAGAAAAAGGCCACATAGCAGTCTCTTATCTCTAATATAATTTAGAGGACTCTAGTTTCCAGTTGTAGCTCAAACAAGTTCACAAAAGGGCAACTTAAGGAATAACTCTTAAAAACTATAATGTGCTTGCGGCTTCCCTTCCAAATTATAGAAGATACTGAGTTCCAGAGACTGCTTAACTTGGTCCGCTCTGGCCCCTAAGGAGTGGAATTTCCCTCTGCAAAGACTCTTTGTTGAAGACTGTGTAAAGCTGTGGTTACCCAATAAGAAATGTAATTGAGGGATCTTCCTAAAGATGCAAAAGTTTCTCTTACCTTGGACTGTTGGACCAGCCTGTTCTAGTAAGTATTTATGGCTATCACTGTCTATTTCATTGATAAAGAATAGAACTATAGAGAGTTACTTCTTGGATTTGAGCCTCTACATGGTCCTCATTCAGGGATTAATCTGAGCGACATCCTGCTTTAGTTACTCCAGGAACAGCATCTGTTGAGTCAGATCTTCAGTGTAACCACTAATAATATAATAAATAATAAGACTTTGATCCAAGCGCTGCAAGAGACACTTCTTTCCACTGGTGCAATCTGTTCTTAGGACTCTATTATTTAGGTTCCATGCATGGCGCATGTCATCCAGCTTTATCTAAAGCAGCTTCTGGGGCATATTAAAGCAGCACCTCAGAACAAAGAAGTGGCAAATGTGTGGTCAGACTTATAGATGAGTTATCTCAGAAGTTCAGCTAATCATGAGGGCGTGGCTAGTACACTCAGAAAGGTCCGTCTGCTGTTATCTAGCTGATAGAAAGGATGTGACTAATTAGGTCCCCTAATAGATCCGATCGTTTGCTACCTTTGTTAATGCAAGTCCCCAATGGCAGGATGTATTCCTGTGTCTTCAACCAGGTTGGATTTAACTATTTCCAATCCATGATATGCAAACACGCTGGAACTCAACATTCTTGATGCTCCAGCGGGCGCGCAAATTACAAAACTGTATTAATAAATATTGCAATGACCATGACTACTCCCAATTCAGCATCACTGATGATGGATGGCGACAGATTGATTACCTCCTGTAATTGACAAAGCCATTCTTTCAATTCACCATAGCCCTTATAAAGACAAAAGATGTGATGATTCACAGTGTGTTTCTCATGTACAGAAAGCTGCTGGAACACATCGAACAGTCAAATCAATGCTTAAGGAACAAGACAACACTATAGAAGCAGGCCATGTATGATGCATTACTTGCTGCAAAGCAAAAGCTGAAAGAATATTATAAGAAGACATATTATGATCATGGGTTTCTTTATAGTACAGGAACCTTGCTTACACCGCAGTATAAACTCTGCACCTTTAATGATGTAGAATATTCCAAGTGCCAGAGCAAAATATCCAAACACTACTGTGATTACTTAAGAAATTGCTTTGCACAGTACAAACGCGAGACACCTGAGATGTTGTTTCAGATGATGCATTCCTCTTATCCACAGCAGGCATTAGAGTTGGACTGGCTCCTCATCCCATTAACTACTTCCCAGTTAAGTGCAAGAGGCGAGTACAACAAAGTAGACTGATATTTGAGAGAGGGTGAGCACCTGACGCTGAGATGATTGTGCCTCATGGCAAGCTGACTTCTGCAGGAACTATCCAGCTACCGCCACAAGCCTATTGGAAAGAACATGAACATAAATACCCTGTTTTGTCGCGACTTACTTACAACTTACTTTCCGTCCCGGCCACTGGTGCTGGTGTTGAGCGTCTGTTCAACACTACGCGTGACATCTGCCATTATCAATGTGGGTCGCTCAACAAATCAACTATCCAAGACCTAATGATGTACAAGTGCTCAGAGAAATTTAACCTGGACATTGAGACGTTGAGCTGTCTTGAAAAGTCGTCAATTAAGGATGTTGATCAAGAGATGCTGGAGGAGGAGGAAGCTATCAAAATAAGTGAAGAAGAATTTGATCTAATCAGTAATGACAAAGAGGGAGCAATTGAAGAAAACAGCCCTGTACTTTCTGCTGGAGATGGAATAAGCTGAGAATGCATGATATCAGATGTTTCTCCCACGCATGACATCCACGAACAAGAGGATGAGGAAGATGATGAGGAGAACAAGGAGAACAAGCAGAACGAGCAGAACAAGGAGGAGGCTACTGAGGATGAATTGCTTCCACCCCTAATCCAGCAGCTCCGCGACAGATCTCAAAAGAGGTCCTTAGGGAGGGTCACAGTGCCATCTAGTAGACTTCAAGGTTACAAATTGTATTAGGGCTGGTCACGAACTTATAGATTATTAATATCATAATTACTCTGGGTTTCTTCACAGATTGAATAGTAGATGGAATCCATTGACTCAAAGCACAAGACCTAGTGAATATATAGTGGTTAAGGAAAATTACGGCACAAGTTTATGCAGTGTGATCTATCACCTTTTTTTGCTTTTGCGGGTTATACGGGTACCCATGTTGGGTTTTGGGCCGGGTTTACTAACTTAAAACCCGCCCGCGGGTTTGCTGACTAAGACCCGACCCAACCCGTTGGGCGGGTATCTGGCGGGCGGGTTGGGTCTCGGGCGGGTTTTGGTGAGGTCTATATAAACCAATGGCACCATAGGAATTGAAATGATATTTTGCCAAGATAGAGTCACGTGGGGTGGTGCCTCTTGATTCTTTGCCCGCGGGTAAGAACTACTCCGGCACCACAGCGCGGCTCTTATTGAATATCCGATCCCGTTCCCAGCTGGGTTGATGTTAGTAAGCTGATTAGCAGGCATCGCCCCCGCGCTGGCTGGCCTTCACTAACCGATCGCCGGCGCGGGGAGCCGTGTGTCTGCCTGCCTTCTCAGGCCAGTGGAGGAGACGGAAATGCCAAACTGCCAAACGTCCTAGTTGACCCGGCTGATCAATTCTTAGGATTTGCTGGCGACCGCCAGTTGGTTCTTAGGGTTGACCGTTGCCAGAATGGTGGAATCATGCAATCGAAACTTGTTCGTAAATCTCTCGGCATGTAGCTACCGTGCCTGCTATTTAGCTGACCCCCGACGCAAGGCGGGGCCCCTCATAAACCCATGGGCTAGGAGCCGACCGTATTTGCCGTCGCCATCTGACATCCCTCAGTATCCAGACTCACCATGCCGATTAAAATGTTTATAAGAGCTTTGATGCCTTTCTTGAAATTTTCAGCAATCATCCTCCATCGATAATTTCCTCCTTCCCTGCAACTTCTCCAGTCCTGTCATTTCGACCCATCTTCATACATACAAATACACAATGTCGCCTAAGCGCCAATTCGACCCCAACTTCACGCCCTATGTCATCAACTCAATGGGACCTAGGACCCCCGAGCGCGCCCGCGTCGTCCTGGGATCTCTGATCAAGCACATCCACGACTTCGCTCGCGAGGTCGAGCTGACTCCCGCCGAGTGGATGCTCGGTGTCGAGTTCATCAATTCTATCGGCAAGATCAGCACTCCTGTGCGCAACGAGTGCCACCGCATTTGTGATGTTATCGGCCTTGAATCGTAAGTACAGCGACGAAACAGTCAAAATTCCGAAGATGAATACTGACTGAGTCAATCAGTCTTGTCGATGAGATCGCCAACAAGATCGTCACTGACGAGGGTCTGACTCCCACCTCCAACGTCATTCTTGGCCCCTTCTGGTCGCCCAACGCTCCCTTCCGCAATCTCGGCGACAGCATCATTCAGGACCCCAATCCCAACGGCAAGGTCACCTTCATGCACGGTGTCCTGACAGACATGGAGACCGGAAAGCCCGTCGTCGGCGCTGTCCTCGACATCTGGCAAGCCTCCGCCAACGGACAGTACGACTTCCAAGACCCCAACCAGAGCGAGAACAACCTCCGCGGCAAGTTCAGATCGAACGAAAAGGGCGAGTTCTACTGGTACTGCTACCACCCTACTCCTTACTCTCTGCCCACCGACGGGCCGGCCGGTGTGCTTCTCAATCTCATGGATCGCTCTCCCATGCGCCCCGCCCACATTCACCTCATGATTACCCACCCCGACTATGCCACCATCATCAACCAGATCTACCCCAGTGACGACCCGCATCTCGACATCGACTCGGTCTTTGCTGTCAAGGATGACCTTGTCGTTGATTTCAAACCCAAGACCGACGACCCCAAGGCCGAACTTGACCTCGAGTACAACGTCAAGATGGCCCTGAAGAAGCACCACCCCAACCCCAACGCTGCGCCCCCTGTCTCGTCCTTCGAGCGCTACAACAAAGGCCAGAAGCTGTGAGGAGATGTTTGAATGTTTGAGGCATCTTTTCAATTTCTTTACTGTAGAAAACAGGGTGGCGCCGGCATCGCCAGAGCAATCCGACTTCTCCTAGACGGCGTGGTCTGAACTCCTGTTTTCCATACGTTACCGCTGTACATATTATTGTTTTGATACTCCTGTTCGCATGATTTCTAGGTGTTGAGGTCTTAGCATAACCAGCGATTATTACAGCTAAATAGATTCTTTATCATTTCATTTGGACCTCGATTTATCTCGTCCTCCCTATTTATTTGTGACCAGTATCGCTGCGTTGCTACCACGGGACAGACGCACGCCTGTGTAGCGATGCCTGGGGCAACACACCATGTTGATTACTGCCTCAGGCAGAACACAGAGCTGAGATGAAAGCTTGGCATGAGCTGTCCTTATGTTCTGCTCACCGACCATCACACGGTTCACAACCTTTGTTTATCAATTCAATTTGATCAAAGTCGACATAGCCTATCTGCCAGATCTTCATAACACTAAAGTCAAATCTCTATATCTATCTAGGATGTCGACTACTTCCCCATCCGACGCCCTGCGCTTCCACCTGGCGTATAAACCGCAGCCCCTCAAATTTGGCACTAGTGGCCGGAGGGGCAAAGTGGTTGACTTGACGCAGCTGGAGATCTACACAAATGTTCTGGCAGAGATTCGCTATTTGCAGTCATTGCAGCTCTCAGAAGGAGGCATTCGCAAAGGGGATGACTTCTATTTTGCACACGATCTCCGACCCAGCTCCACTGGCTATGTAGAGAACAACCGCGGTGGTCTTTGTCAAGCGGTCGTGCAAGCTTTGAAAGATGGAGGGATGCATCCTATCAATCTTGGGGCTATTCCGACGCCTGCACTCACTTTTTTTGCTCTTCAAAAGGGCAAAGGAAGTATCATGGTAACAGGTAGCCACATCCCGTTTGATCGCAACGGCTACAAGCTCAATACCTCCAAAGGAGAGCTTCTCAAAAAGGACGAACAGCCCATCAACAATGTGGTTGATATTGTGCGCGAAGAGCTTCTCTCTCAGCCGTTCACCGATTCTCTGTTCAATGAACAAGGCATGCTCCACGATTCCCCATCAGACCTTCCTCCTGTTGCGCCCGAGGGTAGAGCTGCCTATATCCAGCGCTACCTTGACTTCTTCCGAGGCGAATTGCTCAAGGGCATGAAGATACTCGTGTACCAGCATTCGGCCGTCGGTCGTGATGTTGTGGTTGAGATTTTGGAGAAGCTCGGTGCCGAGGCCACTCCAGCCGGCCGCAGCGAGACCTTTGTACCAATCGATACTGAAGCCATCGACGAGGCGCAACTCAACACTGTCCAGAGCCTGTACGATAGCACAGGCCAGACATTCAACGCGGTCGTCTCGACCGACGGAGACAGCGATCGCCCGCTCCTTCTCGCCCCCGAGGGCAACAGACTCCGCTTCTTCGGCGGCGACCTGCTAGGCATGATCGTCGCAGACTTCCTGCAAGCCGACTCCGTCGTGGTCCCAATCAGCACCAACGACGCCATCGACCGCGGTCCTCTAGCCGGCGCTCTTGAGCCGAAAACAAAGATCGGCAGCCCGTACGTGATCGCCGGGATGCAGAGCGCCGTGGCCAAAGGCCGCCAGCGCGTCTGCGGATGGGAAGCCAACGGCGGCTTTCTGACGGGGTCGGACATCCAGCGTGACGGCAAGGTGCTCCCTGCGCTCCCAACGCGGGACGCTGTCCTCCCTCTTCTCTGTGCTCTGTTTGCAGCGCAAAGCCGGCAAATGGCCCTGCCTGCGCTCTTCACTACCCTGCCTAAACGATTCAGCCGTGCTGCGTTGATCCGGAACTTCCCTCGTGCCACGAGCATGAAAATCATCGACCGCTTCTCACTGCGTGAGAGTGAAGCGCAGAATGCGGAAGAGCAGTCCCGCCGGATCCGTCAAGAGCTGGAAGGGATTTTCTCTGTTCGACAAGGGTTTTCGTCAATTTCTCGTATAGATTACACGGATGGAGTTCGGATCATTTTCCAGAATGGAGATGTCGCTCATTTCCGCCCTTCGGGGAATGCGGATGAACTTCGAATTTATGCTGTGGCGGACACACAGGAGCGTGCGGACCAGATCGCGGCGGAGGGAGTGGCTGAACCGGAGGGTCTTCTACGGAAGCTGGAGCGTTTGGTTCAGGCATCGTAGCGGCATCTCCTCGCTGCGTTGTTGGTTACTTGCAAATATATGGTCAATGATTGTCGTAAATACAGTTAGACAGATATGGCAGATTTTCATCTGGACGGACCGTACATCGTAAATAGTAGATGACAACTCCTGGAGAGTCCGAAAGGGCGTGCTTTGCTTGAGCTGTAGCTCATCCTGGATAGGGACCTTCCACCACTGAAACCTGTACAGTTTGAGGAAAAACCACATTCACACACGGTCATTGGGGGTGAAAATGCATTACTGTTGAAGAGACTGAGGGCTACGGTTCCCTGGACTCAGAGAAATCTCATATATGTCCTTATAGCTTGTATACGAATGGACAAGCCAGATTGATCGGAAGACCATAAACCACAAATGTGAGGTAGTGTTAAGAGGTCTCAATGGAGAAGCTTACGATGCCCTCCGGGCACGTAATGTCAAGTCCTCTAGAGGGGCAAAATAGGCACACTCTCTGCCAGAAGAGCCGACCAGGCATGCATGGCTTCCCATGCCAAGTCTACATCTACGGCATCACTCAATATAACGGTCCTTATCAAGCGGAGTTATTACTTCTCTAGCAGACCTCTGACCAAATATATATACCAAGTCCGACACCAGGGAAAGAACAGCACGAGGCACCTCAGAATCCAGCCATTCGACCGCAGCACACCATGTCGCCGAGCCCTCCATCCTCCTATTCTAGCACATCCGCAAGGCCTCCACCTCGGTTCATTGAGCTCCGTCCAAAGGGAGGTTAGTGACTGGACTCAACAAGGGTCGGACAATTCCGACCTTGGGCTTGGCAATTCATGGAGAATGGACTGACCCATATTCTACAGAGGGTGTGTTGATCACGTTCCCCGAGGGTGCATCTGGCCAGGTCGATTCCAGACGCAAACGACACGCTATCTCGCAGAAGAACCAGCGAGATCGGTTAAAGGCGGCGCTAGAGCAGATGGCTCGGGTGCTACACGCTGGTGGCGTTGGTTCTGGCCCCAGGGGGTCGTCTGGGACGAAGGTGCGTGTGCTTTGAACTCCTGCAGAGGTTGTTTTCCATGGGGTTACTGTCTGCTGAGGCCGGGGGTTATGCGGTGGTTGCTGACTGCATCCGCTCTACTTGCAGGTTGAGCTGATTGAGACTGCGGTGGAATATATTCAAAGTCTTGAGAAGGAGGTGAAGACTTTGAGGAGCTCGGTGAAAGAGGTGCCTCGGTCTGATGAGGGGGGTGAACACTCCAACTGAATAGCCCTTCTTCCTCTTTTAATGAAGTCTCATGAATTGAACGGTTTGTGGCGCTGGTAAACCTCCAAGGTCCAACTTCCAAGACATTTTAGAGAAAGGCAGATGCATATGGTCGTATCGCTGCTCCATGTGGCCGGTCAACCCACATAAGATACGAGCGGGCTGCTGCGTCGCCAGTGGCCTGTCGCCTGGCAGCATCGCCATAAACATCCAGCACCGGAAGAGCCAAGAAGCCAAGACACTTGGAATACAGTGGAGGGAAGCCAGAGTAAGCTGGATGGCAGACCACGTTCCATCAGGTGGATCTGTGATTGGCCATATAAGCTTTCTGACTGAGCGCTGGAGGAAGTCTTGGCAGATGGCCGCCAAGAGTCGCGAAGAAGCTGGGAGACAGAGAGAGCCTGTCAACTGACTGCAGTTTCATGGCTCAGGAGATGACGGGGCAGATTCTTGCGAGGTGCAGGTCAACTTTATCGTTTTCTGGAAAGACTGCTGCTGATGCCGAGGACTGTGGTCTGCTTACTATATAAGCACCATGCACGCTCCAGTATTAGGGATAGGGACGGTGTTATCTGCAAGTTGTAAGGACAAGATATAGGATATCACCCTTGCACCGACAAGATGGCCCTCCATCAGTTCGATTACCTGTTCGCCCTTGGCACCATATTTGCCTTCCTCGATGCCTGGAACATCGGTGCCAACGACGTCGCCAACTCCTGGGCGACCTCGGTGTCGTCTCGCTCGTTGAAGTACTGGCAGGCAATGGTCCTTGCCTCTATCATGGAACTTAGTGGAAGGTATGTTTGTTCCAGTACATTTATGATGGTGTCAATTGGAGGATACTAACCCCTCCGCCATAGTATTGGTGTAGGTGCTCGTGTCGCAGATACCATCCGAACCAAGATCGTCGACGTCAAGGCCTTTGAGAAGAATCCTGCCCTGCTAATGCTGGGTATGGTCTGTGCTGTCACATCTTCCTCCATCTACCTTACCATCGCGACCCGTTTCGGTATGCCAGTCTCGACCACTCACTCGATCATGGGTGGTGTGATCGGTATGGGCATTGCCGCTTTGGGATCCGATGGCATTAAGTGGTGGGGAGGAGACATCAACTCGGGTGTCGTCCAGGTATTTCTTGCCTGGATCATTGCGCCTCTGCTGTCCGGTGCCTTTGGTGCCGTTATCTTCCTCCTCACCAAGTATGGAGTCATGGAGCGTAAGAACTCGGTTATGAAGGCTTTCATCTCCATTCCCATTTACTTTGGCATCACTTCCGCTTTGCTCACAAGTACGTCTTCCGGCCCTTAGCTGATGCCTGATAATACTGACTGGCACAGTGCTTATCGTGTGGAAGGGTGGTTCCAGCAGAATCAATCTCACTGATTCGGAAACTACCGGCGTCATCATCGGTGTTGGTGCTGCTGTCGCGCTAGTTGTCGCCGTCTTCTTCCTCCCTTGGCTATACAGGAGGTTGATCAAGGAGGATTGGCAGCTGAAGTGGTACCATCTCTTCATGGGTCCTCTTGTGCTGCGTCGTGGCGAGGTGCCCCCTGCCCCCGAGGGCTACAAGAACGTGGAGGACTACTACAGGGGCCACAAGACCCTAGAGGAGCTGCAGCGCGAACGTGCTAATATTGAGAGAGCCGGACCTTCTGATGAGGAGAGCGAGCCTGCCGTGCCTGAGGGAGGCAAGGAAGGCCATGTTGTTGCTACTTCTGCCGAGGCCGAAGAGCCCAAGTTTACCCTCATTGGCCCTCGCCCTGAAGGAGCAGCCTTCAGCCCGGCTGTCCTCTTCTGGCAGTTCCGTCGTTTCTTCTTCCGCGGTATCGAGCAAGATGTTGTCAGTCTGCAGAAGAAGCGAAACATTCTCAGTGGTGACTTGGAGATGGTCCATGCCCATGCGCGCCATTACGACAACAAGGCCGAATACATGTACTCCTTCCTCCAGGTCATGACTGCTTCTACTGCTTCTTTCACTCACGGTGCCAACGATGTCTCCAAGTATGTATCTCCCCGGCTTCCGCGTGTTGAACGCCTGCTGACAGATTGATCCAGTGCCGTTGGTCCTTATGCCACCATTTACTATGTCTGGTCGACCAACCAACTCAAGTCCAAGAGTCCTGTTCCGTACTGGATCCTGTGAGTATCCACCTTTCAAATCCCTAGTAACATCTCTAATCAATCGTAGGGCTTTCGGAGGTGCTGCCATTGTCATCGGTCTGTGGACGTACGGCTACAACATCATGCGCAACCTGGGTAACAGAATCACTCTGCACTCCCCATCCCGCGGCTTCTCCATGGAGCTGGGCTCTGCCATTACCGTCATCATGGCCACCAGACTGAGTATGTCATACCATAAGGTCACTCCTTTATCAGAATTGTACTAACAGTCTGCAGAGCTCCCCGTCTCCACCACTCAGTGTATCTCTGGTGCCACAGTCGGTGTGGGCCTGTGCAATGGCACTTGGAGAACCATCAACTGGCGCATGATCGCATGGATCTACTTTGGCTGGATTATTACCCTTCCTGTCTCTGGAATCATTTCCGGCTGTCTCATGGGCATCATCATCAATGCTCCTCGCTGGGGACTGACCTACTAAAGGGTTCAGAACGAAAACTAGATCAGGGGAAGGCGACGAGATTGACAATACCACTCAACGGCCTCTAGGCTTCATTTAATGATAATAGAGACTTAGTCAGTGATACCTATGAAGTGTCATAAAATTGTATTCTAATATGTGTTATCTACCATGGAGTCCATCAACCTTGGTTATCGCCTCGCATCTATACATATGGAAATACAAACAAGTGACCGAATCAATACCCGAATCTCACTCTGTCCACCCATCCCCAGCCCCTAACATCCAATTCACGCCGATCAACTCCAACCCATGCCTCGCAACCCACTCTGCAACCTTAAACGACCGCCTTGCCGTAAACTCCTCCCCGCCAACATCCTCCTTCGTCAGCGAGAAACCCTCCGGCTCTCGGAACAGCAGGAAAAGATACCGGTGCGGCCGTGAACTGCACCATTAGCTTTATCCCGTTTATCTCAATTACGAAGAATGCAAATACTCACTCGTCTTTCGGCCCAGGCCCCAGATACTCAGTCAATGCGGTGCCCTCGTTAACCTGCTCGGCTTTCAATCCCGAGACAACCCAATGTCTCCAGAAGGCGAATTTGGGATCGTCGGGTGTGGGGGCGTCGGGGTCGACTAGGAGGAGAGTATAGCTTGTTGAAGAGGGTGAATTGTTCTCCTGTAATTCCGAATTTAGATTGCATCGGTGCTTTCGGGGGAATAGATCTACCTCGTTGGCAAAAGATACGCTTGGGGCTGTCTTGCATTCGCTTGCGCGGAAGAGATTCCCCAACGAGACGGATTTATTGTTGAAGGAGACGTGGAGCTGTGTCGTGGGTTTGAAGTCTGGGGTTAGGAACGGGAGTAAGCCGGGGGTGAGGCTGGCTTGCGCGAGCGATTGTGCGAGTTGCTGGGTGTGGGATTCGAGAGACATTTTGGTGAGCAATGGGTATTGATCTTGAGGACATGATGCTGAATGGCAGGGTTACAATGATATATAGTCATGTCGTATGCTTATGGACTAAATATGGAGGTTGTGACTGGCGGAAAAATCAAGGATGCGCCGTCTTGGGCAATTTTGGTGAACATGGGATGTGCGGGGTATCTACGGAGTACTTTGGTATGCTTCATTTAATGTTTATTTAAATTCTTCATAAACAATCCTTAGTATTGTATGAATGTCTGGGTGTATGCCCTACATCTTTTAAGCTATGCATGAAAGTGCATAATCACACATAGTGCTAAACTCTGATAAGAGAGCCTCTGTCAACACAAGCCCTTTGTATAGAACTCTCTGACATCTCTGCAACTGTTCCATTTCATTTCTGCGCAATCACTTAGAAACATATTTGTGTACGCAAATAGACATATAGATTGATATTAAAGCAAATATATTCCAACAACTAAACGAACACACCGCCACATCCATCATTGTTACCACTGTGCTATGTAAGCTATGACGTCATTTGTGTACTGCACTAACATATAACTTCGTCGTCTCCAGTATCAAGACACCACAACAACTACCAGTGAAACATACCTTCTCCGTCTGTTACTTTGAAACCTGCTTATTATCAACTCTTCTACAAGTGTACAAATCAATCCAACCACAAAGCAAATCACCATGCCAAACAACAACTTCTCCTCCTCCCAAAACACAGGCGTCACGGGCGCCGCGAAATTCGTCACCTCCACGCTCGGAAATACTGTCGGCGGAGTCTCTCGCACTGTTGGTGGAGTGACTGGTGCAGCCACTCGAGGAATCGGCGACACCATCACAAGTGCAACGGGAAGTGCAGGAAAGCCTGTGGGGGATGCGTTGGGAAGCGTCGGGACGGGCGTTGAAGGTGGGGCGATCCGAGTTGCGAAGGGAGTCGAAGATGCTGGACAATGGCGGTAAATAAGGTACGGTACTATCCAGTCATCCGGATGACAGTAGGCTGAATATCTGACTTGATAGGGTGGTGCATTGTAGGTGTACAAGGGTTGAGACTGAATCTTGCTCTTTGAAGTGGCACTCATAGTTCCTAAATCTAATGATATTTTTTAACATGGTTTGTTCATTATCATTTGCTCAGAGTACTGTAGCTGCTATTTCGGTGCTTTATTGTGATAATCTGATTCTAGTCAGCTGCTGTAGTCATAATGGATCATAGTTTTGTAAGCTAAAGGATGGCGCAATTATGCATCAGGTCATTTCAGTGGGTAAAGATCAAACCTAAATAGTAATACCAAGTGGTAAGAAGGGCAAGATCCCTATCTCATAAGTAATGTTGATGCTTCTGGAAGAGCTTATCAGATCAGAATTTCTTGTTCCTGTGGATCCCGGAATGCATATTTTAGCCAGACCAATCAACGTACAGAGATTGAATTGCTCAGGGAGGCAGCGAAAGTCCAGCCAATCATCTCAGCCATTCCAACCGGCTTTACCATTCTCCGACTTGGTGCAAGGGGTTCCAGATTGATAACTTGGCCATTCCCCACAAATTGACCATCCATTCTCATCGCTGCGACGCGTAAGACTCACCCAGCCATGGGTTGGCCTTACCATATAGTCAAACTCAGCCCAGACGAAAAGTCGCAGCGTCGAGAGCTTCTCGATAAATACGGGTTATACTCTCAGCTGTCCGTCTTCATTCCGATTTTGTGCTTTTGGCTGTATCGGTTAGGGCATTGGGCCTATCATCGTTCCACTCGGAGAGACGGATACAGTGTAGTTACTCGTCCAGCAAAATCGAGGACTTCGAGTCCTGGGCATTTGACACGATGGCGGTCGATCCTTTGGTGGCTCGAAGATGAAGTCGCTCCCGGATGGGGTGCAAGAAACCATTGGATTTTTGGTGCAGCATGGGCGTTGTGGTTGCTAACTTTGTGCTTTTATCAGACGGGAACTGGTGAGTATATTTTTATCAACTTTAACCCATGCTTCTGCATATAATCTAATACTATTTAGACTATCTTCACGTAACAAAACGCTTTGGCATAGTTGCTGTGGCGCAACTACCCACACATTTTGTCCTTTCAGTCAAATCTCGATACAATCCTTTAGCACTGATTTTCGACACATCATACGAGAGGCTGCTGCCATGGCACCGAATATCCGGCAGACTGATATTCCTTCTGATCGTTGTCCATGTGACATTGTACCTGAACTATTTTATCCAGACGGCAACGCTGCAAGAGCATCTCGCCTCGCTCAAGATCATTGTTGGCATCATGTCATTCATGTCACTTCTCGCCATGATGAGCACCAGCATCGGGGCCGTCCGTTGTCGCAACTATCGGATATTCTACATCACACACTCGGTGGTTGCATTCCTCCTCCTGATCTTTCTTACCTTTCACGCCAAGTCTCTGCGCTGGTATATCATTGAGACAGTGGCTGTTAGCCTTCTAGCCCGACTCAATCGTCTAGATACCATCATCGCGTATGCGGCCATCACCCGAATCCCCCGAACGAACCTCATCAGTGTGCAGATCCCTATTCCCCCATCAAAGATACAAAGATTCCGAGCAGCGCCAGGCCAACACGTCTTCTTATCCTTGCACGCAGAGACAGCGATGAAGATCAAATCATCGCTCATACAGAACATGTTCCTCCGCAATCCTTTTACTGTCGCGAATGTCTCGGAGAACAATGAGATCACCCTCGTTGCGCGGGTACAAGATGGTCCTACGTCCAGAGCCTTGGATTCCCTGGCAGATTCGGCGGAGAAGCCAAGTCAGGTCGAAATCTACGGGCCGTTCGGGAGTATTCCACGCTTTTCGAAGTTAGGAAGGAAGTACGATCGAATTCTGGTTATGGCGGGTGGGGTTGGTGCGACTTTTGCGCTGCCGGTCTACCGTGAGCTGAAGGACCAAGTTGAAGCGGAGGGCAAGGGACAAGATCGGATTACATTTGTGTGGTCTATGAAAGCTCTGGAAGAAGCTGCGTGGGTCATGGGATTGGCGGATGGACAGGCCTTGACGCAAGATGAGAACGTCAGACTATACCTGACTCAGTCCTATCATATGCGCAGACAAAAGCCTTCCCCGGATGAGAGTATCGAGCTAGAAGAGTTACAATCGCAGAGAACAGTTGTATGGTCGTCCGCGGAAACTGGACGCCCTGACCTGGGCAAAATCGTGGATGATGTCCTCGGCGACTCGGATGAGCGCGTAGCAGTGCTCTTCTGTGGACCACCAGGGATGGGGAGGGTATTACGGGAGAACATTGGCAAGTATGTACGGAAAGGACGAGAGGTATGGTGGCATGCTGAAGCCTTTGGGTGGTGATTCTAAACGGAAGGAGCGAGTTGATCTTGACAAGCAACTCCGGTCTATTGTTTACATGAGTTGGACAGTCCATTTACAAACCTCCATACATCTGTTTACTTTTACATTGTGTCTTGGAGTACTACGCAGCGACACTGTCTCATTAATTATTGTATTGCAATACACTGTACAATAGTACTTACTTTTTACAATCACATTCACAATGGCCCTTGGCTTTCTGCGCCAACAGATCGATACTTTGAACCGGCTTCAAATCCAGTGGAACACAATCGATGTTCCTGTCATTGACAGATACTATGCGATGAAACAGAAGTATAAACTGCGCGAAAGAGAATACAATGATTTTATGCAGCAGCCACGGCACAATCTTGAAGCGTGTTTAGCTTATAGAAGAGGTATAGCCTCCATAGTCTAACTATACACTCTGTTGGTAATGTTTATATAGAACGAAATCTCTCGAATCGGCTCGAGAAAGCCAAGCGAGCCTATGTGAAGGCTGCATGTAAAGCCCATGACAGTTATGCTACTTGTCTTGAAATCTACATGGAGCTGTTGAAATGCATGTAAGTCTATCGAGTACTAAGCTTGAAATACATTCCAATCAATATAACCTCACCCTAACCTTCAATCCGATGTCTATCATTCATACTTCTCAGGCTAACAATGCAACGACCTATAATATAGCGCACCCCCGCATCTGCCGCAAGAGATCATTGGTCTCATTCTGAGTTTCGCCTATCCTCCTTTGATCCCATTAGAATGTCTTCCACAAAGAGCATATGGACAACCAGTGATGTTTACCTTTGGCCCTTTCAGCTTTAGAGCTCATCACTAGGCCATGAAACCATAGTGTAAGTCTCTCTGTCTACGTATTTGCTTTATTATGTTCTTACATTAGCTTCATTACAAATTAGGTTACACAGCAACGTGATGATCAATTATTCTTGATTGTATGGGTTAGGGTTTCCAGGTATACAGTTATTATTAGCATGTTTATACTTTACACTCTCATAGGCCACTAAGCAGAATAAGACGCTGGTTAAAGTTATGCCCACGTTTAAATGTAATATTAAGATACATTCACTTTACAGTTATCTGTGACTATTTTAGTGTTAGATATCAGGGTAGCAGGTACTCACTGATTTCGACTCCGGCCAAAAGTAGAATTTCGTAATATTATTTCATGATAAGCGACATTGCAGGCTATAAGTACTTGTAGTATGATCAGACGTGGTAATTCTCCCTAAGTGTAAGCATCCACTTCATTGCTTCCTCCTTCGTTGCATTCTCATGATTAAACTGCCATTCCAAAAGGTCATTTAATGCTTCCTGCATGAATGGCCCGCCCTTTTCGAGCTTGAATAACTCCATCAAGTCATACCCGTTGAGAATGGGCTTGACATAAGGTGCGTCCTCCAACTTCTGCTCGATTATATGCTCCACAAACCTCGACCATCGCTTAATCAAGACCAGCTTTGCATTACCATACCTCATCTCACGGGCGTCATCCTTCAAAAGCGCGTACAGTACTTGCAATCTCCAAGTACTGCCACAACATCTAATCAAGCGTCCGAGGGCAGCTCGAGGTAGTTTTCCGGGAAAAGACCCATCGGCAGTAACCTCGCCCATGTAATGCTGGATGCGATGACAATTTCTCATTGACTGAGAGACAAATCTGGGAACTTTTAATTCTCTCCTTACAAGTTCATCCAGCCAGGCGAATTCAATTGGCACAAAGGCAGTCAGCATCCAGATGTCGTCCATTTTCTCGGGCTGGAGCAGAATATTCCTGAGTGTCTTTGGTCCCCCGCTCAACAGGAAAGCCACGGTTTCAAAGGCGCGAGCCCATTCACTGTGCCAGGGACCATACGGCCCCGACTGCTGAAGAACCCAGCTTGCGTCCTCGTCTTCACTATACGGCAGCCCGCGGAGAAAGACTGCATTGTAAAGATGAAGTTCATGGATCAATTGAAAAGCCGAAAGCGTGTTTGGGCCTTTGAGGATCTTTATGAACTCTGTTTCTACTCGCTCACGGCTGACCTTCGTGCAGAGTTGTTCCGGCCGCTCGGCACTTCGTATCGCTTGCACGGTCTCTCGTTCAATCCGAAAATTAAGCTGAGCCGCGATCCGGATTAATCGGAGGATTCTGAGGGGGTCATCATCAAAGACTTCGAAGGGGCTTGATGGTGTTCTGATAACACCAGCAGCTAGGTCGTGCATTCCAAGCTCGGTGTGATCTTCAACTATTCCAGTCTTGAGGTTGTAGAACAGAGCGTTGATTGTAGCATCGCGGCGATGAGCATCCTCCGCCGGAGTGCCAAACTCCATTTGCGGGATCCTGCTCTCCTCGCTGTAGGTTTCCTTTCTGAGATTCACGAAATCCACCGAGAGGCCGAAAATACTATGGAAACTTCCTGTCTCTAGATGTTTGGATTTCTTAGAGTTCTTTTTGATCTCGTGCAGCTTTGAGATTACAGTGGAAACTCCGCGGCGCCTTGCCTCCTCGATATATTTATATTTCTCTCTCTGGAGATAATTCTCGAGTGCGTGGCCGAACTGGATGCCAGTCATGGAGCTCAGTGCCACGTCGATATCTGAGCATTGACGATCAAGAAGTCTGTCTCGAACCCATCCGCCGACGAACCACATGTCCAGATTCATCACACTATTTTTGCCGGGAACGATGCTGTCGCGACAGGCTAGAAGCAGCTGTCGGAGAAGCTCTTCTGCAGGCGACAGGTGGAGAACTGGTGCTTGTCCTGCCGTCTGTAGGCGGCTGCTCACAGTGTTGGTTGTGAATTCCTTTATTTGCGTCATTTCGGGTACTCTTGTTCTAGGCAGTGCTGGTGGTGAAACTGATACGAGCTTTGAAAACCTTGAAAGAGCGCAAGTATTCTGAAGCTTTGCATGGAAGAGTTGAGATGGTAGAGGAAGAAATTTTGAAGTGGCAGCATCACATCGTCGTCATCCATGCCTGAGGCTTCATATAGCCTTACCTTTATGACCTCAATTTCTCCAGCCATACTTCCATCATTTCCCTTAACATTTCCTTTCGTTATTGGGTTAAAGCCACCGAATACCTCGCTGGGAAATTTTACTAGTAGGTAATTGGTATGAGAACGTAAATATCGGAGGGAGTGTAGGAAAGCGATAACGATGTGAATGAATCCCAAGTCAAATGGGATTCCAGCAAGCGTAGGCATCACGACTATAGCTACTCCACTCCAATCTTGGGGAACGAATCCTTAGAACGATCTGATAATCTACGGCCGAAGCCTCAATAGTCTAGTTGAATATGACACAATGTCTCATTTTATCATAAACAGCTATTCACTGTGTTTACACGGCGCTTAATACTCATTCTTGATAGGGGAGATATTACCAAGGAGCCACTATGATATTTATGGGATAGTGGCCAGTCCCAGGCCAGTCACACTTTATTAACAAAATCCCAGGGCCAAGAGGCCTTGATTGCGCCTGATTGGATGGGCAAGTGTCAATCAACAATAACCGCCATGGTTGCCCGCAATAGCCACCAAATCTGCAGGGGTTATGGCCTCACCAGCCAGTCTCAGCCTCGTGCGCCGTTGGGCTCCTGTACTAGTGGACAGGGGTGAGAAACAGGAAAAATAAAGACTCACCCCACCTCTCAGTCAATCCAACCTCGAACTTCTTCGACTAATAGCGTTTTTAATGGTCGGCCATCATGGCAAATTCAACGCGACAATGTTATTTTCCTAATGGTAATCAATCGACTGATGTCCCTTGCTCCTCCGATGCAGCGACCGGATGTTGCACCTCAGGGGATATATGCCTATCAAACGGAATCTGTCTGAACGTTGCCCATCAACCCTACGTGGCATCTCGGGGGAGCTGCACAGACAAGGAATGGGGTCATGGATGTCCTCAGTATTGCAGTAGGTACACCTCTCATCAAGTACACGATGAAACCAGTTCTGATCGAGGCATCTCACAGAGGACGTCAATCGAGGCGGGGGCTGCTCCATCATTAATCTCAGCTACGTGAACGGTATAGCAACATATTGTTGTGGCACTCCTATTACAAACGGGACGGATGTCATTTGTCCAGAAGGGATGGACAGCTTCCAGATCCCAACGGGGCACGCGGTAACCGGTGTGGCTCTCTTGAGCAATGTTTCATCGTCAGCGACAACGGCACCTTCGTCCACGGACATGGCGACAGGATCATGTCACGACACTGCGATTGGAGCTGGAGTGGGAGTTCCCCTAGGCGTCATCGCGTTGATGGCACTGACATGGGCGCTGTTCGAACGAAAAGCGAGACGAGCAATGCGGACACAAGTACTGCAGACTTCAGTAGTCTTAGACGACAAGAGTGCGCCCTATACGCGCACTCATAACGGGTCCCCTTCAGAACTACCGCACACACGCGATGTAGCTGAACTCATGGATATGAATGACTAATGCAGTGTCAACGGCCAAGTTAATACCCTGACGGAATTACAATCGAATGCAGCTATGATATGTGTTGTGATGTACAGAGATCGTTGACGCAAGTCTGTAGAACATGGGGTTTTCAGAGCTCTGTTTTAAAGGTTCCATCTCAGGGTTAATATTATTGGTGATTAAGTCCTCTTAAATAGGCGAATATGTACACAGCTAAGTATCATATCCTGATTTATTGCTGCCCATACATAGCAGACATTATGATCTTGATCATACTAATAGTTTGTGAATCTCTCGGACGGCCCATTCTTAGAGAAACAAGAAGAGATGAGGGCGAGACATGAATCTCAGGTACACACTCCTATCCCATTGGCCTCAGATGGACCGAAGCAAACCAACTGTGCATTAGTCTGTCATTGATTATGGCCATTGTCGTGCTCGATGGGATATAGCGAGTGGGGCAGCGTCACTGTAAGGCACCTCGGCCAGACAAGTAAAACTGCTCGGAGGAAGGCATTGTCGAATTGTCGTATCCGTATCATTACTGATCAATGGGTATGAAGCAGAGACAAAAGATGATATATTGAAGAAACTGACTAGGTTTGTCTCAGGCTCAGTACAGGTATTTTTCCCTCGTGCCCCCTTGTTCGTCTGACTCTCCTCTCTTCCAAAAATTCACATTCATCACTATCACAGAGTGTTGGCCGCATTCGGAGCGACAGCCCTTAGACATACTTAACAGTGACAGAGCTGCTCGAAGAAGAGACGGAGGTCAAAACCTGGCCGTTCTGCTGGATATCCATAAGAGTGGCACCAGAAGGACCAACAGTGGAACCGCCATCGGTAGCCTGAGCACTGCTGAAGGTGACGGTGCCAAAGTTGGCAAACGGCACCAGAGAACCGTTGGACTCAAAGTCCTCAACGATCCACTCGGCATTGTACTCGCACAGGTTGCCGTCCACACCACCAGTGAAGGTGTGGGTGACCGACTTGCCCTTGGTCACGTTCTCAACAGTCGCCGTGCCAGCGGTCTTGCTGGTGGCATCAACAGTGACCTTGATCTTGTCACCAGCGGAGATGGAGATGCCGCTGAAGTCGTACGCATAGTCGGGGTACCACTCATACCAGGCGTCGAAGGAGACAGAGCTACCCTGGATGCAGAAGTCGACACCTGTCTGAAGGATGGCGGAGCTGCAAGTGTCACCGTCGATACCGACCCAGGCGGAGGCGCAATACTGCTCGCTGGAAGAGCCACCGCTGGGAACCTTGGGGGTGGGGACGGTGAACTCGCCGGTCACAGCCGTGTAGCCTGTGCCGATGAGCACGGCGCCGGCCCAGTTGGAGCTGTACTCGACCTGAGTCGTGTTGCTGAGCTTGATAACCTCGGAGGTGCCGGGCTTGTAGGGAGGGTGGCTTGATCGGTTGGCGCGGGCCAGGCGACGGGCATGGCGAGCTTGACGCTGTTCTGTCAGGGGGGCAGCAATGGCAGCCGTGGCAAGCAAGCCGGAGGCGAGGACAGAAGTGAACTTCATGATGGCGACGATTACGAGTGAGGAAGAGAGAACTGCTGTCGAGGATGAGCTTGAGGGCTGATGGTAGTCGAGAAACTGCGAGTCTTGCTTGAGCTGCTAGACATTTTGGACGGGGAATCCAGCTTCAATTTATACTTGAGCGCCAGACTACTCATTCCTTATCTCTGTGGTAAAAAGGCCCTGCACAACATGCCTTCTCGCTGGATACTCCCCAACTAAGCAATCAGGATCCAAGCGACTCCACTCTATCAAAGAGGTGAGGAGAAGGACCGGAGACCGATGGAGAATAGCATCTGATGCATATCTAGTGATCGGATTCGGAATATTCTCCGTCAGAAAGCACACCTGCACTATCATTTCTCCGTCCCTCATAAGTGAGTCGAGGTGCAAATTAAGCAAGTCCAGGGGAGATCTTCTCGCCTCGCCATAATAAAGCCCGACTAGACCAAAGGACTAGATGAGTCTGGGCCAAATAAGCTCGGAATGTCGCTTCTCTGAGGATCTTGATTGGCGTCTGTGTGCAGAACGTCTACCCCTCCTGAAATCCATTGGAGGATTGATAACAACGGGCACGAGGGTATGCTGTTGGAAGCAGGTCATGTCCACCATTAGGTCCATTACTTGGCGATCATTGCCATAAGAGTCAAGCATTGCCAAGACCTTCAAGCAACAAAGTATACGCACGACAGTGAGACCAAGACTGTGAATGAAGCCACTGTATAGTAATTGCCGTGCGGTACTTTCACGGCCAGCCTATCGCGCAATCTTCACCAGTTCTGTCAAATTCGCTTTTTCGGTAAATCAACGGACCTCCGACGGTGCTCGGGGTGCTCGGATAAGATCAATATACTCAATGATAGTGATAGCCAAGAAGGAAAGTCCAGAGTGCACAGGCAAGTTACAACTCAATGCAGGATTAGCGGTTCGTCTAGTGTTCAAAGGGGCTAGAGAAAGGAGGTCAGATGCTACTGTGGCGGAGACTAACAGAGTTGGCGTCTTGACGGCGCGGTACACCAAGCTTTGGTCAAGCATCTCGGCGAATGATAAGCATCGTGGGGGAGTTTGCCGAATATTTTCATGAGAAATAAGTAGATTAGGCTATTTTCAGCGGCAGTTGGTCGATGTAACGTTCCGCTGAAAAGGGGAATACTCTATCAGTTTAGATTGATTTGATATTAATTTTCTGCAAAGATAATGCAAGTGGCGGCGCCTGATGGCCAAGCGGGGATGTTCTTTTTTCACCCCAGTCTTCTTATCAACGACCATTGATATCAGGTATTGAGTATTGACGGCCTGTCCGTGCTGTATTCCTCCGGATATCTGGGATATTGCAGATTGTCGTAGAAACGCGAGGAATAAAGCTTATCGTGCGTAGTTCCTCGCTACCAAGGACTGCCTGAGAAGTAGTTCACATTCTGCTCGGGTATTCTGAGGATATGCCTTCAATCACTGAGGAAATCATTATCATTATTCAAGACATATATGCTCCCTGTTTTAGATATTGTATGTTTATTACTGTAGAGGTCAAAGTATACCGTTTTGGTAGACAAGAGACAATGTCCCTTGCTGGGATTGTGGTTGGAGAGTAAGAACACAGTCAAACAGTGAATCGATTCCTCTAGAGTATCTCTTGTCCCTTCCATGAGTAGTGTATCAGCTGTGGTACAGAATCATGCCAAAAATAAAGATTATTCCCCCTTTGTCTTGGGATAGATCCAGTCCCCGTTGTCATTGACTACATCTTTTCTTGCTTCGGAGAATGACTTTAATACAGTTGCCCAGAGGCATTGGAATAAGAAAATAATGTGTAGACGCTATTAATCCATGTACAAGAGATTAACAGGCCATGACTCCATTGCCTTGTTTGTTACCATTGTATGGCAAGCTATCGCTCTACTCAAAGATCCTAACTGCTACCAATGTACCCACCACTGAACGTAATAGTATGTCGTCTTCTGCTCATCTAACGGCTGGAATGACAGGGATCTTATTATCTTGATCTTACGGGCTTATCTCGTTCAAGCTTTGTCTCTTCAGAATAAGAACGTACTGTATAGTGATTGGGTCATCAAGTCTATCTTAACAACTGTCGCATATCTGACTGCATTCAGTAAGTCTCAAGCTGCTAGCTCTATATACATCACCCGTAGAGTTATAGTACCCTTTCTCCCTATGACTGCAGCATAGACAGTCGCCATGCACGTCAAGTACATGATCGACAAACCTCGATGTCAAGATCGTCACTAACCATGTCTCAGAAGATGAGATCTTGTCGATCTAGGGGGTTGTGACGGATGATCTGCACATCTGAAGCATGATCGACGATCAACTGGATAAGCTACATCTAATAACGTCTCTCCCAGCTAGAGGAAGGTGATGTTCGGGGTTTTCACCAACGGCTTACTCTTCTCATCCCGGGCTAGCGCCAGGGATGACATGTCGGGGTAGGCAGGGCTACACTTGAGATGGTGACTAATTAGCTGCTGACAGCCTGCTGATACTGTCGGCTGCTGAGGGACTGGGATGCATGGGACATCTTGAATCTATTAACTCTGCCAGCAGTGAGTTTTGAACTTGGATAGAGGATGTCAGTTCTAGAGGTCATGTTAGCGTAGAATCAGAAGCTGATGAGGGCTTTTCAAATACCAGTCATTATACCATGTATCTTCATGAGTAATCTTCCAAGGTTAGTATCCGTGTGGAGGCCAGGCAAAGATTCTCTAGATATATAAACTACCGGGACGATTTCGTTGGTGTTAGGGTATATGGGAGGCCAAAAATGATCGAGCCGAGTCCAATCCACACAACTTGGCCATATAGTATGTTAATGAGCTCTTTGAGTAGCTTTACTAGCACTACCAATAAGGATGTACTCGAGAGATATACTAGGCTATAAATGATATTATTATGAGAATTTGAAGGGAATAAGGATGTGACATCATTGGCGGAAATGTTTTGTGATTGGCTGAAGAGTCTGCGAATGCCCCGCCGTCAGGTGCTTAGGTAAGGTTGCTGATTGAAAGCATCACCGCTGTGTTGATATTTTTCCCCTGCACTCTCTGGAGAAATCCTGTGGCACGATATAGCAAGAGTCATTGGGGCTCTCTCCCATCATCTTCCAAATGCTCAAACTCTATGTCCTCGTCTACAAAGGCGAACCTCTGGACTACCATGAATACCGCCACACCGCTTTGTACCTGAAGCTCCCCGACAACCAAAGCTTCATCATGCACATCTTAGGCACGCAAGGAATGTTCGAATATGCTCAAATTAAGAACAAGGATCCTTCTGCTGTGGGATCGCTCGCAAAAGTGGTGCCTGTGGCTGATATCTCCGAGGTGATTGGCTCAGGACCCGTCCAGCCACTGTCGCAAAGACATTAATCAAGAACGGGCCGCAGGACCTGGACTGGAACTGCCAGCACTGGGTTGGTGAGGCCTTGAGCAAGCTTGCGGAGAGGGAGTATATCACTATTACCGAACGCGCTGAGGCTATCGATCGGATGATGGATGCGTGTCTCGAGGCCATGGATGATTGAAAGGACGATGCATGGTCCAGATCTTCATGTCTACCGAGCAGAGTCTTCAATGGCGCATATGGCCGTGACCTGGTGCCTCAAGTATTTTATTCTTGAGAAAGTCGACATACAGATGCACTCTTCTCATTTCAACGCTCGCAAATCTCCCTCCCAAAAAGTCCGTGGCTGTCCACGTCCAAGGGTGACATAGTCGCACACGCAGTCGAGACTAGATATCCGTCCCACAAGAGAACTCCTCCCACTCTTCCAGCTTCTTCAACGTATCCTGACACTTCTTCCGAATGGCCGCCACCGCATCCGGCCCAAGCGCCAGCTCCTTCGGCCACTCTTTCCCCTTGGCCGCGTTCTCCCCCTTTACCACATCGATGATACGCGCAACGCCTTTCTTGGGATCACCTCTCTGCTTCCCATTCGCATCGCGGAATGACTTGAACGAAGACTCGGTCAACTCCCGATATTCGGGGAATCTGGTTTCGACGAACATGCTATTTTTGGCGCTCAGGAGCTCCGTGCGGAACTGACCAGGTTCCACTAAGAGTGTTTTGATTCCGAGAGAAGCAGTCTCTTGACTGAGAGCCTCCGTTGCATCTGTCTCTGTCAGCATGGAGCCTAAGTCCTAGTTACCAAAAAGAACTTACAGCGAAGCGCTGCCTTGGAGGCACAATATGCCCCGACGGCAGGATACGACTCCCACGCTGCCATCGAGCCAATGTTAACAATCACGCCTTCCCTGCGTTTCCGGAAATGCGGCAGGAACGCTCTGGTTGTGTTGATGGTTCCGAAAACATTGGTGGTGAATTGGGAAGGGTAATCTCCCTGGCTGTACGGAGTACTCATTAATTTCATTCCTGTGGATAGTGTCAGAGACTTACTTCATGTCCTCCAATGTCCCGAACTGCGTGTATGCCGCATTGTTCACGAGAATATCAACTTTCCCGTAGATAGCGATCGCATCAGAGGCCTTCTGGTTCAGTTCTTTCTGGGAGGCTGTCACGTCTAGCTGCATGATTGCAGCGCCCGCGTCGCGGAGATGGGCGATCTTGGCGATGGTGCGTGCCGTTGCGATGACCTTGTCCCCGCGGGAAAGGGCTTGAGTGACGAACTCGCTGCCGAAGCCTGAGGAACAGCCAGTGATGAGCCAAACTTGAGCCATTTTAATGTCTTTTTGGAAAAGCCCGAATTGTGTTTAATTATTGTAGTTGTCTTGAAGACCGCTGGGACCAGATTGTGTCCGGGGGTTTTCGAGGAATTTATACCTGCTGGCGGGTACAAGGGATGACATGACGACAGAGAGTTTACATCGGCCATAACGCTGGAGATAATATCGGTGATATGCCTAGTTATTAGCTATGATGAGTACACTTGTATGTAGGATCAATAGCGATGATGTCCTCTCCATCGGAGGTACTGTGGTGCCACAGGTCTTGGCATCGCGAAGGCCGATGATTTTCGGGATTCTGATAGTGCGTCGGACTACTCGGAGAGTTTCAGGAATCAGGCATACTATATCGGACACTTGGACGGATGATTATCTTGATATAGCGAATCCAATCATGAATCAGATAGTCCTAGGATTTATCTTAGTGTCTATTTACCTTGGAATAACAAATAATGTAAACGAGTGTCATTTGTCAGTAGTCGCTATCAAAGCAACCATATTCTATCTATATAATTTTCCATATTTTTCCAAGTTCATTGTAGTCCAACTGTCCAAGCTTAACCACTGTAGTCAATGGTAACAGCCAGGCGAACGGCACCACCACCAGAGAGGTTTCCACCAATACCACCAAGAGCCGCCTCGGCAGAGGTATAGGCATTGTTAACGGAGGCCGCGTTAGGAGTGATGCTGGAGCAAGTGCCACCCAGCGCATCACAGATCTTCATGCCCTGCACGGTCAAGCCAGCATTCTGCGCCTGGATGGCAGAAACATCGAATCCAGACCAGCCACCGTTCCCGGCGCTGCTGAAATCAAACTCGCCCCAGGTCGAGGCATACCCGCCGTTCGAGTCCCTGGGGATACCGCCAGCGGCGGCAGCAAAGCCGCCGTCGGTGTCGTCGTCAAACGCGACATACTTGGTCTCGCCGGCGTTGAGGGTGAGGGTCAGAGCGGCATTGCCGTACCAGCCGTTCATCCCGCCGCTAGGGCCGATCTTGTTCCAGAAGACGACGGTCCAGGGCTCAGTGTTCTGGCCGCTGATCTGGGCGACGTTCTTGTAGTTGGAGGCCGAGTCGGCGGAGACCTCGATGATGTTGCTACCCCAGGGGCTGCCGACGTTGCCGGCGTAGGTCTCGCCGCTGCCGCTGTTGGAGGTGCGGCTGCCGAAGCCAGCGGTGGAGTAGGAACCTCCGGCTGGGGTTGCGGTCCAGGCGGAGCTGCCGCCGGAGGCGGAGGAGGAAGCGACTGTGGAGGAGGCGGTGGAGGAGTACTGACGGCGCTCGTGGCCTTGGAGACGGGCCAGAGAGCTGGAGGTGAGGGCTGCCAGCAGCAGGAGAGACTTGGTGAACTGCATTTTGAGAGAGTGTGGGTGTCGCGTTAAGCGTGCTTCAGATAGTTGCAGAAGGCTGAAGGAATGGCAGTGTCGTTACTGACTGGAGTAACAACGAATCGATAATTCAAAGAGAGCGTCTGAGTATCAAGCCAAAAAAGACTGAATGAATGTAAGCGTGTGTATACACGGTTAATGAATGCGATGGTTGAAATGGAAGACTCCAAAAGGGTCACTCTCAGGCCCTTTTATAACATCCTGCGAACAAATTTTAATGCCCGCCACCCCACTGTTTATAAGTCGAATGTGTGTTCTCGAACACCCATGGCGCTGGTGGATGTCATTTTCCTTGGTTCGGGAGGTTGAACGTTTGGATAGAGCCTTAGAATCGAGGACGATGGATCAGGGAATGCGTCAGCATGGGCAAGTTGCTGGGACTGGGGTTCCAACAAAGACGATGCCATGGTCTAGATCCATGTGGTTGTGTACTGGTTGACAGCCTGACAGTAGCCTATTGGACAGTTTGATTGAAGACAGTGACAGGAAATCTCTGGTATTGTTTTGGGATTGGCCGGAGTCTATGGACGGTTCCTGAATTGTATGCCCTTTCAATGCCATTGGCTACTTCCCCTGACCAGTGGCTCGGTGTGGGACCCTGGCTCTGCAATACATAAGAGTCTGGTTGTTGGAGGAAAGTTGCGTGGTTCTGGACCTTGAATTATTTTTGGTATGTCTTTGTGTTGATTGTCTCGTCACTTATGCTTGCGTTCCAACATCAAGAGACAAAGGACATGAGACTTAACATTGTAAGGTGAAATTTACTCCAAGGACAAAGAGCATATCGCTGGAGGTCTAGATTTTTACCTCATGGCCAAGTGCCGAGAAAGGATCAGAACGCTCAAACGGGCTAGCGAAAGTGGACACGAATAACGATATCAGAAGGGCCTAAAATCTCGTGGGTGGAGCTCTCCTCCACAGGTCTCTGTCGCTAGAGAATTGTAGTCTAGCTATCTTAGGTCTTTCAGTTGATTCCTAGGTTTTCCAATGCTAATCGATGTTAAGTAGAAATCCAGACTTGTAACATTTGTCCCATACAAGCATCCAAGGACAAATTCATTGTTCCCTGCTTCATGGGCTCTCTTTGATACTGTCCCTATTCGTGGCTTTTTCAAAAATAGAAATTCCCTTGGAACTCCCCTGAGGCCTTCAAGTCAGGTGCTTTGTGTGCAATCTGGTCGAACCATGGTTACATTTCTCTGGGCCAGGGGCAGAAACACAAAAAATCTGTGCTTTTCAGAATGCCAAATCATGAGTGGTCAGCGTTGTGACTAAGCTGAAAAATTCTTGAAATTCCCACCAATCCAGTTACAGTCCATCTGCATTTCGTCAACAGGCGAACATGAACCATGGGATGTTTTATTGACATCTTTCGAAAAGGGCATTGGCCCTTTTCCGTGGTGCCTCGTGTAGGCAGCCGCTGTCGTAACTCATACGTCTATGCTAGGGAATTCTCGGTGAAAAGGATTGACATTTTCATTATTAACAAACGATAGAATTCAATACTTCAACTAAAATTGCCGAGTCAACGCCCCCTACCAAGAGCAATGCAACTTGATCCCAGCTTATGCACACTAGAAGAGCATTCTTGCCTCTTCGCTCTTGTCGCCTCGTGGAATCGCCGAGGCATTGTCGACTTTGGGCGAAGAATGACCGACGCAGTGCCTCTGTCGGTAAATATCATGCTGAAGGCAGTACCGCCGAGTGTTGGATAGTGGAAGAGTTATCTCTCTGGTATATGTAGAAACACCGAGAATGATATGGCCCTCATAAATCCAGTCGTCTCTGAAACCCGAAGATTGCGAGCAATTTAACCGGTGTTCTAGAATACTTCCCCGCGGGAAGTTCAAGCATCCGGTGGCACGCAAAGTTGAGCTCGCAGTCTAGGAAACTTGTGGCTCTAGAACCTCAACGAAACTTGATGTGACATCCTGAATCCAGCAATGTCTGCTATATGCCCTTTACCCCGGACGCTCACACAGCATACTACAGTGCTATGGCGGCCCGCAAATGGATTATGCTTAGTTTAGTCTACGGGGCACTGGGGACGCCCACATTTGCTTCAAAATAGTTCTAGATTATCAAATTCAGGCGATAAGGGCCACAAATTTGATGATCATATTTTTTGACAGTTGATCCAAGGAGGCGCGAGTGGCTAGAATGCATCTGTCAGGAAGGTAATGACATCAATCTCACGTCGCGGTCAGTCCCTTACCGAGTAGTTTGGACAGCTGTGATGGGGATATTTCGCAAGTCACCATCCAGCCAGCAATATCATCGTCTTGAAATGTTTGAAATAATTCACCGTTACCATCAGATATTGGTTGATGAGTCAATGAAGACATCTCGGGGTCATTATATTCTAACTGTAACTCGGTCTTGAATACAACGAATGAAGAATGCCTATTGCAGATGTTACCCCTTTCCTTGATAAAGCGAGAAAGTTACTGTAAGACCGCCCCCAACTTTAGATGTAACCTTTTGCACTTCCTAAAAGGGGAATTGGTATAGAGAAGATGCGATCGGCATTGATGACATAATCACTTGCACGATGGCACCTAGACGTCAGACTTACTCGATGGTCGACATCCCGAAGCTGGTGCTTAGCTGTCTCAAAGTAGACGAGATTATCTGACTATTCCATACTCGTGTCTGTTGCCGGTACTGACAATCATATACAGAGATGGATGCACTGAGGTAACATGCCGACCCGACGCTAAGACAACTCTGCTACCCTGCTTGCCAATGAAATCACTGCTATGATTCAAATCAAACAGATCGGTGTCGCACCTGTCAGGCTAGCTCGGACCTATGGCCCCTTAGAAGAGTTGCTGCGTTTGATTGGTCGTGTTTCATGATGGTCAGGACTTCAGAATTACCCCTTTGGGAAACTGGTCGATTCGCATCAACATGCTGATTTTGATGAAGATGTCTCGAAGGAAGTTATGCCCGGGGGAGGCAGAGCGATCCGCTTGGAAGAAATGAGCTATTTAAATGGCTCCCTTGCCGACTGAGTCGATTGAAGCAGACATCCGTCCTTCAACTCTCCCGACACCACAGACAAACAATAGCAAGCGCAACAATGGCTATCCTTAAAAGCATCACGCTGACTTCTCTGGCCCTCGCTATTGGCGTCACCGCTCAGTCCGCCAACCCAGGTGTCGGTATAAACCCAAAGGCGCAGGGTGCAACAGAAAATGTCACCCCAAGCACCGGCCCAAACGGGTACCGTCCCTTTCATCCCCTCTATCTTTAGTGACACTGCTCTAACCACAAAATCCAGTTCCGAAGACTGGCTCAACACCGGTATCACCAGCAACGGCTGGAACCCTCCCTTCCTCTCCATCGACGACGTCTACACCATCAGCCTCCAAGACTTCTACAATGGCATCGGTTCTGCCTGCCGCCAGTACGACAGCTACTTCCAAAGCAGCGCATCCAAGTACGGCGTCAAACCAGTCATCCTGGCCGTCATCGCTATGCAGGAGTCCTCCTGCAATGCCAACGCTGGTGGTCCCACACCAGGCCTGATGCAGGTCTCATGCGACAATTACCCCAACGGCCAGTGCACGGATAGTATCCAGGATAACGTGGACGCGGGAACGCACTATCTCAAGTCGCAGCTCGACGCGTCGGGGGGTAACGCGATCAAGGCGCTGGGTGCATACAATGGGTGGTTTACTGCAGGGAGTGGGCTTAACGGGAACCACGGTTTGACAAAGGACTACCCCTGCTCGGCCGAGGGGAAGGCGCATGGTGAGCCGCAGAATCTGGATTACTTGCACCAGGTGCTGAATGGGTGGATGATGGGGTTGGACGTTTATGGGGCGGATAACTGGATTGGTACCTATCACTGTGATCAGTCGTGCAACAATGGTTTGTGCTAGGTATCTTTTTAGTTATCATTCTTAGTGGTGTACATATGATGGAGAAGATATGTAGCTCATATGGGATTTGCAAGGGCTGCATATTATCAGGCTTTCCTACTGAATACTTCGAGAGCACCTTGGCCAATATTTCGCCGAAATATAAAGAAAGCCCAATAGTGCGAATCTAATAACAGCACAGGCAAATCCCAGTTCCAATCTTGCCGTTTCAATTCAAGTTTCAGAACAAAGGAGATGGACTTCTGATCAGGAAAAGCAAACCGGGCTCATAAATCGCCTCACTGGCCATTTAACATTCTTCTCTTCATGAGCTCAGAGATTAGGTCCGCTGCGAAGATAGGTGTTTTAACCAGGAACAGCTTCACTCTGTCCAGGTCTGCAAATGCATCCATGACGTGGAAGTTATCCGCGACGGTGGCCACAAAGAGCTTACCCGATTCCGAGTCAGAGATGTATTGGCAGTCCACCAGCAGATCGTAAAAGTCTACTGGACAGTCTAAGGTTTTGACGGCGGAGGGAAGATCCGCCAGCACTTGCTCTTTGAGACCAGGGATCTCGTACTCTTCAGCCATGTGGCAAAGTTCCAAATGAAAAGCTACCAATTCGGAAGGCTCGAAATCAAAGAGCCACCCGGTATGTTGCTCATAGTCGTAGGTGTATATGTACTCAATCATAGTCGAGAAGGCTTCGACGCTGTGCTTTTGCTTCAGATCCAACGAATCTTCTAACTGGCTCGCATTAGATCTGTCATAGTGCTGGATTGGGATGTTTCTGCGCTGGGGGACTCACTTTCCAGTCTGCCTCGAACTTGTTTGCGAAGTGTGGTGAAATAGTAGACAGCACGAGCTTGCTGACATAGAATCTTTCATCCTGGACTGTGAACGTGAAGTCAAAGTACTTTCCCTCCTGATTGAGTCTATACATGAGTCTGTTAGATCGTCCATGTATAATTTTGTATATTGAAGCGGCCTTACTCTAGCATTTTCTTCTGTGCCCGCTCTTCGATCGGAGCTTCCTCGTTTTCGTCACACGTGCGGCGCATCTTGAGATTCTGCAAGCGGATTGATGGGTATGAGGTTTGTTCATGAAGCTCCAGTAAGTATTTGGTAAAAGTGTTCCAAAGAGCCGAAGTTCAGTAGATAACTGGAGGAATGAAGGTCGATTAACAAAGAAAAAAACCAGGAGGTTTGTGTAATAGGGCCAAGTGCTCGCGCAAGATTATCAATCGAGATGTAGATAACGAAGAAAGGTGATAGTGAGTTGAAGCTGTTGTGAAGATGAAGGAGGAGTGATGGTCAGCTCACTGAGGCCAAAGCTGCTCAATTGAAGATATCGAGCTCTGAGAGAATGGTCGACTTCTCGAGACTATTCAAGCTAGATTGTTCTAAGCTGATGAGATCCACAGAATACTTTCAAGTAAAGAAGGCTTTGTCGAGGAATATATCGCACACTCATTTACCATGTAGCAGGAAAGAAAGGGGGATGCAATGGACGTCCTCAAGGTTGATGTCAGCGTGATGGGGTCTCCTGAAGATTCTTTCAACCTGGTGTAAAGGCAGACCAAACAACATCATAATGTCCCGCTGAGCATTGTAAAAAATGTTTCCTTGATAGAGCCTAAGCCGACGATGACAAGAAGAGAGAGCTCAAAGCGAGCCGACACTCTCTCCTAGCAGAGCGCAGAATGACAATCCTTGCAGATGATTTACATGAATTCATCTTCCTTAGCGAACCCTCCCACAACCGTGACGAGCACGTCCTTCAAGGCCACAGCGAACAGCCTCTTTGCCAGAGTTCGATGCATAAAGGCGGTTGGGCTGGTTCTCCTATTCTCCTCGAGAGCGTAGTAATACTTGCAGATTAAATCGAGGACTGCTTCAATCACCGCGGACAGGTCTTCCGGTAGCGGGATAAGCCGCTAGGCCTGTTTTCTGTCGTGGTTTACCTACATTGCGCCTGGGGCTGTCCAAGGAATTTCTTCCGCGGGATATACCTTTCAGTCTCCGCTGGACGGGTCGATCCTAACTTCAGACAAAGAGGGATTCCGAGATACTATCAATACGGGGAGATATTTGATAATAAGCATTTCCTGGTCGAAAGCCTCTGCATTGGCACGAAGCTATAGGGAAAACCTATAGCGAGGCTCTAAACCACACGGACTGATCGCTTATTTCCCACAGCACAGTGACATCCTGGCATCCGTCGTTCACTTTGCCCATCACGCTTCTTCATGATCTCCAATACAGGTATCGTCCTTCCCCCGGCCATTGTCCTTGCATTTCTCTAGGTAGCATGTATCCCTCCAAACCAAATAGTCTTCATCTGACGTGCACAGGAAGCGGGAATCAAGGATATGATGGTCATCGGTAGGCCGACCCGCCCTCCTAAGAGCATCTTTAATGTCCTGAAAGTAGTTCCCTATCCAGCACCTCTTAATATCTCCGCCATTGAGCTCAGGGAACGAGGAGTTCTACATACCCTTCTTGAGCAACGAGGATCCGCAGTACGTAAGCCCCTGGTTACATCTGATTGCAGTAACCCCTGTAGCGGCAGCAAGAACAGCAAGCAATATGGTGGTTCTCATTGTGGAGGGTTTAAACGTAAATTAACGTGATAAATGTACTTGTTTGATCACTTTGCTGGAATCCTTGACTGTAGGTTGAGAGATGATGGGATTCGACGGACCTTAGTGACTTTATATGTTTAGTACAGGGACATAAGGTGCTAATATTACAATTAATGATTTGGTTTCGTTACACTGCATTTACCTATTCCTAGGGCATTTGTTGCCAGGTATATGTGCATTGTCCACTGCAATCACATTACATCTTCAGCACCATGCATTGGGGTTGGGGTACTCGGCTAATGGCTTACTTTACTGCATAAACTAATGCAGCAGGCGATCATCCCAGCATTAACTAGCCCCAAAGAATAAGGATGATGTGCCTGGTTGCTTCCTCTTGAACCAGACGCACGTTTGCACTTTAGGCTAGTGCCACTCGCCCTGTTCAGAGTGGGATCAGGCAATCAGTCAAAGGTCGTCAACGGACCTCTTATATTATTAAGGTCATAATGAGGAGAAAGAAGAAGCAACATCAGGGTAACCTGATAGAAGTATGCTTATGTGATATCTTAGCTCCTCTATTTCTATTCTAAAAGACTTCAACTGCTTGACGCAAAGGGAATGAAAGTCTAAATAATGCATGAACTGACGTAGTCCCTAATAAGCCACCATGCTGATGTAGAGCCAATGTGATTATATGACATGTCTTATTCAGCCTGCAGGGCCGGGCCCACCTTCGCTAACTCCCGTTGGTTCCGTCCGCATCTTTGGCACTGGGAATGCTTTTTTACAACCCCAGCTTGCTGCCGCTATCTATCAAGTCATCACTTGCCCTGATGATTTTTGAGGTTAGAGGATACCAGAGAAGGATGCCGAAGCGAACAACTTGCTGCATTTACTCTTTACCTGCTTAGTAGGTGTATTAAAAAGACTAAGAACAATGTCCAAGCAGCACACAAGTAACAGAACCTGTCCAAAAGCAAAGACAAACTATCGATTGAGTTGCATATCTAGAGCAGGTTAGGAGACAACTAATGCCATTCACCAATAACTCCTTGTGAGCAAAATAAATGCAGAGAGCAGGCATGAGGCCTTAGGGCTTTGTCGACTTACGTCATAATAATTGACACGTAGCGGCCAGATCACACAACCGTGACAAGTACTCTCAAGCTCGAAAGCCCAGTAATTATAGATGAAAGTATCCTATGCTCTATGAGTGCCTACGATGCGATGTACCAGCTAATGGATGTTTAGTTGCCGAGTCCAGTGACCTGACAAGCAGCGTATATAAAGCCTGTGAGGTCAGCTTTTCTACTCCATAGAGCGGCGCCCGGCATACAATATCACAATAGTATATCGCCAACAATAGAGCAGTGTACATCATTGAGTTCTGTACTTCATCTATAGTGGTCCTGCTGAAGTTGGGTATGCAGCCCATCCTCATTCTGCCACGTCAGCTGCACCCGGAATGCACAGAGGATACTCCTCAGCCCTTGAGCAAGCCTTTTTTCTTTCGCCTGAACCCATAGATGCAAAATCTGTATCAGTAAAAAAGTGACACAATCCAATTGGCTCCTAGCAGACGCCATCACGTCATCCTTCTGCGAGCAAGGTCTTTTAGGAGCACTAGGTCTCGGAGGAATTTGTCATGACTCCGTACGCGGCGCCACCATCTACAGCTCAGGCACCGAAGTGGAGTGCATTTCTGTAGCCGCAGGCCAGTTGGTGGCGATTGCTAATACAGCAACCTCCTGTGCAGACTTTTGCTTATAATACCTGCGTGAGTGCGCTAGACAGGGAAGTTGCACTTGCTGCATGGTCAGTCCTAAGTTGCAGGAAAGCCAACATAACTTCCTCACGAGCAAGTTACTGAAACCCGCTCGAAAGGTCAGGCGGCTTAGTGTAGAGATGTCACATTGCTGATAACTGGGCACAAGCTTAGAGTTATGGCGGAGTAATATGGTTAACGTGCGATGTCATTCTGTATACCAGAGTCACTCAGGGGGCGTTGGGGAGTGTCAATGATGCGCCGCGACGATCTCATAAAATATCAAATCGCTTTGGGCCAAAGACCGGATTGAAGCAAAGAGATTGTTGTCTGTATCGATTGAACCTGCAGCCACAATCGTCCATCACCTCCGTCAAGGCCATCTAAAAGAGCATCAAGAATTGGAGCCAAAAAGAATAGGAAAAACATTCAACAGCCGGGATTCGCTGATGGTCTTGCTCAGCCACCCAACTGCTAACCGGCCGGCGCGTGGCTTAAGCGCAGTCAATATCCAGGTGTGTGTCCTTGTTGGTGACGGGGGTTGACACTGCTCGAATGACGTGGTGATCAGCATGAATGCATTCTAGGGAGGTGGTGATGTCTGGAGAATACATCACCAGCCTTGAGCCTGCATCGCCACTTTGAAGCATATATCGCACTTGGGAAGGGCACGATCTACCCGATGGTGACTCAGCTGTCTTGGTCGGAGGAATGAATGAATACTAGACACTGAGTGTTCCGCCATCAGCGCATAGTCACAATCTTTCCTTCTTTTGGAAAATGCACAAATAAAGCTGGCCCTAGCTAATTGAAGGGACTGTTGATCTCAGACCACAAAGCACATACCGGAAACGATCGACACCGAGATCTTCGACTTTAGGGCATTATGCGTCTATTAGGCATTCCATATCCGCAGCGATCAACCTACTTTACGGCAAGCCATTGGAACAAAACCGAAATAGGATGTTATGTTTTTTCTGCCAGCAATAAGCACCTAACTTTTTAGATTTCAATTTCTTGTCCCTTTATTGAATGATTCAAATTGCTATATCGAATCATCATATAGTAGGGATTCAATTCCTCATATAGGTGAGATTTTTGAATCACCATATAGTAAGGATTCGATTCATCATATAGTAGGAGTTCGAATCATCATATAGTAGGGATATCTAGACTTCCGCATAACCCAACTTGGGTTGAAGGTCTTAACCCAAAACCCAACCCAGCCTGGGTCTAGGTTGAACTTCTCTAACCTAGACCTAACCCAGCCCTAATGCTGGGGCCCTAGTAAAACCTATTAAGACCTAACTTAACCTAACTTTTGTATAATTTTAATCATAAAGCTACTTAGTTATTAGAATGATATACTATATTTTATATCTATTCTAGTTTATATTAACTAGTACTATATGTTTGTAACTTAAATTACTTAAAAATTTAAGAAATAACTTTATATTCTTTAAGGCTAATACAGACTGGAGGCTATAAAGGCATTAGAAGTAATCTGCAATCAGTACTATTAGGTTGCCTATTAATCAGGTCTGCAACCAGTAAATAGTAGATGTGTTTGTAGTGAACTAATAGATAAGTAAGTATTCCCTCTTTATATGCACTACAAGCCGTCTTAAAGAGAAGCAGCTTCTCGGGGCTATTTCAAGAGAGAGGCGAAGAGGACCGAGGAACCGCAAAAGGCTTTTCCCAACCTTGACCGAGCAGCTAGTCTCTCCGAGAAGCCTTCCCCAGTCTCGACACCAAGCAGATATAGCACATCATACTGTATTAACCAACCCAAAAAAAAAGGGTGCGCTGCGTCCTTTACGCACTAGGGAAGGCACGGCCGGGCGAACAAGTCGGATGGCAGAGAATTCCATTCTGCAGTTGACTGGAATTGGCAATAAGGTGCGAAGGGGACATCATAAATGTAAGACGAAAGCAATGGCCATGTAGAAAGTACGGGATGAGCTTCAGCCTAGTCATATATAAAACTCTCCCTCGACTGGAGTGTAACTCCCCGCATGTGTATTGAAGGAGCAATGTCCAACCTCGCCGTCCATCATCCCCCGCGATGTCACACCCCATCGAATAGGCAAAAGTGACGCATCGCGATCCGCCATGTCCCGGTGACATGCCGCGCTTATAGCTGCACTGCATGTAGTGACAACCGGCAGTCGAAACGTAACCTTTCGGCAACCGATAGCAATGAGCCCCAGAATTAGGACAAGCCCAATACTCAATGACAAAATAATGCCTAGGCTGGAGAAACACGTATTTGAAGAGTCACGATTCGGTTGTGGCGTACCATCAGGGGTGTAGACGGCGGCTCGAGCGAGAAAGACACTTTGAGAGACAGACCAATGCAGTAGAGCAAATGAGACATATAGCGGAATGCCGTATCGGAATGGGAGGGAGAGGAAATAACTGGACCGTTGCATGCCGTTGGGACAGGAGATGCGGAGAAAGTTACGGCTTCCGTTTCCATAATGGCTCCATTCTATTCCCACACATATTTGTGTGAGAAGCGCATTGTACAGCGCGTACAGCACACTGATCAGTAATTGCCACGAGTTGGCGAAAAGGACCGATCCCCAAAAGTGTGACGTATCTTGGTAAGGGTCACTATATCTGAAAATTGAAATGACATATGATGTGCCGATCTTTCCCAGACCTTGTTCCCAGAGAGATGGGAGACCAATCTCCAGGCCTGAGCGCAATAGGGTCGTGAGACTGGACGCTAACAGGTATGCAACGACCGTAGCTACCGCACTGGCACTGTGGTTTCCAGCGATCGTTAATAGCATTCAAATTTTGATCACCTCTAATATAAGACGTACCTGCCCATAGTGATGGTCCAGCTGCGCCAGCTCGCAAGGGAGAACTTGAATATCCGACTGTCACCCTGCCATTTTCGGGCGCCTGCAGTCCAGCCAATTCGCTTCTCCACGTCCTTTTGGGAAATAAGGCACATTTTTTCTGTAGTCGGGTCGGGTCGATTTAGGAATGACTGCACAGCGTCACCAATTGTGACCAAGTTCTCATCGCAGGGAGGCTGATGATGTTGGCATTGATCATTTAGGGACTTCCCTTTCAGGCCTCTCAACGATGTTATCATCGTAAGACCGATACCAATCACCTTACACAGATTTGCGGCACAGACGATGGCCATGATTATTAGACTAAAATTAAGATTGCACCATTGGCTCATGTCTCGCACTCCCGCACTCAGACAGTAGTCCACAGACATGACATTTGGCCCAGTAACCAAATGCCAATCATCAGCATGGGGAAGCAAATGCTGCACAGTGCAGGATGTCCCCGCGAATCCAACGTCATAGCAAGCCCATTTCGGTAACGTTTGCCAGTCACCTGTGTCAAGTAGCTGGAAAAAGCTCAAAAGCGAAGTCCCGTCCCCTCCCGCAAAACTATTATTTTGCGTGGTAGTGACAACCACAACATCATCAGCACCTGACAGGGGATCGAGATATCTCTCGATGCATGCCGTCCGGTTGAGCTTCTCATAGGTTCTACCCTGTATTTGAATCCTTTGGGCCACTAGGGCATCTGTTTGCGACATCGTCGAGACATTCCAGGGTTTGTCGTTCACCATGTAGTCTGCGGTCACAAAGGCAGTGTGGTAGTTAATATATGGAAACGAGGAAAACACAGCCGAGTTCCAACTATATATATATATTAGTGCGGATACAACCAGAAGACTGGAAGAGCTTACAGTAAATGCAGAGGGCCGGAGCTAAGCAACAGGAGCACCCAGATCGATACTCGACTAGGTGCAATCTTAGATAAGTTTTGAAAACTCGGAACGCCTATGTGCAGCCATTGTTTATTTTCATGGGCCCGATCAACATCCTGTCTGGATGGTGATACTAGAATCTGCATACAGAAGTTACTCGCCCCGAGGACTGCCGTTGACAGAATATTGATCACCAGATGAAGGCACACACTGAGGGTTCGAGCCTTGTTGCAATCACCATGGAATAAAACTCCATTCCCGTCAACGATTCCATATCGCAGCGCCGCCCACACAGTAATCGATGAATTCAAGACAAATATGGCTATGGTCATAGCGAGTACGATGCCGAGGAATCGTGGGCGTCGTGTTAGGTACCATTTCCAGCCCTTCGATTTTGGATGCAATGGGTCAAGCCGAGGAAACCAAGGACTTAGACTGGGAATGTCGCCAAACCCAGCCTTCGTGAAAGCTCTATGTTCTTCTAGTAGCTCAGACGTCATACATATTTCTGTCACAGGTCCATTGGTATAGCGATGCACGGATGTCGTTTCATCAATAAAGCGCTGCCGGATATCAGTGGCGGAAGTGTTGTTTGTTGATGATGAGGAAGTATCCGCTGTCGCATCCACAGGTCGGTCGCTGGTCAATGTCGAGCTATCTCCGGGGGGGCTCACATGGCCCAATGATGGACTGGTTTCTGGAGTGAAGGTAGAGCTGTTAGGGTTCATAATTATCATGCAGGGCGAAGGACAAAGAATGAAATAAAAAGAGGATCAGAAGGAGAAATTGAAGAAGTAACTGCAACTGGAGTCTCAAAGACACGTCTGAATGCACGGTTGAGCTTGAGGAGTCCCACATAAAATCTGTATAGAACTATTCAGTCATCAGGACGCCGAGGAGCTTGATAGATTATATTAAATCAATTAGCAACAATTGCCAGGACACGAGCAACATACGTACAAGCCTAGTCACTATAAATAACCAAGGGTAAGTGCATAAAAGATAGTTAAGAGTGAGCATGTCAATGCGATATCTTCAATCATTATTAGTTGCCTAGACAAGGCGCCGCAAGATGGTGGGATGCATAGTTAAGAATGATAGACCAATAATATCAGTGAGGCCCTTACACCAACATCAGCACCCCAGAGGCGCAAAAATCCAGAGCGTCCTAATACATGGCTCCGCCCCCATGATGCATGCATAATCACTAGGCGTCTCGCTCCCAACACAGGCCCCCAGTGAATCTGGCTGTATTGCTTCGACGATCTTTGGTCGTTGTGAGCGCCCAGATGGTACGTTTAAAACAGACTTCGCTTGACTGGGGGGACGTGGCTACTATAGAGCAGCAACTTAAAGTAGTGCGCTACAACGCATCATCCAGACCATATAGAGGTTGAAAATAATAGATGACAATTTCAGTAGAGAGGCAGAGTAGATATCGCATTTTCGTTCTGATAACAGCTCTCAAGCATAGACCAAAGTAGCGTCTCAGAAAGAATATAAGATACCGAAGGCGGTCGCCGGTCGGCCTGTAACTCACCTTCCAGTCAAGAATGACTGCGAGGATTACTAATATTGTCTAGGCCAGCTTGATCAATGTACGAAAGGCCAGGATCTTGTAACACCCAGAAGCAATAGTGCTGGGATGGACACGTCAGCAGAACGGGGTTGAGTGGGGTCACTGGGTGAGCTATATTCAGATTCAGGTGAGCTTCAGGTGAAAAGGGTGAAGACAAGGCAGCAAGGACCAACGAAGCAAAATAAAAGCATCAAAAACATACAACAGCCGGGATTCGCTGGTGGTCACCCACCCAACTACTAACCGGCCGGCGTGTGGCTTAAGTACGGCTGAGCGGACGGGAAGCCCTGTTTTCCACACCCTGTGGTCGTATGTGCTAATTTCTAGCACGCTATAGGTTATAGCTAGCCTGTCTTATGCATGAAGTTTACTATTGGGGTGGCATAAGTCATATACTATTATATAGATTATAACCAGAGCCTAAGAATTACAATATTATATAAACAATAACTAAGTAGACTCCCTTCTGCCAAATTAATTTATGTAAGTTTAATCTACAACCTAAGGGTTGCCGCGTTGTGTTCGTCACGGCATTTCTGTAGAAGAAACTGTCGGATGACTCGGATCTGTCCTACAGCAGAGAGTGAATATAGCTACAACAAGAACGGCCATAAAATACACAGTATATGGGATTTAGGTGATAATTTTACATGACGTCTTTACGTAATCCTCCCTATATAAACAATTTAGAATGGAAGATGTCATGATGACGGAGACCGCCTGAACTCAATTCTTTGCTACAATATATATTGGCTATCTAGAGATCGTAGTACATACTCGTGCTAGTAACTCAAGAGAATTTCAATTCAGTTTCACGAATATCGATATCGTATCGAAGATCCTTATTTTTAAACGTATTGCGAATCTCCAGTATGCCCAAGGCTTATTTCGACCGTGACCCTGTAACCCTACAAGAGGGAAACCACGTCGGTGCTAAGATCGGTGGCAAACTGATTGAGCCCGATCAAATGGAACATGTTACTGGAGAAGTTGAACAGGTTACTATCTATAAATCTGCAAATTCCCCTGTTGAGCTCAAGTGTACGCGCGATGTTCATTTTGAGCGTGGGGAACAAGTTATATTACAGCAGCTGGGTAAGCTCTCCAGATAGACACAAGTGAATAATGATTGACTAGTACCACAGATCCTGTTAGTTACGCTGCTATAGGCATGAAGAGTGGAAAGGAAGTTGAGTTCAAGGAGTAAAACACTTCATGTTGTGCTTATAATAATTTGCCATTATGTATTATTGTTGCTGCTATCGAAAATAAGGGAGAATTGGCTCTGGATTTGGGACTTGGACATTAATACGTTATTCAAAAATGAGTACGGCGCGGCTATATCCCAGAGCCATAATTGGTTAAGCTCGAGCCTTCTTCTCTGCCTTTCTCAGTCACAATCCCTTGTCTCCAAGTTATTCTCGAAAAAACGTGTATATCCCTTCTGTCCCGTCCGCGAAATATCGATGATTTGTGAATAACCTCCAGAATCTTCGGATGACCGAAGAGACGCATAATGCCGCTATTGTTATAGAGCGCACACATATGAACCGGTTTATGGAGGGGCACAATTCGCCCTCTGAATTTCCTTGTCCTTCCTGCACTCTGCCGATGAAGGCGCGGAGCGACGGCTTCCATATACCCGAAGTTCAGAGGCGACCTGTGTCAGTATACCCATCGGCGCCATTGCGAGAAAAAAGTAATCAAGCCAACGTAAGTCCTGGTATAGCAGTGGTAGATTATCTGGTCTCGTGTGGACGACATTTCGCTCTTTTGAATGCTGAGGATCGATTCTGCTGGGCCGCTGGGAAGTATGCCTATGTTGGCTAGAAGTTGCTGGAGGCCTTTGTAGTAGGCTGGAGATGTAGGCTCTAGTCTTGGTCCTGTTGGCACTCGCTGTTCAGGGACTGGCATGGTTAGATAGACATGCACAGGCTCTGAGTTGTAATTTCTGGTCCATATATCTGCTCCGGAGTCTGGAGCAAAAAAAACACTTATATTTTGCAATCTCACTGTAGTTGTCGCCAAAGCAGCCGTGAAATCTGTAGAGAAGCTACAGGTGGGTATATAGGGGCCAGCTTGACGGCAAGAGCATGAAGAATATCTACAGGAAGAATTGAACTTTGAGTGTCTGTAAAACATGTGTTGATGTCTGGTATGTCTTCGACGATATGCCCAGGAATAATTATCTGAGCAAAAGTCCCACCCTGAAAATATAGTGAGAACACTATGTTGATCAATAAGTGAAGATATCTCCTTGATCATCGTCGTAGAGTAATCAAGTGAAGCTTATATTAGACTGCAGCTTTAATGGATTGGACCCGGACATGGAGTCAGGACTTATCAGAACGAAGTCAGCTTGCGTCTAACCTGACGATGTGGATATTCACTACTTTAGCCATGTCAATAAAGCTGAATAGTCACTATGGTCTCACTGACTAGTAATTCCGGATGCTTGGTGTTCATGAACCTCTCCGTTCTTCCTCCTACCGTCTTCATTTTACTTAATTTGCAGACTCGCTCCTTCCCAAGCTGAGTGCACAATCAACCCGCCTCAGCTTCGAATTTCAAGATTCAACCAAGGAACTTTTTTTTTTGTGTTGCACTGTTGATCGGCTGTCACATCATCACCTCGACTTATCAGCTCGCACGGCTCATCTGAGCACTTTCAGCCGTCATGTCTCACTGGGCGCTATTTTCCGCCTTCATCCTAGCTGTCGTTCTTGTCTCTTGTTGGATTGCGCGGGCTATCCGACCGGAGTAAGCTCCTCCTCATCCTCCTCTCCCGGTACAGGACTGATGTGTCTGTTGAAACATAGACTCGACAGGATACTTGATCGCATGTTCCCGGAATACCGCCCGAAGACGTTGAGAGAATATCTCTTCGCTGTCAAGCTCGTTCGAAAACGACGTAAGACGCGGCGATCATACTTTGTATCCATGGAGGAATCTAACAAGAGGACTATACATGATAGGTCGGTGGACATGGCCTTCAAGATGGCGACGAGTGTCACGCGTCGGACAGGATGACCTGGAGGCGAAAATACAAGCTGCGAGACTGGAGTAGTACTGCTTTGAGTCTGAGGACGCTGGTTCTGACCTTAGTGTCATCTATGATCGGCGCGTTGTCTCTGGTCGTTCGCAGTTCTGCAGATCGTACGGTGTTTGTCTGGATGCTAGAGGAACAATGGATATGCATGAAGGATCAACCCATCCGCTCTTTGTCTACAATAGAAAATCTGCTGGGTTATTCTTGGGCAAACCCATAGTGAATTGAAGTCTTTTCTATGTTAGAATGAGATGAAGCAGTCAATGAATCCACAAGATTATATCTAGGACCTCGGACGAGGGACAAAGTACTTCTGCCCTCGGTGGTTGCACTGCTCCACTATTCATTATGGACCAGGACCACTCCGCAGTCACCAGCAGTCTTCGTCGTAGCCTCGTCAATCGCCCTTTCATAGTCCTTGAAATCAAATTCAATGTTGTGGAACCTGGACAACGACAAGTTCCCCATCTCGATGAGCCGTATCATCTTCGCAGGAGCAGATCCGTCGCACATGAAGTTTCCCTTCACCGTGATATTACGCGTCATGAGCTCAGAATAAGACAAGCTGACCGAATCCGAAGTTCCACCCATAAGAACCGCGCGACCGTTGGCCTTCAACGCCGATATAGCAGAAGGGATGTGTATCCATTTCTGCCCCTCTGCAGCAGACGCTGGAGTGAGATCAAGGTACAGATCTGCACCAAGCCCGCGCGGAGTCGCCTTCCTCAGTGCATCCTTCAAGGAAGTCTCGTCGAGACCCTCCGTTGCAACGCCGACTACTTTTCCTTTTGGATAGCCACTCTGGATCTTCTCCAGGGAACTCATCCGTCGTCCCACAGCAACAACCCTCCCAGCCCCCATGGCAAGCGCAACATCGATCGCAGCACCACCGAAATGCCCCGTCACAAAACACACGATCACCGTCTCGCCCGGCTGCAAAGCTCCGGAGAGCAGTCCGCCATACGGAACAAGGAGGGTGTTGATCCAGGTCAGGCGTGCCGGGGAATAGCCCATCTGCTCGAGGAGAAGCGATTCATCGAGAACATGCACGTTCTCCAGAGGGACGATCTGTTTCTCCGCCCACGAGCCATGGCGCCAGTCGTTTTCGGATAGGATGCGCGCTTCCGGCGTTACGCCTCCGAAGAGACCCTGCAGGATGGAGGTACCTTGTTCTTTGAGAGGGTCATCGCGCGCGCGTACGGTAAGGTCGACGTAGACTAGTTGGCCGGGTTTGAGGGTCGTTGTGTCGGATCCGACGGCCTCGATGCGGCCGATTGGGGATGGGCCGGGGGTGAAGGGAAGGGGGATGGGATAGGGCAGTTTGCCGGTAAAGATTGCGCGGTAGTATGCGAGGATAGGGCTGGCCAGGACTTTGATGAGTACTTGGCCGGATTGAGGGGCGGGTGTTGGGACGGTGGCGAGCGTGAGTGGTGAGTTGATCTCGGAGAGGATGATCGCTTGGTGAGTGGCCATTTCGAAAGTAATGGAATGCTACGAGGGATGACTTTGTGATGGATTGTGAGGTGCACATCTGGTACAAAAAAAAACAAACGGCCTCTTATAAGCTGCTCAGATGGGGTTATCGGACTTTGGCTGGTTTTCAGTCGAGGCGTGATTGCTTGTCATCAGAAGGCGTGGGCTAACGCCGTCACTCGTATTCTGAGTACATTATATTCTTTTGACTTTCAAACCAATATGCATGCTCGTATTCACTCTATCTTAATGCATATCCTGACGGGGTTATCAAGGGCTTACTTCCACTTGGCATCTCTGTTCATACGCCAAGGCAGTCGATATGCTGCCCTAAGTCCGACTTGGCGTCAAGAAGGTGTTTACCACCGGAGTTAATGGTTATAATACGAGATGTGGCTCACGCTCGAGGACGCTATATTGAACACGGGCTTGCAGGTAATGGGCCAATGATCGGGTATTTTTACAAGTTGATCAAGCTGTCAAGTTGTGTTTCCTGGCAGTACCTCGTATCTAGAGCGATGTCGCTTGCCGCATTCTTGGGCCTGCTGATGGTAGGGCCAGACCTCTTGATGAAATCTCTCAAGAAGGGAGTATAGACGACGCAAAACAAATAACAAGATGCACCTGTTCGTGTGCTATGGCTAGACTGGCCGACCCATCGGGCAAATCCATATCCAACCCACCCACCCAATCCACAGTTTGTGTTGGATCTAAGTAGGCCTGATCCAACCCATGTAGATATGGGTTAACCTATTGGGTGCATGTGACCCAATGCCTCAAAGAACTGATAAGCTTATCTAGCCTAATCTAGGCCTATATTTTTCACTCCAAGCTTAGGGGGAACCTGTACCATCCCTATATAAGGTTATTTTACCTTATATAATAGGCGGATCAGCAAAGGTACATGATGAGGATTGTATGGAACAGTCAGCATTTCCATTGAAATCATCAGAAACCGGCAGGCTATCTCTGTTATTGCATGGCTTGATTTGGAAACTCCAGTCTTGTGTGCTTGGCTTATTCTCATAATCGGACATGCAAAGATGTCTCGCTAGAATTAGATTCTCATGATGGTAAACGTTGTCTGGTTGCTGCAACCGAAAGCAAATTGCACCTCAAGCCAATACGCAATACTAAACCTAGAGCAATCCTGAATGAGGTTGCGACATGCTACAATCCACTGTCCTTCACGTACCTATCATCTCATATAATGGTATTCTCTCTCCACTACCAATATAGGTATACATTATTCGTGTTGTTTGAGGCTCCGAATCTATGCCCGTTAGAGTGCAATGGTGACACATAACAGACTACTAGCCTACATTTAACGTAAATATAAATATTAATCTCTTACTGTCTTGCTCCTTCGTACGACAACGAAATTCAGTCTCTGAATTGGACAACGAAAAACGAACTTTCCGCGTGAGCTAAACAAAACTAACGACAATATAGTTAAAGGTAAACAGTAAGTGGGCGCTCTCAATCATGCCTTTAGTATAGTCAGATCAGCCTATCCTCGGTTCAACCTACCCAGGGCTCTGGCTAGCCTGTGTGGCCTAATTCTCTGACGAGGAGACATGCCTAATCCTGCTCTAAACTATGATCCGAATTTGTCCGAAGCAAAACAGACTTGCCTTGGGAATTTTCCTGAAGCGGGATACCTGAAGCGGGATAGCGGTGTCGGTGCCCCTCATTCTCCCACTCTGCGGGGTAACTGCTCATAGATGGAGAGACAAGTATTTTAACGGGTATGCAGATATCGTAGGGGGCATTGGATCATGAAATTGATGCCAGATTGATCATATAGTGGACCTAGGGCTCAGCAGGCACGATCCGTCCCCATTATGCCATCTCACCATCCATGGATCGACCGTCGTACGACGCAATGGACCGGGATCCCCGATTCGGACCAACAACAGAGTATGCAGCGACCTCGACGAATGGATTCCGGAACATTCGTGAAACCATGCAGCCCAATGAACCCGAAGGCCCAAATAACAACAAACAACGAACGTATGACAACTTACCAAATCAGGAACAATTGTCACCTTACCTGAAATCCTGCCGGCCTTTTTACTCCCTTGCACCAGTGAAAGCCCCCCACGTGGCGGCACAGAGGTGCGGGTCTGCTCACGACCATGATTTATGTTGTCATCGCTTGCCACTTTACTTGCCCTTTTTCCTACTACCAATTCATCTGACGACGAAGTGAATGATGATAACACTGCGTTGTCGAGATGACAGAAGAAAAGGTCGTTCCAGGCAAGTTGGAAGTCGCGCTCTTTCTCGCCGCAAGCAAGGGCTATGATACGATCGTCAAACTCCTCCTCAGCACCCCCGGTGTGCGTCTCGACTTCAGGGACGAAGATGGTCGGAATGCGGTATCCCTAGCCGCAGAGGGTGGCCATGAGAGCGTTCTCCAGATTCTGCTCGAGACTGGGGCAGTGGACGTGAATGCAGTGGACGCTAAAACAGGCCAATCGCCGCTGTGTTGGGCTGTCAAAAATGGACACGCAGGCGTCGTGGGGAAACTACTCGCCCTTGAAAATGTCGACCCGAATATTCCCGATGCCAACGGCGAGACGCCCTTGTACACGGCCGTGAAGAGTGGAAACCAGGGCATTATCGAACAGTTACTCGCACGGGCGGATCTCAATGCGAATACGCCGGACGCTGCTGGGCAGACGCCGCTATACTGGGCTGTGAAGAACGGAAACGAAGCGATTGCGGGCGCTTTACTTGGACGCGCTGAAGTCGACCCGAACGCCGCTGGTGCCGATGGACAAACGCCGTTGTACTTGGCTGTGAAAAATGGGCACGAAGGGATTATGAATCGCCTACTCGCGCGCGGTGAGATAAATACTGACATTCCCGACGGTAATGGCCAGACTCCCTTTTATTGGGCTGTGGAACAGGGGAACCAGCCGTTTGTGGTACAGCTTCTCAAGGTGAATGCTGATCCGGACATCAAGGATAACCATGGGCGGACGCCGTTGCTGTGGGCCGCGGAGAAAGGACACGAAGAGGTGGTTCGATTACTGATCGGGTCGAGAAGAGTCAATGTCAATGCTGCCGATGCGGTCGGGAGGACGCCATTGTGGTGGGCTGCTCGCAATGGTCACCTACCGGTGGTCCGACTGCTCGTGCGCCATGGGGCGGACAGAGAGGCACAGCCTTCTTCTAATGCCGAAAAGGGGTCACACGGCACGCCGCTGTACCAGGCCGGCAGAAAGGGGCATGCGGACATAGTGAAATACTTGATCAAGAAGGGCGCTGACATCGATTCACCGTGCGGAGAGTCTGGTCTCCCGCTTCTTTTGGCGTTGGTGGTATACGATCGCAACAAGCGCGGGATGAAAATGCTCAATGTGCTGCTAGAGAAAGGTGCCAATGTCAACGCGAGAGATACCAAAGGGAGGACCACTCTACACATATTAGCGAAGGATGGTGATCTGGATCTGACCGCCCTGTTCCTGCAGAGAGGTGCACAGGTGAATGCTGTAGCCAAGGATGGTACAACACCACTGCATCTAGCTGTGCTTCATGAACACGACCAGATAGTCGAGATGCTCCTGGCCAATGGTGCGGACCCCGAAGCAGCCGACAGCACAGGAGATACACCCCTTCATCTCGCAGTGTTGGGAGGCCACAGACGACTCGTTGGGTTGCTACTAGAGAAAGACTCGGATATTAACGTGACAAACCACTGTGGAGAAACCCCGCTGCACAAGGCAGTAGAACGCGGCCATCGCAAGATGGTGGAGTTTCTTTTGAAGAACGGGGCGGAACTCGAGATGGAGGACGACTACAAGAGAACTCCGCTGCATCGAGCAGTCAAAGCGAAGAACCATGTCATGAGGTTGCTGGTGAACAAGGGCGCGAACATCCACGCAGTAGATATGTACGGTCAGACCGCACTACACATCGCTGCCCAAGATGGATTACGCGACGATGTCCACTTTCTCCTGGGGCACGGCGCAGAAGCTGAATCGAAAGACCACAAGGGTCGGACACCACTGGATCTGGCAGTCAAGGCAGGCGAGGTCGAGGTCGAGGAACTCCTTCATGAAATGAGTCTTGTCGTCGTCGACGGGTCGTCGGGAAGCGAAGAGTCGGGGGCTGACGACGATAGTTGACTGGTATTGTATGTGGGAGATGATTAGAAGTCTATGACATGGTTGGATTGGCTAATTGTATTTTTATGTCATCATTCTAGATCTGCATGAAGCGTAGTTTCCGTCTCATCGTCATTTGACGACACCCTCGTGGTGAACGCGCATAACGATAGAAATAGACATAGGTCAAAGTCGCTACCGGACAATCTCATGATTCTTACACCTCCGCTGTCCCATGCTGCTCCCTCACATTCAACGGTGTATGCCTCCCACTACTCATTGACCGACCCATATCCTCCGACCGCATGGACGAATGCGCCACAGACCCCTGCCAATACGACTGCCCCGACATCGACGGCACGCTCTCCAGCTGCGACCTTCTCTCGTCACAGAACATGATCGACTCGCGATCCAACTTCAATTGGCTCGCCGATTTCCCCTTCTCGGGAGTCAGGGCCAACATGGAGTGCGAAGATTCTCTATCGTTCTGGTTTCTTGCGTCGATGCGCCTTTTCTTCACCCGATTGTGGATGCATCGGGCAATGCAGGCCCCTAGGAAGAAGGAACCGAGGATGCTGAAGGTGATGATGGCGGCGATGGTCCCGCGGTGGTTCCATTCTTTTAATTCGGCGGATTCGGTGGTAGTTGGTGTTGTCGTTGAGGTTGTTGTTGTCGTCGTTGCTGTGGTTGTGGTTGTTGAGGCAGCTGTGGATGCGGATGAGGATGATGTGGTGGTGTTGCTGGAGGTGCTGGAGGTGCTGGAGGTGCTGGAGGTGCTGGAGGTGCTGGAGGTGCTGGAGGTGCTGGAGGTACTGGATGTTGTAGTTGAGGTTGGCGTAGCTGCCGCAGTGGATGTTGTGAATGATGAAGAGGTCGTTGAGGTGCTCGAGGTAGTCGTGGATTCTGAGGTCGTTGTCACGGACTCAGTAGCGGTGGTTGATGCAACTGCATCCGCAATTGTCGTGGTATCGCGCTTTAGTATCCAATCTCCAAATCGTCTTTCCAGCTTCGAGAGATGGCTGCCATTAGAATTTGAGTCTCGTGAGGGCGTGATCTTCGTTGCCGTTGACATGTTATGATCTCCGGGTGCATTGAAATCGGATTGACAGACTACCACCTGGATCACTGCTAATGCAGCAAATATAACAGCCACTCGCATCTTGTGATCGATAGCTCTACCAACGATTTCTGTCTCTTTTTGGGGTACAATAACCGTGGGAAAACGAGCACTTAAATTGGTCCAAGTCAAAGTGCATTGGGTCCTTGGCCACACGTTCGTCCGCACTATACAGCCTCTTTTCGCCATTCTATAGGGATTATTTTTGGCACTACTGCCAGTCATGCAAGACTTCAAAGGCTCAATATTCATTGAGTTCGTCCGAAGTTGACAAATGTGGCTTGGGTGGGAGAACATACGTATCCGCCACGCGGCAACGACCCACTATCTGGACTTTTGTACATGACGACGACTGTAGTCAAGCCACATGTGCCGGCAATTGATTGAGACCAATTCTTGAATTCCTTATTGTCCAGTGGACTTGGACAAAGACATGAATATCCTGCAGGGCAAGCTAGAGCGAATCAAAGTATAAATACATCGAGAATTAAAGAACTGTCAATTCCCACACTGCCACATTGCCGAGGCATGAAACGAATTCGAAAATGAGACATGATACTACTGAATGTCGTGCATCGCAACAGGAGCAGGACTTTAACATGTGACTGTGTGTGCTGGGTAAAGTGAAGGACTAGCAGTCAAACGCAGATGTCCTGTCCATGTACCGCCGTGGTTCATGGTGCAGCAACCCCGAATCGCGCCCTGGGCGTTCAGCTTGTTGGCACACTTCTCGACCGCCGCGAGGATAGTCTTCTTCTCCGCTGTCGTGTCGCAGTTCTCACCACTCGTAGTAGCCTCATAAGCATACCCTTCGACATAGGTGCCGCCAGAGTCGGTGCCATACACCAGTGAGCATGAGTTTTCTTTTGATTCGCTCTTGATGATGGCCGCAATGTCCTCGTAGATCTCAAGACCTGCGTTCGCCGCCAGGATATCGCTCGAGATCGAATTCACGATAGTTGCTGCCGCGACAACGGTCGTGATACCGGTCCGCTTCTCCAGGGTGTTGTTGGTGTAAAGGGAGAGATAGTCGTCGCTCACAATATCAAAGATCACGGTCAAGTTGGTTCCCAGACCAGCCCACTCCTCTGTAATGGGATTGTAGGTCACTGTTGTAACATTGTCGTTCGCACAGCATCGGTCAATACGACCAAATGCGAGCAAAGAAGAGATACCTTTGCGTGTGTTGACCATTGTCCTGAACTCAGCCGAATGATAATGGCGCTAATATCCGACATGAGAACAAAAAACAGGATCCAGGACCGCATTGAAGATTTTAGAAAGATAGAGGGTCAAGAAGGCAAGGAAGCAATAAGCAAAGAGAGACTCCCGATTTAACAACAGAGGACGATTTCCCTTTTATACACCGAATACTCTGCTCACCGGCCTAGCAAACAAGGAGCCTGCGCTATTTTTCGCATTGCCCGAGTCATGATTGTAAGGTGGACGGCGGCTGTATGGAAATGGCCCTCGATAATGAGGGTGTTAGTAGACCTCAACTAGAGTACCGACTCAAAGAGGGTAATAGTGTTAGTTTACAGATTGGAAAATTGGATGTTAGTCCACTATCTGATATACTAGTTCACAGTGACAGCATACAATGGGGTTAGCAAGGCAGCTAAGCACTGGGTAAGCTCCAAGATCTCCACTGCCACGGAAAGGTATACGTATGCATTTTTTGGGAGATGGCGAGGTTTTGAGATGGGGCCATATCTAGATAAGTGGCCAGTGCAATGCTTCTGTCGGAGATCTATCACTTGAGCTCCAGTTAATACTGCTTTATGTTAGTGTCGAAGAGTGTACCAGTTTGCAACGGAGAATATATTTCATGTTTCCTGCAAGGCTGTGTGTGAACCGAGCGGGAAGCTTCCGAGCCTACCTAACGCTGTCGACTGACTAGATGGGATTGGGAAACCAATACATGATTTCAGTGTATAATAATTCAGCTCTTTTACTACGCGGCAGGCAACAATCACACTATTTACACCTGCACAAGCTCATATCGTACAATATATATAGCACTTCTGTGAGCATTCCATTCCAGTCTACCACAATATGAGAAATAGAGGTTCAGTCCTGAAATAAGCAATTTCACCTTTCTCTATTCTGATTCCAATCTAAACGACCGTCCTCACTTGTCAACGTCGTAATGGTTCCTATTAGATTGGGCGAGAGCAGTGTCAATTACAACGGTGTAATCTGATCGCTTGATAATGGATGGATCTGTACCTCATTTCATAGCTACGACTACCAGAGAGCGTGCGACTTTCCTAACAACTTTGAGCTATCACATGTATCACTCACTCGGATCCGTTCTCAACAAGTTGGGCTTGTGGTTTAGTGGTATAATACCCCCTTAGCATGGGGGTGGTCCGGGGTTCGATTCCCCGCGAGTCCATTTTTTTGGGTTTTTCCTTTTTATCATCCGCAACGCAGCAGCGTAGTCTATAGGGTCTATCTGACTGGAGCGCTTTTTAAAGACCAAAAAAGTTTCTAATTTACTGCAGTCACTATGGCTCGTGGACTAAACACATAAAGTATCGCCCTTGTGATACATAATTGCAGTCGAGTGGCAGAAAGTCCAACCAAAGGCTTTGAGAGCGGTCACTCGGATTCTTGACCGTCTTTGCATAGGGCAGCCTATTTATTACATTCCGTTCCGTCTCCTTTTAAAGTGAATGCACAGAAACAAGTCCCGTGCATAGTCAGAGTAACGACTTTTCCTACACCTGTCCCGGTCCGTAGCTGGTGCACCTATCATGCTATAGACATCAGAATCCGTTGCTGGGTGTTTGGGTCATTGAACAAATGGTACAATGTTCTGCAGCACTGTGATAGGCGACCTGCATCTTTAACGGTTCTAAGCTCCTGTAGACGATCACACCCACCTCGACGGGGAGTTCCAAAAGACGACTCATTGTGTGTTGGAGGGGGCCTGTTTATGATTTCAGCATGTCTTCACGCAGCTTCCTTCGCACTTGTTTGGCGTTAGATTGCTCTTCAAAAGTAGCTTCGCAGTCACGGATCTACGAAACTAGCTCTGCTTGGTCATGAAAATGAAGGTTGTAACTTGTGGCATTCAGGGGCCTCTTTGGAATCTCCTGTTCGTTTTCATGGCGGCCGTTGCCTTAGGCAGACTGCCCAACCACTGATCCGTAGCGTGCACCGTAGTAGGAACTGATAGAGTATGATAAGTCGTGATATGTCAAATCAGCTGAGAGATGGCTTCAGGTAGTGCCTAGGCAACAATCATTCTATTATCAACTACCAATGGGGAATATAAACGGACCATTCCACCGTCTGAAACGCTGACGCAGGTAGATCCCTGAGCCCAACCAAGTCCTCAACAAGTATATATACCCTAGAAATACAATACAAAGCGCACAGCACGGTCACAGGAATGAGCGCTAACAGCGGGATCTCCAACCTTGGGTCCCTCGAAGGATGGATATTTCTCATCTTCGCAGCGAGATGCTGCATCCGCGTTTGCGGTATAGTAGCTTCCACATCCCCAGCCCTTCGCTTTTCAGCATGCCGCGGAAGAAGAACCTTGTAGCAGTATTGTACGTATGGGCCGCCGATGATGGAGAATAGCAGTGTATAGCAGGACGCAATGCGCCACAGGATTAGCTCGAGGGAGGAGGGAAATTCAAAGCTCCAAGCGAACATGAACACGCTGCCAAAGAGGAGGACGATTGGACAAGCGAGGGCATCAGCTAGCGTATCTAGATGCGGGAAATCGTCGCTTGGTATGCGGTTGTAAGGTTTGTTGGTGACGGGACGGGAGAAGATGGGACAGTGGATCCGGTGGAGTATCTGGTTGAAGTAGCGCCAAAAGACGTGGCAGACGTAGAGGTTGGGATGCAGGAATTCCAAGGGGTTTGTGTACCATTCTTCAAGCTCTGGTGGACAGTGCTTTTTTCCATGGTCAGTCCATTTCCTCCTGTAGAAGAGGCGTTGGCTTACCTTTTTCCGGATACTTTTGATATCTACCGCGAGAGTTACGGTAGTCGTACTGGTTATATCTTGCGGCTTGTAGTACCAGCAAAACGACGTTGCGAAGAAGACGATAACAAAGGAAATAGTAGTAAGCTCCAGCGTTGTCAAAGCAAGACCCTGGGTTCCGCGCAGGATGCAATTGAGAAGCAACCAAACCGCCTGACACACTGCGATAAATCTGCATCATCGTCATCAGTAGCAGCGCATTCACCTCTATCAAAATCAAAAACAAAACACACCTCGCAAACCCATCTGACTTGTTCCTATCATCGATATCACCTCGTGTAATTTCTGGATACTCCACATATCCGTGTCCAACCAGAAACAGCAACTGCGCCGCATCAACTGGAAACGGAGTCTCAACTCCAGCCCCATCGAGAAGAAACCCTCCCATATCTGCATAGAACGCGTGTGTCATCGTCCACTTCCCTTTCTCACTTTCCGTGTCCAAGCTGCTAAATTCCTACACCTGTTAGGACCGTCCAGCATGGCCGTGGAAAACACACCTTAACCGACTTTCTAGCTGATGACCATTGTCCCATCGCTAACATCAAAAGGAATTCCGGGCCTAGGATCCCCATACAGGCGAGGTGGAGTTTATCCCGCAGGCGGGGCCAGGATCCATCCGATTTAGCCGGGATGTTGGGGCAGACAGATGTCCAGCAACATAGAGTGATGGTTAGCACACATGTCGAGAGGATGCCCCATGTTCCGCGCCCGTCGGGTTCGTGGACCCAACCCGACGATGTTGTTGTGGTGTTGGCCATGGATACAACAATGCCATTCTTTGGATTAAGCGGCTTTGGGGATTACAGGGCCTTATATCTGATTCCGAATGGACTTTTGTCAAGACTAGGCAACATTCTGATTCGGCGCTTAGCCTTGTGTGGGGCCTCAACGACATGCAGCAGTTCAGCAAGAGCTCAAATTACTGGGCAGAAAAATGTTCAACAAGATCTCAGATTATATGTGGATACTAAAGCACTTAGAACCTTGATGAGCTCCTCTACAATTATGGAATACGACTGAAAAGGCCACTCTAACCACCACAAAAGGGAGAATTCTGATTTCTGAACGGCAACTCGGGAGCACAACCCCTGCAGACACTGCCACGATTACGGCTTTGCGAGGCTTACCTCTGTTCAGCTGGGCGGCTATGTTTAGCTTCAGCCACAATGCGGGATCTGGGCGCTCCAGACCGGAATACCGATGACTCTTGTGGTTGCATTTTGTGATTTACAAAGGGCTGTGTATGCCACCACTTTATGGATTAAGAATGATGGTGATCTTCAAATTCCACTTCACATCATACTGCCTGTTCTATTATGAAATCGCATATTATTGGGAGATTCCAAGGCAATCTCTATCCATTACCGTGGAGGGATTTGTTGATAAAGTCATTGAGCGTGATAAATATGCTGTGCGGTCGCAAACTCATCAAACCAAGGTTGTTAGGAGCTGAGGATTATGTGTGGCTCGACCGCATATGTAGAGAGTTTGTTCCCAAGGCTACGTGCTCTTCAGTAGACTCCACGATTTGGTACTCTATGTCAGCACGGAGTAATGCAGGGCTCTCTGACCTGGAACCAGACTCCTATGGAAGGCCGCTGCCCGATTAGACCTCCGACGTCTCAGTTTTTATGCTAAACTCATTTATCTGCAGTCCAACAGCCGCCAGTCAAATATAATATCCTAGTCTCCCGATATCTGAAACCGACTTTACGGAATCTACGTCTGCGGAGACATGTCAAAGTCGAGACGATGCAACCGATGCGCTCTCGTTCGGAACCTGACAACGACAAAGACAACGAGGGTGAGGTTCTCGATGACTTCCTTGGCGCTACGGTAATTTCCCCAAGCAGCTGGTGGAGGAAACGAAGCACATGGCATATTGGACGAGACGACAGACTCAAAATGCCTCGCTCTCTCGGTGAGTGTGTTTCCTGGGCTATAACAAGGCTCCTTGTGGCTGACAAAGACCAGAAATGCTCCTAGATGATTATAACCTCGCCCTAGGCGTCGAGTCCCCAAATGCTAAGCTCATACGCCCGAGACTAGATGCCATCCTAATCCAAATCGTATCTGTGGTGAAAGAAGCGCGACAAAGGTCAGAGAATACGAGCCTCAGGGTTGGATCTCAGTCCAGTAGATTCGGAATGTCTGCCATTTTGGACGCAGTTTCCTGGGGATCTCGACACAGACTTTGCATAGGACACGACTTTGAGGGGTGTAGTTACATCGTGGGCTGCACGGTGGACTACGCTTTATGGTACGGGAGCCGACAAGACCTCGAGACCAACTTCATCGTTGTCCGAAGCGAGGTGCTAATGGAGGATGAGTGCTGGATGCCTCTTGCAGCTATGTGTAAGTGCCATCTCGCGCCTGAGAGCATATATCCCTAGGGGATCGTCCGATTAACGCGTGCTGCTCAGCAATAATTCACTACGCTCGAAAGAAAGCCGGGAGGAACGCGGAAATATATGGTATTTGTACAGATAGTTACAAATGGACGTTCTTGCAACTCAACAGCAAGAGTCAGGTACGTGTACGGCTTCCGATTTCGATGACATAGGAAGCTGACGAAGGATATGCAAAGTACTCGTCGCTCCACTTGGACTGGACACAAGGTCAACAAGAAGAGATCGTAAGCCAGATTGGCAAGATCGTAAAGCAGGCAATTGGAATTGCTATATCAGAAGGTCAAATGAACCGACGAAAAATGACCGTGAGCCAGATGTCTGGCTGTATGGTTTTGGAGTAACTGGTCAAGAACTCTAGAGACTTGTTGCCTTCAAGGAATAGAGAGCGTCGAATTCTGAACGACATATTCAAAAGATTCTAAATACTAGTTCAGGCATTTTGAGCCCGATTATGTATGGTAGGCAGCAGGACCCTCTGCGTTGACATCACATCTGCGTCTTCGACTTCATTACCCTGTCCTGACCCTAACAACTACAAACTCTATCCATTATCGTACTCCACCAAGCTATCGACTGAAATAATGGACTATTTGGAAAGATTTAAGACTCAAATACGCAAGAGCTCGACATCGTCTTCGCCCATGCAGAGCAAAGCTGACAACGACGAAGAGCGGGGAGTGTCTAGGACTGTCGCCCAGCAAGGGAAAAAGCCTGTCACTTCCGAAAGGCAAGATCTACCACATATCTGCATTGCCGACATAAAGCCCCAAGATGTCCGTGGGTTCCTACGCCTCCAGCCAGATTGCAATTTCAATTCTTGCTGGCAGTTAACAGCGCAGGACAAGCTCCAAGCTCCTGATTACTTAGGTAGGTACTCGTATCTACTGCTCGATATACCGAGAAGGCCAACTCCAGGCCTGACGCTAGCATAGGGTCGATCCTGTCGGGATATTGGCGTGCTGCAGGTGGAGGTACTGAGAACAAAGCGCTTATGAGATCCCGCCTTGAGACAATTCTGGTCGTAGTCCTTGCAAGCAAGAAGCGCGAGTCCGCCTCAGCTTACGGATCCCTTCATCTCCAATTCGAGAAGAATTTGAGTTTGCCGTGGTCCTATCAGAATAGGGCTTACGTGTTGGAGGGCACCACAGACTACTCACTCTGGTACGGAGGACAAAAAAAGGAGACAAACCTGCTATTTTTTTGTGCATCGCGTCGAGGGAACATTGGCCGATATCAGGCATTGTGTTCTATGGGTATGTGATTCTGACTCAACAAAAACGTTTACTGACTAAACTACGACAGCGATGCTGCACCATGCAAGGAAGAGAGCTAGACGCAACGATACTATAGTATATGGAATAGTTACTGATACCGACGAGTGGCGCTTTTTGTGCATCGACAAGGAGTCTCGGGTGAGCCGTTCGACCAACCGCTGAAACTACTGAATCTACCTGCAAATACTGACTTGGGTAGTACTCAGGGTGTATCATGAGCTGGGACAAAGGACAGCAGGTGGATATTATATCGACAATCTACAAGATCCTTAATCATGCTGCAGCGCTAGCGCAAGCTCTTGAAGCACCCAGTCTAACAGAATACAGGAGTGTCGAAGATGCCAGTGGTCTCGAATGGTCTGACTGAAGGAGTACAATCTGGGAGGCAATGGTCTTTAAAGGAAGAGTTTGCCAGGCATGAACCTGTAGAGTCAAACCTTTACTTGGCTCGTGGGGTGAGATTGCGTTAGGGAACCTAGTTCACCTAGGGGGAAATGGCTGAAGAATTTCCTATGAGAGGCCATGACAAAGATAAAATGATGTATATTTAGCTTTCTGACATGACACTCTAGTGACTGCACTGTCTCATCATCCACCCGTGGTTTTGAAAGCTATTCTCAAACTTACCATGGCAGCATATTTGGTCTGTAGCCCACAATGTTATGGCTCGCCCTGTCATATAATTCTAACATCATCCAAAAAATTTGATTTCCTTCACTTCTCAGATGCAACATTGATCATTCACTGCTCTGGATGTAATACATTGTTTATTTTTAGGACCTGTTCTCCAGGTATCTAACAGTGAATAGAACCATAAAAATAATGGTAAGTGCTGAGAAGCCTTAGCATAATAATCTCAATCTTCTTTCTTCATACCGTTGATCTTCTTCCTGAATACCCTTGATCCTCGTCTTTTATACCATTCTTTCTGCTTTACATGTTTGAGATCGTTGATTATGGCGTCCATCTTCAGTGAGACTGAAGGGAACGCGTCAGCAATCAACTCCTCACCAGCGCAGTCTGCAATCATGAAGTCATCGAGTATCACGTCCGGACTGCCAGACGACCACGTCACCCATCCGTTTACCAGTCTCAAAGACGACATAACCGTCTCTGCTGTTTGGCTGGGACGTAGATGGATGACATCCTATGGAGTCGGGAACGACTCATAGGCCCAGCGTGGCTGCAAACAAGGGAAAGGAGGGGATGATTGTTCCATATCACCAAAGTGACAGGCCAGAGGAAATCAGCTGCAACGTTGGCCTTCACTAGTGATTGAGACTGGAATCTCTGAGTCCTTGACCAGGCCCCGACAAGACGCGTAATGGTGGTTTCAGAACTCCGTATATGGCAGCAAAACCACGAAAGGGAATTGGTTCTGGAACCCAGACAATCCACACAAGTATACGTACTCAGCCTCCTACCAGCCTGAGTACGGTAAGAAGAAATACTGGAAGATGAAGGAGAAGAAGGCATTGGGTCAAACCATGCCAATGGATGCGGGCGCGGTTAACAGCGCCAAAGACGGAGTTGAGAAACTCAACAATGCCAAGCAACGTGCACATTGCAACAAGGCTATACGGAAGAGGTCTGGATTGAGACTCTAAATGCCGTAGTCCGCCTACTTGTGGTGGATCAGTCAAGAGGATGGGGCAGGTGCCAATCCCTTTCAACCAGGTCGATGTACGAGTACTGAGCAGCTATGTATGGCGACAGATGGACAATCCGACAGGACGGTGATGTGCACCGTCAGCTCATGGGCGATTCCGTGGACCGTGCCGCCGCCGGCGACAGCTAGGGGCACCTCAACTGGCGCCTGATGCGCCTCATATGTCACCTGCCATTCAGTGTCATGCTTGACGATTATTACCGGCATGCAGAGGGTGAATCGACGCTATGGCCACAGCCATTGCCAAGAGCGTCGGCCGCGGTGCCCGTGGCTTCTCAGACTTCTGGTGGCGCACGAGCGAGAGTGAGCACAATATGGTGCCAATGAGCCGCCTGGCCGAAGCCTGCTACGTGATGGCAGACACCGTTAATTTGAGATATCTGTTCGTCGTGTATCCAAAGTTACACCTCGGACCTAGATCAAGGGACAACATTTTATGGAGCGGGAACACGACTCACAGGCCAAGCGTGACTGCAAACAAGGGAAAAGAACCGGATGATTGTTTCATACCCTAACTTGACAGGCCAGAGCAAATCAGCCCAAGGGTGGCCTTTGCTCGTGGTTGAGACAGGAGTCTCAGAGTCCATGACCAGGCTCCGCCAGATGCGAGATGGTGGATCGAGAATTCGGACGTGCAGTTCGCACAGTAATCGTGCTCACTGTCAAGGCTCCCTGGCCATGCTCATCCATGTCGGAGCTTTCTTCTCTCATCAAAACAGATCCAAAACTTGACCATACAGCACTGGATGAGACGAAAGTGAATGTGTTTGTCCTACTGATACAGGAACTGATTTCCGTGGTGGAGCATCTTTAACTGAGTACGTTATTGATAGCAATCATATGGATGAACTATCCTCCTTGCGTGGAATGTCGACTGTCCTCCAGCTCAGCCCTGTTACCCCATCAGACTGTCGGCGCATCCAGCAGGCACCCAACCAGCGCCCCGTTCATAGGGCAGACAGCTGGGACCCATTGCACCAAACAATGCCACTGAAACCTTATCATTTATCTTCATCGGGAGGCACTATTTGATGAAGCCCCGGGCCCCAGATCAACACGACATTCGCCTTGATGCAGCCTCATTGATGAGCTTGCTATGGCTTTGCAATTAGCAGTCTTCAAGCAGAAGGACGCAATTGTGTAATAGCATCTTATTCAAATCACGAGATCATGATGTATTTAAGTTGGGTGATACTGGTTCTTCAATACTAATACCAAGTATATCAGCATCGATCATATCCTGCAACTCCAGTCCGCTTATAGGTAATGACGAACCATATATTTAACCTTATGGTTTACCAGCAGAACCCAGAGCAGCCTCGCACTCAAGCCGAAACACAGCTAATCCTCCGGATCCTCCTGCCAGCATTCTGCGCCTGGTGGTATCTCCATCACTGCTTCCTTACACCAAATATGCACAGCTTTCGACATCATTTCCCGCGACAGAGCCTCTAGACAGCCACCTTTCACGCTTAGGGTATGCTGGCCATGAGTGCGATGTATGAGTCGTGATCCACATGACAAGCAAAATAAACATTCCAGCTCTCTACCTTTCAAGGTTCGCCGAGTATAGGTACCGATTCTCGCAGTGCCATCTGGATTGACCATTGGTATTTCAAACCATGGGAAGACGGCTGTTATGCCACAGTAAGATGAAGACTGGTGACGGCATTCAGTACAGTGGCAGGCGTATATCTTGTAAGGGGCTGGAAGTGGTGTCGTAAACCGGATGGCTCCACATTGACAACGGCCCTCCATGATCAACTTTGAGTGCCCCGATTGAAAGGAAAGTGGGTTGAATGAAACTGCAGGGAATATAATCTGAGTTTTCTCCAGGTTTTGTGTAGAGAGATTCGCCCAGTAGCACAGCCTTGGCCACTCATGAGTCATGACTCGTATAACAACAATGCATCTACCCCGCATCGCCAATGCGGGGTCCTAAACTGCAACTGGGTTAGAAGACCTCGCTTTTCTAAGAATATACGAGATAAGAATTTGACATAGATAGGCTGTTCTGTCTATTGTGTCTAAATCTTTGGTTTCGTGCCTAAGAATGCTACTGTCCCAACAATCTCTTTCTTCTCTTCATCTTCCAGCTTAATTCCAAACACACTCTCTAGGGCATTGATCCTCTCTTCTTCGGATTTGAATCGTATTCGCCGTGACAATTTGCCTCCTTGGAAACAACTCATAGCGTCATTCCAAATCATCACCCACCCGACTGGCCTCCGGTCTTTCAGGACGATCTGAAATGCAATCACTCGGTACAAAAACCAAGCGCGTTTGTTACCCAGAACCGCACGCTTTACAGCTTGGTAATCAGTCTCAAGCCACTCGCTCTCCGTAAAGGCATATATGTCCACCCAATCCGAACTGCTGTGAAACAGGAACTGCAGCCGCCAGTACTTGAGATGCCTGGCGCGACCATGGCCAATCGGGGCATGAATAACTCTGCCCCGCCGTCCGAGGTTCCCATCACTGTCAGTAAATTCGAGTCCATCTCGAAGCAGGACAGGGTCAACCGGGCCATTGGGGCCAAATCCCGCGTCCACGAGGTAGTCATTCCCATCTAGCCGAACGATGAGAATCATATGTTGCCTTTTACTGTCAGCATGCATACATCGGCAACGATGTGGCCAAGAGAAGGGAACGAATACCAATCTCCGAATTGCGCGCGGCCAATATCCTTGTCTTGCGCTGCGACGCTGGTTGATTTGTTCGTCCGTGCCCCGCTCATGTACAGCTCATATCCCAGGGCCAGCAACACTTCGCCGAATAGTCGAGTGACCTGGAAGCAGGTCCCGCCTTGCCGGCGCCGAACGATCTTCTCATATAATAGCGACGGGCTAAGAACTAGGAGGTGGTCGGCGGTATAGTGAAATGTTGTATTTTCAAAGGGGACAGCGGCCAGATGGTGATGGAGAAGACAGGTCAGCGCCTCTAGGCGGTCCCTACCTGCTAATAAGACATTGCGGATGTCATTAGGTAGGTTAACACGGTCGAAGTAGCCGGTTAGCTCAGCTTGCGTATATGCCATGATGCTTGCGTAACGACTACCGTCTTAACCCTTGTTATCAGCTGAGAGGCCAGAGTGTCGAGTATTCTCAAGAAGGTATGAATACCTCAATCCGGTGCAAGGCTTGATATACTTAGCGACGTTACATCGTGTGTCCTGTAGTCTAGGAAGGATAGATCTACTATGGCTTGTAGCTCTATGGTAGTCGCTCTCGTTAAAGATGGACCTCGTATTCGACCCCACCATTAGCAAACAGAATTCACAGATTTAGGCAAGCGGGCGATCAAAGAGCAAATCAGAAAGGATCCACGGCCAACAAGTGCCGCCAAGACTCAACCCATGATTCCTCTTTAAGGGAACTTCATCTAATACAAACGCACCGCTTCAGCGGACACAAGGATATCAGACTGTGCACGGCCAGGGCTTGCTCATCCGATGTGGCGGAAGTCCTCGTCTATCAGAATGGAGGCGCTGGTAACCGAAGTTATCGATTCAAAAGCGAGGGGTCTACAGAGCGAGCTGGGCCTGTTGTGGATCGAGCATTCATCGCAATAGCCTCTCGTCCACTTGATCAATGCAAAAAGCTTGATCGCGCACGGACTCTCAGACAGCTCAGATACACAAACACGCGAAATATTGATACAATCATCATAAACCGCAGGAATGTCATGTCCGACCTACATTCCAAGCTGGAAATCGGTGTCGTGAAGTGCAGGGAAGTAACCCGTTTTACCGGGTCATTCCCTCGCGTTTTGTTGATCCCTCTGCGCGTTTGGTTTTGCATGGGATGCATCCGGGAATTGCTCTTCTCATTCAGCTTTTGACACTGATGATTATGGCACTCCTCGTCGACGATGGAAAGGGCATATCATCCAACTCGACTATGGACAGCGTTAACCCCTGGGCCGCCATGCAGCAAGAGCCAGCCTCATGGCAACTCTAGTTCGACCCGGAATGAATTTCCCCAAAGCCTGTTTAGTATCAACCAGGTACCAATGGCGACTGGATGGATGGGATTGTCATGTGGATGAGGATGCTCGGGCTAAGACTGTGAGCATGAAGTTGTCTTGTAGGGCTGTCCCTTCGAGACCTGGACGAGTTATTCATTTCGGCCTCGTCAGAAAGTGACAGGACGTATCATAACTAAGATGATGGTGCGGAGTTAAACTTTTTCGGCTCGACTAAGTTATTTTTGAACGGATCTTTGTGCAGCTTACATGTGTAGAAATAGCCTCATCAGACGTATCTGGAGTGATGATTTCTCTCTCTACAAATCTTGAGTCGAAGACGACAGGCGCCATCGAACGAGAACCAGAGACCGTTTGCACCAACTCTCCACCACTCGAGGTCATGATGATCCCCAAGTACATGAGATAAGCTTCTTCTCTGCTGGAAAGGCTACGACCTAGATGCTATTTCCATTGATTCTGTGATATTACCGATGAAAGCCAATTCGTCCGATTCATTTGAAGGCATCTCCATTGATCATATTATGATACTTTTTTTCTCCAAACATGCACAGGCCTAGCAAACCCTTCCTCGTCCCTCTCAAAAATAAGTATCCTCTCAAATCCCTGCGCTTCCAACTCATCATCAAACGGTGGTTTAATCTGGATAGTCTTATACATCTCTCTCAATTCTTTATTTTTCTTCGATGCCCTCGCATAATTGCTCATAGGCTGCGGCTCAATAACGAGATAACCCCCTTCATTCAGTATACTTCGTATATGCGCAAATAGCGTCAATATCCCGGCGTCCCCGTTGTTCAGATGAATCCACTTGGTCACAGAGAGCAGTAGGACAACGTCGAACTTGCCCAGCGCGGTACCCTTGTACGCGGACGCATCCACGAAGTCAAAGTGTTCAAATGTGCACGGCCCGTCCGGGTACGCCGCCTTCGCCTGCTCAACCAGCCATGGGTCGATATCGACGCCGACTGCGGCGGCTGCGCCGCAATGCGCTATCGCCTCATAGGTCAGTTTGCCCGCGTTGCAGCCGAGGTCTATGACTCGCGCGTTGCGGAGGATCTCTGATGGAAGAACAGAAAGACGTTCGTCCGGGACAGTGGGCGGCCGGAACTTGGCGTAATATTGGTGGTAGTTGCCATGGCGCGCGGCGAGGTGCGTAGCTTTGAAGCGCTCTGCTCTAGAGAGTTCTGTTGCAGGAGCAGGATGGCCATGCCATGGTTCTGCCATACAGAGATAGTGCGAGCAGAGAGGCACGTGGTGTTACTTATATTGATTATGCCGAGATGAGGATTTGCAATGATGTGGCTGCTAGGTTTAAGTATATTAGATTAGTTATATATAGGCCACACATTAGGAGTTCAAACCTCTTGTGTTGCCAAAAGTTTTTAATAGAGGTTTGTAGAGTTTGCATATTATTAGTGCCTAAGGCACAAATTACTAGCAGGCCGAGAAAAGTAGCCGCTAGATTATCACTCCATAGCTAATAACTGGTACTATCCGACATACGATGCCTAGATATCCACAATATGACGTCAGCTTTGCTTACCTTCTCTTTTCCGCGTCCTCCCCTACTTGTGCAACTAACATCTATACCGAGGTCATTCTCAACATGCCATTCAGACAGGCGCTTCAGGGCATTATCGATAAGGCAGACAAGGCTTGGGAGGAATTCAGCCATCCCGCCCCCAAGCCGGGACCATCGTACAACAGGCCTCCCCCACCACCGATTCCAGCCTCCACTAAACCACCAGCTTATCAGGAGCAGGGCTCGCAACCCCAGATCTATTGGCGGCCCAATCTACATCCCCAAGTACCGGTGTCCACCAACTTCTACCACGAACAGGGTCAGCATGGATGGGGCAACAATGAGTCGCAGAATTATATCGACAGCCCGCAAAACTCATTCCATTCACCCCAGGGCGATGCGGTGATCGTGCGCGCTCTGATCAACCACGGGCATCCCGACCCTGCCCAGAAATTTACCAGCGCCAGGCTGTCGAGTCACCAGACCCTCAGTCGACCACGGGGCTGTCTGTCAGCCAGAATTACGGCGCCGGTAGCACGAGGTATCTGGCCTGCCTTTTGGCTGCTGCCTAAAGACCCCTTCAAGTGGCCCGAGGATGGTGAAGTCGACATCATGGAAACGTGGAACGGCGATGCTGTCAACCACACCTGTCTGCATTGGGGTCACTTCAACGGTCAGGACTGGGACAAGCATCGTGTTCTCGAAACCCCCATCCCCAACATTAACTCGCCGGCGGGAGTGAGGTACGATTTTATCTGGGATGAGGACGAAGCAACGGGCAGGGGGCGCTTGGTCTGGCTGATTGATGGCAGGCCCATCATGAGAGCCGAGAAGCCGCCTGGCACCAGGAAGATGAGTGAGTTCAGAATCCTCATCAACATCGCGGTTGGAGGAAATGTTTGTCAGGGCAATATGCCCAGTGATGGATGCTACGAGACAGTGGTTCGTGAATTGGCCATGTGGGACGCGCCGCCTGGGGGTTGGAATGAGTTTGAGAGGGCTTGGAGCTATTCCAAAGATGGCAATACCATGTAACGAAAGGAAGGAGATTCGCATTGCAAGGCGTTTCAGGTCGAACGCTGAGATCTGATGACTACCCCCAATCCCTCAGCTCAGAGAATGAGTTCATTGGGCGCGGACACAGTATGTGGCATAACGTCATGCTACAATGGGACGGACAAGTGTCGTAAAACCCAATATGTTTACACATGTATTGGTCTTGTTAGATACATTACATTTCCATTCTGGCCCCTGCTGCGATTTCGAGTCTAAATCTTAGAAATCAGAACTAAACCTAATCCATTCTGATTTGGTGCGAGTTTAACCACAAAATCTGCCCCTAGGCCTAGATAGGCAGTCCCTAACCAACTATAGTTAGATTCAGTTTGGTTCAGTTTCAATTTATATAACCTGAACAGATTAATTTTAATGGTTTTTAGAATTTAATTTCTCCTACGGTCCTGCCTTAGGGTCCTATCAAACATGCTTATAAAATATAGAGTATTTATTATTATACTAATCTATATCTAAAATATCAATTCAATATCTCGTAGGGTTGAATAGGTGGTGGTTAAAATCATTCTCCTATAGTAATTGTCGAAGGTTGATGCACATATATATATATAAACCATTACCACTTCCATACCAACCCCTGACAGAAATGATTATCCCCTTATATCTCACCAACCACTAGATATTTTGAATTAATATTTCATATTTAGATAGACTAGATACTAGGCTATCTAGTGATATCATGGATTAACCAAGTGGTTTCAATTCAGTGCTAAGATAAATCAAAACCAGTGCAGTTCCCTAGGCTAGGAAGTAGGAACCAAACCCTCACCGCTGCAAGTTCAGTGAGGGTTGGATTCGATTTTAGCGGTTCGGTTATGCAACTCTACCTCGAAGCCAATTTCGGATTCTTCTGTACTGTAGGGAGTGGTCAAGAATTTGGATAATAACCCATAATAGGGAATTTCTTGTCCTACAAATTCCATTATTTACGGCCAGGTGCATAGAACAAACACAGAAAAGCCTGACAAATGGTTTTGAACTGGTCTATCACCGCATTGTGCATTGGGTGATACATGTCCCCATGCTCTGCTTGGTAGCCGAACTGTCTCGTGCCTGGAGTCAGACATTTATCTGACCAGTCAACACTATTGCGATTGCCTAGCTCGAGGTAAGTCGACAGATTACATCGCATGTGAAAGCGAGACATGCAGGGCGCTAGCTGAAGTGTCATGGATCATTACCCCGCTAATGTAGAGGCAAAACGAGTCATCAATCTTCTATTGGACATGGAGCCACAGTCTAACACCCCCAAAGGAGTCCAATCTTGAGTTCCTGTCGACTTGTAAGACAGCAATGGGTTAAAGGTTCGAAGATGACTTCTATTATGGAACACCAGTAGATAGCCTCTAATCGATAAAGTCCAGAACAAGAGTCTAATGTTGAGCCTCTAGACAGGCGGCGCCAGACGATCGTGCAGGTGGCTCGAATAATGTCCGCCAGCCTTGGCAATGTTGTGCGCAGCCTATAACGAAGCAGACTGATATTAGTATCGCACTTGACCAGCCATGTCTCCGTTAGCTGAATCATACAGCCAATAACCCTTTCAAAATTAGCTGCTGTTGCGCTGAGAATATGGCGGACAAGGTACAAGTTCTGTAGCTCATGGTCTAAGCCACAGCCATGTAGTCCATGTGAATGCAGACACAAAACCCTGACATCCCCAGAAGAAAAACGTAGGGTTATTCCATATTCATCAATATGTGAAGTTCTCTTCAGATTGCAAAATGTCTCGATCTCGAGTCCCACAAGTGCCGGCCTTCATTCAGCTGGCCATCAGGCTGGGTGGACTAGCGCTCAGCATAGCATGTTTTTATTACATGTTATATCTCGCAACTCACTGGGGCGAGGGGCACACTTTCTATTTTGCCATCTTCTCAGTAAGCGCCCGTCGCTTTAATTGTGGACGTATCTGACTTTGCAGATATCCGCCGCGATAGTCGTCGATCTGGTCGAAGTATGCGGTCTCCTGGACGCCTCATTCACCCTCAAGCGGATGCACGTGGGCATGCTGGTTTTCGGAAACGTCATATCAATGATTCTGGGAGTTATCGGATGCCTTCAGACGGCTTTTAGCGACTGGAGTCTGGGCGATGCCCCGTCTGATTATCCGCGTCCGTGGAGGGACACACTGGGCCTGGCATTCACGTTGATGATTGCATTTCTGTACGTTTCTCCACTGGTTTAGCGATTTGGCTGACGATGTAGCGTGTCTCGCTTGATGTTTTCGATACTCGAGTGTGTTATCTGTGGCCGGATACTTCGGAGGCGGAGGGAAAACCGTGCAAAAGAGGGAGGAGGGACTGCGTTGACTTCGATATCTCCAGTCGCTGTAGGTGCTAAGGAAACGCCAAGCGATGCTTGACCAAGTTCACATGTACTTTTCATGAATGCTGTACGCTGAACGGGTATGACATCAGTTACCCGATATCCAAATGGCATAAATATAATTATTAATCTCAATCTAGCGAGGCACAGTAATCTCATTGGTGGAGAACAGAATCTGCGGGTATATCTCCGGGCTGTGCTTGGCTCATCAGGAACATCACAATTTTCAAGCCAATGACCCACAACAAACCAGGATAACAATATCCATTGTGATGTAATGTGGGTCACCAATGTGTTTGGAGTTGTTGATAGGTTACCCAGTTGATCGACACGCCAGGAGAATCAACAATATTGAATGTTAATTGACTGATCTGCTGCCGAGGACCCCGATAAGATCGACGCATTACGCCATGTGCCCACAATTCAACACCAAACAAGAGATGAGCCCAGTCTTTCGCTTTTGCAATATTAAGTAGCCTGTAATCAATGGGATTGCGCAAGTTGCCTGTCATCCGGTGCTGTGTTGTTAACCGAGGTTCCTGTGGGTGGAAAAGTCAATTCCTCTCTCAGTGGATATTTGTTCTCTGTTTACTCCCTGTTCAGGATATCAATTGACACTCAGATTGACGTGACTGGAACGATTGAGGAGTACCACAGTATGGACGAAAGACCTCCCAGACGCCCGCGGGCGAAGGTACGTAAAACAATACGACTCTCGTAAATGCACAAGACATACTGACAGCAGACAGTCTGAAGCAACAAGACGCCTACGGGATCCAACAGAAGCAGCTCCATCACCCACCAGGAGCACTCCAGGCGCTGGTCGCGCGGATTTCATCTCACCCACAAGGCGAGCCTCTGCCCTGGAAGGCCCCGAAGCATCAGGGACAGCCAATTCTGGCATCCGGCGACGAAGCACGGCCGCGTCGCGACGCAGCGGAGTCCCCAGCCTCACATCCCGCACCACGCTGGCACAGCGAACACGAGGGCAATTCACACTGGCCGGTCCAGAGGAAACACCTCAGCTTAGACTCGCTCACGAACCCTTTGTGCATCCAGGATACACTGAGCTCAACCCTGCCTACGAGCAGCCTGCCAACGCAAAGCCAGTATGGAGTTTGGCGAAGCCCCTGCCGCGAGTGGTGCGGCCGGGCATGGTTCCCACCAAGGAGGAGCTACTAGAGGCGCGCGCGAACGCCCAGTTGCCGGCGGAGAACTCGCAGAAGATGGGGCTGGATGTTGACCCCAATGATCTTGAGGCTGGGCAGATTGAGAAGACCGCGGATCCGCGCAAGATGGCCGCGCAGGTGGAGGATGCGCGGGTGCAGCGCGAGAACAACTTCGTCAATAAGATACTGACAGGGGAAGCTGCGTCTACTCGGCGGTTATCGCGTACCTCGTCAACTCGTGTGCGTCGCCCATCTTACGTGGAAGGAGCGGTGGACCAGTTATCGACCTTAGAGGAAGGTGAGCATCCGGCGAAGACGCAGCCTGAAGTCCCCGACCAGCCGCAGTCTCCCCTGGCGCAGCAGGAGCTCAGCACTGAACCTCTGCAGCCCGTGCCCGAGGAGCTCGAGCATCATCTAGACGAACACGACCAGGAACACGATTACGAGCACGAGGATGAGCACGAGGACAAGGATGACATGACCGACTTTCCTACGCTTGACCACGCAGCGTACCCGGAAGACCTGCACCCACTCGTCCAGGAGCTTGTCGAGGAGGAAGTGCACAATAACCACACGACCTGGTCCGTCATCCGTACGCACCACCGCGAGGAGCTCGCTGAGGCACTGGCGGTCTTCGTCCAGCTAACCGTCGGCCTGTCTGCGGATCTGTCCGTGACACTGACCGGCGCAGGGAACCCTAACACCACTGCCTGGGCATGGGGATTCGCCGCCATGATGGCCATCTACATTTCTGGTGGTGTGTCCGGTGCACACCTCAACCCGACCATCACGATCATGCTGTGGTTCTACCGCGGATTCCCCAAGCGGAAGATGCCGGCTTACTTCGCGGCGCAGTACCTGGGCGCCTTTATCGCCGCGCTGTCGGTGTACGGGCTGTACTATCACTCCATCCAGCATTACTTAACCACAAACACACCCACCGATATCATCAACAGCTTCATTACCAGCCAGCGGCAAACCTGGATCGGGCCCGGGACTGCCTTCTCCAATGAATTCATCGGAACACTCTGTCTGACCGTAACGGTCCTCGCACTGGGCGACGATCAGAACGCTCCTCCCGGTGCAGGCATGAACTCGCTGATTATCGGCTTCGTCGTTGCGTGTCTCAGCATGACCTTCTCGTATCAGACAGGCGCGGCATTCAACCCCAGCCGGGACTTTGGGCCTCGACTGGCACTGCTGGCGCTGGGATACGGGGGAGAGCTGTTCACGAATCCGTACTGGTTCTATGGGCCGTGGGCGGGATCCTTGACCGGTTCGTTTATGGGAGCGTTCCTGTACGACTTTATGATCTTCACTGGGGGCGAATCGCCTATCAACTATCCGTGGGAGAGGACGCAGAGGGCGATGCGTAAGAGTAAGGCCAAGTGGAAGAGGAGGCTGCATTTAGGCAAGGAGAAGCGGGTTGTCCGGTAGGCGAGAGACGACTTATGCATAGAAAGGCACATAGACTCAAACACAATATAAATATGTACATAGTTTCTAACGTAGACTAAAGCATCATGAATATATCTATCAGGTTTATACAGCGTCATCAGCTCATCAGTGACCATTTCCACCTCAGACTTCTCGACTTCCGTTTTGGGTTGCCGTACGGCATCCCAGAGATCATATCAGTATCGTCATCATCATCACTTGTCACATGACTCTATACACCATCCATATAATACTGACCAATTCCAATCTATTCAGGAATCAAACATTGGAGCCCTTCTCAGCCGCATTCTCCTCCCTCTCACTCGTCTCCTCTGGATCCCACGTGGACTCACGCATGAACGGACTCCTCTTCCGAATCTGCGGCCCCTTGAGTACCAGAACGACAGGCACAAGCGACAGAGCAGCTCCAATGAATCCCAGCAATGAACCAGCCCATCCAAAACCGAGATTACTAAACAACTGCGGCGACGCAAGCGGGAGGAACGCTCCGAACGAGTTTCGACCCAACGACGCAGCTGACAATGCCGAAGCAGCGTATTTCTCATACGCGTCCGTCAGATAGTTGACGACGCCCATGTAAATGGCGTAGATTCCAATGCCGGCAGCTGTGATTCCCATCGTGGGAACAATCCAGTGGACGTCGGGCCGACTGGCCCAGCCGTACCAGAACAGCCCGGCGGTGAACAGTAGACTACCGGGGATGGAAGTGTAGAGTCTAGCCTCAGGAATAGGACGGCCGGGTCTCTCAGTGTTTCGCTTCGCAGAACGCAAGTAGAGCCAGTCCTGGAAGGGATTGACGGCGGTAGCGATGACGGCCCCGACTGAGATGGCTAGCTGGATCAGACCGGTGGCCAATACGCCCCAGCCATAGTTGGTGCTGTATGTTTGGACCACGCTGGAGAAGAACAGATACAGGATACCCCATGCAAAACTGATCCACAGGGTGAAGAACTGGACGACTGGCTCGGAGACTAACATCCGGGCGGGACGGCCGAAGGAGATCTTGAGGAGACGCCACGTACTCGGGGCGTTCAGCTCGGATGCCGCGTAGACGTGCCGTCCGGTCTCCTTGCGGATTTTGCGGGCTCGTCGCTTGAGAATCACGTCTGGACGGGTCTCGCGGAGGATGAGCCAGAAAACTGGGATGAGGGCGGCGTTGTAGATGATTTGGACGTAGAAGATCCTGTTCCCATGCATTAGAAGTTGTCGTCCACAGCAAATGTAGTCTCTTACCATCTCCATGGATCATTCTTGTGAATCTGCACAATGGCAGAGCCGATAAATGGTCCCAAAGCAATTCCGATCACACTGGTAAATCCGAACAGAGACATGGGCAGACTGCGAGCTTTGCCGCCCTTCCACACGTCACTGATACTCCCTCCGACGATGTTGATCGAGACAGACGACGCACCACCGCCAAAGAAGCGAGTTACTGTAATAGTAGCAAAATTTTGGGCGAATGCCGATCCGAATAGCGTAGCGACCAGAATAATATAGGAGACGAAGTATCCAGGCATGCGACCGGAGGATTCGGTAAGAGGCACGAAGATCAACGGCCAGAAGGCCGCACCCATGTTCCAGGAGGTCGTAGCCCAGTAGAGGTTGGGGAAAGGAGAGTTCTGGACGTGGAATTGTTGTTCCATCCAATTATTCCCGGATCCATACGTTCCGGCAGGGAGACCGGTCAGGATGGAACTATAGAGTCAGCGTCTTGCAGGTCACTATGGAATTGAGCCCAATTGCAAACTCACATGAAGCAGACCGTCAAGGTAAGTAGCCATTTGTACTTGGTACTCCAATTGAATCTAAAATGTATTAGATCATACTTCTTGATTTCCCTTCTCACTTACGGATTCTCAGGATCATCCGGCCCATCCCAGGTGTGAATCTCGATATCTGTGCTATCCCGTATCTCGCCACTGAGGTCCTCAATACCAAGGTATCCTTTAATCCTGGAAATAGTCAGTATATCACCACATTTTCAACTGCATCATACCAACCTATCTGTCAGACTTTTTTTTGGCAGTTGGGTGTTCGTCGCAGAATTTGCGGGCATTGCGTCATCGACGGGCTGGGACGAACCCCCATTGCGGACCTCTGATTCAGCCATCCTAAAGCCAATTCACATTCAAGAGACTGTAAACCCCAAAAGTGTAGGAATGAAGAAACAAACACTTGTTATTGAGAACGAGAAGAATTGAAAGATGAAAAAAAAAAAAAAATCAAATCCATGCTCATCTCAAGTGATCAGAACCACAGTATATCCGCTTCGGCATGCCGAGAACGCCGCCCGAGATACCATTGGCTCTGGTTAGCCCTATGCCGTCATCGACTGGGACAGATCGACGGCAAAGTCTCAGGTTGGTTGATCCAGTTCTCGGGCATTTGTTCTCTTGGGTTCATACGCCCAGTGGCGCGAGTTTAAACTCTCCATGCGATCCGATTGTGGCACTGTACATAGTAAGCGGGTTTTCTCATTGCCACGGATTATTCATACGGGTGCCTTAGTCCGTTTCCTGACTGCCTTAAATCCGTGTATACCCATCCCACAAGCTCTGAGCAGATAGACTGGAGGTTGGCAGGTATGTGTGTTGATACGTTTGGCTTAGTTCCTGTACTATTATCAGCTTAGGGTTCAGACGCGAAGACCGGAACATGCGATGGATAGATGGTTATTTGAGCCTATTCCTGGTCGTGTGGGCTTTTCGCTGCGTTCCCAATGCCCACTCCTTGACGTTTCATTTACCTCTTGCTGAGTTTGTTGGAATGGAAGCACTCGGTAGAAACTCTAGCTTGTTGTCCTGTTTGTCGGTTGAGGACGCTAGATTAGATTCACGTCGATGATGTACATTTCTAACAGAACAGTGTATGCTGCGGTACTATGCAGAGCTCTTAGTCACCTCGAAGGGTAGTCGACATTAACTACAATGTGTGAAGAAGCACATGTCACAACCATGCAGGTTCTATCAAGCTGTCTTAAATACTATTGACATTGTTGCACATGTCACTTGCAGTTTCAGAGAGACTGATTGGCTCGCTTGTAGTTGCTGTGCCAACAACTTGCATGGCATCACCGTATGGCTTTATCCCTTCATAGCAAAACAGCCGACGTGTCTTCCCACTGTTGTGGCTGGCTGACTGTTGCTCCTGTGATGCTTGAGCTGCCCGGACCTACGTCTTGCTTGCAGTAGGTGCATAGTTGTGGAGCTGAACTGCGGGATTATTACCTGGATATGCGATTGCTCAGTCAGCTGCCTTCGCCCTTATTTGCTCGTCAGCTGAATTGACAAATTAAGGTGGTTTAAACAGTTGAACTATTGGCTAGAAATGAGTTGCAGAGCTCATGTCGTTTTGATTAGTCGCAACCATGAATGTTGAGAACTCATCATTGGTGAGGCGTAAACAATATATAAAACCTCATCATTCCTTTCTGCAGAACATCTGTCAAGCAGACAACTGTGATTCAACATGCTTAGCTCAATCCTGTCCGTCCTGGCCGTAGTTGTTTCTGCAGCAGCGTTGTCCTCGGACTGTCGGAGGATCTTGTCTATATGACGCACTGAATAACCAGGAGTAAGTGCTTTGACCCCATTTATGACTAGTGCCTCCAATAACGTCGGTTAGGTTTGAAGGCCGTATTTATTAGTGTCGATAAGTCTAGTAGTGGTCGTGAAGCCGGCAGATCTACTGGTCCCTTACTGGATCATGGCTCCGGCGGCTATAGCTCATGGGGACATTGATAAAACAATGTCATCCTGCATTTTTAATGGGTTGGCTGGCTTAAGCTCATTGGAGTTAGAGGCTATATGGCAAGGATAAATTAGAGTTGCTGACGGTTGTTGTTGTGAGAGGGTAGAAGTCAAACCATGAGGAGACTGCCAGTGTCCTCCAGGGCTCTTTGATCCCATGCTGCGGTCCCAAATTGCAGTACTGGCATGAACTGATGGCGAGCTAAGTTGACAATGTTGTCGGCTTTAGTTGTCAGGAAGAAAGAGAAAGCGGGGATTGAATGTGGCTGACAGTTGCCTGGGAATTGGTTGCCTAAAAGGCAAGAGGTGCATATTTTGGCTTTTGCATACAAATTGAGACATTTATGCCGAGCACAACTACGCTACAGGGCCTATTATTCTCTTAAATACAATTCGGAGTTATGGCCGAAAGCTCAGATCCATTTCTCAACCACGTCGACATGTGTTCCCATCGCCAGAGATGGCTTGGTTGTAAAGATGTTATGACAGATTCAGTCGGCACAGATTACCTGCAGGGTACTGTGATCTGGGTTAAAGAATGAAATCTATAAATTGATGGCTATTGATCTCTTTTTCTCCCTCCCTTAGCAGTAACTGGAACCAGAAATCCTTTCCTCTGTTGGCTCAAAATTACACAATTTGAAGTAGCAATTCATACTCTCAAAATGCCAGACCCAATTCAGAGTGGCGCTGTCTATCGACTGACTCCGAAATCCGCGTTTGGGCTAAGACTCGAGCTGTCCAATGGTATGTTGTGAATTGATCACTTTCGTGGTCGACTGCTGATATTGTAGGCGACCCTGGCAACGGCACACAGGCGCAAGGATGGAGCGAGATGCAGGATCATGCTTTCTACAACCAGGTCTGGCTTCTTACGAAGGACCCACAGGGTTGGTGGAGATTTGTGAATCTTCGATCCGGAAGTAGGTCTATTTCGTCTCAGTCTTTGAGAGCCACTGGTGAGGATTAAAATTGATAACTCGGACTTTGAATTAGCGAGTCTTGATTTGGCGGCTGGTAGCTCAGCCAATGGCACTAAGATACAAGGCTGGGCTACGTTTGACACCGATAACCAAAAGTGGTTCATCACTGACGCGGGCAATGGATATTGGAAGTGAGTACTCCAGCTTGCTATGCACACGCAACGCTTTAAAGGAATTACTAACTATAGAAGGATCGCGAACAAGGGGACTAGAACTGTTGTTGATCTTGCTGGAGGAGGGACTGCATCTGGGTACATTGCACAACCCTGTCTTGAAGACCAATCAGTTGATGAAGCATTATAACAGGACACATGTGTGGGGTTGGCAAGATATTGCCAATGATAATCAAAAATGGTCCTTTGAGCGAATCTCTCGGACGTCGAGAGAGATACAAGCTGTCCTGAGGGCCAACCCTCGTACGGCCCCGACAAATTTCCAGTACTATAATGCTGATATGAATTATCTGCTACTCCCGAAACCTCTCCGGGACGCGATCTATACCGCTTCGGGTATTCAACATAATTTCAGATGGCGCTCAGAGGTATTTGATTGTAGGGCAACCCAACCCCACGCCAGCTTGCTCTATAGATGGACTTGACTAATCGAGTTCCATTTGCGTCTACTAGGTGATGACTTCGCCTTCACCTTCAAAGCTGCCGTGGCAAAAGACGGCAATGACTGGATACGGGCTGATGTAAGTCTGTACTTTTGCGCTGCCTACTTGTGTAACTACTCCCCTAACATATCATTGTGCGACGAAGGGCATAGCCATTCTGTGTGGGATTATGTTCGGTTCTAAACCAGGAGGTGACGCACATGCTTACAATTGGTTCGTATATGATGCCACTGGCGACCATCTGAACTTCATCGAACCCCAAGATGGACAATGGAATTGTGAGTAATATGTCAATCTTCGAACCCCATTCTTCACCGTCCACAGTATGCAAGTGCTGACAAAAGCACCCATAGTGAATGCGTGGGGCTACAACGCATACTTTGGGGTATTCTAAAGGGAGAATACTGTCTCCGCGAATGGATAATCCAGTGGGGACAGACGGGATGAAGCAATGCTCTCAACTGACACTGGTATTTTATTTCAATGGATCTCCTCTGTTCCGACAGGATGACTTTAACATTGTCCTGATAAATAATCTTTCTGGAATAGCTCTTGATCTATCAAGTAAATACTGGACAACTCGTATATAAAGAGGTTAACTCATCATCTTCTTAAGTTTCTTGTGACCTTGTCCTGGCAGCCTAGACTGTCCGCGTGCTCACAGAGAACCGATCTGAGACTCCTAGTAGTCACAAGATATATGTTTCTATAGTCAGCAATTGATTATATGTATACACTATATCAAGTGATACTACATATTTGCAGACAATGGATAGAGACACCTGGATGGACAGGGATTAGCAAGTTGTGTGACAAATGACATCATCATCCTCATCAGCCATATAAGGAGGACATGTGCAACCTATATCTTTCACTTTTGCAACTTGGCAATCTACATATCTTGTATCCCAAACTTAGGATAGAATATGCAACCGCTGGTCAACGAACACGTGCTCATCCGCGGTACGCGAATCGCCTATGGCATCTACGGAGAACAAACCGGAGAACCCGTCGTTTTACTACACGGGACACCGTCCAGCTCTCTCATCTGGCGAAAAGTCTTGCCTCATCTGACAAACGCCCACTACAGAGTCCATGTCTTCGACTGGCTCGGCTACGGGCTCTCCGAACGCCCCTGGGATCCATCCATCGATACCTCGATTTCGGGCCAGGTGCCGATTCTGGAGGACCTACTGGCGCACTGGGGCCTGGAATCAACCCATCTCGTAGCCCATGACATCGGCGGAGGAATCGCCCAGCGCTTTGCCATTTTCTCACCGCACAGGATTCGTTCCCTGGCGCTGGTGGATGTAGTCAGTTTCGACAGTTATCCGTCTGCGAGAACGAAGAAGCAGATGGAGAACGGGCTGGACGCCCTGATTCGGGCGCCTGATGAGGAACATCGCGAGCATTACAGGGACTGGTTGCTCTCTGCTGTGCAGAAACGCGAACAGTTTGAGGGTTCGAGTCTCGAAACCTTTCTGGGATATATATCTGGCCCCGTCGGGCAGGCGAGTCTCTACCAGCATCAGGTCCGGTTCTATGATCCCAAGCATACCCTGGAAATTGCCGACCGGTTGGGTGAGCTGGGGAAATTGCCTGTTAAGCTTATCTGGGGTGCGAATGACGGATGGCAGGTTCCTGACTGGGCGCATAAATTGCATGAATCTATTCCTGGCTCACAGGTGGAAATTATCGAGGATAGCGGGCACTTTTCTCCAGAGGATCAGCCAGAAAAGCTTGCAGAGTTACTAGTCGCGTTTCTAAAGGAGCATTGATAGTTGCCTTGGTTGAGGACAATTGCCTCCGTCATTCACCGGCGGAATCCAGTATCTGCTGATCCAATCACCAAATAGTCTTCACATCCCAACCCTTGACCCGCACGCGGACCCAAAGAAAGCACGCAAAAGACGCAACATAGCTCAGCCCAGTGAATAGGATGACCCCCCAGAAGCCCCTCCTTCCCCCCTCAGTAGCCGTGATCAAGCTCCCCGCAATCGGAATGCCCGTCAAACATCCAATACTGGCAACTGTATACGCACTCGCGTAGTACCTCCCGTAGTCTTGAGTGTCGCACAGCTGCCCCAGACACACAGGCATCAGACTGATATTCGAACCGCTTGCAAACCCAAACACAATCACAAACATAATCATCAGCGCCTTACTCGGCGGGGTTCCCGCTAATGCATCCGGCAGCCATAGACCGATCACGGCAGCCAGGCAGACGAGATTCGATACGATCATGGTATTATACCGGCCGCTTTTATCCGCTACGTAGCCGATGAAATAACGTCCGAAACAGGAGACTGCGTTCAAGATGGCGAGGAGCTGGTACGCGAACGCTGCCGCACCACTGACGGCCTCGGCGTTTGAGAGACCCTGCCGCGTGAGATAGTAGCTGGGAACGTAGGTGATGGGGACGAAATACGCCCATTCGATTAGAAACACTCCGGCTGTGGTTACTGCCATCGCGCCGGTACCGTCCCAGAATATGCGCGGGTCAGGCAGCATATCGCGCCACGAAGTTGCGGCGCCTTTCTTGGGCGGGAGTCGACTTCTGCAGAGGAGGATACTGACCACGCAGAGGAAGAGGAGCACGAAGCCTACGATGCGGGTTGCCCAGGCCCATCCCACTTTTGGTAGCAGGGACTGCATCATGAGGGGGAAGAGGACGCCGCCGAATCCGCTGCCGGTGAACGCGAAGCCGGATGCCTCGCCGCGGCGTTTATCGAACCAGTGGGAGATGGCGCCCATTGCTGGGGTGAAGAGAAACGAGTTGCCGATACCGCTCAGTATGGAAAAGGCGAGGATAAATTGGTAGTACTCTTGATTCTAGCATGTTAGCAACTTCATTTGAGGAATCGATGGCGAGAAGACAACCTGTGCATAGACCTAGTGTAAACGTTCCCACGAGCAGTAAGACGCTCCCTATCATGATGAGCTCCCTAGGGCCCCTGGCGTCAAATATCGGACCAACCTGTAAGCCGCAGAAGTAGGAAACGAAGACATAAATGCCGAATATCCAACCCGTAGAGTCCGTGGAGGTGTCTGTCAACAGAGTCGTCGAAACATATGCCTCCAGTACACCTACCGAGTTCACTACGCCTAACCCCGCGGTCATGCAGCACCAAGATCCCAGCGCGACTGTCCAGGCTGCGATACCTCCTTCCGGGTAGCTGATTATTTCATCCTGAGATGCATGGACCGGTTGAGTCAAAGACTTCTCAGAACACTGAGATGGGTTCTCAGATGAGATCTGAGGGCGGTTCATTTCGAGAACGGTTGATACGAATATATTGGAGGATGAAATTAACAAGAGATAATTGAGACAAATAATATAAAAACCAACAATAAGCCAAGACAGTGCAAGGAGGGGCAACGCCAAGTGTCGCAAGATCATGAGTGAGGAAGAGCTGGGCATATTGCACCAGAGTGATTGGTGGGAAGGCTTCCATTAAAGGACCAGACTCTACCTATCGTTGTAGAAAACAGTCAAATTGACGTCAGAACAAAAGTACCTGAGTGATTCCTGATAATCCCTGTACGGATCTAACCGATCTAACTGATGAAGGTAGTCTGCCACTGTCGATCTTTCTTGGATCTTACTCTCCATGCAAACCAGATGGGGCTAAACAGGCCTTTAGGATTCCCTTTATATAATTCTGTCGACAGGGTGGCTGGCCTTCCCCGCACACATATTGTATTCCTTGATTCTCGCAATAATCTTCTTAAGTTACAAGTTATCATCGTTGCTATTTATATATGAGAAACCCCTTGTTGCCTTATTGGCCATCACCTAACGCCTTTGAGATACCTGGAAAACCACAGACTTGTCCCCGGTCTCCTGCCACAATTTCACCACGAAATCGCCCGAGTATTCCCTGGCCTGCTGGAACTGCTCCCGAGTGTACTTTAGGCAACTGTTGGTTAACACGTACTTCTTGTGCCCATTGACGCGGACCGGAGCAAGCGTGGTAGCGACATTCACGCTTCCAATCTCTGTCTGCAGGGGCAATAGGTAAAAGACATGCTTTCTGGATGCAGATGCTCCAGATCCCGAGGCCGCGGCAGCACCATCTGATCCTGATTCAAAGCATTCGCCAACCAGGCCTGAGAAACGATTCATTTCAGGATGCTGATAGAATTGCTCGATCAGGCCCGGATCAGCACCCCCGCCAAAAACCTGCATTTCTGAGAGAAGGATGTCGCCCGGCCGGGTGATGTTCTTCAGCATCGGTCCAATTCGAGCAGGCAGGTCATTGCCCTCCTGGAAACCAAGGTTGGTCACAACGGTGACTAGGTCCTCAGTAGAAGTAGTTTCGTCTTTAGGCTTTGGGAAACCGGCTACGGAGCATTTATAAAAATCCTCGACCCAATAGCTGAATCTTTCTTCTCCGATTACAGGCACCAAAGCTTTGCGCATGGTCTGCTCGGATTCGGGGTTGATATCGATGCCCACGTACTGGCGAAGCCTGACGCCCGCAGCTAGGAGTCGCTCGAGAATGGCCCGTGATTTCCAAGGCTCGGGGCCCAGTTCAACATAGCGGATAGGACGGTTGTCGGCGAGAGTGGCAATTTCATCCGCAGCCTGAAGCAGAGCATCGCGGAAGGATGGCCCTAGCTTTCCAGCGCAGGTGCGCGGATCTTCCAGCGCCAGGCGGTTAAGGGTGGCCATGGTGTTGAATATGGCAGCCAGATTCTGCTCCTGGCTGGTGTTCTGTTTGAATCCATGGGGCTGGTATTTGGACGAGTTATCAAGTACAATCAGCTGCTCTGGCTTAATGCTGCTCTGAGAAACAAGAGCGTGCGCAACCAGGTCGTTGAAGGCTGGAAGTGTTGTGACAGTCATCTTGATAGCTCAGTTGTTTAAAATGGTAGATAATGATACTGATTAATGGGTCAGTCATTCGAGAGCCTGCAGTCTGGACTGACAACATCCCCATATTTATAGTTCGTGATCAACGCCATTACTCAATCTCACTGCCTTAAGATGACACGTCCGTCTTTCGATGCTGCGCTGTTTGTATCTTCGACATCATTCTTTCGTCAGCCGTCGTTGTGTTCGCTGCAGGCATCCAAAGTAGCTGGGAGAACAGCGCCAATCTAGCTGTATCAGGGCATCCCGAGCCTGGTACTTCAGTGATCAATCCCACAAGGGACGACCGGGACGGCTCAATCTAAGACAAGTATTAGTTGAGCCCTCGTATTGCTCACCCAAATTATATGAGATCGTCTTTTGAGCATATTCCGGAGACCAATAATGCTTTCGCTGATTGCAGCGAGGGAAGTCTCCATCTTGGCGCTTGGAGGCACATTGCTAGGATTTGAATCCTCCAAGGCTCGCTTAGGATACCTATTGGGAGATTGTGGACACATTCGCGCATGATGCAGAGTTAATATACGTGTGTGCAGCGAGCTCGCTCAAACAGATTGCTATGACGATAGACGTGAAGTGGGTAGCCCTGGTAGTCTCCAGCCTATGAAAGGTGGGTGAAAGATATGTACGTGAACATTGCGACACATGCTGATGAATTATGCGAACCAGTTATTTCCAGCCTCGAGACTTCGGCTACATGTAGGCATAAGTTGATCTTCATGCAGTCATCTTATGCAGCAGTAACCTGTTTGCAGATACAAGGATATATAAGCCACAGCGGATGTCCTTTGCATATTCGACATGGTGAACCAGGGGTAGCATCTGCAAGCTGCAGGCCGAGAAGTTTAGTGAGCGCCGAGGAGGTTTATAAATGGTTGATATTACCCGCCTGAATCCAGCAGAAGGCACGTCATGTCGCCGAGATTCTATGTCTAGTGAGTAGCGTCGGGAGATTCAGCTTGAAGCAGGGGTTGCAACGCCATCAACACGGAAGAACGGCCCGCCAATAGATGGCCCGCCGATCCTGTCGATCAGCCGGGATCATGGGCGGTTTATTTTGGAGATCGCTTCCAGCGCCAGTGGGGGGCTTGAAATCGGCCCTCGTATTCAATTGGGAGCAATTAGATATGCCGCAAGTCACCATCGCCCCTGTCACCCGTAATGGAGAGCCGCAACTTGACGAAATGATGAGCTCATCAAGATACCTACTTAGAGCGTTTTGGGCTCTTAAAAACCGGCATTTGGGGAACAAGTGGCCTGGGCGCCAAGTCATGATAATCATCTTGGATTGTTCGTGAAGAGCATTGGTCGGTGGAAACTGCGAGTCTGCGACAGACGTAATACTAGTTATGCTCAGCGTCATCCTCTAGTGTTTACAGAATACAGCTAAAGAATAATTTTAATATTCAAATCTGCATGACAGCTTTAGTGCAAGCGGCTTTGTAACCATCATGGCCCTCAATGGGAGGTAGTTCCAGGTGTGCCTTAGTCCTTCTGATAATGTCCACTGCGGCCCTCTGATTGAGAGTCACTTGGTAGCCTATACAGAGCCTCGTCGAACAGAATGTGCTCGAAGGTAAGCCATGTGCCAGACATTCACATTTATCATTTATCACAGTGCTCACTAGGCTGTAGACATGGATATTTGTGAAGCGCTAGCCCCAGTATTATCGAGGTCATAAGCCTTGCTCAAACCGCCCCTTAGAGAACACATCTTCTAAGTCACTTTCTGGAACTATGTAAGAATTAAAGTCAATAAATTCGTTATCTTCATTTGTAAAATCAGGATATTGGTAACTTCAATATCATTGATGACCTTCAGCATAAACACCTAATGAAGGATCCATACCTTCATCCATTAAATATAGTGATTTGAATGAAGGGAATGCGATTAATATTAATATAAATGCAGGTGTAATTGTTCAAATTAATTCTATTAAAGTACCATGATTCATATATTTATGTGATATAGGTGATTTTGTAGCTGCAAAATTTCTTATTACAGTTATCATTACTCATGCAACTTTGAATTAAATAATAGCTAAATAAAACAAAATATTATTATGTAATTCTTCTTAACACTCTAGTGAATTGAGATCGAAACTGCACTACAGCTGGAGAGACCAGCTAGCTAATCGTCAAGGGTGCCCATAGCTATGGTACGCTTCATGGTACTACTTCCGTTCATAATTTCTGGACCTGCTATCGGCCGCACGTTCCTCTCTATAAACGATCCTCTTACCAGGAAGTGTATCGGACAAACGAAGCTTGCAGATGAATATACTATAGTAGTTCCCTTGGCGACCCTAAAAATCATTGTGACTCTCCTTTCGCTGTCAAAGGGTGCTCTTATTACACCTTGAAAAAGGCGAATTGATAACGGTCTTGTTCGGCTACCCTCCTTGAGAATCGAGCATCTTATCGAGTCAATTGATCAAGATTCCTGTAATCGCTTTACAGTGGCAATTGCACGGAAGGCTATTCGATAAATGAGCCATACATATCCCACTACCGAGTGCCTTTACGGCACAGAAGATGTTAGAGAACCATAATAAGGATCAGGTACCTCCTAGAGAAGACCAGAAGTCCATTGTCTGAGTTTCTGATCAAATATCATGATTCCACAATTTCTGTCAAAACTTCTCGAAAACCAGTGCCCTCTGATGCAACAGCAGTGGTTCAGACGACAGACTCTTAGCAATGCAAATCATCCACCCTTGGGCCACAGCCTAATATATTTTGGATGAACGCCGGGATCTCAGAAGAAATGAAGGATTGTTAAAGGGTACTGAGGGTTGATATATTTGTTTCCTAACTACCCTGAGTATGCTCGCCTCATTCCTATAACAGATATTGGCGACCACGCAATCGTCACAAACTCGGTTCTACAATTGAGATCCAGTCTGTGAGCTTCGCGGGAATCGCCAGTACGTACCATGCAGCGCCATGCTCTTTCCACTCGGCAATGATGGGAATACTAACTGCAACGTGTAAGAGTGATGTAGCATTCTGGTAAGCACTAGCCTCTCATTATCAATGCTCATAGGGTAGATGTTTCCGTTGTATGTATGGCGTGCATTAGTGGCAGAACTTCCGCGTGGCAAGCTCATATTCGGCAAGGGAATTGGACCATTTATGTCCGCCTCAGGGACAACGATTTTTATTTTTCTTCTCAGTTCCCTTCCTCATTTTCCCTGTTTATGGTGCAGCATGTTTCGATTTTCTGTTCTCTTGAGCGCGATCTGCGCCATTGCTCTCGCGCAAACAGATAAGACTCCACCCAGTGTCGTTGAACCAGACAATTTCGATGTCAACGCCGCGCTTTATAATCTTGGGGTGGATGTGTCTGCGATCCCTGTCTTGAGTTCGCTGCAGTCGCGGTCAATCGAATCCGCTTGTGGTGCAGCCGTCAGTACCTCGATTCATGAACCCAGGAAAGGCATATGAAGCCTGACATTCTACAGTGCGGCGCCCTGCGATTTCTCTACGGTCCAAGTAGAGCATTCGCGCAGAATACTAGTGCGTACGCCAATGCCACAGGATCCTACTGGTCGGTCCAGCAGGAAGAGGTTCGTCCTTACTGCATCTTCAAGCCATCGGTAAACACCGATGTTTCAATTCTTGTACTTCTGTCAAGGTACACTGGCTGTCCCTTTGCCATCAAGAGCGGTGGACATGCTGCGTTTGCGGGTGCATCGAGTATCCAGGGTGGGATTACGGTCTTGCTGAAGGATATGAACGCCATCACTCTGAATGACGATAGGTCTATTGTGTCGGTTGGTCCCGGCAATGTCTGGGTGCAGGTATACGCGGCATTAGAGCCCTATGGTCTCGCTGCTGTCGGCGGCCGGGTTTCCACAATTGGCGTTGGAGGACTTACGACCGGAGGTGGGATTTCGTACTACTCGAACCTGTACGGCTGGGCTTGCGATAATGTCGAGAGCTTCGAGGTATGAGCCATGCATTGTACCTTTTGTTTGGGAGCTCACTGGGAGGAAGGTCGTTACTGCAAGCGGTGCCGTCGTCACAGCCAGTGCAGACTCCTATCCCGACCTCTACTGGGCTCTCCGAGGGGGTGGGAATAACTTCGGCATCGTCACCAAGTTCAACCTCTATACAATCCCCAGTCCCGAAATGCGAGGTGGGACCCGTGTCTTTGCCGAGAATCAATTCAGCAAAGTTATCAGCGCCTTCGTTAGCGTCGTCAACGGCGCCTCCAACGACGGTAACGCGCAGCACTGGGTCGCGTTCGTGCATACTCAGGGACAGAACATCGCTGCCGCCGAGGTCACATATGTCAAGAACATCAGTGAGCCGGCCATCTTCGCTCCCTACCGCGCTATCCCCGCAATTCAGGATACCACCGCTCCCAGGACCTTGGTGGAGTACTGTGGCACCGTTCAGGAGGTCAATCCTGACGGACTGCGTGAAATGTACTGGACGTTAACTCTCCGCTTGGACGAGGGCTTTATCAACTGGGTTACTGAGTACTTTTACTCTGTTCTTCCGCAGGTTTGGAGCATTCCGGGTATCAACCCGAGTCTCGTCAACCAGGGTATTACTATCCCCATGCTCAAGAACATGACGCGCAACGGGGGTAATGCGCTGGGTCTAGATGCCTCGGAGGGCCCACTTCACCTACTGCTAATGTCGACCTGGTGGGACAATGCGGACGACGACGAAACGATAGTTGCGTGGGCTAAGAATTTCTGGGATACAGTCAGCGCCAAAGCGAAGAACGATGGTGTGCTCCATGACTATGTCTACATGAACTACGCGAGTCAGTATCAGGATGTCATTTCGGGTTATGGGGCTGCCAATAAGGCCAAACTGCAGAGCGTTGCTGCCAAGTATGACCCCAAGGGGGTCTATCAGACGCTGCAGCCGGGGTATTTCAAGCTGGATCGCGCACCTGCCTCTGCTTCACTTTAATGGATGAAAGCTGGCCGAGCACACTGCTGATCAGCAGAATGATCCGGAGACTTGGTCGTTTCAAGCCATATATAGTAGTCATTGGGAGGAGAAAACAGTCCAGTATCCACGTATTTCCTGGGCGACAAACATTTCTGGCATTTATCGGATATTACTTTTCATGTCATCTTTCACAGCGTCACGTTCAAGAGATATAATCAAATGAATTGTCTGAAGCATTTCCAAACAGAAAGTAAGTCCTCAATCCGGAGGCTAATTCAGTTACATGAAATAGCTTTCCGCTCAAACTCGGTAAGGAAGCTTATAACAAAGGGTAGGGAGACGTTCTTACCTGAGTGTCGCAGATGCAGAATGCTTGCATCCAAGACGGTAATATAAACAGAACAATCACCCCAGAGCAGTAATATCCTCAAGGGAAACGGCCCAAATAGCAGCCACAAAAGAACACATGTTTATGATCAACGAACAATTGGAGGAGCCCAGGTACCGTTATACTCTCTTTTGAAATAAGTTGGCAGCGTAGTATCTTGTAGTCATTGTTGGCCGTTGGCTTGCTCCGCCCCATCATCAGGTTTGGCAAATGTAGCAGCGACAATCATAGGGAAGCAAGCAGTTGCTTCGACGAAGACCTAGTCTGAAAGTTAGTCATTGCCTGAGATGGTATGAAGTTCCGGGATCGCCGTTAACTTTCCTTCACACTGCTGGCCCCAGCCTTAATCTTGCCCCAGCTCACAGCTTCGTCTGTACCTGCACCGGCATCACTACCATCAAACTCCTGGTTGGTATTAATGTACACTGCGCTCTCGGCTCCATTCCTCATCAAGCAAGCGTTGGCAATGTGATGCTTGACAACGCCCCCTCCTAGGATAATCATCCCAGCCCGTTTCGCAGAGACACCTAACCTATTGATGCGTCGAATGTCTTCGACAATGTCGATTTTCAGCTGTAGAGGCGATGACTTAAATGTGTGGAAGTATGTCATGTCACCAAAACTGCCATCCATCAAAGCCGGACAAAATATCGGTATCTCGTTCTTATAAGCCCAATAGCAGACTGAACGCGGGTCGTTGATCTCCTTTCCGAGGCGATGGATAACCTTAGAGGGGGTCCAGTTGATTTCGTCTTCAGTGCCTTTGCTCGCCTCTTGTTCTTCCAGCATTTTGTCAAGAATCGGTACCACCCAGTCTTCGAACGCACAATAGTTATTGTTTGGGACTAATAGATTGCCGATCCGATTTACCCCTTGTTCACGGAGCGATGCCCCTGACGCATTGAATGAGCCAATATATGTATCTCCGATGCACTTGATCAAGTCCTCTTCTATACCGCCAGCGGTGGTCACCACGGCCGAGACATGTTTATGTTCAACGAGATATCGGAATACGCCACGTAGACCGGAAGATATAAGGTTTGAGGTGTAGCCGAGAAATATTGTCGTTTTTTCACCGGTCTCTGGGCATCGCCAGGCTCTCTGCAGCGGTGTTAGTTTCCTTGAGGGAGTAAACTGGCCATAGCAGTGCTGCAGGGCCCATACCATCTCGTTTATGATCCGTACAGCTTCACCGATCGAAGTAGCTTGGAATCCCATATTCCGAGTTCCATTGATGAGGTCTTCCACAGTGATAGATCTCCCAGCAAACTCATTAAAATCCAGCTCCTCGACCTTTTGTGCATCTTGTGGCATGTCGATCGATTGCTTGAGGACGGCGGCTGTGGATACCGATGGTACCGCACTCGCAACATCAGCTCCCTGTGTCGCCATAGTTGACAGGTCACTTCAGTATTTTGGTGCTTGGGAAGGGCATCCGGTGTTGTTCAGGTCAGCTAAAGGCTTGTCTTGTCATTTTGCTATGGGAGGTTGAGGTGCTCAAGCCTTAAGATCCACTAGACTCACCGCTTATCGAATGAGCTTAGTGGCAATTAAGAATTTTGCATGGCTTCTACATTTAGAACACTAGATTGCCTAAGCTTACACAGTACATACTGGGATGCAAAACTCCCTGAAAGTTGCTAAGAATCTATTTGCGATAGGTCCACTAGCTATATGATGGGCACGGCTCTGGAGACCTTGTCCCATGGATGGGTTGTCGTGTGATACCCACTTGTTAACCGTGGATGCCCCTCATTACTCCACAGTTGGGTCAGGCACCCGGGAGCAAATCTACCCGTACAAAGAAGCTAAACCAGATGGGTAGATGGGTCGTTGGCGCCGTTCCAGGCTTAAAAATGATTGAATAGCCGCCACCCCTTTTGATTTTTTATCTCCTTCAATTCATCTCCGCTTTCATTGGTTAATATGTACGAGCATGATGTCTTCAGAAAGCCACGATATTATGGCCCGCGCAGTCCCCTTTAAAGAAGCCAAGAACGCTGCCAAATCCCTCGCCGATTGCTTTTCAGATGATCGAGTAGCGCGCTACTACCTCCGAGTTTCTGATTGCAATCGGCCACTTACATCAGAAGAGGAGAAATTGAATCTTCGCATATACGAATGCCTCACCGCTGCCCACTGCCATGATGGCCTTGTCGTTACTGCCGGACCGTGCTATGACTCTGTTGGCCTTTGGTTGCCGCCTGGTTCCGACTGGACCTGGAAAACATACTGGAGGAGTGGGTTATGGCTGCTCTGGTTGCGACTTGGAAGAGAAGGCAGAGCGAGATTCTTTGGTTCATGGGACACACTGGAGGAGAGCATGACCAGTACAATGGGGACGCGAGCTTCGGTCACTTGGGTATTGACCGACTTGGGTACGAGAAAACCTTCCCGAGGCAAGGGGTATGCCACTAAAGTAATGGAGTACGGGCTTGCCTTGGTGCGTATCTACCCATCCGCGTTGTAGAGCTAGCGTCCAGATCCGGTCACCTCCCGGGAGTGTGTGCTATTCATCCAAACATATCTAACGACCGCTTAGGCTGACGCTCAACGTCAACCCACATACTTGGAATGCTTTGACTATAACGTGCCGTTTTATGAGAAGTTTGGCTTCCGGAAGAGGGGTACGCTTTCATTGGATCATACTCAGGGACCGATCGTTCTACAGACGATGGTTCGGGAGCCAGGGTCGTTCCCCTCGCACTGAAGCGTCTAAAATGCCGTAGTGGACCCAAACAGCATTGAAGAATTAGTCCTGCAGCCGATAAACTTTATACCCACTCCTTGCTCCGTAAAAGTGCCCTCAATTCCTGATTCAAGTCGCATTTTCCATTCGTGAGGCATCTCTGGGCCCGAAGACCAGACCACGACTTCCTTCAACCCATGAACATATACTTGCTTCCACAGAGCAATTTCCCTGAGCCATCTAAGTAGCATGCCATAGCGCTTGACCACATTTTCAGTGCGCGATATATGCTCGAATGGGACCTGGTTACGACAATGGAGGCGGACCTCTTCTAGTTGAATCTGTAAAACTTCCAGATTTGGCGGAAGCATCTCAACAATCTTCGCCGAAGACAAAGCATCGGCGCACTGCCCTTCTCGGTACTCAAGGCCGGGATGTACCATCCACCACGCAGGAAGGCCTAAACGTTTGAGGGCGATGAAGTCGCGCATTGATTTCATGACATGCCCAGCAGGGTGTTGCAGGGAGATATGCTGATGAGCCTGAGCATAGACAGCAAGTTCTTCCAATGACGACTGCTGGGCGAGCAGAGGGGTGGGGAAATCGGATGGCGTGATGGCGTTCCGAATCTGCATCTGCTGTCCGTGGTAGTGATAGTGAAGAGAGATTAGTGCTTTAGGGGCACGCAATATCGTTTGCATCCCAGTCGCGGAGCAAATACTGCTTGAGATAACTAGATGAGTAATGGACGATCTCGAGTTTAAGCTTTTTGGAATCTTTTCTTCAATAGCTTCCGTTTGCCTTGCCCAGCTTTGATTTGTGGTCATGCTTAGTATCCGGAGAAATTTGTTCCTCAATAGTTTCTCGAGCGTTTGCATGTCCACTGCTTTGCCCTGTGAGATGCAGATATGAAGAGAGCTGATCTGCGCCGACGGCGCATGAGCGAAGTAGATTTCCCCTGGCTGTAGGTGCAGCGTTTGCAGATTTGGTAGGATGCTCAGAAGCCGCACCGTCGCACGCTGATATGTGTCCATCTCACTCAAGAGTCGACCGCATTTAAGCTTAGCTTCCAGTATCAGACTGCGCAAATGATCATTCTCTTCCAGCGTAGCCACAAGGGAGCCTAAGCTGTATATTCTTGTGCTCACGTGTGGAATCTCTTCCCTGCTCTCGACACCTGGGTCTTGTTCTGTGTTAGCCAGTACAACTAAGTCCTACGCTAGGATTCAGTATAATAGGCTTCAGCAGAATATATGCTCAAGATGCCAGTGGTGGAAAATGCCCGATGACGGCCAAGGGGGCTTTGAGGTGCCCTCGAAGGGCAAAGTCCTACCCGATGAGGCGCTGACATACCGTAGAAGACTGACTTGTAGAGTTTGGGCAACGCGATGCTCATGACGCGTTGCGAGACAAGAGATAAGTTGGAAAGTGAGCTACTTGAGGCGAAATCTATAATTCTGGCAAGGAGTTCGTAGGGCATACTAGTCAAGTCTGCCGGTGCCATGGCTGAGCACGTCCCAGTAAAGAAGAGCCCTCAGCCAACTCTGATTTCGTGCTATGCTGCTTACATCTTTTAATACTCTGCAAATGATCACATGCTGGCTAGTTCCCCCTGACAACTGATTTTGAGGGAGGGGTTCGCTGTTATGGACGGAAAAGGCCCACGACTTCCAATTAGCACCCTCCTCCGAGAATGGGCCAACACTGAACACCACTGCCCACTCGAAGGCTTGCACTGATTGGCTATTGTGCTGGATTGTGTTGAGTCACGGCGAACTTCTAACTGGTTAGTTAACTAACTTGGCGCTAACTAAGTTAGACAATTCTGCGAGTCATGTACACCGAGACGCTCTTCTAGCGCTACGTTATGTCCGAGTGGCGTAGACTTGGGTTGGAACAAAGCTGGGAATCCTCATTCACTTTCACGTAGTCGTCCATGTGGTATCGCGCCCGAGATGATGATATGACATCTTTGGAGTGTTGGTCATCTGCGAGACCGAAGCCACGACGAGACGACAATATAAAGTATTAGATCATTATTGGGCTGGAAGGACCATAGAATCGAGAAATGAATCTTATTTAGCTAATCAAAACCAAACCCGGTAATTCTTACTTTAAACCCACTGAACAATTCAGTTTCGAGTGGAACTACAACATGCTCATACACGAGCTGTCTCACTTCTTCATCATCCAGTCCCACCCTTTGATCAAGATGCAGAAAAGTCGGCTCAAGGCAAGCCTTAACAGCTCTTTTATACTCAATGTAGAAATCCTCGGAAGCCTCCTTGAAGAATCTCATGGTTGCCGTGAGCTCAGTGTTTGCATTGGGGAACTTCCCATCAGTCAAATCTAAAGGACTTGGCTCGATAAGTCTCCCTCGATCAATTTCCAAAAGGAGCTTTCCCAGAGAAAGAAGGCTCGGACTCGCGTGGACGCTTTGGGCATCAAGCACGGAATCTGCATCGTCTTTCGACTCTTCTTTGAATTGGGCACTAAGATATGGCCTCTCAAAGTTGATAATATTCTGTGCGGTCTCAAAAAACGAAATTTGAGCTGGTGACCACTTTTTTCTCAACCACGGACCCTCGGACAGTTGGAGTACGGCCTTCGCAAGCGTAACCGCTAAGACTCTCTTATCCCTCAGGCGTAGCTGTGTGGAACCATGAAGAATGGACTCGAGAGTTATGTTCCGCCCATGATTAAATCTTTTGCTCTGCGGCCGGATCTGCCAGAGCTTCTGGTCATTCAGCACCATCTGGAGACAAATGCTATGTCCGCGAGCTATCTGAACCACTTCGCAGATACTCGTGACTTCCTTGTTGGATGTCTCGGAAGTAACTTTTCTACACAGTGGAGGAAGTCAGTCCAAATAATTTCCGTACTTTCTCAGCGAGCCAAAGACAACACGCGGATGCGACAATGACTTTTAGGTGGGCGGCAATGTTAAGGGCTTACCTTTTGGGCGCAGTATGGATAACGCTTTCTTGCCAAGTATGGTGCTCCATACAGATACCATCACTCTCTCCTCTGGTTGCGAATAGTATATCGAAGCTGAACTCGAAGGAGTCCTTGGAACTCATATCGCTATTCAGGCAGAGTTTTGCGTCGAAAAGTTTGTCATTGTGCGGAGCATCACAACTGCAAATCCAAGTGCGGCACAAAGCATCGTGAATAGTACACGCTGTCGCCCGGATGTTTGGTGAAAGAGACGATATTTTGCGATCCAGTTCAGCATATTCTATATCAGAGGCACCTTCCAGTAATCGTTGTAGTCTTTCGTTGTATTTTGTAATCTTGCAGAGATATTTCGATCGCTTATTCTGACTTGCCGTGAACTGCACTCGCTTGCACAGTGTGCTTAGTGTATTGCCCGCCATTATATTCTCCCGGAACATGCTTAGTCTAACACAGAAAATGCTCTCATCAAGCTGTTCCAATTAGTATACTCTCAATAGAGGAGCCAGCTCCAGCAGCGGTCAAAATGCACTAATAAGGGCTTACTATTTCGGAGGACGAAAGGAGCTGCTGGTTGCCAGACACAAGGGCATTCAAAGACAACAGCAATCTCCTCAGAGTCATCTCGAATATTGGATAATCGATATCACCGAGTTTTCTCCGCAGAGCAGAAGATAAAGATTCATCGCTCCAGCGTTCGGGCTGAACTGATTTCAGCAGTTCCTTTTTGTACCTCTCAGAGAAACCAGGAAGATCTTTAACAAGTTTTTTGATGCTATTGCGGAGCAGATATAACTCAAAAGCAACCTCCTCATAAAACTCAAGGATACGGTCATCCCCGATCTTGGGATTAAGAGTCTGCAAAGAATCAACACTTTCACGGTAGTGTTCAGCAGCGCTGATAAGGATAGGGAGAACTGCCAGTGTAAGACCAACTGCTTCTGCCATGACGCTGGTATTGCAGATGGTTGGTTTGCGACCACAGAGGATAATAAAGTAGCAGCGCAAGAGTTGTGAACTGGACGGGGAAGTGAACGACCACAAATCATCAAGTCAGACGGCGGTAATTTGAGCATTGTGATTGGCGCAATAAAGATGGAAACGAGCCGAACGTATTTATGCATCTCGGCTTTGGTGCGTGACAGTACGAGGCATGGGCATTGGAGAAAATCCAATTGCATTAGTTCATGTGGCAGCAACCACATGCAGTCTTCCTATCGGGTTCATCTCAGCGCGCGATTGTGATGTTGGATTAGTATGGCTTAGCATATTCGATAATTTGGTTGAAGTCACGGCCCGGCCCGTAACTTGCCCCAAAGCAACCACGAGGAACAGAAAGCTGGCTGTCGGTTAAACTGAGAAGAATCGGAGGAGTACCGAAATGATCAGGTATAGATCGCAAATACACCGGGCGCCGTGTAATTCGTTTTAAGTCCGGCTATACATCGTGATGCTGAGCAGCGACCTTGGATTGACAGGAGCAGGGCAATTACTCTATGAGGACCCCACCAGCCACGTCGCGTTTAATTTGGGGATCCCTCCAGCCATTTCTTGGACCGCTAGTTCCTTGTTGGTTGTGCATGTGCTGTTCAATTAGCGAATAGCAAGCTTCTCTCCTGAAGAGATCATCAAGGCACCAAGCCTGCTGAGTTTATGGTAGGGATACTGGGGACCGAAACTGCTTAACAAGTCGGCCCTGCATTGTCCGCAATTTGGACGAGCATATGTGGTGGATGAAGAGGGCTAACTTTGGTGATCAAGGTTGATGGGGAAAGAAGTGAATCGTCCTGACTGTACCGGCTATTTAAACACATGAGTTGTTTGACCTATTTAGATTAGCATGCAACCCATGAACATCAGTGTTGCTGCAGAAGATATACTACTATTTTTTATGATCTTCACAAAGTGTTGAAACCGTCAAATCAATGACGGGATGCACAAAGGGATATCGCATCGCTATTGCATGATTAGGTACACCAAATACATGCGGGATATATACAGCACACAACAGAGATTTAAAAGGCGACAGAGGAGGTCTTCTAGGTGGCTATTATAACATCCACTTGCATCAGAAGAAATACAATTCATGTCAAGCAATTAACTCTCTGACAACCACGCCATTCCATTCATTATCGGAAATCATTTCTCGGACATTTTATCGCCAGTAGACCTTTTGGTTCCCAATCGGCTAATGTCGGCTTGGCCATGGCGAGGCTGCTGAAGCTTTCTGCATCTGACCCGTCGAATGGCTCAGGATCAGATGACGAGAAAACCAGGAGGACCCAAGCATCAAGCGAAGTTGGGAGATTGTCAGTAACACCAAGGATCCGACATATTAACAGCTGCTGATTGAGGTGTGCTACTAGCCGATCCATCATGATGCTAAACAACACTATGAGAACTTTGTGGCTGTCTTTTAAAAATCGTGTGGAGTCAATGACGGTAAGTATGCTGTTGTGTGGTGTGACAGAGTCAAACGGATGCAGTAGTCAGATGTGCCATCTCACAATTCTACATTTACCAACCAATCAAACACCTTCGGTGGAAGGCTAGTAGAGATTGGCAGAAGCGACGATGCGGAGGTAAATATATCCGTAGCGACAGTTGTGCCTCCGATCGCAAATATGAACTTCTCCCGCAATCACAACATCACTCCATCCTCAGCGATTTGGTCCACCGATCCCGCCATGGAAAATGCCAGCACTGCTACTATTTCTGGACGTGCTTGGGCATGTGCCATTCGGTTCAACGCAGTGGCCAGTCAAACAAGCCACACCGCTCCAAGATTTGAGGATCAGCTTGCCCGGTTCAATATCTGGGCCGCGAATCTTGGAGTCTTCGCGGAGGCGCATGCTTCTTTGGATTACCGACTGAGGAATAGCCCAAAGGTCAAGGCTGTCATGATGCAGCAGTTACAAGCACTGCAACGAAAACTTCAGTTTGGTCTGTGTTTCTCTTGTTCCCTACCTGTTTCCTTTACTGACAGGCCTAGCATTGGATGCGATGGAAAGGTGCAAAGAGGGCTACTTCGAGAATAACACATCGGTTGCCGCGAATACGAAATCTGATGACACTGATTCAGAATCGTCAGAGCAAGGAGGTAGTATATCTTCTTCAGATTCTTCGCAAATATCTGCATCCGTATCTCGCTTAAATCCGGATCCACTCATCAAAAGCGCGAAAGACCTTGAAGCAGCCATCAATAGACTTCATCGTCTGGCGACTTCCATCCGGTCATCGAGCAATCGCAATCGGAATTTGACAGCTACCAAATTTGCTATTCTTGACGAAAACGGTGACGATATCAGCACGCAGTTCGAAAGTTTTGCGCTGCGAATAGTCCAGGCGAGATTCCCAGAAGCGAACCCCATACTCCACAAGCGAGTCGCAAATCTTATTCTCCAGCGTCGTAAAATGTTCAGTTATCAACAACGGCATCAGCAGAAATTGGCGCAAGTTGTATATCCTGATCATCAACGTTATGCATCTCAAATGCCCCCAAGCAGTTTCCCCGGACCACAGTCCGTTCCACCGGCGCAATTACCACAGAGAAGTGTACCTTCCCGTCCCGGGGAACGGTTGCAGGCCCTCGTGATAAACAAAGCATTTTCTACAACAACAGCCTCGGCTTTTACATCTGCAAGTGTGTTATCTCGCCCTGCACCTTCAATAGTGTCTTCGAGCGCAGCGTCGTCGAGTCCTGACACAACCGCCGTATCCTTTCCTCCAGCTCCCAAGGTTGCACCCAATGCAAAGGAGTTCCAATGTCCTTATTGCGGTTTGTTGCTAGGAATAAAAGAGAGGAGTCCAAGGCGATGGAGGTATGGTGCTCCAGCATTTGTCCCAAAGGCGGAGTCTGCTGACCACATTGAAGAAAGCATGTCATTAACGATTTAGAGCCCTACGTATGCTTATTTGAAAATTGCAACGTGGACAATCAATCATTTCGCAGCGTCGAGGCCTGGATAAAGCACATGAGTTGGACACATACTCTACGATGGTACTGCGGTGTGCCAAATTGTCAAAGTCAAGATTTTGACGAACAAACTATGTTTGAGCATCACATGGAGTTCCTACATCCAGGATCTTACAGTTCTTCTCAATTAGCAATACTCAGCGAAAGCATGAGGCGCCCTGCGACAGTGGTTTTCCAATCTTGCCCGCTTTGTAACTACGTACCCGAAATCCAGCAGAATACGGTTGTCAACCGAAAAACGCGGGCACATGTTGCGAACACCCACAACTTGCACAAACACGTAGCAGCACATCTCGAGGAACTTGCATTGTTGTCACTTCCATGGCAGAATAATATGGGAGAGGGTACTTCGAGTAGGAACACGCCGTTGGAGGAGAATGGATCTACACTCAAGGATGTGGGCCTTAACGGTCTTGATGATGTATCACTGGTGTTTGACGATCCTCCCAAGATTGAGCCTTTGGCAGACGAGCCGAACGAGCTTAACAACCCCTTTCAACCTGAAGTGCCTACGGTGGCCTCAAGGGAAGCGGAATGGGGATTTGTCCCGTCAATACCATACGATGGCCAGTCGGAAGATCGAGTTCTGCAGAGCTTGATGCGTAAGCATTTGGCGAGTCAGGTTGAGGAGCTGGGTACAAAACACCGAATAGAGCGTGAAATTGGAATCCTCACTCAAGGTAAATATTTCAGAGAAGCCTCAATGCTGTGTATGACGCTAATGTACTACCCAGTTGAGCTGCAAACGATCTGCGACTGGATTTCGCAAATGGATTTCTGTGCCGCGCATGAGCGCATTTCGGCCATGAGACGGCAAGGAACATGCGATTGGTTCATCCAAAGTCCAACGTTTACGGATTTCATTGGACGTAAAGGGTCGGTTATATGGGCTGTTGGGATACGTATGTGACCCTGGTCCATATATATGTCGTCCACCTCGGTCTTCGCTGATGAGCAGCAGCTGGGTCAGGTAAAAGCGTACTGTCGTAAGTTCAGTAGTGACGCGGGCGGATGCTTTCTCGAAGCTGACCACGGCAATAGATCCGCTATTATTGACTACCTCACGCGTTTCACTACCTCATCACCACACCGAGCTGCCGTAGCGTACGCTTACTGCGACTATCGGATGCAAGAGTCACAAACAACCTTAGACCTAGTTGCCTGCTTCCTCCGACAACTCCTTGAAGTTTATTGGGAAGTTAATATATCGGTATGTTCTCATGTAGTTACTGGTCGCAGAAGATATGTTTCTCTTCTGTTCGTGTGCTTTACCATAATAAAGCCGTACAGTTCATGAGCCCCCTGGCTAATTATCTTCAATTGAGGTTCCTGATGATGTCCACGCTATTTACTATCTGCACAAAGAAGCAAATACGGACCCATCTATGGCAGACTGCCTGAAAATGTTGGCAGCTCTAATTGCAGGCTGTGACAACGTTTTCGTAGTCATCGATGCGCTTGATGAATGCGGCCCCGCCACACGACAGGAGCTCGTTAAAACGATCAGGTCAGTAGCGCCCGGTATACACTTACTAATAACGTCACGGTATCTTGGTGACATCGAGGTGATACTCGGCGATGTATCCATATTGGACGTCTCCGCGCCGGGAGAAGACTTGAAGTGTTACGCTCAAGGTTGTATTGAGAAACACCCGTCATTGCAAACGGTGCTGCGAACACTACCTAGCGAGATGAAGGATGTATATCTTGAACATATTGTCCAAAGCGCTGCGGGAATGTTAGTTGTCTGAGTCCCAATCAAAACAATCCTCTTACTAATTCTCGAAAGGTTTCCCGTGGTTCAATTTTTAGTTCAAGCGTGGGCGGACAACAGTGATCGACTTGAAAACGGGCCTCCCTCCCTGTCGTTGGTCTTCCGAGAACTCGATGCATACTACAGTGAGATAACAATGAGGATATTTAATCAACCAAGTCCGGACGCTACCGTAGCTCGACAAATCTTGATATGGGTAGCTTTTTCCAGACGACCTGTTACCTGTAGCGAAATCGCCGACATCGTTGGTGCGGAAGCGATTCCTCAAGTCATTGCATCTTCTCGTGGAGTGCTGGAGGGCTCAAAGCTGCTCACCACCGTATGTGCTGGCATTCTTACCATTGACTCCAAAGCCGGCACCCTACGTCCGGCACATGTCACGCTGGAGACATATTTTCAACGGAACCGGGAGGGCATATTTGCGCAAGCGCAGGAATTTATTACGGCATCCTGTATGAGATATCTTTCGTTTGAGGAATTCAAAGCGGGACCATGTGAGTTGCAATCCAAGTGCCAGATTCATAAACCGTCTGTCTGCCAGGCGTCTAACCATGGATGCCACTCCCACTATACCTACCATCGGATGGTAACTGATTTCACCCTTTCTCTTTCTTTGCAGGTGCAAATGATCAAGATATGCTAGCTCGCCTGCAAAAACATCCATTCTTTCATTATGCCGCAAATGAATGGGGTCATCACGCACTTGGAGCAGCAGAAATTTCCTGCAAAGAGGATATCATTGCCTTCCTCAGCAACCGACAAGCCGTCGAATCTGCGATGCAAGCTAAGAGTATTACTCGTGACTGGCAATTTTACCCTCAACACGTTGATAGCGAATTGTATCCTCACGGGGTGACGGGGATTGCGTTGGCAGCCTTTTTTGGCCTTACCACAATAGTTGAAGCACTGATGGACAAGAATGTCAACGAACAAAGTTGCAATGACCCCGAAGAAGCACTTTTCTGGGCGGCGACAGGAGGCTCCGCTGAAGTTATAAAGCTTTTGTTGGCGAGGGGTGTAAGTCCTAACGTACGTGGTGTCATGAGGGCAGCAGCAGAGAACGGCTACGAGGACGTTATTCGTATATTGGCCGCAAATGGTGGCGATGTCAATGCAGGGTGCTATGAAGACGAAGGTAACGCTCTTCAAGCCGCTGCGATAAAGGGCAATGAGTCCCTAATACGATGTCTTCTTGAGCTCGGGGCCGATCCCAACAGAGTTGGTGGCGAACTGGGAAGCGTTCTTCACATCGCAGCCGTCAATGGTGACGAGAGTATCACCAGCTTACTGCTAGAAAATGGAGCAGGCCCCAATACAAAAGGTGGCATGTACGGTTTCGCACTCCAGGCAGCTGTCGAAGAGGGTCATGAGAATATCATACAGATGTTGCTCGATAACGGTGCAGACGTCAATCTCGAAGGTGGGCCTTACGGGAACGCATTTCAAGCCGCGGTGGAGAATGGGGACCAAGATATTGTTGAGCTCTTGCTGGCACATGGGGCAAATATAAATACGATGATCGGGGGTGAAAAATATACGGCGTTGCAAGAGGTGGCAAGACGAGGCTTAGAAGCCATGGTGGAATTTCTGATTGACAGAGGAGCCAATATGGATAGTCAACAGAGGAATGGTCAAACAGCACTCCACCAGGCCGCTAAAGAAGGCCAAGCTGGAGTCGTTGCGCTGCTTGTGCGGAAAGGGGCGAACCCTAATATTCGTGATCAGCGTGGCTTTACAGCGTTGGACTGGGCGAAGAAGAAGAGCTTCACCGAGGTGGTGCGGGTCTTAGAGGCAACGCGACAGCTTTGAACCTAAAGTTTGCACTGTGGTGGAATATGGATCCATCTTTGATCCCCTTAAACACCGCCTGATGATACCTGCTTATCGGGGAGAATGCAAGTCCAGCGCAATAAATTGGCATCCTCTGGTGGAGCCGCAGCTTCCTACTACCCCTCATCCTGATAGAGTGGAATGTAAACAGTTTAACACTGGAATGGATTGTGTCAACCATACTAATATTGCTGGACTAAAAAGGTGTCAGGATGATATACTACTTAGTCTACGGAAATAGAATCTCAACATCAGGCACTTGTACCATATTAGAGTAGATACTTAAAGGACGTTAAACCCTTCGTTACCCCGCAGTCCTCGGCTTCTCCTTTCTTTGGAATTTTTGTGCAGATTTGAGAAGGCCAAGGACCTGCCATTAGGAAGCAAATTTAGCCTTTCAGGATAAGATTAAGCTCGACAGCACTAGTGTAGGTCCGCTAAAGGCGGCTTCAGCGATGTTCCCGTAGAGTTAAAACTGAACAAAAGGAACAAATTTTACCATGAACATGAGCATGACTGGTGTCAGTGCCAGAAGAGGATGGTGACGTATCCTGTTGCAGAGACCTCATTCACTCGGTGGTCAATCCAGGCTATTGACACCCAAAAAGCTCAGGAATGCTTGTATCCAATCCCAGCTAGTCCAGCCAGTTTAAGAAATCCTCACTCGTTTCAAGCGCATCCACGTTCAGAGTTAACTTGCTCTGTTCGCAGGTGTCCAAGAACATCCCGTTGGGATTTGCAATATCATGGACTCGATCGCCGCTGCTTGGGGTAGACTGACACTCTGCACCAGGTTATAGCCCATCTGCCGTCTACCCCCCAACAGATAATCCAACATATTATTTGAGAGCTTGATCATGACCTTAGTAACCTCCACACGCGCCTGATGAGTAGCATTAGTTAGTGAATAGGCACTCCCAAACCAGGAGACAAGCAGGCTTAGATCATGGATTATTCTGGACTGAGGGATTGAACATGGTAGTGGCACGTTGGACACCGGACAGCGACATTCAGTTGCAACAACACCTGCTGCAGGGAGAGAATAAAGGAGAAACTGGTTGATCGACAAGTTAGGACAGAAAGGCAACCGTTTCTAGAATTTAAGTCAAAATATTGAATTTTTTTTTTTTTTTTTTTTTTTTTTATAGTTATTATTATATGTAATTATATAAAGTTACGCTGTATAAAATAGATAATTATTTGATTTATATTCTTTATTGGCACTATCTAACAACTCCTGAGCTAAATTGGCATCTAAAGACTAACCCTACTAACTACACTACGGCTGAGAGGGGCTTAACCAGCAAGCTGCCACCGTTGATCAAAACACCGGGGTTCCAAGGCCAAATAACCGCTTTGGGTCCCATTTATGCTTGAGCTTTCTAAGCTTGGGCAGGTTGACTGCCGACCACCAGCCTTCAGGGCCTTCGTCGCCATACGCATAGTTGACGTAGATGTGCGGCTCTGAGAACCCGCTAGTCGCGTGCAATTTTTCTCGGAGTGACAGAAACAGCTGAGTAGACGGTTCCTCCAGAGCGGGATCGGTGTAGATGTTTTCATGGCGCCTGTTGCGTCATTCCAGTGTTAGCCGTAGTTACTGGGGGAGGGGTGAGAAGCAGCATTTACACCCACCAAAATGTCTTGGTATCTCTCCACGGATATACCGCGGTGTCCGATGGCGTCTTCACCGTGTTGTTGCTAGCGTAGCGCTGGAAAATGGACCGGCCCTGGTACCCAGGGTAGGCCTCGTAAAAGGCTGTCATTTCCTCCAGCACCTCCTGCATCGACTGGGGGTCGGTGCGGCCGAGCCCGATGGTACCACTGCTGACGTAGACTCCGCTCTGGCAGGGTTCGTCCGAGCCATCGTAAAGCTCAACCAGTGCCACATTCTTGACGGTCCTGGCAATGGGTCCCAGTTTCTCCGCAACATCCAAGTGCGGCACAAACGTGTCCCAGGGGCCAAAGTGTCTCAAGTCAACGGTGACCTCGGAGGCATTAGTCGTGCGATTGTACGAAATGGCCAATTGGAATGCGAGTTCGGCTGGCAAGATATTATCAAGTGCTTGCAATAGCTTAAACACGGCCAGGGCGCGTGATGCCGGATATACAAAGCTACCAATCACGGCGTTGCCATTGTTTAGCTGATCAGTCATCCTGAATGTCGCTTCCGTGATGATGCCAAAGTTAGCTCCTGCGCCGCGGATGGCCCAGAATAACTCCGAGTTGCACTTGTCCGAGGCCGTCACCACGTCACCGGTTGCCGTCACCAAGCGGACAGACTCGAGCGCGTCGATCCCGAGGCCAAAGAGGCCCGTCTCGAAACCGATTCCGCCACCAATTGTTGCGCCGATCATGCCTACAGAGGGGCTATTGGCGCGTGCTAGGTAGAAGACGTCAACCTAAGAAAAGGCCTGGCCCAATGGAGGGGAGGTTCTTACGGACAGTCTTGCCGGCCTTGTACAATGGCTCAGTAATGTCGCCGACCTTGGTGCCAGCCCCGACAATCAGGTGATTCGTGGCAAGATCAATTTTGACACCGTTGAAACTGGCAAGATTCACGTCAATGCCTTTTACAGTACCGTAGATAATGCCGGTGCCATGGCCGCCATTGGTTGCCATGAAAGATATGTTGTGGGCTGCAGCAATTCGAACCTTGTTGGTACAGCTCATGTCAGTGCATCTTCCCTAGAGAATCAAGTTTCACTCGGCTTACAATTTCTCGAAGGTCGTGCTCAGCTTTGGGCTTGATGGCACCGGTCCAGTTGGGTGGTTTCCATTCAGACCATCGGGGTGAGACCACGGCAGAGAAGTTGGCGTCGGTGGATTCAGCAATCTCGGTGCCGCTGGACATGTATGGCCCAAACAAGGTTTCAATATCAACGCTGGCCGCGAGGATGCCTATGACATGAACCACGGCGACCAAAGCCAACGACCGACATAGTTGGCGAAGCATGACAAGTATTGAGTGGATGAGAAGACGGAGGCGGGTGATGGATATATCATATGCTGGGAGAAATCAAAGACAGCTCCACGCAGCAAATGATGGCGTTCTAATGGTCTGCCGCATCACTTTCGAGACAGATGGCTGTCGGAGTTTTTAGAAGTCCGGAGACCTCCCACCAAGGTCTCTGCGCTGTTCTGCAGCTTACAAGCAAAAGTCCGGTGCCTATGCTTGCTAGATACAGCTCGTGTTCGTCCGATCGGATAGCGAAGACCTTTTTGCATGGGAGAAAATCATCCCACTCTCCTTAGTACCTAGTTTCCCATACATGTTTAGATGTTCTGCAACTAATCACTGGATTATAAATAGAAACCAGTTAGGCCTGTGTCTTTGTGTTGATTCAGCCATCGTATGGGAGACTTATGTGTTTCCCTGGAAATGCAGTACTCTGGTTCAGAACAAGCAGGCCTGTAGCTTTAAATATGGTAGAGACAACTCTTGAAATTCCCAGTCAGCTCACCCGTTATAAATTAAATAATCTTAAGGCACTCAAGGATATAACACCAGATGTTAGTAACTTTATTGACTAGAGGTGCATTCTTAGGTAGTTAGGATTGTCTTAACTCAGTTCAATTTATAACGTCAATACTGCTCCTCTGGCCAGGTCACCTCTACAGTAAGCCAAGACATTGATAACATGATACCAGAAAGAGAACAATTTATCCCAAAATCTTAAGTTGCGCACCCTTGGCCACAACGTCAAGTGCCAATGCAGCCAGTGACACGCTCTGCAGAAGGCTAATGATTGACATGTTGCAGGTGGCCTGCGAGACCAGCATTCCTCAGCTCGACAGCCACGAGCGAGTCGAGGCCGTATGCGAGGGCTGCTTGGCGAGGTCAGTGTCATCCACAAGAACCTGTTGCGCTGTTGTTTGAACTCTAGTGCGAAACTTGTGGAGTGGCATGGAGACCACCCGGTACCTACCAAACGAGGATACTAGTGCAGTGGTGACTCAGATCCGAGACTTGGTGCTGGTGGTTAAGCCGTGATAAAATGCTTCATTTCATTTAGAGAAATGGGCCGGATGTCGGACTGGACTCTCCGTTATTAGTTGTATCCGTAAATATTCCTGCTGCAGGTGCGGATTTCGGAGGCACACTCCGGTCTCTTGGATCATAGACACAGTACATTTATAATCAGCAAGTATATTAGAATGCAGTAGTGTCACAATATCATACCAGCAGCAGAGAAAATCCACGACTTGCAAAATGGCCGAGAAAAGTACTACCCCCAGCGATGATACAGAGCCCAAGGATGAGTATCCGTCGGGGCTGGCAGTCACCCTGATCCTCACATCAGTCACCCTGGCCTATTTCCTATTCTTCCTTGACCTTGCCGTCCTTTCCACTGCCACTCCGGCCATTACCTCTGAGTTCGACTCGTTGGTGGACGTCGGTTGGTATGGCGGTGCCTACCAGCTTGGAAGTGCAGCGTTTCAGCCTTTGACCGGCAAGATTTATAGCCAGTTTTCCACCAAGGTATGTTGGTCTACACCACGCGTATAATCATTTCTGACAAGATCATGCAGTGGACCTTTCTTGTCTTCTTTGTCCTCTTCGAAATCGGGTCTGCCATCTGTGGAGCGGCCCAGTCGTCGCCCATGTTCATCGTCGGCCGCGCCATCGCAGGTGTAGGGTCTGCCGGTGTAGCAAACGGCGCTTTGACGACCATTTCCACTGTCCTTCCCACAAAGAAACAGGCGCTTTTTATGGGGCTCAACATGGGCATGGGCCAGCTGGGCCTGGCGACGGGGCCTATCATCGGAGGGGCTTTTACCACAAACGTGTCCTGGCGGTGGTGCTTTTACATCAACCTGCCCCTGGGCGTTGTCGTCGGCGGATTTCTTCTCTTCAACACCATCCCTGAAGCGAAACCCAAGAGTCCGCCTCTACAAATTCTTGGCACCGCCATCAAGTCTCTGGATCTCCCTGGATTCATGCTCATCTGCCCCGCGGTGGTCATGTTCCTTTTAGGGCTGCAGGTTGGCGGGAATCAACACCCTTGGAACAGCTCCGTGGTAATCGGCTTGTTGGTTGGCGGTGCCATCACATTTGGCCTCTTTCTGGTCTGGGAGCATGGTCGGGGAGACAAGGCCATGGTGCCGTTTGCCATGCTCAAACACCGAGTCATCTGGTCGGCCGCAATGACCATGTTCTTCAGCCTGTCCAGTGTCCTAGTGGCGGACTTCTACATTGCTATTTACTTCCAGGCGATCCGCGACGACTCGCCATTGATGAGCGGCGTGCACATGCTCCCAATCACGCTCGGGCTGGTCCTGTTTACCATGATCTCGGGCGCCCTGATCTCCATTTTAGGTTACTATCTTCCATTTCTTCTTGCTGGCGGTGCTATCTCCGCGGTCAGCTACGGGCTCCTATCGACCCTCAGTCCTACAACCTCGGTTGCCAAATGGATCGGGTATCAGATTCTTTACGGCGTTGCAAGCGGTTGCACAGCGGCGGCTCCCTACATCGCTATACAAAACCTCGTGTCTCCAGCGCAGATCCCTCAGGCCATGGCCATTGTCATTTTCTGGCAGAACATCGGGGCGGCCACCTCCCTGATTGCTGCAAACGCCATCTTCAGCAACAGCCTTCGTCAACAGCTTCAGCAGCGCGTAGCAGTTATTGGTCGCGACCCGGACGCCATCGTCGCTGCTGGAGTCCGCTCCATCCGGGACCTGGTGTCTGGCTCCCAGCTAGCTGCTGTGCTTGCGGCCTACGCCAAAAGCATCGACCACGTTATGTACCTCGGTCTTGCGGTCAGCCTCGCCGTCTTGGTCTTTTCTCCGGGACTTGGATGGAAGGACATTCGCAAGGTCAAGGATCTGCATGTCATTGCCAACGATCCCGATAGCGGTGATCAAGAGTCCGCTGGGACAAGCAGAGTGGTGCCGGCAATGGCTTAGGCAAGGTTGTGGTCACTATTCCTCACATCGATGTTCAGGCTGCGGCGGTTACCAGTTGTTGGTTTCGGTATATCAAGCCTTACTGTGCCCCCCACAGCTGTTTCACTAGGATAGATTATAGATTTTTTATATTACTCTTCTGGTGACTTCATAGAAAAGATGACAAGGGATTCAACCATGAGCATGCAATGATTAGAATTACTAATATACTGGGAAAACACCAATCTCCTCGGTCAATTGAATTACACATTAATATCCTGCCCCTGCACTATTCATATCCGGCTCAACTACAGCATGACGACAAGCTTCTTTCTCGAGACACCCTTCCTCTGGAGATCTAGAGCTTCTTGGATTTTATTCAGCCCCTTGCCCACCACATATGGAGGAGGGGCTGGCACAAACTGGCGCTGCTCAAGCGCGTGTGGCAAGAACTCCGTATAGATGCGAGCCCCAACACTCCCGGCGTCGACTAGGCCATCGAGGAGAATGAATTTGGCTTCGACCCCGGTCCAAAGACGCCTTCCAATCGACCTGATCATGCTGCAAACCATGCCTATCAAGTACGTGCCCTTGCCAACAAAGGTCGTGAGCTTGTCGGCGGGTATTATAGCACCGGCCAGGGCGATGCGCTTCCGTGTGAGGCGGACATCATGATGCCTCATAACGGCGGTGCATGCCTCGACGGCCCCATGGCCAACTGTGAACGCGCCGACCAGCTCGTGGCCCTGCAGTGCGGCCAAGATGTCCTCAACCAGCGTTCTGCTCCTGTAGTCGAAGACATGGTTTGCACCGAGACCTTTGACGTAGTCGAAGTTCCGTGGGGACGAGGTCGATATGACTTGGTAGCCAGCAGACACGGCCAGCTGTACGGCGTTGCTGCCCACACTCGACGCGCCACCAGTAATAATGACGGTACGCGTCAGGCCGGACTCGCCCACGACGTCCGTGGGCACCGGGATCCGAGGCATGTCGAGACCCAGATAGTCAGAGTGGAAGAGGCCCCACGCCGCAGTCAGGAGGCCCAGTCCCAGGACACAGGCCTGTTCGTCGGTGATGTGGGCCGGAGTCGGCGCCAGCATGTGCTGTCGCATTACCGTGTAGAGCTGGAATCCTCCCTCTGCCGGGTGGTTGACCTCCTTGGCTGTGGCTGTGGCGCTTCCGAAGACTCGGTCGCCTACCCGGAACCGCTCCACGTCGGGGCCGACCTCGACTACTTCGCCAGCTACATCGGTGCCGAAGATGAAGGGGTACTTGATGTAACCGGCGACCACCGGCCCAATGAGTTGCAACACCCAGTCGAAGGGGTTAATGGCCACGGCGGTGTTTTTGACCACCACCTGGCCCGGGCCGGGGGGCGTGTAAGGCGCATCGCCAACCTTGAACGGTCGCGCCTTTTGGGCAGGGATCCAGGCCGCCTGATTCATTGGAGCCATTGTGATAGGACGAGGTGCATTGGATGGTGCGAAGTAGACTGATACAGAAACAAAAGCAGCAGAACTTGGGCGCAGTTATGTATACAGGATGTTAATGATAGCACCGAAAAGAGAAGGACTTCCATACCAGGGACGGACTCTGCACGGCATTCAGAGGACTGAACTCCGGTTGAGACAGCCCATAGATGTCCGTTCGAGCTGTTTTCGCGCCATTTCCCATCCTCGTATCGTCCATTGAAGAGGTCTCCTTCCTCCGCGTACGCAGAGTTACTTTTGTAGTCACGTCCTCTCCGCGCGCGCCCACAGAGAATCTGGAGTTCGACACGAGCGCTGCATCTTAAGTGGCTACTACCCTTGTCTTTGTTTAGTTCTTACTAACATATAACTGGCTGTCTCCCTCTTCTCTTCCTGGCGGCTAATCCGACTGTTAATGGATGACCCTTGTACGTAAACGGACTTCGGAGGTCTAAGTCCGTTGGCATGACACGGCAGGATTTAAGTAATCTCCGCGCAAGGAGGTCCCCATCTTCCCTCCGTTCGACATCTCTAAACAACCACCTCCTACATGTTATCAACTGACCTACTCGGATTATCTGGGATACTATGGAAAGATCGAAATCGAAACCAGGCCCCGGCCAATCCTGCACCTATGGCCAGGCCTGCACGCATTGCTACAAGGCCAAGTGCCGGTGTGTGCGTGCTCCAAGTGGTGATACTTGTGAAAGGTGTCTCCGTCTCAAGAAAAGATGTGAGCCATCAGAGTCGGTTCGCCGGCGGAATGCTCAGAAGGCTCAGACAGACAAAGTGTCTGATAGGCGGATCGCTCGACTAGAAGACAAAATGGAGAACCTGTTATCCGCTATGCATTCTTTCATCGGTTCTACGGCGGCTTCGGAATCTGCTGTCAACGTCCTTCAAATCCTGCACGGAGACGGCGTTTCATCATCCACCTCTTCTTCGAATACTGCTCTAGCAACTCCTGCGAGAACCACTCTGGGCTTTAGTGATGGACCGAATTTCGCGACAGACGCCATTGAGTATTCTTTGTCTACCCCCGCTCCGTCGCCAAATCAAGCAGACGAACGGCTCAATTTCTTCCGGTCCCGAATGCTGCCATCTTTTCCGTTCATCGACCTGACCCCAGACATGACAAGCTGTTATCTGCGCCAAAACCGGCCTTTCTTGTTACAAGCCATCCACACCGTAACCACGTTCTCAACCCAGGAAAGACTGACCCAAGTGGAGGAGCTGAAGCGTCTCCTGTTCACATCGGCTTTGCTCAAGGTCCAGTCAAATATCGACCTGCTGCTTGGACTACTCACATATCTAGCATGGAGTACTGACCCTTTCCTTGGCCGAGCTGACCTCGTCTCTCGCCTCATGATGCTTGCCATTTCACTCGTCTATGATCTGCGATTGTTCAAACCATCCTCGCCCTACGTGCAAATCGTGATGACTATGACTCAGGGGCAGGCGGACGACAATGATCAAAGCCACAACGATGAAACGCCCTATATCATATTGGAAAGGCAGCGGGCAGTACTGGCGTGTTTCATTTTGAGCTCCAAGTGCGCATGCCTTTCTTAGGGTGAACCCATACTAACGGATGACTGTCCTAGTATTGCGACACACATTGGGCGTCAAGACGCTCTACGATGGACGCCTCAGATGGAAGAGGCACTTCGAGTCCTTACAATAAGCGAAGCATGCCCTGCAGACAGGCTATTTATCTCTCAAGTCCGCATGCAGTTGTTAAAGCAAAGAGCGGATGACGTCCGACAACAGGACGAGGCTCGCACCGGAACAGCTCCTGCGGCTGCCTCAGCTCCTCGCCTATTGTATCTCAAGAGTTTACGAAGGGAGCTGCATGAACTAAGATCTTTGTTTCCCCATGATCTCCCCCAGCTAGGTACGTAGTTCCTCAAGCAATAACCTAGCAGACTATCTCCACTGCGGCACGACTGATACCTCCACATGCAGACACCCTCAAGGCACATGCCCAATACGTTGAATTACACATAAATCAGCTCGCTTACTCCGTCAGACCAGACTCGCCTCCACTCAATCTGTCTGGAGTGCTAGGGTTCGAACGCCTGGAGTGCTTGTGGCGCTCGGTTGAGAACATCAAGTCATGGCTGGACTATTTCTACCAAATCCCTTGCTCGAACCTTGTTGGCCAGCCCTTCCATTTCTGGTCTCAGATGGTTCTGACAGTCACGCTGTTGAAATATCTATCCATACTCCAAGATCCCGAATGGGATTGCCAGGCGGTACGGAACACAGTTCACCTGATCTCGACGATGGACTGTATGGTTCAGAAGCTCGATCTGAGCGGCAAGGAGCCGGAACTGCAGTGCGACGACCATTTACTCAAGTTCTTATCCAAGCTTTTAACCAGATGTCGCCAGTGGGCTGAAGCACGGCATGACGAGGAGATCAGGCCGTGCCGGAGTGCCAGCCCTGACACCGCCAGTCACAATCACCATATCCCGGATCTAGATCAGATGGTCTGGATGCAGTCGATGGATCTTGGAGACGATCAGTGGTTTGAAAATGTACTGGGTATGCCCACAACTTTCTACTGATTTGAAAGGCCGTCCGTACAAGGTATATGGAAAAACCATATATCTGTTTCAGACTGCAAGATTTAATTTACCTACACCTTTGTAACTCCAATTAGTAATCCCCAGTGAGCGACAGATGGACCCATGGACTGTATTACTGCTTCTTGGCAAAGAGACAGTCATACATCGATGTCATTTCTGGATATCGTTTAGTAATATGTTAGTATTTTTGCTCTGGGCTCACTTGGCATCGTAGACTTGAGGCCTCCGATATCCACTCATTGAGGGTTATAGAGAAAGAATTCTAAATGGTTGACTCCAATCTCTATACTTTCAATGCTCTCAATGCTGTCATGCATGAAGTTGAGTGTCAGTCATTACCAGAGTAAAAACATACGTAGTGATGATGGCTGCTAGGGATTTGCTGCCATACGACATTTGTTCTTCTCTAATAGTTTGCGAATCTTGCGTCAAGTGATCCAAATCAGTTGCATGATGCCAATAGCAAACAACCCACACCTTTCCTCTCCTGAAGAGGTGGATTACACCTTCGATCCTTCATTTTCTGGAGGTCTTCTTGCGCTTGGCCTCTTCCTCAAGGTACCGTTCCACCTCTTTTGCCTCTTCCATATCTGTGTCTTCCTTTTCGACTTCATATGCCTTCAAATGCTCCGGGATCTCTTCGTACTTTGCATCTCGGTCGTAAAGTTCCTCCAGCTGCAGGGTAATCTCCTCTGGAACATCGTAGTTGATGCGGAATAAATGGCCATCCAGGCACAGGAGATCCGGCGCGACAGATGGCATGGTCCAGGCTTCATCCGCAGCTTGGGGCGAGTTGTCTTTAGTGGCCATTGCGAGGTTATGTTTCAGTGGTTAGAGAAATAGCAACTGTTTTCTTGATTGATTATTGATGGATTTTGTTTGTGTGGAGGGGAACAAAGGGAAGGAGGCGTTGATGGAAGAAAGGATAGAGCGGAGTTTTCAGCCACAGTAAGCAATCCATGTGACATCAGCTACCTAATAACCAACTAACTAATCACGACCAGAAATCTTTGATTTGTACAGTATCATATACCGTTGATCACCATTTCTATTCTGTGGTATCCTGGAATAACTTAGCCAAAATGATCCGGTCCGATGAGACGGTTACGTTCGTATCTTTTTGATCATTGACCAAATCATGAGGACCCCAATTTAGCTGTTTAATCTTTTGACATACTCCATCATTTCCATGGCACAAAAGGACTCTCCATGTCGTTCATGAGCGATGGCAACATCAATGGCCCAATGGCCGTTTGTAGGTTGCCTTGTCTGCCTTAGGCATACCGGTGCAGAACATGGAATTGGTCCAGTGTTTCTTGACCAATCATTGTGCCTCTGTGCGCCAAGAAAGGATTAAATGAAAGCCACTAAGCCCAAAATGGTCAATTATCGCGATATCCATTTGTTTGATGGCTTCGTAGATAGTCAGATACGAGTAGCAAGGCTTAGAAACCTAGAGCCCAGGTATATATAGCAGATCGACCATATCCTGTCATTCTCAGCACCATCTCCTGCCACCAATTTCTCAGCTAGATGCAAATAAAAAAGCTCGTTTTGTCTTTTAATTGATTAACCATCCTCGACCCAAAGACAATGACTATGAAGACCAATACAATGCCGCCTCATTCTGTGGACCACACCCGGGTCGCAATTGCTGAAGTGACCATCTTCTCCCTCATTCACCTGGTACAATTTGTCACAAGGTTCATGCAAGAATGGAAGTACTGGCACCACAGAAAGACAAAGAATGTCTGCAGATGCGTGCTGTACTCCTGGTTTGGCATGCTGGGAGTTTTAGCGCAGCGTAAGTGATAGCTGACCAGCCCACTATGCTTTTGAACAGGGTTGACATTGTCTACCAGTTCACATTGCGGGTTCCGCGATGGTGATTGCAGTTTCCAATCCGAGCAAGTCGGTCTGGACGGCAGAGATCATTCTGCAAAGTATTGGACTGTCACCTCTTTTGTTTGAGGTGAGCCTTGTGCTACTGCGAAGGTACGTCATGGGTTTGCTCAAGGCTTTGCGGGTGCTAACGTCTAGAAGTGGACAAGCTGGACGAAGCGGTCCCGGAAACACAAGGTACCCGAAACACTTGCGTTTCCTGCTTCACGCCTTTCGCTTCCCAGTCATCATTTCTCTGGTCTGTGCCGTGGTTGGTGAGACAATGGATATTCCGGCCTGTAGGAATGTCGGCTCGGGCATCTTCATCATTACCTTTACATTTGTCATTGGTCTCGTATCTTGGGTTGCCATCGCTTACCGCACGGTCCTGCCCAGAAATGGCCACAGCGGCATGATGCTGGTCCTTGCCACTCTGCCGTTCCTGGCTGTCAGAATCGCATACTTTCTGCTGGGTGAGTATGGGTCGGAGGAATTCAATGCTGTCACTGGCAAGGAGGGGATCAGAGTTGGTATGGGCCTGTTAATGGAGATAATCGCCACAGTGCTTCTGTTGTTGTCACGAGGCACGATGGAGCCATTGCGATCCAAGATCCCTGATGTTGAGGGATTTGAGAGAGGCGACAGGCCTTGAGAAAGATGGTCTTCTTCTCAACAAGATTGAACATGATGACGACCGAGAAAGGGAAAGAGGGTTCAATCAAGAGCCGTCGCGAAATTCTTAGGCTGCACAGCTGCATAATACTGCGACATTTGCACCAAATGCTTCTCTATCCATGCTTTCGTTTTGGGGTCTGCGACCTCGTATGCCACACGCAGTGGAAATCCCATTCTGTACCCCCCTAGAAGACCGGCACCGTTGTATTCCACAGACTTGCAAATCTGATCTCGGAAAAAGGCGACCATAGCTTCATGTTCACCAGGATAACCAAGGGTCCGTAAGGTCTCGTGTATGATAACCATGTATGCGTGATAGGAATTGAACATTGAGGCCATACTCGGATCGGAATAGTGCAGAACGATAGGGTATTCAGCGTCTTCGGTCGATGATAGCTTTTCGTATGGCGGTGGTACCATTCGGGAAAAGCGACTATACCATTCTAACAGTCTGGTCTGCATCCCAAGAGTTCGGTTCAATGTTTCCGACAGCTTCTTCCACGTTGCAGGACTCGTCATATCTGATTCTTTGATATCATAGAGCGCGTGAACAAGGCTTGGCGCCAGTGTGAATAGAGCTACGAATTCCTCTAGCGAATCTTCCAGCTCTTCGGAGTAGAACGAGTTGATGCGCTGCCGCATTATGGCATGCCAGCGTTCTGAGGCTAGGAAGCATCTTTCCCCGGAGAAGAGAGAGTGCATTATCTGCACTCGCGTCAGTCTTACATCATAGTCAGACCATGAAGACACCCACAATCAATCCTCGTGCAGCTTTGAGTAATGTATTATTGAATGGGTCCTTGTAAGCGTTCGGCCCACGAATCTCCGCCATCTGGCTCACTGCCTTTGCATGTTTCATCCATGTAGCTGGATCTTGAGTATTTGCAAACAGCTAACTTAATCAGATGACATTGCTTCTTCCTGTGACGGACAATAATCGGATGCCTACCTCGTACAAGCACAGAAGTAGCACTGCGCAGAAGATCTCAGAAGACAGACTCTCAGAAGGGACGTTCAGAGATTTTCGAAGTCTGCTCAGGGCCTCAGTATACGCAAATCTGGAATAACGCGCCATCTGGTCATTCTGCAGCACCTTCGAAATATGGTGTGCTGTAAAGCATCGAACAGTTGCATCCAGGGTTTTGTTCCGTCCGTAGAGAGATGTGAGACTGCTGAACCATCTGGAAACAATATGGATTGAAGTCGACGAGCGAGGCTGAGAGAGGTCATTGACTACCGATGAAAGTCCTTGGAGGACATTAATCGTTGGAGAAGACAGCGTGGACACCGGCATAGTGTCTGTCACTGATCCCCTGTCTGCCTCATAGTTTTCTCTATTAGACGCGCTCGCGTCAGAACCAGAGCCATCGGTTGGAGGTACGCGTCGAGCACGATAAGGCTTTCCAGCTTTGAACTTGAAGTTCCTGACATAGCCGGGGCATGGTTTTCCATATTTCTCACACCGCGCGCAGTCTGGAAGCCGCCCATCACACTTTGTATATGTCAACGGTGCTCTGACCGCCTAGTCTTGGAAGACCAACCTTCACACGACGCTGGACACAGAGTAAACACCCAGAGCTCCGCGTACCCATTCTAAGATGGATCAAGCGTTTTAGACCCTTCTGACTATTGACTGATAATCCTTAGAGAGGATAAGGGACGTGGAATGTGGTTGATACGAGACGGCTGAGTATCGCTACGGCCCGCTACAGTGACCAGAACATCATTTTCTAGGCCAATAGGAAGGCACCTGCATCGCAGAGGGACTCAGGGAGGTATGCAACCGTTCTTCGCTGGGTTTATATCCACATAACATTTTAAATATGAGCGGGTGTTGCCGGCGATGCTGATGCCACAGTCCAGAGGCAGGCAAATGTTCACTTTCTTTAGTCCTCAAAAACAATTCAGTAATTAGCCGAGCTTCATAAGCGATAACTCGGGAATTCCTAAATCGGGTTAGCTGGACTGCTGCAAGCCGTCGTCCGTCCTGTAAGCCCACACACCGCACCTCGCTGTTCTGCGAGCTTTCATCCTCATTCTCCCCAGTGCCATCCAGACTGTTTACCACATATGCAAATTTGAGCCGGAGACATTAAAAAAAATGATGAAAAAACATACAACAGCCGGGATTCGCTGGTGGTCACCCACCCAACTACTAACCGGCCGGCGTGTGGCTTAAGTACGGCTGAGCGGACGGGAAGCCCTGTTTTCCACACCCTGTGGTCGTATGTACTGGCATTATGCTATATAGTCATCTATATGGTAAACTATCTCCCACTTACGAATTGTAAATCGGATCTTACCAAGGCAAAAGAAGAAAAAGCATACAACAGCAGGGACTTGGTGGTGATCACCATAATCAGCCAACGTATGGCTTGAACGCGGTCAATGCCCGGGTGGGTGCACTCGTGGGTGATGGGGTGATGCTGCTTGAAAAAGGTGCTGATTAGCATAGGTAAACTTTTTGCAGCAAAATTTATTATTACATAGAAAAGAGGTTACCATCTCAGAAGAATGATGCCACAAGTCTACTAGCTTCGCCTCAGGATGGGAGCATGCGACCTCTTTAACTCTCCTAACATATGAAAGAAGACATTACATCGCCACACTCATATATACCCTTAACCCCCTTTACTCCTTCTGTGCTGACTCTCAATAATTGCAAACGCAGTCAAACAAACCATTATCTCCCATTTCTTAGCCTCTTCGTCAAGATGTGCATTGTGATCTTGTCCGCTCTTTGCCATGTTTGCAATGAATAAGCTGCCGGCCTTCATCGTCCAAGAGCTGCTTCCTACCCATTTTGCCAGGAGCTGTCCATCCTCTTTATCAAGGCCTCCAGCGCGGAGTTCCATGCTCTTCAGCCTCCCTAGTACACCATATGATTTTCGGTATGTGTACGTCATTCTCTGGGCGCCAGTTCCAAAATCAAAATAATATACTTTGTGGCCGTACTTCTCTGGCCGTTCCAATTTCTCCCATACCATTGGCGTGCCCTCTATCTCTCTGGCTGGATCGCCAAGCCCAATAGTGAAGCCACGAAGGTGCATTTTCACAACCTCAAGGACTTCTCCATCCTTAGAGTCTCCTTGGTGAAGTAGGAGGTCAAATTTGTTCTTCGAGAGAGTCTCGTGGGTCTCAATGAAGTACACAGAGTCGGCCTGAGGACCGGGCCTTACAATGCGGTACTTCCGTAACTCTGCTTTTGACACAAGCTCGTAGGAAAGCCCTTGGCCAAGATTCGTGGCCGCCGTAATATCAGGCTCAAGGGTGTCGGTGTCTCTTGGTGATGTAGTTGTTGACATGATGAAAGAGGAGTATAATTAGGAGAGCACAGAAGTAAAACTGCTGCTTCTGTGAATGAGGTGGATAGAATGCATGGAGAGAATGAAGCTAAAGAGCCTCTGCTGTCCCTCCATTATATACACTCTGTAGACTACCACGTGGGCGTGGAGGTGGGGCCTCGAAAAGGGATGCGCTAAACTACATATGGTCAAAATCCGCGAAGGCTGCGATCCGTCAAGGTGCGAGGCCCACATCCACTTCAAGGTAAGCTTTATCTGTTCAGCCTAGCCATCGACGCCCCGTAGGCTTCCAACATTCGCATATATCCATCATACCCAAAGTTGCGGCCATATTGTGGAGATACAAAAATGGTCACTATGCCAACTCTCTTAGCCAATCCAACAAGTATATAGTGGCATGGGTAGCAGCCACTAAGTAGCCATGCTAGATACGAGGCATTCTAGGTAATAATAATGTCTACATCCTAGGGAGGGTGGGTGCCTATGATGTTATTATTACCTGCGTCTATAGGATAGTTTCCGCTGCCACTAGCTACTTAAATATTCCTAGCCTCACACCGCTCCGTTCGAGCATGTATCAACTTTAGAGTTATCAAAGTCGACGCCACATCCCAGCCGCGCGTGTTGTAAACGACCATTCATTGAATAAAGGGGGAGTCGTTTTTCCTTAGTGCAAAATACCCAATAGAGAAGATCCTCCTCAGCCTCCAATTATGGCACGTTTGCTGTATGTTGATCTTATGTACATTATCAAACCATAGTTGCGGTTCATGATTGCCATTTAAGACGTCGACGAGGCTCGCTTGATCCGGCCGCTGGGGACACCTGTGAGGAGACCTCCGCAATGTCAGGCAGAACCCTCTGAACGAGGTTATAATCTCAAGCCATGAAATGGCTGCAAGATTGGCTTATTTGTCCTCCCTTGCCCGCCTTAGGCTCTTCCTTAGCTCCCTCGCAACTGGCATCATCAAATAGTCTGTTGGAATAGTTTGTATGCAAGGCTTGGTTGCGACATCTCGTCCATTATGCTGACGCTGGGCGACTGATGCGATGATCTTCGGATGAGATTCAACTTTGGGGAAAGTCGACGTTAGTTTTGCTGGTTAAGTACAGAATACACACATACACACACAGAAGCTAGGGTAATTGGATGCGGTTCATTCTTCTAGTAGACAGCGGAAGATTTGACAAAAAGACTGGTTTGATTGGTCACAAATGACAGTGCATCCGCCTATTTATCCTCTGAGCCTATATCTAAGCAACAAGGTTAGTTCAATCCTTGGTGGATCATAAGAAAGAGAAAAAGTTGCTTATGTCGTAGAAGGCTCTGCGGCATTGGAAAGTAGACAATCATTCTTTGAAGCTTAGAGAGATGATATGCTATATGTGTCTTAAATATAAGAACCAACTAGTCAAATCAATTAATGAATTATCGCCGGTTTCAGTATGAGTTTTTTATAATTCAAAAGTCAATACATGTTGATCTATGTCCTCAGCGGAGAGAGCAGTACGGATTTGACCAGAACAAGGCGCGACATTACGATCGGTACCAGTGAAATCAGACTCCCTCAAGTAAACGTAACGTAAAGGAATGGAGGAGAGCCAATCAAAACCCCATGAAGCGAAAGGATGAAGGATACAGAGCTCTTAGCTATCAAATTGTATCGACTTGTCTGCAGCCAAGACCTAGCTATTTTTATATCCGTGTCAACTCCTTGCCTTATGCACTAATAACCATGTTCTCTACTACTAGTTATTGATTACTCTTCCAACTAATCTTTGCTTATTACCCCTATTGATCTCTACAAATGAAAAGATAATAGATATTGTGAATAGACTGTGTGGGTGCACTGTTTAATGAACTTATTCTATAATATGGACAGGTAATAGTAAAAGTTTCCCTTTAAAATCCTGTCTGAATTAAGCAAATCTCTAGATCACTTAGTGATCCATTTATGATTGATTAGTGATCTTTAATTACTTTGTTTCAGCCATTACATCTGCCCTGCATTAGTGCTGCTGTGTTGGTGTCTTAAACTTAACACCCTGCCTCTGCAGGGGAGCTCTCTCCACTAGTCTAACTTGCCCCCAGCCCATGGAATCGATGCGTCATATGTGACTTGATTATGGATTTAATTAATTATCTATCAGTAATCTGATTACTATATATAACGTCACGTAGTCAGTGGGATCTGCTATGAAGCAAAGCAACTAAGCAGCAAGTTCCTCTGAGCTAATATTGAATGGGAAGCATATAAAAAGATATCTTTCTGTCTATAGACTCCATTAAGGTCTTCCAGCAAATATCAACTGCAACAATCATAGCCTCTGCTTTCAAAATGAGATTCACTCTTGCTATTATGTTGTCTCTTGCTGCAAGGTAAAGGACTTCATTTCCCTGTTCCTCTGATACTATGGCTCCCTACTATATCTGATTATCTCTATATACTGACAAGTAACAGCGCCTTCGCCGGCCAGAATTGCAAATGCCAAGACCCAAGTGGAACAGGCCCACAGTACAATGACCTCACAAAGCAATGTTGCAGCGATCGCATCGTCGCAAAGACCTGTGGTAATTTTGAGAACTACTACCCTGGCCCTAACCATCAGGTACGCCCTCCTCTTTCTATGTTAGCTAATATGCATTTATACTAAGAAGTACATTAGTGCTCTGCTAGTGGAACAAACTGCCTTGATAGTGGTGCTTTTGATTACTGTTGCCGTCGCTTGGGCGCTCCTGGAGCTTTTTGCTGGAAGTAACTGGATGGCCATGATTGCCGGCAATGATGGGAGGCAGAACTTCAGAAGAGTGTTCTCTCTTTCCTCCCACTCACATACTTCTTTCCACACAATGTACAAGCTGCTAGTGCAGCAGATGGTTAGAGAGGTATACAGGAATGTATGCGGCATCTACAAATTGTCATCGTTACATAGTTATTTCGATACGGGATTGCCGCCAGCCAGCGGACTTATCCTCCACCCTCGCACAATTCAAAGACTCCCCCTAACTGTGATGCTCCTTATTGAAATAGAGACTGAGCGTAGTGACAGCAGCGTTATCTCACTTCTGGACATTAACCAACCCTTCCAGTCATTAATCAGATGCTGTAGCTATAGACCAGGGGGTTGCAGTCAAGTAGTAACGGTGTTTGCAGATACCTACTCTGATTGCCTCTAATAGCGAAGTGCTCATTGGGAGCATGAACCTGTTATTACACTCATTTCAGTTTGTCGCACGGCGGATGTAACAATAACCTAGTGGGGTTGATGGTCTTCAGAGACATTTTACATGCCCTGCAATAATGGAGTATCCTCAAACCGGCACTGCTGATAGAAAAGTATAGGTTACTAATATTCTTCTATACTAACTACTCCTAGATATTGTGCCTCCGATTGTATGTACGGAAATATATTTCCAACAGCCAAACCCCGTGCCCCAGCTGACTTTGGTCTGATTTGTCTCTATGCCTTCAGACCAGCAACCAGCTTGTCGCCAATCGACTTGATACTGTCCTCAAATTCTTTCGCAGTCTTTGCTTTCCACTTGGCAGCCGCTCCAGGCACGGCATCCTTGCTAGTAAAGCCAATGAAGAGGACATCATTGGGATCGTGACCATGGTCGCCATCGAGATGCTCGTTGGGGAAGCAAAGGTCAGCCAAAGAAATGGAGGCTTCGCCGGTAGAAACACCGCCGTTAGTGTCACCCCAGATTCCGTAATGCTGTGTAATGCGTTCGCTATTAGCTACGGAGACGGACACAGACACCCACAATGCAGTATAGATGAGAGACATACCAATTGGCCATTGCACACGACAGCCATGACACTCAATGGCTGCATTCCCTGTGACTGGGGCGAGAACTTGGGAGAGTGGTCCTCATTTCCAAACACCACATAGGGGTGGACATTGGCGTTAAGGTCGGAGATGCCGAACTTCTGCACGTCCGACTTAAAGGCGGTCTGGCCCTGGCCGGACGGGTCGTTGGCGCACTTGCCAGCGGAGTTGTTGGCCCCGTCGCAGTCGATGTCCATGTTGGTGTAACCCTTGGCGGAGGAGATGAAAATGGCGCCCGAGATGTCGCCGCAGTACGCGAAAGACTTGCCTTGGCTGGAATCACCATTGGTGAACCCTTTTGCCAGTACCTTGGAACATTTTCCCTGGAGGTGTAAAGAATGAGATATTAGCAGGCTGACTGAAAACCTTGAGATGCGTGGGCATACCTTGTGCTTGTCATAGATCTGCTTTAGGTTGCTGGGCAGATCATAAGCAGTGGCACCAGTGACCAAAGCCACAGTAAGAATTTCGGAGAGACGCATTGTGATGGATTGATTGTCAAGAAGAGCAATTGCCTTGATATTCAAGAGAGCCTGGCCTTGTCGGTTCGTCTACCTTGTAGACAGACATCATACTCTTTATATACTCCAAATGAAGCGCCAGGGAAACCTGATAGTTCGGCGTGTATTTTCGGCCCCTGCTTGATCGAGGTCGCATGACCAAGTGATTCTGCCTTAGATTGTAAAGATCCTCGCACCTCGTTACACATGCCGGTGAATCCGGGAAATCCGGGGATGTTGACACGGGGCATTTGGAGCTAGCCATCAGGGTCCAGCCAAGTGTGGATATTTGTAAGATCAGGCCATAGGAGGAATTTGATCTCCCCACCGGGATGCACCCGCTGATGCTGCAAGGACTATGCATGTTTCATCTGAAGACCCTGCGATTTGCAGTCTTAAGATTTTCTCAAACTATGCATAAGTACACACCCCGCGAATGTAACCATGGGGCCAAAACTATACCTGATGTTTTGATCGACAGGCTGCTCCCCCCTTTTGATTTTGAAGTTCTCCATAATCACAGTCTCGTGGCCAAGCAACGACATATCATCTCTTCGAAGATTATGCATAGTAGAGCAAAGTGGACCAGGTAGGTATACCTCGGCTCATAAACGGCAATTGCATTGGCCAATAGAATTTCAAGAATTTGCACCCTTGACAGCTCCGTTGTAGTCATGAGTGCGATACATTGAATATGGAGACTCCCCACGGCGTACAGCCCAACCAAAATATCGTTCGATATGATGCTCTTGAGGGATTTCCATTGACAGATTGGTACGAGTGTTGCTCAGTCCCGTCAATGTTCTTGGCCAGTATCCTGTGCTATCACCTATAGCTCGTTCGCAACTGGGCCAAGAAGGTTTGTCAGTCGAGTCATTAGTCGGCTCGAGCGTGGTTGCAGATCGGCTATGGTCACTTTTTTAGTCCGGCGTGGTGAAACTGCTTAATAAGCCCTTGGCAGTCATGTGACTCTCGCGTAACGTCAGATTTTTATTTCAACTCGCACCACCTCTTTCATTACCTTTACCTTTACCTCACCACCACCTCATATCAACATGGCCACGCTTGCTTCGAATGTCAGTATTACTACTTATTAACTAATTAAATAGCGATTAGGATCAGAGAAAGCTGACAATTTACTCAAGAAGTGGTACCAGTGGTATCTTCGTGAGGTTGAGAGCGGAAAACTTGTGTTGCCTGACTACGAAACGGTAAGTCTTAGTGTTACTCTGAAAAGCACTTTCTAACTGATTTCTAACTGGTTTTGAACTACTTACAGAATGAAGATGATGAGCTGAAGATTTTCTACGGTGAACTCTTCTGTCGGGTCCCAGACTGCGTGAGAGCTCAGGTAAGTATATTTACAGTCTATCTAAGTGCTTACTAACTGGTTGGGAACTGCTTAGAAAAAATATACCGCGACGAACAATCTCCGTACCCATTTGCTCACCCATGACGGCATCAAACTGGAAAAGGGGCTGGCTGGCGGACGTGTGAAACAGAAGGAAATGGATGAAGCAATCAGTAGGTGATACCAACTAATTACAGAGTACTTGGGAACTGATTAGGAACTGCTTAGAGTTCTACAAAAGTCTTTTTGCTGGCGCAGAACCCCAGAAGGCAGGAGAGGGTAGTGCTTCTAGCACTGAAAATGCTAGTTCTTCTACTCCTGCCCTGCCCGTGAAGAAGGATGGTACTGTAAGTAGTTCTGAACTACTTCTAAAGTACTTGGAAACCAGTTACTAACTGCTTAGGTTCATGTGACTAATATGCGCAAGAAAGTCGCTGAGCTTGGGCACAAGGTGCCTTGTGACTCTTGTGGAAAGCGCAATGACTGCTGCAAGGATGTGAATAAATGCGATTATTTTATTCTCTTTGATTGTGGTTCAGTCTGCCCAAGTCCTGCATCGCACGTGGAGACAGAGGAGGAACAGGGTGCTGAGGCCTGAACTGGTTTGTAACTGATTTGCAAGCAGTTAATAGTCTTTTCATTTTTCATAGTTAATAAGTATTGGGGGTCACTTCTTAAAAGAATAGCAGGTTACAAAGAAGGACTAAGTAATTAAAAACTGATTAGAAAACAGTTGCTTTATATTATTAGTGAAAGTAAAGTGCGAGTAAACTCTAAGAGTAAGTCTACAGAAGTATATATATATTTAAAGAGTGGTAAACACTGAGTAGTTATTAACCAGTTACTAAGTAATTAGAAATAGTTACTTATATTATTAGTGAAAGTAAAGTGAGAGTAAACTCTAAGAGTAAGTCTTTTAAAGTATATATATATTTAAAGAGTGGTAAATACTAAGTAGTTATTAACCAGTTATTAACTACTTGACTGTCGCTCCTGCATTCGAATTCGCCGCTCCATAAGATCTAGTTCTAACTTCTCATTCTCAAGCTGCTTCAGGCGAATTTCCTCCTCCTGTTTTTTTAGTTCTATTTCCATTTTTCGAAGCTCAAGTTCCTGACGTCTCTGCTCTAAATTGAGTGCATTTGTTGAGGCAACACGACGAAGCGCTTGTGAAGATTGTATAGACCTAATTAGTTAGTAAGTACTGAAGAAGTACTTCCTAAGCACTTAGGGATACATACTCATTATCTTCTCTTTGAGAGGAAGACCTTGAGATAGCTAGTCTTTCACTACCTCTAAGTGATTGTGAAGTACTTTGGGCTCCAGAAGTACTTGAGGATATTGAGCGTCGGCGCTTACGGCCTCCTAAAGTAACTAGTTAGTAACTACTTAATAACTGGTTAGATATTTACTTACTTTCTCGACTCATATGCCGTAGGTAATTTGCCTCCATATTTGACGTCCGATAAGAATGATGAATATTTAACTGCTGGAAGTTTTGATATTGTAAGATATCATCCTTATCCAGTTTAGCAGAACTATAAATATTAGTATTTCTTAATATAAGTACTTAGGAAGTAATTAGAAAGTACTTACTTCTTTACTGCCTCAAGTAATGTTAAGTACTTTCCAGAGGCATATGACTTTTGATGTGATTGCTCAACTGCATTAGTATGATTGCGTAATAAATCAAAATAATAAGGTTGAATCTTGGAGCATGCTTTATTTAAGCCTGCTTTAATCACTGAACTCTTTTTCTGCTGTGCCCAGTTCCTAACATTCTCATTTTCATACTCTAATAAGTAGTTAGTAAGTGCTTGGTAAGTACTCAGTAAGGGGTTAAATACTGATTAGTAGCTCAAGTAATTCATCATACTCAGCCTCTGATTTACAGTCTAATAGACTCATCATCCGGCTCCAAAGAGGGGTTCCCTGGCTTCTAGTTCCAAGTACCTTTAAAATCGATCGCTGAAAATGAACACGGCAGAATAGAATAATATGTTCTAACTGCCATGTTATATCTCGGTGTTGAGGATCAATCTCAGAGAGATAGCGGCCAAGGCCTTAAGTAGTTAGTAACTGCTTTAAAAGTATTTAATAACTACTTACCTGAGTATTGTTTAGAGTCCATATCAACAATAATACCATATATTCCAGAGCCATGAATAGGGTCAAATAAGACTGGCTGATGTAAAACCTTCTGAATCATAGTAAAGACCCCCTTTAAAGAGTAGATAATACCCTTCAGCAGAATCCAGACTTGTGAAGACTCGAAGTAATGTAATAACTATTTAAAGACTACTTAGTAACTGGTTACTAAGTGGTTTATAAATACTTACTTTTGCATTGGTCAGGTAGAAAGGTTGCAAAGAGCACCTCATTCATGTCCTTTGAGCGAATACGCTTAAAAGACATATCTACCTCAAATGAAGAGAGCTTAGCTAGAAGCTGAATCTGCTCTTTATAGGCACATAAAACCATAGTGCCTTGAGAGTCATGGAACACCTCCTGAACATAATTCTAGACTTTAGATAAGTATATAATAACTAGTTCCTAACTACTTAGCAAGTACGTACCTTTATATGTTCATCCATCCTTTGCAGAAATATAAGCCCGTTAATATCTTGACCATTTGGATATGAAAGAAGCCGTTGTTTCTGAATAATTGCAGTAATTTTATCCTTATTACAGAAGCTAGAGTGAATCTCTGCTAATGTAGAAGCATTATACTGCTGACAGAAGGCTTCAAGCTGGGGGTTTCGAAGGAATTGTGCTATATTAACTTAGTAACTAGTTATTAACTAGTTAATAAGTACTTACCAGTTGTCAGACTTGGGTCCTGAATTTGCTGGATAATCTGCTTGACTGCTTGCAGAATCCGTTCAGGTGGTTTAGTTGGAGGGGGTGGAGGATGCTTATGAACACCATGAGATGTAAATAAGATATATGGACATTGAGAGATATCCACAGGGATTAAAGCATTAAAGATAACATCACAGGGGGTATGCTTTAAGCGTCCAGACCCCTGTGGATGATCACGATCTAAAATAATTAATAACTACTTATAAACTGCTTAGGAACTACTTACCGCAGTACTTTCGTCGGGATGATAGTGGTTCAAAGGAACCACACTCTTCAGATGATGGTAAGATATCTTATTAAAAAGATCCTCTAGAAATTCAAGATCAATAGCTGCATGACCTTGAACTGCCCCTCGATGATGCTTTGTTAAGAAATCATATGTTTCATTAACACATCCAATATAGGGGGGATGTTCTCCATTTACATTCTTAAGTAGTTAGTAACTGGTTTAGAAGTAGTTAGAAAGTACTTAAACATACCACTTGTGAGTATCTTTTGAAGACTGGCTTGCATGTTGGGAGCTGGTTAAGACAGGCATAGCCTTTATTGAAAAGAGTAATCTTTGAGCGGTAGTAGCTATAAGCAGTTAGAAACCAGTTCCTAACTAGTTATATTAATATTACCTGTAGGCATTCCGCTTGCGAATATCCGACTCAAGAATTTGGATCTGACGCTGAGATTCCTGAATTTTTTCCCAGATAGCCTCATCAACAGATGTATGATGGCAAGATAAAAGAGTTGGGCTAAGATATTCACATGCAAGAATACCAGAGCATTTCCAGGTCCATTTTTAACCTGGCATGATAAGAAAGGACAATAAACAGGACGTTTCTGTCCATAGCTCTGCTTCTTAGCATATTGAACCTAAGCAGTTAGTAAGTACTTATAAAGTACTAGCTAATACTACTTCATATGGTATCTGCTCCATTTCAGTCTGTGAGCGTCCCCCTGCTGCAACAACATATGTGTATCCATGGATATGACTAGTTGGATACTCTGGAAGGTCATCAATATACTCAAGTTTAAGTGTTGTAAGGGGAGAGTTCTTTGCATTAGTAAGAGGGATAGGTATGGTTGGTTCCTAACTAGTTAGTAAGTGATTAAGAACTGCTTCTTATAGAAAGTATTATACCTCTATTTCTTCATCGGTGTTATCCCATCTAAAGAGGTCATCATCAACACAAATACTCAGCTCAGTAGGTTCCATCTCAAAAACTGCTTAAAAACCAGTTCCTAAGTGCTTAAAGAAAATATTGATATGTAAAGATAAAATAAGTGAAGGTAAAATGAATTCCAGTTACGAATGTAAAGTATTAAATAGGTCATGCGAGATCAAGCTGCTGAGTAATTGGCTTGGCAGTCACGTGTTGGGGGTCTAGGTCACGCGAGACTTCAGAGTAGCTCGGTTGGGCTGTGTACACGGCTCGAGCCGATCCTAGCCGTCTATTCCTCGCGCCGCCAAGCGGTATGCCGATCAAAGTATTGTCTCTGGACCCTCAATAGAAACCAAAAGAGCAAGCTAAGCTGCTAGTGGAGAAATTGAAATTCGAAACAGTTCTGCCTGCTTTTTGGGGGCTGAATCAATCCCCTTCACATGCTACGGGGACCAGCTTTATTGCCCCTCTTGTAGACAAGCAAACCAACAGTCTGGGAGCGTCTCAATTACGCATCGTCTGCCATGACATCTAAGACAGGCCGAAAATTCCCATCCGCTGGCGACCATTCTCTTTGGAACTCATGAAGAAGAAAATGAAAATTCGTTCTTCAGAAGGATGTTCCTGTCCTTTGTAGAAGGGGTATTAGAGGAGCATAGATTTATAGATATTAGGGGGTGGTTAGGGTAGGTATACAATTTGAATTTAATGCTATTCAAATCAAAGCTTTACCTTAGTAGTTACCTTTAGTATCCGCGGTCGGAGAGGGTTGAAAATTAGTGTGGTAGTGGTGGTATCTTAGAATATAGGCATGGTACAAGGCAGCCTTTGCTACGCGGATACAATATCCCAGCATTGTTAAGCAGCTGTATCATACTCAGTATCTATCTCAGACGCCGAAATTAAGTAAAATAACTTTGCATACTGTTAATACTGTTACCAGAAGATGTGCAATTATATCCATCTGGTATAAAGGTACACCCCAAATAATCCCTACCACCCTGGAAAAAGAACCTTTGCTGCCGTCACCAATGACGTGGATTAACTGCCTGAAGAGCCCAGGCTACAGATGGTTTCCAAGCAGGGCTCAGGCTTCCTACAATAACATCAAGCACGCGTTCGCCCCAGGATGAGATCCACCAGCGTTCCCTCAGTTGATGTAGAACAACGCAATAATGAGCCAGGATGACTAGTGAAAAAGGGTTGTGCCCCCTGAGAAGATCAATGAATGCCCCCGGGACTTCGCAAACCCAAGCTCCCTGAAACCACTTCTACTGCACCGTCTAGCTTGCTAAATAGCTTCTCCAGGCAATCAATAGCGTCAGTAAAAACCTGATAATTCTCCTGTCCTGGTGAGCACGCTGCGTTTAGCATTTCATGGAGAGCCGTGATTGCCAGTTGAGACGACTTAGATAGACTTATTTGTACCTCGTCAACCATGAGAAGACCGCCTAGCTCGCTCTTTTGGAGGCCATCTATTATGGGAGTTGAGAAGTTGATCATTTTTCGTATGAGCATGAACATTCCGATAAGCTCATCTAGCGGACTGGCCGTAGTTTGACACCGTTTGGCCACGGCCAGAGGAAAGGCAAAGGCAGAACCAATCAGAAGGCTAGACAGAGCAAAGCTTGCAACGTTTTCTGATGGTCCCAATTGATCACCAATCGTTGTAAACATCCTGATTGCTTCGCTCTGATGGTGCTCTGCATCTTCGATCAAAGTTTGTCGTTCTTTCCCCGGACAATCACTAGAAAGAGCCAGATGAAGTGCCGAAACGGCAAAAATGCCGTGTAGGAGATACGGACAAGACAAGGCCCGTTGAGGAATAACCCTCTGCCACACCTCAGTATCTGTTTGATTTCGAGAGAGGGAATGGCAGGTTGAGGTCGTCCAATTCAATAGCAGTCTGAGATGTTGTATATTGAACTCGGTCATGGCAATTAATGTGCTGTGACTAGCATACTGTGTCACTGTTTGGTTTACATATTGGCTTGAGCCAGCTTGTTCGTGCGAAGTTATCGCCTCCAGACTTGCTGTTAAGTCAAGGCAGCTGTCAGATTTGGCCCAGAGCCACGGGCCAGAACTTGCATAACGACAAGTGGTCCGTCGATTCTCGCAATTAGAACATTGCGGCCGCTTCTCATCGCTGTGGTTTAGACAGATGTGAGAAAACCTGTCTTTGACTTGAGATGGGAAGATGATACCTTGACACTTCGCCGTTTGCACTCGGAACAGCCGTGATGAGACTTTCGAGCCCTTTTCTGTCCAGTTATCGAAGACATAGTTCTATTAAGCAATAACCTCGAAGGTTCCACAGGGCGCCCAGCCGATCTGAGCCGCTTAACAATAGTGGTGGAAGTGGTAAATGAGTTTTTGAGGTTCAGGTCAAATTGCTGTCGTCTTAGCTTCCGTCCCCCCTGATTACTAACCAATTCCGACCTTGTTCGTCAAGAGGTTAGAGATCCGTGACAACCATTCTTAGTGGTTGCCCAGATCTCGAATTTTGATCGCCAGGATTAGACTGGCTGTGGGGACTCTAGCCCACTCTCAAAATTAAAAGATGCCTAGAAAACTAAGTCTACTTCAGTCATCAAGTACACTGATATATATTCTACTGTCAAAGCTGTCAAAAATCCCATCTGGCCAATCATCTCAATCAATATAGAGCTTTGACAGTGATTTTCGTGATGAATGACTAGCAATTGCACGGTTGTGAAATAGATCCGGCTCTAGTGGATTGTCAGGACTTTCGGTACCAAGTACCTTAAGTGAAGGAGTAAAAATTTTGGTACTGCCTAGGCCTAGTAGCTTTTTTTGCGGTGAAACTCACACCAAATCAAATCAGATCAGGGGCGGGTTCTGAGTTCTTATTTCTCAACTCAAATCCGTATATGCGCACTAGTAAAGGGCTTGAAATCTCGAATGGCCGTATCATTCAGGCGACATGTGATCACGTGTCAAAGAACTGGAACTGGCAGAATCACAATGATCCAGCACGTGCCAGCCTTGAGTAGCCCAGTTCCACTGCTGTACTCCACTGAGCTAGCTATCAGATCACGTGCAGGCCTTAGCTTGTACCTTGAGACTTACTTCCCATGATCTACAGGTCTGCTGCGGGAAAAAATATCTTTCTAACTCGGCCAGCGACAAGAACCAAGTACGCTTCCGTGGGATCAAATTGAATTGGTTTATTTCCGTGTTGCTGTCCCTGCTCTACACTCTCAACGTCACTCCTGCTTTCTATTATTATCTAGAGTCCACCAGCCAAAGTCTTTCCCACCACTGACCATGGTGGCCGGCATACAATCATCTGATACAGACCCTGCTGAGATTATGCGTCTGGCCGTGGAAGGATTTCGAGCCAAAATGGAGTCTTCCAATCGGCGATTTTTACAAGACCGTATCGACGAGATTGAAGCCATGGGACTCTCCACCGAGGAGGAAAAATTGAATGAGATGTCCTTGTATTGGCATGATTTAGGCGCCAAAGGCGAGGCAAAGTGGAATGATACGGCCTCTCCAGGTCACGTTCGACAATCCCGCGAGGCGAGAAATGCTACACGGCTAGAAGATGTCAAAACTATCTATCACCAGTACATGGACGGAATCATCCCGCCAACCTTAATAACTGATGAATGGCGGCAGATGTACTTAGAGGTTTTGCAGGAGGTATGCAACGAGGCGATGGCACAGAATCAAGAGGGCCAGGACGAGGATGAGGACTTCGACATCCCGATGTGCCACGAACTAGGGCAGTTCATCAAATACGCTAATGGCGTCCAAGATCCAGATTTCCGCTGCTCAGGTATCTCTCCGTTTGCACCAGTCCCTCCTGTCGGGATACGGGAGTATGCGTTCCCAGAGCGCGCGGCTGTGCTTGGACTGCCTACTCCTGAAGTCTCGACCTCTCGGGAAATATTGAAAGAATACCTACAAGGGAGAATGCTTGACGAGTCATTTATTGAAGGCATTGTGGATGAAGACTTGGAAGTCAAGGTTGGATTTCAAACTGGCCTCGGCAGTCGCGCAGAACACGACGAATGGTACAGCGCCTATCTATACTGTCGTCGGTGCGACGATGACTCTGACCCATCTCTCAAAGACTGGGCCTGGCGTGTTTCGTTCTTCCGGGCTGATGTTGGAAACCCGACTAATCTTTACGGGCGGTATCCACGATTTGATTCTATACCCGAGTTCTTGGATTGGTATAGCAGCTGGCTGGACTATGTGGATATGAATGAGGTCCGAAAAAACGTACGGTGCCTCTACGGTGATGATGATTATTACTCAGACATGAGCTAAGGAGTTGTATTCAAATTTTGTTCATCCTGTTCATCGTGTATATACTTAATTTGTCGCCAAATCACGGCCACAGAAATATCGTGATCTGTCATCAGAGTTGTCAAGCTGCTCCGACGATGCCTGATCTGTCGACCGTATGCATCAATGCGATACCGAGCATAAAGTGGCATTCCCAGAGCTCCCTTGGCGAGAATGTGGTCCCCACGACATGTGTAACTAGATAGCATAATTGGACCAAAGATGCTAAGCTGCAGAATTGCCCTGTGCCCAGCCGTTCGCTCCTACAAGCAGAACCTTGGCGATTGGCATACATAGCCTGGCCGACACTGAATAAGATGGAGCCAGCTATTATTGCAATAAAAAGGCAACTCCAGCCTTCGGAGTATGGTATTCCGCTGTGCAATCCTGCAAGCTCGGGAGACATCTCTTGGGTCACCGCGTGGTTTTTTCGGAAATGATAGAGTTTATACATGGCAGTGAGAATGCCTCTAGGGAATGACAGATGTCCTCGCAGGCGCATTTCATATACAGTGAAGCGTCCAAATGAAGGCGGTAGCCATGTCAATGGTAGGGAAGGTTTTTGGACGCCTAGCGAAGATGTCAATAGGAAATAGGTTACTAGAACTTCTCGTCACAGGATACAGCCCCGACTCACCATCAATGGCATAAAATGTAGATGCCTCCTGGGACGGCGGGTATGTACAACAGGCTTCCAATTCCAATTGCAGAGTTTGGGTAATTGTGTCGTTTGATGCGTATCCATGTAAATTAGGATAGGTGCGGTAGCTTGTGGCCAAATAACAATCTGCCTTTGCATTCCACAGGCGAAAGCCATTATCTTGATGCGGATCGTATATGACCTGCCACTTTGAACTTGGAGCGGGCTCAGCAGATGCGCTTGATGTGCTCAAGCGTTAGCGACATGATTAAGAGCTACCACTGGCATATGATCTTTTACCTGATATACAAACGTCTGATGGTGTCATCAGGTATCTCGTCATACATATCCGTAATCGTGACCCCATCCATGCTTGCCGTCACGTACTCGCCAGTCTGAAAATTGCGCAGATATACCGACTGTCCTGGCCAGACACGACTCGCGAGTACCTCGTCGGTCCAATTGTAGGCGCCATCCCTTGTCTGCTCAAAAAACCAGGGTCCTGTGATCCATAAGCTCCGATCCATTGTGAACTCAGCAGGAAATCGAATACTCACCAACAGTGCCAAATTGGTCCGAGAAGATAACGCGTGGTTGAGGATCTGATAAGTGTCCCAGGTGATCTGCGTCCCACTTAAAGTCGCCAGAATTGATGTCCCAGGCCAGATCATCTGTCCAGAGGAAGCCAGCCCGAGGAATGTAAAGACTGATTGGAGCTTGTGGCACCAGAGCATGTGTAGGAAGTGCCCGGCCTGCCACTCTATCGACTGCTTTTTGATAAGCGCCAATCTGTGGGCGTAGGTCTCGTCTGTATTCACTTGACAGATATCGGAGATTGTAGTTGCCCCCTATTGCAGTCTCGCTCAAGGGAAAAGTGACTGCAAAAAGACAAGTCATAGTCGTTATTATGACAAATATTTGCTGACCCAGTACACCTGTTACGGCACAAAGAGAAGTCCACTTATGCAACGCGTTAATTTGCGCTCAGATATCATTCGAAATAAGGAGCACCTACAGCGCTTTTTTTCGTATCCGCTAAAGCCATCCAAGCCCCGGAGAGCCGCTGAATTGATATTACTAGGAGACAGAACACGCAGTCCAGAGTTCGAGAGCCTAGGCATACAGAGACAACGACGAAGGACTCTAGTAACCCTGTATAGAAGAGACATCCAAGTCTTCCTTTTGTGTGTCGAGACAAGAGCAGTGTACACAGGGCCAAAGTCTCTCCAATCGCTCGACTACTGGTCAAGACATGTACTTCTCTGGGAAAAAGATGACTCCTGCAGCACCACGCATAAAATCCAGAAACTGAAAAAGCAATCGCTAAAGACTTCAACAGGCCTGATTGTTTAAATATGCCGTACGAGGTCAGCAGGGCCCATGCAAAAATGGTATGACACCCAATAATAGTCCACTCTATTACTAGTTGAGCTCCATTGACTTTCTCGTTCTTCAGGTCAGTATCACTTCTCTCAGCTTTCCCAGTACGTACTCACTCGTCGTAAGATAATATGAGAGGGGAGGGAATGTCTCAATAAAAAGTTGGCCGCGTTGGCGGAAAAATCCTAGAGTTTGATGCACGCGAGCTGTCTCTGGTGTATAAATGGCATTCGAAGGAGCCAATAGACTTAAAATAGTAATTGTTGCAATCCCTGTGAATGCGATGCGCAGCGTCACATCTAGCGCATCTCTCAAAGTCATGATGATATTATGAAGCCTTTCTGGGGGACTAGAAGAGAAAAAGGGATCCCGCCTCGCGTTTTCTACTTGACTCTTCGATCGGTCCATGGGCGTGTTGTAAGGTTGGCTCAGGATCCAGCACCTCGGCCCAGCAGGCGCCGGTAGAAGTACGATACGAGACCAAATTTTGGCGAACCGTGAACAGATGTGGTCGTACCCTAAAATAAAGATCAAATGCTCTTTGAACAAGCAGATTTGCTAAGAGAAACAACAGTATGATCTATCGGAGACAACTAGGGTTGCCGTAGCGCAAAAGTGAAGCGACCCTCCGCGCTCGGTGGAGGGCCCACTCACAGGTGAACAACGCTAGAAAAACAAATCCAGAACTATTACAGTAACTACTAAATGCCCATGCTACCATTGCACCCCAAGAAACAAGGCCATTCAAAGCGAAGGAGAGTCGCAAGGAAGTTCCGCCTTGGTGTCTTGGAAGGTCATGGCCGCATGCTTCACGAGGCTTAGCTTTTCTTGTTAAGCTCAGACCCAGCTAAGTTCGTAGCGAACTTCAAATACCGGTCCTCGAGCATCATGTGAGACCGCTCGAATGACTCCTAGCATCGGGATATACGGCATAGTCTGGTGGAAATCGAAAGGGGACACAGAAGTACTCCGTACTGTATCATTCAACCTCGTTGGCCTGCATATTCCTATTTGGTGAAAGTCCGGTGAACGCACTAGCTCGGTTGGTATCCATTAGGTCCGGCAGAATTAGCGGCATGGTTTGTTTTGAGGTTTATGATTACCGTCCACTATCGCACAAAAAGGAAAATCCATATCCGGCGAGGATACAAAAAAAGACGGAAGCCAGATGTCAGAGAATCACACCGGGACCCGGCATTTACCAGCATGTACCGCCATGGAAACCTGAGAAGGCCAAGATGGATGTGGTATACTAGAACGACTCACGAGAAAATTCCAAAAAGAATCTCTGAGAGGCAGACATTTATTTGCTTGGCTTCATTGGATACTAGCGGGCTGAGGGCTCTTACCAATTAGATCAAAATCAAAGAACAGCAAGGGTTTTCAATTGTCACCTGAACAGGCATCAGGTTAGCTACAGTAATCTCCGGAGAGTTAAGCCTGGTTCGCATTTATTATTTTATCATTGGTACGGAGTAAGATTGGTCAATGGAGTCAAAAAAGGTGGTTCCACAGCATATTGGTGAGCTTAGCTCGTAGGTTGATGTAACCCTATATTTGGAGGGAAAGATCTCTGACCCCGGCAAACACTCCGGTGCGCTAAGAAACTGCGAGAAATGAAACAGGGTCCATATGTATGTGCGCTAACTTAGCTTGGGTTTGGCTATCATACTTAGCAGATGAGCGCCAACCAAGCGGGGTGCATATTCTGCATAAAATTTGACTGGCAGAATCCTGAGACAGGTAGAGACCGTATCACCACCTTCCTCTCCTGGCTTACGGCCTGAAAGCTCAAGAATGCGCTTGTTTTCTTTTCAATTCATTTCCTCTAATGGTCGACTGCTTCATAACTTCCCAGCCAAAATTATCACTTGTCGCCATCCACTGTCAGGAGGTTTTTGAAGAGCCGAAGGACTAAAACCTTGTATTGAGTGAGCGGTCAAAAACATCACATTGACACATAGTCGCGATTGAAGGCCTCTGTCGTATATGTTCAGTCAGAGGTTCATGGTATTCCCGAAACCATGCCCTAATTTGGACACTTCAAGGCAAGAAACCCCTTCGCCATATATAGGCGGCAAGATGAAATCTCGGCCGCGAGGAAAGAGGATCAATAGCAATACGACAGGTCAACATTACTTAGAACCGCAGGAAAATATTAGGCTGTAATACTAGAATAGCCCCAGGCTAACCATTCTGGTAGCAGCATGGTTAAAATGAGGTGGGGTTAACTACAGCGATGCCTGTGGCCGCAGTTCAGGCTTACTTGTCGACTTTCGCCATCATTCCTAAATGGGACGGTTTTGGAAGCGGGCAAAAAATCTGTGCATAATGTGCACAGCATAGTATGTCTGTCCTCAATTGCTTCGACTGCCGCAGTCTGGCCTCGAATATTTCTAACCACTTCCAATATAGCACCGCGAGGTCTAAATTACTCGCATCTTAAGTTTCCGTGTCCATGTATATGGTTCACTCGGTTGCTTTTAGTGACTCCACCAGAAGATTTGCTGGGGCCTTCGCTAAAGTACTTCGAAACCTCGGCATCGCTAGTTAGGGAGACTAGAGGATATGCGTTTCTAGTCATACTCAGCCAGTAGTGGATATCCTACAGTAAATGAAAATCCTAACCATATTGATATTTAAAGGCAGGGTGGTGTTAGATTGAGCTCGATCTCCGGTCGATTTCTTTTTCTTCTTCTGAGAACTCCTAGAACCCGGGCTACACGCGGAGGGCTAAAATGCAGATAGTTCTGCTCGGCGTGCTATCCCTATGGATAGGCGCCTGTCGCGTTCAGGCTGCGGCCGTGTTTGCCCATTTCATGGTATGCTACATATTCCGGATTTGACCGAGGCCTGTCTAGCTGACATCGATTACCTAGGTGACCAATTCGCAAAATTATAGCATCTCGGACTGGAAACAAGACATGAGCTTGGCTCAAGGTGCCCATATTGATGCTTTCGCTCTTAACATGGCGTGGGATGATCCAACCAACTACCCCTCCGTTTCTGATGCCTTCGAAGCTGCCAATGAGATTGGTTTTAAGCTCCTGTTCTCCTTTGACTATGCAGGCAATGGTCCCTGGCCACAATCTGCTGTCATTGATCTTCTCACTAAGTACGGATCCAACGGAGCTTACTATCACCACGACGGCAAGCCCTTTGTTTCGACTTTTGAGGGACCCGCAAATGCCTCGGATTGGATTGAGATTAAGAAACAAACCGGCTGCTTTTTTGTCCCAGATTGGTCCTCTCTCGGCGCCAAAGCAGCTTTGGAAGCATCCCCTGGTGTTCCAGATGGTCTTTTCTCCTGGGCTGCATGGCCTTGGGGTCCACAGCCGATGAATACCTACGTGGATGCATCCTACATGCAGTACCTCCAAGAGGGTGGTAATTTGCCATATATGATGCCCGTCTCTCCTTGGTTTTATACCAATCTTCCCGGATACAAGAAGAACTGGGTGTGGAATGGAGACGACCTGTGGTACGATCGCTGGGAAGAAGTGATGTATCTTCAACCAGAGTTTGTGGAGATTATCTCGTGGAATGATTATGGGGAATCTCACTATATTGGACCTCTACACAATAATGCATATGCCGCTTTTGATATCGGCAAGGCTTCCTACAACTATGTCGCCAACTATCCTCATGACGCCTGGCGAGACTTCCTTCCTTTTGTCATTGATCTCTACAAGACAGGCACTGCGACTGTCACGAAAGAGGGCGTTACTGCTTGGTTCCGTGAGACGCCTGGTGCCGCTTGCTCTAGTGGTGGCACGAGTGGAAATACCGCCAGTCAATTGCAGGTTGAATTCCCCCCAACTGAGGTTTTGCAAGACCGAGTCTTCTATTCAGCGCTTCTGTCCTCCCCGGCTGATGTGACTGTCAGCATCGGTGGTGTTGTCCAGGTAGGTTCCTGGGCGAATTCCCCCGACGGCGGGATCGGTATTTATCACGGAAGCGTGCCATTCAACGGCAACACTGGCCAGGTCATCGTGGTCATCACTCGCAATGGTGCGACAGTCGCTGAGATGCAGGGTGCATCTATCTCCAACTCTTGTCAAGGTGGAATCCAGAACTGGAATGCCTGGGTCGGGTCTGGTTTCGCCAGTGGGAGCGTCTCCGCGACACCAGACTTGAAAATCGGCGACCAGGTATGCATCAACGGGACCGGTCCAAACAAATTTGAAAAGCTCTGCGGCTTTACCTGTCAGTATGGTTATTGCCCTGTCGGCGCCTGCACATGTACCAAAATGGGAAAGGCTCAGAAGCTACCGAAGGCCAAAGGCATTAATGGCTACCCTCTGGCAGGCGAGGATCCCAGCTACAGCGGTCTTTGCAGCTTTAGCTGCAATTATGGCGACTGCGACCCAGACGCTTGTGGAACTACTGAGGTTGAGTTAACCATTCCCGTAGTCTCAGACTTTGCTCCACCTGCCTGCACTAGTGGGAGTGGTGAGGGTAATCTCGCTGGGCTTTGTAGCTTTAGCTGTGGCCATGGCTTCTGTCCTATCAATGCTTGTACCTGCACCAGCACTGGTGCTCTTGTGCTTGCTCCAACCGTCAACAGTGTCAGTGGGTACGCAGACCCGCGTGTCGATGCTAAGATCTATGGCCCACTTTGCGAATTCACCTGCAGCCACGGATACTGCCCTCCTGGCGCCTGTGCTGCCAATCCTTACGGTAGCAGTGACGGTGCTACTCCTGGCACTGTTGCTATCAAGCCACTGCCTTGCACTTCTCTGTCCCCTTCTGCAACCTTCTCACTTTCCGCCGCTTGCACTGATGGGATTTTGAGTCTACCAACTAGCGGATCCGGCGCATCGTCCAACAATGTGCCCCCTGGTCTCCCCGCTGCTTGCCATGAAGTCTGCAATTTCTGGCGAATGCTCACTGGTACCTGTTGTGGCCAAGGTGGAACACTGGCCAACCCAGTCGACATCAACCCTGGAGTTGTGATTCCTTTTGACATTCCGTTGCCCTCGGGATACAAGCCAAATATTCCTTTGGTCATCCCGGTGCCTGGACGATATGACCCAGACGAAGTTTTTGGTGATATAGCTACGGCAAGCACAACCTTGGTGGCTTCGTCAACTACCACAATTGTGGCCATCTATACCATCACTTACACGTCATTTTCAACTTATCCTGTAACCACCACCAACTCTATCGGGCAAATAACGACAGTTGAGACCAGCAGCCCTGTCATCACAACCTCCGTCGGCACGTCGACTTCTAAAGGGTCTGGTACAGCCAAGCATACCAGTGACAACAAGCCCCGCAAAACTTGTCGCACAGTTGCTGCTGGAATTCCACTTACCACACTGTTGGCCAATACCCCATTGGCCTCTGGTATCGTATTGCCTGCGGGCCTTTGCCTACCCGGTCCTGATCCGTTGCATATCCCGCCAATCCAACTTCCCAATAACGATCCACCGTGCTTTAAAAATTGCCACCCTTGCCGAGCTGGCGCCTGCGCCGGTGACAGGAGTGATAGCCTTTCTGATACCGGTTCTTCTGGCCCCTCTGACCCAACTGACCCCGAGAATACCAATGATCCAACCGACCCCGACGCTGGATGTGAAAATGGTGAGGGCCCAAGAGCTGATCAAGGAGCTTGTGGCAACGGCAATTTTCCCCTCTGGGACTCAGCCACGGGACAGATTACTTGTGAACGGTCAGCCAGCGAGGTTGCGGACTATGTCTCCGACTGCCAGGCTGATGCCATGAACAACCCGGAGGACACGCTTAATGCTATCGATTGCGCAGACAGCCGCTGTAGCAAAGGCCTGACAAAACGCGGGAAATGCAAAAAGCCAAAATCTTGGGAGGATAGTTCTAATACTAACGTCTGCGACGGTGTTTTCATCTGCGATGTGGACAAATGGCCGAATGTCTGCTACAATGCTCGATCCGCCATGGACAAGAAGAACGCTCCATCAATTTTACAGTATCAGGGCAAGCGTACTCACAATACTGGACGTTGGCTCACAGTTCATGGTATGGCTCAAAATTCCGATGGCAATGAGCGTAAGGGAAAAAGCGACAAACGCGATCTGGGTGAATATGACCCCCGTACCGGTTGGGGATTGATTGGTGAGGCATTTGAAGTTCCACCAGCTCCCAACTCTGGCTAACAAAATACAGGTTGCGAGGTTGAAGAATACCCCTGGGGTAACAGCGTGACTTCCACAGCTGGCCAGGCAAATTACAACGACCGGCCGACTTTGCGATTGATTCCTGACGAAGAGAATGGAAAACACGGTGCTGAATTGGGGAAATTTATCCAATACCTCAGGCAGACAACCGCAGGAAAAACGACTAAGCCAAAATATTGTATGCTACACATCCTATTCGAGGAAAAATTGTCATTCTGATGAAACCAACTTCCAGGCGTTGAGGTGAAGAGCGGAAGTGGCAAGGCCCTTCGGGACGACTACTGCGTTAGTGCAGACGCGGATTGCCAGAATAAGTGCGCCGCAGCCTACGGCCCTAGCTTCATCCTCGTCAACCAGATCACAGCTGCCGACCAACAAGCCGTGAAGAAAGCAGGGCTTTCGAGCACACAGGAATGGGATCTTTGGTTTGATGATCCCATGCATCCAAATCGCAAATGGGACCATACCCTCAGCTACGACCCTGACGAGCTCAAGAAAAACCCTCCGGTCACTGTGGCCGTCACTTCGCTCATGCCACCTCAATTCCCACCCTCGTGGGAAAATAAAAATAAGATCGATCCCGTGGGTCCCGGGCAGAAAATTTACGTTGGCAACTTCCCCGTGGGCTCTTGGCAGCTTTCATATGTAACTCTGGGAAAAACCATCACTGTTGGAGAGCCCAAAGTGCGTGTGCCCAATGCTGATGGTACAAATCTGATCTGGGACGAGCCACCGCAAAATTTCTTCCCATATTCGAAACGCAAGCGTGACACAATGGGGGACGATGTCAATTCGCGACCGACCCCCGAATCAGCTGGAGACCTTGAATACCAGCAGCAGAATGCCTCAGTCTGGACTAACGCAGAGTTCCCCCTTCCTGCGACAGGGAAGCTCTTGCGCCGCTTGACATCAGGTACCACGGGTTTCCTTGACCCAAGGGTATACCGGGATGTCTTGGAATGCCCGCTGGACTCGGATCTCTCTGCTTGCGATGATTGTTCTGTTCAAGGTCCTGCCACTTTGTCCCCAGGCGCTGGCACCAGAGTTCCAGTTACTACTACTTCGACTAAGATCACCTCTTCCACTAAGACCACCTCATCCGCACCCACAGCCACAAGTGACGTGTCCAGCCCGGCAGAATCCGAGTATTCATGCACAGGCAACTCGTGGATGTGCGGCCATTTTACCGGCAATTTCCGTTCTTTCTGTGATGTTGCCAAGAGCTATCTTCGAGGGAATAATATTTACGAAACCACCCAAGGATCATGCTATACCGACGGGCGCCATGCCGGAGGTGGCTGCGGTATTTTCGTCCAGGGTGATAATTGTCGGCTCCGCGGAACCGCCATGCAAGCGTAAGTTCATAGCTATCCTATCTCATGTCTACTCTGTTTTCTAACTATCTTGTGACAGCGCCTATGATCACCTTGTGAACAAAAATGTTGGGGGCTGTGGGGCTTGCGGTCATGTCACCTTTGATAACGGTTGTATCATGAAGGTGGACTATGTTAGCAGTTGTGGGACCGAAAATAATTGATCCATAGCTAGAGAGCATGCGCATGAATAAAATTCTTTTTGGATTTGAAATAATGGTGGAAAAGACAGGAATCTCAAGTGAACATTGTCGGTTCCGGCTATTCCATCGTGCTGGGTTGTTGTAGTCACCAGTGAGAGCAGTGCGTGATTAGTTTCCTCCATCCAGGAAAGTAGAGTTTGCTTTTGTAGGCTCCAAGTAATCTGGGTAGCCAGATTTGACCTGCAGCGTTTCAAGGGAATACTACAATTAGTAAAAGTCCGCGTGATTCTGTTATAGATTCGGGCCTCTCAATGCAGCATAAAAGAGATCTTGCTGAGGCAAAAACGGCCTGTGTTGGATTATCAGATTATCAATCACGAGCTCGGTGACTACGACGGCCAACTGTGTTGAGTTCTCTAAGCGGATTCGGGCAACAGTTGATAGACTATCGAGGACCAGATTGAGCATATCTGAATTGAGACCCAGCTATTGGATATTGGCACGCCCTGGGGCTTATACGCAGTGCTTTGAACGGCTACTACTGCCGGTCTAATTGTGCTGGCACATGACAGGTCTATTATGTCTGTATAAGAGTCAAAATGGTCAAAGTAGTAGAAGATTGGAGGTGCGCCACGGCTCAGCAGGCGTAGTGAAGGGTTCAGGGGAATACTTGAACCTCAGCGTTCAAAGTGGAATATATATGATAAAGATAAGCAAACAATAATTGCGGACTTTGAAATAAATTATCCTGTTTATCAACTGGAGTGGCTTTAGCAACTCATGCTTAGTTGCGATTCAGAGTAACCGTTCATAAGGAATGATTTACAAGAAGCCATCCAGACAATTCGGAAAAACTAGAAAGTCTTCACCATGCATCAAGCCACAAAGCCAAAAGAGTCAAAAGAGGCAGAATAGAGGAGAGAAGAGCAACAGGAATAAAGGACTGTGCGATAGTTCCAGCATTGGTTGTTGCCCGCGCCCCAGGCGAAGTCGAGGTATTGGTAGGGGCAGAGTCAGTGTCTGTCGTATTTCCAGCATTGGTTGGTGCCCGCGCCCGAGGCGAAGTCGAAGTATTGGTAGGGGCAGAGTCAGTGTCTGTCGTGTTGAAAATATATTGAGTAGAAGGAGATCCAGTGTTTGTTTCATTTAGGGGTGCCGTGATGGCTGGCCCTTGAACACAGTAGCTCCAACCTTCAATCAAGACACACCAGTCCCTGAGAAGCGAAGGATTCTGCGTCCAACCACCATCAGCGTTGTCCAATGATCCATATATTCAAAGAAAAATCTGGGTATTGCCTTACCCATCCATGTAATTGGCCAAAAGTAATATTGAAGTAGCTCTCAACCTGACTGCAAGTAGCATTGGCGGAAATGTTGTTCGCCCAGTAGGTACATTTGTCCGTCACAACGGGATCGGTAGTTCCAGTAGGCTGTTCACCGTTGACCCATCCCTCTGGAGCATCCAGAGAACTGGCTACTCCGCCAAGGAGACTGGCAAGGAAAAAGATGGACAATTTCATGGTGTCATCAACCCCCGAAGATGAATGAGAAAGAAAGACGAAGCGTTTGTTTGAGCTCCCTAAAAAGGAATAACCAGATGACCTACAGATTCGGAAGAGCCACAGGAAGATGCTAGAACGAGCAGTGGCGGGATCAAGAGTTATTTAACCAGTCTCCAGCCCTTTTGGGTGAAGAAAATATTAGTCGCATTATAATGTAACTAGTAGGGGGTTAGACCGAGATAGGTGAATGCGTATCTAAGACATTTTGTGGATTTGGTACTACCTCGGAGCTTAGTATGGGGCTAGTCTTGTTGCTAGCTTGTCTAAGTACTCCGTGGGCCCGGAACCTCTCGATTGGTGCCATTCAACAATGCATAACCCTGCAAGGAGTACATAAAATCAGACCGCCCTCAAGTCCGCCCTCCTATTGATACCTTACTCCCCAGGCATGCATATTGCCCGCACGCGTATCATCTCCTACAGACCAAGCTAAGGTGGGGCCTTTTACAGAGGCAAATAGAGCCGATGACAAATATCAATCCTAAGTTTTCATTATTGTCACAGAATGGATCTTAAAAACTTATATAAGAGCTTCGACGCCTTTCTGACTATGAGCGTATTAGTCCTCAACACCAGCGTAACTGCTGCTCTGATACTCCTGCTAGGCTGCCTCAGGGAACTGAACTTGAGATCCCAGGAGCAGTAGAGTTGACTCGATGGGACTAAGAAAGAAAGGGGGTGGCTCATTGTATAAACTGCACCTAAAGTTTCTTCATTCATACTTGGTTCGTAGAACTTGAAATTATGCATTACATAGTGGTAGGCATGTTGTATAATGTCAAGGTTAGATGGTCAACTAATACACAGCGTTTCCCAATTGGAAAAATGAGAGTAACTAAATAATACCCAAACCATCTGGGGTCAACGTTCAGAGGTGATTGGAGGGCGGGATGTCCTGGCAGGATGGGGAGGCCCAAGGCATCATAGAGGGGGCCCTGGAGAGCTATGAGAGCCGTTCTGAGCGATAGAATAAACTGGTAGTGCCATTGGTCGGTGGTATTCATGATCATTGACCAGCAACCGACGTTCGATTCTTCTGGCAAGACACACTGCTTTGGACACCAGTATTCGGTCTGTGTGTGGCAATTGTACGTCCAATTCCACATGTCAAAAGGATGGCTGAAGATCTTGCAATCTAGCTTGCTCCATGCCCAGTGGTCCACTCCGACGGTAGTCCCAGCAGGAACAGTCCTTTTCGCAATGATAGCCCCACCAGACGGAACACGCCGTGTGAGAGTGCTCGGTGTAGGCGGGTACACCAGAAGGGCTTCGTTCATTATTGCTGAGAAGATTGAGCAAGACGAAAGCTTCTCCAAGGTAATATCTGCTTCGTTTCCAAAATCGCTGCAAGATCTCTTTCGGCAGGTCGTTCAGAGTACTCGGATTGCGAAGCATGCAATGAAAACATCCTGCTAGTGCAGTTGATGTGGTTTCGCTTCCTGCAGCCATCAATATCGGCTTGGACGATGCAATCTCGTCGAGTGACATGTGGCCTTTATCACTCGATTCACGATTAAAATCTCTGTTCATCCGTTCATGGATGCTCTGCAGACTGTACTGCAGCCTTCCTTGTCTTTCTTATCACTGTCCGTGGAAGAGTTGCTCCGACTACATGCTGCACTAAAGAGGGCAGCCGCCGTATCGATCTATACAACACACTTACTTTGAGAGAGCTGGCCAGGATCTTGGTTTCCGGCGTAGCCTCTCCTTCAGCTTCAAGACAGCCGAAAGCTTGACGAAAAGTCAAGTCGTAGGTGATATCCAGGCCTAACGAGTCCAGCCATAGTGTCAGATCGATGACTTTGGACCTTCTTGGAGATTCTTTTAAGGCCATCTACCAATTCCCCCACGTGGCTTTGAATACGATTTTGCTGGACATGACGGCCCTAGAGGTGAAGTTATGATTAAGTGACTCTTGAAAAGGTTGGTAGTCTTCGTTGGAGCAAATAATCTGTACTTATAGATTAAGTTAAGTCTCTTAAGTATATTAAGCAAAATCTCCGGGGGCATAGATTCTATTATAAACTTAGAGTTAGAGGAATAGTTCAGTTTTTTGGCACTTAAACCAGGGTATAAATCACCCTTATAAAGTATCTAGTACTGTGCCTTAGAGTGATAGAGGATACCTTACTAGTTGAACTGCACAGCTATAAGAACATAAAATAGATACTATATTAATATAGAAAATTGTATTATATAAATTATTAGTCTATATAAATAGTTCTTGCATATTAGTGCCTCAGTATTATAACCACGAATCGCCTCCGATTGTAATATTTTACCAATTTAATTGCGATTTCGTCTTTCTTTGCTATATTTGCTAGTATAGAGTGGAAGAGTCGAAGGATCAGACCTTCAGTTCGATATACTCTGAACACCTGGGTTTGCCTCCAGAAAGGGTAAGAAACGTAGATTGACTTTTTATCTAGGGCTAATTGGATCATTTCAAATCATGAAACAGGTAACTATTTGAGATCAGGTTTCTCGAACAAGATGAAATGTCACGCAGAAGTACGGATTTCGCAGCAGCCATCTTGGGGACATGGCGTGCATAATGAAAGGGTGATTGTATGATTGGACTTGCGTTGCGCGAGACGTAAAAATTATAAAATCCACAGAAAGATTACTCGAAGTCATGCAATAATCAATGCGTGAAGTATGTCAACACAAATGGCTTCCCAACATTGTAGTTTCTTGACATGGTGATGCAAGTTCATTCCTATTCACACTTGCAGAACAAATGTAATCTAGCGCCGATACCACATGCGAGTAACTTTTCTGTTCTTCATCTTCTTCTGTATTAAGAAGATTCCATAGAGCAATGCCTCGGCTGTCGGGGGGCCTGCAACAACATCAAGTAAGCAAGCTGTCATGAGAAAATGACATATCCATAAAAACTCACAACCAGGAACATATATATCCACCGGAACAATCCTGTCGCAGCCTCGCACCACAGAGTAGCTATAGTGATAGTATCCGCCCCCATTCGCACAGCTACCCATGCTAATCACATATCGCGGTTCAGGCATCTGGTCATATACTTGACGAAGTGCGGATGCCATCTTGTTGGTAAGTGTGCCAGCAACAATCATGAGATCTGATTGTCTAGGGGAGGCTCGAAACAGAAGACCAAGGCGATCTCCATCGTACCGTGGACCAGCTATATGCATCATCTCCACGGCGCAGCAAGCAAGTCCGAAGGTCATAGGGTAGACGGAGCCCTGGCGGGCCCAGTTCGCGACTTGGTCGAGCGTTGTTCTGGTAGGATTCAGATCTCAGTCAATCAAGTCAGAGGCATCATATGAGGAAAGGGGCTCAAACAATGCATATTGCATCGGACTATTTGGCGTCTCTTCACTCATTAAGGGGACGTGTTGTCTACGGTTCCCACTAACTGTAAGAGAGGAGCGCAGTCGTCTGTTGTTCATGCTCTCAAACGTCGGAGTTAACGGCTGCAGCGTGAGGACCCTACGGAAGGTCACACTCTGTCCTTAAAATGCAATGTCAACCCAGGAGCTGAGGTAAGTTTATAGCCTTTTGGCAGTAGAAAAGATGGCAACTTACTCTTGAACATGCTTGGAAAGAGTGACATTGTCGGTACCCGATCTTGATGTACAAAGATAATCTTGGGCTCCGGGGCAAATAGCGAAATAAAACCAAGAGCTTTTCATTCAAACTCAGAATGACAACGGAAGAGTCTGCATTTGAATCCTATCACCGAAAATTCTTTCTAATATCATCTGAACGACAGTCCCTAAATTAACATTCATTGACGATAAATAGGGAATTTTTTACGAACTTTACGAGAAATACCGCTAACACTTTGATAGCTCCACTTTTGACGGGAAGAGCCTAGGTACAGTGGCAGGTCAAATGTTTGAATCCAATGTATTTACCGCTAGCCTGATTAGGGATCCGGATAGATTCTCGACAACTAGCAGCCTTCGTAGTCCCATGGGGGATTTTATGATGTTTTCTATGAAGCTTATAATCATTCTATCTAATACTATAGAGTCTACATATGTATAATCGCATCTACAGTAATTACTTTCAGTGAGGCGCAATAATGTTCTGAATTTGAGAGGGTATCTTAATCTACAGCAGTACAGCAGGGAATTTCCCAGTCAAGCTAGCCGTAATACCACTGGATTCAAACATTTGACCACTGTATCCTACCATCGAAAGTTGATAGGCAGAAATTTGAATGAATCATCGTTGGCGCAAGGCCATGCGATTCGTTAAGTTGATATGATTCACCAAGGAGCCCCGAAGGGCATTGGTTTTTATCTAATAAATACACCCCTTCCGAAGTTAAGCTTCTTAGCATGTATTAGCTCTATTACCACAGGTATCCATGTAGTAAGGTACTATCAAATAAACGATAACTGATTTAATGACATTCGCAGTTTCACCGTATAAATTGTTTATATTTAGATATGCATGGCTTAGTCTTTGAGACAAGCATGATGACTGGTTAAATCAACCAGATACCTAATACCTGCTGGGCATGGGCGGGCCGCCCTCGCCGGGCCCACGAGCCCCCGGAGGGTATGTAGGCGAGTCCAGAAGGGGCGCAACGGCCGCGCCGACCGCCCCAGGCGTACAGGGGGAGCGACGACGACCGTCCAATTGCAATCCACTGTAGCCCCTCAGAACCGGTCCGCACGAACCCCGTCAGAGCGCCCTCTCGGGCACTAGCGGGCCGCGACATACGGCCCTCGGGGTTTTTGTCCGCACCCCGCGGACACGCCCACAAAGGGCGGCTCCAAGACAGCTACCAATTCGTGTACTCCTTCATTGCCACTTAAAGGAGCCCATGACTACCGATAGAGTTGATTTGGATAGTTCTTGGTGGGATTACCTCCGCACCACTCGAGAAAGATACAAAGGTTGAAATAATATAGGACGACGTTAATATTTATTGAACACATTAAACCCGTCGCCAGTGCTCTGGGGTCTTTGCTTCTCTAAAATCGACACAGCTCCTCTACCCACAGCTATTCAGGAAGGGTAGATTAGTAGGAATATATCCATGAGTATCTGTGATACCATCTTTGGCATAATTGCCCTTGTGTGATGCGTTCTTAAGGTTGAGTTGCTTTCAACCTGCAGGATCCAGCCAGCAAGCAGTACTGCCCTTTCAGTTTGCAGGTGGCCCAGGGCAGCACATCTCATCTGAGAGGACCATGTGCCTCAGGCACGCAGGCACGCAGGCAGGACCTTTGACTGGTCATGGCCCGTCATCGCCTACCCCCACAATGGTTCCTATAGTGGAAATTCTTGGGGGTTAAGGAAGTCTCCATGCCCTAGTCACTAGCATTCCCTCTGGATAGTCTCATACCATCCCTCCTCCATCCTCCGCGTAAGAAAGATCACCACCTTGTCTGTCGCCTCACTGGGTAGCACAACTTGTACCCTACATATTCTGTTCGTCTCGGGCAGTACTGGCACTGCCAAGTCTTCTATGCTAAGAATGCTATCCACAGACAAACTGTCAGAGATCACCATATTGTGAAAGAAGCTCCCTTCTTCAACGCTGAGAACCTCCTCTGCAATGCGAGCAGCCAGTTGCCCGTCCAGAAGACCTTCCTTGTGTGTGTGGAACCGCAATAGTTCGACGGCTTGGCGACGAATCCCGGGGACCCGGCACTTAATGGCCGTATAGTAGAGTGGAAGAATGATTCCCATATCAGCAGTAAAGCTAAATCTTTGCGTGCAATGCCCGGATATAAAGTGGGACGCAGTGATTGCGGAGGCGCATTTTAAGATGTCAAGTATTTGGACAATCATGGAGACGAAGGCCTCTGTGTGCTGGTCCAAAGTCAATTCACCAGTCGAGGGCATAGCACTGGAAGCCATTATGGTTGCCATAGTATGATAGACCCGCAGGAGCTGATCAGCAAGAGCATCTCGAGACTCCGGAACCGCGTCAGAATGAATGCGGGATGCGTTGTATGTCCTTAGCCAAGCTACAAGGGCTGTCTGGATTCTTTCTTGATGGCACGATAGCTCATAGAGAAGTTTAGGACTACTCTGGCTCTCCCCAAGGTAATATTGCTCCGACAGGAAATGAATGTCGCCAAGTAATCCCTCCAGGTGCTTCCGAGCTTGTTTCAAGGAACTGAAGGCCCCTGGTAAGTGCTCACTTGCGATACCGCAGAGAACAAAGTATCGCTGCTCGGAGTGATGGCCGAAAAGTGCGGAATATATACTGAGGCGAAATATTGCTCCAATAAGGTCATCATTAAGAAACGCATAGGCAGGTCCGGGGACGATAATGTCCATATCTTCCGGTTGAGAGTGATCCGCGATCTGCTTGAGTAGCTTCATCCCGCTCTGTAGGTGAACTTGGCAAGTAGCATACTGACCACGGGTCACTTCCAAACAGAGTGATACTACGCAAAAGATCAGAGCGACATGCATTGACTCGAGTGTTTGGGTTGACAGGAACGGCTGGAGATATCGGATCGCTTTAATATAGTGCTGAAACATGAACTTCTGCTGTTCATCCACGGTGAAGTTACCGACATCCGAGGAAAGAGGGTCTAGCATCCCCTGTTTGTGTGCCGCGCTCAGGGCCAGAATGGCATGCAATATGGCTGGCTCCCGGGAACTTGCCTGTAGAACTAGTGACTCCCAAAACGTAGACGGAAAGACACCAGCGACTTTCACCGCCGCCCGGTGTAAATACCACTCGAGGAAATATTGCTCATGTTGAGCCATCGGGTAAAATGGACCGGCAACGTTGTACTGCGTGAGCTCGACGCGCTGTTGAGGCGCAGCCGAACGATTACCGTAATAGTTGCCCCCACCGCCCCAAATGCCATATCCATCACAGACCCGACCGCTAGATACACATCTATGGCATGCGGGTCGGCCTTCATCGCATTTGACTCGTCGTATCCTTCCCCAGCGGTTAACTCGACAGCGGACATGGAAGTTTGGCCAGCTTACTTGCAGGTGCGACAGCCAGATTTCACTTTGGCTCTTCGGCGCATCGTGGCGTTCCCTGTGTCTTTAGACTCCTTATGGCTCAACCTTGAGTCGTAATGTGGGAGATCGATTCGGATATGCGGGTGCGAGATAAGAGCATACGTTAGGCTTATATAGGATCCCTCGGAAACACAGAATTGTCACTGGCCAAGAGTAACAGTCATCGCCACTCGAACTCCTGGTTAGTGGTGGGTCACATGCCGTGCGGAGCTGAGCTTTGATTCGCTTGTTCGGGTTTTGCGCCGTGTGATTGGCCAGTTGTTCATTGATTGCATATTGAAATTGAGTTTATTCCTTGAGATATTCTATAGCTAGGGCCAGCTACCAAGCAGAAAGACGCCCATGCTTGTATATAAAAGTTCACCAGTGCCAGTATGGGTGCTCATTTTCTCACATCCTCTTTTACTACATCACTTCACATTCCACCACCCCTATGGCACCTAAGAGCGTATCATTTGATCCCTCTCGGGACATTCCCCCTCTGAAAGGAAAGGTCATCCTAGTGACCGGCGGATGCACTGGCTTGGGCAAGCAGTCGGCTCTGGAACTAGCAAAACACGCCCCATCACAGGTCTGGGTCACAGGCCGCAATGCGGAGAGGGCAATGGCATCGATTGCTGAGATTCAAGCTCACGCACCAAATGTCCCCATCCGTTTTCTCGAGCTTGACCTGACCTCATTCGACTCAACTCTCAAGGCGGCCAACATCTTCCTCACCTCCGCACCTCGCCTAGACATCCTCATGCTCAACGCGGGCATCATGGCCGTGCCGCCCGGACAGACCAAGGAGGGTTATGAGATCACGCTCGGAACAAATCATCTCGGGCATGCGTTATTTTTCAAACTCCTCACACCAGTCCTTCTCAAGTCCTCCAACAACCCACCGAGATCTGATATCCGGGTCGTGATTACGAGCTCCAATGGACACAAGTTTGTTCCTGCGGGTGGTATCCAATTTAACTCTTTGGCCACAGATGGCAGTGGTCTTTCCATTGCACACCGGTATGGACAAAGCAAACTTGCGAATGTCCTTTACGCGCGGGAAATTTCCAAGAGATATCCGCAGCTCAAGGCTGTTTCTGTCCATCCGGGGACTATCAAGACGGATCTCCATCAGTCGAATGGGGGTAGTCTACTTATTCGACTTTTTCAGTCCGTTGTGCTTCCATTTGTTGGGCAGAGCGTAGAAGAAGGAGCCAAGAATCAGCTATGGGCGAGCACGGCGACGGATATTGTGAGCGGAGAATATTATGAGCCTGTTGGTGTGTCTGGAAAGGGAGGCACTTACTCAACGAATGATGAATTGGCAAGGAAGTTGTGGGAATGGACGGAAAGGCAGCTCGACACCCATGTAAAATTAGGAGAAGCCAAGCACAGCGGATAGGTAGATTTATTTCTTGATCCCTTTTCCTTTCCCCCCTCGGTTTTTTTTTTAGCCGTCTTGTTGTTGAATAGTGTAGTGTATTGAGACGCAGATAAGTACATTTCTTATATAATAAAAAGCATACCTATTAGCAGTTGATGTGCCACCATCATCTATGAAAACACATTAGTAGGATCTATGCCACTCTTTCAGAAAAATTTGCTAAATTAATAGAGATAAGATGCTGGGAATTTAAATCAAGCCATCTAAAGTGTGGCTTTCGATTGTAGGCTGTCCGAAACATGGTCTTATGTTCAGATACTGTGATATAAGCACGCCTTCCATCATCTGTTCTCCCAGCCGCTTGCTCATTTCCAATCTGACTTCGGTAGACGATATTTGCGAGGATCTCTGAGACAATCCTGCGTCTATTTCGGCAAACCATGTCTTCGGATTGTGATTCTCCTCTGCGACTTCGTTTGATTGCTTTCTTCGTTTGATTGCTTTCTCCGACTCAGATTGTCGAAAGTCTGCCTTCTTGTCATTAACATAGGTTCAGTCAGATCCTCTTCCAAGCCCGGATCTTTGTTAAGTCGAAAAGACACATAGAGATCCAGATTATTCTTCTCGACCCACTAAAGGAAGCCCGGTTTGCTATACCAGAAGGATGTGTGGTGCGTGGTCGATGGAGGTCTTGCGAATGCGTACCGAATTGAATTCGTCTTTGTAAAGGCCAATCTATAGGGATATCGAGAATTGACTAAAATGGGTGAAAGCGCTCGCTTCCTGTGTCTTAGTCGTCGCCGTCTCTGTTGAAAGAACTAAGTAATCTGCGCGAAACAAGATGACGGACAAGGTATATTAAACGCTGGGCAACATGTTGGAAGAAAAGGCGAAGATGCTATGCTTTATACTCGAGCACATTTGCCCTGTAGAAAGGCTAGAGCAGATTCAACCTGGAATCAAGCAACTCCCGCTGTTTGTCGATTCGCTCAAGGACGTGCGCCGTATCTCGATGTGATGTTGCGGTCGCTGCAGCATCTCGCAGCAACTGTGCGATTTCCACAAAGTTTTGGACTTTTCGCTTCAGAATCTCTTCTCTATCATTTGCATGCCTGGGCTGAAGCAGCCTTGGGGGACCGCTGTCGCAAAGGTCAATCCCTCGTTGGCAGGACCAATAGCACATGCCCGCGCAGATGTTGCGCAAAATATTTGGCGCGAGATCGATCAAAGAATGTCGCTCGTGGTCTCCATGATGAGTCTCGTGCTGCTTCATCCACTGGCATATGTTGACCATCTCATTTAATGCGCGCAAACTTTCATATTCCACTCGTCTTGCGAGTACTTCGGCCTCCAAGCTTGTTTTGTCCTGTATACCGAATTCCGATACACAGTCTTCAATCATCAATCGACAGTGTAGCTCCAGAGCCCATAAAACCCCTCGAAAAAGGTGGGTATATTTCCCCGTGCGACTGGAGTTTGGCTCGTTAATTTCAATCGGATTGGGTCTACCTGCACTGTCTGTGTACCTCCGTAGATGTGGCGGGCAGCAGCTGTCCCTCCAATAGTCCAGTTGCTCGTACAAACTGTGGATGTCATCGAGGATGAGACCTTCTCGTTTTGAGAAAGGGCTGCACAAAGTCTGTGTAAGTTGACGAGCTATCATGGCCAGGGCAAGAAGAGCATCGAAATAGTCCTTGGTCTCGTGCAGCGAGATATTCTCGCTACTCCCGACGTCATTGTTTGGGATACGCGACATTTGCTTTTTGTCAAGGCAGTGAAATGCATCGAGTCCATAAATGTGCCAATAGAGGAGCACGCGGCGCTCGCTAGCCCTGGCGAGCTTTGTTGGTAATGTTGAATTAGCGCTGTCATGATCAAGAATTCGATAGTTCATCGTCATCAGCACGAGCGAGTCATGGGTAAGAAACAGTCTTCCAAGATTCGACAGGAGTGGGGGACTCCTTGAGTCTTCATACTCAAAATTGATCATCAGAGCAAGAGCTTCAAGATCGTCAAGTCGGATAGTTTCATTGTCACATGTGTTGCTTCGAGCACTGAGATACCGTTCGCGGAAAGTGGCTGCGAGAAGTTGCTGGAGGTTCCACTTGTCTGGAGCTTCAGTGAAGGGCATACCTCTGCAGGCAACGGCATACAAAAGCATTTCACTGCACCGATTGGCATGATAGTCTTCCCAAAAAGCATCCGCGAGAAGAATTGGAAGGTATGGGGCCGCATAATCGAAATAGGAACGCAGTGCTGCCGTGCAGGATGCGGAGTCTACCGAGACCCCCATCCAGGGATATGTGCTGAGTTCTTCACTTGAAAAGTCAAGATCCTTCCCGTCTTGTTCTTGACTGTCCGTCTGGGCCATCTCGGAGGTGGAAGTGGGATTCTGCGCATCCTGGCTTCGTTGATTGTTATCCTCGGCAGGTCCGCAGTTGCCCATGAAAACTTGATCGAGGAAAAGCATATTATCGAAACTCAGTGCAAACGGACTATCAGCAAACATGTCGAACGAAATATTTGATAGTGCCGCATTGTCATTTCTGGGGGAAGGAGATAGAATATGTGATTCCGAGGCCACCCGTGAAGCTGAATCTCATCGCACACCTGGCGATGGGTGCGATAGGGCAGGCTGTAAATCTCCAGTGCCAGCTGTGACAATACCTCCGCGAGCGGTAGTTTGGCGGCGCCGCCGAACCCGAACGTCATCAGAGTCATCCACATGGCATTGTATGTCCCGAAGGGCGCATTGTGAACATGCAGTCATGCCCTGTCTAGCACGCAATAGTCGGTCACATTTGACCTTTCGTCGGTGACAAAAGTCGCATGACACCCGTTCTAGCCCTCGTTTCAGTGGCATTGGGGGTGATTCCAATGAAGTTCCGCCAGTTGAGAGATTTTGACAAAGTGAGATGGGCGGAGGTGGAGGTATCGCGGAACTTTAGCGGCGATAAAGTGGAGACAAATAGACCGCCCTATGTGGGATACAGGGCGGGGATAGAGAGCAGCTACGAAACTGAACCGCAATTCAGGCCATGTCAAGGCTGTGTCGGGCTGACTTGATAAAGAGAGTCCAGGAAGCTCAAAATAAATGCAAGACAGAGTAGTCTATCATCAATCAGGCTTGGAGTATCAATGGCCTTCCTCATCATTGAAAAAGCAGCAGTATCGCCATCGATGGAACGGCGGTTGTGCGGAGATTGTACGGGAGTATCCCAAAAAACTTGCCTATCAAGGCAATTGGGGTCTTCAAAAGACGAAACTAGTCTTTATATCGCTGCTACAAATTTGGTTGACGGCAGGCAACCATAATGACGCTCAATGTAATTTCCGTCCTTGTGACTACATATAACACCCGTTACCTTTTCGATCGCAAAAATCATAGGATCGAAGTTAGGGAAAACAAATCAATTCACGAGCGGCTCACCATGGATCAAAATGTCGATATGTATGGGTACTTGCCCAGCAAGCCAGCCGCATTATTTGGCATTGTCTTCTTCGGTACTTCAATGGTCGTGTGCATCCTGCAGATGGCATTCGGACCATACAAGTCCTACTGGATGACTACCGTTGCACTCGTCGCTGTGGGAGAGGCCATCGGCTGGGGAGGTCGACTCTGGGCTCATATAGACGTATGTGTTAATTCTGAGTCAATGGCCAGTTGCTAACAGTTACAAGCCAAACAGCTGGATGGCATTTATGATCCAGATTTGCAGTCTCATCGTCAGCCCCGTCTTTTTGTCTGCCGCAGACTATGTCCTCTTTTGCAAACTGTAAGTGGGTTGACCGAAGGCTTCAAAAGAAGGTACTGACAAGAGAAGTATCGAGAAGACTACGCCCCGCCTCTTCCCAATCCCATCCACATTCTTTTGGGCGGGATTCATCATTTGCGACATCATCGCCTTAGCCATCCAGACCGTCGGAGGAGTCGAGGTGTCGAGCGCTCAGAACTACGAAGAACTCAGCCACGGTGGCGACGTTATGCGCTCGGGAATCATCTTCCAGTTCAGCAACACGATCGTCTTTGTCATACTGATCGTGGGAGCAAGTCTCCGATTGCGACAAAAGAAAGCACTGGCCCCACAAGTTAAATGGCCTGTATTGGTGGCTTTGTGCGTGTCAACAATAATGGTACTAATTCGCAATGGATATCGTATTGTTGAGTTGTCGGATGGATGGAAGGGCCATCTCATGCACACGGAGCGATATCTCATCGGGTTGGATATGGTACCAATGGCAATTGGAGTTGGGGTTTTTGTTATATTCCCCCCTTCCTTCTTCCTACACGAGGACAAGAAGCTTAGCAGCTCGATGGAAATGTTGGAATAGCTGGTTCTAGCTATGAGCACAGAGCCTCGGTTTGCATCGTTCTGGAGGTGGGAATGAGGGACTTGAGAAGCTACTGAAATTAACTTCGAGTTCTTGAACAAAAGCACTGAGCATTGTTTAATGGTCTGAGTCTTAGTTTATCTTGTGACGTATTCACTATACTTGCTTTATAGTGTAATCAGATATGCGAGTGTGGTAACATTTTCCGGTCCCTTAGTATAGGCAGCGGAAGTTCAAGTTCCAATTGCCGTTCATAGTCAGTCTCACCTCCAGAGGGCACTTCCTGTAGCCGGTCACGAAGTCGATTCTTCCATGCGAGAGCGAACCAAAGCATGATAATGAACGAAACCTTGACCAAGTTGGCTTCAATCATTGACAAGATACCCAAGGCGTATCCCGGAACCTGCTCCGACTTGTGTAAAAAAAGACCTGCGATGTTCTCCACAAGCGAGTAAGTTACCTTTGATCTTTTGTTTGTCTGGCCCTCTGCGGCAAATGAAAGATACATCACGGCGATTGTCTACCTCCAGGCTGGTCTCAACATGGCTATCACGGTTTCATCGTGATTGGGCTGCAAAGTTTCTTCTGCCCTGTCCTTCGTCCTTCACAGAGCTTACCATACTCCAGTTGTTGAAAGCCAGGTACTGGATATGGAGGCCTAGGGTTCGGCTTGAACTGCAATGTCTACAACAGGGAGAAACCCATGCAACCAAGTGCAGTTGCAATCCATGCTCCCTGGCGAAGAATTTGATGGATGAGTAGGCCAAGGGGAGGAAATGTTGTGAAGAAAGCGGATGCATACAGTAGCTCAGATGGATCAAGGGCTATGGCTATTCCAGGTCCATTCTGCAACGAGATGCTCCGTGCTCAACAGCAGTATCTCAATTGCGGGAGCCATCTTCAGTGAAGATAGTGATGCGAAGAGACAATATTAAGTGATTCGCAAATGATCAGATCCCAGTTTCTTAAACTGCACTTGGTGAAGTGCTAGGCCATCAACCACAACTACAACTTCCACAAGGGTCACATTAAAAAAGCACAATTTGGCCACCATGACAAAGCCAGTCAGCTTGATTTGTGAAAAGGAAAACAAGAAGACAGAAAAGAAAAACATACAACAGCCTAAGTATGGTGGTGCTCACCAGGCGCTGCGTGAGCGGCTTGCCGCCCTATTCAGTCTTTCTTCAGGGCAATTCAGGGCCCTGTTCACCCACCCGAATACTATACACCCGAGCTAGTAGGAAGTCACATTTGCGCAAATGAGACCAAGAAGTAGCACCAACCCCCTTCCCCGTAAGCGTAAAGATTTTGACCTCTAGGTAGTCGGTCTTCTCTCTTTAAACCAACATCACATCACCTTTGAGCTATTACTGACTGCATACTGAGACGCGGACGATATGGCAGGACGAGGCGTCTCAACTTTCGACCAGACAATTAATCTGGATGACCATGACAACTCCGAGTTAACTCGAGCGGTTCTCCCACGCACCGAAGGGAAGTACGATCGGGCTCTTTGCAGATTTGACAAGTTAGTTGTACGCGTCCTGCCAGAGCCAGAGACTAGAGACTGACAGATCGCAGATTCCTTGCTCTGCATCCAACAGCCGTGTCTCCGCCTGATATTAGATCCTACAAAGGGTTTCTGGAATTCGTGGCTAAAAATATGAAGGGGCGACTTGGAAGCAAGGGAGCGCCGACAGTGGAAACCGTTGATGGGTTTCGTAGAGATTTCGAGGCTGGGCTACTTCTACGACGAGGCTACAATATGCCGGAAACCATCTCTACGACCGTCCGAGAGGTCAGCATATCCTTACACCCGTGGCCATTGAACACAAATAACTGGGATTATAGTGGATAAAGCAAGGTCTGAAAGAAAAAGTAGGCCTTTGTGAGGAGGAAATGGACAAAGATGGCCTCTCACCAAATGATCTCACCATTCTCATGACTCAACTGTGGTGTCGAGATTTTAAAGAGTACAGGGGAACATGTCCCGATCGGACAAGAGTGCAGCTGAGTGCAGCGATTCTCCTCTACTGTTTCACATCAGCACGGTCCGGAGAAGTGCATGAGTCGACCGCTCGGCGGGACTTATCCAGGAAAGAGAAACACGAAGGGGAGGATGAGGATATCGGAGCGCACGCGATAGCAGCATGCTACAAGGTAATGTATGGGATACTGTTGAATATATCATGCTAATGGTTGCGAAGCACTTTATCCTCACAATTGAAGTGGTGGACGGTGTAAGAATGCTCGTTCTGACATACTCTCGAGTCTACGTGAAGGGATACTGGAAGAAGAAAAGGTGGGAGCTTCCGATCCATGCATTCTATGAGATCTATCGAGAGGAGCTCCCGCTTTTTTTCAACTTCCTCATGTTTTTCATTCCTATGGCTTCCGCTGACAGGGCCTTTCGTGACTATGAGTCAGCCCAGGAGATCCTCGACACGGTAGAATCTATAGCGTGCGGGCCTGAAGAGAAGGTTATTACAACTATCGAATTCAAGCCGGAGGTCTTGGATGTTCCAGTCTTTCGCCCTTACGACGAACAGGATATTAAACTCTCCACAGGGAGGTCTCGGGGAGCAGATGCTTTTGGGAAGGAGTTTGCGGAGCTAGGCCACAGGAGTGGATATACTCGTAATGTTACCGGTCGTGCTTGTCGGCGCTGGGCCTTGATGGAAGCAGGTAGGACGAATGTTATCTAGTGAGTGTCGATGTCTACTAACAATGCTGGTACAGATAAGAATCATTCCGTGACTGCAAGAATGAAATATGCAGGCCACATCCGTCAAGATACATTTGGCAGATCGTATGCACACCCGCTAAGCGAAGTTGATGGACCAGCAACATATCTTGGAGTTTCAACACGACATGAGCATATTCAAAATAGACGAAGCATGGGAATGTACCGCCATCCACAGCTGTGGCAATCCTTGCCAGCCAAAGCCGAATTCGAGTTCCAAGAGCGGAGCGACATAATTTCTCTCGACAACTCCATGCAACAACTCAGCAAACAACTATTAGGCTTGCAGAGCCCTGAGGAGAAGCGGCAGATTCAGCTACAACAACACCGCATCTATAATCAAAAGCAAAGTCTATATTCGGAAGAGCTTCGTCGGATACAAAAAGCTCAACCGAGACGGTCCACAACCCAAGTGGGTACCATCCACGAGCAGACGTTTTTTCATTATGTCAGAAGAGTAATGCCAGAGCGGGACCGGCTTGCTCAAATTCTACCCCTGAGTGGGACGCTGCGGAGCGATACTGGCCGTGAGGCCCTTAAGGCTCTAGAAGTCCTCTGCACGCGCGAAAGCTCTGTTGCGTACAGGTCTGGGATGAGACCCGTCAATGGAAAATGCGTCTGTGGAATGCCGATGCAAAGGTATGTGACCATTCACTGTGTTACGGCAAGTGCTTATAGAATCAGACTTCGGCCGCATCGTCAGTGGACGCATCTTTATAAATGCTATAAGCATCGGCTATCCCAAATGGGAGAAAACTGTCATGCAGAATATTGCTTCGAGTGCGACCTATGGATTCAAGGTGTCCAGGAATGGTCTTATCACTGTCAGAGTCATCTGGATAGGTCAGAGGACCTGCTTCGGTGCGATCTGATAATTTTCCGGAATGCTCCAGCAAAAGCCGCGTACTGCCCATTCTGTCTCGGCGATAAATCTTTGAAACCACTAAAAAGGATGGAACAATTCTTGGATCGACCAGCGTGGTTTGCGCACGTGGGTCTGCATCTCTCCCCCGAAGTGTTGGACGGTAAATTTCATTGCCGCCATCCCGCTTGTGCTCTGGAACTGGGCAGTCTGACCGAGTTAGAATATCATCTGAAAGATGTCCACTGCTACACTGCACCACGTGGCAAGAAGAGGGGTTGCGCAAAATGAATCTTTATGTCTTGGTTCTACAGTTGATAGCTCTATGTTCGGAGTGTGCGGTAGTCAAACAATGTCTGTAGTAGCAACTTAGAGAACTGAGGCAACATACCCCCAGTGTTTTTCTACGGCTTCATTTTCAGCTATACCTTATGATGAAGCGCCTCAGGAGATGGACAGCCTCCACCTTTATGCATCCCCAGCCCGATTATTCACTGTGGCTATCTTTCAATTTGCTCTCACTGGTTATTGTCAGTAACGCCACAGCTACGATTCGACGTTAATTATCAAGCTGAACTAGTCCTTCTCTTGTCCAGCAGTGTTATGTTGCACCACAAGCCCTAAAGAGAACTTATGCGATGTCCGCACTCCGGCAACCTAATGCTTCCCAAAGAAGGCCGTCGCGCCATGTTCCTCCGTCTCTTCAACGAAGACCCCCCGCTAGTGAAAACCACCCAGAAGCGGGCCACCACTGCCGAGATAGCCCCCCGGAGACGCCTGTCGTAACTGTCAGCGAACAGAAGACCTCTGTCACGGCGTCCGCCGAAGCTGAGGAGGTGCTGACCCAGAAGGAGGACTTTGCATTGGGCATGCTGCGCAAGGAGAAATGAGGCAGCTTAGGAAATACGATGCAGGGTGGTGATATAGACTTGAAATTAACTACGCTCTATTAACTATACTTAGAGGCACATCATCTGCTCCAGCGAGTTTAGGTATATCTTTAAACGGAACTGTAATCACAAGTAAAAAAAATTAATAATGATTCATTCCTTTCCTGCCTTGTACCATGAATACAGGTGTTCCTTCCCGCAGGACATCAAAAGTCATCTTCCCATGCGACTCTCCTGGACGAGCTGCGTCCAAGTCGGTTTTGCACCACTCCAAGAAGTTCAGCTCGTCCACGGTGGGCAGGATACCTGGAGCCTGTAGTGACATGATGAGGAGACTGAGGTGGAATAGCCTTGCTATCTCGCCTGTTTCTCTGGTTGGGTACTAGCGGAATGATTGCCAGATGTCAAAAAACATATTGCATATGGACTATAGATTTTTTGTCAACACACTGACACAAGCCAAATTTGCACACATTGCTGGCACTGAGGAATGAGCAACTATATCTAGTCGAATGTCCTACCTTCAGTAACAGGTATAGTTTGTCTACGGTCGTTACAACAGGTCCCATTCCGTTGTGTATTGAGTTATTTGATTATAAACTAAGAGGTCAAAAGTATCCGGACACTCTAAAAAATCAAAAAATTCGACCATTTTCAATCCTATATTTCTCAACCACCATACTATTCTAGTACATAAGAATAAACTAGGGGATAGTAGATATTAATATTTAGTATACCATCCCTTTGCCTGGTAAACTGCACGTAATCTACGTGGCATTGAGTGAATTAGACTATCAATCCTCTCCTGAGGGATAGCATCCCATGCCTCTATAATAGCATTGCGAAATTGGGTCTAATCTACCTTGGATCTGCCTCCTAAGAAGAGTCCAGGATAGAGCTGTAAAAGCTTCTTCTTTAGGAGGTTCCAGAGGTGTTTAATTGGGTTTAAATTAGGGGAATGCAGAGGCCATTCTATAACCCAGATTCCATGAGATTCAAACCACTCCTGCGCCTGGTAAGATGTATGGATTTTGGCATTATCTTGCTGGAATATAGTGCCAGGCTTGTAGATTAGAAGGAGGCCATCTTCAAGGCATTTCAGGTAAGAATTAGTGGAATATCCACCTCAAGAAGCTAATTCGTCATGTTCCATAATCACCAGCTTTGTACGGCCTCCAACCTAGATTGCGCCCCATATCATTTGTGAAATATCCTTCCCATGGTTTGTTAGATTGACTAGATCATGCCAGTATGCTTCATTTGAGAATCGGAAGATGAATTGGGTGGAATTATTTAGCTTTCTTTGGACGGAATATTCATCAGAAAACAGTACTTCCTCCCAGTGAGGGAAATCGAGCCACGCACGCGCAAATTTATACCGTTCTTTGACTGTTTTGCACTTTAAAGGGATCCTTTTCTTGCTCTTCCACTTCTTGAGGTGATATCTCCTCAAAACACATTGAATAGTTGACTTAGAGACGCCCCCAGGCGAGTATGCAACCAAGGCCTTCCAGCTTATAGAGGGACTCTGGTGGGCCATCTGATAGATGTAATGCTTAGCAGAGGGGCTAAGCTTTTGGGGTCTACTAATTCTAGGCATTGATTTCAAGGTTTTATGGTGTTGGAAGCGTTCCTTGGTTGTGTAAATAGTACTGCGACTAACGCTAAATTCCTTTGCTAGCTGTGTAGGTGATCCCTGGTTCTCCAGGCCATATAAAATAGCTGCGCGTGTCTCGCTAGAAAGTTCAGCTTTAGGCCTTCTATTTCCACTAATTTCGGTGCCAAACGACCTCATTTTGATGGAATGGTTGGTGGTTGAAAGAATTGTTGATTTTTTGACGCGTCGCGGAAATGCGGAGTGTCCGGATACTTTTGACCCCCGATGTAGTGTGGATGTACTCCTTACCTCCGCTGACATTTAAGCCTAAGCTCTCAACAAACATCGCAGGACAAGTCCTGCTTAGGTGGTGAGGATGCTGAGGATATTGCCCCAGGAGTTGTTGCAACTGGTCTTCAAGCAGGTATGAAAAGCATCCATGGCTATCTGCTAAAACTGATTGTCAAAGCTCTCAAAGCCGGACTTGTGGACACTCTACAATGTCTCAAGTGAGTTGCGGAACTATGTCGCTACGTCACTCTTCAGCGAAACAGAGTTGCGTCTCGAATCATTTCTCCCGTATGAATTAAACGGCAGAATGCTCCCGGCGAGGAGAATACTCCAGATTCTCAAAGATCGCTCATATAACATCCGAGAGTTGCTCATCATCCCGAATAAAGAGATAATACGGCCTGATATATGGGAATTAGTGGACAAAATGCTCAGACTGGAAATCTCAAGGTGTTTTCACCCAGATGACTACCGAGAGGTACCTTCTGCAAGAGTCTCCAACTTTTGGTTCTCAAATGGTGCTTTCAGTGAATCCGGCATCATCTCCATTATGGAAAACAAAGCAACCTAAACATGTTTACGCACACTATGTCCCTTCATCAAGGCCACGAAGATGGCTATGACTGAGCGTATATATCCAGAGCTCATGTGGTACACAGACCATTCTAGTGAGAAGGTCAAAACACTCTTTGGCACCCCAGCATACAGTCTTCCAAAACTCGCATATATATTCGCATGTTGCGAAGTTCGATTGCCTGACTTATTAATTCCTTACTCTGTTTTGGCACCGGGCTGGGCCATGCCGGAAGCTCCTAGCGAGCAGCGACTATCTGACTGACGGCCGTCTTTGCAGACTAACGCCGCCAGCATACAAGAATATATGTATATTAGGCACCTAAGCTAGGCTGTACCCTCATAGGTTCCCTCATAGATTCCCGACCCGTATCGGCCGGGGCCGAAGTGGGTGAGTGCCGCTACCCTGACTCCCTCGTAAATCCGTCTCGGCCGGCGCTGAGACCGGCGAGTGCTGACAACCTCGCTCCCGCTGTAGATGCCCTCAAGCCTGCCTAGGTGCCCATACAAGTCCGTTCTACCCCCTAAATAGCCGCCAACTCATTCGGATGTCGCAGATTTCCAAGCCTGCGAGGGTTCCAGGGACGCCACCGCCGAACAGTCTGCTCCAGGGCCCCGAAGTGGTATGCCGATACCGCGCAGAAGCGCGGGTCGGGGCCGTGGCTGGCGGCGCCATACTGGCGGGAGTGACTAGTGGTGTGCGATAGTTTTTGATAACAGGTTATCAGTCAACGCCTGCTGGGGCTGTCAACGGCGTGGCGCTGCTCTTTTTTTGGGGGGGGCGCTCTCGGCTCGAGCTATGTCGGCTGGGTGGCCTCCGCCAGATACGTCAGCCGGCCAGTACTTAGCATGAGCTGCGCAGTCTGCTGAATGTACTGTTTCTCTGTCAATGCCTCTATCAGATTCTGGAGGGGCCGCCACCCTCCATGCCGCGCGTTGAAGGTCGTCGTATTGGGTGCAGCCGAATAGCACGTGGTGGAACGTTTCTGGGGCCTGCCTGCACGGGCAGAGAGGGTCCTCGGCCTGGTTGATGGTTGTGAGATAGTGGTTCAGCCTGATCTTCCTGGTGCGCATCTGCGCTACCACGCTCAGTTCCACTGGGGTGAGATCGTCGTACAGGGAGATCGACCGTTTGGTGTCTACTATGGTCAGACTGCTGCCAGGCCTCCTCCCATTGCTCCTTGGTGTGTTGCTTGATTCAGGCATCCAGGGGCCTGCGCGTAGGGTAATCCGGGAGCATGACCGGTACTAGGGGCCCGCACATCCCATCAGTGATGCCCTGGCGCTTGCCTGCCGCCTCCTTCGCCTTGCGGTCTGCAAGCTCGTTGCCGCCGACCGCGCCGTGCACCGCCAGCCAATGGAATGAGTTGTCAAGCACCGAATCCAGCCGATCAAGCAGGTCCAGCAGCTTTCCATGCTGGTCAACAGGATAGGCACTGTTTGGATCCTTGCCACAGAGACTGTCGAGCTATCGAACCTAGCAATACTGTACTCAACTAGCAGTGGGCAGAACAAATTCAATTCATGTGCCGAGGTGGAACTCGGTGATGGTCAATGCATGCTATTGGCACCCGAAGAACTCAGGGACGCTTGTGTCCAACCCCAACCCATCCAGCCAGTTTAAGAAATCCTCACTCGTTTCAAGCGCATCCACGTTCGGTGTTGTCCCACTCTGTTCGTAGGCATTTAACGACACTCCAATCGAATGGGAACTATCCCGGACTCGATCATCGCTGTTCGGCGCAGGGCGATTGCCTGTACCGTACTGTGGGCCAGCCGCCGTCTGCCCGCCCGACGGATAATCCAACGTATCATTTAAGAGCCTAATTATGACCTTGGTGACATCCACGCACGCCTGATGTGCGGCACTAGACGGTGGGTTACCGCTTTCGAACCAGGAGACAAGCAGGCTTAGATCACGGATAATTCTGGACCGAGGGATGGAACATGGTAGTGGCACCCTGGACACCGTACAGTGATGGAGCTCAGTTACAACGACACCTGCTGCTGGAAGAGTATAAAAGAGAAACTAGTTGATCCCGACAGGTTAGGCATTGGAAGATAGACACAGAGACAAGTTACAGGGGCTTACAATCCATGTGTACTGCTGCCGGATGCTGTCTTCTTGATTGCGGTGCTTCGCGAATTCCGTGACTGCTGAGACTATCTGCATGGCCGAGTCCAGAAGATCAGTCATGGCGTCGGGCAGCTCATTGCAACGGATGCGCTCGATCTGGAACACTGTGTGGAGGTATTCCAGATGGATGACTAGACGTATTATGGCCAGGTGCGGGCTTAAAGCCTTCCAGGGGTGCGTGCTGTAGTGGAACTCACTGGGGACTCTGTCCCACATTTGCTTACACTCTTGATAGGTAGCCCTAGAAGCATATTAGCTTCACCATACTGAGAGAGAAGTTGTCTACGCTATGCATCTTACTGGAGTTCATTCTGTCTGGAACCAACTGAACCCCGCCCCAGGGACAGTCCCAACACCTTCTCTCGCAACATTGCTACCATGTATCGCAGACGGATAACTGTGGCAGGGCGAAGACCACCATTGAAAGTACCCCATCCATCCAGCGTAAGCTGCCTTATAGTCTTGTCGAGGGAAAGGCAATCCCCGACCAGACTATCATCATCGATATCCAATGGTAGTCCCACGTCGCAGTAATGGTAGAGGAGTTGAGGAGGCCTCCCCAGGAAAGTGGCGATATTCTTGTCAGCTCGATATGACGCTGCGAAAACCCTCTTACGCGCCTCTGAGAGGAAAAATGGAATGGAGCGCTCAGGAGGATCTGGACGGTGTAGGCCCATGGCATGGATGCAGGAGACTAAGTCCCCAAATTGCGCATAAATATGATGGCCTATTCTCTGTCAGCTTTGTGCATTACGGGAAGGGACATCCCTCCGGAATAAATCAGCATTACTTGTCTCTCCCATTATATTCGATGCCAATACGAAGAACGTGTAGTTCAGCCAAACAACCAAGTCATTCACATTGTCATAGTGTCTGCAGATTTCAATACATGCATGACTTGCTGCCGCCATCTGCATGGCAAAGGCATCTGCGCTTAGTTCATCCTTGCCATTCAGAGAGAACAATTGAGAGCCACGAGACGACGCACTAGCACCGAGTCCTGCTAGGGCGAATATGAGGCCGACAAATTCCCATCGTAAATTCGCACCCGTGAAGATATGGTAGAACTGGTCCGTTGTCATGTTTGCGTCAACTTTAACCAATTGGGTGGCCGTGCTCTGAGTGATCTGAGATACCAAACTCTCTTGCGGCCATCTCTCCTTGTCCCAGTGACGCCGAAGCAGCTTTAAGGGTGTAAGAATAAGAGGAGCTGGGATGACTGTGAATGGGCTCCGATGGTATTCATCGGTCACTAAATCTTCATAGAGCCTGAGGGGGCGCAGAAGCTGGATCAGTCGGGGAAATACATGAGTGAAGTCAGCACTCCACGCCTTGTGCAGGGTGGATGCATAGGCAATTTTCGGTGTCGAAAGGCTCAGATGCTGCTGGTCATGGTGGAATGCTGACATAAAGCTGGTGGATCCCAAGTAGGTTGGCTGAGAGGTAGACGTCAGGCCCATTGGGGGCTCAGTTGGCACGATGCCGTCACCACAGCTGGTAGACATGATGAGGGCCTCATCATCGTCATGCGATGGGTTGACAGGAGACACGCTGCGAGGCGTTTGTGCCTTCTTCCGTGATCGGGTCAAGGGGGCCGGGTGATAGTAACACTGGTACGGCTGTCCGTCAGTCCGCGCCTTACTGATTCTTGCCATCCAGATCCAGATCCGAATCGAATTGAATCAGAATCAGAAGAGTGTGTACCTTCGAACTTAAACCCCTAATATCACATCGTCTACATGTTGGTTGTTGGTGATCACATCGGATTTTAGACACGCGACACGGTTCGCAGGAGATCGGTTTGCCATTCTTTCGGACCATAACCTGGGAGGTGTTGTCCATGGTGAACAGACTCGCTGATCTTGACCATAGCCAAATTATCCACTTGTCGGCGGTAGTGGGCCGAGGTGGAAGAGGGGGTGCGAAACAGAACAAGAAGAAAAGGAATTGGAGTTCCTGCTGGTTAATCTACTCCGCTCGGGATGAAACACACGATTGTTCAGGCATCCAAGGGCCTGTATTCCGAGCGCCGTCGGAATGAAAGTGGGTGAATGAATCCAATCAGTACAGTTCATACCCTCCACCTCGCTCCTCCAAGTTAGCTATTAAACCGCTTCCACTACCTTCTTTTCTATGCTTTTTATCTTAATCACCTGGCTACAGACCTTACTTGTCGTTAGTCACCCAGATTCTATCTTCCATCATTGTCAAACATAGCGACGCCTGTTGTTGCCTGCCAGACTCGTCATGAGCACATCAGACGATATCGAAAGACAGGCAGTGGTCACATCCAACGAAATCAAGGGGGAGCCAAAACAATGTCAATTGGCAGCAAGTGAGCATGACGAAGAAAATCTGCTTCCAGTGGTAGACGACGTACCCTTGCCGGTATGGCTGCTCGCGTTCGTGGGAGCCGCTGAGCGCTTCGTCTGGTATGGAGCGACCAGCCCTTTGCGTTCGTCTTTCTGTCAATCCACCCGTGGCTGGGCAATGAATTCTGATATTTTAGCAGAGAATTACATCCAGCATACTCCCTCTAGCAAGATTCCCGGTGTACTCGGCCTGCGCGAAGCGACGGCGACCAATATTGTGAACGCCATGATGGCTGGGGGTTATCTCGCGACCATCCCAGCAGCGGTGGTGGTCGGCCCTGGATGTGACCCTGGAAAAATATAATACTATGTAGCACCCTAACGGCGAACACCGATGCGGGAGTGGTTATAAGTGGGCAGCGTTTGAGCCAGACTCCCCACCGTGCACGTTTCATTCTTGACTGGGGGAGTCAGTTAGCGGTAATAGAGAAAGCATAGAATCGCGAAGTGCAAGCCACCCGCTTCTACATGTTCTTCACTTATTGTTAAAGTACGCGCAACACTGGGCTGAAGCCAGTAACCATTTTACAATCTTAACTTTCCATCTGTGCGTGCTTATTTTGCTTTAGTAAAAAGACCAAGGCCCACTCGTTTTTTGATTGCGTCACGATATAGCGGATGAGACGGGTCCCTCGAACAGCATGAACCACCAACCAGACTAGTTTGTGATTCGAAGAAGCTGTACATTGACAAGACGCAATTGACGAAAAGTAGCATCTTCCGGTCTCAACCCTTGTATATTAAGGTGGACTCGGCGGGAGTCAAGTTTTCGATACATTCAGCAGCCATTGAGCGTTTTCCACAGTCATTGGGAGAGGAGATAGATATTCCTAGTAGAATACAAGGCAAAGGTCCGATTGTCGTGGGAAATATCGACCAGGATACTTTTGCCCTGTACTGCGAGTACGCCTATACAGGGAATTACTCAGTCTCAGAGACGCTCCTTGTTTCGCACAATAGCTCTCAGACTTCGCCGAAATTGAAAGAGGCGAACGCCCAAGGCTTCGAAGGACCGTTCGCAGTCGTGGTGCCAAAGCACACAAGGGAGAGCCGCACGCTCCTGCGTACACTCTTCATCCACGTTCAGATCTACATTCATGCGGCTAAGCATGAATGGGAACCCTTGAAGTTGCTTTCCTTCCAGAAATTTCAGACACTCTGGAAAGGTGTCCCTTGACTGCCACCTTTATTAATGAGCTGGCGCCGATGTTTCGTTTTATCTCTGAGCAAGAGTCAGGGGCCGCAAGTAGCTTGGCGCGGTTAATGCTCCATACTCTCAAAGTGATTCGGTAATGAGGCAAGCTGAATCCATGGCCCTTACATTGATGTTTTCCCTCTTCGTACTTTGTCTCATAAGTCTGTGGCCAGGAAGAGTTTTGTATGTCATGTCAAGGTGATCATATGCAGGCTCGAAACAAGTCACAAAGTAATCTCTGAGCAACTGGTGTAAATTAAGTCTATAATATTTCTAATCTCCCGCGGTGTCCTCATCAGACCACATTTTGTATTATTGGCCAGGTGAGTGCTGATGGATGGTTTATTTTTTTCTCATTTTTTCCGTATAGTGGGCGTGGCTGGGCCGGTCGATGGACAAGATTCAACCTCAAATACGACAAGTGACGCCACGCACAGTCTGAATCAGGTCCAAATCCACCTTCATCGACCCCAGATTCTCAATGTCGCTGGCCTTCATGGATCGTCTCGCATTGGCAGCGTTCTTAAACCCGGTTCGCCCAACTCCGGCCCCGGCCAAGTAGCTAAAGACACTCATAAAGGCATTTTCAGGGTGCTCGATAATGTCATGCACCATCAGACCCGTCTCGCCAGCCGCGCCTGCCAGGCGCAGCATGGAGCGAACTGCCGTCAGGCCAGTGGCGCCAGCGGCCTCTCCCACGAAGGGAATGAAGAAGAGCAAGCCTGTGAGGAAATTAACGATGAACTCCTCGCGCTCTTTCTTACTGATTTCCTTGGCAGTCTTGACAATCTTGTCCATACTCTCGACGGCAGTCTGTATCGTCAAAGCGGGTAGGGATCCGGCGTCGACCAGGTCGGACCACTGCATGAGCTCGTCGTAATCGGCATTGTCCCTGAGAATCTTGAGACGGTTGAGGAGGTCCTCGGTCTTGTCGTACGAGTCACCGATAAGGTCCTTGGGGTCGTAGACCTTGACCGTGTCTTTCATGGGATAGTTGTAAAACCCACTGAGCTGCTTGTCGATGCAGTCCATGACGTCCTTGCCAGCGTACTGACAGCCATTGCCAGCCTTGATGTACCTCCTGCCAAACTTGACCCACGACTCCTCGATGCCATACTCGGCACCAATGTCCTTCCAGAAGCCCTCCGAGTCTTGCAGTGTGTATGTGGCGTTGGGAAAATGATCGCCTATCGTGATGATGGTGCTGGAACCGCTCTTGAGAGTTGTCGGACATTTGATATCGACTGTAGCCCTGCCATTACAATCCTTGGACTTGTCGCAACCCAACATACATTGGGCAATGTTGCATTTGGAGCAGCACATAACGTCCTTGGTCTCCGTGCACTTGAAGTACTTGTCCGCCTTGCCGCTGCCCATGAAGGCGTCGATTTGGTCCTGGACTTGGTCGTCGACGTAGCCTTCGTAGATTTTAAACTTTTCGTCGTAGCCATTGTTGACCAGGTCCTTGTACTTTTCCAGGGCTGCTTCCATAATGGCGACCTCAACATTGAAAATATATTGCTCCATGCAGTGAGCGGGGATCGAATCCTTGTGATCGTCGAGCTCCTTGAAGGTAGTGTACTTGGTTACACACTCTGGGTACATGCTGGTGTCGATAAAGGGTTCGTAATCATCAGGGTAGTCATCACCACAGTCATCCCCGACGCAGCCGGCCGTGCTGCCACCACCACCACCACCACCACCACCACTGCCTCCTCTGACGCCACCACCATTCGGACACCATTGAGGAGCGGGTGAGCAGGTCGGTGCTGCGCCACCGCCTTTGTCCGGGGATGGCGCGAGGACACATTTCCCTTTGGCAGACTCCGCATTTCCATTGAAAGCGCTAACACACCACTCATAGTTCCATGTACCGGGAAACAGATAGAATTGATCGCTACAAGCAGCCTCCACCGTGTAATTCAATGCCTCAAGCTTGCTACCTGCGGCATTTACGTTGCGTGACCAAAGCCGGTAGCCAGCCGCAGCAGAGAGGCTATCCCACGTGAGATGGACTGTGGTTGGATCTGCTGCGATGATTTTCAGGTCCATTGGGGGTGGTGGAGTGCCAGCACCAGGAATAACACTTCGAACCACAGCTGGAAAGCCCTCTCCAGCGGCATTCCAAGTCTCAACAGCCACGAAGTAACGGTGCCCTGTAACTAGGCCATCTATGTGGGCCGAAGTGCCTGTGAACGCCGCTCCGGTAATAAAATCACATTCGGCGTCCTTGTCCCAGTAAAGAATGTTATATTCGATGACAGAGTCACTGTAAGCACCCATGGGGGGATCCCAGGATATGTCGAAACCAGTCGTAGTAGCACTGACAATCACGTTCTGAGGGGCTTCCGCTGTCTGGGGATGGGCCGTTGCGGTTAAAGTAGTGGTCCAGTCGCCCTTGATAGTGTCCCCAGCACTGGCGCGCACCTGAACCTCATACTCCCACCCATCTATAGGCCAGGTAGCATCCCATCGATTGGAGGATACGCTGCCCGAGGAGAAATTTGGGATACCGCCCTTGATCTTGGATTGAACGTCGTAGTTATACGCACCGTAGACTGGGTATCTTTCGATCAGCAAAAGGATGCTATGGACTTGATTGCAGGGTGGCTTACCTGGATCCCATGTTGCAGTTACGCCACTAGGGCTCGTGAATACCTTGAAATTGCTAGGCACCGGTAAGGGCCTGGTAGGAATATCACTAGGTATACTCAGTGCGGATGATCCGATCCCGAAATCCTTTACTAGGGTTTGCGAGAAGGCGCGAGCAATCTGGTATTCACCCATCGCATTTGGATGGAGCCCATCCGAACCCACTGGACATGAACTAGGTTGACAGTTGTAGTTCTCTGCCAGCTCCACAAGATGGATTGGGGAAGCTGTAGTACTCCATTCAGGAATAGCATCGCGTAATAGAGAGTTGTATATATTGGTGCTAACAGGAAGATCGTCACGGCCACCAATGAAACTCCGCTGTGGCACATTAGCAATGGCGATTTTGATGTTTGGATTTGCTGCGCGGGCATTGCTGATCAACGTATGAATACTGTCCAACGTTCCCGTCGAACCGCTGTAGAACCACCCCATATCATTGAAGCCCAGTAGTAGCAGCATCAAATCAGCTGGATGAGCCGCTATGACCTCCTTAATCAGGCCTTTATCCACAGCAGCAGCACGGCCCCAAACAGCGAAATGGCTTCTGGGAAAATTCGATGACACCTCTTTCGCGTAGCCCCCACTGACTTTGATCGCGCCTGTTGGTTGGGGTTCCCCGTATAATGCTGGCGGGGACGGCGGCGCTGGCTTATCAGGCTGTACCGTGCCTGTATAAGGGCCAACAAAATCTACCGCTACTCCTTGAGACTGGAACCACTCCCATATCCGATACCGCCACGTGAAGTCTCCCTCACGGCCCTGAGATATGGAATCGCCAACGATCATGACCTTGAGCCCGGTTGCGCGTTCGTGGAGGTGTTCCGTGGTCGAGTTCTCGCTTGACCTTTGAGTATCCCTCATAGCCGCCAGCATTTGGACGCTGTTGTTCTGTACGCTACCTGTCTGAAGGGGCGGCATGAGGCCCGCAACCTGATTCAGGATATCATAATATGGGAGGTCCGTCGGAAGAGGAATGGCTGGGACAGTAGCTAATTGAGATAGCTGATAGGATACTTTAGACTCTATCGCGACGGCTGATGAGTATTCTATGGTAGCTGTTGACACTGCAGCCAAAGCTGTCACGTTGCCACTTTGTGTAGATGTTGGCTTTGAGCTGTTCTCTCTCCGTGGAGGAAGCCATGAATAGGCGAAAGTGGTGTCAGAAGAAATGAAAACTGCGCACAGAAGGAAAGTCAGGTAAAGATTGAAGCTACCTCTAATGGTAGAAATTTCCCGGTAGAAAGGCCCCATGAGGATTATAGAAAGGAAACCAAGATAAAACGATCGGATGAGAATTGCCTGCGAGAGGTGAAACAACAACCTCTTAGCTGTCACTTAGCAACCAGGATGCGTTATTCCCGAGCTGCTGGCATATCCTGTTGTCTTTCAACTTCGAAACGAGACAAGGGGAGTATTTATGTTATTTCTGATCCTCCAGCTCTCATTATTTTAGGATAGTCTAGTAGAAGCTGGTATACTGGATGCCGAGGGATACCACCTCTACGCTAGAAGCAATGTAACCGGAATTGCGTTCAGCTAGCTCCCAAAAGTATACGAGACAAGGGTACGTAGTCCAGTAGCTAGTGAAGTTGATATTAATGTTATAAAGTGATTGCATAAGAACTATGCTCAATGTGATAGGCGCCAAGAGCTGTCTAGCTAAAACACCGTGACATCGTGTACAAAGGATTCACACCCAAAGAATATGGTCTCATGTTATCGCTTTTTAGTCTCGAGACGTGTGCGGGTAAACACTTTGGGACTCATATACTGTTGCTTCTCTTATGGTTTTTGGTATTTTTAATTTTTTTTTTTTTTTTTAATTATTTTATTTTTAATTTTTTCTTACCTTTTGTTCCTATCCATCATATCTACTGTCACTGAACTGTAGCTTGTACTACTTTGACTGGAGGTCACGCTAACCACACGGTTTGTAGCTTCAATACCTTTGTAGGTGTTACCTACACCTAATGTAAATACAACCTTGTCATTGTCCATACGGTTGCTTACAGGGGCCTATACCATGCGCGCCCAGAATATACTATGAGTAGAGGTTCAGTACGAGCCAGCTAAAGGATTTACAGTTAAGCGGACCATCCGATTTATCCGATCGTAATGGAGCAATGCTTGATCAAGTCTCCTATTAAGGTGTAGGCTAAAAAAATTCCATTATGGGATAGTTTCAGGGACTGGGCGAAGAAGGTGGGAGACTGGTGGTCATGTTAGCTTGCCTTGGTTTGTTTCTTTCCTCCAACATATTCTATCCCGTGAAACTTTTCAATTATAGATAGATTAGAAATTTCAAAGCCCCTATATGGAGCAATGTGACATTGGTGGCTTCTAATCTATTCGAAATATATACGTTAGTATATTGTAATCCACATAGCCGAAGTAGAACCCATACCATCTTACTGACAGTGGCTAGCGGGATTAAAATACTTACTCTAGACTCTATTCCCTGACCAAGCTTCTTAGTTCTTAATGGGGCGAAGTTGCATTCGGGTCATATACAGTAGCTACCGAACCTCAGCTAAATAACATGGTTTTACTACTAGTATCTTCATATATCCACGTCATTTTCTCTTATATACATGAGCATTGAGCCACTCCCTCAATATCTTCATCTTCGGCCTCCTCTAGTAGTCTCCAGATCACCAACTATTCCGCTGACGGAGGGGAGCATGCTCTAAAGGTGCCCCAGTTCAAACACCTCCAGTTGTGCGAGGTGCGAACAAAGCGCTCCCAATCCTAAACTTCTTATGCTTCAATTGCCGGAACGTCCACCGCATCGGATGTCACAGGGCAGCTCTGTAGGGCGGAGATGTCCAAATCCCAAAGCCATAGTGAAAATCTGCCGATTAAAAAGCAAGTCACGCCACAGCCTTAACAGTAAGGAACGGGTGCATATCTGCTCAGGGTTGATAAAGGGTGTAATTTTTTATAAATCATGTCTTGGAGCTTGTGGGTAGTGCCTCCAGTTCAAGAGATAGTCCAGACTGTCCTTGCAAGGACGGCGGCAGAGGTTGTAGGTATGAAAGGATCTCCTGAGTGAGTCATGGTATGGGATATGGTGCCATTTCGTATTTCTAATGGCAGGTTGTTAGTGATGGGATGGAAGCACCATGGGTTATACTTATGCATATACTGCTATGGTTGCAACATATACAATGCTACTGCCCTGCTTTGTGCGACATGTCAGGCTCTCATGTTAGTTTAGTCTCAGTTCTTGCGGACTGGGTTTTACAAGAAGACCATCTTCAATCATAACCTGGGCTCTTCCCGTGGTTTCAACAGCTCCATGTTATTTATGGCTGCAAGAGATGTGTAACCCTAGTTAGGATTTTTAAATTTGATTATTATTGTTATGATCAACACTATTAAAGATCTAAGCTAAGCGATCTTTGGCTTGTCTTCCTCCTCCGCATGCATGTATCTGACTTATATCGACCTCAAAAACAATGAGACCCTTATCTGGCATTCAGTTACTTTGCGATAGGGATACCAATCTCTTATGCAGTCTCCTGCCATTACTAACTTCTTCTTGAGGGATATCCCCTCACGCATCAAAATCTCCTGATAACCAACTAGTGAGCTCTCGCAGGGCGTACCTAATTGATTGAGAACTATTCATCCCCGACTCAAATGGAGGCTTTGATTAACTGGAAAGAGGTTAATAGGCCCTCATCCCTCGGAGCAAACATGCATGAAAATAATACTAATAATAAGAAAGTATCTACATTTCCTAGTAAGTTCCTAGTGATAGGAAAAGTTGCCATTTGTTTCTCACTTCAAACTGTATAGGGATGATCCTTAGACCCTGCATGGGCCAGGACAGCACAGGTTAGTATAATGCTACTGCGAAGACGTACAAAAGGTTGTCCAGAACTTGAGGCATTAAAACTTTTCTCCTGTTTATAGTGACTTGGCTCCGGAGGCTAATATCCTATTTATTAAATTTAATTAATTGCGCATAACAGACTAGGATTCAAATGATAACTGGCTTTGAAAAAAATATAATCGCCAAGAACCGTACCTTGCAGGACTGTTACATCGATCGGAGACTACTCCAGATTAGGGAAGAGAAGCTAGGAAAGCAGACGTGGATCAGTGGGCTTGTCCGTACTGGTTGAGGCTGGAGCCTGGTGTCTAGTTTGTACAGGGTACAAAGCACAAAGCTAACAGCGTGACTTTTCAAGCCTAAGAATTAGTCTTGACTCTTGAGCGCAACACTGCCCTGCTGCCTGTTCAATGCTAGTCTAAGATGGAAAGGGACAGCTAGTTGGGGCATGTCATCTTCCGTAGTCCCTGGTACCGAGGCTTGGCACTTGGCGTTAGAAACAATAGTTGCCACTCGTTAGCACACTATCTCAACTAACTATAACTATTTTCCGGGGCTAGACCTTTATGATAAACTCACAAAAGTTTTCCCCCCGAACAAAGCATACTAACTTGTATAAGCGAAAGGTTTGCTTGGCTACAGCCTACCCATGTACATACTTACTATCGTAACCTCCTAGGGTTGATAGGTCAAGTTCTGGATGAGAAGAGAGAAGATTGTTTCAGGAAAAGTTCAACCCTTTTTTGAATTTTGTAATAATGCAATAAAAAAGTCGCCAAGCCATTAGAAAGCTTTTCTGCGGATGGTCGACTTTGCTCGATCTAACAGTTTTTCTTTACCTTTAAACTAGTGGGGTTCGTCGGAACTCCGTCTGTTTGCTCAACTGGAGGGGTCCCTACACTAACAATAACAGTAGTAGGACTTGGAGTCTTCATTTAATACTATTAGCACATGCAGTTGGATACATACCGAGGATATAGCTGAGAGACTGGACCCTTATGTCTCAGTATGTCGCATTGTCAACAGCCTGGACATGTCCAGGGGCAAAATCTGCTTGATTTCTCCACTATTTTTGCACGAGTGATTGCAGACTTGCAGTTTCCCGCCCATGACACCCTGCAAGTAACCACGGAGTCTTACACTCTTGTAGAAACAGCCTGATAATCTTCTCCGTGCCCACTTTTATATTATCTGTCTTAGGCACTGCCTATCCTACACCCACTTTGCCATCTCGCTAGAAAAGGGCGCTAAAAAGCACTACCTCTTTTCTGTCCACCTCTGTTCCTCATCTTCCACCAACTCCCCTGGTCAACCTTCCAAAATTATCTGTCGCTCCCTCTTAATATTGCATTTCTCAACCTCCAAAACACCAAGAGGCACACCATCAGCTGACCCGCCCCACCAAAAAAGTTCTGTCGCTAGCGCAGCACTGCATGGCCGCGTTCCACCGTTTCCCTGATCTCCCCTTTGAGCTTCGTGCTCGAATCTGGCAGCTGACAGTTGAGCCGCGTACTGTCGAGGTCCGCGTTAAGAAAGATAATGGTTTATGGGGCAAGATTCAGCATGTGATCTCATCAACACCAGTGCCTGCGGTCCTTCAGGTCTGCCATGAATCCCGAAACCAGGGGCTGTACCAACAGGCCTTCAAGTTCCCTTCAGGGGTTGAGCCGCGGTATGTCTGGGTGAACTTTGAGATTGACATGATCTCAATCGGAGATACCTATTTCGACACAATTGAACCGGCTGAACAACAGCTGATTCGCCGGCTTACTATTCAGCGCGAGAATACAGACTCCTTTTTCCACTCTGAGTCCCAGGAGCTACATTTGTATTCTAATCTAGAGGAAATGCATGTTATCTGTGAGGATGGGCTGCTGGCATGGCAGGACGCATGGGAGTATGTTTACTGGCCATGCCCAAAAGAGAATCTAAGGTTCATTGACAAGGAGACTGGGCAGATTGCGGTTGGCGAGGACCTAGATAGGATGGCAGATGAATGGATGGCAACTTGGTGATCCTAAATGATTATTTAAGCCCTTGTCTTATAGTTTGTCGAACTTGCTGTATTCCGTGGCTCAATATTCAAAAAAAGGCGTCAAGATACTTATATCTCAGAAGTTGCTACACACCAGCTTCACAGTTAATTTCCCTCACTAGATTAGGTACATAGTGCAACCTCAATACATAGCTTTCCCTCCTTTTCGTATTCCGTATACTGTATCATTGGGTTCAACGGGATCAATTGTCGGTCCCTCACTACCTTCGGCACAACTGCACCTGGTCTCCGACCCGTTTATACGTCTTAAAGACTGCATAGTGTTCTCTGGCTGATTTACCGCTCGTATAGAATCCAGTCCGAAAGTCTTTGATGAGTTTGTCAACATTCTCGATGCCTTTGGTCTTGGCCGCCTCAGCAGTGGCCTTCCAGTCGACGGTCTCCCACTGCGTCGTGGGATTCGAAATGGGGTTGTCACCCAAATTCATCAACTTAATATCCATATTGTTGGGCGTTCCCAACTTGCTTTTGGCCGCTTCAATGAGAAATGGACCGTGGTCGCCCGCCCGCGCGATGTTGATTTTCTCCAGAGTGTTATCGAAATCTTCCCACATGTGCTTGTTTGCGTCGGTCCTGTGGTGCATATTATTGACCAATTCGCCGAGTTTCAAAGTGTAGGCGTTGAAATCGCCGTTTGCGCCCTTCATGGCCTTGTAGGGCGGGAAGTTGGTCACTTTTCCGTTGGGCGCGCTTGTGTACTTTGTGTAGAGCGCCTTAGCCGTCTCTTGGATATTAGGCCTTGCCGTGTTCTGATCTGACCCGGGAGGGCCGACCAATTTGTCAGTGGGACGTGATCTCCCTACGGAGGCCATGAGTTCATTGAAGTTGCATCTGCCGCCGTCTCTGCCCTTGCACGCCTCCCAGTCATTGTTCACGCAGATTTTGTTTCTGTCGTCCCATTTCTTGCATTTGAAGCCCAGGGTTTGGTCCACGGGGTCGTTGAGCCCGTCGATTTGGTAGGCGTAAAAGAACAACACCCGCTCAAGACATCCCTGATATCCTCCGGCCCAGACACCCGCAGCGATGTACGCAAGCGCGAGGAAGAATGAAGTCTTCATAACGAGCAAACAGGGACACAGATCAATATAGACAACAGAAAGCGGTATACAGTGAGCAAAACTGAGCAAAGACAAGAGGAAGGAACCGAGGATAAATAGATATGCCTCTTGTTTTTCTTCTTAACTTTTATTTTGTTTTTATTTATTTAGTTATATATTTGTTAATTTAATTTTATTTTTTTGCAACGCAGACCTCTACGCCGGAGCCGAAGTGTTGTGGGGGGTTTCCGCAATTCGCCTTCTGTGCCTGAACGGCCGAGGACTTATAGTTCACATCTACTGGGCGCTAGAAAACAATTCCCTCACAGGGGTTATAGAGTGGATCTCAGGGTGAAATCAAGGAGATTCTAATGTTACATCCAGGCATACCTTAGGCTCACTCTGATGCTTGATAAATCATTCAAAGTATCGATTTAGTCATCAGCCTGCATCCAAAGAACACGTATATGTGATATGTGAGATCTGCCACTGAACAGCAAATTAATCTGTCGAGGGGATGACGGTTCAGGCTATGCAAGACTGGGCGATGCAAGTTGGAATCTCTGCGTCCTCCCATTCATCCGACTGATCATTATCCGATGATTCAATGTATTTTGTTCTTATTGCGAGGAGCTCACGAATCAAACTATTAATGGTAGTTGTGGGGACTCGGGACTGTTCGAGTTCGTAGACTGTCAAACAAGAGTTATTTCCTTGTTTCCGTTTCCCTCCTCGATGCGGCGCGTCATCGGACCATAGCCAAGCAGTTTGATGGTCATCCGAACCCTTCACCTGGCATAGCTGTCGCCTTAATTCAATGGATAGGTTTTATGGATTTTGGTCTGCTCTGGAGCATTGATTGCCGTTGGGCATGGATCCCTATCCTGATCTGAGTTGCAAGGTGGCTCGTACGTAGCATTGTTAACTGGTTCTTGCTGAGATTCGCCGCACATGGAAACGCTGCCAGACGCATTGCTCGCTGATTCAGATGTGGCTGCAGACGACACGGAGTGGCGAGGAGTTGCCACGTCAATAATATCAATGATATTACCGGACAGAGCATTTCCTTGCTCAAGTTCGTTTGTTGTTGGCGAAGCCGGTATTGTTGAGTCTTCAAATGCTGGTGGCTCTGACAATGATAGGGAGCGGTTCGTGAGATCCAACGGAGATTCAACGGTTCCTGGTATATCTGTAGTAACCAGGGACTTGTTCTCTGTGACACTTTGTGGTTGAGATGCGACTCCGCCATAGAAATTGGTTATGGCGACATCAAACGCATTCCGTGGCTTTATGATACCAGTGGAGGACCATTCGTGTATTAGGGGTGCGGAAGAGTCTGCTGTATTCGTCGGTGCCAGTGCATTTTGGATGAAGACAGTCTCAGTGGGAAAGAAAGAGCGCTGAAAGGGCTGTGGAACATGAGCTAGAGCTGGCCGGTTTCCTTTGGTAGAGGCCGATGTGCTTCGAGGCTGCTTGCGGCTTGGGCCATAGTAGAACTCTATTTGATCAAGGCTCACTTGCATATCTCCGAGAGCTCACTGGCTCACAGCGGGTGCGAGTTTCAATGGTTTTGGCAGTTGTGGTAGAAAATCGAGGGCGAGATCTAGCAGATCAGATGATTCATTCGCTGCTGCCCTGGGCAAAGTCACAGGGTCGATAGTATTTATAAGACGAGGTGCTCCCAAAGGATCATAATGCGGTGAAGCGGCAGACGAACCCCATCGACAGCCCATCATGTTTGGGCAGCGTGTCGAGCGGATAGTCGAAGCGCCTCGGCGAAAGGACAAAAAAGAGCGTCCACCGTATGAGTGCCCGGTTTTCCTTGATCGTAAATTGATCCTGTGACGCTGCAGCACTGGTATGCTCCAGCAAATAATACAGAAACAATTAACAACCTAGCAATAATGGCTGTTCCGCCCTTTATTGTTGCAGCCACGGTGTGTCATTTTGTGGCTGACCCAAGATTCGACCCTGTACATAACGGATTATGTGGCGGCCAAGATTGGTACGGCGGACTGAATGTACATACAAACCGGCCAAAATAAATTTTTTACCATTGTTACATATGCCCACACCCTCCAGAGCCATAGGTAGGGAATACTAAATAACCACCTTAGATCTTACTATACTATACTAATAAAGTAGAGAAATTGAATCACTATATAGTCAGAATATTGAATCGCTATATAGTCAGAATATCGAATATCGATTCCCCATATAGTAGGGATATCGAATCGCTATATAGTCAGAATATCGAATATTGAATCATATTATCATCATATAGTAGGGATATTGAATACCGAATCCCCATATAGTCAGGATATCGAATCGCCATATAGTCAGGATATCGAATATCAAATCCCCATATAGTAGGGATATCGAACACTACTAGCCTTAGATATATATATTTTTGATGTGCAGTACTATATATAGGAAAGTGCCCCCCCTCTACTTCCACCTATATATATATATTCTAACTATATAATAATTCAATACTAATACTATATGATATTCAATATCAATACTATATAGCGATTCGATATTCTGACTATATGGCGATTCGATATCCTGACTATATAGCGATTCGATATCCCGACTATATGGGGAATCGATATTCGATATTCTGACTATATAGCGATTCAATATCCTGACTATATGACGATTCAATATTTAATATTCTGACTATATGGCGATTTCATGTTTGATATCCAAATGCTGTTCATCATCCTTATGGAAATAGTGGCTATAGGTAATACAAGCTGGTGACAGTAAAAAAATTTGTTTTGGCCGGTTTGTACATTCAGTCCGCGGTAGGAAACTGCAATCAGTCGTGCAAAAAAGTGCGAGGAGTCAGGTAGAATTTGCCCCCTGCACATGTCTGGGCTGTTGACAATGCGACATACCGAGACATAATAGTTGCCTTGCTTTACCCAGCTCTCACCGCCTTTCCCACATTGGTTAATTGCGCTGGGCATGGTTATCAGCTTATCTTAGCCCACTTACATCAGACTTTGTCGCTACTGATTTTCGTGGCGAATAAATGTTACCATGAGAGCGTCCGTCATCGCTCTACAGTGGGACGGTTTTTTGACTAGTCTCCATCATGCACCAAGTTTTCTATCTCTGACTTCATGTTTTATCCCATTATGAAACATTTTTTAATGGCACACTCGCGTAACCGCGGGTATTCGGCTTGAAGCCCTTATTTAGAAAGTCAACGGCGTGCTTCAGCCTGTCACGGATATCTTGGGTTCGTGGTCTATCCTCTTCTGTCAAGGACCAAGATTGAGAATGAGTATTCGCAGCCCCATGTGGCTTTCATGCGTCTTCCGTAGATGTTGGGGCGGTCCGTGGCGACTGGAACTTGACTACAAATATAAGCTAGATATGCAAGTTCTAGTTCCAGTTAAATCATGAATAGGGATATTTGTCTCCGGTTCGCTCAGAGAAAAGTCATGATAAAGAATGGGCACTAAATCCCTTGTCAGCTGCATATCTACTCATACGTAGTATATAAGATAAAAAGCACTAATAGTTATTTTTACTGAACTCCATACAAGTAGCACCCTTGCTTTATAGCCAAGTAAAATAATTAGACTTTATATTAGCTAAAGCTAACTTGTCAAGAGGCCGTTGCGTACCTCCATTATATTCTCCACAAGCTGAAGACAGCTACGGTTTGCAGTATTTTGACAGAACCCTTCTCATTTGTCGACACTTGCTTGACACGGGCTGACACAGAGAACAAAACGAACTGATACCTCTGTGGCCAACAAGTTGTAGGCAGTCCAACCGATACTGTCGACAATGTCTTGCCTCGCTCCGGCCTGCGAAAGGAGCTTTGTCAATGCTTGGTGGCCTTGTACACATGCAACGAACAATGGCGTCCATCACCGAGGCTGCTTTGGGGGAGTCGATATACGTAGCCCAGCCGGTCCTGACCTCATTCCCAGTTCGGGCAGTCTCACTTTCAGGAAATCGCGTGTCACGGCTGGAGTAGGTAGATTATGTCTCTAAACTGATCTCTAATAGCTACAAATAGAAGCTCGTACAGTAATGTAACCAAGTTGTTGGTTGTCTTTTGCTGCTTGTTTCTCCTTCCAGATCGAGAGCAGTCAGAAACATAATCCATAATAGCTGTATAATTTTTTATCACTGCCTAGCATAAAGGTTATATCACTGAGATTCTACCGATAAGATCAATCGTGGGGCGTAACTTCTATCGCGAACGAGGTCAGGCTCCAGGAACGATTCGCGCATGACTCGCAAACCATATAGTGCACCGTAATGAAGACAATTGCGTCCAATGCCGTCTTTAGCCAGCAAGGAAGCTATCTCAATTACAAGCACTGCTGGGTTCGTCTAGGGCCTCGCTATCGGAGTCGACACCGGGGAAAAGGATAAGAACACCCCAGCGCCTGCTGCATCACATGAACTGCGACCAGCGCTTGGAGGGTGGTCTGCCGGAAGATAAAAGTTCTGTATGGTAGTGAAGGCTTCCGTCTTCGCCTTCTCCTGAGATCCCAACCCCTAACCTTGTACCGGGCTCGTAGTACCAGGTTCTCCTGCTGATGGACACCACAGCCTTGCTGAGGGCCTCGAAATTGAGATCCCCGTTTATGTCAAGCTGTACTTGGTGTTGAAGCTGGAGTGCGCGTGGCAGACATGGTATGATGTGAAACATATCCTCTTCCAGGTAGGAGAGTGGTGAGTGGCCTCGGTCAGAAAAGTACGAAATAAAGCTTGCTCTTGTCTCGCCCCATCTTCCAGTCAATACTGGCGATTTCCGGCTCCAGACTACAAAGGACCGTGTCGCCCCGAGTAGGAATGATGACCACGCTGTGGTGGAAATCCGGCCAGCGGCCTGCATATTGGCACCTATAAATGACTTCTTTCTGGGTCACTGGTTTGTCTGCTGCAGCGGGACCCCAGTATAGTTTGGTACAAATCGTCGTACGATACCTACTGAGGCCGCAAAGGAATTATACAGTGTTGGGGTTTTGCAGCCCTACAAGTTTCAGTAGAATAGCTGGATAAATATTGCTAAATAAATGATATCATCGCCTAAAATACATCATATTGCTATCTCCAAGCAATAAGAATGGCTTATATTGGAGACATTTTGAGGAGTACTCCTCAGAGTGAGATCAGGAGAGACCACAGCCTATGCCAGCAGCAGGGCCCTCCAGTAATATGCATTAGCAGCTACTGTCAGATAGTGTTCCCAGAACATATCACACTATTACTTATAATCCATTAAGCTTTAGTAGGGTTATCTAGAAGCTCCTGCATCTTCTGCGGCAAATCTAAGAAATCTCTTTTGACCTGGATAAAGTTCTGCCGTGACCTGGAGGAGATGAGGAGGTAGTAGTGATGCTAGATGTACTGCAGTTTATAAATAATAATAACCAACTGACACGCCTAGCGATACTTAAGAGACGCGGAATAGGAACCGCCTTCCACATCTGTCCTTCCTTAGCCTCATCATTGACCTTGCTTTTCACTCTTGAAGACTGCTAAGGCAGAACGACATATCATTGAGTTTTTTGGGATGTTACATGATGTTAGTAGCTTATGGGTTTATGTTATTGGAGCGGAAATTTGTTCCAAGTTTTGTATATCTTATTTAAAGCCATCATCGCTCCCGAGGGGATGATAATAAGCACTTGTCCTTGGCAAATCAGTCTCTGGGTTCAGTCTTTTAAGGTGAACAGTATCTCAGGCGATGGGTTAGACTGGAATTGTGATGACCGCGCCGTTCAGAATCCGCCAGTCAGCGTCATGTCACAGTTAGTTGAATTACGCGAGCTTGGCAGTATGGTCAGTACTGGTTGGCAATCTTGTTCTCCATTTGAGTCCTTGCGGTATCTTGAGGTACGCAATTTATCAGATGGCTTGCTCAAAATCCCGGCCGCCAGGGCACTACAGGAGCTCAATGTCAGCTTCGATCCCCACGAATCACGGAAGCCTTGCGATATTCTGTTGAACCTTTCGCTATTGCCGCGACTCACTGTGCTTCGCATCGGCCACTTATTGGAAGGTGGCCTGACGCTCACCGGGAAATCCTGCTCAGTGAAGCAACTTGAGCTTATAGACTCGACTATTGACGGGGATGAAGTCTTTCCCAGACTAAGTTCAAGCTTAGAGAGTATCCACACAGAAGGAGCCTCTATGTATGACCTAAAACGGGGAATGAGGTTCCCTTGTCTCCGATTTGTGGAGGTGGAAGGAAATTTGAGCTTCCTGCCGTTAATCCTCTTCAGTTCTACGGATTCACTGAAGTCATTTATTGTTCACTACGACCATGAAATGGAGGAGAATGGTATAGAGAAGATTTTAAACGAGTTTCCTCCAGGGGGGAAGCTGCCCCTGAATTGTTGCGTCCAGGTTTCACGAACGGTTACACTGTCAGACCATGACGGCTCTCTTGCTCTGTTTCTGAAGTCAGGTCGCCACATATATGCACGATATGTGAATCAATACTCTTCTGGGTGGTGAGACACGCAGCGAGGTGGCTTCCGAGTGAGAATGATTGAACCTGGAAGCATACGCTATCGATATCAAATGAACCCGATTGTTTGCCTATTAGATCCACTGGGACTTATATAAGATTGATAGTGGTAGCACGCGCCGTATTCAAACATTTTGAGAGAGCGGCGAAAATTCGGGGTTCGGTGTATCCGCGGCTCGGTGGTTGATTACGTTCACTTACGTTAATGAAGGTAACTATTTTAGTTCGCTGGCCACAGCATCTGTCTTAACTCGCTATAATGCTTTTTGACATCCTGGGATGCGGAAATGCATACTTCGCCAGGACGTTGAGAGTTGGCAAGTCTTTGTAAAGATCACCAACCACAGAGCAGCCTCTATTGTGGAGGCTGTCCTTCTGGCTTCAATTAATAGTTCTCCCGCGGTTGATCATATATCCTTTGAAGCCATGTAAATGTCCTAAGGCTTTAACCCAGCTGAGGACCCTCGCAACTGGGACATCTGTTAATCCTGCCTTCATCCTCGATTATCTGGTAAAACCGGCGCTGTATTATCAATCCCCCCCTAAACTTCTAACGTAATCGGTCTGCGAGCGGGCCATGTAGGCCAGCGGGCCACCTCTGTATTCCATGGAAAAGGGCCCTTTTTAAGTCTCTATATCTCACCCAAAGATGAATATTATGAAGAGTAGGTTAGGTATGTCGTATAACTAGGTATACATAGTTCAGAAATTATTTTTCAATATTAAGAAGTATGCTAAGCTATATGGTTTACTATTAATCTCTTAATAGGTACTGTGGTCGAGATATTGAAGTCCAAAGAAGGGCCAATTTCCATGGCACGTAGAGATGGCCAGCTGGCCTACATGGCCCACTCGTTTACCGATTACGTTACGTGTTACGGAACATCTGCAGCCAGCATGTGTATGATTATTATTATTATTATTATTATACTTCCTCAGGCTATCGCGGCCATAGGCTGCATGGAGCCCCCTAGCTAGTGGCACGCTAGTCCACTCTGTCTATCGTTGATTGGTTATACCTTACATGTACTGTCCTGCCCCGCATCAATCCTCAACATCTTCTTGGTAACGTCCCCTTCGTATCTGAACCCCTGGGGTCTCGCTCATCAGTCTGCCAGTGTTTCGCGCAAATCTCAACACAGCCCGTACCACTTCTAAGTTAGGTTTCCACCGAGATGGGTCACCATCGACGGGTTTCCCGTCGGTGCCGACCTGGCCCGATCGGCCTCCTAGCGCAAATGACAGATCGCCAAACCTATCGCCCATCGCTTGAATCATGTCGTTGCGAAGACGATCCCATCTCGTACATTTAAAGACAAAGTGCCGAACTGATTCAGTTTCCTCGCCGCACGCACAGGTTTCGGTATCTGATTGCTGGATTGCAGACAGAAAGCCCCGCAAGACGGTGTGCCCTGTTCTCAGCTGGGCCAGAAGAGCTGCCTCTTGTCGATTTAGGCCATCATAAAGAAGTCTCGTGTGCTTGCCTGGGAGCGCGGCATCGAAAGCTCGCGTGAACTTGCCCCCCGTGCCTTTCTTGAATTCTTCCATCTTCGCCTTAGAGATCCAGGTCTCTCCTTTCGAGATCACTGGCTAGCCGCGAGAGCTGTAATGCCTTGTTTGCTTCGTACAGGCTTAGGACCTGGTGCTGCAGGGCTTGGTTCGTGTCACACAGGTTGGTCACCACATTCTGCAGGTCCAGATTGTCCGAATCTTTCGTTTTCCCATTCTTTGCAATTTTCTTCCGTGCTTTCTCCACGGCTTCTTTTTCCTGATCTTGGCTGTGATGCACCGGCTTGACAGCTTGCCGCACTGGTCGTCGATGGGGTGGTGCTCCAGGAGGCTCCAACAAAATATCCGTCGCGTCCGCGTCGCGGTCTCCCCCACGCGCCTCGTCCGCCAGGTCTGTCACCTCCGGTGGCATTGCACCCAGCAAGGGGGCAGATGATTCCCTGCCTGTTAGGTTTAATGAATCAGGAATTGACTTACCTCGTATTTACCAATTCCCATACCTTAACTACTTGGACCATGCCAGAGTAGACAAGCAACCTATTCAATGATGATTAAGCAAGAGCGCCAAGCCACAGCATGTGTATGGTTGGACGGGGTTTACGAGAAAGGCGGCGGCAGGTTACGTGAAGCGGTGAAGTCACGTGGCCAAGGGCCCCTGATGCCAAGGAATGTTGACAGCATAAGGGACCGTAATTACATATAGACACCATGGACCTTGACCAAACAGTCCATGATTGGACCTCACGATAACCTCAAGGTATGGACCGGAGGGGGAACTACATAAGGACGATCATTTCCAGTGTACCTAGCGCTTCTGTTTTAGTTCTTCGCGTTCAATACAAGTTATTCACTTGAGTACAAGTTTCACTAGTCCGATTCGTCAGTTACTCTCTACTATTGGGCATACGTACTCAATAGTTTTGCTTCTATCTCCTCTGTTATTGTTCTTGTGCTACCTTTGGATTGCCCTTGACCCGCGTGAGGTCATTGTATCACTGCATCGATATACTACCTGGTCGGTAGGCCTCACGCAAGTATAGGATATAGTCCAGGGACTATACCACCTCGTTCTCAAAGTAGTTGACTAGCAGAGAACAGCAGAGACGGATCCCAGGGTGTGACAGTATGTAATATTCATTCGAGCAGTTCCCAGATTCTCGATGGATAAACTTATTGGGATTTCCAGTAAACAAGCTTCGCTAGCAAGTGTGTGTGATTGGGCGGACACAACTTCCTTTTTCACTGTGGTACACAACTAGCGGGTATCTTAGCGTCCCGATCCTGATGCTTCGCTTTGGCTAATCCACCATTGGGAGACTAGTGTTTCCCCTCAGCTTTAAATGCGGCCATTTTATCCCGTGCAGCTCCGAAATTGCGATCACCCCTTGACCGCCATGACAATCAATCATTTATGTCCGCTATGCGGACGAAATCTGAGCATTACGCGTGAGAGTCACTATGCTGTTGAGGAGACGGTAGGTGCGGACGGGATCTGGACAGTCAGCTTTGTACTACTCTCTCCTCTTACTGATGCCCGCCTGGCTGAGATGGTCAATGTACGTGCTACGAGCCCGACCGAGGCGTTCATACATCCTGGCTGCTGGCTGATTGCTGAGAGGACATTGAGCCGCCGTACGAGCATCGACGGAAAATACGTCAGTGTATTTCTAGAGTGCTTGATCCAATTGTTACCATTTCTGGCGAGGGTCCCTTTCTCATGTCCAACTGGCCGTCTGGATGTGGATATTTTCGTGCCACTAAAGAATTGGGAAAGAACAGAACCTCCGTCACCTTTCTCACGCTGTCCGACTGAGGTCATCCAGACTATATTTGCCTTCCTCGAGCTAGATCAGGATGTTTCAAACCTCTGCGAATTTCTCCGGGCTAGAGGCCCGAGCCCTCGGCATTGCAGGGAAATTGGTCACACATACGGACTCAAGGAAGATGCAGATGCGGAAATAACTGTTCCAATCCTCCTCCGGAATATCTTTCAGCAGCCGCCAACCCGATTTCCCTTCACAACGAACTATAGGGTCGTATCGGACAATGTACGCTTAATCTCCACTATCATGGAAAATCCTAACTCCACATCGCGTGTCACGCACAATGTACCTTACAGTGCAACACTCGTGACAGAGCGACCTTCATCCCGATATGCGATGCGAACCAACGACGTGAGGTATATAACATTCTGGTTCGACCGGCTCGGGCGGCATCAATTTCTATGTGGGATTGCACTCAACGGGACACTATTCGCCCACACGGGCCGTGTTCGTCACGCCGTACGAGTGACCAGTTTGAGGGGACTTCACGTCGCTGTTGTCCGAGAAGAACGTCGCGTCGCTGTTGCCCGAGAAGATATTGTTGCCGTGCAAGTCAAAGATATAACAGGCTGGTTATCGCATTGGTACGGGCTACTGCCAGCAAAAGGGTCGTTCATCGTTCTCGAGTGCGATTCTTCCCAGAGTGAGTTCGTGGTCTCATACGATGTAAGACTTTAGTTTTTCATGGATGACATAGGTTGCCGCTCAGTCAGCGCAACAGCGGACTAACATCGAGACAGAACGTGAAAGTGCTACAGCTTGCTTTCCAGAACGACATCAGAAATAGGAGCATTTATCCTACCGCATCTCCTGTAGACTTATCTCTGAGCTGGACCTACATGCACGATAAGCGCAGCTGTGGGTATTGCCTTTGCCCGTTATCGACATTCACACGAGGGTTTCGCGAGGTCACAGCCGTGAACGCATATGTCACTCCTCGCTTTGGTCCATTTGCTTTGACGGGCTTAGATTTGTCGCGCTGAACGGCAAACTCTTGGCTTTGTAACCGACCCGTATATCAAGCTTTCCTTCCCCTTGTTGCGATCGGAGGCTATTACGTCTCTGGTTTTCGGTGCCGAGCCAATTAACGGGCATTTTGCCATAACCGTGAGCATCCCGTCCCCATACGACAGACGAATTGGCTGATTGTGATGATAGTTCGTTACAAACTTAAGACGCTCTGTGACATTTGGGAGTCCATCTGCGGCATTACTATACTCGGCAGCCAATGTCGCTGGAATCGCCCTAGGAAAGGTAGGAAGAGCAGATTTTCCATTGCTTTACTCCACATCTGTTGCTGATAACGGAAAGTGTTCGCCCGACAACCACCTATCTTTCTTTGGAGTGTTTCAAAGCCCTAAACGACCGCCCGTGACGCCTGTAGGCATGGACGCTCGCGTGCACCGGCAATATTGGGTCCGGAAAATGTACGGCAATCCTTGGCCAGAGATGGCTCTTTGCTCGGCCGCGCCTGTGACTGGAATCTCTCATATACGAGTTTATCATGACGGCGAGCGACAGTCAATCACAGGTCTTATGCTTTTTTACCGGAGCCATCCCCCTTCTGTTCTTGGAGAACTCTGTGAATTCTATGCTGAGTATTCCCCGCGGTCAATCGAAACTATCCAAGGGTTCGCTTTTTCGTACAGTCGCAGATTTGACTGCACCAGAATTCATCATCTTGAACTGTTGATGGAGCAGACCTCAGTCACGTTTGGCAGTCCAATCCCAGGACAACCCGAGCGACTTTTCACCCGAAATGTGAGACTAAAATAATTTACCGAGAGTATTTTGTCATCGTACTAATGCAAAGGAATCCAGGCCGAAATGTTCCTGAAATGGACTTTCTCGCATCGCATACGCCATATCGAGTTCTCATTAGCTGGATGATCATAGACACTTCATATATCCTAGAATCGACGGGAAGTTTTCCTCTGTCAGCATCATACAGTCCTGGACTAGCTTAACCTCTTTCAACTTTATTCTTTGATCTCGTGTCTGTTTACATCCAGGGTAAGAGGACGATGCCTGATCTGGAGCATGCTATGGGGTCGACTAGTGGTCTGCTGATCGCCATATTCCTTCCTGTCGGTTCGCTTCCTCCTGCACTAGCGCAGCTGCGTTGGTTCCGCAGCTCGCTCTATGATCTCCCACGTCAGGGATTGTGGCTTCTTTGCATTAATGGGCTAATGGGATGAATGAGTGCCCTTTCGAAAATAGAAGGAATATAGTATCCACTTCGGGGTGGCCAGCAGCCATCATTCCACCTTTCAGCCATTGGGCCTTATATCTTTGTGTCAGCACCTTGCAGCCCTCCAGGTAGCGACCAAGTAGCAACATATACCCAATCCAGAAGAGATGTGTAGCAGCGATTACTCATTAAATACACTATTCCTCGGCAGACAGTCTTCTTAGCACGGGGTCAATCACTGATTCACTCTTATTCGGCTACTCCTAGCTTGCAATTCAATACACGGTACGGGCAAAACTAGTCACCTATACAATGCGGCCGGTTGCTCTTCCACCAGATAGTAGTCCTCAGCCGAAAATGCCAGCAGCGTGACGCGGTGCTGGCGTTATGCCACCGCGTGGGATTTGGCGATACCTCGCTAACTGCCAGTGTGTGATACCTGGCCCATCCATGTCTCTATTGTTTTTGAAGACAAAAGATCCCTCCATGTTCTCGCAGGTCCAACCATCTCTTAAACGCCAATCTTCGTCGAACAAGGCAGCGTCCAGGCTTGATCGACGCGTATCCGGGGGCAAAAAGGGTTCCAGCTCAAAACGAGCATGGCGCTCGCGGTTAGACCAAGCTGGAACTTCGGTAAGTATTTGAGATCAAAAGGATCATTTTCTTACCACTTAGTAATCCCATGCTAACAGCAGGTGAAAACACAGGTACTGAAAGCAAGTTGTTGTGTTTTGCAGCAGCTGGTCTGGCAGTTTAAATAAGGAAATTTTCCCTGGCGTGCTCCGATATTCCATGGGACCTACTCCTGAAAGTGTCTATGACCAGATGTAACATAAAAATGAAGTCCTGAGGCAAATTCCATGTCATCCTTTATTCTAGAAGAAAACAAAACAGAGTAGCCCTCTTTCTTCCAGAAATATTTCAACGTTCATCGTAAGTCAGGGAAGCGAGTCTGAGACCTCACCGTGATATATAATGATTGCTGCGCATTGTTCAACCAGCAATATATAAAGGTTCGTTTAGCGCCTCAAGTTTAAATATGGCAAGACAATGAAGAGCTAAAAAGGCCTTCAAGATAAGCTTCAGACCCTCACCATCACAACTGACCTATTCGAGAGACAAAATGTCCTTGTAAGCTCATAAATCTGAGCATCAAGATTGGCCGCACTGAATGCCCAAACGCCAGCTGACGAGGACGGCGACCTTACTACAGATTGTAAACCCCGAATTGCACAAGGAAACGCTTGAGAGGGGAATGGAGAAGACAGGGGTAGCAACCTCAAAGCGTCATTCAAACCCATCTATAGAGATGCCGCACCCATGTTTTGCAGCTCTTAAGAAGTCCAGTAAATACATGCGCCAAAAAGCAGGAGATGACGGAAGCAAGAGAACTCCACCAATGTTATGATGACCTCCGAGACCCTGCCAAGCTCTAAGAACACTTCAATATTATCCTCTCTAGTCTTATACCTGATGTCGAGATTCGCGATAAATAGATCATTCAAGGATCGGGGCATGTAAATAGGGTTTGTGACCGGTTGCAATACAAGGGTAGAATATGAGTGGATTCAAAAACATTGATAGGACCGCGATACGACCGGAGGATCAATTGCCAGTCTGACTGAACCTAACGTGCTAAACAAAATATACTACTGTATAAGAAACATACTCATGTTCAGACGTCAATAACCTAGAGAGATGCCATATCATGACATTGACGCAATGTGCGACTGCCCAGATTCTCGAAGGCTTGAAGATTATTGGCAAACGTGATCTTGAAACGGACTTAGTAACCGCTTTCTCGGGTCTTTGTCAATTGACATACATATGCTTGCCCGTAGTACCCGCTCAGTCTACCTCGATAGTATGCACCGGCTTCACCAAGAGCAATCTGAATTTTCTGGCAGTCAACAGACTTGCGCTTCGCAAAATCGGAATGAATGGCTGCGCTGGAGGCAAGGATACAGGTAGAAAGGAGAGAAAGAGAGATGACACGGGAGATTTGCATATTGATGGCTTGAAGTTCTGAGCTTTGACAACAAGAATTCAGGGCGACGGATGTTCTATTTATGCTTTCCAAGTGCGTACTATATCTCAATTTAAACATTCAAGTTCATAATATGCTATTCTTCGTCATCGCTGGTGGGGTGAGAGCGAGGTGTCAAAAGCTCCAAGTCCCTCCAGTAACAGTAACGCAGAACAACAGATCTAGTCACTGCATACAGCGCCTTCCAGGTTCGGCTGTACATTGTTTACACGCTTCAACTGTTTCTCAACGCCACTTCCGCAGTCTAACTTATACTAGGCTTATTATTGACGCAATTTACAGAAAGTATTAGGCGTACAAATACAGTCGTTTTTGTGAACTTGCTGAAGTTTCTAGAAGGGCAGCTGCAAACCAGACAGACTTTGAGTGTCATTGTCATAAAACTGTAAAAAAAGAATGACAGGCTTATGCCATAGAGAGCTGAACCTGGCAGGTAAGGCTGCTCCTGATTTCTATGGCTTCTGATATCTACTTATCTCAATCGTTGACTGGCTTCTACGTGAGTCTAGATAGGCAAATCAAGCTAGCAAGCCCTCCTGAAGGCTCGTAAAACCTTTTCAAAGACAATCCGGTACGACGGTTGGAGATAACTGAGAGGGTATGAACCGGATTCACTTGCAGCTCGATCCCATGCTTAGGTAGACTATACAGGGAGGGCTGAAGAGTAGACAATTTAGCGGAGTGCCTGACATAGTATCGTTACGCGGTCGATGAAGCTGGTTTCGCGAAGATGTTGCTCCACATGCTATTGTATTAGAGGGACAGTGTATAAATGTGTTACGCCTCGCAATCCTGTAATGGTGCCATGACTGGGGCGGTCAATTTGCTATTTTGCGAACACGTAGCATACTGGTCGCCTTTATCCTGCGTCTATGTAACTTATTTACAAGAGCCCTCAGAGTGGGCAGTCACTTTGTTAAATATTCGATACTGAAACTAGGCCGTCGCCTCAGGTTGATGTGAAGATCTAAGATCTTCCAGGACATGGGCCGAAAAGGCTACCACCGCCACGACGTGGTTCTGGTGGCGGTTGCTTGTGGCGATACTTCTTTAACTGTGTGTCTGTGATGCCTGGCCCATCTATGTCCCCCTTGTTCTTGAAGACAAAGGATGCGCCCCCTCCATTTGTGTGCTCGAAGGTCCAACCATCTCTTAAACGCCAATCTTCGTCGAACAAGGCAGCGTCCAGGCTTGACCGCCGCGTATCCGGGGGCAAAAATGTTCCCAGCTTAAATCGAGCATGGCGCTCGCGGTTAGACCAAGCTGGAACTTCGGTAAGTATTTGAGATCAAAAGGATCATTTTCTTACCACTTGGAAATCCCATGCTGACAGCAGGTTATTGACAGCAGGTTATTGACAGCAGGTTATTGACAGCAGGTTATTGACAGCAGGTTATTGACAGCAGGTTATTGACAGCAGGTTATTGACAGCAGGTTATTGACAGCAGGTTATTGAAAGCAGGTTATTGAAAGCAGGATGTTGTGTTGTGGGGGCACCTGGTACGGCTGTTGAGAGTTTAAATGAGAAAATACGCCCTGGCGTGCTCCGATATTCCATGGAACGTACTCTCGAAGTTTTCTGGTCAGACGTAGCATAAAAAGTCAGACCGAAGGATATTTCCTGTTGTCACCCAGGACACCAAATTATGAAGCTAATATGAATGCCAAGTCATCCATATCTACGAGAAATAAATTTAATAGAGCACCTCCCTTTCTTCCAGAATATTTGACGTCCGTCATCAGGTCAGCGAAGTGAATCTGAGCGTCGCCAACATACGCATTGTTTGGGAGATCCCTTTTGTGCTCATATAAAGGTGGCTCCGCCTTTGGTTCATCCAACAAGATATATAGAAAATAAGCTCAGCTACTTAAGCTCCAATATGGTAAGACAAGGAAGAGCTAAAATGGCCTTCAGCTGTAAGCTTCACCGCAAACCCCCAACCTATTCGAGGGACAAACTACTCAGGAAGAACACAGGGCTCAGAACGGCCTTCAGTAAGCTCAGAACTTTGAGAACTAAAGAGCCAGCAGCAGAAGTCCAACTTAGAGAAAGGCCAGCCACCGGCTCTATACAAAAGCCAGGTGCAGAAGTTACCGTTGGAGCAAGATTGGCCGCCCTGACTACACAAACGCCAGCTGACGATGACGATGACAATAATGACTTTTACAATGGTGACTTTTACGATGAGGACGGCGATTACAAAGTGAAAGACTCACCACAAGTTGAAAAGGCAATCGAGAAGACAGCGGCAACAACTACAAAGCGTGAAGCTCCAGAGTCAATCAAACGCATCTATAGAGATGTCACACCCCATGCAGCTCTTAGAAGATCCTGAAAATACAGGTACCCAACAGGAGATAAAGAAAGCTAAGGAACTCATCTCTAAATATTATCCAAGAGCATGTCAAGCGTGAGGAACAGTTCGATACTCTCCCTTCTTGTACATGCTGGCAAGATCCGCAATATTTTTCAAAAAAAATGCAAAAGATGGAAGAGAGAGCTATGAAGCCATGGCATCAGTCCTGGAGAAGACTGCTGATCACTTTGATTGGCCCAAGGATTGGCGCGTCTTCATGGATGAGTTATCGGATTCATCACCCAACACTAGGCTAAAAGGGTGCCACTAGCTTAGCTTCAGAGTAGATAAGTAGAGGATAGCAAGAGTAGGGTCCTCATCACCACCACCCTATTCAATGACACCCAATCCCCTTCACACCCTCCTGCATGGCCTTCAAATGCTCCCAGTTCAGGGTATCCTCACCCAGACTCCAGGCCATGACCCCACCAAGATTTTCCACATCCACAATATCCTTGAACTTGCGCTTAATAATAGCGGGCGTGTCCCAAGTCCAGAAGAGGTTGGCCTGGTCATCCCAGTAGTACTGTCCACCAGCATGCTCATCTGTCTTGCCATTCTTGCAAGCGCGACGCCATGAGTCAGTGACCGAAATACCTTTGCATTCACCATAATCAGACAGACAGCCAGTTTGGCAGAAGGTCTTGTCACTGCCACTGTATGATATTGTCAGCTACATCAGAGGAATAGGAAAGAGGAGCACATACCAATAGCCATACTGGCTACAGCATAAACCTGCTGGACACTTAGTCCCCTTACTAAACCCACAGGCTCCATCTGTGGAAGTTTTCAGGTTATCTGGTGCAGGCGCCATGGTGCTCTTCTCAAAGGTTAATACCCCAGATGTACCTGCATCTGTACCATCTGAATTCTCCAGAGCCACGACTGCACATCCAAGTGGGCGATTATGACAGTCTGAATTAGGATCCGTCATAAACCACTTAGCATAGTAAGCGAAGCCTAGGTTAATCTTAGTAGGGTCCAGGCCAATCTCTTCATATGCCCTAATAGTGTTAAGTGAGCCCATAACACTTGTGTGGTGGTTTGTGACTTTATCCCGGCGGTTCATGAGATCATAAGACATAATATTCACCATGTCCACAGAGGGCCAGATCTTAGGACCTTGCACCTTAGTGAAAGCAACCATATCAGTGCATTTACCAGGGACAGCAATAGAGAGGATCTTGCTTGGACCAACGGCTTGACGGATAGCTTGCAGAAACAGAGGGTACGTCTCAATTTCACCAGTTTTCTGGCTGTCGGTTATTTGCTTGTAATCATTTCCGTTACCACCAGGGTACTCCCAATCAATATCTACACCTCATCGTCAGCATTGTGTAACACTCGTTAACTTGATACTCACCGACGCCATCAAAGCCCAAGGTATTGATCATATCTGCAACATTGCGTGCATAACGTGTGCGGGATGCTTCATCTTTCGCTCCCTCAGAGAACCCCGAGGTATCACCCGGCCCCCCAATTGCAATCATGACCTTAGTGTCAGTTCCAAAGCGCTTGCGCATGGTTCCAACGGGTTCAAATGGCTTAAACTGGGCAGGAGCATCAGAATTAAACAAAGTAGAATTTGCAAAGGCCATGATCGCGTGTGTTATGCCCTGGGTCTGGTCCAAGCCTGGGAGACCAATGGTGTGGTATCTTAAACATTAGCAAAAATTGCTCATTTAGATGTACGAACGCCCTTACTCATCGATATACATGGCAAATCTTAATCCCACCACATACTGGATGGCAAGAAGGCTTAGGAAGAGGAATTCAAGAACTGTGTGACGCATCATATTAAGAGGATAAGTGAAGACCGAAGCAAAAATCGAAAGACGTTATAGTTTGTGGTAGAAATATATATACCATATCTTATTCATGGGTGCTCCACGCGCTCAGTATTTTGGATATACAGCAAATGCTATATTGCACAACGCTCAGCAAAGTGTCAAGGCCTCAAAGAATTGGATACTCCAGCTCGTCCCTCGTAGGACATATCCTCGCCATTATTGAGGGTCTTTCTCTTAATTTATTATACCCGCAGGCTGAACGTATAAATAATAGACGAAAAAGCTGTATCTCGGGATAGAATCAAGAATATTTCTGTATCTAGTTTGTTGTGATTTGACAAGTGCTATAAAGCCACATTACGTCATGCGGTTTCACCGGCGTACCAAAGAAAGAAAGCATCTACAGGACCTCAAAGACAAAGTTATATTTCTCGAAAGTCGACTTGAGATTGAAGACTGGATCCGCCCAAGAATGGTTAAGTCAGGTCCAAACTTCTGCCATAGTTGCCAGTCTACTACTCCCCAAACACATCTGGTGCAAACAGCGTGTTACCACTTTCTGTGTCGACCATGTATAGACGCGCACAAGGCCATAGATGGACAACATGGTGGTCCGCCAAACGAGAAGCTCGCAAAGTGCCCAATTTGTTGGAAACCGGCCGAGACGAACCCTTTAAGCGTCTAAGAGGTCAGTTACGAGGAATGTTAAGTTGATTCCATCTTGAGCATTGTATATTTACATTACCGTAGGAACATGGTCACCTGTTCTGGAGATTACGCCATTGCCCCAAGTCCTAAACCATTTATCAAAGCTTTTCTACTCTCGTTGAATGATGGAATTTGTACTGTATGACAAGAAATTCACTATGGGCTATTATCCAAATTCTTGACTACTCAGCTGCTGAAACACCAACGAATACCTCTAATCCAGGGTGAAATCCACAGAATGACCATCCGCATTCTGTCACCGAGGTTCTAATCTTTGAAAAGATTTCATTATCTTCTCGATTGATTGATCCTAGTTTCTCCAAGGATGACCTCTCTACAATTTCTGCATCTTCTTCGCGTGAACATAACCAAATCAGTGGCAGCCCCATGACTTTTTACTGTAAGGAGTTTCAATCCATGCGTCTATGTACTGCATTCACATCCCATCGCCAATCTGGGAATCGGAGAGAAAGATAGCCACTGACATTGTGTTCGAATTTGTGGTTGACAGCTGATAATGAACGTGTATAATCCGCCAAGGGACAGCAGACGAGACAATTACCATTTATTCTGCTAGAGATCATGATTCGTTAATTGCCTGTTGTATGTTCACTTCAAACCCTCCGACGACATGTTGTAAGAAGCCAAAGCGTGGTTTCAACAGTATTGTGCGGTCTCCTAGTATTTGCGGGATCATTGTTAAATCCCAACGCAAGAACGATACTGTACAGCTGTGTTGGATGCGTTGGGAATGTACAGCAAATGAGAACATAAACGGCCGCCAGTGTGCATCAAGTAACAACAAGAGTTTTACCAGCTGATTCTCTATCAATACTCTCCACGATTTGCAAATATAAGGACTTCAAACGCTCTTTCCACGTGGGGAATGTGTAAGATTACACCTTGAGAGAAGTCCCGCAGCGTAGCAATGGTATGCCAGTCTTGTCTGGTAAAGTTTTGTGGTTGTAGAGTCCCAATGCGCCCCTCGCTGAAGAAACAATATTGTGAGTGAAGGCGCTTGTGCTCAAGAAAGAAAAGCTGCTTAATGCGCCTCGCTTTTACTTCAAGCCATGCGGGCCCGCGCAAAGCTTGAGTGACATCAACTGTGATATGGCTTCCGATTTTGATCTCGTCCACATATTGGCCTCTCTGGTGATGTGCATAACCTTGCTTCAGGCATCCAAAAAAGAGTTGTCTTAGTGATTCACTCGGAGCCTCGTCTCTCATGAAGTTTGTGAGAAGCACCATATGGAATTTCCCAGTTTCTCCAGGGGAGGAAACGCTGCTAAGGCGGGAACCAATTAAGGCAGGCTGGCCACCCAATTCCATGACTATATGAAGCCAGTCCTCTTTTGAAAAAATGGCAGACCATGGTACCGGAATACGTTCTTGGCGGCTGTGTAGAGGAAGCACTTCTCCGGTATTATCACAAGAACCAGTCGAGAAGTAGCGAGTGATGGGAGCAATAACATGACGCAAAATATCGAATAGACCCATTTTCGCAGGATATGGGAAGGAAATACGGCACGATTCTTTATGGGCAGTTGGCTCCGTCATATACACATATAAGTATGTGCTGAGACAGGTTTAAGCGCTTCTCATAAGAATAGAGAGCTGGATGTGTTTTGTGAAGGTCGCTTCGGGATCAGCTTTGTGTGTCGATCCTGCTCTTTACTCCCCGGTGCAATGGCCGTCAACAGATACAGCAGATTGCGCTAGGGCAATGGGAGAAAAACAGTGTCTCAGTTCTGGTCTATTACCTAACCACTTTAATGTTACAAGACACGCTTAATTTAGATGACCCTTTTCAGCACTGTAGTTCCAGAATTTGTAATCAGAATGTATGCCTGTTCCCAATACAGAAAGAAATGCGCACGTTTTTCTATTTAATCTCGGATCCGCGCACTTGGCTGAATATAATCCAAGAACTGCGTACTAGCAGGATAGTCTGCCCAAAGATAGGACCCGGCATCCGTTTGCCCTTAATACTTGAGCCGGACGCTCCACTCAATGGCTTCCAGCGGAGAAGCAACAACTCAATGGTCCCATGGTCTGCTCCATGGTTGTTGCACACCATTACGTATAAGTATGTGGCCCAGAGACATCGCCATGTTCACTATTGACCCGAGATGCAGCTATATATGCCGCCTGCCTCCCATGCTGCCTTTTTGGGGAAACGCTTTCCCGGCTCGACAATCCCGAAAAAGAAGACGGCAGGTGCTATGACCGGTGTAATGAAAATGTAGGCTTCCCCTTTACGATGTTGATAAATTGAAGAAGTTAAAATGAAAATCAGTGTTGTCGGTTCTTGTGCCTTGGCTTCTGCGGCTTACACTGGATCTTGATGGCAAGAAAGAGGACCAAAATACGAGATCGCCTGAATATTACGGGTTCAACGCACGGAGATTGTCTCAAGTCTCTCGGCTGCCCCTGCTGCGTTCTGGTTCAGCAGGATAAGGAAATCCGAGAATATCAAGAACGGTTGGTGAATGCATATCAGCGAAACGAGGAAATGCCGCACATATAAGTCCTTTCTGCTTCAATAGGCCTGGCATCACGATTTCAAATGTGGCAATAGAAGTACAGTCTATTATACCGTTCGTGCCGGGTTTCCATGGATTTTCTGGTTCATATATTTGTGTAATGAAACCATTACTTTCCTTTATGGTCAATATAAAAGCTTGAGGTATCCCAAGCTCCCAGACGTAGTTCTCAGACCTCTTTTCGTTGATCCCAGGAGACATTCACTAAATTTGTCTATCCGTTCTGCGAGCATGTGGACTCCTCAATTAACTTACTTGCTCTTATATCTTACTACAATGATAGCCGTCTTCACTTCTGCCATTATGGAAGCCAGAGGACCGTGGATGGTGATTGATTCGGATTTTCCAGACCCAGGTTTCGTACGGAGCACAGATGGGACATGGTATGCTTTTGGCACAAACGGCAACGGCAAGCGCATCCAGGTGGCTAGATCGACAGATTTCAAGACATGGACTCTTCTCAACAAAGAGGCCTTGCCAACTCTTGCAGGGTGGGAGACTGAAAGAGATCACTGGGCACCAGATGTAATTAGGCGGGTATGTGCTCTAGTTTTTTCTCTACTTATCAGCTGCTAATCAACTTCTAAGACTGATGGTCGATATGTTATGTACTATTCCGGCGAGGCTAAAGAGATGGTGAGGCATCATTGCGTGGGTGTTGCAGTCTCCGAAAATACGGATCCTACAGGACCATATGTGCCAAATGAGACGCCACTATCATGCCGGCTGAACCAGGGAGGCTCAATTGACCCAGCGGGATTCGTTGACAAAGACGGTACCCGCTATGTCATTTTCAAGTTAGACGGTAATAGCATTGGCCATGGTGGTGACTGTAACAACGGTATCACTCCTCTGGTGCCCACCCCAATTCTTCTACAGAGAGTAGAAGATGATGGCTTTACGCTAATTGGGGACGCTATCCCAATTCTTGACCGTGATGATAGTGATGGACCTCTGGTTGAAGCCCCTAACCTTATTCTGCATGGTGGCACATACTTCCTTTTCTACTCAACCCATTGCTTCACGGACATTGAGTATGATGTGCGTTGGGCGACCTCAAAATCGATCACAGGCCCATACATCAAGTCTGGTCAGACGTTATTCAAATCTGGCGAATATGCACTAACCTCACCTGGCGGAGGGACTGTCTATGGATGTGGTGATAAGATGCTCTTCCATGGATTCTGTGAGCTCAATAAACGATGTGCATATGCTGCAAACATTGCCATTGATGGAGATCAGGTTACACTTCTTTGACCGAAATTGCTAATTAGCTAGAGTGCAACATGTTAGGTCAGACGAATTGAAAGAGTAAATCGACGGTCAGACTGAATCAAATGTCGTGGGCACTTTGGGGCACATCATGTCCGGAAATTTTTGTACAGCCATCCCTAGAAGGAAGCTAGAGACCCATCTTGCTTAGTAAGTCACACTTTGTCATGCTCACCCTCAAGAATTGCCGACTCCTTTCCTTATTGGGTTATTGGGAATGATTCCAGGTTGATATTCAATGTTGGTGGTAATACCGCCAACACTCAGAGTGAAGGCGCCAGTGGTGGGATCCCAGAGATTGTGGTTTGGTCATCAGAACCGGATGCTAGAAGTTGGCCATCTTGTGAGAAGGAGACTGACAGAATTGAATCAGAATGGCCCTCTAGAGTATGCTTGAGAGCGCCAGTGGTAGGATCCCAGAGCTTGATAGTTTTGTCATCAGAGCCAGACGCTAGAAGCTGACCATCTTGTGAAAAGGCCACTGACTCAACTGAATCAGAATGGCCGTCCAGAGTATGTTTGAGGGCACCAGTGGTAGGATCCCAGAGCTTGATTGTTCTGTCACGAGAGCAGGTTGCTAGAAGCTGGCCACGTTGTGAGAAGGCGGCTGACCAAACCCAATCAGAATGGCCGTCTATAGTATGCTTGAGGGCGCCAGTGGTAGGGTCCCAGAGCTTGATAGTACTGTCACATGAGCCAGATGCTAGAAGCTGGCCATCGTGCGAGAAGGCGAGTGACCAGATTGAATCAGAATGACCGTCCAGGGTATGCTTGAGGGCGCCAGTGGTATAATCCCAGAGCTTGATAGTTTTGTCACATGAGCCAGATGCTAGAAGCTGGCCCTTTTGTGAGAAGGCGACTGACCAAACTGTGTCAGAATGGCCCTCTAGAGTATGCTTAAGGGCGCTAGTGATAGGATCCCAGAGTTTGATAGTTTTGTCATCAGAGCCAGATGCTAGAAGCTGACCCTTTTGTGAGAAGGCGACTGACCAAACTGAGTCAGAATGACCGTCTAGAGTATGCTTGAGGGCGCCAGTGGTAGGATCCCAGAGCTTGATAGTTTTATCTTCAGAGCCAGATGCTAGTAGCTGGCCGTCCTGTGAGAAGGTGACAGACCAAACCCAATGAGAGTGGGCCTCCAAGGTTTGCAATTCTGGACTCCATTTCTCTTCCACTTTTGGGCCTTTTGATAACCAATCAGGCAGCTCTCTCACAAAATGCCCCCAATTCAACGCCTTTTGTGGTGCGAAAATCAGGCCGGAGCTGTACCGCTGGAGTGGCGCCTTGTCAGCAATGTTTACAATCTGTTTCAAAATAAATCTGCGAGCGGCCGAGAGAAACCAAGTTATGGCAGTATTGGAAGTATCCTATAATTCAAGCAAAGATTAGTAATCAGCTGCCAACAAACTAAAATGATTCACCTTCGTAAATTTAAGCAATGCCTCCATCAAGATTCGGATATTAGCCCTAAATACTCATCGACTCCAGCCGGTGAAGGAAATGTTCTTTCAGAAAGGGGACCACTTGATCGAGTCTCCTGGCTGATGCTGAGCTTTGGTCGAGATGGTAAACTATACCGGATACCAACAGGTGGACTGAAAGACAAGAGGTAGATATCTTGTTATGGAAGCGGCATCAAGCTTAGTCTCGCTGTGCAAATATTCTTTTTGCGACGAAGGCACTTTCTTGTTTCTCCCGTCTATTAAGCCAGAATCGGGATGTAGAATAGATATTTTTGGGATGTCTATTGAAGACACATAGCTCTCCCTTAATGGAAAGAGGAAAGAAAAAGGATCAAATTGGCATTTATATACTATTGACAAGTAAGGTAAGCTTCCAGAGATTTATTGAAGCCAGCCCATATAATGGATATCAGGTCACCAGGATCATACTAACAAGCATTATTACGTACTCTTGAATTGTCCAACATCACCTAGCTAGGAACGAATCAATGGTTGGTTACTTGAGATCGCGGGTTAGTAATGGAGGGTAGAGGTTCAGCTGGAGGTATCAACGAGCCTTTGACGAGTATATAGTGATGTTCTAGGCTGTCTGCAGTGCTGCCCAAAGATATTGAATCTGACGGTTTTTCTGCCCTTAATCAGCAAGCCTCATACCTCCCTTCGATTAGAACAGGATGCGGTCTCTGGAATCACAACCCAGATCAATAGATGAGCTCGCTTGCAAACAGCCCATTTGGTGAATATCTTTTGATCTAAAAATAATGTTCTCATTTGGTAGGCACTCGACACTTCTCTACAGTAACCACTTATCCTCTTATGGTCAAGCCAGTCAAATCTCACAATATCCAAGTACTCAAGTAACGTGTAATTCATATTGATGATTGATATGTAGCCGGATATAAATTAAAAGGTTGCACAGGTTCTTTAACCTTGACCACTCATATTAGTATTCACACTCATTCGTCTCTACACCTTACATGGCGAGATCAAAGTCCGAGGATGACTCAGGCTTCGTCAAGCCTTTAGCAAGCGACGCAGGATTAGATAGCGCTCGCACTGATATATCCTCTCTGTGCAGTACACTACTGGCTCTCCTTGCCCTCACTATAGCTTCAATATTGTGTGCGTTGCTAGGCGGAGGTCATTTCGCTGGTCTGGCTTGTCCTTGATGCAGCGGCTAGGTATATGCCTTTCCTAACTGGTCATTTTGAGACTCTCAGCTGATGAACTGGCAGAGCAGGTCGCTTGGTACGGGTTCTACTGTTCGAAATGCTTTATGGTTGGTGATGAATAGGGCTGTTGCATTTCATAACCAGCCCTGAAGCCCTTTGGATTGCTGAAGAATGTATTTTATACTATAGGTATCATCATTAGTATAGCGGTACTGTCTCCTCACTATTGAAGACCGTATATACCTGCTGTACCATGTTCAATACCCCTCGAATATGCGCTTCATTTCCAAGAACAACCTGGTGTAGCCACTCCGCTCTCCTCGTTTGCATTCGAAGGGCTCTCTCTAGCTGCCTTTTTTCTTCTTTTAGTTTGATCTGATGATTTGTAGCCTCCTCCAAGTCCTTCCTAAGCCTTTGTAAATCTGCACGTAGTTCTTCCGCGTTCTGTTCAGGGTCCATTCGGGAGATCTCAAGATCGGGGTTATCCTGTATTCGATCGTTGGTCCCATCATTTGGAACGGCCCAGATCTCTCCTTTGCTTAATGCCGTTCTTATCTCGATATACGAGTTTGTCGACAGGTCACTCAGATGTCTTGCAAATAGGTATCGCCTATTTTGGTGGCATTGCCATATATACTGATCACCTCGTAACGGGTGTAATCGCACTTCAGACGGGGCGACTGATAGTGACAGCTCTCTGTCTGTATTCTGTTAGAGACAGGGGTTCACAGTCCTTGGCGCTCTACTTACGTAGATAATTGGAAAGTGCTTCCCGGCATTTAACACGCTCAAACCGGCGTTTCCTATTAGCAGGGTTGGACATAGTTTGTCTGCAGAGCAATCAGCCAATCTTCTCTAGGTCACCGATGACATTTCGTTATCCGTCTTCGGAATGAATAAGCATATGAAGACATCTGGAACTCACATGGACTCTCCGGCCGTGGTTGTAAAATATTCAGCCGTTGATCAAGGCTACTAATGCTGCGGCCTACTCTTTATAATTAAGCCTGGAAGCGTTGATATCCTGGAACTTCTAGCGAGAGTATCAATTTATTGGGCAACTGGAACCGCAAACCCGTCGCCCTTCCCCCTTTCTTTAAGTTGCGTTCATCTCAGCGTCAAAGGCTCTCTCAAGACGACTGAATAACCAATTATTGTAGACAAGGAACAGGGCACTAGAAATAAAAGCAAACGTCCCGGTCACAGCAGCTGTCACAGTGGCTGTTACAGACCATGATCTTCCTCGCGCTGTGTACACATTAATCAATGTATTGAAAAACCCAGTCGCCGAATTTATGAGAACAGGTCTATTCATTTGCACATTAGTTTTTGTTACCTTTGTCGCTCGTAGCCAGGAACTTACAAGAACACTTTGCGAGCGAGCCATACGTAGTTGCTCCGATTTCGGTAACACAGCCAAGCAGCACCCACCAGACCAAGGAAGCAAAGCACTGCAGCTGTGGCGAGGAGTGATATATTCTGTACAGCTTGATATGCGGACCTGCCAGCCTGACTGTTGCTGGTTGTTTCCTTGAACGACGCAGACTTGCGGAGGGACATGAACGTGCCGGGGAAAACCAGGTACCCTGCCAAGAGGATCCAGCAAAATCCAGCAGCCAAGATATTGTCAATCATAGGAATCTTCTCCATATCAAGCAGCATCCTAACATATTTCGTTGGCGAATCAGACCGGCTGCGATAATCATGTTCGGAAATGTTCCAGCTCCGAGGCACCAGGGACTTTATGCTTCTACTTTGGGAGGAGATCCACCTCATTTGGATAGTATTAAACCAACTGAATAGTGGCTGTTGAACTCTGGAACGCTGGTCTTATTTATACTTTCACAAGGTCAGTTGCACTTCCCCAGCTTGCAGGCCGCAGATGCAGGTTTGGTGATGGGGGCACCACCTTGAGCCGACCTACGAAGAGTCTTTAGCGTTAACAGTACTAGAGGTGATATGAAGGTTATCAATATGCATCTAACATCCTAGCTCCTACAGACATGCTTTAAAGGTAAAGCATTCTCGACAGATTACCGTCCTATCCTGTGCCCTTCTTACCTAGATTATTCCATACAGTACGGACGCCTTTGAAATGGGATATTACTTGGAGTTATCTGTCAGGGGATTGCAGCATTCGATCATGTTTAATGTAATGACAGCACTCGGTCTACTGAGAAATAACCATGAGCATTACCAACACTAGACCCAAGGTACATAGTACCCACTTGTTCACCATGGAAACCCGCCTCCGTCTCCGTAGTATGGCGCAAATTTGCTAGTTCTAGCCAGCTCCTCCTGTCTCGCGTCCTCAGTGATTTGCGCCCACCAGTCCCGACGCCGAAACAAATCAACCTCTAAGTACGACCCTCCTGTCTTTTTATGCGTAAATTCATGTTCATAGCCGCTTTTGGTCCGAACCCAAGAATTGATACTTTCCATCCCGGCCTCAAGGTCCAGTCTGGATAGAAAATTCTCTGGTCTATATCTGACTGCACGGTCCCAGGGGGAAGATCCATTCGGAAGTTCTGAGAGCACTTTTGTGTAACTCCTTCAGCAGGGATTTTTTTAGGAGGATCTTTCTGAGTAATTCGTTTCTCGTAGCTTTTTGATTTGGCCCCATGATGCCATGCTATGCTTATTAGTGCAACTCGTGCATAGACATAGAAGGACTACTCACGCATCCAGACCTTTAAGAATCGCCCCATGATGATGTTTGCAGTGAGAATCTGAAATATATTAGGTCACTTAAACCCTGATCAACGCAGAAATTACTTTCTTCTCTTGAATCTGGATTAATGGTCTCTATATATATTGATGAAACTGCTGACGTGAATCAATATATCGCAGATAACTTTGCAGCAGGCAAATCCTACGTCTTCCATAATGCCTGTTTACTCTTACAAGTCCATGGTTTACAAGGAATATCGTCAGATATGAGTGTAGTTTACTACTAATCTTTTCACGTATGTATTTTACTTGCCTGAGACTCCATATCATTGTAACCTAGCAAATCACTCCAGTACAAGTGGCAATTCTCAGCATCGATTTCTATATGGATGAGCGGCGTGAGTTGCCCTGCAATAAAAGTTACGGTACTTGTCGAGCAGGATCCTGCTCAACCGATTGATACGAATTGTGTTCCTAAACTGATGTCTAGAACTGAACTATAACCCCATTGTTTACCCTACTGTATTCGGACAGGCTAGAAAAAGGATTGGCTAACATTCGTGTACATATCTTATCAAGACACTTCGTTTCACCGTGGTTGCATGCCACTACCACCAGGATGTAGAGAGCAGGCAGGAATCCTGTTCCTTTAACCTTAGCCGCGAAAGCTCCTTAGAGACCTCATCCTCTCTTCCCTTAATTGAAAACACTTAGTCTTTGACTCTGGCAGTTGGTTCTCGGGTAGCCATATCTGCACTCGATGACGTACGCAAGCACCGGTTCTCCTGATTTCTGTGGTGGTGATTCTCAGATGATTTAGCTGGTAGATTTCATCCTCCCAGAGCCAGATGCAAACTCGATAATGAGCGCGTCCATCTATGGCCCGTACGTCATCAATGAACCAATGCCTCCTCGGAGGCAGGCCTGTATTGCAGAGACGCCTTTGATTTTTGCCTCTAAGAAGGGACCTTGTATGCATCGGCCTATGCGAAGTTTGTAGTACAGGTCTTAGGCCTGCAGGGGGCGTCCAACCATGCCCACACTGCCATCCAGTAGACATTTTGCCTAGTTGTATCTGCTTGGTTGCTAGTGAGATGAGGTCTGCGCAGTAGTGCAGTAAAGCCACAATCAGGTGACAAGTATGAAGGAAATGAATGTTAGACCTGAAGCTTCAAGAGTAAATATGGCATGTAGGCTGAGATTTTCTCTTTATACCACCATGAAGAATGACTGAAGGATTAAGGTGCAGTACTGTACGCCTCAGAGAGTCTCCGACTTTAGGGTTTCCTATTCCTGATAGAAATTATATAAGTATATAACTCAACTGCTAGAGATCTCTCAACTTGTGCTGTGTCTGTTACCCATCAGTACGTATGATGGTAAAACTATTGTCTGTGGCTCTAGTCCTCCTCATGCTAAGGTATGTCACTGTATCCTTACTAGTCGTCTTTTATCTCATAATCGAGAAGCCCAGTGAAGGGGCAGGCACAGTCCACATGCCTCATGTCTCCCGCATATGCATCCGCGAGCTCCAACCCAGCACTGTCGGCCGATCGTCCAACAGCTGTCCTCTTTTTAACCCCAACCAGGGTGCCGTCTGAGGCTGCGGTCTCTACAGCAACGAGCTGCACAGGGTCCAAAATGACTCAGATCACGTTTGATCAAACAATGCCAAGTTCAACCCCCTCTGCTCCGGGCCTTGTATCGACGGGACAGGCTTCACAAGTGCTACAGAAACAGACTATGACGATGCTCCTTTTCTGTTTCATTATGTTCAAGTTCTGGAATGAGTAATATAGCTGGATGGTAGCTGTTTGTTAGAAAGCATAGAGAAGCTAGTGACCATTAGAAAAACATATGGCATGCACGGACTCATGACTGAAATAGTGCTGCCGGACCTGCACTAGAGTCTTCAAGAATTGTTGTTGGTATGTTAAATTTCGTCAATCCACGCCCGTTTGGATGGTTAATTATCGACCCAAGAAAAGACTTGCACAGTACAATTAAGTCACACTTAGCTGCAGCTGACCGAAGTGTAAGAATTCAACAAGACCCTTTTTATATGTAACATAGAGATGTGCTAATCCTATCCATCCGCCATCCATGATGATCTCAGCCCTGACACAGATGAGTTCACCTTCGCATTCTGCTTGCATGCTGCAAATTTTGACCTAGATGTTCGATATACATCTCAGATGATTTGGCAGAAAAACAGCTTGATGGAGTGGCGGTTACAGCTCACATTTCGTATTTTGCTTTGCATCACAGTAATGGTCATTACTATGAAAGTGTTAGTTCGGATAGATAATTGCAGGGTGTCTTTATACATACTTCCAGTCCTCGTCAGCTCCTATAACTGGGCCAAAACCAGCTGCAGTACCTGCAGTGAGCCTGAACTCAGCGCAGAGAGTAATTCCAACTCCACCCATGGCCCTGCCCATTTTTGATGGGCAAGATTCATGCCCAGAGATAATGGCTTGGTAGGCATTCTTGCATAGATCCGTAGTAATGTGACTGCAGTCTCCATGAACCGCCATAGCCATGAAAAGGTTCACATCCTCACCATGACTGTTTTTTCCTATTTGATGTATCCAGGACATACCATCCGTTTGTCTAGGTGGCATCGAAGCACAAACTTCATCTACAATAGGGACTGCGTCTTCCACTTTAAAAGAAGCACCCCACATGCCCTCTGCTGACGGAGGCTTTGTAGCGCAAAGTAATTTTGTCATTGATATTGTTTCACTTGGGGCCTGAGTCACTGGAGATATTGTGGAGACTGGCCGCAGCTGACGGCCTGGTAACACACAGTGGAGGTATGTGGTCCCTGCTGTTGTTGTAGTGCTAATGTCATATTGACTGGGCCCACATGTACAGAAGGTTTGGACTCCAGTAGGACTGATACCTCCATCTGGAGGTATAGTAATACTATAAAGTATTAGCAGCGTAGCGAGCAAAATGATTATTTAGCCTCACGAAGTTATATGGCACTTCTGGATTGTGGATTGCTTGGAGACAGAAGATGTCGCTGTTGAGCATTTCATAGAGGTAGTCAGACTGGCTGAGAGGATAGGAATTCCCAGGCCCAAGAAGACCAGAATAAGGAAAGTAGGAATGCTCATGGTGCAGCAAAAGTCAGGAGGATGTAATTTACTTAACATCAACATTTGTGGTTCCCCAGGGGCGATGTCTCTATAAAATGGGCGGCATTGGTGGCAAGGAGCTAAGTCCCTTTCGGGTTGATCCATACTATTCAGGTTATGCTTGCCTTTCATCCTACAGATCTGAGGCCCCATGAGGCACGGTAGTGTAAGAAGTCTTCCAAAGAACTTGCCAGTGGGTTGACTCAAAAGCGAGAGGGAGATCGTGACAGCCTCCAGCACCTGGTCTACCGTCTACCTAGGTCACCCTGATCACATGACTTCAACAAGTGATGACCGCATTCTTCGGCGATAGCCTCATTTCTCCCCCTTTCTTCCTTCTGTAGGCTTGGTATTTTTGTGTTGGCTTAGATACCTGCGAGGATATGCTGCCAAATGTTGCTTCAGGTATTTCTTGTGTAGCACTAATCGTAATAGTCGGAAAATTTGACCGCGTAATGCTGGATTTAGGAAGTAACTTAGCATTTCCTGCCTACCTACCCTAAACTCTTCAAGTATTGATTTCCCCAGCCCTTTGTTGGTACGTAAATAATTCACTACGCCTGTCTAAAGGCTCAAACAGGGAGATCAATTCGGAGAGTGAGCTGGAACGGAATGTATCATTTGTTGGGGTTAACACCAGACGTGGCTTGGAAGATATCTTTATAAAAAGACAATGCCTTTCGTAGCTTAGTATAAAAGTTTGGTGAACGCTCGCTCAGTTGCTTTGTAAATAGGTGACGTATGGTGTCTGCAATCCTATCTGTACTTGCTCGTGTTGGATGTAATCGCACCTCGAATGGGGCAACAAGAATGGGTAGCTCCGTCTTTTTTATTCTATAAGAATCAAGGACTTGCGAACAATATATGCTTCACTTTCGTTGGAAAGCGCTTCGCAGCTGGTCCGCCATCACCAACGCGTTGTAGATGTCTGCGACATTCCTAAGTTACTTAAGGCCAATAAAACACAACAACAGATGAATCAAAGTCTCAGCAACAAATAAGATTCCATGCACCTCTTCTGTTCAACCTCGAAAGCTTCTCAAGGACCGCATCCTTTCTTCCCTCAGTCGAAAGGAACTCGTCTTGGACTCCGGCAACTGATTTTCAGGCAGCCATAGCTGTAGTCGATGACGAACCCCAGCACTGGTTTTCCGAATCTCCATATTCGTGACGCTTAGGTGGGCTACCCGGTGGAGCTCATCTTGCCACAGCCAAATGCAGATACGGTAATGGGTTCGTCCGTCTCTGGTCCGTACATCATCGATAAACCACTGTCTCCTGGAAGGCAGGCTTATGTTTGTGGAGCGGGGGGCATAGTCGACCCTAGGCGGCCTTCTATACATCGGCTGATCTGTGGTTTGCAGTATAACTCTTGGGCGGTTTTCTGGGGCCCGATTATTCCAAATTCGCCACTGAGAAGGCATCTCAAAGCCTTCTCTGCTCGGTTGCAGATGTTTCTTAAACCGATCAATTACCAGAAATGAGGCGGGGTTCAACAGGGCGTCGGTTTGTGGAGGTTGAGGGAGATGTCGATTTCTTATACCTTCCCAGTGGGCCGAATAAATAAAGGCATACCGGACTTAAGAATTTAGCGCGCCTTCGTACAAACAAGGTATCGAATTCTTGCCGTGTGCAGTGCAACTGTGGGCACTATATATAATCTCTGCTCGTCCGGAGCTCTCTTTGCTGGTGCTAAGTCTATGTCCTAGCCATCTCATGATGGCCCCAAGGCTTTCCACCGTCTTGATTGGCATCATGTTCAGGTACTCTAACACTGCCTTATTTGCTGGATGTAACTCACAATGAGCAAGTGTAGCCAAAGGAGCAGATGAGTCCAAGTCAACCGCTTGCTTCACCCCTACAGTGCCCAGGACCACATGCCCTGAGAACTGGATCCTACCTACCTCCACATCCTGTCCGTCGCTATCGACCTCTCTCGCTATTCCAGGAGGGACTTTGTATTCAACCGGGAAATGCCCTGAGACTCCTAGCACCATGGCGGCAAGCTGCTCGAAATCCACAAAGCAGCAGATTACGCACTACCAAACAAGTGCGACTTCAACAACGCCAACGCCGGCTACTGTATCGATGGGCTATGGTTCGCAATTGCCCCGAAAACAGACCATACTCTTTCTATTTCTCTATTTGTTGTTCATGGAAGTTGTTCGTTAAGAGACGCAGTAGATCGGGTCTGTGAGGTGATGGGAAAGCATTGAGCTGGTTGTTACTATACTGCAATAGATGTGGAGAAACAGCTACACAGCCATGTAGAGTTGTGTATTTGGGGCAACGTTTAAGAATTCTACAGTACTGCTGCCGCGTACAGAACAGTCTGCTAAGTCCGCTGTGTCTTCTGGTTAAATACCTGGAGAACGCATGCCACTACCATAGAAGCCCATTTCTGACAGCGAGCGCGTTAGATGAAATAAATACAACAAACATCCGAACATAATCATCTTAAACAACCACGTATGGCGGTTCCCAGTAATTTCTTGAAGCCTTGAAAGCTTTCTCAGCTACAAACATCAGAAGGCTGCGTATTTGCAGCTGGAGTTGACTTAGACGCTAGCGAGGTCTCGCTGTCGGCAGTTGTTTCAGAGGCCGCTGCACCTGTTGTAGCTGAAGTTGACTTAGACGCTAGGGAAGTCTTGCTGTCGGCAGTTGTTTCAGAGGCCGCTGCACCTGTTGTTGATGACCGTGCACCAGCGGTCGCAAAGGTAGAAGCACTGGCACCTGCGGGCTTCGTAGGTCCGTAAGACTCTGTCGCGGACGAAGACGATCTGTCGCTAATAGTAACAGACGGGACACTTGGTCGCGAAATACTAGATTTCGGGTTCAAGAAGAACAAAGAATTTCCGTCGCAGACGCAACTGGAAGTTACCACGGGACAGGCAAAATAAGCCATTGCCTCCATGCCAGACGTCACAGGAAAGATTTGGGTCGTGCCAGCATTGGTGCTAAGCCCTTGGGTCTTTTTGTAAGAAGTGCACAGACTCTGAGGTGGGTCGTACGGGGTCTCATATAGAGTGAATGGGACATTTGTTGGAGCACTGAAGACAATAATGGCACCTCCAGAAACATCCTGGAGGATGTTGGGCGTAAATTCTAGCTGCCCATCAGCCTTATAGGATACGTCCACCAGATACTGCGGAGCTCCAGAGACAGAAGAGGGGGTAGATAAAGGTGCATCTGGCAGTCTTGAGCAATACATAAATTGTCAGCTGGAAGTAGCTTTAACTCAGAGCGGGCCCTCAACGTACCCTATGGTTGAAGTTATAAATAGAAAGAAAAGGCTGAAGAGGAAGGCCATTGTTTATCAACGAGAGTTTGAGGACAGTCAATAAAATTGAACATCAAATGGAATTATCGGAGCTTTATATCGAAAAACGGCATCTACTCCAGTCCAAGGGGCTATAAGGTATTGGAGGCGCTGGCTACATATATGTCTGAGGCGGCTAAGTCTTAGCCTGATATTCTCTGGCAATGCCTACCACCAGTGGTACGCAGGGCTTCAAATTCAGAGCAATACCTGGCTTGTTTCAAATCGGTAAAAACGTGGTTCATTGACACGGTTCCTGCAGGTGTGAACTCATCGCATTAACTACCCAGGAAGCCACCCATGTATTACCATTCTCATCATCAGTGGCTAATGGAATAACTGGCTAGCTAAAGCTACTAGTGTGTTTGGAACCGAGCACTGCTTGCGCGATACAATATGGCCGTAGAAGGAACTGATTTCCGAAACCGTTCAGTAACTGCGCTTTGCGAGGACCAATGCTTCCGTAGCGCTATTGCCAAAAGCAATAGACATTTCCCACTCTTTCTTCTGCTAGCATGGCTTCGGTTTGATAGGTTAGTTTGGGCATTAGGCCTTGGACCTGAAGGCACCTGATTGCGCTTTACGCAAGAGACCTCGACAAGCGTTTGACAAGTGAGCAGCCTGCTTTGATTCGTGCTGGAGATCTAACCCTATCGTATGACTGCGTCTAGACAACATGACTCTCCATTCATAGCCCAGAATGCCCTGACTAGACCCCATCGGGAGACTCTTTCACCTCCATCAGTGACGGATTGCCCACTTCCCTACGTTGAACCTCAACTTTGCGGACTGTCGACAGCTCAATCGCTGTATATCGCTCAAGATGGCGACCATATTTCGTACATTGAGGATAGACAGTCGTCAGAGCTCGCATTTCATATTCAGTTTCGCATCACAGTAGTGTTCCTTGCTGCACAAAGTAAGTTCTAGCTATTTCTATCAGGGTCTTCTTATACTTACTCCCAGCCCTTGGCAGCGCTTAGATCAGAGGTAAAATGGCTTAGATCAGATGCAGTCCCTGCAGTGAGTATAAAAATAGAGCAATCACTAATCCCAATACCTCCCATGGTCAAACCCGCGTTGGATGGACATGATGGATGCCCGGAGAGTATGTCTTGGTAGGCACTTCTGCAGAGGTCTGCAGTAATACTAAGACTGCAGTCTTTGCGAACACCCATACTCAAGAAAATGTTCACATCTTCGTTGTGGTTGTTTTTACCTATAGCTTTCATCCAGTTCCTTGCAGAATTTGGCTTTATTTCACGTGGCATCGAAGCGCATACTCTGTCCACAACATGGTCTGCATCTGCTACTTTGAAGGTAGAGCCCCAAACCATGTCCTTCGATGAAGGTGACTTTGTAGCGCAGAGAAGTTCCGTCATTGATACTGTTTGACTTGGGGTATGCGTCGTAGAAGAAATAGTTGATATTGTCTGCAACCGGGGACCTGATATCACACATTGAAGGTATGTGGTCTCCCCTTTCGTTATGGTGCTAACGTCGTATTGGCTCGGTCCACAGGTGCAGAAGGTTTGGACTCCGGTTGGAGTGATGCCTGCATCTGGAGGTATAGTTATACTATAAACTATCAGCAGCTTCGCGCGTAAATGAGTGATTAGGCTCACGAAGTGATACGGCACTCAGAGGTAGTGGATGGCTGAGCGACGGACGACGTCGCCTTTGGGCACTTCACAGAGGTAGCCAAACTGACCGAAAGAATGGGCGTGACTATGGCCAAAATTACAGCGGGTAGGAAGGCAAGCATCCTGCAGCTCGTTGGTAAAACTTCTAACCGTACGTAAATTTGGAATATGCCGAATAAATCTTTGGTAGGATATTTCTGCGCTTTTATGGCGCTTGGGAGAAGTGCCGTGTCAGCTTGCGGAAACAGGGAGGCAAGAGAGATATCCTTACTGACGCTACCACATCACCCTTGGGGCGCGACTTTTGATGATGAGAAAGGTACAGCAAAAAGAAATCTCGCTATGACATGTCTATCTCCCCTTGAGAATCAGTCGTACCAGTCTGGACTTTAGTTTCTTTCCAAGTTTTACGGTCAACTTGTGAGTCACTGCCAATAGCGCGACCATGATTCGCCATGTATTGACTGCAGCTACCGCGACTTGGACGCGATGTGGAACTGCTACTAGTGCTGTTCCATGGTCGAGGAAGGATATCTTGTGCTGAGCGAGTTTCTTGTAGCAATCAGTCAGATCGTTCCACGCCCATTGTAGCGCATGCTCAGGCATCAGCTCAATATCCGAGCCGCCCTACTCCCGGGTAGACTCGGCTGATACGTATCTTCGCTTCATGCCATCGCTACAGCATGAGAAGTTGACGAATACTGGGTCTCCCCTGGATGGCGAACGACTGGATCAGTATGTACATCTGTATCCGAGCATTGCTAAATGTCTAAAAGGGACTCCATGTGCTATAGTACAGTACACAATATCAGGTACACGGCGTGGTTAACAATAATTGGATGTCAAGTAGGCTTTATGGATAAGTGCAACATGGGCATTCTGTCTGACGAGCCAATGTACGGGCATCACCGTTATGATGCCGGCCTAGGTTCCGTATAAATATTGCCTGAAGGAGTGCATCCGTGATGCTAGAGCAGCCGAACGAGGGCTCATGCGATGGTTTGGAAAGGATGGCTGAGCACACAAGGATGATCTTTATCATTGTGGCTTTGTCGGCGCTGACTGTTACATTAACACAGCCTATCCGCCGTCCTCCCTGGCATGGAGCAGTCAGCATTGTCAATTATCTAAGCACCAACCTTTACGTCCGATCCGTCTCTGTAGAAGATGGGCCGCTGCACATCCTGCCGGCTAACGGAGGACGCTACAATGAAACGTGGCGGCCGAATGTCAATTCTACCGGCGTTTCTATCAAGATCGCAACATCTACGGACATGACGGACGTCCTTCAATTTGAGTACAGTGCCATCGATCCAACGATCTATTGGGACGTGTCCTGCATCAATCTATCCAACGGCTCAAGACTCATCGCGGAAGGATTTACGGCAATAGCCTCTGATAAGAATTGCCAGCCGGTGGTGTGTGATCGTGACGACGGCGACTGCCCTGACGTGTATCACGAACCTGACGACAACTATGCGATTCGAGGCTGTCCAATCAATACAACTATAGTGATGCAAGTCGGCTCGCCATGAAATGCTTGCCATGTTTGCCATGCTTAGAAGAAGGAATAACAGGCCCCGAAAGTCTGCGATCTCTGAACTTGTTTCCGTGTTGAGAAACAGATCGAACTACAAGACACGGCTCGCCTGGACTTTCATTGACTATCTCCGAATTGGCATATGACTGGAAGGCGCGCGAACTTAGATTGGCTAGATCGAATAACATGTATGTAGTGTACTTAGCTGGCGACTTATGCGGGCACTAGAAGTAGGAAGAGCACAAAGACGCTGCATACCACGGAAGACCACCGTCGCGGAAGATATCCGATTTTCCCTTAATCTGTAGGAATTTTCTTCAAAATACCCACCAAAAAATCAGAATTGAGTTTCTGTTCTTCAATCTGCTCGTCACTTAAGGTCTCAATTCGATATTGGCCGGCGGGATCTCTCATATAAAACAGATCCTTCGATAGATCCGCATCCACGGACAGTAACACTTGTGGTCTTAGGTCGGCGTACAGTTCCCCCAACAGTTTGCACTCCCAAACTGGAAGGTCCCTATAAGAAGTAGCGTTAAACTTCCGGGGCCAACGGGGAGGGCTAATGGTTACAGTGCGAGGGAGTAGACAGAGAATGTTTGGGTCCTTGTTACCCACGTAGTCGACGATGTGGCACCAGTAGCTTGCTTTCTTGTCCTTGAGTCGCTCGGCGATCTCTTTTCGGCTTGCAGATGCCGATGGAGGTTTCCCACTCAAAACGTGGTCTACGACATCATCGATACCACCGTCAAGGTCTCTCTTCAGCTGTTGAAGCTTCCAATTACCGAGCCTGACGCCGATAATGGACAGATGTTCCTTCCGCTGGTGTCCGCGCAAGGCATCAAACGTGCCCCAAGGTGTGTCGGGGTATGATGCGTTTGCGGAAAGCACTTGCGACCGAACCTGGCGGAGACAATCCTTAAGTGCCAGAAGAACATCTGGTGAGCCGATGCTGACGGCCAGTTGAACAAGTTCGCTGGCGCGTTCAAGCCCGACGGGCTCCATACTTTTTGCATTCACTCTTGCCGAAACCTGTTGTACTGTATCCCATAGCTTTGTACCGAAGCCATTCTCATTCCCGAACTGCGTCCAGAAATCTTCGATCACTGTTGACATCTCGTGCTGAGTGGGAGCGTTTGAAGGCATTCCTGCCTTGAGGACCGAATCACTACTTTGCATCGCCTTGAAATCGTGCAGGACCTCGCGGGCTAGCGTCAACCGGTAGCCGGCCGGAACTGGTTCCGTCGGACTCGCGCGTTCGGCCCGTAGCCGCGTCACCCAGATAAGCCAGAGGGCGCCATACCCCAGTTCCGTCGGTATATTCTGTACCACATATTCCCAGCTGGGGACTAGCTTCCCTTCCCGGCGCAATAAGTCATTGACATGTTGTGCAGTCGTTATACAATCGCTGCAAGCACTGTGTTCCATCGACGGCGATACCATTGACTCACCTGCCTGAGAACACTTGTAATGTGTCAACCGTCCGATGTGAGGCTGGACCTCGATCAGGGACCATTCATTGTTACCCCATAGCATAATCAGCAACCGGCGTCGGCTGTGGCTCAACTCGTATAAGGAGGTTCTTCTGCCAATCCACGTTTCAGACGCAGTATGCAGCGTAGCCACCTTGCTTCCAAAGTATATTATGACCTCCTCTCCCACAACCCTGTCGGACTGGGTTAGCTGTTCCAGCAGAGTCCTGACGAAACTGCCGTCAAAGACTCCGAATGCGCATCGGAACTGGTCCGATATGTTGCCGGTTGATATGCCGGATGTGTCCCCTCTCTCCATTGCTGTCTCCATGGCTTGCATTTCTGATTGCAAATTGGCTGGAACCAGAGCTCCAGGGTTCAGTGAACTTGGGGGGGAAGCTACCGCCGACAGGGGGGTGTAAGAGGTGTTGCTGATGAGCTCAACCACCTCACCAGTATGTTCCGAGGACGCGCCAACCTGGTCAACCTGTTGCGTAGACTCCAAAAACGGTGGGAACAAAGGGAAGTCCGAGCTGTTGCCCGCGAGCCAATCTGTTTCTAGTTCGGGTGGCGGTGATGATGGGAGAGGGAGAAGCGCACCCGGATGAGTGTTTGGCTGTGGTACAAACAACAAATCATCAATCTCCGCAGCCGAACCAAGCGGAGGGAACGGTTCCGTGTCTCCCATGTCAGCAACAAGCGCAAGCATAGCTTCAAAATCATGGCCGGCGCAGATCCCATCCACCGCTATCGTGCTCGGCATGCCTTCCGGTACTTGAGTCTCTTCGAGTATGGTAGGGAGGTCGGTGTGGTCAATGACTAAATGGTCAATGACTAAATCCATCGGATTTGCGACCCCGATGTCTGGTATCCACCCTTCCCATCCATTTGGGTGGCCCTGTATGTTTGGACTACTCTCCAATAGGTCCGTAGAATTCTCATCCGTGGTATCAGTGGCGGAGACCGGAGAGGAAGATACACTGTTCCTCCGGGCCCTCCTGCTATTGTAAGCTGGAGGACCACGCCGCTCCTCTTCGTTTTCTGAGCGCAGCACCTTCGAGATATCACGCAGAAGCTGGGCGATGCTAGCTGACTTCCGAGCCCGGTCGTGGATTGGAAGGAAGAGGGCCTTGATCGTGTCCTTGATCGTGTCGACCTGCCAATGCTATTAGGAGGAAGCGTTGGAAGATGAGGAGGTACTTACCAATGCTTCCAAGACGCGGTCTCTGTCGCTAACATCTGTGCCCTCAACATCATCGTCGTTCAGAGCCTCATCCAAAACCTGCATGAAGGCTTGCTTCCAAAGCTATTAGCAAGAACGGAGACGAGAAGGGAACCTCGGCGTACCACTCTCTCCAGAGTTTGTCGTTTGAGCTCAGGCGCTACCATCGTGGTCTCTGTGAAGTCGCAGTGAGGGAATAGATCTGAATGCTAATGTCATGGCGGGTTGGCGTTGTTCTATAATGTCGCAGGAGGTAACTCCTTCAATCTTCGACCCAACGCCCAAATATGTTGAGCAACAGCATTGACTGGTCAACAACGATACTTTCCTTGATCTCTCCAACAGTCGTCCCAAGACAGTGTCTGATAGGTGGTCTTCCATCATCCTTGTCTATAATGGTCCCAAGGGACCGGTTCATCACACGCCGGGCGGTCCAGACACTGGAGATGGCACATTTTTCGTACTTTCGTAAAGGTGTGCTTGGAAGGAAATTTTTCTTTGAATTTGAGGCACTGTAGCTGTCTATGCATTGGTATGTCTCGATGTCCAGCTTCAATCTCGCGCCCGTCGCCCGAATAGAGGACTCTAGCCGACTCAGGACACTGTTTTGCATGCCCCTCTTATATATGAATACGAGAACACCCATCGATCACTCACCACGGAATCTCCATTGAACCACGAGACGGTACAGATAGACGCCATGGAGAATCAGCCTCAGGCAGAAACGGTATCTGCTGCGATTAGAAAGTTTTGAACTTTTTATCTAACGGGTCAGTAGATTCCCGGGATGCTGGTCTCTACACCGACAACCGACCAAAAATTGGAGATTGGCCCTCTGGTCGAACAGCTTAACCTATACTGGAGAGACTGTCAGAATCTTCGGTGGCACATACAAGCGCTGCAAACCGAGCTCGGAAGGATGCAAAGGGAGAATACCAAACTCCAAGGTGACTACAACAAGGAACGCCACCGACATGCGCAGACGCGCGGTGAGGTCCTCCAATTATATGAGCAGTTCCAGCGTTTGAGCGGCATGTTGTCTGGAGAAGGAGGGAGCGCCCAACCCGTTCTTTCTATTTTCTTCGAGCTGGAGGCGAGAAGCTTGTCTTTACAGCATGCTGAATCCGAGCTCTGCCAGTGGGTTGCCGCTTTAAGAGCGACTTGCCAGCGTGTAGAAGACAGATATTCCAACTCATTGCGTGGTCAGCAGTATTGTCCAGTTCCACCCACCCATCAGCAACCATATCAGCATTGGCAGTATGGGCCAACCGACACGACGCGACCAGGGCCAACAGAGACCTCGCGTGCCAGACTGAAGTGAATACGAGAGAGGAATGAGCAACGATTAGGGGAAGTTTGGGAGAATGAATTGAAAGGATGAAAGGAAAACCCCGCTAATTCTCGAAATAAACTTTGACCAGTGACTTTGATAAATTATTTGTCGAGACCCGTCGATCACTAGCAAAGTAAATATCCAACAAGTCTGTATTTTGGAGGCTGTTTTGCCTCTTAATTACTCTGTACTACTCCGTATAGTACACAATTATTAAGGCCAAACTCTTTCCCTCCACTAAAGACGAGGGGTGGGGCAGTGATCATATGCGCCTACATACGACTTGAGCATCTGTAGAGAGACATGTGAGGAGCATTCCAACTTTCTTTTTTCCTACTAAATAAAACGAACCCTTTTCCTGTAACGGCGGCTTGGCTGCGCAAGTGCACTTTTACGGTTGATCCGCAAGTCACATGCTTTGCACTCAGTCCGTCCAGGTAGGTCTAGCCAGTCGGTGGCGTAGTTGGTGCATTCAAATCCCTGTCGTTCGAGGAGCCACCTTAGTGAGATTGGGAAACCACCCAGTAGTTGCTGTTCGTCTCTGCTAAGCTCCAAGGCTAAGGCGATTTGACTGTCATGCCCCTCGACCGCGAACCTTACAGGTACACAGTATCTAGAACAGCTGTCGCAGATCGCGTCTTCGATTGGAGAAATATCCAACTTCACAGGGCCTATGACGTAAGTGGCGGCCTGCGGATGTAACTTCCTGAGGAGATCAACAAGTACGTTCCCCTTGAGACGGCACCTGATCGCTCCAACGCAATGCAAGTGTCCCTCCTCCCAACGGGGCGCGGAAGAAAGTTCCAGGAAAAGACTAGCCAGTGCCAGGGAAGTGAGCACTGGCGGGACCTGGGTTGAAGCCGTCTGATCAACCAGGTCTGTCATCCATTTCACTAGCCCCGTCGCGTTTAGCAACGGCTCCTGTCCAGGAAAGACCACATTCAAGCGATGGTAATGCCGCTTATGTGCCTCATCAAGCTGGCCCAACAGCTCGTTCCAAGCCTGCTCTGCATCCATGGATGCCATGAACGTGTCATAGAGCCGGAAAGCGAATCCGCGTGTCCAAGAACGGCGGCGCTGGCCACTGCGGGACTCCGGTCGGCGATGGAAGCCTGAACCCGTGCCAAGGCTTACCAGCGTCGCAGGCAGAGGACGTGATGGCCACATCAATTGGATCTCAGAACGACAGATTGGAGCAGGATTGTTCTGCTTCAGGCCACCGTCTTCGCAAGTACCAATGCCTGGAAGGTCGATGGGTGGGAAGAAACTGCCTTTCGTTAGCGTTCGCCTACTCTGTGATTATGGCCTCTTCTCTTCGAGGGAGACGAACATTGGTGCTGCGCTGGTTGCTCGTGCGCTAGGGTTTGAAATTAGCGCCTTGCCACCAAGTAGTGATTGGGTAACGAAGCGTCACGAACCATTGCCACAGTTTAGGCTCCTCATCCGCGTTCTTGGCTTCATGAGCATGGTAGTAATCTCCAAGATCTTGTTCAGCCACAATCCTCTGCGTCCACACAAGGCTTGTTCGCGCTTACCACTTTGGGATTTGGTTGTTCGGCGATAGTTGATGAGCAACACGGGTCTGCCCACCGTTGTCGTCACGGCGATTTTTGTACCTGACACTGGCTGGATGTCAAACATGCCGCGTGTAGTGCTGAATTCCTGTTGTAAAAGCTCGTCCCACATGCCTGCGTTGTACCATCCGTCCCGCCACCAGCATCTGAACGCCCGGAAGATCTTTGCGAGGGTAGATCGCGGCGGGGGGTGTCTCTGAAAAAATCTCGTCATGAGATTGGCGAGTGCAATATCACATTCGCCTATATGTCGACGTTGATGGAACAACTCCAGCACGGCGATCCCTCCTGTTGAATGCCATTGTTATTTATACGCAACGATTTTGGACCTGCTACGCTTCGGGAGTGCTTACCAGCGCTCGTGCCAAACGCTACGTCGAACAAGTCCTGCAGGGGACATTCCGGTCCGAGAATTTGCTGGATGTGTACGAGATATCGTAATGGGATAAAACCGCGAACGCCTCCGCCATCTATGCAAATTGCCCGAACGGGTGCCGTGGGCGGCAACACGTTAACCAGATTGCCGCAAGGTTTCTGACAGATAACGCAACAGTCGACTAGATATCGATATTCCGCTCCTTCCACGGGATGACCGTATCTTGCGGCACAGATGTCACAATAAGAATGCTCACATGACAAAACGTGTTGCGGTGGTCGGAACAAACACCCCAAGCAGGTCTGGCGGGAGCTTACGCCCCTTACGAGTTCTCGACACCCAGCTAGATTGGTCTGGTGGATTCGACGTGGAGGTCCTTGACCAAGCAATAGTCGAGTGTGAAACTGGGCAAGGTTAAATTCAATTAGTTGACAAACCGTTGACGGAAACCCTCTGGACCTCAACGCTTCTTCACAAAAATGGCGGTATAACGAGTCAAAGATAGCTGCGGGGCTAAAGCCTATGCGAACAGGTCAGCCCCGCTCAAAGACCAGTCCAGGCTGAGAAGCCTGTTACTTACAGTGTGACTCCTGGGGATATGCATCCACCAGGAGCGTTGAAGCGATGAAGGCGGCCTGATCCTCATGTTTCCATCCCCGGCCGCTTGTGAGGGCTAAGAAGTTGGTCAGGTGGGAGCTGTGCGCCACGCCTCTCGCATTGGCTCCATGGGCGCTTTGGACGAAATCAAACGGCAGCTGTGGTGTGCGGCAGGCATGGGTGAGAGCACAATGGAAAAAGCGGTCCAAATGCGCCGCCGAGAACAGGTATCCGTCCTCTTTCCGATGCCGGCGGCTCAAATCCACCGCTTTCAATAGCTCGTCCCTCAAGGACCGGTGCCGGGCCATATTGGACAGGTCTCCCCCCTGCAAGTGGAGCAAACTCGGAGTGCTGAAAACCTCCATTGCGTTGCGGTCCTGCATCAGCAGAAACAGGAAGTCGCTCTCATCCAGAAGGTCATGGGTAACGCTTGGGCCGTTTGCCTCGGCCACGATCAGAACGCGAGGTCGGTGCTCCAGACTTGATGCGCTTCGGCCCACTGTCGCCCAGGTCGACAGTGATGTACGCACTGCGTCTAGGCCACCGATATCGTCAGCGAAGATACAGATGACATCCACAAACAAGAAAAGCACACGAGCTAGGAGAATGTCCGAGAGGCGGCGATCACCGGGAGAGGCCCAGTGAATGGGGATCTCCTCTCGCACACCGTCGTTGGGCACAGGGTCCAGTGGTGTAATATGAGGATCACATTGCGCAAACAGAAACGGGTGATCGGCAAATAGTGTTCGATTGTCTACGTCTAATTGAAGACTAGGGTGTCCAGGTGGGATCTGGTTATCTGGAAATAGGTAACGGAGCGCGACATCCTTTCGTCTTTGTCCTAGGAAGAGGGTGAGTGAAGGTAATTGGGTCCGTGGGGAGATCAACCGTTCCCTCAGGTGGCTTAGGCACCTTCCGTGGTGCACGTAAACGCCTGTCGAGCGCTGAACAAGTCTTAACCAGTCGTGGCTGGAACAACCGCAGGACATGGTGGGCTTTCATTCTACCAGGGTCCAAGGGGCTACAGTAACCGACGGGTGGTCGACTTTTATAAAAGAGGTAAGTTGCCACTCACCTCTCTGTTATGTGGCATATAGCATGTCCGGGAAAGGTACTGTGGCCTCAATTTTTCGGTGCATATCCATTCCCTGACTATCGCAAAATACACAGCAGATTGTCCCGTTCCTGCCCCTTAATTTCACAAGGTCATAGGTTCAATTAATTATGCAATACAGCACGACCGCTAACCACATCTGGTTTTCTGAGACCCCTCCTTAACTACCGCCTGGATTATGGCCAGCAGGCTGAAGATATCCTCCTGTCTTCCCTCAAACTCTTCTATGGACTTCAGGTCCAAGTCCGCCACATCCTCCCAGGTTGGGAGCCATTCGATCAGCTGCTCAGGGCCATGGGCTCCTACCCGGTTCTCGAGTATCCGGCTACACTTAGAATAACCGCGACCTGATGATCTTGGGAAGGATCTGTTATCCCCAGTCTGGTCTCCGGCTACTTCCCAAGTTGGGGCCCAGTCGACGAAAGCACGTATCGATTCGTCATTTTTCTCCAGACCTAGTAGACGTCGGTATCCCCATCCGCTACTGGTAAGGTACATTTCATCATTATTCGGCTGCGTCCATTCTACTCCTGCAATCAGAAAAGTAAGCAATCACAGCCGGTTTAACCTTTCTCTTGTAAGAACCTACCGCTGGTAATCCGAAGCTGAGCCGTACATGTGCAAGATGAGGACTTGTAATTCAGCGAGGTAAATTCCGCCTCCTGAAGAATTCTCCAGAACGGAGCAGATATGTCACAAGGCAATTTAACATTTACGGTGATTTGGGCTTCCATTATGAGCTGACTGAGGGATGCAGTCGAATTTCGGTGCAGATCTATATCCGGCTGAGGATATTGTAGAGATTATATGTATTATTCTGGAAAAACGGACCCCACCAACAAGTTGCACGGAAGATTGCCAGCCAAGACTGATTGTGAAGGCCTATCAGAGCACTAAAGGTTTGATTTTACGCAAGCATTTTGCTCCTCGCAATTATGGAATGATAGAGAGATGAACATATCCATTTCGATTCTACTCTTTAATTGGACTCAAACGCGATCTGTAACGCACGCTTCCTCTGTCTTCCCGATCCACTCGGAGGTCAAATCCAGCCATCAACTTATCGAAAAGCTCCCTCGTCGTATCGTAGAGAATACTCTTAGCCTCGTATGCCGTCTCGACCGAATTTAAACGTCTTCGAAGAGCATCGCGTTCCTTCTCCGCCTCGGCCAGCTCTCTTCTCAGTCTGTCTTGTCCGCTGGTCATATTTCCCAACTCATGCATCAGGCCTATAGATGTGCGATCCAGGGAGTCGCATAGTCTGTGAAGGGCCTGGATTGCTAGGCGAACGTCCTGAAGCTCATAGTTCGGGTACGGCTCAGACTGCGGTTGTCCCTCCAGCAGACATCCGCAGAGATCGCAAGCATGCTGCTACGGTTAATATCAGTGGATTATCGACTATTAGGAAAACATACATCTGCTGTAGTAGACATCGAAGACGTGTCTGACCCTAGATCTGTCATGGCGCAATTTCAACGCGGTGTGTCCATGATTATCCCACCGAGGCCGTTGGGATCTTATAGTGAGCGCGCGCGATGGCAACCTTCAGGGCGTGCGCAAAGACCTTCAGTAAAGTTCAATGGGAAGGTTGCCCGTGGATCCAAGGCAATCTATGACCCACTGGGTTGAATGGCGCCACCCTCTGGCTACTATGATGAGCGCCATAAGAGCATGCCATGTCAAGCACAAGTTACTGGGAACTCGAGATTAGGCAAACCCAAGTCAAGTATGAAGGAGCTACACCATCACTCTGAGTACAGTCTCTCCGTGTACAGCGATCCAGGAGCAAGCGCCTCCCCCGATCGTCCTGGAACCCCAAGCTCATTCGAGTGTTACATCACGCTTGAAGGCGGCCGTAGCTCAGCCGCGGAGACGTCGCCTTCATCTCTCCAGGCCGCGAAACACGAGCGACTCACCGACAGAGAAGAGTACCGGAGGGCCGTGTATAATGCATCCTTCCTTCAGGCTGAGAATGGGTGGCTGCGTCGAGCACGGACGGCAGGAATCGCACTGCACGAAGGAACTGTTGTCCCCGCCATGGAGTCTCTTGATCATGGGTCGGAAGAGATTCATGATGCCCTTACGCAGTTCCACATCGCATTTGCGGCCGTCGAACACGCCCTACTACTGTTTCCGTCCCCGGCAACATCGGACCTTGAAGCTACTCTGCAGGAGCTCATTCCGGCTTTTGAAACCTGTCGCAAAGGTCTGGACAAAGTAAAGACCGCTTGCAAAGCGCTAGACAAAGGAGGCAGGGATTTCTCGATTCAGCTCAGCGAGTCAAATCGAAGCTATGAGAGGTTTTTTGGGATAGGATTTCAGGAGGAAACTGTAACGGCTGGCTCTAACACGGTGGACATGTGAATTACAATCTAATCGTCTTACTGGCCTCGAATGGCATTGAGAACGCTCTTTCCGAACTTAGCTGATGCATTAAAGGACCAGACCTAGTGTAATAGATTGGTTTGAAATGGCCCGTCAGCTAATGGACGTAGAGGGCCGTTTCGTGAGTGAGCTGTGTCCGGAGATACAAGTCAAAATGACCCCAAAGACCTACGGAACGAAAATTCGAGTGGCAAGCCAAGTAATGACACAGTGTGCAAGTTGTTCTGGGCCATTAGAATTTTTTAAAAACTCGTGCTGCATCTCGATAGTAAGCTTTGGTTTAGGCCTACCGCAATGCAACTGCAACTTACCTGAAGTAAATCCGAGGCACTTTGGCCACGTTCGACGCGGTGAAGGAAGTCCGCCAATGTTGGGAGTTTCAGCTCGTTGGGCTCAGCAATTCGTTTGACAATAACACCCAAATCCCGGATATCCTTATCGTAGTCATGGTCCCCACGAAGTAAGCTCTCGCCAATGTTGGCTTGCAAAAAGAGGGTGAGCATAACCATACTGGAAGAAATGCACTCCACACTAACCGATCTTTACCAGGCCATCCGAGTCAAGCCGGAGGCTACGTACTCCGAGGTCACCGTGAGAAATTCCCAACGACCCGTGAACGTACTTCAACGCTGAAAGCACACTATGGCATATTGCAGCTGTTTCCGCGATGGTCCAGTGGGGCCGAAAACTCAAGATATCATTCAACGACGCGATTGTCATTTCATAAACCATAGAGAGTGAATCGCCCTTCGTATAAACGCGCCATAATTGGACGACGTTCCGATGAATGACTGGCTTCAGATTGAGCATTTGCCCTGGTGGCGCGCTGGTGCATTGAACGAACACCGCGCTGTGGGGATACTTTTTCAGAAATCCTAGGTGGTGGCCGGGATGAAGGACGGTCTCAAGACGATAATGGTCCTGCACGTCGGCTGCTGTCCATTTGAATGCGACATCGTCCAGCGAGGCAGTGGTGTAAAGACGAATAGGTGGTGGCCGCTTTTTGATTTTGTTCGGCGAAGGATTAACATCCGAATCTTCCTTTCTTTTGTTTGAGACGTCCATATCTATCGAGTTTAGCAATTGAGTAACCAGAACGCAATCGTATTTGCAAGGCTTACGATTTTATATGACTACCGTACAGGGGATGCTGTATATACTCAAGCATTGTAAGAGATACCCAGGTGGGTATACACTGCACCGATTCTTGGCAGCTGGCCGGGAAAACCTGTGTGCTGTCTGAAGCGTGGTCGCAACCTGGAGTATTACCTCATCACAATCAGTTTGACCAAGGTTGTCTTGAGCCAGATCAAAAGGTGAAGTTGAAGATGGACTCCTGAGGGCGTTCGCGTTGACCCTGAAATTTGCCAAGAAAAGTACCCGTGGGTACTTGCACTGTTTGCACTAATTAGTGCTAGGCAAACAATGCAATATTACTGCTTGTGTCTATTTGCTCTGTTTGCATAGTACCCGTGGTATTTCAGCCTTGCCAAGAAAAGTACCCAGCTGGGTATACCCACGGAGGGTATACCCAGCTGGGTACTTTTCTTGGCAAAATTTCACGAGTGCAAACAACACAATATTAACGAAGGCGGTAATATTGCATTGTTTGCTAGCACAAATTAGTGCAAACAGTGCAAAGTACCCACGGGTACTTTTCTTGGCAAATTTCAGGGTCAACGCGAACGCCCTCAACATTGGACCCATTAATGTAAAGTGTCACTTGTTGCTTTCAGAGTTCCCATACAAGAGCGCTAAAATGCTAAGTGCACTATTATCCAAAGCACCAGTGTCACTTCCTGATTTCCTCCGGCTTGCGGTGACCTGTCAGGTGACTGCTCATCGCTTGTTGGAACGTGACTCCGTCCCCTTGTGGCTTAGCTTACTCGCTTAGTCATCATTGGATAAATTTCCTGGTCCCCCCAATCAACAAGCATTCATCGCTTCACAAGCTTTAGTCATCAGGCAATGGGTGACTTGGAATAATGTATGGAGAAACTCCCTGAACAGCAACTCACAAAAATGTATGGTTATCGTAGTACTCCTTGCTATTCACTCTTTCCGCAGTTGATTACATACAGTGAGCGAATATGTATCTGATACAGCCTTTCCAAATTGGACGAGAAGTGCAGACCTGTCGCCTCGGACATTGGAGCTGGAACCATCAAAGTTCTACAAGTTAACGTCAGAAAGCACGCTCTACTACCAAGGAGTGAAGAATGTCGTTTGGCCGGCAACAGGTGGACGTAGGCCATGGTAATCTCGTCAAAGGGATGATGATTTGACTGGGAGCTTACAAATGGAATAGGACTATCGCCTGTTGCTAAAGGGGATACAGTATCAAAATGATGCCAGTCCAAGAAGGTGTATTTAGTTCCCCTCAATGGAGAATGACGCCAGACCCAGTTTGGCGCAGAAGTACTAGAGTATTCTTAGCTCAAGACACTAGCCTCACATGATCCAGTCAATCCCGGCATTTGCAAGTAAAGAATCTCGTCATCTTTATGTACAGTAGAATCTAAGCTCGAGTTCCGCTGTGTACTAGTTTTCTTGGGACACAGAGCAGCTGAAAGATGTCCTTCATCAGGTACTCGCAGCCAACATCGAAGCATCATGGATCATTCATCAATTCAAGCATGACATGCTGTAAGAGTACTGCATATAAATAAACGTAATAGGCCACCGACTTTCAGGTGGTCTACAACATCAAGGCGCGACATCTATCCCAGAAAATATGGCACTGCTGACTATTGGTATGGCCCGGAATTTCTTTGTCTGTGACGTTACTAACGTGGAAAAGGTGTTGATCTAGGTGAGGAGTTCTCATCTGTTGCTGTGTTTCGGAATGGAAGGGTGGACATCATCCCAGACTCACAGGGACGCAAAAAAATTCCTATCGCCGATTTACTTCGAAGTGAAGGTAACGGGCCGAGGCAAGATCAGGGGTCCAGCCTGGATAACGCGGATAATTCGTCACCTCTTATTTATCAGCATCACATTACGACCATTCTTCGTAAGATCAAGTCTCTGGCTGAGTCATATCTACACGAGCCTGTTCAGCATGTCGTCATTACTGTTCCCGTATCATACGGAGACCTCGAACGTCAGACGACGAAAGATGCGGCTCGCCGGGCTGGACTGACTGTCCTCCGGCTGTTGAATACACCAACCGCAGCTGGCATAGCACACTGGGTTGATCGCCCCAGAAACAGTCTCATGTTGGTCCTAGATGCTGCTGCGAGCCGAACAGATGCCACCCTTCTCGAGGTCTCTGATGGCTTGTTCGAAATCAAATGCAGCGGTAGTGACGCTTGGCTGGATAGAAGAAGCTATGACTTGAGATTGCTCGAGCATTCCAAACCTGACATGCGCGGAAGGAATAATGACCCCGCTCTCGAGGCCTGTGACCGTTTGGAGGCATCACCGTCTGTACCTGAGTCAGTCAGCCATGATCCATTCAATACGGATTATTTCGACAATATGTGCAGTGATATCGTCAAATCAATAAAGGCAGTCATCAGCCAAGTCTTGAAAGATGGCAATCTGGAGATATCTGACGTGCAGGATGTGGTCGTGGTGGGCGACTCAGAACTATTGCCACGGTTCCACGGAATTATAGTGCAAATTTTCGACCGTTCGCCAGACGAAATCTGGTGTCCTCATATGGCTTGTGCGCGGGGTGCGGCCTTACAAGCCGCGTCTCTGTTTAGCCCTTCCTTCTGTTATGATTTCCTTGTTCTGGACATCGTTCCCAGCGCTACATATCTAGAGCTACATGCTGGGTGTCTGGTCCAGATATGGCCACGCAACGCAGTGCTCACTCGCCAATCAACCATCCGCATGGCGGTCCCGTCTCATCTCAGTTTGCCACGGAACCTGAGACTCCTTGAGGGGCAGTTCGGTAGCCGCAAATTTGTTGGTGCTTTTGATCTTACGCCTCTATACACGTTGTTTGCGCCAGGTAGAGGGCTGGAAATAGAACTCACCGCTGCTGTTGACCTTGACGGAGTTTTAAATGCATCCCTAGTCTGCGCCGATTCGGACTCACATAGTGAAACTACGATTATTCTCAAAAAGCCTCCTTTTCCCGGGCTCGAAAGTCAGCATCCTCAAAGAACGCAAACAGGTACCGATAATTGGCGACCAAAGGGCTCCGTCAGTTCTTATGTGGCTTCCCTGAAATCTCTATCTAGGACCCTCATGCCAAAACAGCAGAAGATATTGGAAAATGTCGTCGCTCAAGTGGAGAATCAAATGCGTGACCGGCAGGATAGGAATAAAGTGGAAGATCAATTGGCTCTAGAACAAATGATTCGGTACGGTATAAAGCAAAGATGCCAATGAGGTAATTTGCTGACTTGTATGTGTTCTAGGGCAGCAGATACAGTAATCAACAGCGAAACAGTCTTGACGGATAACTTATGATCCAGCAGCGTGTTCAGGAAAGAATTATTTGCTCCCCAGTGATCTGAGGCCATAATGGACAACTGCGTTTAATAGAAACGTTTTGCCCCTATCCTAAAGATTAGCGGCTACTTTACCTAAGTTCTTGGCTGTTTTTTTTACGAATATTTGAATATGCCTGCCATACTGACTACACGTGTCTAATATTTACTTTGAGCATACATACTGGTAAAGCAGGATCGTTACCCACCCCCGAGCGTCCGTAAGTAAGAGGCTTATATTAGCCAGGAATTTCTCTGACTAACGTAATTCCCAGGTGAGCCGCCCACCCTAGCGAGCCGCCCATCTCTATATTCCATATAAAATGGCACCCTTCAAGACTTTGATATCTCAACAACCACGCATCTACAGGGGCTAAATCTAGGCATGAGGCATATTATAGTCATATACTTATAATCTATAGCCTCCTCGCGTATATATACATATAGCTAACATAAAATACACCTGTAATTTTAGTAATTTAACTTCTAGATATTAAGAGAGAAAAAATATTCTGACATCCTAAGAAAGAGTATTTATATACTTCAGACTATACTAAATATCTTACTTAGATAATAGTATATGTGACTATGGTTGAGATATCTAAGCCTTGACAAGTGCCATTTTGTATGGAATACAGAGATGGGCGGCTCGCTAGGGTGGGCGGCTCACCTGGGCATTACGTTAACTATCACGTAGTTGAACACCACCTTGGGTCGTTCTATAGACCAACTAGAAAGAAAATAATTAAAACCTAATTGCCCTACCTGTAAAGAAGGGCTTCGCCCCCCCAGGCAGAGCCTGGGGCCCCCCGAATTTTCTGAATCGAATACGTGAAACCAATATAACTCTGTGCCTGACGCTAAAATATATATCTCTATGAATCCAACAACTTAGGAACATTAATGTAGTCAAAGTCAACAGAATCAAACTCCTCCTTCTGAACAGACAAATCATGCAAACACATGCGTTCTTCAATAAAAGAATAAATCCCATCATAATGACTCGACGAAACTCGACGTTCAATGTCAACAACGACATTCTTCTGAACTCCCTGACGAGCCCACTGATACGTCATATCCGCCAAACCACGGGGCAAAACGTAAGCCCATCCAGAAAAAAAATGCATTTGTGTACTTGTAATGCGTTGGTGTTACAACATGTTCATGGTATGTTTGTTTATTCATGTTATCACGGTTTTTTGTTAACCGTCAGTTGCTAGACAGGGACTGTGCTGAGCAATGCTGGTACAGGTATAGTGATTCTTCTTTCTTGAAGTTGCGCGAGAATTTTCGCGCTGGTGTGGCTGTCTTTAAGGGAGCTAGAGCGTCGATGTCTCGGGAAGAGGTTTATCAGTGGGAGGAGCATTATATGTCGGCGTTTGCTTTGGTTACTTCTTATGTGAAAGCATTGGAGTCTGGTGTTTTGGTTGGAAAACAGCTGGAGGTGGAAAGAGAGCGTGTATTCACGCAGTATGCGGAGGCAATGAATGGTCTTGAGAGTTGGACTGGTACGTCCTGTTTATGTTTATTTTGGAAGTTGATACTGATGTTTGAAGATTATCGTTTTTGTTGTGGATACGATATTCGGAGTGGTTGAAGTGTTTGGTTGGTTAGCAACTTGTATGTTGCGATGAGTATTTTTTTTATTTTTGAAGTGTTCATGCTGATTATGCAACGTGTTGGATGGTTGTTTTTTGTTTTTAAAACGTACAGTTGTTGGTTATTGTTGGATTCTTTTTTGGGGCCCCCGGCTCTGCCTGGGGGGGCGAAGCCCTACGATTATAGAAAGAGTGATTATGATTGAGAGTTTACTTGGTGAGTTTGATTTACATACGCAACGTGATGTCCAATTACTTGTTGATTGAGGTTGCTGGAGGTTAGAGAACTCAAAAAAGAATCAAATCATTTGAGGGGAGCGCACCTCGCCCCCAGGATCTATACTGTATATTTATATCTGTCATGCTATGTATGATAAAGATGCTAACAACTAGTTATGGGTTCTGGGGTTAGTTCAGAGAGGTATATGCCAGGGCCTCGAGATTGCCTTTCCTCCAAGCCCAGATTTGTTCGGAGCTCCATTTACGTCACTTACCCAGACAAAGGCGCGCATATCTTCAGTAATACTACCTTACACATGTGCAGTACTCGGTAAAGGGAGCGGTATAGTAAACAGTCAAAACAAATGCGACCCGAACACCGATTTTGCCTCTGAGCATAGCATAGGCAGCTCATACAGTATTGCTTTGCAACCACTCCAGCGAACCATCAAGCCAAGGGTTGCCAGAGTACTTTGCCCTTGTAAGCATAAGAATGCTTGCGAAACTCTCATTTTCAGTGCAACTACTCAGAAGCGAGGGGCAGGGAGAATCGCTGACTCTGACGACCGCCCAACCTTTCGTCTGATCATCCAGGAGTTTCATGCCTAACGGACAGTTCCTTCCCACTGCCTTGGAACGGGGCTCAGTCGCTATATCATGGTACCGTGCTCACCACCGGCAACTTGAAAGAATCATTGCTGTAACTACAGCTGAATTGCCGATCTTCCAGTTTTGAATAGTCAATTTGTTTCCGAATATAATTGAATGGTTGATATTTTTGCCATTTTACTGATAGAAAGTCCGGCAACAAGGAGTCCTCGTGCGCAGGTTCTAGCTTAAGAAAAATGAAGACAGGAATCTCCCGTGAATCTATGGCTATCATCGATGGTGAATTCCTACGCCTGAAGAAAATTCCAGAAATCGAGCTCGACCAAGATATAGTGGCTTTCCTGGATGCTGCACATTCGTCGTTGAAATCAAAGGGTGCATTCAACCCCCGAGGCCCTTTTAAGAGGTCTCTCGTCCATTACGCGGCAATGGGGGATTGCTGCGAGCTACTGCGCTGTCTCCTAAGAGCTGGTGCAGACAAAGACGACCGGGACCAGAACAGGCGGACACCTCTCTCCTGGGCTGCAGAGTATGCTGCCTTGAGTTCCGTAAAGATTTTATTGGAACACGGAGCTAACATCAACTCCATGGACGACATGTATTCGACGCCTTTGTCGTGGCTGAGGCACGCAGGAAAGCCTACGGCACAATCCAAAGCCACAAAAGCGTATCTGAGAAAAAATGGTGCGAAAAGAGGTGCTATGCGTGGTTGGGTCTTGAGGAAGATCAGAAGACTCTGAAAGAGCTCTGATTTGGGACAAGCCTACGGTCTGCGGCGAGGCTGCCTGGAAGAAACATACTGTATGTCAATTGCTGTGGTTCAGAGGAAGATTTGTTATAATTATTGTCGTCTAAAAGCTTGAGGTCCATATACGATATGCACATGAGATTGATGTCCAATCAATCTGCTTCTACCAGGTGGTTTCGTGGTCATGCGGTAAAATTGGGCAGTTACGTCACCCCGGAAGGCTAACTGGCTGCCCCAACGTATATAGTTAGTACTAAAGTAGAATAAGTCAGCCGCGAAACTGCTGTCCGATGAAGTAAAGAGAAAAACGTCACTTCCACCTCTCATGCCACCCGTTTCACCTTCCAGAGAGCTAATACCCTGGGGTCGTCTAGTACAGCGCAAATGGAGCTCCGAATATGACCAAGTACGTGCCATGGTCTTCAACTCTGTCATAAATACTAGCATGGTGCACCGGTCTCCTAGTCATACTCAGCACATGCTCTTCGGCTGAAGGAGCTCGGTATGGACCTTGAACAGGAAGTTCTTCTAATCAAAACGAGAGCCTACCTTGGGGCTGCCCGGGTGCCTCTGGAAAGTCTACGTTTCCCCTCTATTGGAAGTCGAACGCCGAACGAAGACTGCGAAAAGCGTCTCTTGGAGATCTTCAGCAGTTACTCGTGTCAGAGGTTAGCCCACGAAAACCGAATACCAGTCTTGATATCTCCCAAGTATTTACAGCAAGCCCTGGAGGCTGCAAACTTGCCTTTGGGGTCAATCAAGGATGCTGAGCCACCGTTCCTCGATCTACCGCACGAACGGACTCTTCTAGCCCTGTCAGGCAGGCATCGTTGGGAGGCAGCCAAAAAGTTCTACAATGAGCCGCAAGACCGGTGGTGGTCGGTGAGCTTGCTCAATGAAGATGGTGGCTAGATCCCTTCATATCTCCTCAGAAAAATAGGCTTGAACGCTGACAGCGGCAATCAGAGATCCCACTCAAATACCTAGAGATCATGTCAGAGGAATGCGAAAACTCTATGCCTTTCTTTGACGGCGAGATCTACTACAAGATCCGCGCAAGCCACTTGCGATCCGATTCGTTGCAAGTGGCAAAATGGGTAAACCGGATCACTTCACACTCTAAACGTGTTGACTACGAGAGATTGCATGCATCAAAATACTACAAACCGTTTTGCGATGCGCTTGACGAGCTGGTTCCGTTTCCGGCACTTCTATTCTCCTTCCATCTCGGAAATATTCGCCGCTTCTTTAGGATGAAATGTCCGGAGGAGCTGGCAACATTCGTGCAACATATGCGATCGGTCTGGGCTGGAATCATGCAAGGATTCGATACTGACTTACTAAGTTCAACCGATGTCAAGTATGTCCAAGGGCGCTCCCCGGTTTGGTCATCTGCCGATAGGGTTTATATTGAAACTCTCTTTAAAGAAGGCCAAATATTCCCTCGTATCACCGACAGAGGCAAACGTGAGGTGCTAAAGAGTCGCATTTTGGCTATTGATAGCATCATACCGTCGATGACGACTTTCATGGAGAATACTAAATATCTAGAACCAGCAGCAATACTCCTGAGGGAACTTCTGCCAGGAAGGTTCCGAGGTACAATACGCAGACAATTGAGGAAATTCTACAAGATTGACAAAGCATCAGACGACCGGTTTTGGCTCTCCTATCAGCATCTGTGGCTGACCGCTCTCCGCTTGTTCCCGTACCTAACAGACTTCAAACCCCTACAAGACCGAAGGGGTCACAGGAAAGAGTTTACCGGCAATTACTGGGGATATTTTGCACGATCTGCGATCCAGCACGGTTTCAAGTCCTCCAGGGTTTTAAGAATACTACAGAGTCATCCAATGACCGATATACTCCAAAAACCAGCCCTATGCCCAGCTATGACTACAAACACAGCCCACCGTTGGAGGTTGAAAGACAGGTGTGGAATGCCAACTGAGCACATGTTTGAGGATGCAGCGCTATTTCTTTCCGTGGAGAACATATATCAAGATATGCAATGTGCAGCAAACGCGGTTGATCTTACTCCTTTTGCAGTAGCGCGAGATGGCTTTCGCGCGTTTTTCGGAAACAGCCCCCCTCCGTCAAGGGAAATGCCCATGGTCGATGAAGGGAGGACGCTTTCTGCCAGTCTGGATCCCGTACATCCTACACTGCATGAGGATGGAGTGTCTGAGCCGCCATCACTTGACATCAGAGATTCGGGCATGGATCTTGACACCCAAGGGGTGGCCAAGCAGCCTCAAGTCCCAGGAGCTCAGTCCCTTGAGTTAGAAATGACGGGGAGGCATGATCTCACTGGAGAACGCCTTCTTCCTCCACCTCAGGAGACGGTAGTAACTCAGGATGTAGTGCGTGCTGCCTTACCAACTCCCTTCCCGCCAACTATCAATGCATCCACCACAGAGATCATTGTTGCCAACGCCGGACAAATGCAATCATATGACCTGGACCTTTGGCAGAGGCGCGTTCCAAGGGAGGTGCAAAGACTATCCCCGAGTCAGGCAAAAGCACACTTTGAGAAGTCGAATTGGGACTACGCGCTCTACGTGTACAATGACCAAGTTGAGCCGCATTTCTACTACCCTGCTGCGAATGAATTGGCTTTGGTCGATTCTTTCATCCAGAACAGGAGGGGCTGGTGGTATGCCTCGTATCACAATGGGGCTATCATTACCATTAACCCAGATGACGTGCAGTCGAAACTGGAAAAAGACCATTTCGTATTATGTGGGAATGATAGCGCCGATCTGTGGCGAGCCAAGAGAGATGAGGAGGCTGAGGAAGAACAACTGTGAATAGTTATTCTCAGTGAGTATCTACACAAGATAGCATTACTTGATGAGGGTCGTGTCGGAATTCGGGATTCTAAGCGAAAGTACATTTAACTGCGATACCGGGACACAACTGCAGTCTGCGCTATGAGGCCTTTCCGTGCATAGCATAGGCTATACAATGCCAGACGTGAGACTACGCTGTGCATGAGCCTAAGCTAGAGCGCACGCTATTAGACTACCATGTCCCGGAACGACCCTATCAGAGCCATATTCGCTACAGGTATCATATTTCCAGTATGGTATCAGGGGGCGCCAGTCCATAAGCTAGAATATGTATTACCTGTGGCTGAAAGTAACAGTACCAGGTGCTTAGGACCCCTATAGGGAGAAAATATAAGTACACGCGGCAGACTAATACCTAGAGCAACTAATTCGTGAAACCAGGACCCAAGCAGGTATACGTTCTGGGTATTTTCCTGCTTTTCGAAGAATCAGAATTTCGTTAATTTCTGAATTGCATACAGAGTACTAGTGATGATTCCACAGCTGGTATGTACCTGATCTTTTCGAGAAATACAAAACTACACTGGTTGTGATCGTGGGTCCTTCCTTAGCAGGCACACAAGGTAAATTAGAGGTCAACCGCGGTTTCCTGCTACTCGCCATGCTCGTTATTTCCGTTAGTCATCAAGTTATCAGATATGTTATGTATCGTTACTCGCTGGAGGACGTTGCACCGTAAATACATAGATTCAATAAAGTAGGGAGAATGAAGATAGAAGCCCATCGTCTATGTCTCGCTTTTAGCAGCTTCCAATTTACTGGCCGCTGCTTGCCTTCCCATCCGTCTCAACCAGACCTTTAGGTCAAACTCGCCCTCGCTTAGTTCCCTCTGGTCCCCAACAAACTTGAACGTGTATCCGAGATCCTCCGACGGTTCCTTGCCGTCCATGTATTTGATGAGACAGGCGTCGGCACGGTAGTTTCCAGTCTCATATGCAGCAAGCCTCTCAGCATCCCGCGCTGTGTGGACATGGTACGCTGCGCCTTCAACAACAGAGCCTGGACAATCAAGTAGGGCTGGATATTGACCCCACATCTTACATTCGTATCCCACAATGTATGCAGGCCGTAGCTTCGGTTCTTCATCTAGCTCGAGAATCTCTCCGATCATCAAGGGATCTGTTAATGTGCCGTAGAAAAAGTAAGGACCACTGGGTGCGGCAAACAAATCCACGGCTGGCGTCTGCTTTGGAGCCTGGTAGAAAAAATCAGGAGGCGCGCTCCTGAGCTTCAGGACGTAGGGAGATATCTTTGAGTGAGGATTCGAAGGTGGAGGCAGCGGAGGGGGAGGAGGATGGTTGCTTTCTGGTAGCCTTGAACTGGCCATGCTCACTGTGAATGAAGTGCGTACGACGAGTAAATGAGAGGTAAGTAACGGTATAATCGGTCTAAATCAAGAATCACGGGTACATAGCTCTGTCTGAGAATGTTGTATCAAAAAAGATGTTCCTGTGAAAAGTTGCCCCTAATCAGACGCTTGCTCCTGACTAGATAACGTTATAACCTCGTGATTTGATTATGTAATACTGTAACCGCCAAGGTACAGGTTGGCGGTTGGCAACTTGACAAGCCGCCAAGATTATTTATAAAAAACGCCGACCATCCATCGCTTGCCAATCAGGATTTAATCCAGCTGTTTCTCTTATGGCTCGATGGCCAAGTACCTCAATTTAATTTTATCACAACTTCTCTGAAGCTGTTCCCCTGTCTTCTGTCTCAGACATGCTTCGAAAACAGCGTTTGTTGGCTCTCATCATCTCGCAGATTTCATAATCATGTTTCTAGGCGCCGAAGGGAGAAATGCACTTACTATCTCGGTTTGCTAACCGTACTATTCCAGTTGACATGTGTTCCTGGTGCTCCGGAAAATGCCCAGCATCACTGCCCTTTTTGCAATATAAATTAAAGCGATTTTCTCCTCCTGGTTGATCTGAATCGCAGCCAACCGTAGCACAAAACAGACGGTCTTTTCATTCTCCAAAAATTTTGAGCTGGACATATTTTCGGGTCTGTCAATGGCGCATAACCCCCCACCACCCCCACCTCCCGCTCCTCCAGCAGCACGAAGACTACCTGGATGTAAGTTCACGGGAACGCCTCTAAGATTACACACTAAGAGTGCTTGCTTCTAGCGGGTGAAGCAACTGTCCCAGATACTCCAAATGTTCCCACTGGAAGCTTTGGGATTGGAGTAGAGGTCGAATTCCTGCTAGAACCTCGCCATGGAACGACTGCCGGCGGCGACATCCGGGGTTTCTCCAAGTCTGTCGCATCTGCCTACAATGAGTTCCTGGCGCGGTACGCTCCAGACAAGCATCCACGTATGCACAACGCGATAAACGAGTCATACCTCGGACCGCGATTCGCAGAATGGTCCCTCGACTCGGATTCGACAATTGATATGCCAAATAAAGGCCAGGCACCCTGTATGCATTTGTATCTCGTAAATTCATCTTTTTGGCTATTTCTCCAGCTAATGGCATACTTCACAGGGGGCCTTGAGAGCATCTCCCCGATTTTCCGGGCTCATAAGGATTCACTATGGCGTGAACACATCAATTTTCTTTGGGATTTTTTGTCCGCCAATTACCGGATTAGCGCAAATCGCAGCTGTGGTACACACGTGCACCTGTCTCGATCAGGCGGTTACACACTTTCCCAGCTCAAGAAGGTCTGTCAAAGCATTATACACTTCGAGCCTGCGTTTGAAGCACTTCTACCAGAGGAGAGGCTATCAAATGAAATATGCACGGAGCAACTGGCTGGACAATGAGAACTTCGGACATAGAAATCTGACACGAAAACAAACCATTGCAGTCATTCAGCAGGCTTCCAGTATGAGAGAGTTGGTACTCCTCATGAACCCTAACCACGATAAGATGTTTGGATGGAATTTCCTATACCTCTTGAACAGCCCTAACGGGACGATAGAATTTCGAAGGGGCGCTGCCAGTACCTCTGCGCAGCATGTCTTCGTTTCTATAGAGATTGCCATGTCGTTCGTTGAAGCTGCTATCCGACTGGGCGATCTGGAGAGACTCGGAAGGGTCCCCGCGACTATTGGCGGTCTGAAGTGGTTCATCAGGGCCGCAAAGCTTCCAGAGAATGTGCCTGGCTTGTACGATTCGCGATATCTTGACCTTCTATTTTCGAGGAAGAGTGAGAATGCGTTCAGAGAGCCCAAACCACTCGGAAACCTGTTGCTCAAGCTCAAGAACAAGAAAGAGGAAGACAAGAGGAAGAACCTTGCCATGGTAGAAATGCTTCAAGAACCTTACTGGAGCTAGCCTCTTCGCTATTGTTATTCTGTCGCTGCCGACCCATCATGGTTCATTAGAAATTAGCTCCGTCTAATCGACGAGCCTTGTTGTTCCATATTTGGCGGGACCTTGGGCTGGTACTTTGGCATTGACTGCTATTGAGATGTTGGTTTTTGTATCTTATCTTTCTCTTTCCCACAACATTATTTTATGTCAGCGGATATGCTACTATTTTCTGCGCGAATTCAGGATGGCCATATTGCCAAGCAGTGATCCCCCTCTCGGGTGTCCTTAAAAATTATAGCTGTTATGCCTCCGAGACTACAATGCTCTTCTTGTAGGCTATAGCTTGACCCTCATAGTGTGTAGGCTCACGTCTGGCGTAGGCTATACTGTGGCCCCCCACAGCGCTCACGTCTAGCGTAGGCTCACGTCTGGCGTAGGCTATACTGTGGCCCCCCCATAGCGTAGGCTCGCGTCTGGCGTAGGCTATACTGTGGCCCCCCACAGCGTAGGCTCACGTCTGGCGTAGGCTCACGTCTGGCGTAGGCTATACTGTGGCCCCCCCATAGCGTAGGCTCGCGTCTAGCGTAGGCTCACATCTGGCACCCCACAGCGTAGGCTCACGTCTGGCGTAGGCTCACATCTGGCCCCCCACAGCGTAGGCTCACGTCTGGCGTAGGCTCATGTCTAGCGTAGGCTCACGTCTAGCGTAGGCTCACGTCTAGCGTAGGCTCACGTCTAGCGTAGGCTCATGTCTAGCGTAGGCTCACGTCTAGCGTAGGCTCGCGTCTGGCGTAGGCTATACTGTGCCCCCCCCATAGCGTAGGCTCACGTCTGGCGTAGGCTCACGCCTAGCGTAGGCTCATGTCTAGCGTAGGCTCACGTCTAGCGTAGGCTATACTGTGGCCCCCCCATAGCGTAGGCTCACGTCTGGCGTAGGCTCACGTCTAGCGTAGGCTAACGTCTGGCGTAGGCTATACTGTGGCCCCCCCATAGCGTAGGCTCGCGTCTGGCGTAGGCTATACTGTGGCCCCCCACAGCGTAGGCTCACGCCTAGCGTAGGCTCACGTCTAGCGTAGGCTCACGTCTAGCGTAGGCTCGCGTCTGGCGTAGGCTATACTGTGCCCCCCCCCCCCCATAGCGTAGGCTCACGTCTGGCGTAGGCTCACGCCTAGCGTAGGCTCATGTCTAGCGTAGGCTCACGTCTAGCGTAGGCTATACTGTGCCCCCCCCATAGCGTAGGCTCACGTCTGGCGTAGGCTCACGTCTAGCGTAGGCTAACGTCTGGCGTAGGCTATACTGTGGCCCCCCCATAGCGTAGGCTCACGTCTGGCGTAGGCTATACTGTGGCCCCCCAATAGCGTAGGCTCGCGTCTAGCGTAGGCTCACGTCTAGCGTAGGCTCACGTCTGGCGTAGGCTCGCGTCTGGCGTAGGCTATACTGTGCCCCCCCCATAGCGTAGGCTCACGTCTGGCGTAGGCTCACGTCTAGCGTAGGCTAACGTCTGGCGTAGGCTATACTGTGGCCCCCCCCATAGCGTAGGCTCGCGTCTGGCGTAGGCTCACATCTGGCCCCCCACAGCGTAGGCTCATGTCTAGCGTAGGCTCATGTGATTGATTGATTGATTTATTCATAGACTGTCCCAGCCGCCTGTCGGCAGCTATGCAGCGTACAACTATAAGTACAGGAGTCCCCACCCTTCGCTTTCAGAACTCAAGCCGTTCCTTTCCCGAACTGCGTCCTCCTTCTGCTCAGGGCAGTTACACCCTACTGATAGCTAATCTGGTTGCTCTGTGTCTCTGACTTGTCAGGCCTTTCCTGGCCCTCCTCAACTTCTGTTTACTGGTTATGCACTCGCATGCTAGTGATATTGGAGTACGGTGGACGGGACCGCCTGGAATTGTCCCAGAAGTCCCGTCCTAAGGATCATCTTTGCTGCTTGTACCGCCATTGACGGGCTACAGAGGATGCGTTTGATGTCTACGCATGGAGGCCTGTCTGCCCACATCCGGTGTCGTTCCTCTACCCAGTTTCGGCATTCCAGAAGGATGTGCGGTACGGTCTGCGGTCCGTAGCCGCATTGGCATTTGTCAATGTCGGACTTGTTGATGGCGTGAAGATATGCCCGCAAGCCAATTTTACCTGTGCGCATCTGTGTAATCAATGAGCTGATGGCTCTATGTGTCCCGATGTGTGTGTCTAGAATCGCTTTTCTGCCAGATACCGTAGGCTCACATCTGGCGTAGGCTCATATACGGAGCCTCTAGACGTGAGCCTGTGCTGTTCATGAGCACGGTATATGCCCGACGCGAGCCTACGCTGTACAGCGTATACAATGGTTTGCTCTCACGTGCAGGCCTTCCATAGTCGAGGCATGGTTAGGCTCTCGTAATTGCAGTATAAATTTACCCACAATAATTCTAGATTCTGTTCGTTATCTCTAACGTAGGCTATACGTGGCCATCTGTTCATAGCATAGTCATTAACAGCGTAGCCTATACGCACCAGCCTAGGAGAATCATTGTGTAGCCTTCGCTACGCTGACGTTTTCAGGGAGTGCACTGCTGATATGACACGACCGAAAAGGTAGAGTCTTTTCTTAATTTCTGATCGTCTGTGGAATAGACTATCTCAATCGAAATAGCCAGGACTCGTCCCTTTTCCAGATAAGTTAGCACATAGTTTACCGACAAGACAGTATCCACTATCGGTGCTCAAGCACTGCCGAGAAGCGAAGTGTGATTTGAACGCGCATCAAGCTCAGCATACAATTTCCTGTCACCCGTATAAATCCCCATTCCCATCCATCCTTTTCCTTTCGATCTATCTCCTATTCCACGCTGCTAGAGGTCAGGATGAACAATTCCGTCACGCGCTTCACCAACTACTCCAAAGTAGAACCTGTCCTAATGAGCGTGCAAAATGTCACTCAAAACCCAATTACGATTCAGGTATCGTTATCAAAGCGTTCTGAAAGATCGGAAACTTCGAACTGCGAGATTGGATCAGCCGAGCTGAGTGACACTTCAATCTGTCTTTCCACAACTACGACATTTCCGCTTACAGGCCCACTTCGCGGTATCACCATTAAAGTAATGGGTGACAGTGATTCGGAGAAGACGGACAGTTTCCCCTTGACATTGCATAGTGCCGCGAGAAAGGAAGGCAGTTTGCGGCTCATATTGTTGAATTATGCCCGCTTGTTTCTCCGTGCCTACTCCCAGAAATTTATGGTGCGAGCCGTGGAGAAATTCACTCAGCGATCTGAGCACCGCGTTGAGCGGTTAAGGAACCCTAGGGTTCGAAAGTCGAAGAAGAAAGGAGAGACATGGAGATTTGCGAAGAGAATGCTACGGAATCAGCTCCTGGAAGAGACACTACGGCTCATAGCATAGCTTCAGTGCAGCAAATAATAGCGCCACCGGGGCATTTGTATGTTCTATTTCATAGGTTATTTTATCGTCCTGTCAGACGTAGTTCAGAGCAGTCAATACTAGTCCTCCCACTTAAGAGATGTGTCCTCAAAATCGTTTCGGGAGGATGCCTGTAAAAGATCCGGGCTTCCGTCAAAATCTTCCGGGTATTTCCTTTTTGCGGAAGGAAAGAGCAACTTCTACGCATTGTCAGTCAGACTATGGGATTGATTGGGGGAATCACAAACAATTTGCCGTCTGGATGGTGGCCAGTTCTTTGAAGAACTGCTGTTGTGGACAATTGTGTATCCTGTGCGACATTGAATTGCAAGGTAAACATTAGCAGCAAACTGCTGAGCAATGCTGTTCGCGTAGTGTAGAAGCTGATCTCTCTTCTTTTCAAACTTGGTCCGGTCTTTCTTGTGGGTGTGGCCAGAGAGGTCGTTGCAGTCGCCTCTGTTTAAACTCTGTGAGTTACTGTGCTCGGAGAGTCTCAGAAGTTCAGACTGAGAAGGTGGCCACTCGTTCTCGAGTCGATTATTGTATATTGTCAGGTCCCCCTTCTGATTTTGAATAAGGAGATAGATTTTGGCATCAAACAACTTTCCGAACTCGTCGCTGTGCTCCAATAAGCGGTCAGAGTGCCGCTTAAACCTGGATCTCTCGTTCTTTTGACGTCGCTTTATTTGGCTAGATGGATCTGCAGCCATTTTAGTCCTTGAGCCTGCGCGTGGCGTGTGTAGGGGATCGACTGTTGGAAGGTGGCGGTAGCGTCGAAGGTGTTTTACTGGGGCGGAGGAGGTCGATACGGGATAGTTCCGTGGCAAGCAGCAACAATATATAACAGCGATGGGCAGATGAAACAAACGCTGAAACTTGCAAGTTCTCTCATCTGACTATGGACCTGTTAACGATATATGGCACCTGTCTCTGCGGCACGTTGGCTGTACTATGCCTGCACACCTTTTTGAGGTGGATCTACTGCCGTTGGCCCCCACGGTCTTGTATCTATTGTTTTCATCGCTGGTCTCTGTCGGCAGTTGTTCAAGGGGGAAGATTCGTCCACCGCGTAGGGTGGAGTGAATTGGCCATACAACTGATATACTGGGGGGGAACAATGGCGTGCAATGGAATTGCCGTCAAAGATCTAGCCGATGCTGGCTCACGTGCGGCTTCCCTGGCCCTTTTACAGTTCTTACCTCTACTCTTGGGGTCTCGAATGCACTTGGTGGCAGATCTCCTCAGTCTTCGCCTTGAAATACTGCTTCGCATCCACCGAACTGTTAGCTGGATGACCGCCTTGCAGAGCGGGATACATATTATTATTTTGAGCCAAACGAAGGGAATCAGCTGGCGTGAAGCGAAAGACCATCAGGGCATCTTGGCAAGTAATGAGAATGAGTGCTCGCTGGACCTGATGCTGACTGAGAGCGTAAGGTTGCGGCTTGTCTGGGACTCATGATCCTGGTATCAGTCACACCGATGCAACGCCACGCGTACGAGGCTTTTATCAAGCTACATTACGGTCTTGCGCTGTCCAGCTTTGTACTTTTATGGCTTCATATTCTCCATGTCTCTTCTATGTCGTCTTTCTGGAAACCCACTTCCCCAATTTGGGTCATCTCGCTGACGACACTGTTGTTTGTCGGGACGACGTTACTGCAGATTGCCCGAATGTTGTGGCATAACTTTGTTTTTGGAAAGCCGCTCCCTACAGCTAGAATTTATCGGTGGAAAGCAGAAACCGGCCCAGATGCGATCAGAGTCAGAGTTCTGTTACCTCGACGATTTGAGGTCAGGCCGGGTCAAACTGTCTATCTATATCTCAAAACTGAAAAATTTTGGAGGATAGCAGAGGCTCACCCGTTCTCCATCGCTTGGTGGCAGGACCCGAGATCACCAGCACAACTCCCAAGCCCAGTTAGTGCCCCGGTTATCCATGGAACTAGTCCAACAGGACCAAGACAGAACAGAAGAGCATTGGATACTCAGGCACTCCAAGACATTAGGTATTTCGGGTCAGACGAGGGCTCTGGAGAAACAGGTGCCGGTACCAGTGCTGAGGATTTCGAAGGCTTCGCAATCTGGCTTCTTATTAGACCCGAAAGTGGACTCACAAAAGAGCTCTCCAGCTATGATTCTTCAGTGGGCTTCAAAGCTGCCATCGATGGCCCATACGGCGGGCATCAGAAGTTGCATCGGTATGGCCATTTGGTGTTGTTCGCACAGGGAATAGGTATCGCCGCTCAGATGTCATACTTAAGGACAGCGTTTTATGGTTCCCTCAGAGGCGACCTCCCAACACGGCGGATCACCCTGGTGTGGGAGACTTATGATAGTACGGGAAGTTCTTGTTTGGATTGATTTGACCGCGGTCGTCACTGACGTTGAACAGAGGACTTGGTTATTGTGCAAAGTTGGATCACGCATCTCCTTCGAGAGGATCACGACAACTATAATCGAACACTGGTACGCCCCTCGTGTTAACGTCTGTTTATTGTGACTGAGTTGAGAGCAGATGCTGGACATTCAGCTTTTCATCTTGGATCAGAAAAATGCACTGCAATATGGCCGACGTGTGAAGGCATTTGCGGGTCCCATAGACGTCAAAGGTGTCATACGAGAGGAACTTAAGAATCGCCGCGGAAGAATGCTTTTCACAGGTACGGCCGGATTCTCTAAAATAAACATCGTTTCTGATAAAAGAAGTCTCTGCCAGTGAACGTTTTGTTGACCAGCTTCGGCTTCACATGCTGGAGGTCATGGGCGGGGATTTCAAGAATGAACAACTGGAACTGCTATGCCTTGAATTTCAGCCCCAGGAGCCTCACAGGAGGACCTCAGGCGACGGGCGGATTGTAGATGTGTGAACGCGGAATATGCCTGTGTCGCCTTCTTCTATCACTAAAATAGACAGTATTCTAATTAGAATTCATGGCCCTACTTCGTCATTCCTGGATAGAAGCTGCTTGAACCACCCTGTTTTCTCTTTATAAGGATGGGTTTCGCCTTTCCTCGTGTCAACCTTGGTCATTACCCTCCGAAGCTTGAGGGATAGAAAAGCCTGTGGCATCCCTTCCAATCAGAGGCAATCCAGTATGGAGTTTTCAGATCCCACCACTCTAGAACTGCCCAGCTCAGATTCGAATAGCGAAACGTCGGAATGGTTTTGCCCTTCCCCGGTGAGATCATTGCCTCCATTTCAGTACCATGTGGACCGACACCAAATCGCAGGGTCTCTTATCGTTCAACTGTTTGAGTTTAAGGAAGCTGGGCGGGACGATAGGCGGATCAGGGAGGTCTTGAACGACCTTCACTCGCTTAATGAGGACATCCGCCAGCTCAATGCAGAGAGTGGGCTCGATAAGGAGGTGGGCACAATTGATGTCGACATTTTCCTGCACGCATGGGAAGAACCGGGCTCACACCCGTATCTCGAAGAGTTCTGCAGGCTGCGTCATTATCCAGTGACTTGGGCATGCCAGCCGCCAGAAGCCAGTAGCGAGTACCGCCCATACAAAAAAAGGTACTGGGAGAATTGCGACTTGAAAACACCAGGAATGCTGCTGCGCTTTGTCTGGGAGATGCGGAAGGCAACGGTAAAGGAGGACATTATAGAAGACCAGGAGCTTATCCTCCTTGGTTTTGAATGCGACTTTAACAAAGGCCTTCGCCGGCTGCATCAGGCGCACGGAAATGCTGGGTCAATGATTGGCATTCTTCAATCAGAGTGCCTGCTTGAAGCCTATCGTATGATGGCTGAGTGCCTTCAAGCAGCAGAGCCAGAACGCTACGAGAAACATAGGGAAGATCTTCGGAGAGACTGTGTGCTATTCGGGTATCCCCAGGCGTGGGTTCCTGGGGATTATGAGCAGGAGAAGGATAGAGCTTGAGATATAGCCAGGCGAATTACAGATCATAGTACCATAGTATAATTAATGATAGTGTACATACTGCAGGCCACTGCCAACTGCAGGCTGCCCACCAGAGGATCCGGATGCTTTACCCCAGCAGCTTTCGTGTCGTATGTAAGAAGTCTGCAAAGTTGCTGTAACTTCAATGCCGGGATGTGCACAATGCGCCTTACTGTAACCGACTATAATCACGCATTTAACACGCCAAAGGACTCAAAAATTAGGAGAGGTAGCCATCACTTCTGTCCAGCCATCGCATACAGTGGTTTTGCAGATGTCCATTGTACATCGGGCTTATAAATATTGACCTTCCCTCATGCATATCGAAAGCCAGAGTCGAGGCAATATTGTATAGCAAGCAACATGAGCTACAAGACCCCGACTGTCGAAGAAGAGTTGGCTCCTATGGCTGGTCCAAGCAACTCAGAAGTCGTGGTGCAATCTAAACCAGTCTTTCTTGATAGCACCTCCGTTTCATACCCGCAGATAGACGACAGCGTTTACGCGACACGGATGGCAGGCCAGGAGGAAAGGGGAAAAGGCAATCAAGGGGAAGAAGAAAACGAAAACGAAAAAACCGCCGAAAGGCGACAGAAAGCGATTGAAGACATCCTGAATGGCCAAGCAGATGAATATCTGCGAATTCTAGGTGTCACGAAAGATTCCACCGAAAGGCAAAAAATAAAGGCCTACCGTAAAAAGGCCCTTCTCGTTCACCCAGATCAGAATAAGAAAAGACCATATCAAGCCAAAGAGGCTTTCAACTGTAAGACCCATTTGAACCTTTCCTAACCGCAGTGATAGGACGCTTAAAAGGGACATTAGGGCTCAGAAATGCTCTCGAGAAGCTGAAGGATCCAGAAACAGAGATGCCCGATCCCAAGCTAGTTCCAGTGGGGGAGAGCTGGGCTGCCAATGCATTTTCCGACGGTGATACGGATGAGGAGTCAGAAGGAGGCGAAGGAAATAGCTCGGGCGGCGAAGCTGATGACGAGCAAAGGAGCAACAAGGGAAAGCATGCCGCAACTAGGATCGAGCGCGAAGCCCCAGAGCCAGTTAAACGGATCTATGAAGATGTCACTGCCGATGTTTTGCAACTATTACATTGTCCTGAGGACGAGGGTGCACTACAGAACGTAATTCAGGCACAACGACGCATCCAGCAGTACTATGACGAGCTCGATCCCCCTGTGAATAACGAGGAAAAAGTCAACCTTGAACCTTCACTCTTGCAGGCAATTGCTCGTACCAGCAGGGAGATGCTAAAAAAGCTCGAGGATGATCCAGGAGATGTCAATGCACAACAGATCTATAGGAACCAAGAATTGCTACTTGACACCAATGGCGGTTTTTTCGGTTGGCCCACAGTCTGGCGTCTCGCAAACGTGGATATAGCGAAGCCCAGTACTGCGAGCATGAAAGAGGCGGGACTCTATGTCCATCAATTAATGGTCGACCCCGACAATGCAGAGGCAATTTCAAAATTACAACACATCAACAGGGCAGCGGCTGAGTATCAGAACCAGAACGCATCAGAAATGGCCCTTGATGGTAAAGACCCTGTTCCAATAGACATATTACGGGATTACTACAGGAAAATAAATCGCTCCGTTTCGTATTTCAGGGAAGACCCCAATGATGTTGCTGCCTATCGCAAGGCAGAGACGATCAACGATGAATTGGTGGATTACTTAACCAAGCATGATTACCCACGCTCTTGGGCAATAAGCATACGCGACGTTCTACTCGACACAGGATCCACGACGCGCGATAGGGAACTTGGGGCACCGAAAACACGGGATGGGGAGCAAATCTGCGGATATAGATCATGGAAGAACGGATACAACAAGGGTGGAGAGGACAGGTACGCGTATCTATTCGCTGTTCTGCCAGATCAAAATGTCCCAATCGGCGTACTGCGGTCTGGTAGTCTGCTCGGTCAGGAGGCGAAAAGACAGTACCTTGCCTTTAGGGGCAAGAATGAGGTCAGGAAATACAAATCGTCCGATGAAGATCGATGGCAAAAGCTTGAGCGCGTTTTCGTGCACACCACAGGAACCAGACACGAGACCTGGGTTCAGCCGTTACTGGCTGACAGATCTGCCACGGGCCAGCTGGAGCATATTGAGCGACCTCTTATGACGCGTACAGAGTATCGCAAGCTCCGTTGTGGCGTCGACGGTGATTATGATATTGTTGATCTTTATGAGAAGCACGGGCTGAATCCACCAAATCATGTCATGGCCAGGTTACCCCGAGATCGCTCATCCAAAAACAAAAGGAGTGTGCCACTTCTGGAATCCTCAACTTACAGGAGGTCCCAAGATCATGACAGTGACGTGGTGGATGAAATACTAGCTCGACTACGGCGACAAAGCCTGGAGAGCAAACAGGGGAAGGAAAGACAGAAAGTGAAAGAACGAGAGACAAAGAAACGTTCTGAACGTGAACTAGCAATTCTCAATGAAGCACTTTCGGAACAGACGGTCCCGTCACAAACAACAAGCATGCCAATCGTGGTGCCGAAAGCCAGCAGTGCCACCGCCACAAGCCAGGACGAGGAAATCAAAAACCTTCAATTGCAGATAGCTAAGCTGACTTCTCTTCTTTTGGCGAGATAATCTCCAATCGTTACGGGTGGAAGGAACAGGCGTGCTGTGGATATTTACTATAGGCACCTTCTATACTCCAGAAGGCGCCACCCACTCAATGCTGCCTAACTGATGTCTTCCGCACCCTCGAGTACCGCATTACCATTAAAACTCATATTGTTCGATATATAGCATAGGGAGTGAATATATTTCCAGGCTTGGTTACGAACCGAGAGCACCATTTCTTCCTCAAACTGTAAGGCGGAGTTGCTGTTTCTATACCGATGAGCACATGAGGCCTGATGGATAGAAAACCTTGGCCTGCACGCGAACATGTGGATCAGAGTGCGGAAGCCATTAGTTTTCTTGCAGCAAACAACCCATGCCCCGTCACTCTGGTCGCAGAGCTGATCAATATCTGCCTCGGTTAGTTACGGAATATCAAGACTTGCACATTACAATATAAGGCGCTTGATTTGACGTAGTATTTCAACCGTAGTTTACATGATGCAACATTGATTCCCTTTGTTTTCGTTTCCATCCGCGAAGTATATTGCTGACTCAAAAACCCGTCTCACACTACGATGCTCCAGTGCGGAGCACTCCATATACAAGCGAGCTTTGATCTGGTGCTGCAGTCTGACAGCCTTTATCTTCAATTTCAGCAGGACTTCATAATATCGTACCGAAGGCTTTCACACTGACCTCTTTCTGCGAAACTAACTGGTGATCGTTGAAGCGTTTCTGCCGAAGGTCTGTCTTACATCCGATGAGGATGATTGGTGCCTTTGAGCAACAACGTCTAATCTCCTTGATCCACTAGAAATGGTCAATTCTGTCTTCGCACCTTCATCTAGCATCTCTCGCTATGTGGATACACGTAATGAACTATAAGAATGGGCGGTGGGAATGGCCTACCTGATGTGGGATGCGTTCGATTGCTTTTCGATCGTCAATAGCAAGACAGAGGAGGATAGCATGAGCACCTTCATATATCAATGGCCGAAAAGCGCTATATTCACTTTTACCGGCTGTATCAGCAAGTATTAGCTCAATAAATTTCCCGTCTGCTTCTATTGTCGTTGAGTAACTATCATAGATCGTAGGCTGGTGCGCCTGCTTTACTCTTAGCCAAGTTTGTTGATAGCTCACGTAAAGTGAAGTACGGACCGCTGGAAATCCTTTCATGAGGAAGACACTGGCTCCTTTAGCTATTCGAACTATATTATGAGACAGAAGTCTGGCTTGCCTAAGAAGGGATGTCTTTCCACAGCCACTTTCTCCTACAATAACAACTTTGCGGCGGACGGGCACCATGTTGCAGTGAAGATTGTTAAGGAAATTTGAAGTTGAAACCTCTTCCAACATGGGCGTTACAGTAGTTTGTTATATAGAACGAGGATCGCCAAATAGGCCAGCCAACAATCATGAGAATCAACTGATGAACCAGGATAGACACTAAAACTGAGGTTCTAGGTTTTTTTCTTCTGCTGAAATCCGCAGCTGCCAAAGTGTGCCACTACATATCAGCCTTTGCCACATACTCGCTGATAGTCTGTGAACATAAAAGCGCTCAAAGCCATCGACCCTTGTTGATATGCTTTGCCCCATGAGACATCTAACCCTTATTGCGAAGACGAGCTCCCAGAACAGTGATGAGCCATGGCTACGAGCCCAAAGAAACATACAGATGCTTCCTGGCCTCACCAGCTACATATGTACCATCGATATAAGCACCAGCGAGCAACCCAACACCTTGTGGACCTATACGAAGCGGATAGAAACAACCCCGATGATACACAAGCTGAACAGGCACGGTCAGCCATCCGACATATCGAGTCGATCAATTCACGAATCAGAGATCTTAATAAGGAATTCGGTCTGCCAGTCGACCTTGGTGTTATTGACTACGGCGCTTTCATTTACGGCTGGAACCAGAAAGGAGATCGGGACTTCCTAAAGGAGCAACTCGAAAGGTTTTGTGAAAGAAAGCAGTACATGAGAGGCTGGAGCCGTCTTCCACCTGTTCACGATTACGAATATCTTATCTCTCAGGATAAACAGCGCCACGAGCCGTGGGATGCCGTGGTCCATTGGCTCAGCCTAATCTGGAGTTTGCTTAGACAGCATCCCAAGTTGGAATTAATCGATGAGCTGGAGGAAATGCTGCTTAGATACACTGGAAACGAACAGTCCTCAGCAATCCCCATGGGGTCTGATTGCCAGTTCGATGTTTTGGGGGCGCTGGTCTCTTTGCATGAAATGAGCAGGCTTCTCGATTTGACGGAAACTAAGGGTTGTCCTTTCAACACAGAGTGGGCTTATGAGCATCAAAGGCAGCAATTGCGCTGTATGTGCGAATTTAATGGGTGCCCTTCCGAATGGATTCCGGCCGCCTTAGCACAACGGAAGTAAAGGGCGCAGTGTCATATGGGATATAGAATGAGGATCTCAATTAAACATCGACCAGCTCACAAATCTTTCATCGCTTTACATCGCCTTGCGTATCTTATATGTAGCTGAAGAGCCTTGTTTCCCCACTCTCTCTTCGTTGTAGTTACCTCAAGTGCCCGTCGTCGTAAGATATGTTTATGATTCTCCAGCAGCAATTCCTCGTGACTTGCCAATATCAGATATGGAGGGCTCGTACCACTTTGAGCAAGCCTACCACCAGGTCGCATATGGCGGCACCCTAGATACTGCCTGCAGATGCCAAGAAATCGCTTCCTATCAATCTTACGATGATACGCAGATTTCATCAGTTCGTCCCATCCTCAGACTTCGATTTTATCCTACTGATAAGTCATAGCTTGTGGTATCTCTGGCGGGTGCTCTGACGTCTCTAACCACCATGGATCCCCCTTCTATCGCTAGAATTATGAACTGCGTACAGGATCTTCTACCTTCCAATATTCGCATTCACTATACTTTTGGCAGCCAACAACATCATGATCCCCAGGAATGTAAGTATAGCTCCACACTAGTAACGAAATGTACTGTACCCGAGTAATACCTGGTACTAAAACTAGGCTCTTCTGGCGGGACTCCAGGCGATGCCTACCGATTGAGGTTTCTAACTGAGACTGGGGGGGCGCATTCATCTCCTACTCCGGACAGAGGTGTCACGCCTCGTGCAGCCACCATGAATGAAGAATATAATCTATCCGCCAACCAACATTCTCACCTGCTTCAACAAGAGAGGCAGGTTGACTGGACGGCATGGATTCACAGTGATTACTTGCAAAGGGATAGCAACACTCACCCTTCTTAACTACATTGTGTGAGACATTCGGGGTACTGTATCATTTTTTTTATATAGGTGATTTAGCGAAGATGATCAGGAAACCGCTGGAAACCTACGGAACCATGATCATTGAATTGATCATAATGATACAGAAACATCCTGGATCTTCTTTGGGATATAGGTATGGCTTAGATAGGTCGCTCGTTGAAAAGTATCAGACCTTCTTTTGATTCCAGACTTAAATACAAATTCTCAGTCATATCGAAACTTTACTAAGTAGCGTGGCTAAATCAAAAACGTACAATCCCATTGTTGGGTGTACTTAAAGCCCATCATCCCCACTTCACTTATACTAGATGCGGCTAGCCTAGAATTAGTGGCGTACCGGGGCTAAATTAAGCAAGACTACAAGAGTCTATTTCAACATACCCAAACAAGATCGTATAGTATACTTTATTTCCTCTAGTGGATCATGCCCAAAGGATATGAGCTCCAAAAGCACACAGCACAGAGCAAGCATGGCGTGTCATGTTACCCGCTCCAAAAGCTAGGCACGCAGCTACATTGACCTGGAGATCAGCCTATACTGTCGACCTCAATAAGGACTCCATTAGACAGCCTAAAGTTCGACCTGCAAATGAAATGGAAGCAGAGGATGTTTTAAGGAGTTCGAGTGCAGGAATCTTGAGCTGTATACATTACTTCGAAGTGAGGCACTGGGTCAGTCGATCGCTATTGGATTCACCACTAATGATAATAATTGTTTGCTTGCATTCATGATCTTCCCTTTCTCATGGTATTGCTCTCAACACATGCAATTAAGCCCTCCACAATTTCCAGTTTCATGCGTTTGGGGCATAATTCTGTGGTCCATGTTCCAATTGGAAATCCATTGGACAGCCTTCTAAAATTCCAGACAACCCGCACACCACAACTCCAGCTGTCTCTCTGCTGCGGAGTTGGCTATGCTGGTTAGGCTTTTGTAGGTTGGTTTGGCATAATCAGATACTTACAGCTTCGCTGTATGAGAATTCCAATTCACCAAATTCTTTCTTAACCAGATCCGATATGCGCGTCCTCTTGTCACCTTTTATAACTTCCGGGGCCGCGTTGGAATCGTAGTGACGTATGACTTTTTCGCGGTCATTGATTTCGAGGAGCGTAAAGTGGTTATTTCTGTGGTTTATTGGACAGAAGTATACCGAACGGGTCAAAGCACCGAAGATTTCTTCGGTCTCACTGCGGTACTTCTCAATCTTCTTGGCCAAGCCTGCCAGAGGGTCTTGAATCTGCTTGTATACATTTCGTCCAATGACCTCGTCCAATGGAACACTTGGAATATGTCTGACAAATGCCGGTCTGTCTGATATTTGCATGCCTGCAATAATAGCCCAATTGTCGAGCCATTCGTTTCCGCGGAGTCGCTGGAAGAAGTCACATGGTAACTCCAAACTCTCATTGACTCTAACTGTATCTTTGTTGTCTAGTGTAGTCTTGGCAAAGAGCTTTGTACTGACGCGTTCAATTAGACGATCAACTGCAGCATTCAGTTCGTCAACTGATAACGCCTCCTGGTGTGATCAGGTCAGTGATCAGTCTGATTACGGAGCACTTGTTACTTACGCTTTCCAAGGCAAATAAAATCTTCAACTCGCTAAGCTTGTCGCCATCATTTAATCCAAGGCCCGCGTTTTCTAAGTCCTCATAGAAACCGCGAAGATCTGGAGACCCATGATTGACCAGCAGTTCTAATTGTGGGCTCAACGTGCGAATGAGTTTCATCAGATTAGTATTTTTTTTGAAGTCCCTGATTAGGATATCAAGTTGCTCTTCACTCATTTTTGTATATGTCCTACGATCTATTATTAGCGGGAGGATGCATTAGAACATGATATGACTTACCAAATCTTAGGGCAGAACAGGACCCCAAATCCAAGTTCACGAACAAGCTTTGTACGCAATTTCCGGCCGCGGGTGAGTTGCATTAGAATGCGACTCCTTTGTGCTTTTCTTGCTTGCTGTGTGAGGCTGACATCACCACTTTCATTAGGTGAATCTTCTTGTCCTTCTAATGCCACCCTTCCAATACCACTAATCCACTTCCATTGCCGCGCGTAATCCATTTGTGAACGCTGCATTCTGTTCAGCGTATGAATGGCCGCGCCCCGACGGTCCACTGACGTGTTCTTGGCGGTAAGGAGTGTTCCTTCTTTAAGCACAAGTTCAATCTGGTTGTCGTACCATTCACAAGCTCCCATGTACTCCAACATGTTGAAGATGGTGGTCTTTCTGCTATTGGATGACCCATTCTCGAGCATATTAATCCACATTGCGCCATCGGACCATCGGTCCGAACGTGCTGCTACTGCTTCGGGATTATCTCCTTGAAGAGACTGAAGTATCCTTGCATGAACTTGCCTTGGAAGTCCATCCTGGTACCTGCTAAACTTACACATTATCTCAACTGCTTCGAGGGGAGTGATGGGGACTGGCTTTGATAACGATGGATCTGGTATTGGTGCGGGCTCTGACAAGATACTCTCGGACGATGCTCTTATTTTGCCTGTATAAATCTCTCCTGTCTGTGATGGGAGATGTCCGTCATCTGCCCCCATTGTTAAATCCGGCTCAGCTGATCTTGACATGTTCACGTCGGACTTCGACTCGGTCAACATCTGGGGCTCAGCTGATATCGGACCAGTTATCGTATTGCTACCATTCATATCCCCACTTGCATCCGTGGTATTTCCAACGGACAAGCTGTTTCCTTCTCTTGCGGAGCCGCTAACAGCTTGTGTCCTGGTTTCATCAACCTGGGCAGAACTGGATTCACTATTCAATACATCAGTACTCAAAGCCGCGCGCTTGGCAGACCTAGGGGGCCGGTATGAGGGGTCGCCATTTAGCTTTCGTTTGTGTTCCGTTGGATGAGAAGCGCTCTTCTCCGGCGTGGTCTGCTCGTGAGCGTTGAAGTTCTGTATGCCAACTGCAATTGCTTGAGCGGCTTTTGGAGCTTTCTCGCATAGCCGATGGATTAAGGTGTTGAACTGATGAGACTTATTAGTAAATGACCTCTGGGTTGGTGGATTTCTAACATACCTCTGGGATAAACTGAAGCTCAATCATTGGATGAGAGGAAACTATGTCGACGAAATTTCGAAGCGTGGTTAATAGCTCCTTTAGAGTACCTGCTGGTGGATCAGACATGTCAGCGGCCCGAATGACACAACTATAATTTGACGATGGACCAGAAGGTAGATCAGAGAGTGGTTTCCTTGAAAAGAAACGTGGGGAGGATGGTGGGAGAAGAGGCGGGAAAGAGACAGCTGAGATATAGGTGTAACACCAAATTTTCGGTATCCTGGGATACCGGAAAGAGTACCAGAGCAGCTTCGAAAAATCCTTGGCCAAGGGGTTCGTCAACAGATCATCTGATTTGGAGAAAGCACAGGCATTCGTCAATAGGAGAAATCTAGTTTTTCTTCAGTAATCCCATTATCATCAGCCAGGGCATTCGTCCTTATGGAAGGAGCTACACTACGGTCATTCTTGAACAGACTTACGTATAGTAAATGGTTAGCCATGCTGCTTACTGAAAGGGGTACAACTTGTGCGGAACTATAAGAAGCCCGTCCTCCCTTCGGTCCACTTATCCTTACCTGCCGGGTCTCAGACCCAGCCTTAGTTTCTTATACCGTTTACAATGAAGATTGTCATTGTTGGTGCTGGCATATCTGGCCTTGCTACTTATCTGTTTCTTAAAAAGCACCTTCCTTTTCCCAATTCGCATGAGATACTTATCTATGAGAAGCGTCATATCTCAAGACCGCAAGGAGCGGGTGTAGGTGTCTCTGCAAATGGCGTACAGGTGCTCAAGGACCTGGGGCTATTGGAAAAAGTACTCCGTGATGGTTCCGTGTGCAATTCCTTTTCGATTCATGGCGCCAACGGATGGCCACTTGCAAATCTGCGAACAGGACGTTGTGCACATGAATTTTGCCTGTCGATTAGCCGGCATGCTTTGTGGAAAGTCCTGATGACAGAAACAGGGGATGTCGTCTCCTATGGTGAGGTCAGGGATATCGAACGTGATACAAATACCGGCAGGGTCCTTGTGCATTTAGAGGACTCCATCGTGGAATCCGATCTCGTCATCGGAGCGGACGGCATACATAGTATTGTGAGGGAGCACCTTCTTGGGCCAGATAAATTCTCCCCCAGACATAGGTAAGGACTTCGCCCAGGGAAGCGCGCTGCAGCAGAGTTTACTGATATGGTAAGTGGTTATGCATGGGTCGGCGGCTGTATGGATATAACAGCATACCCAGAACTCCAGGAAAGGAAGGATGCCATGCACTTCGCAGTTGGCAAAGATGGAATCTTTTCCTATTCCGCAGGTGGCCAACACTTGCTGACATGGTTGTCCATCTTTCCAAAGCAGGACGCCAGTTCCAGCAATTCTAAGTATTTGCTTGGTCGCCGTGAGCAATGGAAGGACCCTATTGTGCAGAATATTATTTCCAAGGCAGGACCTGGACGTGTCTATGACATCATGTCCGTTCCCAAGTTACCCACTTGGGGTGAAAGGGGGATCGTCCTTGTTGGGGATTCAGCACATGCAATGTCGCCTACAACTGGGCAGGGAGTTTCGCAGAATTTGGAAGATGCGCAGACCCTGGCCTTACTACTCAGTGTAACGACTACAAAGTGCCACGCTGAAGAAAAGAACGGTAGTCTAACACCGGATGCCATTGACCGCAGCTTGTTATTGTATTATCATATTCGCCACGAACGGGTTGAGAGAATAGCAGCCACAGGTGAAGCCTTTGGCAAGCACATGCTCAATGCAAATCCACTGGCAGTGTATGTGGAATATTGTTTGCTCTGGGCGCTTAATAAGTTCACTGGAATAAGTAAGTGATATTATTGTTATAGCCGCCTATACTGACAGGTTCAATTAGTCACTAGACGGTCCAAGAGCTTGAATGACCAGCTCTATGGTTGGGACGCAGAAGGATCAGTCCGATCCGCAATACACACAAATCATGTGCTTGAGATAAAGCCTGGAGACCAGTAGGATGTCACCTTGAATCAGATCAAACAAGCTTTAAACGAAGCATATCAAACCAGATGAATCCAACTTAAGAACAAGTAGAGGAGTTCTGACTGGTCCCGCAAGGAGATTTTGACAATGTTGGATGAAGTCCCCAAGAGCGGCTGCATCTGCTCGTTGACCCTCTGTGATTTCGTCGTTGGAATTGGATCCTGTATGCATTGGCTAGCAAGCCAGTGGACGCATGTATACTATGCGACTTAACTTGGCGGAACGGAAACTTTCCTGATAGCTTTAGTACAGGGGAAACAGGTCGCTTACTCCATCATCATCATTATTATTAAGGGTCGTCCCCTTCATGAATATAGCTTTCTTTGATACCAGGGAACCCGGTCTTCCGATCAGGGATCGGCGGCAGCAGACACTGCCTAAGACCCTCGGCGCGATGATTTCTTAGAAATCAATACGGTATCTTCCCCCTTACGGGGCCGCTACCGTATCGCGCTAGGTGCGCGCTCTTGCGCTCTCACACCGAAAGCAATGTTATGGAGATGTCGTCCGGAAGTGAACTCTGTAGGTGTGTGATCAATACCGCCAACATAAACATGCTAAAGACATGCCAAAGAACAAAAAGGTAGAAAAGCGGTACCCTCTCGAACGATCTAGTGAAAATATATATTGTAAAGGTTCACAATTAAAATGATAAACAATGATGAACTCATCCCACCGAGTCAACAACATGTTTCTCATGCTTCTACTCAACATTTGAACAAATTGATAACGGAATATCACGAAGAAATCTTTCGAAACTAGAACTTCCAAACCTTTGAGGAATCCTGGGGTCCCAGGCCCAGGAAACACAACTCCATCACATTCTTGAAGAATACGACAAAGACGACTTCGGAAAGAAAACAAAGCCATAATATAAGAAGGAGAGAAAACACATTCCATTACTTTATATATAATAAAACTACCAGCATATGCAACTTGCGTCCGCGCCCAAAAAAAATGTGCTTTTATTATCAGAGTATATTGAGTCGTTGCTTCTCCGTTGGAATCCATTGGCCGCAACACTTTTCCTTTGTTGATCCAAGGATCAGAAAAAGAAGCTTCGACTCGACTATATAGAGATCAATATATATATATATATATAGGGTACGCTCTATCTCACTATTATTAGAGACAGACCTAGATCCGGCACGTACCCTAGCAGTCAGACTGGCCGGTTCCCTCTCTTCATCTGCGTTCCCAATTTGGGTACTGCAAAGGAAAGCGGATGAAACTTATTGGCGGCCTCAGAAATTTGCTTGCCTTTGACCGTTACCTGTACATGGATGACTCCACCCATGAGTCCACTTCCCGTTTTCACATATTTCCATGTTGTGTGTTAATGTTTTGAGTAGATGGTTCTGTTGCAATGAAACTGGAATTCGCGTACGAATCGGCTCGGTGGCGTCGAAATCTGACGGGCCACCCACAAGTGCGGGTTGAACGACAAGTCAGCCAGACAGCGTACATACAATACAGCCCTTCGTTTAAACTATACAACTGAGTCCACGAAAAATCGGGCCGATTTCCAGACAATGACGAGACTAACATTGATACTTTATGTACCCAATGGATGCTTTGCTCCACCATGAAACATAACTTTCTCTGATCAGTAGAATATGCGCTCGACCTCATTCAAGGTTGAGACTTTTATCTAATCTGCCATCGTGCTTCCAGCTCATGAAAAGACGTCAATATCTCCTCGACCGATTGATACTAAGGAAAATAATTAGCAGCTACTTCCGGGATTCCAGATGAAACTAATTAACCAACCTTCGCCACAATATCGGCATCTTCGCTTGTGAATACAATCAATTGATTGACTGCTTGATGGCTTCCCAAAATCCAGTCCATCCATTGATCTACTGCATTAACGTTCCATTGTTGTTCTGGGGACCAGAGGGAAGGATCGCTGTCAATGATGTTTTTAACCTTGAACTTGACAGCGAACGGTGTACGCAGATATCCGCGACGTGACAGCAGACTGGACACCGCCACATGACTAATATATCTGGACGCGAAATAAATGGCAATAACCTTTTCCTCGCTGGACCATCGCTCGAGTTTTCTGGAATTGGTGTATAAGTGTGGTGGCCTATTCAGAGCAAACGAGCACATTATTTATTTCGTATCTGGACGACCACACTGTGCAGTGAGAATCCAGGGCTCGCTCAATTTCTGAGAATGAAATAAATAGAAGACTGACTGGTCAAACATCTAAACTGCTAATCCCAGCTCAAATATTTATCTCCAGTGGACGCGGGAAGCTGCAGCCCTTTCTTCTGCAGGTCGTCGATTTTGAAACATAGAAGTGCATGCCTGCCCACAAATTCTGCTGTGTATGTACCAGCGCAAGGAATAAGTGATATACAGGTTTGTAGGCTTGCTCTTTAACAGACTGCAGGATGCATTTCTCACTGAGGATGTCCGCGCTACAGTATCCGCCTCCCCAAGGGTCATATGTGGATGGTTTGAATGTGCTTTGTATTCTTGAAATAATTTGTAGCCATGGATGTGTACTGCATGAGATTTTCGCTGGTTAAATACTGCATAGACCAGATGACGAAAGACCCGTCTGGCCAAAGCAGTCACGTATACTGCAGAAGCATTAAGAGAAAGAAATGCATGATAGAGTGGTATAGTTATGCGCACTTCGTTCTCACTGCTCAGGGGGCGACGACCGAACCCTCGACTAATATCTTCCAGCGCAACTCAACCACGTGGTCAGCGGCACGCATATTTCCTTACGTTCCTTCCAGATGCCGTTGATCGTCCACCATCTCACGCCCAACCCCTGTCAACCCCTGAGCGGCCACTATGCACCGAACGTGCTCCCCACACCTCGTCGAAGCATGTGCAGTCGAGAAAGGAAATGCGCAGTTAGCCCACCGCCAGACCCAGAATCAGAGGGCCAACCCCAAAACTTGGAATAATTATTCAACGCGCCACAAGAATGCTAGGAAAGGGGAGCCATGGTTAGCTGAGGAAGAGGAGCTCTTGGTGGAATTAAGAAGGAATTGGGGGCTTCCTTGGTCAACTGTATCAAGTGCGAGCCTCTTCAATTGAAGAACGGCGGGGATATGGCACATCTGCAACCTCATAGCGCCTGAAGCAGGCACCGAGGCTGCTGAACAGATGAAAGGCATTGCCGGGAAGATCAGGACGATCCTGCAGTCTTCCACTGACGTACCTCGGTCGACTGAGGATATCGTCTTCACTACCTCTCTGCTCCGCTCCTTGGCGAATTTTGCATCGATGAACGACACTTACGTTCGCTTTTCAAGAAACCCAATCCCCCGGCAAGAGCCACTGTGGCCTCTCTTCTATAGGGCCTCACTCAGAGATTCATATATTGCGGTTACAGTACCATGATGAGTTATTTTCTCACAAGAAGACCCAAAGAACATGGCCTGGTCTGCCAAGGCTAGCTTCGCAAGGCGTTATCGTGCCCAGTAAGTATGCCTCGCTTGGAAACGAACCGGCATAAATTACGTGTGGTAACAGGTGCAGACTAAGGAGCTGTCTCTCACAAGGATGTAAAAGTGGCTCAGATATTGCTCAAAGATTATCAGATCACGCTGTCCAGGTCATAATTCCCATTGCCATGCGATAGATTTTGTGTGACTAGGCTTCCGGTCAAAGAGTTAGAGTCAAATGCGAATTATGAGCTTACGCCTTTGGCTCTTGATTCAGGGACACAAAAGCCGAGTCAACATAGACATGACCCACTGGAGGGGTGCCAGTCTACTGGGGCCACCAACTGTCCTTAATGTATCCGGCACAGTGCTCTGCCAATAGAATAGTTAAGTGTAAGTCATCTTGCAATGGACTTATCCTCTTTTGACCATCGTGCGGCGTCCTCGCATGTGCTTATAAGGGCCGGTGTTCCCAGCCTTTAAGAGTTCAGTTTCCTAACTTGAAAACATCCCTTCATCCCATTCTCCCCTCCTCGGATACAGTATTTTACCTTCAACGTTCTATATCATTCTGAAGTCTATGGTTCAATAGCAGGCATCTCGAAATTACCTGAAGAATCACGCCTAGAAGTCCTGGGTTGGCTCGACGCGGACCGCGATGCTCTTTTCTCTCTATACAACACTTCTACTACCTTCCGCGCATCACTTGTTTTCTACCTTGAAACTCACCTTGAACGTAACCTTGAACATAACCCTCAGTTCCTCATCTCATGGGCGGCAGAGACCGGAGCTTCCGAGCTATTAGAGAGAGTTGTGGCTCGATATCCTCAGGCGACACTAAACGGACCAAGCCCAAAACCGGCTGGATTATGTCCAGAACATGCTTTGGTCATCGCGGCAAGAAAGGGCCATGCAAAGGCTGTCGAGATCATTCTGACTCTGGAGACCACTCATAAGGCGCAAGCTGCCTTGATTGGAGCCGCCAAGGGAGGACATGCAGATGTTGTCTCAATAATGCTGGAGAATTTTTTGGGGCATCGCTCGTCGGGCTTCCATGACGCTTTGTCTGAAGCCTTACAAAGAGGCCATATCAAGGTTATCAGGGAGCTCCTGAAATATGGTGACCCAGACTGCTATTCCTGCACTGCCGTGATAACTCTCCTGAAAAAGACTGCAAGGAAAGGGAAAAAGGGGAACATTCCCAATCAGAGGGTTGCTAAATAGGACATGAACACGGACGCGTGTTCGAAAGAATCAACCTCCTTAGCGATACCATAAAAAGCGTCATCTGAGCATATTCAGGAATATGGCGGTGGCTCCGAAGGACAATCATGATGTGTATGTAGGTCGGCTAGTTATTGGGCATGGGATGGAACCGCGATTTCTGCCTGAGGCATTAAGGCGTCAGTTCAAGCCACATTCCCGGCCCGGTCACGGGACCACTTAACAAAAGGAACGCCAAGGTTTGTTCTACAGGGCCTCACTCTACACTCGATATCGGAATCAACCTACTGCCTGCCAGATACCGAGTCGGAAATGTGCTGAGGAGTTCCATCCGTAGCCTAACAGCCAGCCACATGGCCGCCTCGCAAGCGCCGTTCTTTGGATGATCTGAACCTGGTCAAGGAGTGCAGGGTCTGAAAAAGGCCAGTAACGAGGACTGGAAGGATGAGCTAGGCACATCCTTAAATTTAGTCGCCGTCTTCTAGTCTTTTGACATACAAGAACGCCCGATCAGCCTCCGGGTAGTGTATTCTATATTGGGACCCCAACAGGTTAGGAAGAAGGGCCTGCTCGCCTTCCAGTATCCTAGGATGCTGGAAAGTCCGGTGCTATCCAGCTACAAGGTCTCCGCTTCCCCAACCACCACCTTTTTCTCCTGTTTCCCGACTATCTATCGCGTGTACATGTTGCATCGCGTTCCAGACGTGACATCAGTTTTATGTGAGGCGCACATCTAGACACAACAGTTAATGCAGAACATCTCTTCTTTATACATCGCCTAAGATCAGGTACGAGAAATCGGAGGCAGCCCAAGGGATGGCCTTGCAGCTTTCAGGAGGGAGAAAGATTTGGTGCGGTTTGGTGAAGAGCACGTGGCATATTATATCACGTGACCTACCCTCACTTTACTGCCCCTCCTTAGCCCCTTCGGTCGTGGAAGGAAAAAGCTCTTTTAGTATATTGTCAGATGAGCGCTTGAGAGCGGCAGAGTAACGCGTTCATACCATCGTAATATGGAACCCCAGATCGGTTCTGCTTCTGCAGTCCGCATTCGTGCTTCCCAAGGACGGATATACCCCTACACTCATTTCTTGAAACCGACTTACAAAGATACAAGATTTTCTCTCCAGCCCCGCTGCTAGAGAAGAAAAAGATCGAGGGAGTAAAGCGGTCGAACTCGAAAATTATTCAGTCAGGAGACTACAGATTACTAGGCGTTGCACCTGGCTCAGGAAACTAGTTTCGCGGCATGCAAAGCCCTCAAATCGTGATGTCAATGGAGTGTATTCAAGATGCATGAAACGGAAAGTAGCTGTTGAAGGAATCATCGCCAAGTATATGTTGAATACAGAGGCGCAACTGAGACCCGAAGTATCAGAATGAATGTAGCTATTTAAGAGATAATCGCCTTTATATGTTGAATATAAGGCATGGCTGAGACCCAACCCGTCAAAAAGCTTCCCGACTTTTTTCGCTATCCAAGGCTTTGGCTTAAGGCTGCTTGCCTTGAAGTTTCTGCGCTTCGTGATAGCAATAACCGCCCATGGTTGTCCATTCTTTCTTTGGCAAGTTTACGGATCCGTTAGAGGTTCGGTAATGCCCTTCATGCTCCAATAGTTGTCCGACATATGTGTATTCCGGGGCGGTCGTGGATTGTGGCTTCTTGCCGGAGGAAATGCCTGTGGAACTTGGAGCAGTCATGTATTGTGGCTTTTTGCCCGCCGAATTGCCGATAGTACTCGGAGCAGTCGTGGATTGTGGCTTCTTGCCCGCCGAAGTGCTCATAGAACTTGGAGCAGTCGTGGATTGTGGCTTCTTGCCCTTCACCTTCAAGCCATCGTGAAATAGATAGTCACGCTCCTCCCTCCACTCGTCTTTATTCTTCGCCACAGGTCCAGAATCAAGGCGGAAAGTGTAAAAATACCATGTTGCGTGAGACTAACATCAGTATAGCTTTGGTTCTTGGGAGCACCAGTCGATTGTTCCTGTGGTTGCTCTCTGCGCGGGGAACTTGCTGTGTGCGTTCTGGCCTGATTGAGCGATGGCGCAGCGTTGAGCGGCGGTTGAGATACAGGAGCAAGTGGGCGTAATCTGGTCCGAGCTCGCTGGCCTCATTCGCCAGAAGAGTGATGCAATATAGAGCCAGCTTAACTGTCAACTTATCGCGCCCTTGCGCCTCCCAGGGTACAAAGGCGTACTGCACCAGACGGATTGTAGGAGCTGACACATCCTGAGAAGTGACTGACATATCTGTAAGAGACTCCGATATGATAGACATGTCCATAGTTGAATCCGAAAGTATTCGTCGATGGGATGGCTGTATATTCCGCGGAAATCTCGGTGGTCGCTGCAAATCTCGTTCCTGGAAAAATTGCATAACCAAAACACCTTTTTTCAGTTATCAAAAATCCAAACCGACATCTGTACATAGCGCAATAGTACTGTACTTGCTCAATTGGACGAACAACATCCTCGTTGTTGTAACCGTGCCGACTTGAACGTACGACATCAACGGCCCGCTGGTGTGACCAACGGTATTTAGTATCTCCAAGAAGAATGGCTTTAGATCGCTGACGCTGGTTTTGGGGTGTGTTTGTTTTCCCAGCTCCCCAATCGGGAACACAGGCCTCGCTCTCCAATGTTGCCCCACCCGGACGAGGAATAAATTCGATGGAAGAGCAGATGATACATTCAGCATGATTGACGATGCAACCAGGTGTCCCAACATCGTCTCATCATAAAGTCTGTTGAATCTTGCCTCTTCACACTGGCGCGTCACATCAGGCAAGGTAACAAGGCGATCCAACTGAATCCTGAACCGTGTTGTGAGGGTCTGGTAATTAAACTCGTCCCATCTCTCAATGTTTTCAATTGGCTGCCACTGTGCGTTGTAAGTGAATGTCGTACGCCCTTCGGACTCAACCCTGACTGTGGGATTGGGCCTCGTTAGGTAGTCCAATAGTCGCTCTGTCATCGTGATGGTTTGGTGATGGTAGAAGTCTGCCAGAGTGATCGAGCAAAAAGCGATTATCAGGGCCTTTTATACTTGCAGCCTGCCAGAAAAACCGGAGACGAGGATCACTACGAGGATCGTCAAGGTAACAACGGTGATGGGTAATCTCCGCAATTGTAGTCCGAATAAAGACATTTTTTCAAAATTCTTCCGGCTTCTGAGGACATATTGTCACTAGATTGAGCTGTTTGGCTTACCTTAATTTACGGCCATTGGCTTTCTTTCCATGCCACTGCTGAAACTCTAGCTACTACATAGCTAAACTGGTGACTGACCAGTACAAGGGCTAACATGCCACGGATTTGTCTTATCTGTGCGTATCTCTACAGCATTCCCAGATAATGCCTGGGGGGATAGTCAAATGTTTGTAGAAGCGGAACTTTTCAGGCGCTGCTATTGTATTTATCACTTGTACTTATGCAAGTCGACTTGACTAATAACATGTCCAGGGCCGCCGTGTGGCATTAATACTGTGCAAACTTGTAACAGTTGTTCATGGACGCCTTCTATCCCCCACTTCCTGGGAATCAGACAAAGGAAAAAGCAACCTCTAGCTTCAGCAAGGTGTTCAGCATCAGTTAGTAGAGTGTGGCTAATTGATACCAAGGTTACCGAATTTGGCGTATCCAGAGATCTTTGGGAAAATAACCAAGCTGATTCATAGCAGTCCAGCTGCCGATCCCTACGGATATGCCAAGTAGGGTCATCCAGTGGGCAAATAGCTTCAAGGAAAGGGAAGACCGAGTTCAATGAGGGCATAAAGAAGGCTATTAAATAATAAATAAAGTGCCCGCGGAAAGAGAGACATAGAGATAAGACTAACCATCAGGCCGAATCTTTACTCTTAGAATTATTAATTCCAAAGGTCCATCCTGTAGAGGTTGGAAGAGTGCATCTTGAATATCTTTCTGGGTAGCAGTAGTCGACTTTGCAATATGATCCTGTAAATCTAGCTTTTTGGCTCTTTATGCATGTCAGTCATATCCCAAAAGTAGGTATGTATCACTTACCGTTCATACACTTGCTCCTCAACGCTTTTTAGTTCGTAGTGTGATATGTCTTTTAATGATTTGTTGGGCGGCCGAAAATTCACTAAGTAAGGTTGGTCTGGAGAGAACGTGTATGAAATAGAGAAGTCATAAAGAACTGTATCATAGAAGTCACCCGGGAGCCTAAAACGTTCATCTTTCACATCACCATGAGTGATTGCAAGGCTGTGCAATGTTAAAAGACGGTGGCAGCGGTCTGCAAGTAGAGAACAATAGAACTCTTTTTCAAAATCACTTAGATTTAGGTCTAGACTTTGAAGCCGTCGCCTTAGGCTTTCAATATGTCCAGTTCCATTGTGATTGTGTGCTGCCAGGATACGTCGAGAAGCTAACTCTGGCTTAATAGCTTCGAGGATAATCGCCCGGCGGTTAGGATAGCCAGAACAAAAGTCGGATCTGTCAAGGTCGGTGACCACCCCATAGAACTGCGGAAAATAGATCTTCCGTGCATTGTCACAACACTTCTCAATGCGTTGGAACACCCTGGCTTCATTCAGAAAGGGGTCAAGTTCATTCATAACCACTCTTGAGCTCCGGTTGCGGAAATCTGGAATGCGTTGCAGCTGGAGCTGGGCATCGTGCTCAGTGTATTCAGGGAACTCACTTGATATCAGCGTCAAGTATAGAATATTTCTGCCTGGGGGCTACTCACCACCTTGGCCACGTACTTGCGCACCATTCTTCCACGGTACTTGATAACTAGCCATAGCACTTGAATAACATCCTGACCACCGCGCCTACCAGTAGCTACTGGTTCCCACAACAACCACTTTTCCCTATCCAGATGGAAAGGCTTGAGGTCCATTTGAGTTTCATAGTCAACTTCATTCAAGGTGGGTGTACTCTGGGAGAAGAAAAACTCTGTCCAACTTCTGGCATCCCTATAGGTCATTCTCAATAAGTCGTTTAGACTGGAGAGAGCGGGATAAGGAAACAAATTCAACGGGGGTTCTCCGTCACGTGAGCAGTTGTGTTAGACAGCTCTGAAATGCAAACACACTGTAACGCCAGAGTGGATAAGGAGCAAGACCAATGGTGCGGAAGGAACTGGGAGGAAGAGAGATATTCAGTGCTCCTGTAAACCGGCGTAGTTGAACTCATTAGGTGTTTTATACGGGTTGCTGGCAGCAGTGTGGAATGGCACCATGTGACAAATTGACAATGCTGGGCGTCACGTGCTGAAGATGATGTTGGGCACTAAGCGGCCCCGCATCCTCTCATGAATTTATTTGTATGCTTCCTGGTCTTTGGAGAATAGCAATGGCCTGGCTGCTTCCGCTGCTTCTATCATGGCGCACATAGCACTCAATGACGCTGCTAGAGTCATCCTCAAAGATCTCAAGAACCTTATCGCAAATGAACCCGAAATCCAAGAGGAAAAGCCTGGTATGGGATACGTGTATGGTGGTGTTGCCCGGACGAAAATCAACGAGCTGAAATCAGAGCTAAAAATTGAAGGCTACACGGTATGTGTTTTGGACTTAATCAACAAAATCACCCAAATAACAGTTTTAGATTGTTGAGTGCAACATTTTCCATTTCCTTCGCGGTGCAAACATTCGAAATCCTACAAGTCGACTCCTTCTCATTCCCATAAATGGGACGGCCACACTAAGTAAAGCTGGACCTTTGCTACAAGAAGAAGCCTATCTCATTGAGAACATGAAGGAAAATGAGGACAAGGGGAAAATCGGAGACAATCGAGTGCCACTCTTTGGAAATCGCTTGGATATTGTTATAGCTGTGTTGAAAGCAGACGTGGAGAAATAGCATTCAAGTGTTTGTTTGCTTTCCAAAGTACAATAGTTGCTAACCCGCACTTTTGACAGTCATTCTTCGTGGATTCTTGCCCAGATCACGCAATTATCAATTGCAGTAGGCGAAGGTGTTGGCACGTCATGATCCGGGGGCGTCGATGGCGAATGTGGGGTGGTGTCAGGGAAATGCGGGTATTCAAGAGGGTCGCAATCCCCAAGGACATTTGCTGCCGAAGTACCAAGCACAGATTCAGTAGAAGTTACTGGTGGAGGGTCCGGGAAATGTGGGTATCCGAGCGGGTCGCATTCACCGAGTAAATCTGCTGGAGGATCAAGCGAAAATTGATACTCAGCGGAATCAGAGTCTTGCGGAGGATGCGGGAAATACGGGTATCCGAGTGGGTCGCATTCACCAAGGAAATCTAGTGGGGGATCGAGCCCAGATTGATACGGCGTAGAATCTGTAACTGGTGGAAGATCTGGGTGGCAATCAACTGGGACGCTCTCTGGTCCTGCTTGGGATTCTCTGGTATCATGGCAGGGCTCCGTTGTCCTCGGTCGTTTCCTTGGCTCATCGGGCGGTGGCTCAGTGAAAGCCCTTTTAGAATGCGAATACAGATTAATTCTCTCTGGTTAAGCGTTAGCGATGGAATTTGAAGTCCAAAACGAGACTGACCCTCATACAGAACCTGGCACTCCTCCATCCATTTCGACTTATCAACGGCCAGACCATGCCAACTTTCCGACACTTTGATCTTTTCAGCCAAAAGAGGCAGAAGGCGATACTGTAGCGCACGAAACTGTTTATTCGCAAAAATAAGAAAGCTTGAGACACCCTCACTCCCATAGATCTTCTCGAATACACGATATTTGATGCCCCGCAGAATGGATTCTCGCGCCGCTCTTGAGCCCTTGAAAAGGCTGTTGCTGGTTACGTATTCCGAAACGTGTTTTTTATTATTCGAAGCTAGGTCAAGAATTAAGGTGTCCACTCTGGAAGTCTGGTACTTCTCCTTCTCCCAAAATAAGTATTCGTCGGCTAGGGACCGCCGAGCTATCCCAGCTCGAAATTTGGCTTCGTTAGTAGAACGCTTAGACGCCAACTGGATATCAACGAGACGAGGGTCCTCTTTTTGCCAATCTGTCGGAGTCGATACGGCATCCTTCGCTGTCGAGGAGAGGTACTTCAATATTGAGCCTTTCCTGTTATTCAGAGTATCAAGAACCAATAATACTTTACTCTCATCTTCTCTTTCCGATTCTGTAGCCTTCCCAGCTTGACTCTCTTCCGGGATACATGGAGATCCAGAAATTGAAACATCTGATCCAATATCTTGAAAGATTCGAGATTCAGACAGTTCATCTACAGCAGGACTTTGGGAGCCTGTGCCAACCACGGCTGGACCCTGTGTCTGTTAGCTCCAGCCTCAAGCTAGTTGACTATCATACGAAATGGCCCTTACTCTTTCCAAGGCGCCTAATGTCGAGGTATTGCTTTCTATTGGAAGCAGTTTAGTGGAGCCACTGTTGGTTTCATCTGCCGTGGCAACAGTTCCGAGGAGCTTTTGGAGGTTGATAAATGCAGCTTTCAATGCACTGCGATGAGAGAGAACATCAATCTTTTCTAACTCTGATATATTTGAAAGAAGGGTTAGAGCCTCCAGGACTGACTGGGATGAAGCCATATTTTGATGCGTAATGTTGTGCTTAAGAGGAAAAGGGAAAAGGGCAACACACTGGTGTTACTGAGAGTTAACATCTTGGTCCTTGTGACTAATGACTAACAGTTGTTTGACACCCGGGTGTCAAGCGACAGGGGTCATTAGTCACGAGGACTAACAGTTGTTTGACAACCGGGTGTCAATCGACAGGGGTCATTAGTCACGAGGACCAACAGTTGCCCTTATACCCAGGACTGAGGGTTAGTTCTACAGCCGGGCGTAGAACGACAAGGGTCTTCAGTCAAGAGCTTCATGGTGAAATTGCTAGCAATTCAGGTTGGGATAGACACTACAGGAACATGGAGGGGTCGTCTGATAAGGATCCAGAACAGGCTTTCTCTCTATTTTGCGTTCTTCTTAGAGCAAGTCGTTTTTCCTTACATCACACTTGAAGAAAGTGGAGTAAGAACAAGGAAAATCAAATGATATATAAGATCCTATCATCCACCTAGGCGCTCGAACAAGTCTTCTGCACTCATTGGGAGCCATACTGTCTGAACGTGAATGAGATGGCCAGAATCACGGAGTGAGTTCGAAATATCTGGTGTCCGACCTTGATATTAACGGTGCTCGATTCAGGTGCTTCAAGCAAGCTATCCCAGACTTGCCGGCGCAAGTGACAGACTCGTTGGTCCGCAGGATGTCTGGAGAATCTATTAATCCAGTACCTGCCGTACACAAGTGTTTAAAGGAGTTTCTTGCCAGCGATAAGCCTTCAAGATTCCTTGCCGGCATTGGTTTGCACCTGTGCCTCGTACGACCACCTACAAACTACGTTGCATATTTGGACAGTTACGATTTAGTTGAAATCATCCACCAAACTGTTAGAGGGGAAATCACCGATGGACTCTCTGTTACGACCGTTCTTCGCGAACTTGCCTCTTATGTCGTGGAAAATCCGGGCCTCGCCTCAAGAGCTTCTGTTGAGTTAGTTAAAACGTGTCTTGAAGAGACTGATATTGCCAACGCAGATTTGGCTCTGCGCGGAACTGGAGCGATCCAAGTTATCCACAACTATACCGATCGAAGGACCTCGCATGCTGGTCACGAAGCGGCTTTGATCTGGACCTTCCCCGGCCAAGTACTTGTACCCCTGTTCTTAAAGGACGTACATGTGATGACTGAGAGGATCAACCGTGTTAGGAAAAAGGATTCTGACAGTTGTATGCGGAAACTGAATGCAGTACTCCAATTGCAGGCAGTAATCCGGGAGATCGCAAAGGAATGGACAAATTGCAACTCAGATAATGACACAACCATCCCTCGGGCTTGGGATCTATACGATCTAGTGGCTGTTTCGATGATGCTGGAAGACCGCCTACAAATGAACTGGGATACCTCTGGGGTTTGTCTCGGGTTGCTGAGCTATGGCGTGGACAATGTCAGGCGTCACATCAAGGATGATGTGAAAGCTGCTGCACTATATGGTAGACTGAGTGCTCGGGCGCTGCGCAGTACAAACTTTGGTATCCAACTGCGAGTGTTGGAAGAATATATCACGTATCTCGAACATTAAGAGAGCCAAAATACGCAAGCTCATATTGATTCCCAGATAGTTGCGATCGCAGTGATTATTGTATTGAGATACTGTAGTTGTTAATTTTCCGAATTTCTGTATATCGATAGGAGACGGCCATATAGTTCTCCCCCACTTCCCTGATTTAGGCTAAACTGCTGCATGTCACCAGGAAACAGAAATTCTGTTAGTCTCTCACAAGTTATCCTGGTCGATAAAGGTGCCACTGAGAGTCATGCGTAGGCGTGGGGCTGAACGCTTTGGGCTTCGTGGATTCTGAAGTAAGTCGAAATATGGCAAGTGAAACTACTGCATTGCCCCGTCGAACAGATCCGTTTGACAGTGATACTAACCTTGTTTTAGTAGGTGAGCAGTGCCGCCCTGAGCTCGCGCGACTTGGGTGAGCGGGTCCGTGGTGGGGCTGAGCAAGGTCAGCATACAGGAGGACCCTCGCGCGATGCTCACCTGCTCACCCGTGATTGGTGAGTGCCAAGGCGCCATCCATCCCTTCGCGCTGGAACTAGTTTCAGATTCCCAACACACCGCCGAACATAGCCATTTTTATTGGAATGAGACGAGACGATTTCTTATTGGTCAGTAATGAGGTGAGCTTTTCCTCGCTGTTTTATGACAAGTATCACGTGAGTATTAGGCACTGATTATCACTCGAAGCCATTACAGTGGGTCCGTGGCATTCAATATTCACAAGACACTCTTGGCACAACGGCGGGAATACATGATGACAGTCCAGGCGAGACCACGTTCGATTTAACACCAGAGGGGTATTTCGGCGATCCCAAACAGAAATCAGCCGCATAAAACCGATTGGTGATGGCTTGATATGCACGATGCTTGGACTTAGCATACAAAGCTTCAAGCCTCTTGACTTTGCGATCGAGTCCGAGAGAAACGAAGAAGAGCGACATAGAAGGCACCTCAGATACAGGATCCGTTCGTGAAAAAAAGACATCGGAGACTGATCAGAGGCTTACTCGGACAGAAGCCGTCTGTACATCCTGTAAATCGAATTTCATCGAAAGATCTTCAGGATGCTTACTTTCACAACTCCGCTGTCTCCCGGACTATATCCTTCGTGCTTCCGAATAAGGGAATTCAGATTGCCACCCAAGCGAAAACGGCCGCGTTCCTGAATCGGGGAACCCCGTTTCCCGTGGTCGGAGCTAGAAGTGGCTGGTCAGGCGCTGGCATCAAAGTGTTTGCACTTCCTGAAGCTGGGTTCCATATGCTCGATTCCGCGTATTGGATGCCTGCAGTCCTTGAATTAGGACGTTTAATCGGGTTCAATTTCCGTCCCCACAGCCGCGATAATAGTCTCTTACGGGGCAGTTATTACGCCTCTCATGCGGAAACCCAGCTAATGTGTTTCTTCATTCGTCATAATTACTTATTCAGAGAGTACCATGATGGTGATACAATACAGGACGACTTTCTTCAACTATTCATGCTTCAGGAAAGGAATCGGTCCGCCCAAATTATTATCAGCTCGCCGCCCTGTGCTGATTGCAGAAGACTCGCAGACCATATTTCGCGGACATTGGATGTGCATTTCGACCTCAGAGCTTGGGAAGTGTCTAAACGATACAAATGTCTGGCATGCCGCAATGAGTGGGAGGCCAAACTAAAACCCGAATCGAGCTACTGCTGCCTAAACTGTGGCGAGAAACGCTCGGACTGGGAATATCAGACAATTTAACTTCCAGCTTGTTTTTCGTGTCTCAACATATACTCCTGAAAGCGGAGCGTATCAGCTGATTGAATAAAGCTTGTGGGTGACCAAGCGGCTATCCGATGTGCTGTATTCATGTCCAGGATATACTCGATCGTTACCGCTACACGGCACGGACTCAGAAGCAATGACGCTGGAAAATGATCAGAAGGCTGAAGTACATCGATATGTACATTTTCAAGATATGTCTAATCAACCTTTTGCCCTTGTAAAGATTGTCACCGCTGTACATTCCTTGCTGTTGACCATGGGCGCTACAGTAATGGAAATGCAATAGGGGGGACAGAGGATGCTAAATTCTTTTCCGTTAGCTACAAATCCAGATTTGATTCGGGAAGGCATACATTGATTTGGAAGGCACAAACACTCTCTCACCACCAGGGGGTGTCACATATATGTCATCTAGCATCACATGGGCAACAAGTCTGTTTTGGCCCTCGGGATCCCATTTAATAGATAACTTCTTGTTGAACTTATGGACTTGCAAGCCCGAAAGGATTTCAAATGGACCGGAATAGTATCGTCCTATTAGGCGCCGGAAATTCTGAAAGACCGCCGTTAGCTCTTTTGCCCACCAGTATATGATCATAAAACGAACCGAGCCTTCAGTAAGAAGATAAGGCACCGACGGAAGGTCTGGGATGTTCAAGAGCGCCTGGTTTTGTTCGCATAGGATGGCTTGAAGGAGAGGTCCATCCCCAAGAGCAATGCCATCAGTAAAAATGACCAATGTGCTACTCTCAAAATGAATCGTTGAGAGTTGACTGGGTTCGAATAAAGTCGCCTTCATCACGATAATCGCAGATTGTCGGCGGGGTTATAGCCATGAAGATGAGTTGAGTGTTATTTATAGATTAGCCACTGAAAATACCCCACTATTGCCTGACTGGATTCCAGCCAATCAGCGTTGATTAGGCAGATATCATCCAACACGATAGTTACTGAGAACAAATTCAGATCATACATGGCGTTTTTCTCAATGTACTCGCAGCTACTTCTGGTTGGCCTCTAATGACACTAATGGCCATCCTGCAGCCTTCGCTGGCACTGATTCAACAACCTGTGGCATGCCAACGATGTAAACCGGATTCAACCACGCTTCTGGGTAGACGATCGACTGATGCTGATCTAACTCCTCAATAACGCTAGACTGCATCCATACCCTCTGGTGAAAAGGAACTGATTCCGGCGCGCCCACCTGCCACTGTTGTGTGTTTGCTTCCTGGGAAGACTCCGAGCGTTGGTCTGTTGAAGCCTCCGCTTGCTTGTATTGGGAGAGATGTGCGCCTCCGGTCGGAGTATGGTCTCCTCCCATTCCAGTTATATCACCAACATTTTGTAGAGCCTCAAGGTCGTATTGATTTGGATCCTCAGCGAAGGTCGTACTAGACCATACCATAGCTTGGACAGCGGAAAAGTCTAGGGCATCTCTGTCAGAGTCAATCGATCTCTGCTCGTAATCCGGGCCATTTCTGCATGTGGTGTCTGGATAGCTGTGCTTTTGAAGCGCCGTGGTCCTCGGGCTGTCGACGAGGACACTCTGTCCCACTAGGTTTGTTATCCATCCGGGATCGAATTCCGTTTCCATGAACGAATTAGCTTGGGGGTTGTTCCTCACTGAAGACTGGCTGTGGCATCGCGCAAAATGTTGCTTTATGTATCTTTGCTGGGTAAATTTCCGATTGCAAACGGGACAAGGCAACTTTTCTGAGCGATCTGGGGCGTTGAAACCAGATTAGATAGATTCAGGAAACTACCCGAGAAACTCACGGGTCTCTTCATGTCTTTTTAAAGTGGAAACCCGCCCAAAGCGTTTGTGACAGCGCGCGCATTCCAAATCACTTGCCCTTGCAAAGGGATGTATGAAGCTTAAATAGAATTTGTGATTGTCGCATTTCAAACTGGAGCTTTGTAAATGCTCTCGAAGGCAATCGAATGAACGTTTACCAGTATATTGTCGGTCGCAGGAAGAAACGGGGCAGAAGCGGACTCTGGTATTTCCAGTCCTCATATTATCAAATACAGCTTGGACCGTCTCGATTGATAGCCTTGACTCTGGGTCCATATGGAAATATTTTCAAATGAGATGGTAGTGGTCAGATCCACTCGCGAAGAAACCCAAGCTGTCAAATATTTCTGGTTCCACCCTCGCCAACGGAGAGCGTAGCGGCATGTGGGGTAAGTAACCCAAGTATAAGGGGTGAAAAGGCTAGATCAGGTCTGGGTGGTAATAGGTGCATAAAGTTGAGCCTTGTGGGTCCCATTGAGGCTGAAGCTGGATAAGCCAACTCACCTTGTCTGACAGGTCTAGTATGCAACCACCAGCACCGCTATGCAACCACCAGCACCGCTATGCAACCACCAGCACCGCTATGCTACCACCAGCACCGCTATGCCACCACCAGCGCCGCTATGCAACCACCAGCACCGCAATGCAACCACCAGCACCGCAATGCAACCACCAGCACCGCAATGCAACCACCAGCACCGCAATGCAACCACCAGCACCGCGATGCAACCACCAGCACAACTATTTCACTACCAGCACCAGTATGTGGCCACCGTCGCTGCTCACTGTACCTGTGCTTATTGTCTTTAGGCTACCGGATTTTGCGAACACAAAACTCGCATAAACACGAGGAGTGCAGTAGCCAATTACGTGTCGTCACTCCGCATCTCGTGGCATGCGGGCAAGCCCGACAACTTGTTCCAGAGCAGGCAGCGCCGCTGGCGGAGAAAGATAGCTTGATTAGTACGATCTGTAAGTGCTCGGCACTGTCACGCGTGGTAGGAGCCTGTACCTCAGCCTTCAACTGCACAACTACTTTGCATACATCGACTCCTTGCTCCTTAGACAAGCGCCAAAGAAATGCCGTTTAATGAGGCTGCATCATTCTGGCTTTATTTCTCTGTCATTTTTACCCAATCGTTTTCAGCGGATTGACAGCGATACCAGCTCAAATGTTGCTGCTTCAAGCACAAACGGCGAGTGCCTTGAACTATGGCACTGGAGCGCATAATGTGAAATTTCTGGGATATAAAGTCGATGATCCGCTCTTGAAATCCTATGTTATCAAAAACAACCGTTCAGCACCACTTTCCTATATTCCTCAGCTTTCCAGAACCCTCAGGAGCGTTGATTTCATCGACCAAAGTCAAGATGCCTGCCAGTGCCGACGGAAGATACTGTGTAAGATTGCTCTCTCCCACAGGCGTCAATCAGAGTTATAACTGATATCCATTCTAGAACAAATGTGGCGGAGGCCCGTATTTTTCCAATGCTACCGATTGCGCCTGCGGAGGGAAGTTGATCTCCAAATACTGTGTAGGCTCTTCCGAGATGATTCATTTACCGGTCTGATATATAACTCAGGGCAAATGTGGCGGAGGCCCATATTACTCAAACGCCGTCACTGACTGCGCCTGTGGTGGCAAACTTGTGACGAAGGATAATAAGTAAGGGTGTCGTGATTCAGGAACCGATGGGCATTTGTTTCACAGTGAACGATTGTCACGGGTCCTGCATTAAGAAGGGACGTGTTTTGAACTTATTCTGGGGAGCCCTGAATTGTCTCGAGCCACACACAGAATGAAGTTGACGGCTTTTGGCCACAATTGAAGAATTCAGCCTTCAGGTATCCGCACGGTAGTTTCATCATTTTATGTATGCAAGCCTGGGCATATTTAAAATGGTCTTTAAGTCTCCTCCTTCTTCTAATCCTCCACCAGGTTTCGTCAGATACTGCCCGCGTAGGTTTCTGAAGTGTGGGCAGGCGAGAAGGATATGTCGCACAGTCTGGGTGGCCCTCCCACAGCAACAGTCTCCATCTTGAATATCCGGCACCACTCATTAGTAGACATAATGCCGGAGCCCTCTCTTGCCTGTGCGCGTCTGTATTAAGGGCCCGAGGAAGGCCACAGTATATTCTCAGGACCTTCTTCATTAGGGTCGGCATCCACTCATATAGTGCCCGCCCATGTGGGCTTGCTTGCCAGTCTTGTTCCCACTGGATGTTTGCCATCTCCCAGATTCTGGCTTCTACTTCCGAACGGAGGAGTCTTTGTTGAATTATCATGGCGCCATCATTGCGGTCATCACCTCTTTCACCCTGCCGCGGTGTCCACATATCTGCCGCCATCCTGTGGCTTCCTTTACCACCTTGTCGGCCAGTTTGTTGCCTTCAACGCCGCTATGGGCCAATATCCACCAAAAGTATACAGTAAGTCCTTCTTCCTTCACCTTTTCCAGGGCCGCTATGACCACCTCTAGAAGGTATTGTCCGGACCCAGGTTTTGTATAGCACGTAGGGCTGCCTGATTATCAGTAAATACCACTGCCCGACAGCAAGGAAGCTTGCTATCCATCCTACAATATCCCAAGTGACCTAGGATTGAGATCAATGAGGCTGCTATTGAACGGAAGATTTCAAAATTCGCTCTGAGCTGAGAGTAGTTGTTTTGAGATTTCAGAGTAGAACGCTTGACGGACCGGAAAAGCGTCAATGCCGCTGAGCAAAAGCGACCAAAAGAGCGCCGCAGCTCATGGCACTCGAACAAGGGCCAAGGCTAGAGCTGAAGCATCCTAATCTTTTTCCGTGATATCACGTCTTATTCGCCGGTCGAAGGTGAGATTCAACGGGGATTGATTGATTGGATGGAGAGGGCTGCTGTGGGAGCAGATAGTTGGAGAGTTCGGTTGAAAGACATGCAATTAGCGGTGCACTATTTTTGAGGGCTCTGACCGTTCTTGAAATTACAATACTAAGCGGCGGAATGCGAGGATGACGTAAACAACCGCAGGCGAAAAAAACAGATAACTAAAAGATGGGCTGGCAAGGGCCGCGCGCGATAAACCGAGATAGGCATGGCGCTCCTCGGCACGTGATCTTTGTTTACACCCGTTTTCCCAGAAACATTAGCCATGTGCAGATAACCACTATCAAAGCGAGCTTCTATTCTGCACTTTTTCTACGTTGCGCTATCTGCTATGACTTTTTAACCTATTGATTTAAGCCCAGGATTGTCGAGCCGTTGTCATGGCTGGTTCTCCAAACGCTCCTACCCGTTCTTTGAGGATGCTCCCACGTCGCGTAACTAAAAAGGAATCGACTCTACTAAACTCGAACTTGACAAAACCAAAGAAATCCGCCAACGAACAAACTGCCGTCAGAGGTAAAAATATGGAGAGACACCCCAGGCGTGATATGGATGCAGACACAAACATTCATGTGGTGGTACGCTGCCGTGGCCGTAATGCCCGCGAGACCGAGGAAAACGATGGGGTCGCGGTGAGGACACAAGGAGTCAAGGGCGAGACAGTCGAACTATCAATGGGGCCAAATACTCTCTCCAACAAGACCTACAACTTCGACACGGTGTTCTCTGCGGCTGCGGATCAGGTCACTGTATACCAAGATGCCGTACTTCCAATAGTCAATGAGGTGAGGAACTATTCGCTCGACCAACTATACATGGACTAACCCGTCACAGATGTTAGCAGGATACAACTGCACCATTTTTGCATACGGACAAACAGGAACCGGGAAAACCTATACGATGTCTGGTGATATGACCGACACCTTGGGAATTTTGGCCGACAACGCTGGTATCATACCTCGCGTGCTCTACACTGTGTTCGACAAACTCAAAGATACGGAAAGTACTGTCAAATGTTCTTTTCTTGAGTTGTACAATGAGGGGCTGCGAGATTTACTGTCCTCTGAGGATAATGCAAACTTGAAGATACTCGAAAACGAGAGGAAAAACCAGAGTGGAAGTACCCTGGTACACGGGATGGAGGAGACATATATTGACTCAGCCTCGTCTGGTATCAAGTTGCTGCGACTAGGAAGCGAGAAACGCCAGGTGGCTGCAACTAGATGCAATGACCTGAGTTCCCGAAGTCATACAATCTTCACGATTACAGTCCTTACCAAACAGACAAACAAGTCTGGCGAAAGTTATATCAATACTGGCAAGCTCAATTTGGTCGATCTAGCTGGAAGTGAAAATATCCAGCGGAGTGGAGCTGAGGACAAGCGTGCTGTTGAAGCCGGTCTGATCAATAAGAGCCTTCTTACACTGGGAAGAGTGATTAACGCGTTGGTTGAGAAGACCTCCCATATTCCTTATAGGTACGTGGAAGATTGTAACACACATATTTGCCGTATACTGATTACAGAAGGGAATCGAAATTGACGAGGCTGCTACAAGACTCCTTAGGTGGGCGGACAAAGACATGCATAATTGCCACTATTTCACCCTGTTGCAGTAGACTGGAAGAGACCATGTCTACCCTAGACTACGCATTTCGAGCCAAGAATATCCGCAATAAACCTCAAATCAACTCTGCCGTGTCAAAAAGCAAGCTTCTTGGCGAACTTGCCATGGAGATTGAGAAGCTCAAGAGTGATCTTATCGCTACGAGGCGTCGAAACGGGGTTTATTTGTCATCTGATGCGTACGAAGAAATGATAATGGAGTGCGAGTCCAGAAGAATCATCAACGACGAACAAATCGGTAAAATAAACATGATAGAGTCAAGTCTTCAGAACAAAAATCGGGAGCTGCTTACGCTAACGAGTCGTTTCAACGACTTGAAGCAAGACAATGAGAAGGTTCACTGGGAGCTGAAACAGACAAAGGACGTTCTGGAACAGACACAAATCGTTCTACAAAACGCAAAGGAACAGTTGGAAAAAGAAAAGGCCGTGCGGAAGGCCCATCAAAATACCGAGCATCGACTTTATGACATCGGGAACAACCTCTTGGCAACTTTGGATGAGACTGTCAAGGATGTCGATGGTCTCCACGCAAAACTGAACCGCAAGAGCCAGCTTGACGGCGAAAATCAGCAAATATGGCGGACGTCTGCTGCCGAAATCAGTCATGTGACCGAGCAGATCGATCTACACTTGGACGATTTCCATGCGAACCACTCCAAGGTATTAGACAGCATATCAAACAAGGTCCAAGAACTACTGGATAGCGATATGAATGCCGTGCACACAGCTCTTTCACAACTTCGTGAATTTAGCGTTTCGCTTGATAACGTGCAGGCAGGGGCAGAAGCCAAACTATCTGGCGCACATGATGAGATGAACAGCGTTTTCGATGAGCTTCGGGCTCTTAGTGAGAACGTCAAAGCGAAGATCAGTGGGCTTACCACGCTGTCGACAGCTGTTACTCGAAGTTCTCGGGAGGTCGCTGAAGCATTTTTGAAATGTGATGCTCAGGTAAGGTTACAGCTCTTCGCCCTGGACGACTCTGTTAACCAGCTTAGCTTCGCTCGTCCTATAAAATGCTTGGCAACGACATCAAATCCATGTTTGAGTGCATAGAGACGCATCTTGAAGAACAGCGTGCTGAAATCGGCGAGCTTCGTGTCAAGCTGCAAAGATCGCAATCTGAAACGACAGACGCCAACCACAGACTCACCCTCACTGTTGCACAGCTTCTGGAAACTGAACGTATAAACGCAGAAGCAGAAAATGAAGACCTTAGACATCAGATCCATGGGCTTTTGGACAGGTCGAAGCAGCGACGACTGAGTAGCCTTAGGGAAAGATGTGGCGCTCTACACTCTGAGGTCATGGCTTCTGACGAGTCCCTCCAACGAGCTGCAGTTCAATACCACCAACACCTTGATCAATGGAACGCAAGGAATGAAAACTTCGCCCAAGATATGGCTCTTTCGAAAACCAACATCGAGACAAGGATAGAGACAGACCAAGAGGTAAGATAATTGTGCATCTGTCAGAGGCTTAACTAATAAAAATAGACTTTGAATCAGCGAAATTTCTCGGTACAGCAAGACATGGAAGAGGTAGACCAGAAACTGCGATATTGGGTGGAAGTTCAAACGCAAGACATGACTGAACAAGCGGGAGCCTTGGATAACTTTATTGCCACGGCGCAGTCAAAGAGTAATCATTTGCACGAGGAGCACGTGAAGGGGTTAAACACCCTCGTTACAACAGCCCGAAGTTCACACCCCGCTGTCCGGGGGCGTTTGAACGACTTTGTTGACCGCATCAACTTATTCCATAGGGATCTCAAATTGAACACGGACACCCTCAGAGAATCCACCACGCCCTTGCGTGGCGTCATCATGCATTCGCTCACAAACCTTCAGAACAACATCCAGACCCGTGCGCTTCGAGAATACGAACCTACAGGCTCCACCCCCAAGAGACGACAATACAACTACCCTGCTACTCTACCGCGCACAGACAAGCAAAACATCAATTCCGTTCATTGTACTAGTCAAATCTCTGCACTTCCTACCGAAACGGATGATCCTCTTCTGATTGTCGACTCCTCTTCGCCGAAGATGTACGTGTACGAAGACGTGGGAGATATAGACCCTCCACTACTTCCTGGATCTGAGACCACACAGCCCATCCCTTGCCTAAGAGAGGTAGACTTAAACATTGACTATGGACTCGATGAGGATGGTCAGAAAGGCCGCAGATCGGTATCACATTCACATGAAGCGGATCCGAACATGAAAAGGTCCCCTAGGAAGGAAAGGGATCGACGAAGTCTTAAGCGGCGCTGGTCTTTAATCGAACCTGAAAAGCCGTCATGCAACGTGCCGTCGAAGAAAGCACCTGGTATCTTCGAGAACTGATTCTAATAATCACGTTTCCACCTCGGCCTTTTTGCCTCTGGCGTTTTCGGTAATGCGCTGCAGGTTTGCCGATGGCTTGTTATCTTTCCCTTCTTTCCCTTCTCTTTCATTAGTCGCACTAATAGTGCATTTTCATAGTTAGTTGCTCATAGGTCCTGAGGTCTTGTTCATTGGTAATTGCTTAACACAAGTTATGGTCTTCTAAAGCAACCACGCAGTCTGAAGGACTGTTGTGTCTTCTTCTGTTAGTTCAGGGTAGTTCGGTCAGTTTTTTTCGTCTGCCTGCTTCGTTTCTCCTCTGCCTTGAGAAATATGGTCTTGTAAGCTGGGAGCTGCTTCAACTCATTGTTGCCATGAGATGGGGATAGAAAATTGAAATCCGCTGGTGAAACAACTACCCTCAGCTCAGAAGGAATTTTTGAAATTACTCGTTAAATAGAAGCTTAATTGATCTCAATTCCGGGTCAATCTATTGACAACTGAGCTGCATTGCTCATGAAGTCGAACTTCGGAAAACTTCTGGTAGTTGCCCGATATTGATCAAATTCGGTCTAGCGTCAAAGAAGCCCTTTCCCGCCCCACTTGAGCGGAACCAAGGTCACGTGCATGGATCACAACCTTAGCGGGGCAACGCGGGAAAGGATATCAGGTATCATCAGCCCGATTAAACACAAAGTGATTTGGTTCGACACTTCTTATTCTTTTAATATTTTTCCCTTTCTCCCTCTCTATAAAATCTGCGAACAAGGGCTGATTCCACGATACAGCTGCCCAAGACTGAGTGGTCGGCTTTCCGATTCTCTTTGTGCTACGAGGACCTATTATGATTTTCGCAGCATGTCGCTCGAAGTCCAAATGGTGAAAAGTTCCGGAAGGGCCTCTCTAGATCTCTCGCTTGAAGGCTCCCAAAAAGATGTCTTAGAAGCGATTGAAAGCGATGGATGGGTGATTCTTCAGAGAGCGACGGACATTAACTCAAGCGAGAGAGCAAAGTCCAATAAGGTATGGGAATCCAGATATCGACGAGACCAAAATATCTACTGACTAACTCTAGTACGTGGCAGCAATTCTTCGATCGGCGAGAGACGGCAAATTTGAACCCAGCCGACCTCGACACTGGGCGTACCCTTCTCTGATTAGTGCCCCAATGTTGCGCATTCCGAACTGGAAATCAGTCTCCAGGGAGAAAGAGCTTCTGGCAATTACGTGCTATCACCTTGGGGGAGCAGAGACGGTCAAGTGGCGCTGGGAATATGATAAAGGGCTATCTGGGCCGGAGACAAACGACACACAAATCGTGGAAGCTCGCGGACGAGACATGTATGTTTTAAATGATAAAACACTGCCGCCTTGGACACAGCAGCTAATTTTCTTGTCAGAATAGTCTGTAATGGTTGGCTAGCACAACGATTTCCGAAACCAGATGAGGAGATGGACATGATCATGGTACAATATAGATGGACAGGCTTTAATTGGGATTAGTCGAACAAGGCGTCAGTTCGTCGGATGAGACACAACCATGGCATTACAGCGAAATCTTTCTATCTTCTCATTCCCCTGTTACGTGCATCTTGGGCAAATCATTTCATCTGAAGTTACTGCTAAAATCATAGCCCACTGAGTTCCAGTCAGGGCTCGTTGAGAGGAAATTGTAGAAATCGTACGTGTAAGCTGTCTGGAGTGGTGGGACAACCTGAGGTAGATTACCATCGCCGAGAAAAACGCTGGGGTAATGGGGTTCAGCCGTCTGATGCTGCGCTGGATCCACAAACTGCTCTGCTCCCGGACATGGTGCGCTGGGTAATGCGTCCTGGAGTGGATCAACGCCAGTCTGAGTGTTTCCGTCTTGGCTGTAAGTAGTGAAGAGAGCATCAGGAGAGTTTGACTCTCCTTGCTGACCTCCAGTCAGCTCGACCAGTGCAGTTCCATCTGCTGGCCTAGCGTCGTGGTTGGAAGGTCTAGTATAACTGATAACTCGATTGTCTGGAACCCTATTGCTGCCGCCGTTTGGCTCTTCTTGTCTTGGCGAGCGCTGTCTGCCGTTCCGTTTATTTGATTGCGATTGGGACATATGATCCCTCTTTCTCTTGGGATTACGCTCGTTCAAGGAAGGAAAGCTAAAGGAGGTGATACGGTGATTTGAGGACCTGCCCGCGTAATACTGTCGGAACCATGCTAGCGTACAATTGCGGTCGTACCCAAGAATATCAGATATGACCGCCAAGCTGCAGATGTTAGCAAAAGGGTTCAAATGATGGCTGAGTGTAATCCATACTCAAGAGCATTACCGACCAATAGCTTAATAATGCAGGGGATGATAATCGGGATTCGCCCGTGCGGATATGATCCTGAACGACTTCCAGCCTGATTCCAGAGACGGGCCATAATATATGGCTCACTTTCATGGCCACAGGCAGCGTAGCGACCGTAGAAGTTCAGTGTTTGCCCGTCTATTTGATTAGCATCATACACGGAATGTCTGCTAGGCGAATGACTCACTGACAACAAAAATCTCCGAACTCCGTAAGCCCCAGTATGTTTTAGATAGTTTCGCGATGCATCTATTGACCCATCGGGAACCAGATATGATTTTATCAAGATTCTGCCCGCTCGAGTCTGAAATGTATAGTCGCATCGCGTCGTGGACTTTGCCCTTTCCTTCGCCCCACCCAAGAACAACGTCGCAAAATGACACAAAAACAAGATCACGGAAATGTGCCAGGCATGAGAGCACGTCCGTGGACTTCTTTGTGAATTGGGCATAGTTAGAAAGAGTGCGAAGAAGGCTGGAATCTGAATGCGAAAAATCGCTTGTGTTAAGGTGATCATCAGCGAACGCAAACCCTTCTATTAGACTAGTAATGACAGCTTGGTTATCCCCGAGTCCCAGCTCTTTCCTCCTCAATTCCAAGTTCTTGATATCGCATACCCGTCCAATAAATTCATCGAGCTCTTTCTTCCATCTCTCAGTATTTGGCTTGGTCCGGCTCCCCGAATGATTCTTGGATGGATCGATTTGTATAATTTGGAGCTCCTGGGATGCTGTTCTTTCATCTTCGGAAGCAGGCGGGGTGTGGGTGTCTATCCCCCGCAAATGTTCGCAAGGCTGTGGGTCATTTCCGTCTTTTTGAGCAGCAAATAGCGCTAAGGGTGGAACCAGGCCCGATCGTTGAACGATATCCTCGAGAAATCTGATATATTGAGCATCATCGCCCTCGAAGAGAAAACGTCTTGAAGCCATGAGTGTATGGTAAAGACTGCCCTTGGACCGCTGCCAGGTTGCAGTGTCGATTGCATTTTGCTGGCATTGCGTCGATCTTTCCTCAATCAGGAACAACCCATTGGGCTGTGCTGACAAGCACCGTGCGCCTCTCGATTTGGAACAACCCAATGGGATTTGCCTATAACGGTTAGACCAACCCGTACTTGGCCACCCATTGATTTAGTCGTATCACCCCCAGAAATAGATGGTGCTATGAGAGCACATTGTGAGTTATTTTCTAAATAATAGGTCCTAGGCTGGTTCTCATTTCTTTTCTTGGGTTCGCCGACGGCCAGAGTCTCGCTCTGGCATGGGCCTATTAAAAAGCCCTGTGCGCTATTTGGCGTTTGTTGCCTTCTTCAGACCCTATGTGCGATTGGTTAATGCTCCATTCTCTCAATGTGATTCGGTAATGAGACAAGCTGAATCCATGGTCCTTACATTGATGTTTTTCCTCTTCGTACTTTATCTCATACTTCTGTGGCCAGGAAGACTTTTGAATGTCATGTCAAGGTGATCATATGCAGGCTCGAAACAAGTCACAAAGTATTCCCGAATCTGGTCCCATGAGAGCAATCAGCCCGCTGCAGTACCCTCGACTTCCCAGCGGACGCACCGGAGAACCATCATTGATAGGCTACCAAGCAAGAAGCTTGATAGTTCGTTTGCACTGCAGATATAACGAATCGTCGTGCGAGGTAAGCCATCTGGTTCGTCTACTGCTTACGGGAACGATTGCATAAGCCATTTCATCTGTGTCTAGCCGTGCGCTCTCAAGAATTAAGTTAATCTCATATTGTGGATGTGCCATAACATTATCATGAACTAAGCCAGACAGTAAACCCTACAACAAAAGCAAAGTTTGCGCACTGGGAGTGACATCCTATAAGGATATCCAGCATCGTCTTAGGTCCACGAAGTTGCAATGACCAAATCGCAGCCATGTCTCTTCAATGGTTGAAGAACAAGATTCGTCAGTTTAGCACAAACCTGTGTGGAGGACAAGACCTTGATTCCTCAGGAGGACAAGACCTTGATTTCTCAGGAGGACAAGACCTTGATTTCTCAGGAGGACAAGACCTTGATTTCTCAGGAGAACAAGACCTTGATTTCTCATGTCAGGGTGGGATCCAACTTCAAAGCGTGCCCACAAAAAAGCCTACATCCGAGCAGCCGACAATAATCAACTGGATGAGATTACCTCCGATTGCAGGTGTGCTAAGTGCGCCAAAGCCCGAGACTCGACTATTTGCGGCTGAGAAGCAGCCCGTCGAAGAGAGCCCTCCTGAGATCGAGGATTTGGGAAGTAGGGATACCGATATCCCTGGCACCCAGGAAACTTAATTCCTATGGAGAGAGTAACCGTTCGTATGTTTATCATTTTTGAACCTCTGCCTAAGCTTACTTGTCTTCAGGCAACTCTTTGGGTGTCATGGTCCTTCCTGATCGGACAAAACTATACGATGATCACGAGCGTGATTGACGTAGATAGTCTCACTCTGTTTCTGGGGTTTTCAAAGTTAAACCTCCTCTCATCATCTCAAATATCTTTGTTCAATCTTCTGTAGTGTCTTTAAGATCGCTCGAAGAATCCATTTTTGTTGTGTAACACGTTTTCCCGGTCTCTTCCCGTGATATCTACGCAACCCCTTGTGGTCCCTACTTGATCTTCCACTCTGCCGTCAAAGAGTGAGTGTGTCTACATCTGGTTGAAATTCAATTTTCGTTTTTTGACATCACCTTCTTCAGAATGTGCTTCGAATATGTCTATACGTATGGGTGCGGTTGTGAGGGAAAGGGAAAGCTTTCATGCTTCAGTATTCCATGCTCGGGGGTGACGAACAAGACACAAAGTTTCGCGCATCCGTGCGTGGACCATAACTCCCCAAACAGTGATTTAATCGCCATATTGAGGGTCTGACATTGATCCGATTCACTTAATGCGCTGAGGTTTCCTGGTAAGGTTACCACTCTAATTAGAATAGCACAGACTAAGTGATTCAATTCAGGAGTATTGCGGTACTGGGCGGCTCACCTACTGGTCAGTATTTCATACTAGGTCAGCCAACTTCTGCTGTGACCAGAAGCGACCCTTGATCCGATTTGTAACAAGTGGCACTTGTTCTTTGTTTAGACAAGATTATCTCCGCCCTAGGTCCATTGATCTATGTAGCTCAGTTCCGTTTCAGGCCATCGCGATAAGAGAAGATCTGTCAGCTATGAACATGTTATAGTAGCTTTCCCAATGCATATATAAAGCCTTATGAGGCAAGCAAAGACTTTATCCATAACCTCTCAACTGGCTACCTTTGCAAGGCAAGTAATCTTCAAGTTCGTGTTACTACTTTACTGATCGTGATGCCCTGGCCAGAATCGAGATGGCGCGAGGACTATATGACACGACAGGAGTGGCAAAACCTGGAGCACCACCTCCACCACCCTCGACACGTTGAAGACACATCTGTCCACTATGGCTAAGATGCAAGCGAGATGAAACCGTTCTAAACGGTCGAATTCGGATTGGACCGCATACGGCGAGATTCATATGTATTGTTGCAAGTATACGCATGGAAGGAGAGAGCCAAGGAAACCAACTATATCTCAGAGGAAAATGCCCGGGATGTGACATAAAAGACCCAATCCCTCCGTGGTTATCCCCAAGACTCTGTATACAAGGATCATTTTAGTCTTAGCTCCTATTACCTAAGCTGAAGCTCAAGTTAGCTCCAACCGCGACGATGGAAGCCTCATCGATTTCAGAGCTGCTTAAAGGCGAATCAGATATGGTAAAAATGGAAGAAAACGGTTATTGTTTTTACACCAGTGCCCAGAGACCCGAAGAGTCCCTTCTTCAGGACATCGAAGACTCAGTCGGATCTCATATTCAGCCTAGAACAACACTACCCGCGTTCTTTGACCCCGCCGACCGCCCAAAGGAAGTGAAAGAACTGTGGAAAAGCTTTATCAACTACGGCATTAATGTGAGCAACACTTATGGAAATGAACTTTCAACTCTGCAGTTTGGACTAATAAGTGAAGTTGCCTGTAATTCTCTTGTCTCTGTTCGAAGACACCTCCACTTTGCAATTTCAGGGGCCAATCATTGTGTCCGAGAGAGTTTCACCCCTAAGAACAACAGCAGCATTGCGGAGGTCCCACCCCTGTCGTGACGGCATCTCCGTGTGGCGGCCCATTCGAAAAGGTGTTGGACCCGAGGATGGACTTTTTAAAGTCTATCGCGGGTCCAATACGATCGAAACTGAGCAAAAGCTACGGGAGAGTGGAATCCCTGCTGCTGACGTCCGTATCCGTGCCGACCAGGTACTTATTACTCGCGGGGGTCTTTGGATAGAGGAGCGAAGTGGGGCTGGCCTGCTGATGTGGATGGGGTTTTCAGAAGAGAGCATTGGCTTGCATATTGATATGCATACTTTGCTTTTTATTGCACTAGCCTATGGCGCCCCCCATTTCCTGTCACGGCACCGAGCGCTCAGCAAAATGGAATGGGAAACTACTGAGTTTGCCCAAGTGGACTTCTCCTTTACTCCACAAGATAGGCATACAGGGTCGGACAGCAGTCGCACCGAAACTGCCGAAGGCGTCCTTAACCTCGCTCAGGAAGGTTTGAAAGAGGTGAAGGGGTTCATTACACAACTAGGCGATCCATCTAGGATAATTCTTTCCGCTGATTATAATTCTGGTGAGGATCCCAGGACTGCATTCCTTAACGTGGGAAGAGATATAGATCCACAAAAATGGTTTCTTCGCGCTGTGAGCATACGATACCTCGCCAAGCGCTCTTGGGGGCGGTCAATTTCTAAATTTATCAACGAAGAGAGGTTACCAATGACCACACGAGTGCGTGACGCCATTAAATGCGGCCACAAAATTTATTTGGGAGAACTGGCACTCAAAAAACCGGGGATTTGGCTTGTCCTAATGGGTGTTCTATCCAGGTTCCCCAAGATGCCTTTGTCAGAGGTGTATCTAATCCATACCCTCTTACATGAGAGATATCCGGAAATCGTAAATGCTGCGTGGGGATGGTCTAGGCTCATGGCCAACTCGAGCCAATTGTATATCGGTGAGAGACGCTCCTTTTCTAAGCGATGTACATAATGCTAATTGGGGAATTAGATCAACTCTCGGCGGCAATAGGACACGCATAGTGCGTTGTTGCGGATGGTCGTGCTCTTTCATTTTCAATTCAAGAAGGTTTAGCCTAAGTCAGTGCTCCGGCCCCACTTGGAAACAAGTGGATAATCGGTCGTCTGAACCATTAGATGTGATGTTTTACTGGCTCATGAAGCAACCTATGGCTAGGTAGTTTACCGTAGATTTGAGTACTAAATAGTTATGTTCGTTTGACCTGTCAATGGCTCCCTGTCTATATCGCATAGTCAATGCATGCCTCTGGCGATGGTGCCGGCTTCAGCCCCTATTCGCCAGCGTCAAGGTTCTTGGTCTTGGAAGTATCCATTTAGCAAGCAGTAAGGAAGATAGGACCTTTTTTGAAAGTACGAAGCCCTGGACTGAAAGATACTCACCCCTTAGGATTGTCTCCAGTCATAGCCGGGCTCTTTCCCTTTCCGGATAAGTTACAAGTTAGCCTCGGGCAGTTTAGCTTGCCCACCCCAGTTTAGAAACACCCTTCAAAAGGGCAATTGGTCCAGTACAAACTAGAAGGGTAGGCGAAAGGGGGCAAAGAAAATGGGAATATATGCCGCCTTTGCCCGGACCCGACAAAGACGTTGAAATAGGCGTAAGAGGGAGACTTCTAACGGGAGCCGTCACGAAGCTTCAAGCTATAGCCACCTGTCTCGAATTCAAACCATGTGTCTCTCGAATCTGCCCCCCGAGTTATTGTGGTGTATCGTGGAGGAGCTTGAAGGAGCCAGGCATATCTTGTCCCTGGCTGGGGCGAACAGACAACTACACAGCAAAGCTTACCCATGTCTCTACCGGTTCAATGTTAAACGACAGAAAAGCTCAGCAATGATTTGGGCGGCTCAGAAAGAGAACCTCCATGCGATCTGGACTCTCCTCAGGTACCAGGCCGACGTGAACGTGAGAGATGAACTTGACCGCACGCCCATCTTCTATGCAATCCGTTCCCGAAATGAGACGGTTGTCGAGGCCCTTTTGGAGGAGGACACAATTGACATTGCTTGTCAAGATAAACATGGATACTCTCCGTTGAATTACGCGGCATCGACAAATTTCCTCTTTGCGGTATCCAAGCTCTTGGATAAGGGCGCGAGCATGAACACCGCCAACCGCTATGGGTTGACGCCCTTAAACTGGGCTGTCGAGCAGGGAAACACAGATATGGTGGATGTTCTGCTGAGAAAATTGAGCTCTACGCCCCCATTTCCGTCCTCTGAGTCTGTTGGAATCGAACAAAGCAACAGTCGGTCTCTCCATATCGCTGCTGGTGCAAGGAAACTCGATATTATTCAACAGCTACTTGCGCACGGATATGACGTGAATACTAAGGATAGCGAGCAGCAGACTCCGCTATCTCTAGCAGTGAGGAAAGGCTACCTGGAAGTGGTGAACCTTTTACTCTGCCAGCGGGACATTGACATCAATGTGGCCAATACCCAGGGAATGACACCAATATGGCTGGCGACTCGATACCGTCAAGATAAAGTTGCCCGTCGGCTACTCGCCATACCTAATTTAGACGTCAACGCTGCTGCCACTGAGAGAATAGTCGGCGTTGGTTGGGAGATGTCCACATCCCTTCATCATGTAGTAAAAAGGGACTGTTTGTGGATCGCACGCTTGCTGGTAGCGAACAGCCAACTCAACCCAAATGTTACCGACCATCTGCTAAGAACCCCACTTCACTGGGCAGCGGACAAAGGGAATTTAGAAATGGTCAACCTTCTTCTTAGTATACAAGATGTGATGTTGAATGCCGAGGACGTCAATAGGTCTACTCCGCTGAGTCTGGCTGTCATGCGAGGCCACATGGATATAGCGAAGCGGCTTGCTCGCGCATCCCGACGTTGATATGACAAAGTGAATGGTTATGCTTATAACTTTTGCTAGCTTTGAAGTGTGGAGTTATTCTAGGACAGTCGATGACATCTTTTACTGTTTGTCACTCTAAACCCCTGGAGAAAGAATAGAGCAATACACAAAGATCTATCTTGCAAAGGGGTGCTCTGAACTCCATTCCAGTGTAAAGTACCATACTAATCTAGCCCCAAACACTAATTGACCCAATCGACAATTGCAAGTAATCTCAAAAATTGACTTAGGTCCTCCTTAGCAACGATAAGACATGCCACATCACCAAGACTCCGAGGACAAAAGCTTTGACTCTCTCTTCGCATGTTGATGATATGAAGAATAAAAGATATCCTGCGGCCATGAGCCATAGATCCACCGGGTGAACTAGACGTGGTTCTTGACGGCAAAACCGAATCAGACTGAAAACACGAATTGCTAGACAGGCAACTCCCAGACCATTCAGAATGAGAAAAGGGTGGATTGAGCCGAATGCCTCGATAGGAAGAGCCCGGAGGTTGACGAGTGTAGAAAACAATGTTTGCGATAAATGCAAGTAGTTCCAAGTTTTACTAAAAACTTCAATATATTAGCATACCTAGCGGTGGAATTTAATGCACTGATCTTGGTACCTACCGTATCGTCCCTGAGCATCCATGGTCCGAATATCTAAGGCCCGAATATCTAAGGCGCGAATATCCAGGATCAGAGCACGAATATCCATGGCGGTGACCAGTTGCCTCTGATAAAGCAATCTAGCGAAACAATATCTATAATGATCGTCAGGATCTCAGGAGGTAGGTCCTAAATGTCACCAAGGGTGCAGCATTGACTGACTGCAACCAAGAGTATAGGGGGCTTAACAGAGTTACTAAAATTGAGGAGGAAAATCCTTGTCCTAATTAGAGAAAAGAATGAGAAAAAGTAAAAGTAAAAAGACAAATGTCGGGGGATAAGGCTGAGCAACAATGGAGTTCTAAGCTAGTCAGGTATAAATATGCCCATCCTCATCCCAAAGTCCTTGACAAATTTTCATTTCCACTCATCTTTGGATTAGGCATCCTGAATCACTTTTACTTCACTATACTCTCTTTTCAAATGCAGGAACAAGCCCAAGCCTTCCCACAGCACGTCAATGGGTCACTCAGCAACAGCTCAAGCATGCTGTGCGAAGCAAAGGTACTTACTCCAAGTTAGCCGAGAATCAAACTAACTATTCTGAACGCCATCACTACAGAAAACTAATACCGACACCAATTTACGTCCACTCCCTCAGATGCCAAGCGAGTTTACTACTTCAGTCCGGTATGGCGATTTCGCTACAACAGAGTGTCACCAGCTGACGATCAGTCGAGATGGCTCGATATCCTTTTAAATCCTGCTGACGACCAGCCGAGCAACACATGTGACGCGCCGATCAAGAGCACTCTAAGTCTCCCGTCTTCAACATACCATACAGACTTTGCGCAGGAGAACGAATACAAACCCAATATCTCGCCCTCAGAAGCCATTTTCCAGGATTTGCTGTCAATTGATACGCTCCTAATTCCACCCAAGCAGTCACCAGAAACCACTTCTACGACCTATAGATGCATCGAATGCTCTGAGATGTATCACTACCGCAAGATACTCAAGAAGCATGTTGAAAAAGTGCATTTACCCAAGCAGTTGCCACCAACTTGTGCTTGTGGTCGGTTGGTTTGTTCTCGGGACGAGTACTTATTGTGCTTCAGCAATCATTGCATGGACGGAGAACACATGCAAGGTTGGGCTGCCTCAGATCCACAACGTCGTACTCTGGAGAAAACCATCGAATCCTTTGAACTCCGAATCGAAAAGGAATTTTCTGAACTTGAACATAAGCTTATTGACCGCTTAGCTCGTGCCCAGCTTCGTCATTTTGGGAGTGTCATTAAAAATATGAAGAAGCATGCACAAGCTGTTGGGCTTAATCATTGCAAAGCTGGGGATCGTTGTTTTGTCAGAAGCCTTCCCTCTCTGATCGTCGGGGTCTCCCAAGGTAGAGCCATTAATAACGCGCCCACTTTCTCGTCATCCCTGGAAAGATTGCCTGCTATTTTCGAATGCCCATACTGTTTGAAGACTCGAGTATTCACGTCAACATCGCAGTGGAGGAATCACATTTATGAAGATATGCAACTATTTGATTGCACTTTTCCTGATTGTAACGGCTGCGTGAATCGACAGTTCTGGTACCGCCATGTGTCCGAAGTCCACCATCAATCAGACAAAAAGTGGGTATGCAAACGCTCTGGCTGCAATTTCAATACTTATCGAAAAGAGAATATGTATCAACACCTATTACGGCAGGCAGGCCCCCCAGTACAGCTAGACATTCACAGCGAGTGCAGGGACATCACTGAAAAAGACAAAGGACCGTGCTGTTTCTGTGGCTACTTCTCTCGCACTTTAATAGGCCTACGGAACCATTTGAAGAAGCACATGAAGCAGATCACTTTAAAACTCTTGGGCCCCGATGAAATAGCTCTGGCTTAACCAGGATATCTGCTGAATCACTTTGTGGTCCTCCATCGCTGTTTTTCCTTGGGCTTCCTGCTATCCCATTCCTGGAATACATGCTTTGGCCCACCAGACAGACCTAGATTACGTTTCTGCTCGCCCGAGGCCGGTGGTTTAGTCTCAGGAGGTCTAGTGTCTCTGGTCGGTAGCATGATCTAGCACCAGTATTTATCTAATAGTCCATTATTCAATTTTGAACAAGATGTCGTCTTACCATGTCAGTAACAACGTGTTCTCCTGGTTTTATCCGAACTGCAACACTACTTGACAGTGTATCCATACATCGGCAAATTATGAACCATGACCCCAGCGATCCATACAGACCAGATCGCGTCTCCCTTCACCGGCGGGCGGTTGTGAAGAGAATCATGTCTTCGAACCGTTTCCTGCTGGTGGTTGTTGGTGCTTAGAGATCTTATTTGCCTGACCAGTCAGGGAAGGAGCTAGCACCGGTATTTATCTTCCATCTAGGACAATAAGTCGTCCTCGCTCTCGGACCGATCAACATCGTTAATTCGCTACTTTAAGTTAAGATTGCTGAACTATATAATAGGCTGCGCAGACACAGGTTCCTGTGTGGAAGACCAGCTTTGATTACACTCTTTCCGAGATCCCCTAACAATAGTTACAGCAAGCTCCCCCTGGCTCGGAGATGGATCTGAGTATAGTAGTTCCGAGTATCTACCGTCCTCACCCTCTTTGGGCCAGCCAGACGGCCGTCGGGTACGCACCCAGTCCCGACATGGATGTACCCTTCCGATCTCAGGCTCCGCAACAGAGCCGACAGACTCCCCTGCGCCAGAGAGAGATATATTGGGAACTTCGCAAGGACAGGGGTCTGCCATTCCTGTCTTCCCGAGGGCGATAAATTTGGCGAAAATCTATTTCCTACATGGTGTTGGCCAGACACGTCACTGCTGCTTATGGCATGGGGGGGTTAACAGTATCAGCAGACTTGAGCAGTCACCGAAGCTGCAACAAGAAATATGGAAGTCAAAGAAAAGAATCCAAGCTCTGCGGGTCAGACACGAAGATCTTCGGCTAGAAAACATTTTATGGAACCACGAGCTCCAGCGGGCCCTCATTGTTGCTCCAAGTCAGATCCTCGCCCGACGGGTAAAAGGGCGAGAAGAGACCGCTGTGCAACACAGAGGAGGCAATAACACTAAAACGACCCCGGATTTTATCTACGGAATAGATCTAGGAAACGAGTTAATAGCCTTCCACTCCACTTTGTCCAGCACAGAGGCAAAAATGCCTAAATGACTCCGCATTCTATACAGAGAATAGATTCAGTAATGAGTCAACGAATCGTCCAGACCGACTTCTTCAGGTTTCGAGGACACACAAAGACGCCCGAATTGTTTATACCTTTGCGTTAGATCAGTTGAAGGGCTGCTATGGTTGCTTGTCTATTGCGACTGGGAATGAGATGCGTTCAATCAGAATATATATCCCGGATCTTGTCAAGAATCGCTTGAGGATCTTCGTTCTGGAAGAGCAACTGGCCCCTCTCCTTCTGCGCCCACGTCACCTTCCTATACCACTCCCACTTTGAAACCAAGTCTGACTGACTTTCGCCCGCCACTGTTTCTTCAGTCTGGACTAATCGACGCAGTTCAATTTCCACATCCTTTCCCCATATTGACACCGGAAACTCGGCCTCCATAAAACAAACCTGGTCACCTTGTTCCACAATCCCATCTCGGGTGTCAAAAAGCCCAATCGACGTAGGTATGTAGGGCGGTCGACTTTCCACGTATGATTGGACGACCAGGTTGAGAGGATCAAAAGCTCAAGTATATGAGGTGGTCGTAAGAACTCTAAGATGCACTGAACAAAATATTGCCAGTCTTCTGTCTCATCTCTAACGCAGTAATCCTGGACGACTTCTTCTCTTTGGCGCTGCAGCCAAATAGAAAAAGAAGGGAGATGAAAATTTTTGCGCACTAGAAAGCCCCACACGAAGTCAACAACCTCAACAGTTAACTAACTACTTAGATACTGAGTACATCCGGTTTAACTTGCCCAGACCCATCTATTCACAATAGCTGACCATAATATTCATCAATAATCGCATAAACATGGCCAGCAAGTCAAAATCCATCCCAATGGAAGATCGCCTCCAAATCCCATTGTATACAGAGACAGACATCTACCGTACACCAGCTGTCGGCGAGGCTGCCACGACGGCACTATTACTTGAGCTTGAGACCGGATCATCCTCTGGGAACGTCAGATTCCATGTATATGTTGGGCCAACGCAGTAAGTCCACGCCATCCGTAGGCTGGATGTACAATCCAACGGATTCAATGAGGGGTTAACTGCCAGGAACAGTGGGCTTGTGATACCCTCCTCAACGCAAATTGCAGCACAGGTCTCGTTCGCACGAGCTTCATGCCATCTGCCGCAGTTCGTTGTCGATCCTTCCGCTATGGTGGCATTAGTGGGCGGGAGTGTCGCGGCGTAGACATATCCGTCCGAAAAGCTCGGGGTAGTGCTTGACCCATTATTGGGTGCGGAGCTATTGTGGACACCACCTTGAGGGGTAAGGCACAGTGTTTTCCCATATATCTTACTAGCAATATGAAGATTATCGCAAGCAAACGAAATCCACGGGTTGAATGCTCTGAGATCGCCGACCTGGAGAGAAGTCGCTGACTCAATACTCGTACAGGTATCATCCGGCTGGAGTATGTAGGTTTGGCCGCAAGGGAGGGGCAGACACAGGTTCAGTTTTGCCTCGATCTTGGAGCAGTTATAGATTTGGTCTTGATTTCCCATGTAGAGTGCTGCAGAGCTGAGACCATTTGTCTGCGCGATGGAATCGCACGTATCACCCTCAACTGTCGTATGCTTGGTTCCTGAGAGACATATAGGTTCTTCCTGCTCAGGTAATGCAATGGGCGATGGTGGAATGTCGGTAGGACCAGTCAGCTTGCAGCGCTCATGGACGGTCTTTAGCACTGATTGATAGTATTCGTCGTAAACAGAATATGGGGTCCGCTGCATCATCTGCAACCGCTCCACATAACAGTAAGAACACATTTCTGATTCAGGCATGGAATCAACGCTATCTACCAAGGTGAAGCTGTCGATAACGTCTAGTGGCAACGTTAACTCTCCAGCACAGGCCACAAAATCAAGGCATAAAGCAACCTTCCTTGGGAGGACTCACCATTGCAGTATTCCCCAGTCTTCGTATCCTTGATACAGGTTTCGTTATAGGCTGCCCAGAGACGTCCGCCTAGCATGGGAGGCACTGCTCCAGTAATGTTATACCCTGCGCAGTTCTGGCTTACTGAGTTGAACCACAGGCTGAGACTGTATCCACAGCCATTATCGCAAACAGAATCAGTAAGAGTGTCATTTTGCAGTGTACCACGATAACTTGGTTCCATGAACCTGAGCATGTAAGAGTCGCATTCTATGCGCTCCATGAGAGCAGTTTTACAAGCCTTTGGGAAAGCATACTCCTCTAAGTCGGCCGACGTATAGAGGGTGAAGCCTAGAAAATCCCGCTGGCCGACAGTTTGCTTTGCACCATTTAGCCATGCCAGAATGGAGGCCAAGAAACCGTTCATGTTGTCTCTGGCGTAGGTCGGAACAGACTTGACAGGTGTTATCATCTCTACTATTGCTTTCGTGCAGAGATTATAGATCCAGATGTCATAGCTTTCCTCGATTTCAAATCCCCGTGCCTGACAGCTTTCGGTCTTCAAGCACTCTTGCGAGTAGTCAGAAAACCAGCTGTACAAGCCACTGCCAAGCATGTAGATAGAAGAGGAATCAAGGATTCGCACAGCCCAGGAAAAGCCACATGTGAGAGAATCCGCTAGGCAGTCATCGAATAGGGGGTCACTGGGGAAGACGCCCGTGGTGAATGGTGCTGGAGCCGCGGGAACGGGCTGGAAGTAGGGAGATTCGGTCTGAATCATAGCCATGAGAATGTTCTGTGCGCCAGAGAGCTGATATTGATAAAGCACACTGTGCTCAGATGCTGTTCCATATAACCATGCCAGCTTACTCTCGATCAACACACCGCGGGCCGAGTACACATCGATCTGATCCTGCGTGATTACATCTAGGTCATGGTCTGCCACCCAAACCCAGATATTCTCTAGATATGCACTAGACTTTGGTGTCAGATGCAATAAGAGCGAGGCGGCGATGCAATTTGGATTGATGGACCCGGTCTTCTTAGGACATTGGTCTTTCTGGAGGTTCGAGCCAATGGCACCGCCAACACGGACATGGGAGTCTGTTTTCCGGTCAACTATTTGCATAAAGATTGGGAGGAATAAAAACGTACCCCACATTGCTGCTGATCCTTTTGATGACTCATGTATATTCCATTCCACGAGGATAGCTCCTGCCGTAGCCCCAGACACTGTGAACATCATATCCTGAATTTCAACGATCCCAGTGTCCCCTGGCTGGCCAACCTGCACTGCCACATGCGGGTTCTTCATGTCTTCGAACTTAGGGCCCGTCGCCATGATTTGAGACCACGCTTGGCCAATTATTCGCGATCCAACTGGGACGCGCAATGTATCTCTGATAACATATACACCGAATGGGAAATACACAACAGATGACAAATTGGCGGCCTGCGAGAGTATGTTGTTGAGCACAACCGTGTCGTCGGTCTTCCCATCACCCTTGGCGCCTAGTGTCTTAACATTGACAACCTCACCTGCTCTGAGGCTATCATACCTAGGTCTGCGGCGAGTATAAAGATTGGGCTTCACATAGGAATTAGTGCCAATAAGTGCGTCTGTACGATTCATCACAGGAATATCCTGGCCGTTGACGAATCTCGCAGCACTGGTTGAATTGTCAACCGTCATTCCAAAGCCCCATGCATCCTTCAGGACCTCATTGCCACCAGCCAAAAGGACCTGTCCTTTAGCAGAATCTTGGATGGCCGTCTCAACATTGAAGAAGCCCACGTTCTGAATAAGAAACGAGGTAGAATTCTCATCATAGAGAGAGGTAATAATCCCATTGGGAGTGTTGGCAATGATTGCATCAGCGAGAATTATGGAGCCTACACCCTGGCCGTTACTCATTGGACCACCAGCCTATTTCATAAAATATCAGCGCTATGCTTAACGCAAGGTTAGAGAGAAATAGAACCTACTCCTCCGACTATGGTCAAACCATTGTGGCAGCTCTCAATCACATAATCCTGCATTGTCCATGCCCAGTCCCAATGAACTTGGAGTGCCGTGTGGCAATTAACAAAAACAAGTTGACTCGTGGTGAACTGCTGGTTTCCAAAGTAGGCTCTGCCATGCATTAATATCATACGCCTGTATATAAAGTCAAGCGAATGCCACTGTACCCGAAATTTCCGCCGACAAACGTTAAATCAGCGAGGAAGCCACCAGAGCCGTTCTCCATGTAGATACCCTATAGACCAATTAGATGCATTTCCTTCTGCAATCCCGGTAGGCTCAACCGCAAACCTGCTGCGTATTTCCAGGAACATCGGTGTTATACAGCATATAAAACTCGATGTTCTCCAGCGATGTGCCCTGGGCAACTTGCCAGTGAATGGCGCAGATATAAGCAGACGGGTCGGTAAGTCGGATGTCGATTTTGAAATTCCTGATACTCCTCAGGAAATTATTCTGATTAACGTACCTTGGATGTCATCGAGGTTAGCATGTTGGTCGCGGGGCTGGGACTGGCAAAGAACACTTACCATTGCTTTCCATCGGCAACATAGACGTCAGACGTGATGACGCCGAGGCCAACGAAACTGGATGCTGCGAGAATAGTCGGGACATTGAGTGGCTATGGTCGAATTTAGCACATCAGATCCAGGTACCATGGGTAGAACAACTAACATCGCCCAAGAACTGCGTATTGTAGTACTGAATGATTGGCGTGCTAACCAGGTACGTTCCTGCGGGAAACCAGATCACAGCCGGATAGATAGTACTTGAGCCGCAATTGGCACCGCATCGTCCTCCGTCTGAGATAGCACGGTTGATAGCTTCCGTGTCATCTGTGACTCCGTCTCCTTTGGCACCATAGTCCCGAACGTTACGCCAAACCTTGTAGGATTCTGGCGCGTAGGGGCTTGCGCCATTCTTTTCCATGGATGACATCCAGTACTCTGATGGAGTGCCTCGCTTCTCAACGGCGCCCCCAGCACTGATATTCGCATTATATTCAATTGTGCTTGTGCCAAAAGCTGAGTAGTCGAATAGGCCATTGGGGCGGATCAATGCCTGACTAGGGGTATTGGTATCATTCCCCTTGGTCCGGTACTTCCTCCTCATCCGGGCTGCAACATCACTGTGATCCCCTTGTGGCTGTTGAGGTTCAGATTCGGCCAGGATACGAGCTGCTTCTGCCAGCTCAGCCGGGATGGCATAAGTAGGGCTACCACTGTGTTCTGGAGACTGCCGAGCCTTCAGAGAGACATTTTTGAGTGCCGCAGGACTGTAGTCTAGCGGTTCAGCAGTGGAGACCCTGTCGGTGGCTGATGATGCAGACTGAAACTGATTTTTGTTGAAGTTAGGGTATTCTACACGTTCCCTGTTGATGTGCGCCAGAATTGCCAGGGCCCGATGCACCATGTCTGCCGCATTGCTGGTAGTTGACTCGTTCACTGTTCTCGGTTGATGGCCATGGTACTTGTGATGATGCGTGTGTCCATGATGCGCATTGGCAACAATACCCACCGCCTGAAGACAGAGCAGCAGAATCGTGCAAAGCGATAGCATGTTGTACTGTGTGTGACTGGATGCGCAACCAGCGGCAATGCTGAGTGATAAACGCACCTTGCGGGATCCGACAATTTGTGAGAAGATGATGGCTAATTTTAATTTCAAGATTTGGGAGCTGCTCCCTCCCCTAATCCTTTTCGGCGTTTGCCGACTTCATATTTGAACGAGTGCCATACAGCCTTGATTCCGGTATCATTACAACTCCCTCTTAAACCTGCCCGATAAAGTAGGGTACTAACGGAGATTACTGTCTCACTTTAGTCCGTTGTCCTGAGCCACGCCATTCGCTGGATATCCTGCCCCTGGAACTTAGCGCAATAGTCTAGCCTCGCCAGGAATAATTCTAAGTGTGCCAAGACGTCCGCTCGTGAGTTATTGGCTTGGCCGGCATACCAAAACCTAATATAATCTAAAAAGGTCTCATAATTCGGTCTTTCCAGGTGGGTTGTATCTCTCACAAGAGAAATGAAAGCCTCAGCCGACATCCACCTTCATCGTTTTCGCCGAATGAAAGGCACGACACGGGAACAACGGCAATATATTACAGGATGCCTTTCCATTTAGATGCCGAGATACCCGGCTGACCTTGAAAACCCGGCATCGTGACAATTCTGCGCTGAGCATTAACTGTCTCATCAGGCTGAGCATTTCCCAACGCTGTAGACCAGTATCTGCATTCCCAGGGTCTCTGAAGAGAAGAGAACCATCATGGGAATCTTTCGTGCCGGTTCCCATAGAGCTCTTTTCAACCTCCTTGGTTTGTGGGCATTGTTACTTGTCTTCACGAAAGCTCAGGACTGCAGTAGCGCCAAACCATGCGCTACTGGATGCTGCAACAAGTTCGGATACTGTGGTATTGGCGACGACTACTGCGGTGCTGGTGTCTGTGTTGCTTCCTGCGACTACAAACCAGATTGCGATGCATCCAACCCGTGCGCCACAGGATGCTGCAACAAATACGGATACTGTGGCCTTGGCCCTGACTGTGAGTTTTGGTACTGTTCTAAACCCCAAACTCACCCAGGTACTGACGGGTCGACTGTAGACTGCGATGCGGAAGTGTGCGTGGCCGGCTGCGACAACAAATCATACTGTGACCCCGGTGGATTTGGGAAATTCGCAGAGGTGGCCAAGTGTCCACTGAATGTCTGCTGTTCGAAATTCGGCTTTTGTGGAATGACCAAAGAGTTCTGCGGTGACAAAGAGGTCAAGCGGCCATCGTGCAGCAAGACTGGAAGCTTAAACAGAGTGGTGGGCTACTAGGAGGGTTGGACGGTCAAAAGACCATGCAATGTCTTCTATCCTGAGCAGATTCCCCTGGGTGTATACACTCATCTGAACTACGCATTTGCCACTGTTAATCCAGAGACATTTGAAGTCCTACCTGGCAGCGCCTACGAGACCAAGCTTATGAAGCGCTTGACAGACTTGAAGAAGATTGATCCCGATCTCAAGGTATTCATTGCCATTGGCGGCTGGACGTTCAATGATCCTGGTCCGACAGCCACAGTCTTCTCAGATCTTGCTAGATCCGAGGAGAAACAAAAGGCCTTTTTCAAGTCGTTAATCAGTTTCATGTCAACGTACAACTTTGATGGTGTTGATCTAGACTGGGAATATCCTGTCGCTACTGACCGCAGTGGACGACCAGAGGATTTCAAGAATTTTCCCAAGTTCCTCGCCAATCTCAAAAAGTCATTAAAGGCATCTGGTGGTCGGGACGGTCTTAGTATCACGCTGCCTGCTTCATACTGGTATCTTCAAAATTTCGATATCGTGGAACTAGTCAAGCATGTTGACTTCTTTAACATGATGACGTACGATCTGCATGGCACTTGGGATAAAGGCAATAAGTGGCTGGGCGAGTACCTTCTCTCTCATACTAATCTGACTGAGATTACGAATGCCCTGGACCTTCTTTGGCGTAATGATATTGATTCTGAGAAAGTTGTTCTTGGTCTTGCATTTTACGCGCGTGCCTTCACAGCTTCAAATCCAGGCTGCCTGGAACCTGGATGCCTGTTTGACTCAGGGGCCAATGCAGGCAAGTGCAGCCATGAGGTTGGCATTCTTCTTAACTCAGAGATCATGGAGATCATGGAAGACGGAGGTCTAGAGTCAAAGTTGGATGAAGACGCGGCCGTGAAAATATTGACATATGACACGAACCAATGGCTCACATACGACGATGGCGAGACCTTTAAGCTGAAGACCGACTTTGCGCGCAGCCAGTGTTTGGGGGGTGTGATGGTTTGGGCCGTTTCACACGATACAATGGACGCTAAATTCAGCCATGCGCTTTCCGAAGCTGTCGGACGCAAAGCAGTGGCACTCGCCCTGTCCTCGGAAAATCCGGATAACTCAACGGTGAGAACCGTGCATGGCCAGTGTAAGTGGACCAATTGTTTTGAGCCTTGTCCCAATGGCTGGTCGCGTGTTCCACGGAGCGATGCTGGCGCTCGTAAAGACGAGATGATGGTAGATCAGACTGCCTGCGATGGTGTCGGCGTACACCAACTCTGCTGCCCCCCTGACGCTGAACTGCCCACATGTGGATGGTATACGCATCATAATGGTAAGTGCGATCAGGTCTGCCCCAAAGGAACGGTTGAAGTGGGCTCGAATAGTAAGTACTGCAACAACAACAAGTACCAGGCAGCTTGCTGCACCACAACCACCAATAGCACAAAGCTGTATGCGCAGTGCTCCTGGGCGGATTGGCCAGACTGCGACAGTGGCAAATGTAGCAATACGGAGATTGCTCGCTCGACCTCAGGAAGTGGCGGAGCGAACTGCAACGCAAATCAGGCGCACAGAATGGGCGATTTTTGGAATTTACAGGAGCGCAAATATTGCTGTGACAACAACGCCGACGAGCAGTGGGATGATTGCCAGTGGTATACTGATGTTGGGCTGGCTCCGGCCGGTCGAGGCGATTATTGTCGAAGCGGCTGTCCGAATGACCGAGTACGCGTCGCCATGGATGTGTGGTCAAAAGACTGTATGGGCGGTGGAAGAGCCAAGTGCTGCAAAGCCAACTATGTCACGCTGAGCAAGCGTGCCTACACCGATGATGAGGAAGAACTGGCCACGAGTATCCAGGAATACATGAAAGACCAAACCTGTGGGTCCAACAGCTGGTATCTCAAGCGCGAAGTTGACTTCCACATCACGCATGGCAATCTATCGGCTATGCCTATGCCTACGTTGTTGATGAAAAGATCTAGTCTGAAGTCGCAGGAGGCTATGGAAAATCTACTCTATGCCATTGCCGTGCAATATGGCGCTAGCTCGATTAAGCAAGAGATCTGGAAGCAATATGTCGTCCCCTTATACCCGAATTTGACGGCAGCTAAGGTCCGACAATGGATCCGCTCTCGAACCTCGTCCATATCACAAGGGTATGAATACCTTGTGGAATCAATCGTCTGCAACCTTGCGTATTACAACGCTGTCTTGGGCGAAAAGAGCGTTGTGTCCTGCAAATGCGAGACCAGCGACTGCTGCGACAGTGGGGATACGTCATGTTCCAGCGATGGAGGATACGACACTAGCGAACTTTCAAGTCGAAGCCTGTTGCAAAAACGAGGTGGTTCTCGGACGTACACTGTTACCTTTGCCAATGGGCAGTCTGTATCCTGGATATCGCTGAGTGTAAGTCAACCTTGTCTCTGTTCCGTTGACAGGACAGCTCCTAATTACTTGTATCAATGCAGTACTGGAGCCGTGGCCAGGTTCCCATCAATCATCCCATAATGCAGCTAGGATTTACATATTCCGATCCAGCAGACTGCACGATTCCGGATATCGAACCTGAGTCTTTAACTGCGACAACACGCAGTCGCTTCCAGGGTACGCAACCTTGTCTTTGCTATCTAGTATAAAACGCTGAATAGGGACAGTTGAACACGAGCTTGAACTTAACACTATCCGTCAATTCGTGGAGGACGCAGCCAATGGTGTACTCCCGTCCGGCGCAGTCGCTAGGACCCGCCGCATCTCAGTGACCTTCTTTATTCAAGCCATGACGGCCCCAATTCTCAATAATCCTCCTCCGATGATCGGCGGAGACCAGTCCTACATCCCAAGTGTTCGGATCATGAATGCCCTTGGCAGCAGACTCAATAATGCCCATCTTGTCTTCCTTCTGAATGGATTGAACAAGATCAAAGTGAATGTCAGTTTCGATACCCTTCCTCTTGATTCGATCTACTAAGTGTCGCTTTCAGCTCTGGGTGAAAAACGCCCCGTACGCTGCAGGAGCCATGGAAGAATGGATCAAAGCCGCAGACCCCTCAAATGCGCTGAGAGCCCTTCGATCGGTATGAGACATCATCTGAAACTGAGTGCCCCAGAAACCTGACAATGTGCTGTAGGCGCTTTCGACTGTCTATTACCTGAATCATCCTATAGCCCACGATAACTGGATTGCCACGGCTAACGACGCGCGAGCGGAATGGGCACGCGCAGAACTAGCATGGGCTGCTGCTGGCAACGGGCGTGAGCCTGTTGTGGAATTCTGGGACGAATGGTTGCGAGACCTTATGAATCATTATGCAGGAAGGGTTAAAACATGGGTCCAACATTGGTCCAGTGAAATGCGCAAGTACTGGGCTGTACGAACGGGAGATACTGCCACTCAAACCATGCAGATCCTATCGAGCCTACACAACAGCGCATCGGATCTGACTTTTGAATTTGACGGGCTGCATGAGGAGCCAATAGACTGAGTGAATCTCATTGGTGGAATGCTGGCCGGGGTACCAGAAGTGTGAGCGCGTTCGGAGTCAGTCTATCTGAAAAACCTCTAAATTTATCCACGAAATTGATTATGCATTTATACATGGATCAATATCATCAACCTAAGTGGCTGTGTACACTTTCAATTCAATATAGCTCTTCACTAGCGAAGTACTCGGTAGAGGGGCCAAACGAGTCAGCGATTAATGCTCCAATCAGGTGGTAAAGCATGACTTAATACCATCCTTTAATATGAACCTTCCCCCTTAAAGACTATACAAGGTGGAAGTAACCAGCCAGTGGTATTAAGGCATTTAATTATTATAACCTATTCCTCATTACCTGACTGAATGAGATGAGGTTTCCCGATATATTAGCCCTTATTACTACCTTAGTAGTCACAATCAAGCTCATCGCAAAGCCTGTTTCATAAAGTTGTATATTTTCATATGAGATGCCATATTATATTTAGATGTGTTATAGGCAGTTAATACCCCTTAATTATATTTGGATCCTCACATTAGGCACGACTATAATTATATCATCGAGTAAATCGAGTTTTAATCTCTTCGCGCCGATTGGTTCTTGCCAATAGGTTTGAATCCAGAGGGATTATCTGCCTGGATATTGGGCCATTCCCTGCATATGAGATGGCCTAGGGGTGCACTCCACGCTGATCCCTAGACAGTATCCATTGTATAATGATTCTTCCTGCGTAGTTGATAGCCGATTGCTATTAGCGCATTTCTCATTTCGATATTAACGTCCTTTGAGCCGGTCGCGAAGAGTAGATTAAGGAATATTGAATAATCTCTGCAGCACGTTGAACACTAGATATTTCCTTATTTTTCAAAGTACATATTGCGAATTGAATTCTTCCCTCTTCTTCCACTGAATTTCCAGAGGTTCGACGTAGTTTCGTGGCATGGTAGCTGTTTGGATAGCATCTAATCTGAACGCATCGAAATTGGATAAGAGTTGGTGACTTCGTCAGGATTTTCGTTAGTCAGTACGGGCAAATGAAATCAAGCAAGGATCCGGGTCTTCCTAAACTAGAGGAACATTGTTCACAAAAGCTTTATGTGAGAAATCCTCTTCCGACGTATCTTGTAGCCAATCAGAAGGAGACATTTGGTAGCATCCCAAAAATCAGGGCCGAATGATACGGTACTAAACGAAGGAGTAATTTCAATTCTAGACACGGTACGGTAAGTGAGCAGAGAAAGGGGCGTACCGCCAGCTATAATAGGGTAGTACCCTGGCTTATCTTAATTGTTACTGCTCGCCACTCTATTTTTCTTTCTTAAACCACCTTCCTATGATTCCTCGCCTCCTGACTGTATCTTTCTCATTCCAAAATCGTCATGTTCCCTGTACCTGGTCTAGGTCTGACCCAGCTAGATAGGGAACGCCTATCCCGTCTAATGCTTGCTGATATCCGCACACGTCGTCAAGAATCATGGGGTTGGGTTGTCTACCGCACTACATATAAATCCGACCCAGCATTCTGCAAGGCAATCAACATCATTAATTCCTGGATTAAACGAGAAGTCTACCACGACCTCCGCCACGCTGGTGTCCAAGATCCAGATCCCACACCTAATGATGAGCTATGGGCTTGTCACCGCCTAACTATTATGGAAGATTCACAAACACTCGACGGCGCGACAATTGAGGACGTTCGTTCCCATTTCCAATCATGGGTGGAAGGGCAGGGGCAGAAAGACAGGTGGAACAAATATCGCGTTTGCATGGTAATTGATGAGGAGACTCTTCAGCTACTTAATAAGGTGCCATTAGCTGAGGAGCATGCAGAAATGCATGGCTTGTATTGCGTGGAGGAAATTCGGGAGTGGTATGTTAAGGTTGTTGAGGCATTCCCAGATCCAGAGGAAACAGAAGGAGTGGAAGAATATAAAGGGTGGATGAATTGCTCAATTTATGCTCTAGTAAGGCTATGGCGTTGCATGGATGATGGAATAAATATGGTGGATCTCTTCTGTGACATAGAGGATGGGGTTTTTACAACTTGAGGTAGCCCTTGTATGCTAGCAGCCGAATGGGGCAGTACTACTTGAAGGAACCGTGGATAGCAGTGTTATGGCTGAAGCCTTTGCTCTTCATGGTCCTTGTATCAATTGGTTGAGCACGATCCTGCTCGTACGTAATGTGACCGAATCAATTGAACCAAAGTAAACAATCTTAGATCAGGCGGGTTCAACTATCTGCAAGTCTTTCCTGCCGAAGAACGTATCTTTTGAAAAGGCGTTGTGATCGGAAGACTGCAAAAGAGTATAAGATAGGAAGAGAAACCGAAAAGCCAGCGAGATATTGAGTCGCAACAAGAACCACAGAGTACATCATGTGGACCTTTACTAGTGGTCCTATGGGTCGCAACCAGTTGTTGGATCTCGAAGGGTTAACTGTTCAGGTATTGAAGGAGGTAGAACCTGCAAGGCTTAAAGAGCGTTACGCCTATTGAGGTTCTACGGATCATCCCTGTCGAGGTCTGATTGTTCTCGCACATCATCGTCATGGGAAAAATTCATGGAGACTCGCACCATTTGCGGCCGACAGGTTTTGAAGCCGAAGCGAATATGATCATAGTGGCATCGACGTCTTTCTGCTGCTGTGGGGCTCCAGCAGAACCGTCAAGCGCCTGCGTGTCTGTCGAACATGTGAACAGACAAGAAGAAAGAAAAGTAAGTGTGGCTATGTATACAAGGATAGAGATAGAGCATGCACCTACCATGGCTTTGTCCTGGAAAGAGGGAGCAGTTTGGGTCTGAAGCTGCCCGTTCGGGTTTCTATGTCACTCAGCCCCAGTCTAGTAAATCGGTAAGAGTTCAAACCTCTTCGGCATTCTGCCGTGCCTTGGATACTTGATGATAAGGGGCCTCAAAAGTATAGGTCTTTTGCGGACGGGAGCCTTAGCTACCGGTAACAATGCATAATGTGACCGCACTCCTACGTTACATGCGAACACCACACCAGTATAGTGCCGTTGAAAGAGGACACGTCAGCAGGACAGGGGCTGAGCGGGGTCACTGGGTGTGGAGTATTGAGGTTCAGGCGGTTCAGCTGAGCTTCAGGTGAACAAGGCTGAAGAGGGTGAAGAGAAAGCGGCGAGGGCGCTAAACCCAACAAATCAAAAAAAGTTGGTGAACTCCGACATACAACAGCCGGGATTCGCTGGTGGTCACCCACCCAACTACTAACCGGCCGGCGTGTGGTTTAAACACAGTTAAAAGGTTGGTGGCTGCAGCCGTCGCGCGATGCTGCTTTTAGTCATGCGACCTTGGGTGACCTTGGGTGAGTGCAGAATAAATAGGGTGAGTGGTCACCCATAATCACCCATAGTCACCTAGACTTAACTAACTTAATCCTTTTTGGCCCATAAGGACTTCCTCTTAAAGGTTTTATTGGCTATAACCTCATTGCTTGGTGGAGCACAGCTAGGCCTAGGCAGGTGTTCTGGGTAATCCAACTGAAACATGTGTCAAACCCAACTTAGGCTGGGTTTTAGGCTGAGTTTGGGTAGCCCAGATTCCAGTTTTGCTGCTCATCTCTAGGTCGGCAACTGTATGACTTTTCATGATGAAGTATCTGTCAGTTATCCGAGGTGCCGAATCCCTGGTCTGTGTGGAACTTCCTGTCTTAGACAATCTGCTATCCTCACCACGGTACTCATGGCCTTCCGCACAGCCCGAGACCGGCGCCGTGGATCTAGCGGCAGATGGCCATACACCCAATCGTAGACGACACTCAAGGCGTTTCCCTTTGAATATAGAACCGTCAAACCTCGAGAATGCAGTGCAACATGCTTTCTCAGTCTTGTAATTTACGAAAGCACATTGGCTCTTGGTTATCAGAAACACGCTCTGCATATCTTCGGTAGCATCTCGAGCAAAGTGATTTACGAGGTCCATGATCCCCGTATTGCGAGGGATGTTTCCCGCCCAGATCGCAAACCTTGACATGTTGGGCTTCTGCCGTCGCCGTCGTATTTTAATCCAGGCAGTGGTGATGGGAGAGCAACGCAAATATTCTGTGGACACCAGGGAGTCAGCCACAATTCGGAGTAATCCAACCAAGTCGCCAGTTTTACACTCCCTGGCGGGGGAGAACCCAGGACGTGGGGTTAAGGAAATCATACCATCGGACTGGTCTCCAGAGGAGTGGTAGGTTGACTTCGATGCTTGCCGTTTGGCTCCACAGCTGCCAAGGTTCGGCGGATAATCGAAGTGCGCCCCTAACATCGTAATGGCGGTTCCAATGCGGTTGGACGACATCTGCGCTCAAATGCTGGAGACTGTACCGAGCTTCCGATGGATAGAGACCTCGGTGGTAATATCGGGGGTCCCATGGCGCGGATGCGCATGGAAGAAGTGGCCCGGGGACAGGAATACAAAAGATCAGTGGCTGAACCGGCGCACCATAGTCTTGGGAGAAACTATAGTTTTGCTGGTTATAGAACGGGCCGTGTGCTTGTAATGGGTGAGCAAAAGAGGGAACGACGTTTGCAGCAGCTTCTTCGACGAGCGGAAATGGATACACGATGCCTGGATATTGCAGTGAATGCGAATGGAAACCACGCTACGCAAGAAACTACCAGAAGAAAACGAAGAAGAGTCCAAAGTGGCCTACCTGTCAGCGACTATGAGCCACTTGTTGTTGTAAGTCAATCTTACAAGTCTAAGTTCAATATTGATGTGAATGAAACATAAAGAACGGAGAAGGGACGATCGAAGATCACGCGCTTTGCGACTACGTTATGGACAGGAATCGTGAGGAACTGAAAAGTCCCAGGAGCAAGCTTGCTGCATGCCGCAGAGAGTATCTCGAGCTTGAGGAAAGATATGAGAAGCTCAGGGACGAGCATGGCCAATGCCCTTACTGGCTACAGAGAAGGGAGGACCAGGCTATGACCGTCATGGAGAAACTGGAAGAGCTCACGCAAGAACTTGAGGAAGCTGAAAATGGACGATGCATGTGCAAAAAATGATTGAGAGCCTGATATCTGATATTTCTAGAATCTATCAATACAACGGGGGTTTCCAAGACGCCATGATCTCTGTAGGCCCAGATATCTTTACGTTGATAAAGGCAAGAAGTATATGTGCCGCTGGTACAAAGCTGATTGTTAGGGGGCAATCTAGTGGAGCGAGAGGGAAGGTCCCAATCAGCAATATCTACTTTGAGAAAGACGGGTCTCCCGACTGTTCACTCACAACCGGTGACAAGTGAACGGAGGTGTCTTACGGCAGCCCTCAGTCTCATTTACCGGGATTATATAGTGGCTAGCACCGACTTAAGCAATGCAGCTGAAGACGATAAAAGAGGGTCCAACTGGACTGTGATTTCTCATTCATACCGTCTATCCATTCTTAGATTCATCTCTGATGCGTCCCCTGATGCTCTGGAACGCCTACTTTTGTGCTTCGGCTACCTCGAATCAGAAATATTTCAGGTGTACAAGGTGGTTCTAAGCTTGTTGGATCCAAATGCTTTCATTGGCACACCGGATATGGAACGAGCGAGAAGTTCCGTTGCAAGTATACAAATTCACTATCCCAATCCTTTGCTCTAGCTAACATGTTCAGTGATTAAACTTCAGATGCATGCCTTACAGCAGCCTCCGGAAAACAAACTCCCAATATCTCCAAAAGACGGGCCAAGGATCCAGGAATACCTGGAAGACGTACACTACGCTTCACATCGAGCTGCTTGCGAGCCGCTAAAGCTTCTCTCAGCATGCGTGTTGAATGACTTAGACATATTCTGCAAAGTCCCTGACCGTGTCCACTCAGTGCGTTCCCAAAAAGGGCAGGCAACAATTCATTGAGGAACAGAAACTGGATTTTCAATTTGGGGTTTCCAACCACAGTATTCCCTTACAAGTAAGTACAATGCCCCACATGCCTAGCACCGACTAGAACTCAGAGGAGAAAGAAGAAGTACATAGAGCTTTGATCACTGGCTTTCATTGATTTTCGCTTACTCTGAGACCACCTTAGCAGCATATCCAGTTTTTGAATACACTTTTGGAACAGTCGCTGAAGGAGCAGATTCGTGCCTCCAGTTATAGTTCGTCAGATTTTCTGACATTTAAGTTACAAGCTATATTTACTTAGTCTTGCCGTCAGGATTCTATCAAGGCCATATGCTGCGAGATCCTTAGTTTGACAGCGAGGTCCGGTAAAATCTAGAGGAATCAGGAGCCAACGGCTGTTGCCCCGGATTCTTAGGTCCAACGAGCAAAGTTGGGGGCTGACAGCCCCGCCAAAGTCATGATGGTGCCGCTTAGGGGGCCACGAAAGTCAGGATAGTTATTCATCTCCTGGGAACCACGATTGCAAACAACCACGGTTCGGTGCACAGGCAATCGTCGCCCTCTGGATTATTTAAAGCTTCTATAAAAGTAGATCTTTTGCCAGTCGTATGGACATTATTAGAATTAGTACTTAATTAACCATGCACCAGTGATTCGAGATGCTCGGCCGCTTCCAGTGCCCTATTCATTGCTTTGTTAATCGCGCCTAGATCCTCAATCCCGACGCTAATCCGTACCAAGTGACTTGGTATGCCGTGGTGTGCCAACTCGTCTCGTTCTTCCTGCGTGCCAAACTGTGCAAATGGAATTGCAAGTGTAAAGACGGTACCGAAGCTGGATCCCTTGCACACGTTAAGTGCGTCATAGAAATGAACAGCAGAATTGGGGTTTTTAAAGACGACACTCATGAGATGACCATAGCCTCCTGCCTTACGGCGATAGCGTTCATATGTTTCGGGTGAGGTGAGTGACGGATAATTCACCCTTTCCACAGTCGGATGGGCAGCAAGGAGATTTGCGACGGCCTTTGCGTTTTGGTTGGTGACTCGAACACGGCCAACGAAGTCTCGAGAATTATTATGTAAGACCGCAACATTGCCAGGGAAAAGTGTATTCTCGTACGAATAGATCAGCTGGCAACGCAGTTGGTCGTGGCTGGGTGAGCCCGGATTAACAACGACACTGCCCAAGTTAGTCTGTATAATCTTTAGTTCAATTGGTATGATGCTATACCTGCCGCCTGTCACGTCACATTGACCACTATACATTTTAGTCAAGCTAGTCACGAGGACATCGGCAAAGGGTAAAAGGTCCATGTTGACGAATGTACCGACAGTCTCGTCGCAAATGACGACGAAGCCGTACTGATCCGCAAGTTGTCGAATGCGGTGCATGTCAGGGGTGACTAGTTTGGGATTACTGGGCACGTCTACCCAAAGAGCGTTAATACATAGTCCAGATTTGAGCAATGATTCAAGTTCGTCAAGCTCGTCATGTGTAGCACCAGGGTAGCACTTTACGTGCTGCCAGTGATTCTTGAGCACGTGAAATGTCTCTGCGTAAAGATATCTGTTCAAAAATTTAAGTTGTTATATTACTGTCTATCAGATATCAGAACTTACCCGAAAGCTATAGCTCCGGAGCTGACGTCGCGACCGACTAGGGCGCGTGCAACAGCATTTATTGCAGCCATTCCACACGAATAAAGGAAGACATCACTAGCGGGAACAGGCTTTTGGCCGACCAGTTCTGATCGAACCAATCTTGCTATATCTTTCTTTATAGCTTCTGTTTCGACTGTTGCTGATGGCTCGAGTCCTGTGGGCAACTCATTGGAGAGAGCGGGTCCGATGGACTGAGTGCAGAACTGTCGGCCAGCAGATTTCGATTCCAAATATTCAAATCGCCGTAAACAGAACTCTGCCTGTCGAGTTGAGATACCGTCGCCGCTATCGCGCCAGTAGTGGTACGCAATTGTAGAGAGACGAGCAGGATACACCACCGCATAGAATTGAGCCCAAGGACCCTCCATTGATTGCTCATCTGGTTGGAAAAAATGGACACATGATGACTTCGTATCACCAACGGCTGCCTTTCCCAAAAGATCCAAACAACGTCTGGCAGCCTGCTCAGAGACAAATGCCCTGCATGTCATTATGTCGTCGACGGCTAGGCCTAGGCGCACAAGAACCGCCTTATGGAGCTGCCGAACGTCCTCATTAATAGAAAATCTGGCAGTTTCCAATTAATGAAAGCAAATCAGTATCTATGTCATAGGGCCGAATACCTTGGGTACCCAGTTTTCATCCTCCTGAGCACCCATTCTTCGCCACGGTCGAGAGCCCCAGCAGATTCCCAGGTTGGTAACGATGAAATAAGGGCCTTTCAGCTGAATAAGCAATGAGTTCTGGGCTTAGGTGGCCGACTTTCTTACATGCTGGTTATTTGGTGGGATGCAATCACCAAGTGGTAAACTGTGCAGAGAATCAACGGCCATCGATTTTCGCGCTAGAACGACGCTTTTCGTTTCGATGTCGATTTCTAATGTACCCAGAGTCCAAGTCAACCTAAGCAATAATTGATTAATTATACTTATGATATTTCTCCCTGCGTTTGGCTGCGGTGCTGCTCGGCTCACTGGAACATCACATAGAAAGGGTGAAGAAGGAAAAGGAAAAAGGAATAAAAGTAAAAATAAATAGAGGGGAGGGCAGCGGAAGGAGGAGAGAGAAAGCAATGGATGGCCAGTTGCCAAGTTTGTTCGTCCCTTACAAAGTCATGACCCTAACATTTCCACATTTCTTTCCTGTATCCGGCAGATATGTTGGCTCCGTCACATCCGCTAACTGAACTTGTGGAGAAGGTTCACTGTAAAAGGTTGGTGGTGTATTTGTCAAGTTGATCCAATTTGCGTGTCACTTTTAGTATCGCATGCGGAGGGTCACAGTCGAATGACCTACCTACATTATGGAAAGCACACTATGCTCTGTTCAATCACTCCGGATCCGGCTTGACTGGTGGCAATCTAGGCAGCTTGGTTGCATAAATTCTAACTCAAACCACGCCAAAAAGACTCACAGCATTGCGCAACTAGCCCTGGTCCAAGTGTCAGAGTACCTGGGACCGCTGGTCGCGTCGAGGATGCGGGTCGCGCGGCTTTGGCTGCAGGGCAGGCTCTTATTATGAAGCAGCTCAACTAGACTTCTGGCCTGCCTGCTACTGCCAGACCGGTAGCCGCCGGAGGGTTCTGGCAAGTAAGTGAGATATACCAGCGTTAATTCCGCTCCTCCGAGTAAGCCTACCCCAGAACGGTAGCTAATCAGGCAGGATGCAGTTGCCGTAGTGGTGGAGTAACAGTCATGACTTCGGACTATGCAACTTTTATTTGTCATGCTGAAGTCGAAACTCAATTCCGCATTCATAAAAATGCCGTAAAAGTCAATGGTATCCAATCAACGTGTATAATACCCCAGACATCGTCGTTATTCTGCAGCACAATCGGTAGTTGGTTACATGTTGGTTAATGCATCGGATTGATACACTCCGTCCCACTGCCATCTAATGGGCGGTTTTGCATTATCGCAGAATATATTAGCGGCACAAGGGATCATTTCAAAACCATGAATACGACCCAAACAGAAGGCCGTCTACATTATATGGAATACTGCCCACAGGTATTATAAACTCAATATCGATATCCTGACGCAATATTCTTCCGACAGGTCCCATTTACGGGCATAAATTAAGGACATAGCTCTCCACCTGAGCAGTACATTTAGTTTAGGCTCGTAAACCATCGCGCATCTAGTCGTCTTGACTAGTAGCTGTACTTGTACATTATCTTCTCTTCACCATGACCGACATCCCGGTTCCCGTCGGACAAGCGCAGCCTCCACGGCCAGTGGTACCATTATCCCGTGCGAGCTCACCTATGTGTCGCCCTACCTCCAGGATGGAGACTCACCGTACTGTCTTTCCCATTTTGAATGGCGGAAACACCGCAAACGCTTCCTCCAGTATCGTTCATTCACCTTTGGATGAAAAGCTGGTTTCGCAATGGCGAAGAGGCGACAGACGCCTCTGGGCACACTCCATCAAAGCATCATGGGCCATTCTCATCGGGCGGTACACGGACAGTCAAGACCCGATTTTTGGAGTCATTGAAGACGCAGAGCATGCAACCACACATCTATGCCTGGACGCGGGTTGCCATATGGCAGCCCATGTGCAGTCGTGGAAGTTATCTGATGACCCAAGTGCATGTGTAGCGGAGGGGGCCCGGCCACACAAAACGGAGCCATGGCCAGAAACACAGCAGAACGTTGAACCTATTTTTGATACCGGTGTTCGGATCCAGAGCCACAGTCATCGCAGTGATGCTTATCATTGCCTTCAGTTATCCCAAGGTTGCAATTTGTTCATAACGCTGGATTGTAGTCGATCACCGACCGACGTCTCCATGAGATACTCGAGTGCATCCATAAGTGACGAATACGCATGGACAATATTAGAGACCTTCGTACATCTCTTCAAGTGTCTATTACAGAACCCCAACTCCAGCATGGGCGGACTCAGCTTCTTGGGACAGCAAGCCTCAAGCCTCATTGCGCAGTGGAACGACTGCAAATTACTTAAAAGACCGCAGACATGCATACATACATTGATTCTGGATCAATGTCAAAAGCAACCCGATACGGAAGCCGTCTGTGCTTGGGATGGTTCGATGACATACGCCGAACTGGACCGGACTTCCGGTCTCTTAAAGCTCCAATTGATGTCGTTGGGTGTTCGCTCCGAGACAATCGTGCCTCTCTTGTTTGAGAAGTCGATGTGGACAGTCGTGGCAATCATGGGAGTTTTAAGAGCTGGGGGAGCTTTTGCCCTTTTGGACCCTTCCCAGCCTAATCAACGCCTGGCGGATATTTGCACGGCATTACAGGCAAATGTATTGGTGGCCTCTGGGTCCCTTTACCACCGCGGCAGAACCTTGAGCCAAACGGTGGTCTCTCTCCCGTCTGAGCTTGACACTGAGGATATTTCGCCTCCGAATGCAGCCGGTACAGCACCTGCAAACGCTGACAATGCTGCATATATAGCCTTTACCTCCGGCTCGACAGGCAAGCCAAAAGCTATTGTCATAGAGCACCAGTCATTCTGTGCCAATGCATTGGCAAATAATGAAGTTCAGAATCTCAATTGCGACACCCGTGCCTTTCAGTTCGCCTCCTATGGATTTGACAGCAGTATCCTCGAGATGCTAATGACGTTGATTGCCGGTGGCTGTGTCTGTGTACCATCGGACACCCAGCGCGTGAACGAGCTTGCTTCAACCATCAAGAAGCTTCGGGCGAACTGGCTTGAGCTCACGCCATCGGTAGCAAGACTCCTGACCCCGCAGTTAGTGCCCGAAGTCCTGTCACTGCTCCTCGTCGGGGAGCCGTTATCGCAGGAGAACATCGCGGCATGGGCAGGGAAGGTGCGATTGATTAATGCTTATGGGCCAGCTGAGTGCAGCGTTGTCACCACTATCCAACCGAGTGTTAAGGCATCCGACCCATTGAATATTGGTCGACCCAGGTCCGGCCACTGCTGGATTGTCAATCCTCACAATCACCACCAGCTTCAGCCCATAGGTGCGGCGGGCGAACTTCTCATTAGTGGTCCGCTAGTGGGGCGAGGATATCTTCAACAACCTGACCAGCAAGCCTACACTCAAGCCCCTTCATGGGCGGCGAAATTCACGTTGCCACCCGGAGAACGGTTTTATCGGACAGGTGATATCGCATATTACAATATATATGACGGCACGCTGCGGTATCTGGGCCGCAAAGATCGGCAGGTCAAGCTCTACGGCCAGCGCATTGAACTTGAGGAGGTTGAACATCATGCGCAACAGTACCGGGAAGGTTTGGTGGCCGTGGTGGATGTTGTTAAAACAGACAGCAGTCCGTCTGCAGCTGTTCTGACATTGTTTGTGGCACATGGAGCTCGAGCTCTCTCCCCCCGTCAAGACCATGACGACCTAATGGCTCCAGTCGACGAGGGAAGTCGTGCCCTGTGGAAGGAAATGCATAAATGGCTGAGTGAGCGATTGCCGTCATATATGGTCCCAACAAAGTTCGTCCCGATGTATCGCTTTCCGTTAACTTCAACGGGGAAACTTGATCGAAAGACGTTGCTTGCTCTTGCATATCAATTCCCAAGTCCAGATACTTTGGACCACCTGCCGCCAACGCCGAATGAAAAGCATCTGGTGACATGCGAAGTAGAGCATATGTTTCGGTGTCTTTTCTCTGAGGTTTTGAGCGTTCCGAGAAGCCATATCGGCGCCGACGACAGATTCTTCTCCCTTGGGGGCACCTCGTTGAGGGCAATTGAGCTGGTGGCTTGTGCTCGATCCAAGAATCTTGCCATCACTGCTGCTGATGTGATCAGCCTTCAAACACCTGCGGAACTCGCCCGGTCCGCGACTCGGTGCGACGAGCTCCCTATCATCCCGCCATTTGGGCTCATCAGTGAGGACAGGCGTCTGTCCGTCGCAGAGATCGAGTGCCAGATCGAAGATGGGACGGTTGAGGACATGTACCCCTGCACTCCTCTGCAGGCTGGGATGATGTCTTTGTCCATCAAGATTCCGGGCTCATTGATTGGCACTTTTGCATTCACTTTGCAGGAAGGCATCGACCTTGACAGGTTAAAGCTCGCTTGGGAGCAGGTTATCTCGGCCAGTCCTATCTTGAGAACCAGAATCGTCGAATGTGGGAATGAATTGTTCCAGGTCGTTACTACCGTGAAGATCCCATGGGTTGACTCATACCCCAGAGACGATTGCTCGGCAATGGCCCTGGGGACGCCTCTTCTGCGCCTTGCCTTGGTCAACCGGTGCAGCCAGGGTCAGACCCCGTTGCTTGTGGTGAAAATGCACCATACCATCTTTGACGCGTGGTCCTACCGTCAGATCCTAGAGGACGTTGAAGCGGTATATGAGGGTCGTTCGCCACTACCGCGGCTCCCCTTCAACCGCTTCATTAACTATATATCCAACATTGACTTGCAGTCGGCGCAAAATTTCTGGGCGAGCCAATTTGCTGAATACAAAGCTGATAATTTCCTGTCGCGGCTTCCAAGTGCCGCATCGGCGTCGCGTTTACCCCAATCCCAAAGTCGCCATATCCAATGCAGGACGGCTGATCAAGACTGGGCGCTCGCCAGTAAGGTACAATTAGCCTGGGCTATTGTTGTATCATCGCATACCCACACGAATGATGTCATTTTTGGTTTGACCATCTCAGGACGAACAGCTCCAGTCCAGGGCATTGACAGCATCACTGGGCCCACCATCGCGACAGTCCCCTTTCGTATTCAACTCCAGCCTGATCAGTTCCTCCAAGAAGCATTGATTCGGCTCCACAACCATGAGAAGTCCCTCATGCCGTTCGAGCACGCTGGGCTCTTCTGCATTGGGGGCTCCAGCCCCGAGGCTGCTGCGGCATGTGGCTTCCAGAATCTTCTGACAGTTCGGCTCCGCGTAGCAGACAAACCACTCGCTATCATGACGGACGAGCCGGAAAACGAGGATGAGGAGCGAAATTTCAACACATACCCCCTCTCAATGATTGCTCAGCTGCGAGCCGACTCCCTTCAGCTCAAAGCCCTCTTTGACGGCTCCATATTGAGCACGCATCGAATACAGATGATCCTGGAGCATTTCGCATCAGTTCTGGAACGCATTTTACGCCAACCACAAGCACGCATCGGTGATTTGATGGCGCATTGGACCACCGATATGGATCGACTCACGGTCTGGAACCAGAGGAAACCCTCAATACGACAAGAATTTGTTCACAATATAATAGAAGACTATTGCGCGACGCAGCCCCACTCCGAAGCGGTTTGTGCGTGGGATGGCTCCTTCAAGTACCACGAGCTGTCCAGGGTAGCACGCTCAATAGCGTCCCACCTCCGATGCCAAGGAGCTGCGCCCGAGACCGTAATTGGAATATGCATGGAGCGCTCGAAATGGCTTCCCCTTGCCATGTTAGGGATTCTCATGTCCGGGGCTGCTATGGTCCTTTTGGAACCTGATTTCCCATTCAAAGGTTACAGAGTATCTGCCGGGACGTGAATGCGCAAATTCTGATCTCTACTCCCATGTTTCGTTCCAAATGCACAGGTATCGTCGAGAACGTTGTGGTCCTGTCCGACGATACTGTGGTTGAATTCGACCCTGTCGCCTACCGGCCCTCAGCATTGAATATTCGGAACGCAGCGTATGTGGCATTCACGTCCGGATCCACTGGCATGCCGAAAGGAGTTACGATCGAACATGGAATGCTGTACCTGGCTGTCCGCGGCCACAGAGAGTTGTGTGGTTTGTCGCGTGTCTCCCGAGGTCTCTCGTTTTCTTCGTTGGCTTTCGATATGAGTATCCTGGAGGTGACTTTCGTTCTTGCTGCAGGGGGTTGCATATGTATACCGTCAGAGAGACAGCGGGTGAACGATTTAGGTGGCTCAATGACGGACATGAGGGTGAACTGGGCGATGCTCACGCCGACGGTCGCTCGGACTCTCACACCGTCCGAAGTCCCCTTCCTGAGAGCTCTAGTGTTGGGGGGGGGAGCCCATGTCAGAATCTGACATCACAACATGGGCCTCCCAAGTGCAGCTGCACAATGCATATGGCCCGGCCGAATGCAGTATGCTTACGACCACTGCTGTACATTTGACGGTGGGGTGTGACCCAGCCAATGTCGGATACCCCCCTAATGCATCCTGTTGGATCGTGGATCCGGACAATCATCATAAGCTGCAGCCTGTGGGTTCTATCGGAGAATTGGTCATTGGAGGGCCCATCGTCGGCCGAGGGTATGTGGATCGACCCAACGAAACCGAAGCGGCGTTCATCCATACTCCAGCTTGGGAAGATGACTTCCCGTTTGTCCGTGGACAGCCATTCTACAAGACCGGCGATCTTGCGTTTCATAACGAGGATGGCAGTATATCTTTAGTGGGTCGCAAAGATTCTCAAGTAAAGCTTCACGGCCAGCGAATCGAGCTCCATGAAATCGAGCACCGTGCAGATACATATCAACGTGCTACGACATCCCTAGCCGTATTGGTCAACTTCAAACACCTTAGCGGGCCTCGGGTTGTTCTATTCACCTGTGAAAACAAGGCCGTGGGCTTCAATGTAAGTGGAAAAGCTTCGTGTTCAACCCCAACCTGTCCGTTCGTGGCCCCTTCAGACCGAGACCTAGATCACATCCAACGTTTGAAGGAACACCTGAGTCAGACCCTTCCGTACTTCATGGTTCCCTCTCTGGTGATCCCCCTGCTATACCTCCCCCTCAGTCCGAGTGGAAAAGCCAATCGCAAGCAACTGCGTCTACAGGCAGAGGGATTGTCCAGAGCTGAATTGGAAGAGTATTTAGGCAGCTCTATCCCGAAAAGGCTGCCAACGTCCGCGAAAGAGATATTCGTCCACCGGGCTTTTGCAACCGTCCTGTCAGTGGAAGAGGATAGGATTGGCATCGACGACAGTTTTTTCGCATTGGGCGGAGATTCAATTACTGCCATGCAGCTGCTCCACATATGTCGGAAGGCAAATATGAGCTTGACAATGTCGGAGCTCTTGTCCTACAACACGGTATCTCTGTTTTGTAAGAAGGCGCGCACACGCGCTCCACCAACCGAGGCTTTGTCACAAAAGCCTCAGTGCGGTCCCGTCCCATTGCCGAATGGACAGGTCAGCTCTGAGAAGCCAGATGGGCCACCGTCTCTGCAACTCACTCACCATCAGTGGGAGAAGCTTTACGCTCTACTGAGCCTGCGGTCTATCGGCTCTATCGAGAATGTCTACCCCTGTTCAGACGCTCATTCAGGTATGCTTGAAGTCTATACTTCGCAGTATCGGGGAATCTTGATCTTTGCCATCGAATCCACAGATGCCGTTAGTCCAGTGCAAGTTATTTCCGCCTGGAATCAGGTCGTTCAGCGCCACACGCCTCTGCGAACTGTGATCCTACACCATCCCAGCAGCAGACAGCAGTATATTCACGTTCTTCTCAGGAAAGTGTCTCCAACTGTCCTTATTCTGCCGCCTGCCGACGATGTTGTCCGAGACATGAGGTCTCTAGCACCGTCGTCGTGGGAGGCTTCTCCTCCTCACCGTCTAGTGGTGGGCCAGGACCAGGCCGGAAAGGTCCTGATCAAGCTAGAGACTGGCTGCGCGCTCATCGACGCAATGTCCGTGCCAATCCTCTTGGAAGAGCTCGGTCTAGCGCTGCGCGGACGCCTTCCCCTCGACACGAGAACCCCCTATAGCCACTATGTGTCCTACCTGCAGAGCCAACCACAGGATGAAAATCACAGGTACTGGAAAAGAGCTCTGACCGGGGCCCAGCCATGCAATCTTGCCCGACGACCGAGCGCTGAGCTGCGCGTCCAGGAGAGCCCTCCTGAGCCTCGCTCAACGCGCGGCTTGCTGCCCGAGGATCTCGACCGTTTCAACTCATTCTGGAGATCAAATCAACTAACAGTCGCAAATATCTTTCAAGTGGCATGGGGACTACTTCTGCAGCATTACACCAGCTCTTCGGATGTCTGCTTTGGCTCTATTGTGTCTGGGCGCGATATCCCTCTGTCGCAGATTTGGCAGATGGTGGGACCATTTTTCAACATTCTCCCGTGTCGAATTCTGCTGGACTCGCCACATACAGTGCTGGATGTCCTGCGGGAGAATCAAGATAGTCTTCAGCGTCGGAACGAGCACCAGCACTGCTCCGTCCCGGAGGTCATCCGCCAAGCAGGGCTCGATATCCAGGGTGAACGGCAGCTCTTTAATACCGTTCTAACCGTTCAGCCCGACTTCGCATCCCCCCCATCCAGCGGCATTAGTTTCGACCTGATAGAGTTAGACGATGCAACAGAGGTTAGTGCCCCGCCCCTTCGCCAATTTTCTTTTTGTGACGCGAACTGTGATTTAATGCTCCTGCCCTTTTGTAGTATGATATGTGCATAGCCGTGCTATTGTCTCCAGGACAGGTTAAGGTAGAGTTACGCTACTGGACCTTTACATGCTCCGACGCATGCGCCACTGAGGTCCTAGAATGTGTTGAATTAGATTACCGCCTTACCAAATGGAGAAATTCAGCCATCCCTTCAATAAACCTTCTAGTATAGGTGATTCAGCCAAGATGATTATGCATACACCAGAATTCTATAGAATTATAATTATAAATTTAATATCACCTATGCAGAAGCATTTTAAATCTAAATACCTTTATTTTCTTAGCTATAAATATAGCCTAGATAGTCACTTATTAAAAAGAATTAGACCTTTATTTAATTTTGATCTTATATACAAATTCTTAGTTATTAGAAAACATTACTAGTGTAGTTAAATTTAAAAGTTATAAGCCTAGCCTACCCTTAAGAGATATTCAGGAATTAATTATAGCTATTCCTAAGGCTTAGGTAACTAGATATTTAATTAAGAGATATCTTAGGGAATTAGATAAGATATCTTACTAGATTAGACTTGCCTAAAAGGGAAGAATTAAAGCTATATTAATACCACTATTACCTATAGAGCTAGTATGGAATATTATACTAAATTAATACCTTCTATATCTACTATAAAGGTCTCTATCTTGCTTAATATACTAGATAATTAGTAGAGATAGAATTCTTATATTCTTAGATTAGTATAAGTTAATAGAGTATTAGATATCTTGCTTAAGGAGAGACCTTAGCTAGTTAAGCTAATCTATCTAGATAATTTAGATTATAAATTAGCTAATTAGAGAGCTACTCTAGCAGAGTAAGTAATAGAATTATAAATAAGCTAGTAGCTATAAGTAAACTAGCTATTATAAGTAAGCTAATTAGTAGATAGAGATTATAATCTAGAAACCTTATACTAATGTTAAGTAAGCTACTAGTAGTATAAATATACTAAATAAAAAGAAGATAAGAGAGGCCTTATAATTATCTAGGTAGCTATTAAGTAAATAGTAGTAATTTAGTACCTTAAGTAGCTAACTAATAAATTAGATAATAAGATTAAGAAGTATTAGAAGTTAAAGGCCAAGCTTAAGCTAAAGAAGGAAGATTAAATCTTACTTATTAATAATAAATATAACTAACTTACCCTAAAGCTAGCTAATTAGAATATTAATAGATAGCTAAGTAAATAGGAAGATATTATTAGCAAATATATATAGCTTAGAATAACTAATCTAACTAGTAAATTAGGAACCTAGAGCTTCCTTATAGTATTAAGATAATTAGATAGTATATATACTAATATAAGATTAAATAAGCTAAAGAAAGATAGATTACTAGATATAGTTAATAAGATCTATAATTATTAAAGACACTGGCAATCCCTAAGCTAAAGAGAATAAAAAGGGGTATTTACTATATTTAAAGGATAATCCTTAGATTAATTAAATTCTAGTTTAACTAATTAGAATTATAGAAATAAATAGCCTAAGTAAGCTAGAGATAACTACCCTTATAGAGAGAAGTATCTATTTAATAGCTATCTCTATCTAATTAAATTAAAATAGCTAAATAGATAGAAGCTAAATCTAGATATTAAAGCTAAATTTAAATAGCTTAAATAATTAAATCTAAAACTATATTAAGTAATAGAATTAGTAATTAAGTAAGCTAATTAGAAGTAAGATAAGAAGATAGAATATATAGTAATAAGTATTATTTACCTAGATCTAATAATATTTTCCTTAGGTAGTAATACTAATATATATAAGCTATAAGATAGTTAGATTATTAATTTAGGAGCAGATATTAATATCTATAACTTATAAACTTAGTTTCTTACCTATAAACTAGTAGAAGATAAGTATATATATTTTAGGATGACTAATATTTAAATCCTTAGCTATAGAAAGGTTAAACTATAGATAACTAGAATAAATAGGAATCTTTATATTTTAGAACTAGGGAGAGTAGCTTATATACTAGAATGCTATATAAACTTACTCTTAATCTTTTAAATAATAAATTATAGATATTACCTTAATTAATAGAAATATATCCTAGAAGATTAAAATAGAAGACTAATCTGCTATATAGAGATAAGATATAATTTAGAAGTTATTAAATATAATCTAATTCTAAATATTTTTACTATAAATTAATATTCTAAGAAACCTTATAAATTAGCTAAAATAAGTAAATACTAGTACTAATAGCTTATATACCTAGAAGATAAGGCTATATAGTATTTAGAAGAGATCTTAATTAGTATAAAGGTACTTAGCTATAAGAGATTAGTCTATAAGATATATAAGCTAGTAAACGCCTATAAGTAGATATCCTAGATACCTAGAGAGAAGTTAAATAGGCTATTTAAAATAGTTCACTTTAATCTAATTCTAATGATAATTACTTATAATAGTGATAGATAGATCTGCTACTTTATATATAAATTAATAGGGTAGTATATAATCTATATCTATTTAGATAAGAATTAGTTAAATAATCTAATTAGGTAATTTATTAAATAGGTAAATATATAATTTAGCCTTAAGCCTAAGAGAATATTCTCTAACAGAGAGCTAATACTTAGAGAAGAATATATATAAGATATAAAGGGTAAGGGAATTAATATCCTTTATTTAATAAGATATACTAATAAGTAGAAAGGCTTAATTAAATAAGCTAGCTAGATAATAATTAAAATAGCTTATAGTATAAAAATAGCTATAAGATTACCTAAGTAGCTATAGCTATATATCTTTTATATAGCTATTTACCTTTATAATTATTACCCTGAAGAGAGATAGAAGAAGATAAGGAAGGGAGGAAGAAATAGATCTAGATTATATTATATAAGAAGCTTTATAGTAAGAAGTCTTCTCTAGTAAATCTATATATATATAGCTATAGAGCCTATATTAGGTACTATAAGATTCTAAAGCTAAAGAAGCTGGATTTATAAGCCTAGGTAGGCTATCTAGTTAGATTTATAGCTTCTAATATATAGTAGATATAGAATCTAGTAAATAGGAGAATTATAGATAAGAGAGATATAATATTTAATAAAGATATTATATTTAATCTATATAATCTATTCTATATAGAAGTAATTAAGATATCTAATCTACCTAAGGTGCTAGTTAAATTAAATAAGATTCTAGATATCTAAATTAGGCAGGTGGAAGATATAGAGAATGAGGGGTTAGATAAGGTTAAAGCTTAGGAGGTGAGAATAGTAAATAATAAGGTTAGTAAGATCCTAGAAACAGAAGGTAGTGTTCTAAATAAGGTAAGTAGTTAAATTATTAAGCTAGTAGAATTATTAAAAGAGAACCTTATACCTCTATCTCCTAATTCTATACCTAAATAATCTAACTAATATAATAATATTCTAATCAAATTAACTAAGAGAGATATTAATTTAATACCTTACCTAGTACCTAGATCTTAATATAAGATCCCTAGAGGCTGGATTAATAGTCTATAGAGAGATATATAACTTAATCTACTTAGTTTAATAACCCTAAGATCTTCTATAAGAATTATTAATTCCCTAGAGCTAGAGATACCTATATAGCTTGCTAATACTCTTTTAGAATCTCTAATATTAGATTTAGATATAGATAGGAGAGATAAGATTAATAAAGATTTATTATCAAAACAGCTCTAGAGTAAGGTTAATTAATTAAGTATTAATCTAGAGAATAATCTAAATAAATCTAATAATATTAATGAGATCCCTAGATGCCTAAAATATAATATAAGTACTAATTTCTCTGAGAAGAATATTATTACAGGAAAAAGGTAATATTAGATACCTTATAGATATAATTTTATAGCTATAACTTAGGTAGATAGATTAAGATAATTCTATTTAGTATTTACTATATTAAGATTAGGCCTGCCTAATAAGTGTTATGACACTAGCACCACAAGGTGGATGTGATGGGCAAAACTATGGGGAAACAATGGCCAACCATTTCTTGCAACACGCATTTCTGGGGTAAAAGGAGGACCTATAGAAATAGTGCTAATTACAGCTACCCTATTATATAACTAATAATAATATAGTAATGCTATATTGGACAGAGTAGTAATCTAATAGTTTAGAGTACTACTATAAAATATTATAGCACTGCTATAATATAGAGGAACTATATAAGGATAGTTATTATTATTATATCTAGAGTTCTTGTTTAGTTCCTTATATTTAAAAAATATTAATTATAAATTATTCACTTAAGTATAAGTTCACTAGTCTAATTCATTAGTTACTCTCTACTATTAAGTATATATACTTAATAGGCCTTGCTTCTATCTCTACTATTATTATTCTTGTATTACCTTTGGATTATCCTTAACCTAGGAGAGGTTACTATATCACTGATTATTAGGCTACCTGGTCAGTAGGCCTTAGGTAAGTATTAGATATAGCCCAGGGACTATATCACCCTATTCCTAAAGTAGTGGACTAGCAGAGAACAGCAGAGATAGATCCCAGGGTATAATAAATTAAATACTGTATAGTATAAATTACTTTAGGAAGTTTAATCAACTCTTAATATTAAATATCATGGTAAATAATACACCACACACACCCACTAGCTTAAATATTAGTTAGGTACCTATGGTATAGCTATAGTAGTAATATACCTAGCCTTTTACAGAAGAACTAAGGGGTATAGTAGAACAGCTTCAGGAATATATCTAATAACTAGAAGGTTGACTTATAGCTAAGTCTGTTAAAGTCTAACCACCTGAACTGTTTAATGGAAATTAATCTAAGTTATAAATATTTCTTATACAGCTAGATATATATATCTATATAAACAGGGAAAGACTTACTACTAAGATAGAAAGGGTCTTACTTATAGTAACCTATCTAACTAGACTAGTATTTAATTAGTTTAAACTATTTATTAGGGATTACTAAGAGCATAAAGAAGATAATTAAGCCCCTAAGACTAATAAAATATTCACTAGCTATGATGCTTTTAAGAAGTAATTAGAAGATACTTTTAGAGATATTAATAAAGAAAGAAATACTAAATAATAGCTATAGCAACTCAAGCAAACAGGATCTGTTAGGGAATATATATTAAAATTCTAATAGATTATATCCTATTTAAGTTAGGATAAGGACATAAATATTATATAATTTAAAGAAGGCTTGAAGCCAGAAATCTAGGAAAAGTTAATCTAGATAGAGTAACTAGATAAGCTTAAATAAGATAATTATATAGATAGTTAAGATTAATAATAAACTATAAGACTTTTATATGTGTAGAAGAGATTAAAATAACTAGAATAGTTTTAATAACAGGTGTACTATAAACTATTAAGTAAATATAGAAGGCTAGCTTAACTACAGAGCTAAGGATATTCAGATCCTTATAGGCTATAACTAATAGAGTTAGATGCAACTCAATAATTAGTATTTCTAAGGAGGAAAGAGAGTAGTGAAAATAAGATAAGCTATATTTCTATTATAGGAAATCAGGATATATATTAAGAGACTGCAAGTAACAACCTAGGAAGGGTTAGTAGGAAAAACCTAAATAGCTTAGAGTGATAGCAGAATTCTATACTATAAGAGGAGCCTATAATACTACTAGAGTATATATTATAGCAGTGCTAGATAGCTATAAAAGAATTAAAGAGTTAAGTATAATATAAAGTAATAAGTAGCTAAGGAAATTATTTAAGGAATATATAGCTCTTAGTAATAAAGAGATTAAGCAGGAGCTTTAAGAGAAAGACTCTATAGAGTATAAAAGTGTAAGAAGTAATTAGCCTATAAAGAATCCTAGTATGCTTACAGCAACTAATCATAACTATCTAATAGTAAAGGATATAGTTTAATTAAGTAGGAAAATATAACACCTAAATAACTTATACACAAATAGATGACTCTTATAGATAATAGAATCTAGCAGGATATCAGAACTGCAGAAGAAAAAACTAACTATATTAAGCTAGATTAAGAGGATTATCCTGTAATAGATTGGACTACTATTAACTAATTTATTAATCTACTTAATAAAGAGTATGGAACTTAGTAGGTAAGCCTTAATCCTAATAAGGAGCAGCCCTATAAGATTCCTGAGATACCTCAGGATAATTCCCCTAAAGATAATAATAAAGTAGATTAATATGCCATATAGCTACAACAGCTAGATTAGAAATAATTAGCTGAATTAGAAGCATATTAGTTAAACTAATAGATTTTTAAGGAAATTAAACAAGAAGGATATAACCACTGGAATCTAGAATATTAAACTTAAGTTAAATCCTGGGAATAACATACCTAGTATTACTTTAGATATATAGTATATTACTAAGGGTGTAGATATTAGAGTAAAAGACACCACCATATACTCTAGTAAGTATTAGGAAAAAGGATGCTAGGGATATATTATAGAAAATATAACTAATTAGTGTCTATGTAAACACTTCTAAGAATACCTATGTTACGACACCAACACAGCTGCACTAGCGCAGGGTGGATGTGACAGGCAGAATATAGGAAGCATCGCTCACTAATTAACTATGAGACAAATACTAAGCAATCCAGGAAAATACTTAATCTAGATAGGGATTCTGCAGAAATACTGTTCAGTTATGCCCTACTATATATTTATTAGGTATTCTACATAATGGCAACTGATAGGCTGGTTCCAACCTGCCATATGACTGCTACCCTGAGAAATGGGCAACACTAAGATAAGGAGTATTGGACCTACTCTATGATCTACCCTAGAGATACTCCAGAAGTAGTAATAGGAGTCATGAATGGAGTCGCGAATAGAGTTGCAACTGAGGAACTATATAAGGATACTTATTATCATGGTATCTAATACTCTTAGTTTTAGTTCCTTGTATTTAATATTAATATAAATTATTTACTTAAGTATAAGTTCACTAGTCCAATTTGTTAGTTACTCTCTACTATTAAGTATATATACTTAATAGGCCTTGCTTCTATCTCTACTATTATTCTTGTATTACCTTTAGATTATCCTTAACCCCAGAGAGGTTATTATATTACTGATTATTAGGCTACCTGGTCAGTAGGCCTTAGGTGAGTATTGGATATAGTCTAGGGACTATATCACCCTATTCCTAAAGTAGTTGACTAGCAGAGAACAGCAGAGATGGATCCCAGGGTATAATAAATTAAATGTCATACAGTATAAATTGCTTTAGGAAGTTTAATTAACTCTTGACATTAAATATTATAGTAAATAATATACTATGCACACCTACTAGCTTAAATATTAGTTAGGCACCTGTGGTACAGCCATAGCAGTAATATACCAGCCTTTAACAGAAGAACTAAGGGGTATGGTGGAACAGCTTCAGGAATATATCTAATAACTAGAAGGTTAACTTATAGCTAAGTCTGTCAAAGTCTAACTACCTAAACTATTTAATAGAAATTAGTCTAAGTTATAAGTATTTCTTATACAGCTAGATATATATATCTATAAATAGGGAAAGACTTACTACTAAGGCAGAAAGGGTCTTGCTTACAGTAACCTATCTAACTAGACTAGTATTTGATTAGTTTGAACTATTTATTAGGGATTACTAAGAGCATAAAGAAGATAATTAAGCCCCTGAGACTAATGAAATATTCACTAGCTATGATACTTTTAAGAAGTGATTAGAAGACACTTTTAGAGATATTAATAAAGAAAGAAATACTAAATAATAGCTATAGCAACTTAAGTAAATAGGATCTATTAGGGAATATACATTAAAATTCTAATAGATTATATCCTATTTAAGTTGGGATAAGGACATGAATATTGCATAATTTGAAGAAAGCTTAAAGCTAGAGATCTAGGAAAAGTTAATCTGGATGGAATAACTAGATAAGCTTAATAAAATAATTATATAGGTAGTTAAGATTAATAATAAACTACAAGACTTTTATATATGTAGAAGAGATTAAAATAACTAGAATAGTTTTAATAACAGGTGCACCACAAACTATTAAGTAAATAATAGAAGGCCAGCTCAGCTATAGAGCCAAGGGTATATGGATCCTTATAGGCTATAACTAATGGAGTTAGATGCAACTTAATAAATAGTACTTTCTAATAAGGAAAGAGAATAGTAATAAAAAGAAAAACTATGCTTCTAGTGCAGGAAGCTAGAATATATATTAAATACCTGTAAATAACAACCCTGGAGGGGTAAGCAGAGTGGAAAGAAATAGCTATATATAATAAAGGAGCTTAGTGCCATAAAGGACAGAGGAGTCTATAACACTACTAGAGTATATATTATAGTAGTACTAGACAGACCTAGGAAAGCAAAGGAATTAAGTGTGATATGAAGTAATGAACAACTTAGGAAACTATATTAGGAGTATACCAGCCTAAATAATAAAGAAATAGAGGAAGAACTTAAGAAAGAGAACTTCACTAATTATAAAAGTGTAAATAATGATTAGCCTACTAAAGACTCTAATATGCTTGCAGCTACTAATTAGGAGATACTATCTAGTGATAAAGATAGTCTTATTAATTAGGAGAATATCACACCTAGAGGGCTTATTCACTAATAGATAATGCTTACCAGTGAGATACATCAGACTATCAGTTCTGATGGAGAAAAAACTAACCATAATAAGCTAGATCAAGAGGATTTTCCTGTAATAGATTAGGCTACTATTAACTAACCTATTAATCCACTTAATAAAGAGTATGGAACTTAGTGGGTGGGTCTTAATCCTAATAAGGAGCAGCTCTATAAGATTCCTAAGATACCCTATAAGTAATCCCTATAAGATGATGATGAAGCAGACCAGTACACTGCACAGCTGTGACAGCCAGATAGGAAATAGTTAGCTGAACTAGAAGCACACTAACTAAATAAGTAAATCCTTAAAAAGATTAGATAAGGAGTAATAGGATGCATACATTAGAATCTGGAATATTAGACCTAGATTAAATCTTAGGAATAATATATAACTTACTATAATAAATATATGCTGTATTGCAGGAAGTGCTAAAAATAGAACTAAGAATACTACTAGGAACTCTGAGAAGTCTTATAGAAAAAGATGTAAGGACTAATTCATAGCTTATATAACTATAATTAGTGCCTGTATTAATACTTCTGAGGTCACCTAGAGCATAGTAAGGTAATATAGATTACTTACTATAGTAATAACTACAGTATTTATTATAATAATAAGTATATAGTAAGGTTTTGGCTAGAGATATCAGAAGTTATGAAATAGAATAATACTTATCTATGCTAGAAGCTCAAATGCTCCTATAAAGGATATAGGAAATACCTAGAATATAACTTAATATACTAAATAGTATACTTTAAGGAGTAATGTATAGTGCACTATAAAGGTAAGCTAGAGGGAGGATATTTTCTAAAACCACTGCAGAGCACTAGGATACTATAATAAGGAACCCTACATCTTATAGTAATAATAGTGCAATATAATAAGCATCTAAAACTAGATACATACATCCTTAATTAATTAGCAGAAGTAATAATTAATTCAGGAGCAACAGGCAACTATATATACCTAGGATTTATAAAAAAGCTAGGACTGCTAGGAAAAATAAAAGTAGTACCTGAACTAATTATAGGTCTGAATAGAGAGAATTTAGGAACTCTTATAATCATAACTGAGTCAGGACCAGTTCCAATGGTTATATTAGGATATGTTGAATAGTTGAACTTTAATATAGTACTAATAGGATGGTATAATGTGGTGTTAGGGATTCTATAGCTTAGGAATTATAACCTAGCAATTAACTAGAACATAAATTAAATCTAGTTTAAATATAAATACCCACAATAGGACCAGAGTTAAGGAGAAACTAGGGCCTTATAGCATGCTAGATTAAAGGGAAAGAGCAGCAATGCTAAGTAGTTAAAGGGTGAACTAAGAGAAGTAATAACTAGCTAGAAGATAACAGCAGTATTAGCAGCAATAAAGCTATTACAAAGAATAGTAATAATAGAGCTACTGGGATAGGCACTAGAGTAAGACAGTAATTATACTAATATTATAATACTAGATAATAATTCTAAGGAGGTTTAGAGACTGGAATAGCTAATCTAAGGAAAATTATTCCCAGGAATAATATTCCTAGGAATACTTTTTTCCTAGAACCCTACTTCTTAGTAACTACTAACTAGGATTAAGGTGATCCCAGGAAAACTATTCCTAGGAATAATGAACTAAGTATTAACTAATTAGGGAATGAATTAAACTCAGGAATAGTTCTGCCCTAGGAATATTTAAAATTTAAGGTATTATTTAAGCAACCTAAATAGTACACCCTGCTAGAGTATAGTAAACATAATCACAAGATTCCTCTTAAGGAAGGAAAGTCACTAGTATATAAGAAGATATACTAGATATTAGAAAAAGAGCTATAGATACTTAAGGAATATATTAATGAGCAACTATAACTTAGGAAGATATAACTATTAAACTTACCAGCAGGACATGGTATACTCTTTATACCTAAGAAGGATGGAAGTCTATGACTTTGTATAGACTACAGACTACTGAATAATATTATGATTAAGGATTATTATCTACTTCTATTAATCCATAAGATCTAAGATTAAATTTAAGGAGCTAAGTAGTTTATAAAGTTAGATATTACTGATGCATACAACCATATTTGAATTATAGAAGGTAAAGAATAGAAGACAGTATTTAGAACAAAATTTGGTTATTATAAATATCTGGTTATGCTATTTAGGCTTACTAATACACTAGTATTATTCTAATAATTTATTAATAAAGTACTGTAAGAACACTTACATCTCTTTATAATTACTTATCTTAATAATATTCTGATCTTTTCTAAAGATAAGGAGGAATATGTGGAATATGTTAGTAAAGTATTAAGAAGCTTTAGGAAGTAAACATCAAGCTGAAATTAAAGAAATATAAATTCTATGTTTAAGAGAGTTCTTAGGACACTAGATATCTACTAAAGGAATCTATATAGATTAAAATAAAGTTAAGGTGATTATGGAATGGCCATAACTAAGGAATATTAAGGAAGTCTAATATTTATTAGACTTATTAACTATTATTAATAATTTATTAAAGGGTATGTAAAAATCATGCACCCTCTATTTATATTACTTAAGAAAATAAAAGATTTTAAATGGATGGAAGACTGTAACAGAGCTTTCTATTATATTAAATAATAAATGGTCACTGCACCAATATTGGCCTAGCATAATCTAGAAAGGAAATAATAATTAAGACTAACATATCTGACTATGCAATCAGGATGAGAATGACTTAACCTAGAGATAATAGGAAATTATGACTAGTTGTATTCTACTTATGGAAGTTGATTTAAGCAGAACTTAACTATAATATCTATAATAAAGAACTGCTAGCTATAGTAGTAGTATTTAAAGTCTAGAGGGTCTACCTGGAAGGAGCATGACAGATAGTCATTATAAAGATAGATTATAAGAATCTTATGTTCTTCATGATAATGAAAGAACTAATAAGAAGATAAGCTAGATAGGCTGAGATACTCTTATAGTTTGACTTCAAGATTATCCATTATAAAGGAACAGAAAATAGACAGGCTGACATACTTAGTTAGTAATCTGATTATGAACTTCAGGGGAAAACTATTAAACTAGTAATATTGAAATAACAAAAGGATAGGTTACTAATATATAACTATCACACTCTTGCAGTGACAATCAAGCTATAAGAGGATCTACTTATTTAAAAAATTATTAAAGTAACCAAAAAGGATAAAATTATCTAAGAGATGCTAGATAACTCAGCAGAAAATGAGTATATGACTAGTAATAAATAAGGATTGATATACCTGTGAGGACTTATCTATATACCTGAGTGTATAAGAAGTGAGATCATTACTAGGCATTATAATGACCTAATGCATGGTCATATAGGAATAGAGAAGATGGCTAAGGCTATCTTAAGGAATTATTACTTCCCTAACATAAGGAGGAAGGTACAGGGATACATTCACTAATATAAGACTTATATCTGAGACAAGCCAGCTAGGCACTAGCCATATGGTAAGATACAGTCACTAGAAGTACTGAAGAAACTATGGGAATAGATTACTATTAACTTTATTGGACTATTACTAAAGTTAAAAGGGTATAATTACCTAATGACAGTAACTAACAGATTGATGAAGTTTATCTATTTAATTCTAACTATAATAATAATAACAGCATCACAGTTAGCAAGCCTACTTATAGGATATGTAATTATTAATCATGGAATGCTACAATACATTATATTAGATAGAGATAAATTATTTATATTAAAATTTTAGTAATTATTAATAGATTTGATAGGAATTAAGCAAAGATTTATAACTGCATATCATCTATAAGCTAATGGATAAATAGAACAGGCAAATCAGACAGTGGAATAATATCTATAACACTACATGAATTACCAGTAAGATGATTAGGTAGTTTACCTACTAATAGCACAGTTTATGTATAATAATGCTATTTACTTAATAATAGGAGAAATACCTTTCTTTACAAACTATAGATATAACCCTATACTAACTAGAGAACTATAGAATAAAGTACCCACAGCAGAAGAAGCTGCAGAATTAGTAGATACTATTAATTATTTAAGGACTTAACTTTCAAGGGATATTGAATTTATAAATCTTAAAATAGTAATTTACTATGATAAAAAGCATGGGAGTACTCTAGACTTAGAAAAAGGGGGGGAAGTTTACCTGCTCTGCAGAAATATTAAAATAAAATAACTAAGCTAGAAACTGGACCATCAGAAAATTAGACCTTTTATTATTAAAGAAAAACTTAGGCTAGTTAACTATAAATTATAACTACTAAAAAGCATGGCAAAGATTTATCTAGTATTTTATATCTTATTATTAGAACCAGTGCTAAAAAGTGTAAAAATTACTAAAAATATAGAAATTAATAATAATACAGAATAAGAGTATAAGGTTAAGGAAATCCTGAGTTATAAATAAATTAGCGGAAAACTATATTACCTTATAAAATAGAAAGGTTATAATACCTTAGAAATATATAGGAACCTATTAAGAACTTAACAGGCTACTACTAACTTGTCTAATAATACCACTAGCAGGAAGCTTAAAACATAACTAAAAAGAAGAGTTATCTATTATTTAGGTTAGAGAGGGACCTTCGTCCATGGCAGCAAGGACCAGATTATTATCAGGAATAGGCAGATCCTCCTTATCTAGTTAGTCCATGACTAGAGTGTCATAATCTAACATGTGACTGCTCTTTAACCTTAATATCTTATCTTATTTTTATAAATAATGGATGCAAGCCATCAACTCTAATATTTTTAAGGAAATTTTAGTCAGATAAGCTAAAAGTTTTAATTACTCTGCATTTAAAACCAGCAAAGTTAACTCTATTTTTAAAATATCTTCTTTTATCTTTTCCTAAGTATTTAATATTTAATTCCACTCCTGCTTACTATGGAATTGCTTTTTATATATCTTACTACTCTAAGTGTACTTAGTATAATTTTAACTTTTTAAATCTATAATATATATAATACCTTAAGATGCAGCAAGTGTAAGGAGACTTAATAGAGAAACTATTAAGATAAATCATACAGTACTAAATAAGCTGATTTCTCTTATAAGTTTTATTATTAACTAGCATGATGACAAAAAGTTAGAAGAATACTAATATATTAAAATAAAGAAAGTAAAAAGATTACTCACCTTGGGGGCTGTAAGCCTTATGAATGAAGTTTTGAGGGCAAAATACTAGAAGAGGGGGAGGTGATGTTACAACACTAATATAACCACACTAGCACAGGGCAGATGTGACAGGCAGAATATAGGAAGCATTGCTTACTAATTAACTATAAGACAAACACTAAGCAATCTGGGAAAATACTTAATCTAGATAGGGATTCCACAGAAATACTGTTTAGTTATGCCCTACTGTACATTTATCAGGTATTCTATATAATGGTAACTGATAGGCTGGTTCTAACCTACTATATGACTGCTACCCCAAGAAATGGGCAATGCTAAGACAAGGAGTATCAGACCTACTCTATGATCTACCCTAGAGATACTCTAGAAGTAGTAATGGGAGTTGTAAATGGAGTTGTGAATAGAGTCACAACTAAGGAACTATATAAGGATACTTATTATCATGGTATCTAATACTCTTAGTTTTAGTTCCTTATATTTAATATTAATTACAAATTATTCACTTAAGTATAAGTTCACTAGTCTAATTCATTAGTTACTCTCTACTATTGAGTATATATACTTAATAGGCCTTGCTTCTATCTCTACTATTATTATTCTTATATTACCTTTGGATTGTCCTTGACCCTGGAGAGGTCACTATATTACTGATCATTAGGCTACCTGGTTGGTAGGCCTTAGGCGAGTATTGGATATAGTCCAGGGACTATATCACCCTGTTCCCAAAGTAGTTGACTAGCAGAGAACAGCAGAGACGGATCCCAGGGTGTGACAACCTATAGTATATATAATACCTTAGGTTATTTACTATAGTAATAATTACAGTATCTACTATAATAATAAGTATAGAGTAAGGTATTAGCTAAAAATACCAGCTATTATAAAAAGAAATATTAATTACCTTGCTAGAGACTTAAATGCTCTTACAGAGGATATTAATAATATCCTAGGTATAATATAATATATTAGATAGCATGCTTTAAAGACTAATATATAGTGCACTACTAAGGAAAAATAGATAAAGGTTACTTTTCTAAACTATAGTAAACCCTCAGGACTCTATAATAAGAGATAGAAAAGTTATATCTTATAGCTACAGAAGTATAACACAGAAGGTATTTAAAACTTTAGGCATGTATCCTTAGTTTAACTAACTTAAGTAATAGTTAACTTAGGAGTAATAGGAAATTATATAAATCCAGGATTTATAAAGAAGCTAGGGCTTCTAGGAATTATAAAGGTAGTACCTAAACTAATTATAAGTCTGAATAGAGAAAATTTAGGAATTCTCTTAATTATAACTAAATCAGGAACCGTACCAATAGTTATATTAGAATATTTTAAATATCTAAACTTTAATATTATACTAACTAGATAGTATATGTTACGACACCAACACAGCCGCATTAGCGTAAGGCGGATGTGACAGGCAGAAACCAAAGGAATATCGAACACCAATCGATCTCGAAATGATCACCCAGCAATCAGGGGAAATGCTTAATCCGGACGGACTTACCTTCGCAGAAAAACAGTTCGGTTATACACTACTATACCGTATGGGCAACAACCACCACCAGTCACTCACGAGACTGATCCCTGCCATCACATCACATGACCAACTACCATGAACCACGGCTTGGCAATGGTAGATGGGTAGATACGATAGATGATATGTCGGTATCATCAACATCTACCATCATACCGTTCTACCATCTACCTCAACTATCACCTGAAGGAACTAAGGATATATAAGGACACTCATTATCATTGTATCTAGCACTCTTAGTTTAGTTCCTCGCGTTCAATATCAATATCTCACTTGAGTACAAGATCACTAGTCCGATTCGTCAGTTACTCTCTTACTATTGAGTATACGTACTCAATAGGCCTTGCTTCTATCTCTACTGTTATTGTTCTTGTGTTACCTTTGGATTGTCCTTGACCAGGGAGGTCATTGTATCGTTGCACCTTTAGGCTACCTGGTCGGTAGGCCTCAGGCAAGTATCGGATATAGTCCAGGGACTATATCACCCCGTTCCCAAAGTAGTTGACTAGCAGAGAACAGCAGAGACGGATCCCAGGGTGTGACAAATTGAACGCCGTACACGAATCGCTTTGGGAAGTTTGATTGACTCTTGACATCAAACATCATGGCAGGAAACGCACCAACCCCAACCAACTCAAATGTTGGACGGGCACCACGGTGCAACCACAACAGCCACAGTCTTCAACGGAAGAGCTGAGAGGCATGGTTGAGCAACTTCAGGAACATATCCAACGATTGGAAGGTCGACTTGCAGTCAAATGTCAAAGTCAGACCACCTGAACCGTTCAATGGAAACAGATCCAGGCTACGAGCGTTTCTCATACAGCTGGACATGTATATCCATATGAACAGGGAGAGACTCACCACTGAGGCGGAAAGAGTCTTGCTCGCAGCAACCTATCTGACCGGACCAGCGTTTGATTGGTTCGAACCGTTCATCAGGGATTATCAAGAACACGAAGAAGATAATCGAGCCGATGAAACCGATGAAATATTCGCCAGTTACGACGCTTTCAAAAAACGATTAGAAGACACTTTCGGAGACATCGACAAAGAAAGAAATGCTGAACGACAGCTATGGCGACTCAAACAGACGGGATCTGTCGGAGAGTATGCGTCAAAATTCCAACAGATCATATCCCATTTGAGTTGGGATGAAGACATGAACATCGCACGATTTGAAGAAGGCTTGAAACCAGATCCAGGAAAAGTTAATCTGGATGGAGCGACCAGATAAGCTCAACAAGATGATTGCACAGGCAGTCAAGATTGATAATAAACTACAAGACTTCCACATGCGCAGAAAAGACCGGAGCAATTGGAACAGCTTCAGTAATAGACGCACCACGAGCTATCGATCGAATGATAGGAGGCCAGCTCAGCCACGGAGCCAAGGATATGCGGATCCTTATGGGCCACGACCAATGGAGTTGGATGCAACTCAACAGACGACACTTTCCAACGAGGAAAGAGAACGGCGACGAAAAGAGAAACTGTGTTTCCGGTGCGGGAAGCCGGGACATATGTCAAATGCCTGCAAACAGCAACCCTGGAAGGGTAAGCAGAGCGGAAGGAAACAGCTACGCGCAACAAAAGAGCTCAGTGCCACAAGGGACAGAGGAGCCTATGACACCACTGGAGTGTGTATCACAGCGGTGCCAGACAGCCGCGGAAGAATTAAGGAATTAAGCGCGACACGAGGCAATGAACGACTCAGAAAGCTGTACCAGGAATGTACCAGTTTGAGTGACAAGGAATCGAGGAAGAACTCGAAAAGGAAGATTCCACTGATTATGAGAGCGCGGATGACGATTGGACTGCCAAGGATCCAAGTGCCCTCGCAGCCACCAATCAGGAATCACCCAACAACAACGAAGACAGCTCCAACGAATGGGAGGATGTCTCACCAGAAGGAGTTATCCGTCGGTTAACGACGCTCGCAAAAGGAATTAATCGGACTATCGGTTCCGACGAAGAAAAGACCGACCATGAAGAGCCAGATCAAGAGGATTTTCCCGCAATAGATTGGGCCACTATTGACCGACCTATTGATCCACTTGACGAAGAGTACGGAACTCAGTGGGTGGGCCTCGATCCCAACGAGGAGCAGCCCCACGAGATTCCCGAGACACCCTATGAGCAATCCCCACAAAATGATGATGAGGCGGACCAGTACGCCGCACGGCTGCGACAGCCGGACAGGAAACAGTTGGCTGAATTGGAAGCACACCAACTGAATGAACGAATCCTTGAAAAGATTAAACAAGGAGTAACAGGATGCACACATCAGAATCTGGAGTGTTGGACCCAGGTCGAATCTTGGGAACAACATGTGACTCACTGCAATAAGCACGTGCTGTATTGCAGGAAGTGCCGAAGATGGAATCGAGAATACCATCGAGAACTTCGAGAAGTCTCACGAAAAAGATGCAAGGACCAATTCATGGCTCATGCAACTATGATTGGTGCCTGTGCCGACACTTCCGAGGTCATCCGAACATAGCAAGGTGACATGGATCACTTGCTATAGCAACAACTGCGGCATCCACCACGATAACAAGTATATGGCAAAATTTTGGCCAGAGATACCAGAAGTTGTGAAACGGAATGATACTTGTCCATGCTGGAAGCTCGAATGCTCTTGCAAAGGATATAGAAAACATCCAGAACACGACTTGATGCACTGGACAGCATGCTTCGAGGAGCAATGCATCGTGCATTATGAAGGAAAACTACAAGGGGGGTATTTCCCAGAACAACCACGAGGCACCAGGGCACCAAGATGGGGAACCCTATACCTCGCGGCAACAACGGTGCAACATGGCAAGCATCTGAAACTAGATGCACGCATCCTCAATCAATCGGCCAGAGTAATGATTGATTCAGGAGCGACAGGTAACTATATGCACCCAGGATTCATGAAGAAGCTAGGACTGCTAGGGAAAACAAAAGCAGTGCCTGAACCAATCGCAGGTCTGAATGGAGAGAATTTGGGAACTCTCGCAATCACGACCGAGTCAGGACCAGTTCCAATGGTTGTGTTGGACATGTCGAACAGTTGAACTTCGATATCGTACCAACGGGACGGTATGATGTGGTGTTAGGGATTCCATGGCTCAGGAATCATAACCCAGCGATCGACTGGAACACGAATCAAATCCAGTTTAAATGTGAATGCCCACGACAGGACCGGAGTCAAGGGGAAACCGGGGCCTTACGGCGCGTTGGATCAGAAGGAAAGGGCAACGACGCTAAGCGGTTAAAGGGTGAACCGAAGAAAGCAACAATCAGCCAGAAGACAACGGCGGTGTTCGCAGCAACAAAGCCATCGCAGAGAATCACGATGATGGAGCTACCGGGATGGGCACCGGAGCAAGACAGCGATTATGCTGATATCATGACGCCAGAGAGCGATGATGAGGATACTTGGGAATCGGAGACCGGAATAACTGATCCGAGGAAAGACGTTCCTAGGAAAGATGTTCCCAGGAATACCTTTTTCCCGGAACCCCACTTATTCTCGGCAACCACCAACCAGGATCAAGGAGATCCCAGGAAAACTATTCCCAGGAACAATGAACCGGGTACCAGCCAATCGGGGAATGAATCGAACTCAGGAATAGTTCTACCCCAGGAATATTCGAAATTCAAGGTATTGTTTGAGCAACCCAAACAGTACACCTGCCGGAGTATGGCAAACACGATCACAAAATTCCTCTCAAAGAAGGAAAGTCACCAGTATGCAAGAAAATATACCAGATGTCAGAAAAGGAGCTACAAACGCTCAAGGAATATATCGATGAACAACTACGACTTGGGAAGATACGACCATCGAACTCACCAGCAGGACATGGCGTACTCTTCGTACCGAAAAAAGACGGAAGTCTACGACTTTGTGTGGACTATAGACCACTGAATAACATTACGATCAAAGATCGTTATCCACTTCCGTTGATCCACGAGATCCAAGATCAAATTCGAGGAGCTAAGTGGTTCACGAAGTTGGACATCACCGATGCATACAATCACATTCGAATCGCAGAAGGCGAAGAATGGAAGACAGCCTTCAGGACGAAGTTTGGCCACTATGAATATTTGGTTATGCCATTCGGGCTTACCAACGCACCAGCATCGTTTCAACGATTCATCAACGAAGTGCTGCAAGAACACTTGCACCTCTTCGTGATCGCTTATCTTGATGACATCCTGATTTTCTCCAAGAACAAAGAGGAACACGTGGAACATGTCAGCAGAGTACTGCGGAAACTTCAGGAAGCAAACATCAAGCTGAAATTAAAGAAATGCGAATTCCATGTCCAAGAGACCGAGTTCTTAGGACACTGGATATCCACTGAGGGGATCCACATGGATCAAAACAAGGTCAAAGCGATCGTGGAATGGCCACAACCGAAGAACGTCAAAGAGGTCCAACAGTTTATTGGACTTGTCAACTATTACCGACGATTCGTCGAAGGGTATGCGAAGGTTATGCATCCCCTATTCACGCTGCTTAAGAAAACGAAAGATTTCGAATGGACGGAAGACTGTGACAGAGCTTTCTGCCACATCAACAACGAATCGTCACTGCACCAATACTAGTTCAGCATGATCCGGAAAAAGAAACAACAATTGAAACCGATGCATCCGACTATGCGATCGGGATGAGGATGACTCAACCAGGAGACGACGGGAAACCGCGACCAGTCGCATTCCACTCACGAAAGTTGATTCAAGCGGAACTCAACTATGACATCCACGACAAAGAACTGCTAGCTATAGTGGTAGCATTCAAAGTCTGGAGAATCTACCTGGAAGGAGCACGACACACAGTCATTGTGAAGACAGACCACAAGAACCTCACGTTCTTCACAACAACAAAAGAACTCACAAGGCGACAGGCCAGATGGCCGAAACACTTTCGCAGTACGACTTCAAGATTGTGCACTGCAAAGGAACAGAAAATGGACAAGCAGACGCACTTAGTCGACGACCTGATTACGAGCTTCAGGGGAAAACAATCGAACCAGCGATACTGAGGAGCAAGAAGATGGGACGTTGACCTACAACCACCACGTGCTTGCGGCAACGATCGAACTAAAAGAAGACCCATTAATCCGGAGGATCGCTGAAGAGACGAAAAAAGACAAAATCATTCAAGAGACACTTGAAAATTCAGCGGACAATGAAAACCTCACCACTGACGACAGAGGATTAATATATTTCCGAGGACTCATCTACATACCCGAGTGTATGAGGACCGAGATCATCGCAAAGCACCACGATGACCCAATGCATGGTCATATGGGAACTGAAAAAACAGCTGAAGCCATTTCAAGGAATTATTACTTTCCAAACCTGAGAAGGAAGGTACAGGGATACATTCACCAATGCGAGACTTGCATCAGAGACAAGCCAGCTAGGCACCAACCATACGGCAAGATGCAATCACCAGAAACACCGAAAAGACCATGGGAATGGATTACAGTTGACTTTGTTGGGCCGTTACCAAAGTCAAAAGGATACGATTATCTAATGACGGTAACCGACAGACTCACAAAGTTCATCCATTTAATCCCGACAACAATCAACATGACGGCAACGCAACTGGCAAGCCTACTCATGGGACACGTGATCGTGCATCATGGGATGCCGCGATATATCACGTCAGACAGAGACAAACTGTTCACGTCAAAATTCTGGCAATCATTGATGGATTTTATGGGAATTGAGCAAAGACTCACGACCGCATATCATCCACAAGCCAACGGACAGACCGAACGAGCGAACCAAACGATTGAGCAATATTTGCGACACTATGTGAATTACCAGCAAGATGATTGGGTAGTTTACCTACCAATGGCACAGTTCGCATACAACAACGCTGTTCACTCAACCACAGGGGAAACACCTTTCTTTGCTAATTATGGATACAACCCCACACTGGTTGGGGAACCAAGGAACAAAGTACCCGCCGCGGAAGAAGCCGAAGAAATGGTGGATACCATCAACTATTTGAGGACTCAACTTTCGAGGGACATCGAATTTATGAACCTCCGCATGGCGATTTACTACGACAAAAAGCACGGGAGTGCTCCAGACCTTCAAAGGGGAGGAAAGTTTACCTGCTCCGCAGAAACATCAAAACAAAACGACCAAGTCAGAAACTGGACCATCAGAAAATTGGACCCTTCATCATCGAAGAAAAACTAGGGCCAGTTAACTACAAACTACGACTACCAAAAAGCATGGCAAAAATTCATCCAGTATTTCATATTTCATTATTGGAACCAGCGCCAAAAAGTGCAAAAATCGCTGAAAATGTGGAAATCGACAGCGACACGGAACAAGAGTACGAAGTTGAAGAAATCTTGAGCCACAAACGAGTCAGTGGAAAACCACACTACCTTGTGAAATGGAAAGGTTACGATACCTCAGAAAACACATGGGAACCTATCGAGAACCTGACGGGCTGCCACCAACTCGTTCAACAGTACTGCTTGAAGACAAATCAAAGTTCTCCAGAAGACGGGGGGCATCTGGTCGATCTCCGCCATCATCTGGTTAAAATCGGGATTCTCAGAAGTCGCAGCCAGCTGTTCAATTTCAGCTGCAGGATCAGGCTGCCCGGAAGACTTCTTCTCATCCAAGATCCGCAACAACTCAGCATCATGTTCGGACATCTTGAAACCACGCTCTTTAAGGAACTTTTGTTGTTTACGAAGACGAGAATGTCGGGCCAAGGACTCGGCAACTTTCTGCTGCTTTTCCATCAACTCTTTCTGAATCTTTTCTAAATGCTCTTGCAATTGTCGAAGCTCGGGATAAAGGAGCTCTAATTCGTCATCGTCGCGGAGAGCTCGGAGGCGATCTTCTTCTCAGCTCGCTTGAGAAGATCCCACTCCTTTTCGGTATGGAAATCCTTCTTGCACGAACGACCCTGACGGGTACACGACGCACACTTGAATAACGACGAGTTCGATCCATCACGCAATCTTCACCGGATAAGACACAAGAATCGCACGGTGTTGAAGTTACGAAGCCGTTCTCAAGGATATACTCTTCTTGACGAACACGACCAGCAATTTGATCACGGTCGCAAGGAAGCTTCGGTGCACTTTCAAGGACAGTGTCAGCACGACGCTTGGGCATGATGGGCGAACATGGTTAAAGAAAGAAACACCACTCACCAGGGGGAAGCGCCGCCTTTTGAATCAAGTTTCGAGGACGAAACGCTAGGAGAGGGGGAGGTGATGTTACGACACCAACACAGCCGCATTAGCGTAAGGCGGATGTGACAGGCAGAAACCAAAGGAATATCGAACACCAATCGATCTCGAAATGATCACCCAGCAATCAGGGGAAATGCTTAATCCGGACGGACTTACCTTCGCAGAAAAACAGTTCGGTTATACACTACTATACCGTATGGGCAACAACCACCACCAGTCACTCACGAGACTGATCCCTGCCATCACATCACATGACCAACTACCATGAACCACGGCTTGGCAATGGTAGATGGGTAGATACGATAGATGATATGTCGGTATCATCAACATCTACCATCATACCGTTCTACCATCTACCTCAACTATCACCTGAAGGAACTAAGGATATATAAGGACACTCATTATCATTGTATCTAGCACTCTTAGTTTAGTTCCTCGCGTTCAATATCAATATCTCACTTGAGTACAAGATCACTAGTCCGATTCGTCAGTTACTCTCTTACTATTGAGTATACGTACTCAATAGGCCTTGCTTCTATCTCTACTGTTATTGTTCTTGTGTTACCTTTGGATTGTCCTTGACCCAGGGAGGTCATTGTATCGTTGCACCTTTAGGCTACCTGGTCGGTAGGCCTCAGGCAAGTATCGGATATAGTCCAGGGACTATATCACCCGTTCCCAAAGTAGTTGACTAGCAGAGAACAGCAGAGACGGATCCCAGGGTGTGACAATTACATAGTATTAAACAAGTTAATTTCTCTTATAAATCTTATTATTAACTGGCATAATAATAAAAATCAGAAAGATGCTAATATATTAAAACAAAGAGAAAAATAAAAGATTACTTACCTTAGGGGGCTGCAGGCCTTATGAATAAAGTTTTAAGGGTGAAATACTAGAGGAGGGGGAGGTAATATTATAATACTAATATAGCTGTACTAGTGTAGGGCAGGTATAACAGGCAGAATATAGAAGAATATTACTTACTAATTAACCATAAGATAATCACTGAGCAATCTGGGAAAATACTTAAATTAGATAGGGATTCTATAGAAATACTATCCAGTTATGCCCTACTATATATTATTAGATATTCTATGTAAAGGTAACTGACAGGCTGATACTAGCCTTTTATATAACTACTACCCTAGGAAATAGGCAACACTAGGATAAGGAGTAACAGGTCTGCTTTATAACCTACCCCAGGGATACTCCAGGAGTAGTAATGGGAGTTATAAGAGGAGTTATAACTAAGGAACTATATAAGGATACTTATTATCATTATATCTAGCACTCTTAGTTTTAGTTTCTTATATTTAATATAAGTTATTTACTTAAGTATAAGTTCACTAGTCTAATTCATCAGTTACTCTCTACTATTAAGTATACATACTTAATAGGCCTTACTTCTATCTCTATTATTATTATTCTTGTGTTATACCTTTAGATTATCCTTAACCCTAGAAGGTTATTATATCATTACACCATTAGGCTACCCAGTCAGTAGGCCTCAGGCAGGTATAGGCTATAAGTCCAGGGACTTTAGCACCACATTCCCAAAGTTGTTGACTAGCAGAGAACAGCAGAGATGGATCCCAGGGTGTGACAAATGTATGGTACACTACAAAGGCAAGCTAGAGGGAGGATGTTTTCTAAAACTACCGCAGAGTACTAGGACACTATAATGGGGAACCCTACACCTTACAGTAATAATGGTGTAATATAATAAGTATCTGAAACTAGATGTACACATCCTCAATCAATTAGTAGAAGTAATAATTAATTTAGGAGTAATAGGCAACTATATGCACCCAGGATTTATGAAAAAGCTAGGACTGCTAGGAAAAATAAAAGTAGTGCCTGAACTAATTACAGGTCTGAATGGAGAGAATTTGGGAACTCTTATAATTATAACTAAGTCAGGACTAGTTCTAATGGTTATGTTGGGATATATTAAATAGTTAAACTTTGATATAGTACTAATAGGATGGTATAATATAGTATTAGGGATTCCATGGCTTAGGAATTATAACCTAGTAATTAACTAGAATATAAATTAAATCTAGTTTAAATATAAATGCCCATGACAGGACCAGAGTTAAGGGGAAACTAGGGCCTTACGGTGTGCTAGATTAAAGGGAAAGAGTAGTGATGCTAAGTGGTTAAAGGGTGAACTAAGAGAAGTAATGACTAGCTAGAAGATAATAGCAGTGTTAGCAGTAATAAAGCTATTATAAAGAATAGTAATGATAGAGCTACTAGGATAGGCACTGGAGTAAGATAGTAATTATACTAATATTATGACACTAGATAATGATTCCAAGGGAGGTTTGGAGACCAGAATAGCTGATCTGAGGAAAATTATTCCTAGGAATAATATTCCTAGGAATACTTTTTTCCTGGAACCCCACTTATTCTTAGCAACTACCAACCAGGATTAAGGTGATCCCAGGAAAACTATTCCCAGGAACAATGAACCAAGTATTAACTAATTAGGGAATGAATTAAACTTAGGAATAGTTCTGCCCTAGGAATATTTAAAATTTAAGGTATTATTTAAGTAACCTAAATAGTACACCCTGCTAGAGTATGGCAAATATAATCATAAGATTCCTCTTAAGGAAGGAAAGTCACCAGTATGCAAGAAGATATACTAGATATTAGAAAAAGAGCTATAGATGCTTAAGGAATATATTGATAAGTAACTATGACTTAGGAAGATATAACTATCAAACTCACTAGCAGGATATGGTGTACTCTTTATACCTAAGAAGGATAGAAGTCTGCGACTTTGTATAGACTATAGACCACTAAATAATATTATAATTAAGGATTGTTATCCACTTCCATTGATCTATAAGATCTAAGATTAAATTTAAGGAGCTAAGTGGTTTATAAAGTTAGACATCACTGATGCATACAACCATATTCAAATTATAGAAGGTGAAGAATAGAAGATAGTGTTTAGAACAAAATTTAGTTATTATAAATATCTAGTTATGCTATTTAGGCTTACTAATGCACTAGCATTATTCTAATAATTTATTAATAAAGTACTGCCAGAATACTTATATCTCTTCATAATTACTTATCTTAGTAATATTCTAATTGTTACAACACCAACACAGCCGCACTAGCATAGGGCAGGTATGACAGGCAGAATACAGAAGAACATCACTCACTAATCAACCATAAGACAATCACTAAGCAATCTGGGAAAATACTTAAACTAGATAGGGATTCTATAGAAATACTATCCAGTTATGCCCTACTATATATTTATTAGATATTCTATGCAAAGGTAACTGACAGGCTAGTACTAGCCTTTTATATAACTACTACCCTAGGAAATAGGTAATACTAGGATAAGGAGTAATAGGTCTGCTTTATAACCTACCCTAGGGATACTCCAGGAGTAGTAATAGGAGTTATAAGAGGAGTTATAACTAAGGAACTATATAAGGATACTTATTATTATTATATCTAGCACTCTTGGTTTTAGTTCTTTATATTTAATATAAGTTATTTACTTAAGTATAAGTTTACTAGTCTAATTCATTAGTTACTCTCTACTATTAAGTATATATACTTAATAGGCCTTGCTTCTATCTCTACTATTATTATTCTTATATTATACCTTTAGATTATCCTTAACCCTAGAAGGTCATTATATCATTACACCATTAGGCTACCTGGTTAGTAGGCCTTAGGCAGGTATAGGCTATAAGTTTAGGGACTTTAGCACTATATTCCTAAAGTTATTAACTAGTAGAGAACAGCAGAGATAGATCCTAGGGTGTAATAAATTAAATGCTGTACAGTATAAATTACTTTAGGAAGTTTGATTAACTCTTAATATTAAATATTATAGTAAATAATATACTATAAACCCTTACTAGCTTAAATATTAGCTAGATACCTACTATATAATAGTAACAGCTACCTTCTTTAACAGAAGAATTAAGAGGCATGGTTAAGCAACTTTAGGAATATATCTAATAATTAGAAGGTTAACTTATAGCTAAATCTATTAAAGTTAGACTACCTAAATTATTTAATAGAAATAGGTCCAAGCTATAAGCATTTCTTATATAGCTAGATATATATATCTATATAAATAGGGAGAGACTTACTACTAAGGTAGAAAGAGTTTTGCTCACAGCAACCTACCTAACCAGACTAGTATTTAATTAGTTTAAACTATTCATCAGGGACTACCAAGAATATAAAGAGGATAATTAAGCCCCTGAGACTAATAAAATATTTACTAGCTATGACACTTTCAAAAAGTAATTAGAAGATACTTTTAGAGATATTAATAAAGAAAGAAATGCTAAATAATAGCTATGGTAACTTAAGCAGATAGGATCTATTAGGGAATATATATTAAAATTCTAACAGATTATATCCTATTTAAGTTAGGATGAAGACATAAATATTGCATAATTTAAAGAAGGCTTAAAGCTAGAAATCTAGGAAAAGTTAATCTAGATAGAGTAACTAGATAAGCTTAATAAGATAATTACACAGGTAATTAAGATTAATAATAAATTATAAGACTTCTATATATATAGAAAGGATTAAAGTAACTAGAATAGTTTTAGCAACAGGTACACCATAAACTATTAACTAAATAATAGGAGGCTAGCTCAGCTATAGAGCTAAGGATATACAGATCCTTATAGGCTATAACTAATAGAGTTAGACATAACTTAACAGACAGCACTCTCTACTGAGGAGAGAGAATAATAAAGAAAAGAGAAACTATACTTCCAGTGTGGGAAGCCAGGATATATATTATATAATTATAAATAATAACCCTGGAAGGGTAAGCAGGGCAGAAGGAAATAGTTATATATAATAAAAGAGCTCAGTGCTATAAGGGATAGAGGAGCCTATAATACTACTAGGGTGTATATTATAGCAGTGCCAGATATATACAGAAGAATTAAAGAATTAAGCATGATATAAGGTAATGAATAACTTAGAAAACTATATTAAGAATATACTAGTTTAAGCAATAAAGAAATTAAGGAAGAACTTAAAAAAGAAGACCCTACTAATTATAAAAGTATAAATAGTAATTAGCCTACTAAGGACTCTAATATGCCTGCAGCTACTAATCAGAAGTTACTACCTAGTAATAAAGATAGTCTTATTAATTAGGAGAATATTACACCTGGAGGACTTATTTACTAATAGATGATATTTACTAGTAAGATACATCAGACTATTAGTTCTAATAAAGAAAAGACTAACTATAAAGAGCTAGATTAAGAAGATTTTCCCGCAATAGATTAGGCCACTATTAACTAACCTATTAATCTACTTAATAAAGAGTATAGAACTTAGTAGGTGGGCCTTAATCCTAATAAGGAGCAGCCCTATAAGATTCCTAAGATACTCTATAAGTAATCCTTATAAAATAATAATAAGGCAGACTAGTATACCACACAGCTGTAATAGCTAGATAGGAAATAGTTAGCTAAATTAGAAGCACACTAACTAAATAAATAAATTCTTAAAAAGATTAAATAAGGAGTAACAGGATGCACACATCAGAATCTGGAGTATTAGACCTAGGTTAAATCTTAGGAATAATATATAACTTACTATAATAAGTATATACTATATTACAGGAAGTGCTAAAGATAGAATTAAGAATACTATTAAGAACTTTAAGAAGTCTTATAAAAAAAGATATAAGAACTAATTTATAGCTTATATAACTATAATTAGTACCTATACTAATACTTCTAAGGTTATCTAGAATATAGCAAGGTAATATAGATTACTTACTATAGTAATAACTGCAGTATCCACTATAATAATAAGTATATAGTAAAATTTTAGCTAGAAATACTAGAAGTTATAAAACAGAATAATACTTATCTATGCTAGAAGCTCAAATGCTCTTATAAAAGATATAGGAAATATCTAGAATATAACTTAATATACTAGATAGTATACTTTAAGGAGCAATGCATCATGCATTATAAAGAAAAACTCTAAGAGGGGTATTTCCTAGAATAACCATAAAGCACTAGGATACTATAATAGGGAACCCTATACCTTATAGTAATAACAGTATAACATAGCAAGTATTTAAAGTTAGATATATATATCCTTAACTAATTAGCCAGAGTAATAATTAACTTAGGAGTAATAGGAAATTATATATACCTAGAATTTATAAAGAAGCTAGGACTACTAGGGAAAATAAAAGTAGTACCTAAACTAATCACAGGTCTGAATAGAGAGAATTTAGGAACTCTTGTAATCATAACTAAGTCAGGACTAGTTCTAATAGTTATATTAGGATATATTAAATAGTTAAACTTTAATATTATACTAATAGGACAGTATAATGTAGTGTTAGGGATTCCATAGCTCAGGAATTATAACCTAGTAATTAACTAGAATATAAATTAAATCTAGTTTAAATATAAATACCTATAACAGGACTAGAGTTAAGGGGAAACCAGGGCCTTATAGTATATTAGATTAAAAAGAAAGGGCAATGATGCTAAGCAGTTAAAGGGTAAACTAAAGAAAGTAATAATTAGCTAGAAGATAATAGTAGTATTTATAGCAACAAAGCTATTATAGAGAATTATAATAATAGAGCTACTAGAATAGGCACTGGAGTAAGACAGCAGTTATACTAATATTATAACACCAGAGAGTAATGATGAGGATACTTAGGAATTAGAGACTAGAATAACTAATCTAAGGAAAGATATTCCTAGGAAAGATATTCCTAGGAATACCTTTTTCCCAGAACCCTACTTATTCTCAGCAACCACTAATCAGGATTAAGAAGATCCTAGGAAAACTATTCCCAGGAATAATAAACTGGGTACTAGCTAATTAGGGAATGAATTAAACTTAGGAATAGTTCTACCCTAGGAATATTTAAAATTTAAGGTATTATTTAAGCAATCTAAACAGTACACCCTGCCAGAGTATAGTAAATATAATTATAAAATTCCTCTTAAAGAAGGAAAGTTACTAGTATATAAGAAAATATACTAGATATTAGAAAAGGAGCTATAAATGCTTAAGGAATATATAATAAATAACTATAACTTAGGAAGATATAACTATTAAACTTACCAGCAGGACATAGTATACTCTTTATACTAAAAAAAGACAGAAGTCTATAACTTTATATAGACTATAGACCACTAAATAACATTATAATCAAAGATTATTATCTACTTCTGTTAATCTATGAGATCTAAGATTAAATTCAAGGAGCTAAGTGGTTTATAAAGTTAGATATTACTAATATATATAACCATATTTGCATCATAGAAGGCAAAGAATAGAAGACAGCCTTCAGGATGAAGTATAGCTACTATAAATACTTAGTAATACTATTTAGACTTACTAATATACTAGTATTATTTTAATAATTTATTAATAAAGTACTGCAAGAACACTTGCACCTCTTTATAATTACTTATCTTAATAATATTCTAATCTTTTCTAAAAATAAGGAGGGATATATAGAATATGTTAGCAAGGTACTACAGAGGCTTTAGGAAGTAAATATTAAGCTAAAGTTAAAGAAGTATAAATTTTATATCTAAGAGACTGAGTTCTTAGGATATTAGATATCTACTAAGGGGATCTACATAGATTAAAATAAAGTTAAGGTGATCATGGAATGGCTATAGCTAAAGAATATTAAAGAAGTCTAATAGTTTATTAGACTTATTAACTACTATTAATAATTCATTAGAGGATATATAAACATTATGCATCCACTCTTTAGACTACTTAAAGAGGTAAAAGAGTTTAACTAGAATAAAGACTATAATAGAGCTTTCTATTATATTAAATAACAAATGGTCACTGTGCTAATACTAGTTTAATATAATCTAGAAAAGGAGATAATCCTTAAAACTAATGCATCCGACTACATGATTAGGATAAGAATAACTTAACTAGGAGATAATAGGAAACTATAACCAGTCATATTCCACTTATAAAAGTTGATTTAAGCAGAACTTAACTATAATATCTATAATAAAGAACTACTAGCTATAGTGGTAGTATTTAAAGTCTAGAGAATCTACCTAGAAGGAGCACAATATATAGTCATTATAAAGATAGACTATAAGAACCTCACATTCTTTATAATAATAAAAGAACTAATAAGGAGATAAGCTAGATAGGCTAAGATACTCTTATAGTTTAACTTCAAAATTATCTACTGTAAAGAAATAGAAAATAGATAGGCTAATATACTTAGTTAGTAACCTAATTACAAACTTCAGGGAAAAATCATTAAACCAGTGATATTAAAGTAATAAGAAGATAGATTATTAATATATAATTATTATACTCTTACAGTAATAATTAAGCTGCAAGAGGACCTACTTATTTAAAAAATTATTAAAGTAACTAAAAAAGATAAAATTATTTAAGAAATACTTAATAACTTAGCAGAGAATGAGTACATAACCAGCAATAAATAAGGGATAATATACTTATAAGGACTTATCATATACCTAAGTATATAAGAAGCAAGGTTATTGCCAGGTATTATAATGATCTAATATATAGTTATATAGGAACCAAGAAGATAGCTAAGGCTATCTTAAGGAATTATTACTTTCCTAATATAAGAAGGAAGATATAGGGATATATTTACTAATATAAGACTTGCATCTAAGACAAGCTAGCTAGGCACTAGCTATATAGTAAGATATAGTTACCAGAGATACTAAAGAAGCTATGGGAATAGATTACTATTAATTTTATTAGACTATTACCAAAGTTAAAAGGGTATAATTACCTAATAATGGTAACTAACAGATTAATAAAATTCATCTATTTAATTCTAACTACAACTATAATAACAGTATTATAATTAGCAAGCCTACTTATAGGATACATAATTACTAATCACAGAATGCCATGATATATTATATTAGATAGAGATAAACTATTCACATCAAAATTTTGGCAATTACTAATAGATTTAATGGGAATTAAGCAAAGACTTATGACTATATATTATCTATAAGCTAATAGATAGACAGAATGTGCAAATCAGACAGTGGAATAATATCTATAATACTACATGAATTATTAGTAAGATGATTGGGTAGTCTACCTACCAATAGCATAGTTATATATAATAATACCATCTACTTAATAACAGGAGAAACACCTTTCTTTACAAACTATAGATATAACCCCACACTAATTAGAGAACTATAGAACAAAGTACCCACAGCAGAAGAAGCTACAGAATTAGTAGATACTATTAATTATTTAAGGACTTAACTTTTAAGGGATATTAAATTTATAAACCTTAAAATAGTAATTTACTATAATAAGAAGTATGGGAGTGCTCTAGACCTTAAAAAGGGGGGGAAAGTTTACCTACTCTATAGAAATATCAAAATAAAATAACTAAGTTAGAAACTAGACTATCAGAAAATTAGACCCTTTATTATTAAAGAAAAACTAGGGCTAGTTAACTATAAACTATAACTACTAAAGAGTATGTTAAAAATTCATCTAGTATTTTATATTTTATTACTAGAACTAGTACTAAAAAATGCAAAAATAGCTAAAAATATAGAAATTAATAATAATACAGAACAAGAATATAAAGTTAAATAGATCCTGAAATATAAACAAGTCAGTAGTAAATCATACTATCTTATAAAATAGAAGGGCTATAATACCTTAGAGAATACATAGGAACCTATTAAGAACCTAATAGGCTGCCACTAACTTACCTAATAATACCACCAGCAGGAAGCTTAAAATATAACTAGAAGGAAGGATTGTCCATCATCAGGGTCAGAGAGGGACCTTCATCTATAGTGGTAAGGACCAGATCTTCATCAGGAATAGGCAGATCCTCCTTATCTAGTTAATCTATAACTAGAGTATTATAATCTAATATGCAACTGCTCTTCATCCTTAACATCTTATCTTATTTTTATAGGTGATGAATGTAAGCTATTAACTCTAATATTTTTAAGGAAATTTCAGCTAGACAAGCTAAAAGTTTAGATTATTCTATATTTAAAACCAGCAAAGTTAACTCTATTTTTAAAATATCTTCTTTTATCTTCTCCTAAGCATTTAATATTTAATTCTACTCTTACTTACTATAGAACTACTTTTTATATATTTTACTACTTTAAGTGCACTCAGCATAATTTTAACTCTTTAAATCTATAATATATATAATATCTTAATAGATGCAACAGGCGCAAGGGGACTTAATAAGAAAACTATTAAGATAAATTACATAGTACTAAACAAGTTAATTTCTCTTATAAGTCTTATTATCAACTGGCATGATAATAAAAATCAGAAAGACACTAATATATTAAAATAAAGGGAAAAATAAAAAATCACTTACCTTAGGGGGCTGCAGGCCTTATGAACAAAGTTTTAAGGGTAAAATACTAGAGGGGGGGAGGTAATATTATAACACTAACACAGCTGCACTAGCATAGGGTGGGTATAATAGGTAGAATATAGGAGAACATTACTTACTAATTAACTATGAGATAATCACTGAGCAATCTAGGAAAATACTTAAACTAGATAGGGATTCTACAGAAATACTGTCCAGTTATGCCCTATTATATATTTATTAGGTATTCTATACAAAGGCAACTAACAGGCTGGTACTAGCCTTTTATATAACTACTACCCCAGGAAACAGGCAATGCTAGGATAAGGAGTAATAGGTCTACTTTATAACCTACCCTAGGGATACTCCAGGAGTAGCAATGGGAGTTGTAAGAGGAGTTGTGACTAAGGAACTATATAAGGACACTTATTATTATTATATCTAGTACTCTTGGTTTTAGTTCTTCATATTTAATATAAGTTATTTACTTAAGTATAAGTTCACTAGTCTAATTCATTAGTTACTCTCTACTATTAAGTATATATACTCAATAGGCCTTACTTCTATCTCTACTATTATTATTCTTATGTTATACCTTTAGATTATCCTTGACCCTGGAAGGTCATTGTATCATTACACCATTAGGCTACCTGGTTGGTAGGCCTCAGGCAGGTATAGGCTATAAGTCCAGGGACTTTAGCACCATGTTCCCAAAGTTGTTGACTAGCAGAGAACAGCAGAGACAGATCCCAGGGTGTGACAGAGGTCTAGGAGCCAGGTATTGGTTAGTTCTAGGAGCCTGTCAGATCTGGGGTTAATATAGCAGATATAATCACCCCCCCAGGCTAGGTAATAGAGATTGAAATCTCCTAGGAGCAGGCAGCCACTGTCCTGTTAGTTCAGGACCTACTCTAGGAGGTTAAGGGTATTGGTTTAGGTGCTGGTTTAGGTGTTAGTATCTAGGTATAGGTTATATATATTATATAGTTAGAGTATTCCTGTATTATAGTATAGCTTAAGTTCCTAGCAGTCTTGCAAATAGGCTATATACTTCTACTTATTAGGGTCTATCTTATAGGAGATATAGAGGCAGACCTAGATATAGCTACTAGTTTCTACTTCCTTAGGATAAAGTAACTAGTAAGTTATCTTAGTAGGGTAGTAGGTGGTATCTTAGAATGGATTGTCCCATGGCTCTTAGATAGTAATAATATTAGCCTTTAGGACCTCTAGATTATATAAAAACTAAGCTATTACTATATTCTTAGAGCAGTGCACATTATATTATAGTATTTAGAATGTTTATCTATGGAAAGCATAGTATAGGATATTCTATATATTCTTTTAATAGCTGCTGGTGAACTAGGGTGTCTCTATAGAGAAGTTAACCTAGGGATCTTTCTCTAGTTATATAGCCTTCTCTAGTTATATAGGGGTATCCACCCCCTACTTCTACTTCTTCTTTACAGCCCGGGTGCTGGAGTTAGTATTAGTATTAGTATTTCTATCTTATAAGACTAAGCTAGGTTATCAGTCACTCTCAGGGGTATTAGGGAGCTTAATATAGCTATTCTTATTATTAGTAGCAGCATTATTATCCTAGTATATACTAAGGTAGGACCTATATATAGTAGTAGTCTGCTGGTTTTATGATTACTTTAGAGAGTGATTATTATCTTCACTAGTTAGGTTCAGAGGGTTAATATTATTTAGATAGTTAATAATTTAGGTAGAGCAGTAGGAGGCAGCAGTAAAGCTAGTTTAATTAGTCTGATTAGTTAAGGCCTTCCTCTAGGATAAGGATAGGGCTTTAGGGGATGGTGCTAAGGGGGTGAATAAGATATCATTAATATTCTGGTCTAAAAGTAATATTAGGGATGATATTAAGATAGGCACCTAACCACAGGGCAGCTGCTTGTAAGATAGCTTTAATCTTACCTTCTTAGACCCCTTAGATAGTCTAGCAGCCTTTTTCACTATAGTAGATCCTCTAGAAGAGCCCTCAGTGCCCTTAGACCTCTCTATTCCCTTAGGTCCCTCTATATATATTAGGGAGCCCTCTGCTAGGGCATCTAGGGTGGATATTAGGGCAGAGGTACTTAGTATAGTAGTAGAGTCTAAGCTACTACTTGTTACGGCACACCTGCAGACAGCTGTTACAAGATAACTGCAGTCAACAGGGAATGGTTGGACAAGGCTTACAAGAAAGGCGGTGCAGCCTTCACATAAGATCAGGGAGTAGTTAAGTTATATAACCAGATAGTCCCTAATGCTAAGGAATAATGACAGTCTATAAGGGACTGTGATTATATAAAAGCACTATAGACCTTAGGCAAACAGTCTATAATAGGACCTTAGATAATAGTCCATAAAGGGACCTTATAATAACCTTAAGGTATAGACCAAATAGAGGAACTATATAAGGACAGTTATTACCAGTATATCTAGAGTTCTTAGTTTAGTTCTTTATATTTAATATTAATAACTCACTTAAGTACAAGTTCACTAGTCTAATTCATCAATTACTCTTTACTATTAAGTATATATACTTAATAGGCCTTGCTTCTATCTCTACTGTTATTATTCTTATATTACCTTTAGACTATCCTTAACCCTGTAGAGGTTATTATATCACTATATTATTAGGCTACCTGGTCAGTAGGCCTTAGGCAAGTATAGAGTATAGTCTAGAGACTATACTATCCCATTCCTAAGATAGTTAACTAGCATAAAACAGCAGAGATAGATCCTAGGGTATAATAAATTAAATACTATACAGTACAAATTGCTTAGGAAGTTTAATTAACTCTTAATATTAAGTATTATAGCAGGAAATGCACTAACTCCCACTAGCTTAAATATTAGTTAGGCCATACTGCAGTAATAGGTGGCTGCATAACCTCAGATTATAGCTGAAGGCCTGATGAGTATGGTTGAATAGCTCTAGGAGCATGTCTAATAGTTAGAAGGTTGACTTATAGTTAAATCTGTCAAAATCCAACCCCTAGAACTATTTAATAGGATATAATCTAAACTATATGTGTTCTTAACATAGATGGATATATATATATAAATAAATCATAAAAAACTTATTAATAAACCTGATAAAGTCCTATTTATAACTATATACCTTACTAGACCAGCATTTGATTAGTTTGAACCCTTTATAAGGGATTACTAAATATACACTAAAGACTTATAGAATGATAATACTAAGGTAATATTTACTAGCTATACTGAGTTTAAATAATAACTTAAGGGAACTTTTAGCAATATTAATAAGGGATGAAATACTAAGTAATAACTAGAGACTTAAGCAGTTAGGTTCTATAAATAATTATATCTTAAAATTTTAATAAATTATATCCCATCTAGACTGGGATGAAGACGCATATATCACATAATTTAAAGAAGGATTAAAACCAGAAATCTAGGAAAAGTTGATCTGGATAGATTAACTAAAGATATTAAGTAAAATGATAGAATAAGCAGTTAAAATTAATAATAAGTTATATAATTTCACTATGTGCAAGAAGGAATAAAACTAGGGAAGTTTTAGTAATAAGTACACCACAAATTATTAGTTAAATAATAGGAGGCTAGCTCAACTATAGAGCTAAGGATATACAGATCCTTATAGGCTAAGACTAATAGAGTTAGATATAACTTAGTAAATAGCACTTTCTAATAAGGAAAGAGAATAGTAAAGAAAAGAGAAACTATATTTCTAGTATAGGAAGCTGGGATATATATTAAATACCTATAAGCAACCACCCTGGAAGGGTAAGTAGAGTAGAAAGAAATAGCTATATATAATAAAGGAACTTAGTACTATAAGGGACAGAGGAGCCTATAACACCACTAGAGTGTATATTACAGTAGTACTAAACAGACCTAGAAGAGGTAAGGAATTAAGTATAATACAAAGTAATAAATAACTCAGAAAATATACTAAGAATATACCAGTTTAAGTAATAAAGAAATTAAAGAAGAACTTAAAAGGGAGGATTCTACTAATAAGGAGAGTATAAATAATAGTTAGCCTACTAAAGACTCTAACATACTCACAGCCACTAATTAGGAATTATTAACTAGTGATAAGGGAAGCTCTAATAAGTAGGAAGATATTACCCCTAAAGAAGTTATTTATAGGTTAACAGCACTTATAAAGGAAATTAAGTAGACTATTAGTTCTAATAAAGAGAACACTAACTATAATAAGCTAGATTAAGCAGATTTTCCCGCAATAAATTAGACTATAATTAACTAACCTATTAATCTACTTAATAAAGAGTATAGAACTCAGTGGGAGGGCCTTAATCCTAATAAGGAGCAGCTCTATGAGATTCCTAAGACACCCAGAGATAATTCCCTAAAAGATAATAATAAAGCAGATTAATATGCTGCGTGGCTAAGACAGCTAGATAAGAAATAGTTAGCAGAATTAGAAGCATACTAACTAAATATATAAATACTTAAAAAGGTGAAATAAGGAGTGAAAGAATATACCTACTAGAATCTAGAGTGCTGGACCTAAGCTGAGTTATAAGACCTATATATACACTAATATAACAGACATCCACCTAGATACTAAGAATATAGAAAGTGGTTAAATAAATACCATAATACACTTAGGGAAGTATTAGAGAAGAAACTACTAGGACTATTCTATAGGAAATAATTATAAGTAGTATCTGTATAGATATTTCTAAAGACATCTACAGCATAAATAAGTACTATAGGTCACTTACTATAGTAATAATTATAACATTCACTATAATAAGTATATAGCATAGTATTAGCCATAGGTACTAGTAATTATAAAAGAAAATAATACCTATCTATGCTAGAAGCTTAAATACTCTTACAGAGGATATAGGTAATACTTAGAACATAAGGTAATGCATTAGATAGTATATTTTAAAGACCAGTATATAGTATACTACTAAGGAAAGCTAGATAGAGGATATTTCTCTATACTATTACTAACTGTAAGGGTACCAAGATGGGAAGCAAGACACCTTGTAGCTATAGAAGTATAATATAGGAAGTATTTAAAACTAGTTACTTATATCCTTAGTTAACTAGCTAGAGTAATGATTAACTTAGGAGTAATAGGTAACTATATATACCCAGAATTTATAAAAAAGCTAGGGCTTCTAGGAAAAATAAAGATAGTACCTGAATTAATCACAGGTCTAAATAGAGAGAACTTGGGAACTCTTGTAATCATAACTGAATTAGGACTAGTTCTAATGATTATATTAGGATACCTTAAACAACTAAACTTTAATATTATACTAATAGGATAGTATAATGTGGTATTAGGGATTCCATAACTCAGGAATCATAACCTAGTAATTAACTGGAATATAAATAGGATCTAATTTAACTATAACTACCTAAGACAGGACCAGAATTAAGGGGAAACTAAGACCTTATAATGCATTAGGTTAAGAAGCATAATAATAATATTAAGTAGTTAAAGGGTGAACTAAAAGATAAAGTAATAACCAGCTAAAAAGTAATAGCAGTATTAGTAGTAATAAAGCTATTATAAAGGCTTATAATAATAGAATTACTAGGATAGGCACTAGAAAATAGCAAAGGATATACTAATATAATAATACCAGAGAGTAATAAAGACTTCTAGAAAGAAGAAGAATAGATAAGGTTAAGTTCAGGGACCTACTAAATAATAGCAATAGCTAGTTAAAATATAATAGAAATCTACAGAGACAACCCCAAAAAAGGGCTAGAGAAAGTAATTAACATAGCTTTACTAAAGGCATACTATAAGTTCAGGATATTATTTAAATAACCTAAATAGTATACTCTACCTGAATATAGCAAACACAATCATAAGATTCCTCTTAAGGAAGGAAAAACCCTAGTATATAAAAAAATATATTAAATATCAGAAAAAGAGCTACAGACACTTAAAGAATATATTAATAAACAACTATAACTTAGGAAGATATAACTATCAAACTCACTAGCAGGCCATGGTATACTCTTTATACCTAAAAAAGATAGTAGTCTACAACTCTACATAGACTATAAACCACTAAATGATATTATAATTAAAGACTAATACCCACTCCCACTGATCTATAAGATCTAAGATTAAATTCAAGGAGTAAAATAGTTTATAAAGCTGGATATCACCAATACTTATAACCACCTTTAAATCATAAAAGGTGATGAGTAGAAAACAGCATTCAGGACAAAATTTAGATATTTTAAGTATCTAGTTATACTGTTTAGGCTAACTAACATACTAGTATTATTTAAAAGATTTATTAAAGAAGTATTGCATAAATATCTTCACCTCTTTATAATAGTCTACCTAGATAACATCCTAATCTTCTCTAAAGGAGAAGAATAGTATATTAAGCATATTATAAAGGTGTTATAGGAGCTCTAGAAAGTAAATATTAAGCTAAAACTAAAGAAGTATAAATTCTATGTCCAAGAGACTAAGTTCTTAGGATATTAGATATCTATAAAAGGAATCTATATAGACTAGAATAAAGTACAGGCAATCAGGGATTAGCCTTAATTAAAAAATATTAAAGAAGTACAGTAATTCCTTAGACTAATTAATTATTATTAAAGATTTATTAAGGGGTATATAAAAGTAATAATGCTACTCTTTATATTACTTAGAAAGGAAAAAGAATTTAAATAGCAGAAGGAATATAATAAAGCTTTCAACAAAGCTAAAAAATAAATTATAAATATACCTATTCTTATGCAGCATAATCTAGAAAAAGAAATAACTATTAAAACTAATACATCTAACTATATAATTAGGATGAGGATAACTTAACCAGGAGATAATAGAAAACTGTAACTAGTTACATTCTACTTATAAAAACTAATTTAAGCAGAACTTAATTATAATATCTATAATAAAGAACTACTAGCTATAGTAGTAGCATTCAAAGTTTAGAAGGTTTACCTAGAAGGGGTAAGATATACTGTTATTATCAAAATAGACTATAAGAACCTTATGTTCTTCACTATAATAAAAGAATTAATAAGAAGATAAGCCAGATAGGCTAAAATACTCTTATAGTATAACTTCAGGATTATACACTGCAAAGGAATGGAAAATAGATAAGCTAATATACTTAGTTAATAGCTAGATTATAAACTCTAAGAGAAAACCATTAAACCAGTAATCCTGAAATAGTAAAAAGATAGATTATTAGTATATAACCACCACACTCTTACAGTAACTATAGAAATTAAAGAGGATCTATTAATTTAGAAAATCATTAATAAGATAAAAGGAGATAGAATTATTTAAGAAATACTTAAAAACTCTATAGACAATAAACATCTTATAACAAATAAATAAGGATTAATATATTTGCAGGGACTTATCTATATACCTAAGTATATAAGAAGTAAGATTATTGCAAAATATCATAACAACCTAATATATAGTCATATAAGAGTAGAGAAAACAGCTGAAGCTATCTTAAGAAACTACTACTTTCTAAATATAAGAAGGAAGGTACAGAACTACATCCAGTAATATAAAATATATATTAGAGATAAGCCAGCAAGGCACTAGCCTTATAGTAAGATGTAATTACTAGAAATACTAAAGAAACTATAGGAATGGATCACTATTAACTTTATTAGACTATTACTAAAGTTAAAAGGGTATAACTACCTAATGACAGTAACTAACAGATTAATAAAATTTATCTATTTAATTCTAACCACTATGAACATGACAGCATCGCAACTAGTGAGCTTACTTATAGGGAATGTAATTATAAACCACAGAATGCTATAGTATATTATATTAGACAGGGATAAACTGTTTACATCAAAATTTTAGTAATTACTAACAGATTTGATAGGAATTAAGTAATAGCTTATAATAGCATACTATCTACAAGCTAATAGATAAATAGAAAGAATAAATCAAATAGTTGAATAATATTTATAATACTATATAAACTATTAGTAGGATAACTAGGTAGTTTACTTACTAATAGCACAATTTATATATAATAACACCATTTACTTAACAACAGGGGAAATACCTTTCTTTAAAACTATAGATATAACCCTACATTAATCAGAGAACTATAAAATAAAGTACCTACAGCAGAAGAAGCTGCAAATATAGTAGATACCATTAATTATTTACAGGTTTAACTCTTAAGAGATATTAAATTCATAAACCTTAGAATAGTAATCTACTATAACAGGAAGTATAGGAGTGCTCTAGACCTGAAAAAGGGGGGGAAAGTTTACCTACTATATAGAAATATTAAAATAAATAACTAAGTTAAAAATTAGACTATCAGAAAATTAGACCTTTTATAATTAAAGAAAAATTAGGACTAGTTAACTATAAACTATAACTACTAAAAAGCATAGTAAAAATGCATCTAGTATTTCATATCTTATTATTAGAGCTAGCCCCAGAAATGCAAAAATCACTAAAAATATAGAGATTAATAATAATACTAAGCTAGAATATAAAGTTAAACAGATTCTGGACCATAAATAAGTTAGTAGGAAACCCTACTACCTTAAAAATAGAAGGACTATAGTACCTTAGAAAATATATAGGAACCTATTAAGAATCTAACTAACTATATAAAGCTTATTCAGCATTATTCTAAAATCCAGAAGGCAGCTAATCTATTATATTAACTACTTAACTCTAACTAGGATCTTCATAAACAGCAGCTAATTAAGGATTTTTAGAATCTAGAATAGCTGAGTTATGCAGAAGCATAAGATAACTATATTCTTTTATAGTATTTTAACTTTTATATAACTAAGAATACTTATATAGTTTCTGAACCATTAACTGCTAAAGTATATTAAGGTATTTTTAAGATTTATTAATTTCTTCTTAAAGTAATACTAGATTGAAATCTCTTGCAGTTAAAGCTAAGGATACTTAATTCTCCTCTTTCTATAAGGAACTCTACTCTTTATTACTAATACCTACTTCTTACACAGATAATTATTATGTATATAGGTGGAATATTTAATACTCTTACTATCTATTATAATATAGTATTAAGAAAGAAATATACTTTATATAGAAATTAATAGAACTACTATATTAGTTAATAAGGTTAGTAAGTTAAAGATACTTATAATAATAATTTTAGGGAGTGCAAGGTAATTTCATAAAATACTTATAAGGTATTATAGATGTCTGAGAAAAATAGAAAAACATACCCTTAAGGAATTAATGGGACTTAGAATAACCTATATACCCTTTAAGGATAAAGGACTAAGAGAGGGGGGAGGTGATGTTACAGCACACCTATAGATAGCTATTATAAGATAACTGCAGTTAATAGGGAATAGTTAGATAAGGCTTATAAGAAAGGCAGTGCAGCCTTTATGTAAGATTAGGGAGTAGTTAAGTTATATAACTAGATAGTCCCTGATGCTAAGGAATGATAATGATCTATAAGGGACTGCAATTATATGAAAGCACCATGGACCTTAGGTAAACAGTCTATAATAGGACCTTAGATAATAGTCCATAAAGGGACCTTATAATAACCTTAAGGTATAGACTAAATGGAGGAACTATATAAGGACAGTCATTACCAGTGTATCTAGAGTTCTTAGTTTAGTTCTTTATATTTAATATTAACAACTTACTTAAGTACAAGTTCACTAGTCTAATTTATTAATTACTCTTTACTATTAAGTATATATACTTAATAGGCCTTGCTTCTATCTCTACTGTTATTATTCTTATATTACCTTTGGACTATCCTTGACCCTGTAGAGGTCATTATATTACCATATCATTAGGCTACCTGGTTGGTAGGCCTTAGGCAAGTATAGAGTATAGTCCAGGGACTATACTACCCTGTTCCCAAGACAGTTGACTAGCATAGAACAGCAGAGACGGATCCCAGGGTGTGACACTACTCTTAGAGTCCCTTTAGAAGTCTTGTAGGTAGGGAGAGATATAGTAGTATTACTAGTAGTAGTAAGATACTACCTATACCTTATCTACCTCCTCTGCATACTTCTTATATCCTTTTAACTAGGCAGTGTATATATCCCTGCAGTTAGTATACTTTTATAGCTCCTGGCTGGCAGTAGCCTACTATAGTAGGCAGTTATAGGTCTTATAGCTGCCTGCACAGAGGCTATAAATAGTTTTATTAGAATAGATGCTTTCTATATAGTTATATTACTGATAGTTAAAATACTAGTAGATATGAGCGGACCAGTCATACAAGACTATAGTTAGGATAGTGGAATCCCAGATAGTTCCCTTATTAATAGCTTTATTAGCAGCCTAGGGGGTAAAAAACTTAATCACTAGGGCAGAGGACTTCTTATTAGCAGGCTGGTTAGTAAGCTAGGTAATATAGGTGATCTTCACTAAATCACCCTATACAAAATGGTTCACAGCTAGCAGCTAGTCAGTCACCTACTTCACCTCCTTAGGGTCTGCCAGGTCACTAATTAATTTAACCTAGATGTTATGAACCACCATGCCCCAGGTTAGCAGACGAATAATAGCTCCCTGGTGGAATAACTTAGCCCATCCTAGATAGTAGTATATAATCTCAGCCTGCTGGGTGGTCTATAGGCTGAGGCTTAAGTTACCTAACTTAAGCTGGTAGGCAGCTATAAACTTAATAGATATAAGGGTAGCTACTATAGCCTCCTTTAAGATCTTTATACAGGCCTTCTTAGCCCTATTCTTTATCTCTATAGCTTTTAGATAGTGAAATATACTTATAGTGCTAGTATCTAGCAGTTTAATAATAACCTTATAGTCCTTACTTAGTTCTAAGGGGGTGGCCCCTAGGCTGCTTAACAAACTATAGGAGGAGATTATATAGCCTAGGGGCAGCGCCCCTACCACAGCAGCTATATATAACTAAACCTTAGTAGATAGGGGAATAGATTAAGTAGTTAAGATATGCTGTGTAGAGGTGGTATTCTTCTTAATATTAAGAGTGATCTCACAGAGGTCAGCAACTGCCTTCCTCTAATTATCACCTAGGGGGTTTTTAAGAACCTCCCTGATAACAGCATGGGTGTTGGTAATTAGCTTGATAAGAGGCTTCAGGATTCCTTGATTATAAACTTTTAAATAGTTTAGATAGATACTTATATTATAGTAAAGGTCCAAGACATAGTCATGCAGAGTTTTCTATAGCCTGTTTTCACTGCCTCAGGAAGCCATCAGGGGCAGCCATCCAGGCTTTAACAACACCATGTAATTAAGGCCTTATAAAATTAGGCTTATTTAAAAGCAGCTGACGTTACAAGAAATTAGGCAAATTTTGGGGTCAAAAGATGTTGATTTGAACAAGAAATTTCAAAAACTAGTTCTGCGTCGAAGTTGTTTTTTTTTTTTGGTCTTCATGGAATCCCCGCGCACCGAGGAGGAGTGTCGGACCCTGGTCAAGGAGATGGGAGATGTACCCGTTCTGATCAATGTCCTTCCCAATGTGAGAAGTCTCAATCGAAGGATTCGTAGCGCTGTACTGACAGACGGCATGCAGGGTCTCACGCCCAACTTCAAGACAGAAGACTGCAATCGGCTGGGCTTTCGGGCTGCGATCTACCCGTGTACCGGGTTTATTCCCGCGATGCTGGCCATGCAACGGTCATATGGTGCTCTGAAAGCCACGGGAACGGACCTTGAAGCGTGCGAGGGACGTACGATCAAGGATTTCTTCGATCAGGTCGGGTTGGGCGAGGCGTGGGAGTTTGATGCTAGAGTTAGCGATTTCAGCGAGAAGCAAACTGGAGGGAAAGGGGCTCAGGAGGAAAGTTGAAGGTCATCCCATTTATCTCTTCCTTTTGGAGATGGATATCAAGTTGGGGACAGACCTAGACGTCATTTCTTTTACACCAGGACTGGTGCACGCAGGTCACCGGCTCTCTTTCTTCTCGAGCATATCACCAGCATAGTCACCTTTAGGCCCCAACGGGAATTCATATTTCAGTGCAAGGGACAATGGAAGTTGCCGCAGTTGCAAGAACATTGATAGTCATGGTGACTCTAACTATTCTTCAGTCGAGTAGAGCGCCGCCATTGACAAAAGCGGAAGAATAGAAAGTCTCCGATGCTACTCGCAACGATTATCAATCTTTACCAATCCTCGATTTCTCCTTTGTCAATGATTACTCGGCTCTATCACAGAGGATATAAGTTCACGACAGTCTGGCCAAGATACACAACGAATACTCAATTTGCGAGACATCTTCGAGCCATCACCTGTCGTCATCGCTTGTACGAGTCCGCCAATCATCTCTTGATCATGGAATATAACATTCTTATCACTGGTGGGTCAGGCTACCTGGGAGGCACACTTTTGAATCAGTTGAACAGCGCAGAGCTCCCCAGATACCACAAATTGTTTGCATTCGTGCGAACAGTCGCCCAGGCTGAGGCTGTAAAGCAGTACTCCGCGGAACCCCTGCAGTTTGATATGCAGGACGAGGCCAGCGTGCGCGACAGCATCTTGCAAAACAGAATAAATGTCGTCTTCTTTCTGGTCGATGCAATCAGCTCAGGCTGTCAAGAGTCCTTTATCAAGGCGTTGGCGGAACTGAACAAGACAACTGGACAGGATGTGCATTTTCTTCATGCAAGTTCTCATTCTTTGCTCCTTGTATTTCCCATGCTGACTCCTCTTGTGAGGTCTAGACCAGTGGAGCGAAGGCGTTCTCCAACCATGCCGGAACCCCAATTGATCATCCACTTTTCGACGATGATCCCGACATATACGAGATTCAGAAATCTCAGCGGTCCACGCTCCCGATCATGCAACAGGTTAGTCGTACAGTTTATCAACTGTTTCTTAATCTCATCACGTCTTAGGGCGTGGAGACAAACTGTCGGATCATAGAGCTGAGCGAATCTCTCGGTGTGAAAAGTTACATATTCTGCCCCTGCGTGGTTTGTAAGTTATTGCGCTTTACCATGCAGAGCTAGGAACTGAGCATCAGCACAGATGGTAAAGGAGAAGGATTCGGGAACAAGTTATCGATTCAAACAGCTGCTATTGTGAGAGCAGCCAAGGCAACTGGAAGAGTATACAATTTGAATGAAAGAGATGACTGGGTAGGTATCTCTCACGCAATAACATCCTATTCTAATCTCCCGGTGACAGGCGTGGCCGGTCTGCCATTTACTTGACAACACTATGTTGTACGTCGGGATACTGCGGAAGATACTGTCATCTGACGATATCCCCCATGGTCGAGAAGGTTACTACATTCCGTCAAGTGGCCGGGTTGCATGGAAAGACGTTTACGCGTCCATTGCCGCTGCACTTTTCAAGAGAGGTCTCCTCAAGGATAGTGCTGTCCATCCGGCCGACGATGATATTGTAGCTGCTATGGCTGCCGCGCTCGACTCACCGAAAGAAATGGTGGCGGTCCAAGTGGGTGGCGAGTACGTGAATCCCTTTCCCAGGTTCAAAGCCAACAATAGTAACTTCTTTTCCGAGTAGATGTCTTTTGACAGCAAGAAACGGCCTCAGGATTGGCTGGAAGCCTTTGTTCCCTCCTGAGCATATTCTTGGTGTCCTCGATCAAGAAGTCGATCTTCTTCTTTCAAACGATGCTGGAGAGTCTCACGGAGGAACGCGCAGAGGATATCATCGTTTAAGCGAATGATATTGGAATTAGCAATTGGCAGGAACCTTGAACCTCATAATATGTATGTTATAGTCGCAAGGGTTATGTATGTTTGTAGTCTCAATCTGCCTCTTGGAAGCTCTCTTGCATACCAGGCAAGCTATACACCATACTGTCATTGTTAGGAAATCACCAACCTGCTTCGGACGCTGTCGTCGCTCCATTGACATCGCCGCCGACGAGACCAGCGAAGGACGGCGCACAGCCGCAGTCACAGGCGGTGCAACAATCTTACACAAGCCCTCGCCCTCGCTTTTTAGTAAGACAATGAATACACCTCCATACCCACAGCAGCAGGCCTTTGCTCAGATGTACCCCCCGCCGGAAAACCGACCGCTCGTGAACGTCCGGCCATATGACAACAAATCGATCGATAATTCCATGCAACTGCCGAGGTCGCTGGCGGGCGAGAGCAATAATCAAGATGGGCAGTGTTCCCACAGCCGGGGCGACAAGGGATAACGCACCACGGAGTAGGTACCTTGAGGTGTTACGCGCGAACGTCTAGCTCAGGCTGTACGCAGTCCTGTCGATGATCAAGCAGGCTGTGAGCCTCAGTTGAGACCATGGCCCCGTACAAGGAACGCTTGAATAGTACTACTATTATCCGATGATACTAACTGAGCCCCAAGCCCAGTGGGCCTTTGCTGTGCGTATCTGCTTGTGTCATACGGACTGGTTATTTAAGGTAACAATATAAGCACTTTGACTAGCCAGATCCAGACATTTCCTAGCTGGTACCCGTCCTCCATCTAATATCCAGATAAAATGGATATTACCTAGTAATTATTTACTCTACACCATTGGGGCTGTGTTTAGCACCGTCCCAATGCCATTCACTTATTCATGGACCAGGATGCTCGAACGATGTAACATACCAAAGAACTTAGGTTGTGCAAATGTACGAGGCGGGACGGAGCCGACTGCTTCGATTAGCCACTGTCTCAGCCTTAGCTCCACCTGTAATGGGCCGGCCAAGATTGTGCCGGACTCTTATATCTACAGTGATTCTCGAAATGGCCTGACCAATCTTGACCAATACAAAAATATGCTGATTTGTTTAGCCCATAAGGTCCTAGCGTGAGTCAATTACTCAAAGGCCATCTACTATTTGCCATAGTGAAGGTCAAGTTAATCATCCTCTTCCCGATACAGACTAGTACAGAGATTAAACCATTCTGTAGGATAAAGCAGCATCAATACCGAATAGAGATACCATGAACAGTCCAGTCTTCACCTCAGGGGTCTGAGCGTGGGCGGACAGGAGACAGATGGGGAGGAACGTCGATATGAGCTGCTGTTTTCGTGAGGAAGACGTCTGCTGCGGTCTTTGTCGAGCTGTAGCCATCACGAAAAATGAAGGCCATGGGAAATCCGACATCAAAAGGAGCCGCATTATCAATCTCGGCGAGGTCATTCTCGGACAGGCTAACACTCAATGCTTCGACATTGGCTTTGAGATGCTCAACCTTGCGTTGGCCGATGATGGGGAAGACATATGGTGCTTTGTGCAGAACATATGCAAGGGCCTAGTATACCGGTATAAGTTAGCAAAGAGCCCCAGTCCAAGGAGATATATACCTGTAGGATCTTTGCGACAACGTACAATTGCATGAAGGCTTGTTTTCTTTTGGTCCGCTATCTTCTCTAGCGCCTCAGAGATTTTGACGTCATGTTCGTTGATAGAGGAGGCTCTTGCAGAGCCTTGCTCCCCTTCCTGGCGTGCCTTGGCCGACTTGAATTTTCCCTGGCCCAGGGGGGCCCACGGAGCGATCGCCATGTTCTGGTCGCGACACATTGGTATGATTTCGCGCTCCAGGTCCCGAAAGCCAGCATTCCATTTACCCTGATAGACGGAGAATGGGCGCAGACCATTCGCCGCCGCATATGCATTTGCTTTGACGACGACCCAGGCGGGCGTATCGGAGATTCCAAGGTAGAGGACCTTTCCGGCGTTTACCAGAGCGTTGAGGCCCTGCATCACTTCTTCGACTGAGGTGGTGAAGTCCCACCAGTGGACATAGAGCAGATCAATATACTCTGTTTGGAGCTTTTTGAGGCTATTCTCCACAGAGATACGCATACTCTTGACAGAGTTGCCCACATAGTTTGATTGGAGGGGCTCTGTAGTACGGTGAGCTGATCGAAATCCGGTTGTGTATTTGGTGGCGATACTGGAGGGTATGGAGTCAGCGTAGGCCTAGCGCACAGACTGGCTTAGGGCTGCGATGGGATCGTACACAAGTTGGTCCCGATTCTTGCGGGCTTGCATCCATTCTCCCAGCCAGATTTCAGACTCCTCATCTTGATAGTTGTTTGCTCTGCGCCATTGTTAGTCATAAAGTCCGTTGTGTGACTGGTCATACAGACGTGTCAATGAAATTGCCCCCCAGGTCGTAGAATGCATCGAGGAGCTTAAACGACTGCTCTTTATCACATTCGCCCATAAAATCTTTCCTACATGGACGATAAGTATCAGGTGCTGTCATTGGGCAGGGTGCAATTCATACCAAGCTGTACCAAAATTCATAGCTCCAAGGCACAACGGGGAGACCTTGACGCCGGCACTGGGCGACAGCACTCGGTGGTAACCAAGCAGGCTGGCTGGCTTAGGCGCAAACTGAAAGACTGAGGCCATAATTGATGCGGACGTGATAGTTTCTCTGGTGTATAAGGATGTTGGGATAACTCTAAACCATTTAGCGGAGAGACGTAAGGCAAGATATATATGGGTTTTATAGTGGCGACATTGATGTATTTCGAGAGGTCTTAAACGGTCTGAACTGAGGTGAGGCATACCGTATGTCTGTATCAGTGTTCAATGCCGGAGTAAAGACTTTCCGAGGGTTATTTGATAGACACGAATCAATGATTGGACAACCGGAAACGATTATAAAATAAAGTTAGGATTTACACTAAATGCTGACATTTGCATGGGGCGTCCCATGGTAACCCGCCCACTGCCACAAGCGCAAATTATAAACACTAGAAGACAGGTAATGACAGTCAAAATAATTGAATTTGCCATCGGAGATAGTTAAACTCGTCAGCTGCCTGCGGGTTTCAAAATCCTCATAGATCATTTATTTGTCTATTGTCTATTGTCTATTGTCAGCAAGCCCCGAAAACCTGCATTCCCAGATAATATGCAGAGCTCCGTAGCTGTCGCCTCGTCCGTTCTACCGCGCCTCACGCCGAGAATCGAGGTGACATTCCAGGATACTTGGTTCGGGGTCGCGGACCCAGCAAGAAGACGGAAATTACAGAATCGATTGAACCAGCGGGCTCGGCGTTAGTGTTCTCATGGCCAGTGGCTGCCTCTTTTTCTCTAGGACTAACGAATGGAAAAAAGGACAGCGTCAGCGAACAGCGAACGCAGACAGCCAACTAGACCAGCAGCTGTCCACTGAGCCGTCTGACCTAGTCGATCTATTGCTGCAGATCCTGAGTACGACACAGATTACAGGGCCAAGCGCAATCAATGCCAGACGCATCTTTCAGCAGCTTGAAACCATCATTATTGCTCTAGGCAGATGCATTAATGGGTCGCCCGTGGCTGATCTACGTCTGCGGGTAGCGAGGCTCAACATTCTGCGAGCATTACATGTCAATCTTGAAGTGCTGGGTTACCGGCCATGTGATATTTATGACAATGCACAATCGGTATTCACTATCCAGGGTCCTTCCCCTCCCTCAAGCAGGCATATGAGTGAGGCAGAGCTGCCACTGGCCCTAAAACCAACCACGATTCAGCGCACGATTCCTCACCATCCATGGCTGGATCTCATCCCTTTCCCGTACATGCGGGATACTCTGATCCTGACACAGGGCTTCGTTGACGAAGAGCAACTCTGCCACGATCTATCTGGATGGGGAGCATCTAGTGTCCCACGCTCTAGTCGAGAAGCAAGGGCCGGTGAGACAGGCATACTTGTCTGGAAGGATCCCTGGGATCCGTCCGGTTGGGAAGTCACCGAGACATTTCTCCGGTTATGGGGGTGGACTGTCCGGGACTGCTGGGACCTGTTCCGTTCGACAAACACGTGGCGCAGTCGTCGCGGGGAGAGACCGCTATTTGCAATTCCTGAGAGCGGCAACCGATGACTGAACTCTACTGTAGATGAATTATGATCCATAGACTTTTAATCTATTTTCAAGCTGTAGATGCGCGGACACCTTTGCATTCCATGCAATTGACCCGGTCTCGTACAACAGCCCCCACGGCCTGGTCGATTTCCTGATCTCCCTAGACGAGATCATACCGACCGCTGGTGTCATTACAGCTCAGTAGACTCAGCGCAACGGACGTAACATCTGGGTCCTCTTAAGCATTCCTTGCCAGTTGCTGGGCTTGTCAAGAGCTATCTCGGCCGTAAGCTGATGGGCGGGTTCTGGGTTGATATTATCGTATTTCACTCTTAGTTTTATTAATCACTTCACTTATAGTTAGAATTGGCTCGGTCTCTGACTTTTTGATTCTTCAGCTGTGTCATAAAGTTATTGTTGTGTCGCAATTCGCAAATAATCAAGTTCACGAAGCCTATGACTGGATTTATTAAGGCCCCACTCTAAACGCTAATTGCTGACACTCGCTGGTAGGCTCGGAAATATGATTGTGCCATGATGCCCGTTCATGACAGTATCGTAGAGTGCTCGGGTTTAAAAGTTACAAGAACTGAGTAGGCAGGGCAATAGAGAGGACCGGAGCTAAGAAGCGTCATGGTGGTCATCACTCCGAACTCCTGCCGAAAGGGTTCCTTCTATGGGACCTATGCGACGACTTCCTACATATAAAAGGTCCCTGGTTCTCCTTCCAGTCAGGCATGTCCATGATTTCCTGGTTACATCGCAAGACCATCATTATCCAATCACTCTTCTTTCAAGCTTAGTGTAACTACCTGCTCAGCATCATGACAGCACGCTACGCCGACGTTCACAAGAACCCCCAGGGCCCAGGGGATGCTCGCCCCACAGCCATACAGATCATCCGTGATGAGGGCCTTGATGGCCAACTGGCCGGCTCGTCAATCCTGATCACTGGCGTCTCCTCAGGCCTTGGAGTTGAGACAGCTAAGGCGCTCTTCACCACCGGCGCAACCCTCTACCTGACAGCTCGGAATCTGCACAAGGCAAAGCATGCCCTTGGCGATATGGCTTCCTCTCCACGCGTGCACCTACTGGAATTAGACTTGGAATCCCTAGCCAGTGTGCGTGCCTGCGCTGCCGAGCTCCTTACCAAGACTCAAACCCTCAATATCTTCATCGCCAATGCAGGTGTCATGGCAACCCCGGAAGGGCGCACCAAGGACGGGTTTGAGACCCAGTTAGGGACTAACTATCTGAGTCACTTTCTGCTTTTCCTCCTTCTGCGTCCTGCGCTTCTCGCCGCCGCCACCCGCCAGGCTAGTTCCCGCGTGATCCTCCTCGCTTCCATCGCGCACCGGTTCTCAGAGGTGGCATTTGACAATCTCAACCTCGATGGTGAATACGATAGCTGGAGGGCGTATGGACAGAGCAAGTGCGCGCTTCTGTGGGCGGCTAATGAGATCGACCGCCGCTATGCCTCCCAGGGTCTGCGTGCCTTTAGTGTCCAGCCCGGCGGAGTTCAGACCGGACTACTGCAGCATATATCAGAGGAAGAGCAGAGCAGTCTTTTTGCTGATCCAGCCCTGGTGCCACAGATGAAGAGTCCAGAGCAGGGTGCCGCCACTTCTGTTTGGGGGGCCGTCTCCAGATCGCTCGAGGGAATGGGCGGGAAGTACCTTGAGGATGTGCAGATTGCCAAGGCGTATGACCCGAGCGAGGGGCAGTGGGCACCAGGCTATGCCTCATATGCGTACAGCCCGGAAAAGGAGAGAAAATTGTGGGAAGTATCGCTGAAGTTGGGTGGTGTGGACGCTTGATTAGCACCAAACGATAGGCATATTCGTTCCAGTATATTGATTATTTACTGAATATAAATTCGGCCCGCTCCGTCAATTAGTTCTGACTTGGAATTCAATAAGTGTAGGCGAATTCTTCGGTTTATATGAAGGAAATCTTAAATGCAAGTCGAAGCAGCTACAGAGAAGTGTACGCCCAAAAGGTTTTGGAGCTTGCTATCGCAGATGCGATATTGAGGATATCGTACGGGCGGCGGTCTGCGCGATGGAGAAAGCGAGGTATGGTATGCAACTTGTAGCTAAAATGTATTTTTATGTTACGTCCCCACAAAGAGTCACGTGTAAATCTCCACTTAGAGCGCCAAAAAATTTGGACACTTAAATCTCATAGGGTTAATATCTTGCAGTCTGTGGCGGTAACATGCTGTGTCCTGTCTAAAATGGGGATTCTTATGCATACTCTTTAGAGAGGATCTATAGGTTGTGTTAGTCCTAGGAAGGCGCTTATTTCACATATCTAAAAAGGTTCATCCCCTGCTTCTCAAGGTAAGCTTAAATAGCACAAGTCTCCGTTAATACTCTCGAGTCTCTTGATCAAGATATCCTTGTGGACGCCCTCCTGACACTCTTTCTCTTTCAACCTCTCGGTAAAAATTCTGTGGTGATTCTGGTTGATTAACTAACCAGCTACTTTCTTTTGCTAACATTTGCATATCTGATTCTGCTTTAGTAATGTCTATTCATGGAGTGCTTCGTACAATTTACCTAGTGTGTGACGTCCCATCTGAAAACGCCGAAGGTGTCAGAGACGTTAAGTGGCGACTTCCGGGTAGTTCCCAAGCCAAATTCATACGGGCGATATAGGGCTGAATGGCTGATAACTAACTTTTCCAAGGAACTGCCAGATTCCTCCCAAGATGTATTGGTAAAGTTATAAATACGAAGTTCCTTCTCAGGATATGCATGATGAATAAGCGAATCGAGTAGCCGAAGCGACAGCAAGTATGAGTCACCGGTGTTGAATTATGGATCAACTTCGTGTGTATACGACCATCACACGATTATTGATAATAAAATCCTGAACGAAGTTTCAGTCAATTTACTTCCTGCAACCTGCTGACTCTACGTCCATCAGAAGACCAGCAATTGGAGCAACAATTATATATACATAACTCATACGAGAATCCCAATGGCTTCATATGATGTCCTTGTCACCGGCTCAGCAGGCCACCTCGGCACTGCTCTCATGCTCTTTCTTCCTTCGCTCGGCTTCACACCGTTTGGCATTGATATCCTGCCCTCCTCTACCACCACACGTGTAGGATCTATTACGGATCGAGCTTTCATCAGCTCCATCTTAGAGTCCCAACCCATCAAGCACGTTCTCCACGCTGCAACATTGCACAAGCCACACATCTGCAGCCATGGTAACGAGGACTTTGTCGCAACGAATATTCTCGGAACGCTAGTCCTCCTCGAAGAGTCAGCCAAATACAGCCACCGGATCGAGAGCTTCATCTTCTTCAGCACGACTAGCACATTCGGTATGGCACTCAGTCCCAAGCCGGGATTCCCCGCTGCATGGATCGATGAAACCGTTGTCCCCGAACCTAAAAACATATACGGCGTGACAAAGGTCGCAGCGGAGGATCTCTGCGCGCTGGTCCACAAGCAGAGCGGCATGCCGGTGCTCGTTCTCCGGACGAGCCGCTTTTTCCCCGAGGAGGACGACGACGAGGGGCGCCGCGCGGCCATGGACGATGAGAACTTGAAGGTTTTGGAGCTTGCTTATCGCAGATGCGATATGGAAGATATCGTGCAGGCGGCGGTCTGCGCGATGAAGAAAGCGAGGGATATTCGCTGGGGAAAGTACATCATCAGCGCGCCTCCGCTCTTCAAGAATAATGCGCACACACTCGAAAGACTTGACCGTAACCCGGCAGAGGTGTTTAACGAGATTTGTCCGGGTTTAGGCGCCGCGTTTGAGAAGAAAGGGTGGAAGCATCTCCCCAGGATTGATCGGGTGTATGATTCGAGCAAGGCGCTGAGGGAGCTGGGATGGGAACCACAGTATACGTTTGAGAAGACGGTGGAGAGGTTGGCAATGGGTAGAAAGTGGAAGAGTGAATTGACGGCGAAGGTAGGCAGGAAGGGATACCATGCTGTGAGCACCGGGGTTTATACAAAGCGATAGACAGGACTCCACTCCAGACGTAGTGGAGTTCATCACAATCATACAGCCTAGCCTCCCTTAGTCAAGTAGCTCTTCCAGCAAAAGTACGAACAATGGGGTTGTTTACTATCAGATGGTGAATGCATGGTGTAATCTAGCCCATCTCATAGCCTTTTGTGTTCTCTGGTACACTTAACTCTCCGCATCCACAGACTGGACTTGCTTCCAAACTTCAGCATATCAACCAAGATTCAAAGGAAGAATATCAAGCTCGGTGCCCTGGTAGGGCTGTCAATAGTTACGTCACCCGAACCCGGGAATTGCCACCCCCCGGGCAAACAATGGGGTCCACATACATATACCCTAGCGACATACCAGCTTTGATGACAGAATTCAGGAGTTTACCAGCCCGTCTCAAACGACAGCTATCAGTATGCAGAATATTAGCCTGTCTCATGCAATATCTCCAAAGGGCTGGGGGCGGTTCGTCTCCTTGGGAACCCGCCCCCGTCCCAATGCTATACTCGCTCTTGCCTGGAATTCCCACAGAATCGGTGTGCAGACGCCGCAGAGTAATCGATGGCCAAGAGAGTTTCAGAATGGACAGATGCGAAATATCCCTCACCAAGAAACAACAAAGAGTGATGCAAAAATTCCGCAGCCGCCACCAGAGAAAGAGTCACCATCGGCTCGACCAGTAGTCGTGGACTCAAAGGGAACAAAATACCACAGCCTCAAGGAATACAGGGAGGGCCCGAACCCGGAGAGCGGCGAGCTGGGTAAGGAGTTTAATTCGGAAGATGTAAGGATTCATAACAAGGATGTGGACGACAGGCACAAGAAGGATTGATGGCTAATATGCTCTATGTGGAAGTACTATTGCTATTTTCTCCTCATGTATTATGTTTGCTTTTTCAGTAGACACATCTGTATTTATTACGCACAAAATTGAATTGAGCTATTTGCTCTTACTGTGGTAATAGAGTCCTATTGGGTATATACAGGTAACAGGGATGTCCACCTGCCAGCTAAATCATATATTTTGATTTCGGCATAGAATGCTACAACGAGAAGGATAAGAAGGCATAACAAGTCACATTCCGCTACATCAATGTTTCCTTGTACTACTTCTTTCTAGTTCTGCAACGCGCCCAGAGAGCCGTAGCAGTCGCTTCTGGAGCACCTACAAAACTATAGTCAGCTTATCCTGCGCACTAAACAGCCGGTAATTTTCCAGCCGACACGACACACTGCTCCTGGTAACGATTGACTTATGTCGAAGAACCTCTTTATGAGACAGTGGTATATACTCACACTGAGATTGATATTTTGCGGCATCCTATATTTCGCGATGGTGTATCGGTATACAGATGTACCGCCAACGATGGCTCCAATTGCAAACGCAGCTAGGCTTATTCATCGTGTAATGTCAGCCAACAGGCAGGTAGAAAAGGATCCCGGGTTTGTGCCAACCCTCTGCTGAAAACACTGGATGTTCTCTTTGCAAACATAACTATGGGTTATTCAATAATCTGTCCCGTGCAAGTACAGAAGAGCATTGCCGAGTTATTGAAAAAGTCAAATCTGGGCACATTATCAATGAATGATGAGGAGAAGGAAGCTATATACTTGTGGAGGAAGTGGCCTGACCCAGAGGCGAGATGCGATATCGAACCAGAACTCCAGAAGTGTAGATCACTCTACCATGGTTGAGCGGCTCTGGTTTGTTTTTGTATCACGAAGCTTTCTAAGCTCCGTGTGATCTAACGGCCTGTACAGAGTCATGTGTCAAAGCTCGTTTCAGAATATCCAGATATGACGGAACGCAATAATGCATTTATTGATCGTGCCTGTTTATACTGGTCACAAGACGCATAGCATCCAAATCAGCACAGTAGCCATTTGAACACCTGTTATGACTGCACCAGGCGGGTTACATTGCCATGACGCTATATCCGGCCCGCGGGTCGGTATTTGCCTTTTGAGCCTAAGCCAACTATTTCGAGCCTGACAATTTTAGTCACAGTTTAAGATGGGAATGAAATGGGCAACCTATCCGCTCCTCTCCTTCCATAATGGCATATTTATCGAAGGAATCGAGGCATTTCTCAGGAGAATGTATGACACCATGGCCGAGTTTCAAAAGCGTAAAGACGGAGAAAATAAGACACAAGTTGACCATGATGGGGCCCTGCCTTTTGAACTGCAGTCTACAGTATGTACTACTCGCCAATGATTCGCCTACTAGAGCGGAGGAAAATAAGCTTAGGTACTAGTCAGTAGTGACTGTCTGTATGAAGGCCCATGATCTGATCAGCGCGAGGATAAGAGGGATACCGGCCTCACACGGAATGGTATACATTAAGTCTCGTACTCACCAGCTTAATTCTGCAAAGTCAAGACGGTATTTCTGTATCTGCTTCTCGTTATGAAGCAAAGATCTCCGGGGCCTTAGAGAATCTCATCCTTACCTCAGTACCTAGTACCTACCATTGTCCCTGATTCTTCTCTCCGCATATGCCAGGTGTCCAATAGTCACCTTTTCCTTTCAAAGTTGGGCAGGGTGAAGACTGTTCGGTCAGTATACTCGATGTTCCATTGTCCTTCACACCTGTCACCAGTCTTCTGTTCTTCTGGGAGCCATACAAATCGCCATATCTACGAAGGCGGTGCAAGTAGTGACTGGACTGTTGGAAGCCCATCTCTGGCAATAACACCAATCTCTGCCGTGTCCCGTTTGTACATCTTTATCATCGAAGTCCATAAAAAGAGACTATTTAGTGAGCAGAGAATTCCTGCCCCAGACTCGATGCGGGTCACATGAACCGTGAGGTTTCTGTCAAAGGGGACTCGGAGTTGTTGATAGACTCCGTCGAATTCTGTCATGTGTAAGGTATGGACGTTGCACTTCCTGCCTGTATCAAGCATTTCAAGTAACCAAACAAGCCAGGGTGGCTTTTGTATGGTTAGACTCCTCAGCTGTTGATTCATTGACAGAACTCTAGAACAAGGTTAAGTGCCACGAGTATTGAGTACATACCTGTAGAGAGCTTGCTTAGGGACAGTACTCTTTGCTAATCCAAACAAATGGAGTCTCGTTTATCAAAGACCTCAGTCACAATGCCGTATTGTTGGGACCATGCCGCATCTGGGGATTGGTGGTCCTCTGCGGAGTGTCATGGCAGCGTAACTATGACGCACAGACTACAGCAGGTGCTATTGGATGCTTCCAGCAGAAGTGCCACCCATGCGTCTGAACAATTTAGCCACTGCTCTTTCTGACTGGTATTGTAATAAGCGGTGGCAGCATCGGCAATCCTATAGATTGGAGGGTGCGGACCCCCCCGCACCGTACCATAAAATCAGAAGAGGACCTCCGTCATCGACTCCGCATCCATCCAATCCGTATATAGTGCTCATTCCCTTCCTGAGCACAATCAGTTCCCTTCTGAGTGTGTGAGATCTCCATTACATTTGTAAATTGACTATTTGAAACACTTTTGTCAACCACGAGCAACATATCGAATCGATATGGCACCTGCAACAGGACAACAATATGTCGACATTGAAATTAAAGATGACATGAAATATGACATTCGAATCGAAAATGCTCACATAGACAGGTATTTACTTCTCAGTCTGCCTGAAAGTGACTTGCAGTTTGATCTGACATCGCTTAGCGGCGAGTTTTATAACGAGGATAATCAAAACGATACCCTAACCACCGACGACGTTGACGATATGGTCATTCGCCATAACGGTGGCTTGCGGCATATCTGTTCCTGTGGCGAAGAACAAGGCTTCAAAGGGCTGGAAGGCACAATCGACCTCTTCGACGATGTAAAGGATGCCAAAATTTGCACTCTAGCATGGAATGCTTCTATGGGACCCGGAAAAAAAAATAAGTTCGAGATGCGTAACCAAGACCCACGATACAATATCAATATTGGAAACTGGAATGAATCTGGTGTCATGGGCACGGTTCCGGTTACCATCACCGAGAAGTAGGGTACCTGGGATGTTTTGTTACTACTACAGTGTCAAGATATGAGCTAGTTTAATCTAATTCGCTGTTCCAGGACTTCTTCTGTTTAGATGCGAAATCTCCTTCGCTTCCTTTGCTCTGGACCAGAAGATATCCCAAATAGAGACCACGACGGCCTGTCATATGGTCATTGATAGATTACATAGGTTATCTAACTACTAATAAATGGATTTGCAGACTTCAGAAATGGAAATACTGCGCTGCAACCGTTGTAAGAGGAAGCCAATTGTGAGCGCTGAGCAATACGTCGCAAGAGTCAAGCCGAAAGGGAATACAAACGCTGGATTAATATATGTACGGCCATATCTCCTGTCCCCTACGTTGGATCTCAAAACAAGGGAAACCCTCCGTAAGTCGCAACGAGTCCAACAACTAGTCCTGCAGAGATACTTTGGTGCCTACATGTACCTTGCTTCACCCAAAGTCAAGTTGGAATAATAGAATCCCTATCCACCAAGCGCTCTTTGAGCCCTTCAAAGTCATTACTTCTTCAATTTGGCCTGGACTTGAAGATTCTCAGTTTTTTGAAGACATCTCCGCAGAACAATCATCCTGTAGGCATCTTTCCACTTTCTACGAAAAGATAGTCCTTGGCGTAGCTACATGCCAGGGGGTTGCATGAGATTCCCGAAGCACGATGAATCGATTCGCGAACTCTGACTGGCTAAGGCGTATACACTTCTTACTGTGCCTATAGAACCTGGAGGTCCGTGTTAATTTTGATCTTGATGAATAGGCTTCGTCATGCTGCTTTCTGAAGCCTCTGTGGTCCATCAATGCTGACCTTTGGACCACCCAGGCTATAGAGGAAGGGCAGTTGATCTTGGCGTGAGAGAGTAATATTGGCCAATCCTTTAACGTGCCATGCTCTAATTGGATTATGAGCGCAGAAGCTATCAGTTCGGGAGGCATCTCGTAACCCATAAATTTTGTTTTATATAAGCAGGCCGGTCCGATTGATCCAGATAATCACGCTACTTCAGTTTTGATAGATCACTCCACCTAACTGATCTTCAGGAGATCTTGTGGCCAAGCTTCGCTCGATACCTGTTTACCTTGGTTGTAGATAAGCTCTACCGCCGGTTTCAACGAATCAAGTACATCTCAGATCGACTTTATAGTAACATCTCGCTTGTTGATCACTAGAGGCTCCAACTTCGGAGTTGTAAGGGTATGCACCTTGTCACCATTAGTTTGTAGGAGCACTCGCAAAGAAGGATTGGGTGCTAAACAGTACCGTAGAGTAGTACATTATCATATTCGAGAGACTTTTGAAAGATCTCCTTTCTCTCACTGTTGTTTCTACCAACCACAGATTCACATATTAGTTGAGAACTTGAGATATGTCCATAGCCGCTGAAAACGACGCTTGTAGAGCTAGAGTATCCTTTGGACAGCCGACATTGGCGAACGTGACTCTCCTACACCATCGCGAAGTTGGCTTTTGATGGCTCAATATGACTCTTGAAGATGAAGTAGTCGATTATTTCCGGGTGGGAGGAAAGGATGACTTTGCTGCAGAAGTCATTTGAGAATACTGGCACACTCAAGCCCTGGTTGGAGCTTTATGTATTGTCGAACTAACCCGGGCGAACAAGGAAAGCGGAATTACTCAAAACGTAGCGACAGTGATAAGTCCCATGATAACTTTGGAAATTTCCGTCAAAGAGTTGAGGCAAGCATCATCCCCAAGAAGTTACAAGTAACGAGTGGAACAAGGATGATCTGGGCCGCTAAGGTATGTCACGTCATCCCTGGTTTGTTGGACCCCTTGACTTCAGACACTCCATCTGCCTCATCATTTCCTCTTCATATGGATGGCATCAGATAAAAAACATTCTCACTGTTTGCCGCAAACACGGACATAATTGAGTGCAGCATATAGCATGTTCCGCAGGTCTATTCCTCGAATGCCTTCTGCATCTTGCGAATCCATTGGAACTACTGGTCGGGGCTATCAGTTTTAAAAATTGATCCAAGAGAAGCCACACGTAGGATGCGTCCAGTTGGCAAGGTTTGGTCCATGAAGCCGGTTGGGATTACTTCGATCGCAAACTAACATCTTCTATTTCTGGGCAAGATAAATTTGTCCTGAAAGACAAATCAAAGGACATCTATACGAACTTCACCGAGAGGATAAAGCCCCAGCTCCCTGAAAGTCGCTGCATTCGGTTCCCATGCGACACTATTTCACACCATCGGATATTAGTCTATAGATGCTTGGACGGATGACTTCTTACACCTTGTCCAAAAAGGCATTCCCATGCAAGCTCGGAAAATTATTTTAAAGACTTGCCTGCTAGGGATTGTTGGATTGCATGAAAGGCATATTGTTCATCTCGGTAATCTGCCTTAGCGCATTCACAGACTTGGGAACTCAGCAGGAACGAAAGTGGAGCAAACTGTTCCTCACGGGCCTCGTGCAACTCAGAATAATAGAATACAACATGATCCATTCCACCTTGGATTTCCTATCAGGCAAGGATCCGCCGCTTGTCGACATGGGTAGGTCAGCTGGAGGGATGGGATATCCAAATAGTCATGTGACACGGCCAATCGTTTGCGACATGTGAACCAGTGGAGTGGTGTAAGATCACGTGCTCAGGCATTCTCATCTCGCGATGCGGAATCCACCCAATTTGCGAGAGCAACCGCCAGATCGCTTACGGCAGCGATGAACCCCTTTAGAGCTCCATCTCGACTAGATGGAGCTTGGCGCAAGGTCGGCCTTGCATCGGCGTTTCCGGACCTCGAAATCGACTACGATGGCCGTCGTATCACAGCGAAATGCAAAGCTTTCCGGATCCCGAACTCCAATACAAACGGGCCTCAAGAGGCTGAGTGTCCGGTCGAAGCGGATATTGACCTGCCAGGCGACTTGAAAGATCAGGTCCTTGTGTTTAAGTATAAAGGAAAATTCCATGCAATTGATCACGTGAGTGAGATGAAGATGGATAGGCAGAATCACGCTGACTCTTCCAGCAATGCCCTCACTCGTCGTTCCCACTGTCGCAGGGGAGCCTTTTTGACATTGAAGACTTTGGCGTCGTGCTCAGCGCCGGTATCACATGTCCCAAGCACGGCTGGTCCTTTGACCTCTTCTCTGGGCAGTCGGACCGTGGCAAGTACAAGCTCAAGGTTTGGGAGGTGCAGCTGCGTGACCTTCCCGCATCGACAGATGGGCTTTCTGAGGCGACCGACAAGGAGGTTTGGGTGAGGCGGAAGCAACGGATCGGCTAGGCGAACGATTCAGTCTCGAGCAGGATCGACCAGAGCATTGCGTATCTCCTATTGGTCTACCTCCTGCAATCGACTCGATATGAACAGCAATGCCATGCATCTATGCAGGAAAGGACTGTTGCGCTTGCTATTTGCGCTTGCACTTCAATGTGTCCCGTTGTGAAGAGCATGAGTGCCTGGACGCCATTCGTCCACAGACCACCGCCATACATTTACAGTCTGTGGCAGGCCCGCGCAAACGCATGTCATCCCGCATCACACCGTGCATGCCACTCGGCTATTATTCTGCGGCTGTAGAATAGGTCCTAGCCGCTGCGCCTGTCTACTCACAGGAAACTGGAGCAGATAGACATGATGAGAAATGAGAATATCCAAAGCACCAACTTAGCTTAAGTACTCATGTAACGATAGGTATTGGAGACCAGGAACAAAGAAGAACAAAAGGGAAAAACATGTCAGTCCTTGATTGAATTTAGCAGATCGATTCGACAAAACACTGAAGAATTTTCGAAGCCTTCAATAAACCCAGCAGGCAGATGAGTGTCGGCCCAGCGCCACCTGTAACTCAGAATTTTGCAGGATGTCGTGCCAGACCATCCATTTACACTGGCATTTTCATGACCTTTTGTCACGATACCTGGAGAAGCGAGGAGAACAGGGAATAGGACGGTTGAAGTTATGTCTAATGACTCTGTTTGGCACAAGTAGCAACACTAATAAGGAACTTCGCTGGAGTGGCAGCTCTAAATCTCTGTGTCAGACCTCTGCGCTTTTGGCCCTTGCACCTACCACGTCAACACACCATTCAGGAAAGTTATCGAATCCTTGATCAGGATTCTCTCCGTAGAACTGCCAATGCCACCGAATAAAGGCTTTGAGCTCAGCAAAGAACTCCTCAATGGGATTCAAGCCTAGAGAGTATGGAGGTACATACACCAGCTTCACTGCAGCTTCTGAACACATTTCTCTGTACTCTCAGAGTGACGAAAGGATGCATTATCCATGACTTTAAAAAGACTTTGGCTCAGGCCATTTCCCACAGTGCTGGAGAAGCTGCTCAATGAAATCCTCAAAAACGGACACGTCCTTTGAGCCTCGGAATACCCAAGACAAACCAATGCCATCTTGGGCGTGTACAGGTAGTATCTGATATCGTTGATCACGACGGAATTTGGAAACTTGTACTGGTGCAGTACCTAGTGGACCAACCCGGCTCCTGAAGCTTATCCTTTTGTCGCATCTAACTCGTCGACATAGACCAGGTGGTCCCACTGGAAATCAGAGATAAAGGGAAAGTATTCATCACGCATGTGCTTCTAATTATAGCACGGCCAGTGCAAGTGTTAGCTAAGATCACAAGGCTGGAAATACCAGACGCAACTATTCCCCCACAATTGGTTGATATCACATCCAGCCAGAAGCCGTACGAACCCATCATTCAGGGGAGCACTGGATAAGCACCACCTTCATCCCTACATTACTCAGACAATGAGTACTCCTAGGATGCGAAACTTGCTTCTCCAGGTAGGACCATCTCACTTTCTGAGCATCTTTGAGAAGCTGGGTGCGTGCCATTCTGGGCCTGATGAAGGATCATAAGGCATATTTGAGAGCTTGATAGTATTCCATGAATTGCCGGAAAACTGCAAGTGAAGCCAGAATCTGATTACATTAGGCGGGCCTATGGACAAGCATGCAGAGTGTGCGATATGGAAGGTGAAGAGGTTGCAGACCGTGAAGGTTCCAAAATTGTGTCATACGTCAGTTTGTAATACTGAATGGAATATATGCAGTTGTTATCATGATAAATGCTAGTTCATGTTATAACCCTGTATGGGCTTCCTGCTCATGGATAATGGAGTTTCTGGGTATATCAGCCCATGCAGGCACAGCGTAAGAAATTCATGGATTTGGCTGTATAAGTGCCATCCCCTCATCTAAAAGTATCTGAATCAACTTAATCTTGAGTTGATATGGCAAAAAGATAACTACACCTTAAAAGCTATTCATTTTTTTGTCCTTCATTTGTAGTCTAGCTCTGACTGGTACCCTTTGAGAGGTATCGGTGACTCATACTTGTGGAGTAACTGCTAATGGGACTGACTGACTTAATAATCATCAAAGTTATACTGTAAGGCAGTGTGGAAACAATTAACGCTGATAATAAGTTGAATTGCGAAGCAGCTGAATGATAGCGGGCGTGATGTCATTACGTTGCTACTTAACCTGTACGCGAGTAGGATGCAATCCAACCTTCGTGAAATTGTTCATGAGGTTTTCCATATTTTATACCCACCTAAAGCAGCCTTCCAGTGGCACGCAAGGGATACCACTAATATCATGATTTTAAGCGTGTAGTTTCTTTGTATATGTGTTGGTTTTATGAGCTAGGAAGTTAGATTTTGTGGTGTTATTCAATCTGATATCATCAGAACATTCCTGAAATTGCAACCAAGGGCTAGGAGGCCCAAATCCATGGTAAGCTAACTTGTCGTAATCTTAAAGATCTGCAAACAGCTAAACCCGATAGATTAACTTTATATGTAGTAGTCATTGAGAACACTGCTATTTCCCCAATAACATACCACCAGAGGCCATACAAAAAAATCCTAACCCTCGGAAATCGGGCGAGACACAGAGAAAACCCGGAAAAGGGGATTTTCAACAAAACTTGCAAAGTCTAGACCTGGAATTTGTGGGTCGACCGGAGACATCCACTGAATGCCCGAGAACCCAGCCTTTCTGGCATAGGTCTCATGGACTGCAAGCTCTCTGATGTACTGATTGAAAGACATGGGGGTCGGAGCATGCAAAGTTGTCCGCACTCTTACACCCCCTTGCACCCTGTTGAGCAACTCCGAACTCTGCCCAAACCGAGGGGTCTTCTCTCTGGGTGATTTCCCTACCGGAAGCTGATTTAGGTCAGGGACGATGCCAACACAGCGCCCTCCAGGCTTGACGCTTTCGAAGATATTTTGCCACATTGACAGTAATTCGGCTTCGTTAGAAGCATAGTTGAGGATCCATGCGGCTAGGACCAGGTCGAACTGTCCTAGATGAAGTGGCTTGCTTGCGTCTGCAACATAGAACTCTGACACACCACTGACCAGGGCCTGGCGGCGGGCGCTCTCTACCATTGCCTCGGATATGTCGACTGCAACCACTTTGTTTGCCCCTGCTTCAATGAATTTGCGTGAATAGAGGCCTGTCCCACAGCCAAGGTCTAGAATATTCTGGCCTCGAACATTGCCAACGTGAGTCAGAATAGTAGATTGTTGGAGGATCGCAGTGTGGAGATGGAAACTGCCGTCGTACTTGTCCCCAATTTTATCGTACTCAGCACCTGTCATGTTGTTGATGAACACAGGGCGAAACATAAACAAACTTGAATTGTTCTTTGAAACAGATGGCTGCTGCTACTGCTGGCCCTATTTATCATACTTACCCCTACGAAAGCGGCCGCGGCGTAATGGGAAAACCATGGACGCACATGAATAGTTTGATTACGGAAATGCAAGTGATGAAACCGGAAATCGCAAGTGCCACCTTGAAAGATCGTTGTCGTGAGCTGTTCTGAAGGCAGTTCCTTTACTTGCCTTCTTAATTTTCTCTACTACAGTGCTGTAAGCCCATGACCAACTACCCATATTACTTTTTAGCCTGAGACATCCTTAGGTTTTCAGTTCAGCAACACTCCCACAGATAATATAATGCACAGAAGCTTAAACCTCTCCTTCTTCCTTTAAAAGCCTGTTCCAATCCAAGTGATGCATATGATGTGAATCTTGTTCTAGAACTCCTCAGCTAAAACATTAATAATGATATCATTATCTTTTAAGTTGCTTATAGTTATTCGGGCACTGTCCGCATGCGGTGCTTTGTTATACTAGGGATTGGCCAGCCTATCAATAAGCACAGCATGCGGGTCGAAGTTAAGCCTTCAAAGCTTATTATCTGACTTACATTGTGGTGACATAATGTGTGAAGCTCAGTTATCTAGTGTTATAATAGAATGACTTTGTGCATGGTGGATTCGGCTGCTTTTGCTAGCTAATGAACTGCTTTATTTAATAGGCTTTTAGAGTTATGACAAATAAGTTATTTGATAGGTCGCATCTGCTTTTCTAACCCAGCAGTAGTAGTTATAGGGAGTCTTAGCTGTTGAATCCCCATATCTATCTGAAGGCCCATGAATAGTAGGTGTTTTGTGTTTTGGATATGGTTAATAGTAACTTCAGCTATAAAGTCCTTACCTACAGTACTAGCACCCATATAAAAAGTATAAGGTTGCTCTTTTAGAAGAGTCTGGAGAGAAAGACTCTTTACGAATCTACCGTGTTTAATATGTGGCTGAAGTACGGCTGAGCGGATGGGGAAGCCCTGTTTCCACACCCCGTGGTTGTATGAGCTTGATGTTCAAGCATAGCAGATGATATTCGGAAAGGTTTGTCGTGGAGATCACTATACTCTTGTGTGCGCAGTGAGTGGTGAGAGAATCTCCCCCGGTGCAGACGCTTACCTGCTACCGTCCGACTCGAGGTGCCAAGGTATCCTCTAGAATCAATATCGGGCTCCTCTAAAGAACCCGTTATTGCAGGCCTGTAGAGCTTAGGCCCATAGAAAGGCGTAGCCTTGTGCTTGATGGATGATGCTGTATTTAACAGTTAACACTCTTCCGCGGTGGGTGGAGGGAAGGCCAACAGTATGAACCAGGGTCGACATACTAGTGGATCCTAGTTGTCTAGCGGCATGCATGCGACCCAGTACGAGCCTTATTACAAGTTCCCTATTCTCCACTTCCATATATAGGGTGGCATTAATAAAGGCTATGGCTCAGGTATCGGCCACCGCGGCGACCGCGGCCTGCAGGGGCCCATACCAGCATCATATGCACAGAATGAGGCAGTGCCGCAATTTAGAGGCAGTGTCAGGGAGATCTCAGTTACATTGTCACCAAAGAAGTCGCTAGATCTGCATCATGCTTGGCGGCCAGAATATAACTACTCGCTCATCATGAGTCATTATGACTTGAAATTATTTATCAACCAGTCCAATCCGTTTCTGAAGCAACATAAAAAGCCCCCTCTCGGATGCTCAGATCCAAGCCCACGCACATGAAATCCACAGAAACCCAATGGCGCAAGACTCCAACCACGCAATCGTCTTCGGGGCAGCCGGATTACTGGGCTGGTCCGCAGTGAATCAACTTCTCTCTGGCTACCCCACTACCCGCTCATTTTCCCGAGTCACAGCCGTGCTCAATCGTTCTGTGCCAGAAGCTGAGCTTCATTGGCCGTCTCCGGGTACAGATAGACCGCAGCTGCAGATTGTCTCGGGAATTGATCTCCTTAAAGGAACCGGAGATGACCTGGCAAAGCAATTGAAGGAGAAAGTCAACGGCGTGGAGCCGATAACCCATGTCTTTTACTTTGGTAACTGCTATGCGATATGTGTTTCCTTTATTGTTTGCCTGTCTCTGACCATCGCCAGTGTTCGCCTCCCTCAATGAGGATCCCATCCAAGAGTGCACACAAAACTGCGGCATGATGCAGAGACTCGCAGATGCCCTCAACATGGTAGCACCGAACCTACAAACCTTTGTCTATTCCGGTGGTACCAGAGTAAGCACATCTGCAGCATGTTCAGTACCTGACCTTCTTGATAACACTTTTCAGGGCTACGGTATCTATATACCAGGCGGCATATTCCAACCACCCCTTGTGGAATCCATGGCCGACAACCTCCCAGACGACTACGCCAGGACAGTTGCATATCCGTGGTTTCGAAAAATCCTCACAGAGTCCAGCAAAGGACGCAGTTGGACTTGGACCGAGGTTTGTCCTGACGCCGTCGTTGGCTTTACGCCGAATGGCTCTGCCTTTTCTCTGACTCTCCACTGGGCGCAATATCTTTCTCTATACGCTTACAACCATGGAATTAGACCGAATGATACAGCCAGACCCAAGAGGGATGAGGTGGAAGTACCCTTCCCTGGAAATGAAGCTGGATATCGATCTCTCTTGACGCCGGTCTCTGAGAAGATTCTGGGTCGAATTGCCATCTATGCAGCCCTCAACCCCGATAAATGCGGTCAGAAAATCATCAACATGGTGGATAATGACCGTCCCGTGAGCTTTGCTGAATTATGGCCTGCCATCGCCAATTGGTTCGGGCTTAAGGGAGTAGGACCCTTGGAAGCTGGTGACGCTTTGAAGCCGGGAGAATATGTAACCAAGTTCCGGCATCTGTTCACGGAGAATGGGCGACCAAAAGGAGCGACGTGTGGTGTAGGTGCTGGTAGTGCCCAGTTGGACTCTTTAGGATGGTGGTTGTCTTTCGATCGTCATTTGAGCTCGGAGAGGTTGCGGGGGGTAGGGTTTACCGAGCAAAGAGATCCAGTTGAGGGCTGGCTGGACGCATTTGAGAGATTCAGAAAAGCTGGGATTATCCTTTGAGGAAGGGAAAATACAGTACTATGGTTTTCACCCCAGCTTTTTACTGTCTCGATTCAGTGGCCCTTCTGGTCAGCTACCAAGTTCAATCAGGTCGAGGGAAATATATGTTCGAACATCTTAATCAGATCGGGAATATGAACGCTCTGGACCCGGCCGTGCTTGCCTCTAGCTTTTGCATGAGTGACATAAGCTGGAAGATTCTACGCAAACCACGCGTTTTGCCTTGCGTATCTGGCGACTGTCACATGCTCTTAGAGATGAATGGATCTTTAATGCTGACAGCCCTCCCACAACACGAAGCTGTTTACCCCTCCATTTCTTCAAACCTCAACAATCCACTTGAGATATACGTGACTCCGCATTAACTTTGCCAGGTGACACTATATTGAGTGCTCTGAGTTCATCAGAATTATGATATGTACGACCTGCAAAAATGACCCTCACATACGATGACTACACGGTCGCATGGATCTGTGCGTTGCCGCTGGAAATGGCCGCTGCAAAAATGATGCTTGACGAGTCCCATCCTCTACTGCTCCAACCGAAAACCGACCATAATGCTTACACACTTGGGAGTATTAGCGGTCACAATGTGGTGATAGCATGTCTGCCGTCCGGCGTATATGGGACGATATCTGCTTCCACTGTGGTGTCCCACTTGGTTTCTACCTACACCAACATCCGCTTTGGACTGATGGTCGGCATTGGGGGTGGAGTTCCCAGCAACAATGCTGACATTCGCCTTGGCGATGTGGTGGTAAGTAAACCAACGGCAACCTCAGCTGGTGTTATCCAATATGACTATGGCAAAATGTTGCATGACGGACAATTCCAGCATACTGGGTCACTTAATAAACCGCCGCCGATGTTGTTGAAGGCTATGGCTCAAATGGAAAGCGACTATATGACAGGGAAGAGACTGGTTAGCAAAATCATGATTGATGCACTGCAGAATAATGAGGAGATGAGAGAACAGTTTTTACGGCCTCAGAATGATTGGCTATTCCAACCAGCATACAACCACAAAGAGATTCAATCCAACTGTTCAGAATGTGATCAGTCTCAGCTGGTGAACCGCCCTCTGCGAATATCTAATGACCCTTACATTCACTATGGCTTGATTGCTTCTGGAGATCAAGTGATGAAAGATGCAAGCACTCGGGATTTAATTGCCCAAAAATTAGATATTCTCTGTTTTGAAATGGAGGCTGCTGGACTCATGGATGAGCTCCCTTCACTTGCTATTCGAGGGATCTGTGACTACTGTGATTCCCATAAACAAAAGCAGTGGCAGGGATATGCTGCCCTTGCTGCTGGTGCTTACGCCAAGGCTCTCCTATCAAAGGTTCCGATTTACCATCGCAAGCAGGAACCACCCAAATCAATAGAACCAGTTTGGGCAGTCCCTTTTGGGAAGAACCCACGATTTGTAGGTCGTGAATCTGAAATTGCAGAAATCGAGGGTCTCATGATGCAATCGCATGGACCATCCAAAATTGCAATCTGCGGCCTTGGAGGTGTTGGAAAGACACAAATTGCCCTTGAATTGGCTTACCGCATGCGCGAGCGAGAGTCTAGTTGCTCAGTTTTCTGGATCCCATGTACAAGCTATGAGAGCGTTGAACAGGCCTACATGACCATCGCACATAAAGTAGGGATCCACAGTGTGAAGCCAGCAGAGGCGAAAGACCGACTAAAGGTTCATCTTAGTCAGGAGAGAGCAGGAAAGTGGCTCCTTATCTTTGATAATGCAGACGATATGGATATGTGGATACAGAGCAGCACCAGTGCCCCAGTACTAACAGATTTACTGCCTCAAAGTGAGCAAGGACGCATCCTATTCACTACTCGAAATCGAAAGCTAGCTGTGAAATTAGCATCTTCTCATGTGATAAACATTTCTGAGCCAGATACAGAGGCGGCTTTGAAGCTTCTAGGAAAGTTACTTATCAGAAAGCCACTCCTTAATGATCGTGGTGCAGCCATTGATCTTCTTCATCAGCTGGCACTCCTTCCACTGGCAATTGCCCAGGCAGCAGCATTCATCAATGAAAATAATATTAGGCTCTCTGAGTACACTGCACTTTTACAGGAACAGGAGCCAGATGTGATTGGGCTGCTGAGTGAACACTTTGGGGATGAAGGGCGATATAAAGACAACCAGAATCCAGTGGCTACCACCTGGTTAATCTCATTTCACCAGATTCAGCGATTGAACCAAACTGCCGCCAATTATCTATCATTCATGGCCTGTATAAATGCTCAGGATATCCCACAGTCTTTGCTTCCCCCTGCCTTGTCTAAAAAGGAGGGAATTGACGCCATTGGCCTCCTTAAGGCATTCTCCTTCGTCAGTGAGCAGGCTGGAGACCATTCTCTGAGTCTCCATCGACTGGTCCGTCTTTCAACTCGGAACTGGTTGAGAAAGAATCGACTATTTAACCAGCAGGTATTGAAAACAGCAGACCGATTAAGCGAGATTTTCCCTAGTGATGACTATACTAATCGGAATCTGTGGCGGGATTATCTACCACATGCCCTTTCGTTAGTTAAAGAAGGTGACTTTCAAAAAAGGCAGGAAAAATACATTGATTTGGTTCAGAAAATTGGGCAGTGCCTGTATAGTGATGGCAGATACACTGAAGCGGCTGTTGTCTTTAAGAACGCTGTCAGAGTGCAAAAAAGAAAGTGTGGTGATATGGATCCCTCAACACTTACCAGCATGGCCTGGCTAGCATCCACATACCGAAACCAAGGGCGATGGAAGGAAGCAGAGGGACTTGGAGTGCTGGTAATGAATACCCGCAAGCAAGTGCTTGGCCCAGAGCACCCCTCCACTCTAGATAGCATCGCCAACCTGGCAGCAACATACCGGAACCAAGGACGAGGGAAGGAAGCAGAAGCACTAGTAGTGCAAGTGATGAAGATGCGGAAGCGGTTGCTAGGCCCATATCACCCTTCCAGTCTGAACAGCATGGCCAACCTGGCAGCAATATACCGAAGCCAAGGACGATTGCAGGAAGCAGAAACACTGGTTGAGCGGGTGATGAATACGCGCAAGCAAGTGCTTGGCCCAGAGCACCCCTCCAGTCTAGACAGTATGGCCAACCTGGCAGCAATATACCGGAACCAAGGACGATGGAAGGAAGCGGAAACACTGATAGAGAAAGTGATGAAGAGGCGCAAGCAGTTGCTGGGCCCACAGCATCCTTCCACTCTGAACAGCATGGCCAACCTGGCCAATACCTGGAAATCTCAAGGAAGGATTAAGAAAGCCTTAGCATTGATGGAAGAGTGTGTTGTACTCCGCAATAAAGTATTAGGGCCTGACCATCCAGATACCCTATCCTCCTCACGCGCACTGGGTAAATGGAAAGAGGAATTGGATCAATCACAGGCACCTAGTCGTCGGATCAGATAATGAAGACATTGCCTTGGCTCGGAAACCCATTGTTCAACCACGACCTTTTTAACTGCAGCAACTTTAATATACGCTATTGGAACTGGGATTACCGCGGCTGGTGGCACCAGACTTGCCCTCCAATTGTTCCTCGTTAAGGGATTTGGATTGTACTCATTCCAATCACAAGACCCAAAAGAGACCCATATCAGTACTTGCAAAACATCCTGTCCTTCTAGTCTCCAGACGAGTTTAGGCCGTGCCACAAAGTTATGAGTTCGATGTTGATTGAGGCAGATCCTGAGTTGTCAACGCCAAATAATACGGAGATCAACTCCTGGCATATTATAGTAGTATTTGTCTCTGAAGTCCAATGCACCTGCTCCTAGAAGAAAACAAACATTAAGCAAGGATTTTTTCAAACTCGAGATAATCTCCATGCACTGAATATATTAACCAATATCAGTCAGTTTATCGGGGACACCTCATGCGCCACTGGCTAGCGGAACGGGAGATCTAGCACTGGGTTGATCTCTGCGAGCAGATCCACTAGTGCCGGCACCGTGTACTGGTCAAATGCCTGCTTGGGTTTAATCAGCATGCGTAACGTGCCTTAGTTGGCAGAGTGGATTTCCGCCTGCTTCCGGTAGCCGCGGTTAGCAATTGCTGCCTGCGCCGCTGACGAAGTGTCAAGGTATAAGATATTGCAAAGAAGCCGCAAGACCAGCACCAACCCTATAATCTCTGCCACTGGCACGGCGTATCCGTGATCCATGCCCAGGCCTGTAGCAGATGACGTGAAGACCCGGGCTTCTCTGGGGGCTCCGCTCGTGCATTTCAAGATCATCTGTGGACAGAACGCAACATCAAAACTCGTCTTTGGTATGTCGTACACTGCCTATGATGCGATCAGCGTGTATCAAACACTCCAAACCCTCGGTGATGTCTACAAGGGCATTGCCTCAAACCGGGCGATCAAGGGCTTCCATAGCTACGTGCACCCACATTCACTCGTCCAAGGAGAACAGCTACACCTACTGGCGCAAGACCCTGCAGAACTATTCAATGACCATAATACCATGTACCTCCTCGGTCCCCACGCTTGACGGCCCGCCTACCGTACTCATTCAGTCTGTCCCCTTGCCCAAACCTCCTGCCAGCATCACACAGTCCACCCTCTTCACGCTCGCCTGCGCCTCCACACTGAGCCGCCTCACCCACTCCAAAGACGTAGTCTTTGGATGTGTCGTCTCCGGCCGTGCCACCTTCCTATTGCTTTCCAGAACGTGATTGGACCCTGTCTAAACCACCTGCCTGTGCGCGTCCAGTTCTCACGTCCGCAGACCAAGACCGAGCGCCTCATCGGTCTCCAAAAGCAGCAGTCCGAGTCTCGCATACGAGATGACCGGGCTTTCAGAGATTGTCAGCAACTGTACCAACTGGCGTTCCAACACGGGAGATTTTGGCTGCTGGATCCAGTATCAGAATGTGGATGAGGAGTCTGTGCTCGTTCGACCGGGTGCGGTGGGCCGGCTATGAAGCAGGCCGACGTGGGACATTCCCGTCGCAGCGGACTTTTTCGAGGCTTTTGCCATTTCAAGCAGCCGGGGGACGCTGACAGTGAAGCTCATTTCGATCCCAGTTATACAATTGATGTGATGACAGAGTTGCTTGAGGGAATTTGTGCGGAGTTGAAAGACAAATTCTGACGGGGCAGGAAATTAGAATCGGATTTAGAGGTAGATTCAAACCTGCAGGAAGTAATGGAGATTTTATCCTTCAATGCTGTTACATAAAGCGCTTGTTTGCTCAATGACCGTCAGGACTAGCTATGATAAGGAACCGCCTTCCGAAGTAGGTGATTTAAGAGGCTTGTCACATTTTCCATCCAAAGCTGCTCTCTTTGGACATGGTTCTTTGCAAGCATCAAGCTCCCAAACCCACTTCCTCTTCAGGGTCACACAGATTCAACGAGGTTCTTCGATAAAATGGGCGTCAAAAGTGGTCACCTAAGCAGAAAGGAGAGAACCCAGGAGCAACCAGTGTAGAGCAGAGCCTCAGTAGTCCACACTAAGGTTGTAGATTGCCTAAATAGAATCAGCAGTACTCAGTCTAAGCATCTTCTATATCAAACTATTTGGCGCATAAGTAGCGCCATTCAATAAAAGATCACATTGCTCGTTAATATACTCTCTTACCATTCACGTGTAGCTGCTAGTACAGTGCAGCATTAAGTGACTTCCTTCTACACTATAGAATGTGTTCAATCAGCTTTGTAAATCAATACTGCAAGAGATTCGGCTACCAGAACAATATAGAATGTCTAAACATATCTAGACATTTCTTTAGAGCATACTGGACATCTCCCATCAATTGGTGATCCACCAGGATTAGACTTGAAATCGCAGCGGTTCGGTGCCAACTGGTTTTGAACTCGCCCGAACTCGGACCAAATACAACTCTAATAATTTTAATAGTAGCGTTAGAGGCATCCAGTAAGCGTTAAAGATATATATATGGAAGCTGGGCAAGATTGGCCGTAGGGGTCAAGCATAGCAGATCTTTTGCCTCAGTGGTTAATCTTTTGCAGCCCAGCGCAAGGTTCTCAGAAGTAGTAATAGATATCTTAAGATATATTAAAAAGATACTTAAACCCTATAATACTTAACCCCTATACTGCTAATAGGCATAGCTAAAAAGACTTATGCTAGTGATAGACTGCGAGCATTTCCAGCAAGTTATCTCCCTTTGTCGTGTAACGACGAATGTAAGGTTTGACTTTCATTCGAGCTCGGTACACTCAACATCCTGCCATGTGCTTTTCATAAAATATCCCCATATATTGACTCCTGTGTAAATATTTCATTGCGGAAGCGACGGCCAGTCCGTATTCGCTCAAATTTGATCTTATAGGAGCTAAAGGTCATGAATAATTGACTATTTGGAAGATTCTGGTCAGAGATATTGCTCCTGGCAATGCCCAATATTTGCAAACTACCGAAAACCCAGCAGCTTTCAAGTACCGATCCTAATAAGAAAAGATAGAATTTTGCTTATCGGGCAATCCCAGTGTCGCCCGCACGTCATCGCTATGGCTCGTGTGGGCCGTGGGGGCATATCGTGTCAACCCCAGCGACCCGCGCTGCAGATTCGGGACCATTCCGTCAATTACATCGAGGGTGAGGTTATCAATATTCATCGTATCCTCAGTCCGAATAATCTGCCGTGCCTGGATCGTAGACAAAATTTGCCGTTCATCTGCAGACAAACTGGCATCCAGCTGCTTGCGTGCGTCTTCTGGACTGCCCGGCAGATCGTTGATCGCCGCCAGCTTGTGCATCACTGCATCCTGCTCCTGTGGACTGGCAGTTCCGAATGCCTGGACGCAGAATTCAATAGTTTGCGCAATCTCTACTTGTGTGAGAGACTTGTCCACGTCTACCGTTCCCTGGATGACTGTGGAAATTAGCCTCCCCTGGTACTACGATTCGTAAAATAAGAACGACGGATATCCACTTACTAGGCCGGAAGAGACCAAATGCACGGGAGAAACTTTCTTCATCCCAGTCGGTCAGGACAGGCTTCTCCTGGTCTGAGATCTGCTTGAGAGCGCTCATCACCACCAGTAAGAATCGGGTGTATCCCTCTGCAACCTTTTTCGAGTGCCATTCGGCAGCCGCTGGCTCAGCACATTCCCCTCTCTGGGCGGCACGGATTGTCAATGCAGCCGACAGTCCGCTTGCGAGAGCAAGGTGCACACCAGACGAGAAGAAGGGATCGATAAAGCAGCCCGCGTCTCCAACAATACGCAGATAGGGACTGGCGTAGCTCGATGCGCTGTAGGACCAGTCCGAAGCGGACTTGACATGGGACACCAGTTCCGCGTCGTTTAGCAGCTGTTGGATACCTGGGGTATTTTTCACAACGTTTAGATAGAAATCTTGAGTGGTCAATCCGTTCTCACGCTTTTTCATGGTGGCCTTATCTTGGTTCATTACAACCCCGATGGATGTTGTTCCATTGTGCAGGGGGATCAACCACACCCAGCCGCTTCCATCTAGCAGTCACGTAAGTTGGATTTAGATCACGTATTAACAAGGGCACATACCCTCAATTGCCTCGAAGTATGGGTCTCCCTCGCGAGGGGTCCCGACTCCATACGAGCCAGCCCCTTTCCAATATCCCCAGCTGGCGACATTCTTGAGACCCTCGTTATAACGCCGGTTCTTCATATACTTAGTGCTAACCAGGCCCGCTCGTCCGGTGGCATCAACCAAATACTCAAATTTGACGGTGCCTGAGGTGCCCGTTCCTTTGGACGCCCAGGTCGCACATACTGGCCTCCCGAGCGCCGAGTCTTTAGCCGCACCAGGGAGGGGCTCAAAATCGATCCCATTCACTTTGACGCCGTCGAAAACCTTTGCACCACTTTCACCGGCATGCTTAAACATGATATGATCGGCTTCGGAACGCACAACGTTCCATGCATGGCTTCCTGGGCCTCCGGCAGCAATGAAGTCGGTATCTAGACGATTAACCAGGGCGTGCGGGTGGAGTTTCTATATGAGTGTACTCACACGCTTCCGGCTTCGAGTTGAGCTTGAAAGCGGCGCCGTTCTTTCCACTTGTCAGTATGTGAGCGGGGTAGATGCGTGAAAGAGTAACAAACCTTCTGAACAAACCTGTGTCTATCGAACTCCGAATCGAGATCGATGAACCGGAGAAAGTGGCGGATAGACGGAAGCATGCTCTCACCAATGTGATATCTAGAACTTGATTTAGCTCTCACAACTAACGTTGCAGCTTGCTGTAGGGCATGTCCTACCGAGGAAATACATCTGCCTCGAGCAGGATTGTGTCGACGCCCTCCCGGGCCAACGCTGCGGCGGCATATGACCCAGCAGGGCCGCCTCCAACTACCAGCACTGTGCAACGGTCCGGAATCGACATTTTGTTTTTGCCTTGGAGTCAGTTGTAGTGAGGAGAGATGAAGGATGGAAGTCATCTGGCTGATATATACTGTGAGCCCATTAGGACAGTCTCGGGAACCGATGAAACCACCGGGGCCCGATGCGTCTTGCATCGTCAATCCCGTCCCAAAACGCATTCTGTACATTTTTAATTTAGATGATCTCATTTTCGCCTACTATTTATGGTTCATAGTATAGTTTAGGTTCCTTGCATACACTCGGAAGCGAAGCTACATCTCGACCCGATCTCGAATAAAGACCTCAACATTAGGATTTGGCATGATACGAACCCCTTCCACCACATTGGGTGGCCTCCTGTACTCCGTGTCTGAGTTTTGGTCCTTTGCGAATCGAAAGTCATAGCGCAAGAGCAAAGCTGCCATAAGCACTTTGATCTGATTGCTTGCAAAGTGACGCCCCGGACATGCATGGGTGCCGTATCCCCAGTTCAGCTCCGACGTGCTAGAGGGCGAAAATGAGAGGCAAGTTCCAATAATGAAAAATGTACTGTACAGACAACGTACCTGGTGGATGAGAATTGAAACTTCAGCTCGTTGTCACCGATGTCGCGCAGTTTCTCAAATCGAAACCCATCAAAGAGTAAGGGATCATCCCAGAGCATCTTGTCAGTGTTGGTCAACATAGCGGGTGCGGAGACCGAGGTGCCGGCCGGAACAGTGCTCCCATCAGGCAGTCGAAAAGGCGAAAGAGCGAATCGACTCACGCTGACTGACCGGGGTTTTGAAATGAATTAGAGCACAAGTCAATTCTCTATTTTTATTACAAAGCAGACTCACCGAGACCAATTGGATTCAATCGTTGTGACTCTTTGAGGAAGCTGTCGCATTTGCGGAGTTTAGCCAGCGCGGCCGGGGTCCAGCGGCCGCTGCAGGATTCTGACACAGTTTGGATCTCCTCGCGCAAGGGCTCAATATATTCTGGATGTACCAGGAGATCGTAGAAGAAATGAATGAGCTGTACATGTTCAGTATCATGAATACAAATTCCGCGAAATAAGACAGGCGGATCTACCTGGAACGCAAGGTTATACGTAGCCGCCTGTACAGCCTCTAGCTGCAGCTGAGTGTGCAGGACCACGTCGTCCTTTTGATTGGGATAGTGGTCGATAATCCACTGCATCAGATCGCCATGCTCAACGTCTTGTTCTAGGCGCGACGCCAAAATAGGCTTCACCAACGTCGTTGCTCGGTGGAACTGCCGACTCATCTCTCGCCTTTCGGGAAGGATAAGTCCGCGAAGCGGTCGCAAGCTCCAGTGAGTGTTGGACATCTTAGCGGCGACCGTAACAGTGGAGATGGTGTAACTAAGCGTGAGGTCTATCTGAGAGTCGGGTTAGTTTGCGGAGCATGTCAATGCCGTCAGTCATGTACTAACCCACGCCTGGTCCCTAGAAAGAGGCGGGCTGATGAAAGAGCGGCTGATATGCAGAGACACAAGTTTAACCAGCGTCGGAAACAGTGAGAACGATTTCCAATCTGTCCATTCGTTAGCATTGTTGAGTGCGACCATTATGCGATAGAGATATACGAGGTATCTGGCCCAGTTGCGACGAGACGGCCCACTCGGCGTCCGCTTGAAGCAGCGCCACGCTCTTTACAGCGTTTTTGGTTAAAAAGGTGCGCACAAACTCGGCCAAGTGGTGGCTCTTAGGCATTCTCGTGTATCTACCCATCAGACGTTCGTAAACCTCACGGCCCAAGCTCAAGGTATATTCCGGCGCGTAGGCAATGGTGGAGAGGTCTTTGAGGGGCACGATCACCGTTGGGATGTCACGGGTTGGGATCTGAAAGCAAGACTTGGGATACTTTTGACATCAGTTTTGACACGCAGAAATTTTACGAGAGAGTATACCCGTTGTGCGCCTTCTTTCAAAGCCGCCATAAAATCAGGCTCATTTGGACTGCCAACGATGGGAATGGGATGCTGTCGCCGAGAGAGGAGACGAACAGCCAGAGCAATAGCAGCTAGAGTAGCCAGATACGGCCAATATAGCGTTTTGATGTGCTCCCCAAATGCCTCCATGGTGTAATAATGCAGTTAGTGTCCGTGACCTCAAGAATAGCGAGAGGTAGACCATTTGATAAATCATCGAGTTCGGCTCCTCGGAGACCGAGATCTGGTCTATATTGCTAAGGATCTAAGTACAAAACGTATAAGTAACCCTCGGAATCTCGGGCTGTATGGTATCCTTATCCACAGGTGGACATTTTGCAGTTTGCTCCATAATGCTGTTTCCCGTCGAAACACTGACAGTTGTCTACGTGGTAAGGTCAAAAGCCTCCCGAAGTCTTGCCAAGTTACTGATGGACGCATCAGTTGGGAGTTTTTGCCCTCGTCAAGACTTTCTACAATCTCTATTTGCATCCATTACGGTCCTATCCTGGTCCCTGGTTAGCACGGGCCTCCCGCTGGCACTACTCGTACTATCTCAAGAGAGGTATTCTCCCGCAAAAGACCAAACAATGGCATGATCGCTATGGGCCTTGTGTGCGAATCGCCCCTGATGAGCTGTCGTACAATACGGCGGAGGCGTGGGAAGATATATGCGGTAGGAGATGTATCGTTTGCTGGAGAATCCAGATTAATGAGTGATCAGGGCATCGGACTGGGGAGCGAACAGAAAGCTTTGAGAAAGATCTGACATTTTTTCCGCCGGCTCCGAACGGAGTAGACTCCATTGTAAGTGTGCTTTTGGATAATAGGTGGCATTTAACTGACCGTTTATAGATTGTCGCTAGAGACGATGGTCAGTCGTCCCTGGTTAACTATATATATATATGTATTAAAAAAAAAAAAAAAAAAAGGAAAGAAGAGAAAAGAAAAGAAAAGCTGACAATATAGCAGCACATCGCCGCTTTCGACGACTGCTCCCATCCAATGTCCGATAAGGCGCTCAATAGCCAGCAGGAGATTATTGGGGGCTACGTGGACCAGCTCATACACGAACTGCGCCGTCGTTGTGACGAGCCCGGGGTTGTCGACATGGTCCGCTGGTTCAATTTCACTTCATTTGATATTCTCGGCGACCTGGCGTTTGGCGAGTCATTCGGCTGTCTGGGCAGCGGGGTCATGCATCCGTGGATAGAGCTGATATTTACCTCGATCAAGTCCGTCATGGACATGCAAATCATCAGACGCGTTCCTGGGCTTTTCACCTTGATCCTCACCGTGGCGGGACTACGGCAGAACCAGGACTTACAGGACCAATTCATGTTCTGTCAGAAGAAAGCGCGCGAGCGATGTTCAAAGGAAACCTCTCGTCCCGACTTTAGTTGGTCAACCCATCAGCTTTGAGCAAAGCCTGAGGCTAATTGTGGATTAGTGACTTATATTCTCCGTGCCACAGAGGAAAAAGGCATGACACAGGAGGAGATTGAGGCCAACGCACAGATCCTGATTATGGCAGGCAGTGAGACCACCGCGTCTGCTCTGTCCGGTACGCTTGTGATAATCGCTCGCGAGTAAATAGCCCCATGCTAAGACAGAGTATTTAGGGACCCTGTATTGCCTCCTAAAAAATCCCAGTGCGTTGCAGAAGCTGCGAGCCGAGATCCATGCCGCATTCCAGCATGAATCGCACATCAGCATGCGTGCCCTACAGGGTCTGGAGTACCTGAACGCCGTGCTACAGGAGTCGATGCGCGTGTACCCCCCAGTTCCCTGTACATTTCCGCGTACAACACCCCGCGGTGGCGCCATGGTCTGCGGTGGCTTCGTCCCTGCGGGTTATATCGTCGGCGTCAATCAATTGGCAGCCATGACATCGGCGGAAAATTTCGCACGTCCACTTCAGTTTGCGCCGGAGCGTTGGCTGGGCGATGAGCAGTACCAGCACGATATACGCAAGGCGTACCAGCCGTTCTCCTACGGTCCCCGAAACTGTCTCGGGAAGAAGTTAGTTTTCCTTTTCTTTTTTCTCTTGGGATTTGATGCGTAGATGGACGGGGTGCTAATGTGTGCGTGTGTAGCCTGGCGTATGCCGAGATGCGCCTAGTTCTGACACGGCTTCTGTGGAACTTTGACTTGGAGCTGATGCCAGAGTCAGAAGACTGGCATTCTCGGCAGAAGATATGGATGATGTGGGATAAGGGCCCACTGAATGTGCGTATCCGGCCGTTGCAGCCATAAGATGTTGTGATTTCTAGGTTAGAATGCGCTAGGAATGTAGTCTCTATATGCCGGCCTCCGCGATTGCAAAGGAAAAATAAAGTTCATCCATCACTACATATAGCTGGCCAATTTCCTACACCGCAGACGATAGCTTCCTCACCCGCTCATCCAGCTGGGTGCAGGGATTCGGTTCGAGGGCGATGGCCTCGCGCAGATTCTCCAGCACCCGCTGACACCTCTGCAGCTCGCGCTGCAGTAAATACGATCGAAGCGCCCGCTGCTCGTCCTGGCTGATCTGGAACAGCCCAAACCGGAGATGCGGCAGCATATTGCCGCCGTCAGCACCGGTCCCCGGCATCGCCTCCTCGAGCTCTCGGGCCCCGATCTCGCCACTTCCGCGGTCGGCAGCCCAGCCCTGCCGCACACTGCGCTCGAACAGAGTCACGATCTGTTCGACGGCAATGAGCAGCAGCATCGCGCAATTGAGCTGCTCCCTGTGCGCCCCTTGGCCCAACATTCGCGAGATCTCGCCCAGCGTCATCTTGTTGGTGTGCATGACGACGTCCAGCGCGACGACTCCGCGCTGGATGCGGTGCTCTAGGAATTCCACGAGGCGATTGCACGTCAATATTGTTCGATTCTGGTAACTATGGCCACGGCTGAAGTCGCTCTCGCACGCCAACTGGGCGACGGGCTCGGCATAGGAGGTTGATGCCGGAAAGCCTAGGGTGGAGTGATGCATGTAGGAGGGCGAGCCTACTGCGCGACGCCCGGTGGAACAATTATCGAGAGAGCTCAGCGAAAGATCCATCTGGTGCAAGTCGTGGGTATGAAGGTCGAGGTCTGGTAGAGCGGGAATCGAGGCTGGCGGAGTCGTTTTGTGGAAAGAGTCTAAGGTCGACTGCCTTTGACTACCATGGTTGAGATGAAGAGATTGAAGCGGTTCATGGTCAGATGCCAGCAGTTGGCTGGGGAGAATAAACAGGTCCGCACACTCAAAGGCATCAGCAGGCTTATCAGTGTTGGCATCACATAAATCAGCATACAGCCCCGTCGACGGGGGAGAGAGAAGTGCGGGGCCAGCCTCCGGGATTGGATCCGACCTCGAATGATTCGGAGTCTCCACTTCAGGCCGCCGACTGTCTCGCATGTCCTGATCCCCAGTTTCCTCTGGCGTCCGGGAGTTCGGGAGGCGATGATGAGTATCACTAGGGCTCTCCGAACGCAGCCCTGAGTCATGGACGGTCTGGGTAGACGCCCTGTTCCCGCGCGCGCGAATTCCTGGGACCTTTCCAACCCGCGAGATTGCATAGATACACTCGCTCTGCAGATTGCTGCATCGGCTACACCCGCTCCGTTCGCCAGTACACCGCACCTGTGTCCTCATCTCGTCAGTATCCGAGCAGCATTGCACTGGGCTGCGATTTCCTACCTTGGCTGCATGGCACTGATTACAAGCGGACCGCAATCGAACAGGCTTGCTGGAGGAACCAGCTCTGCGATAGAATGGTCAGCGGGGTCCCGGGGTTATAAGCAAGGGACCTGATTGGGAGGACGGAACTGTTCAGTCATCGCAATTGAAGACATGGCAATGGCGGAAAGATTTGAAAGCACGCAATACTGACGGACTGTGCTCGTAGCACCCTTGTAACTCTTATAGGCCCTTCTGAGGACTCCCCGCTTCAAATGTTTTGCAGGTCATCAGTCAGACTGCAGCACCCCTGCAGGCGTCGCACTTAATCGTTGTCTTGTGAGGAATCCGAATGCCAGGAGATCGACTATGTCGAGTGCTTAAGGACAATTAAATTACCAATCAGAGACTGTCATTTATGGGGCGGTTTTTAGGAGCTAAAATCTTACTGACCCGTTTACTCGGTTGACCCCAGTGATTTTGTTACTACATTATTTATTCTCACTCTACACAGAGATCGCATGTAGTTGTGTATTGGTTTCTGGCCGGTATCAAGGCTCGAGTTTTCTTAATAGCTAAGAGACTTCTATTTGGCACTAGCAGGCGGTCTTTCGCTAGAAAACCATGTTTACTATTTCAAGATAGCTGCGTGCCCCACTGTACTAGCAAGACCCCAGTCTCAGCCGGAGTACGGAGCAGACCCAACCTCAATGAACCCTAGTGCTGCGGAAGTGTCGTCCAACAGCAGGCGTAAGCGAAGCTTTGGAGCCTACGATAAAAAAATCCTTCACTAATCCAGTGTATTCGTCTTGCTTTCCTGGTGAATGTCTCGTCTTTCAGAAACAAATGCCTTGCTCTAATGAACATCCCACCCCGCTCCTTAGAATTTTGGCTTTCCTGTTGGCCTGATGTTCTAGGCAAAAGCTGAAATGACTGCGGTTTCAGCTGCTGCACAGTAGCGGGGCGTAAGGTCAAGGCAGAAACACTACTTTAGTTTCTGTCGAATAGTCTGCGCTAACGGCATGTAGCCTTGATTTTTTGCCTCTTTACTTCCCCCTGAATTCTTCCAGCAATGAGGGAATGACAATATTGAAGGGGGAAGGTAGCAAGGATCTCTGCCACGAATGTACTGAAACTGAGGCAGCAACCTTGCGAATCATCAAATGCCAATGCCTGCAAAAAGTGAATCTTTTCAAGACTTAAAGAAGCTAATATGTTTAAGTACCTAAGCCGATTGCCGACCGCTTCCTGCATAGCGTGTCTTGAAGTCATGATCATGCTAGAGCAAAATTTGGCCCTAAGCATCTGGCTCTAATGAATCTAGGCCATCGCCTCGGCCCCATATGTCGGCCCACAACACATCGTGAACCCACCACATGCAGTACATGGCAAATCGGACCAATGCCCGCACCCCATCTGGAACATGCCCATTTTCACCAGGTCCTGTGCGCGCCGTAGCACGTGTGAGAATGCTGAGGAGAGTGAGAAGGGGTGTCCAGAAGGCGAGAAACAGTGCTGCCCCAATGCGGGCCCATGGCTCTAACTTGGGCTGATAGCACGGGTACTTTCGCTGTATGTGCTCAATGTAGCTGCGTGGGATTTCGGCAGCCTGGGCTCCGTCCACAATAAGGCCCTAAATACCAATCGCAATTAGCGAGGTGACAGAATATCGTGCTGGGTTGGTCGTCAAAAAGAAAAACAAACAACAAAAATTAAAATGAGATGAAGTAAAGTAAAATTAAAATTAAAAATCAAACAATAAAATATAAAATATAAAAATATAAAATTAGATGGAGGAGCCTCATTTTACTTAGAAGTGTAAGGAGGAGGACGACGAAGACGATGACCACTGACCATATAGCGCGCGCTCGGTCGTGCTTCTGGGAACCGCTCTAGGGTGCTGACCAGCGTCCAGACACGGATCGTCGCGCCCCAACGCTGTCGATCAGCCTTCCGGATCGGCTGGGCGGAGAGCACAGCCTGTTCATAGGCGATGCCGCCACCTTCTGAGGCGATGATCTGTATCCATTGTGCCCATGTTATGAGATAAGCTGTTCCACAGAGTGCTACCTCGCGGTCCTTCTCATTTTCTGGTTTTTCTGATGACGGCAACCCTGGGATTTCCTCAATGGAGGCAAAAGCAGGCTCGCGGTAGGGAAAACCAGCGCTGGACATAGTCAAGCGCCATCCGGGAACCCCCACGGCTGCAGCCGCCTGCGGCGACATTTGTCGATCCTCACGAAAGGTTTTGCTGGCAAGGTTCGACCCGTATGCCAAGTACCACACCAACCGATCTTGGTCTGGCGTTGACCGGGGTAGCAGCGGCGATGCACACGCCATGCTGAAAAGAGAAAATGGAGACGCAGGGTCCGCTGGTTTGTTATGATAGAGTAATGAAAACTGCTTGCCTGTGGGACCGCAGAAGTCTGTTCTGCAATCAGAAGCAGTCACAAGATAGGAAGAAGATAGAGGCTGCTTCTTGCGCTTAATCCTTTTTCCTAGACAAAATGGCATCCGAAGTACTCGGGGACCGATCAAAAGCTGAGGACAAGTAAGCATAAACCTCTTCTAATGCATCATTCCGTGTTATTGGGAGATTTCCAATTGGTCAGTTAGATGGTAGTCAGTATCTTCGGCCACCGGGTGAAGGGGCCGATGCCCCTGTAGCAGGGAAAATGACAGACAGGGAAATAAGATGGCAAAAATGTCCTAGAGGGCCGCCACACCGCGCCGATGCGACTTTCGTCGTTTCTTATCCTTTCAGAGCCTCGGGAATCTATCTCTGTTTGCCATGGCCAAACCAATACAGTCGGCCAAGGATGTCCAGCATGAGCACCATTCCACTGCCATTCGTGGAGCCCGATTCTGGGCCGTTTTCGTCTCGCTCTGCTTTGCCTCGTTCGTCGCATCTTTAGACATTACGGCCATCACTACGGCCCTGCCCACAGTCACTCGGGAGCTACACGGAGAGGAAAACTATGTCTGGATCGCCAATGCATACACGTTGGCTTCGGCAGCCATCCAGCCATTGGTTGGACAGATCTCTAATATTGTCGGTCGCCGGTATCCCATGATCATTTCGATGTGTTTGTTTGCCCTAGGCAGTGGTCTGTGTGGCGGTTCGACTTCCACAGCGATGATGATTGCCGGGCGCACGGTACAGGGGCTTGGAGCCGGTGGCATTCTCCTGCTGCTCGAGGTGATCGTTAGTGACCTGGTGCCTCTGCGAGAACGCGCCCAGTTTGTTGGGATTGCACTCTCTACGTGCGCGCTCGGAACCTCGGTGGGCCCATTGGTTGGGGGCGCCCTAGTACAGCATGCCAGTTGGCGGTGGGTGTTCTACATCAACCTCCCCTTTGCTGGGTTGGCCCTAGTCGCGCTGGTCCTGTTCTTGAACGTCAAGCATCAACAAGAGGCCTCATGGCGTCGCACTATAGCCCGCGTTGACTGGGTAGGCAACGCCATCTTCATCGCGGCCAGCTGTGCCATAATGTACGCCCTAGTGATTGCGGGATCCATTTACTCTTGGTCCTCGTCCCAGGTGCTATTACCTCTCATTATGGGGTCACTTGGCTTAGTGCTTTTCCATGTCTTTGAGACTTCGCCCTACTGCTTAGAACCCACTATGCCCCCCCGGCTGTTCTGCACGCGCACCTCAATGACAGCGTATATTCTGGCTTTCTTAGCCGCCATGCTGATGCAGTGGGTTGTTTATTTCCTGACCTTGTTCTTTCAGTCTGTTCAAGGTCAATCGACCACCATGTCCGGGGTGGATGTGATCCCCTTCACAGGATGCCTGATCCCGTCTGCCATCCTGGGCGGTGTAATCATGGGAAAGACCGGCGTGTATCGCCCTCTGCACCTGGCAGGGTTTGCGCTCCTGTCTCTCTCTCTGGGCCTCTTCAGCACTTGGAATGCCACTACACCCCGCGCTGAGTGGGTTGTGCTCCAGTGTTTGGTTGGTGTGGGGCATGGTCTGCTGCTGACGAGTCTTCTCCCTGCCATCCAGGGAGCTCTTCCGGAGACTGACAATGCGGCCGCGACAGCGGCATATGCTTTTCTCCGTAGCTTTGGATTTGTCTGGGGTGTGGCAATACCGGCGGCTGTCTTCAACGCCCAAGTTGATCGTTTTGTCGCGCGCGTGTCGGACCTGACCGTCCGTAATCAGCTTGCGCACGGGGGCGCTTACGCCCTGGCTGGAACTTCTTTCGTTTCTAAGCTGGGAGCTGACGGTTCTACTGTTATTGGGGTCTACACAGATAGCTTGCGGACGGTGTGGCTTGTTGGAATGGCGTTTGCCTTGCTCGGCTTTGTTTTGGTAGGATTGGAAAGACATATTGAGTTGCGGCCGACGCTGGAGACTGACTTTGGACTTGCTGAAGCTCAGACCAAGACTGAGGATGGTGTTGTTCAGACCCAGGAGCCAAAAGGGAATATGAACTAACAGCAGTGGATTAATGGATTTATCTTTGTTATTCTCACTCGGATATATAGGATAGTCGTTTCGAACCTGCTTGAGCTTTTCTACTTTGATGATCACACCATTGTTCGATGTAGCTATTACTCAGAGCAAGAGCTTTTGACTCATGGATAACTATTCGGATATTATTCGGATCGTCACTACTGTAGGTTATAGATAATTGAGTGTTCAACATTTCTGCTAGTATAAAGGTCGCATGAGGCTTCCAACAATCACCATCCTGTCACGAATCATCCGGGAATTGAATATGGCATGGATTTAATCTCAGTAAGGGCTATTAAAAGCAACAAAATCTATTAACAACAACGTTTTGACGCGGTATAGTTTGCGAAGGAGATTTATAAGTGACAAAGCAAGTATCGAAATGCACGATTTATGGCCAGAAACAAGGGCAAACATCTCAAACTATCAGGGGAACTCTACCAAATCCCGGTTTTCCTCGGCATCTTTGTCCTCCTTTTCTTTTGCTTTGGTCTGTTTCTCCCACATCTGGCCATACAGGCCACCCGCCGCCAACAATTGCGCGTGAGTACCTTTCTCAACGATGTGCCCCTGGTGCAGGACAATGATCTGGTCCGCTTTGGTGATTGTCGACAGGCGATGGCTGGCAGTCATTAGAACTGATGATCCGGGAGATATAATTGAAAGACTCAATGAAGGGATGGCACTCACGCAATTGTGATGGTGCTTCGCCCCTTGGCAACATTCTCCAGGCTTCCCTGAATCTGCCGTTCGGTCTGGGAATCTAGCGACGCAGTGGCCTCATCAAGCAACAGAATTTGGGGAGAGCGAAGGAATGTTCGTGCAATCGCAACCTATGTAAGCCAAACTGGTGAGAGACGCCTCCCATTCTGACACTGAACACTTACGCGCTGTTTTTCTCCTCCTGACAACCTCAGTCCGCGCTCTCCGACGTTTGTCTCATAGCCGTCCGGAAAGCACATGATCCGGTCATGAATGCTAGCAGCCCGACAGGCTGCATATACCTCGTCCATGGTTGCGCTTGGGCGTGCATACCGCAGGTTGTACAAAAGGGTGTCATTGAAGAGGATTGTATCTTGCGGGACAACGCCGAGATGGCTACGGAGACTGGCCGCCGTCATGTCGCGGACGTCGACTCCGTCAACGCGCACGGCGCCGCCAGCGACATCATAGAACCGAAAGAGCAGCTTAAGAATGGTTGACTTGCCGCTGCCACTCTCGCCGACAATTGCGGTGGAGGTGCCGGGCTCAACGACAAAGCTGACCTTGCGCAGGGCGGGGCGGCGCTCATCATAGGCGAAGTCGACTTCGTTGAACTCGATCCGACCGCGGCAATAATCAAGATTGATGGCGTTGTCTCGGTCCTTAATAAGCGGCTTGATCTCGAACTGTGGGTGGTAAGTATTTCGCAAGGTCATCTGGGTTAATGAGGAGCCTGTCTTACTAATGCCAACATGCGTTCAGCATCCACAAGATTGTTCTGAACTTGGGTGTAAAAGCTCCCGAAGAAGTTCAACGGAGCCTGAAGCTGAGAGAGGTAGGTGAGTAAGGTGACAAACATGGCCACCTTTTGCATGTCTGCAGAAATCTGGTACGCGCACAAGAGACAGACAATGGCGACCCCAGCCGTAAATAGCAGGTTTTGCACGGCGTTGAGGAGATTAAGGGAGAAGAAAACGAAGTACTCGGCTTGCTGGAAGGACTGCACGAGCCTGTTGAAGCGGCCGAGCTCTTGAGGAACTGCTGAATTGTGGTGGACTGTCTCATAAGAGAGAAGAGCGTCCGTTCTGCATCGCAATATCAGTAGACAGCTCGCCATCGTAGTGCGGTGCAGCTTACTTGGCAGCCTCCATCTGGCGCTCCCGATTCACCATGTCGCGTCGGGCCCGGCCACGGTACTTGGCCATGTAGATGGTCGCAAACAGATACATCCAAGTGACGGCAATAACGATAAGGGAGTAAAAGGCGTCAAATTTGATCAGAAAGTACACCGCCGCAATCCACAAATCAGCCACCATGGGAAACAGCTGGAACACTAGACCGTCCAAAAATGTGTTAAGCGCACTGCCTTTGCTGAGCGCGCTCATGACCTCCCCGATGCGTTTACCTAGATGGAAATCTAGAGACAAGGAAAGAACATGCTCAAAGGCAGAAGAAGTAAGTCGGCGGTAGGTTGACTGGCTGACAGGGATCCAAAGAAGAGCTCGAATGGACCCAATGACTCCTTGCTGGCCCTGCAGTGCCCGCAGGCAGATATACACTGCAACCTGCCGTATAGGGATGCTTTTCGAGCCAAGGGCTGCGACGACAAGACCTAACTGATGTGGAACAAGGATATTGACTGCTCGTTGAATCAGCAGCAGAAAGAAACAGAAGACCGCCCGTAATTGTAGCCGGCGGGAGTCAGAAGGCCTGTTGGAATCTTAGCTTCCCTGTGTTGGGGAAAAGAAATAAGCATTGGATGAGAGACGGACCACAGAAAGGGAAAAAGTGTGCTGAACCCAGTCACATAATCCAGCCATCCCCCATTCTGCGCATCCCGTGTTTTGAGACTCGTCTGCCCCAGAAGAGGCTCAGTCTCGTCCAACATGATGCGTGACCAAGCATACATAGGCTGGAGATAGAGCGCCGCCATGGCTATCTGGAAACAAACACGCAGCGTGACCAGGCCGACCTGGACCCGCTCAAAACCAGTGGCGCCCGTTTGCTGGCTGGCTTCGACGCAGAACATGACCAACTGCAGCACTTCAACCATCAAGGTCACGAGCCAAGCGTGGCAATGGGACAATGATGGCGTAAAAGGCTCATCGGGGTCAGGAAGCAGCCCAGCTGCGAGAAACATCCACACAGCAATGGTCGATGCCTATATTGTCAGACATAGTTCATGAAGAGACAACTGGAAGGATCATACTAAATACTCTTTGGTAGTCCACCATGCTTCTGACTGGACGTTTTTACTGATCAGATAGCCAGTGGCGGCTATAGACATTCCCTACAAACGCAGAAATCGTTATCAGTCTTCACCATAATTGAAAACATATATTAGTTCAGGATTGCACTGACTAAATCGACACATAGCACAGATTGGAGCCAGAAAATGGCTGTAAACGCTACTCGACGTTGCTTCTCGTACCACACGTCCGTGGCTACATCATGATTCTTGCGCGACAAGGCAATAAGGAGTCGTGATGCGATATATGTAAGATATAGAACTGCTGGGTATCCCCAACAGACAGCTGAAGCCAAAATCACGAGCTGCATTGTGTCTGGTCCTGACGTGAGAAGTGAGTAAAACCGGAAAGACTGGCGGAGTTGGATGATTTTGATACAGGGCTTCGTCCCAAGAACATTGGTGTTTCGGGGTCCGAGACAGTCACCGATATCAAAAGGGCACTCAATGAATGGATATATGACTACTGTACATCTTTGCAAAGTCCTACGTGTTCGGCCTGAAACATAACCAAATATCCAGAGACAACAATGGCTGCTGCTGGTCTATCCAAGCGTGGTGCTGCCAACGTCGACGCAATTCTACCTAGCATAAGCGCGGCCTTGCTTGAGAGGACCAAGCCCACAGCCCCTCGAATTGATCTCTCTACGGCAGAGAACTGGCTTATGCGCAATGAAATCATTGAAACGACGAAAGATGCTATTGTGCAGGAATTGAAACCTCATGTTTGTTGCGAAATGCCCTCAAATCATCGCCCATCTAATACTGTTCACGCAGCACCTTTCGTATCCCAATGAATTTGCCGGAGATGCAGATCTCATACGGGCCCTGGCGGCCTTCTTCAATAAATACTTCCATCCTCACATACCTGTGGAAGAAGCACATATAGCGACAGCACCAGGAGCAGCCACCTGCCTGAACACTTTTCTATACAATGTGTGTGAACCAGGCGAGGGAATCCTTGTTCCTGCCCCCTTTTGGAGTGAGTGCGTTGTGATCAGCTTGAAGAATGATTTCAAGCTCGATAAGCATGCTGATTGATGTAGATGGATTCGACTGGCTTTTCACTGCGCGGTCCTCTGCTGTGCCCATAATCGTCCATGTGGAACGGGCAGCCGACACTCTTACCCCTCAGCTAATCCCGGCTTTGGAGAAAGCCTATAGGGAGTCATCAATCCCAGTCCGTGGTCTTCTACTCACAAATCCGCATAATCCTTTCGGCCAGTGCTATCCCCGGACTGTCATCGAGGACTGCATCCGCTTCTGTAACGACAAGCGCATCCACTATATCTCGGACGAGGTATATGCGCTTTCCACCTTTGAAAATCCCGAGCTGTCTGATGCGCCGCCCTTTGTGTCCGCGTTAGAGATTGATGTGACCGGCATGGGCTGCGATCTTTCTCGAGTCCACACCTTCTGGAGCACAAGCAAGGATTTCGGCTCCAGTGGGTTTCGCGTGGTATGTCCTATTTCCTACCGCTCCGTTTCTCTACTACTCTTTCTAATTTTGATCTTTTTCGGCCCAGGGATGTAGCATCACGCAGGCAAATGAAGCCATGCACGTAGCTTTGGCGCTGGCCTCCAATACAGAAACCTCCAGCCTCAGCGCGGTCGCTTCGACGGCGCTGCTTACGTCGACTCGGCTGCCGGAGCTCTTGCAAGTCAACAGCGAGCGTATGTGGGAAGCATACACACTGATGACCGACTTTCTGAAGAAGCATCAAATTCTGTACATACCAGTCAACTCTGCCCCGTTCCTCTTTGCTCGGCTCGCTCCTTACGCCGAGTCGTGGGAGCAAGAGAAGGCTATGATCGACCGACTGAAGCAGGCCGGGGTAGTGGTGAGTGGCGGCAAAGCGTACCATGTGAATGAGGATGAGAAAGGGTGGGCGCGGATGACATTCGCTCTCGAACGAACCCGATTGGAGGAGGCCATCAAGCGCATGGAGACTGTCCTGGGAGAGAAGTCGGTTGATTGATGGGGACTGTCTTCGTCTCGGTCGCCGAAGTCCGTAGTTGCAGATATAAGCAAATTTTGTCGGACTATATCCAATCGTAAACTTTCTAGGGGATATACACCAATATATTAGAGTAGCATAATTAACTTGTCCAAACAACCGAAGTTAGATTTTGAGATTGCTCTTTACCTGACCTGAAATCCAAACATGGAGCCTGCATCTCCTAGTAACAAAGACCTTCATCCACCGAATGGGTCCATCCTCCCCCATCTCCTTCTGATAGCGGCTCAGATTCTGATCCTCAGCGGCCCTCGGCGTCTGCCCAGTCGAAGGTTTATCACCATCTCATCAACCCTCACTCTAGCAGTGATTTCCCAATGCAATCGTTTTACCAACGACCCAGCTCTTGCGAATATTTTCGCTCTCGCCTGGCCGCATTGGCTGTCCGCCTTGGAAAAGATCGTCTTTGCCTCTCCTGAAGGCCCAGAGGCGGACCTGTGGCGCATTGACAGGCCCAGAGAACCGCTAGCTTGGCCGGCGCTGAGTTGGCACAAGATCAAATGGGCCGTAGCTCTACTGCTCAACCTTAGGGGCATTAGATGGAGTTTCCAGGTGAAGAATGTGCCTCAAGTACCGGGACTAGACCGCATGTCGCGGGTTCGCTTCCTGCTTTGGCGCCTATCGGAGTTGGTCGTTGTTGTCTTAATGGCCGACCTGGTTTCGCAAATGGCGGTTCGATTCTTCTATACAGACAGGGTGACTGGGGAGGCTGGTACGCTAGATTCCAAGTACATCGATCTCCGCGACAACCGATGGGCATGGAGCTTCGTTAAGGCCCTGACGTTTGGCTTGGGGCCTTACTTCTTTATCAATATGCAATACCTCGCCGTCTCCATTCTGGCCGTTGTGACGGGCATCAGTCAGCCAGCGGTATGAATTCCCTACTCTCTGATATGTATCAATTGCATGATATATAGACCTAACATGCTCAAGGACTGGCCACCCCTGTTCGGTAAATTGAAGTATGCCACCACCGTCAGAAACTTCTGGGGAACGTTCTGGCACCAGATGCTGCGCAGTGTAGGTTCTAGATCCCTCGCCCGACTTCCAGTTTTTGAAGTTATATTGAAAGGAGACAGTCACTCAGTAAAATCACCGGCGCCGTCGTGGACTTTCTCGGCATCCGTAGGGGCACCAACGCTTCTTCCTATACCCAGCTCTGGCTCGCCTTCACAGTCTCTGGTGTTATGCATGCGGCCTCTCAGCTTCTTATGCCCCGTCCAGCCAATATCGAAATCAAGGACATTGCCGTGGGGATCTTCCTATTCTTCCCCTGGCAGGCGGCCATGATCACGCTCGAGGACTTTGTGATCTGGTTATGGAAGCGGCGATTTGGTCCAGAGAATCCTACGTGGGCGCCGCTTGTGGGTTATTTATGGGTTATGTTGACTTTTTGGATTTCCTTGCCCTTGCCTGGGAATTCTATGGCGAGGTTGAAAATGGGAGAGGTCCCACCATTGCCGTTTACAGTGTTTGGGCCGATGGTCCGCATGTTACCGCTCCCCTAGTGAGGTTGGTTTCCATTCATTGCCCCTTACTGTTGTTGGCAAAAGATTTGGTTGCCCAGAAGGGGAGTGGAAATCAGTTAAGAGGCCATTATGATCAATGGCAGATCAAAAAATAGGTTTGATTTTGTGTAGAGTCAGGCAGCGGGAATGTAACTTGTTCAAGTGATTTTACAAGATTTGTTGTCCTTTCAGCTTTCGCACTTCTCTTCACGCCCAATCAAGCCCGACGGCTTCGGATCAAAACTTCAGTATCTGGCGCGACCATGAGTTGTGCCTCAATCGCTAGGTCCTCTGGACGGTTATTGACGGAGCGCGGAGTTGCCCACTGGAATTCATAATCCATGAGCAGCTTGCCCAGGACCAGTTTGATCTTTCGGATCGCATAGAAGCGGCCTGGACAGGCATGGTTTCCATAGCCGAATCTGTTCCTGAATGTCAACATATTACTATTCATTCTCTTAAAGGGTGAAACATACTGCAGGAATTTTGGATCGATGGTCGAGGCAAGCCAGCGATGACTATCTCCCTGTTTCTGCCGATATCGCGCAAAACGGAATCCGTCAAATTTGCTGGCGTCGGTGTAGTTTTCTGGGTCATGGTGGATGGCCAATGCTGGAGCGATGACATTCGCTCCCTTGGTGAGCGTGAGGCCATCGTGGAAGCGAAATTGGTCGTCCATAACAGTTCTGGCGACGGTCACTGGCAACGCAAGTCAGCTGTTATTGCTAGCAGCGGGCGAGGTAGTGTCTATTTCACTTACTTGATCCCGCTGGGCGCAACCGCATTGTCTCTCGGATAAAGCTGTCCAGCAAAGCCATCTGCGATAGAGCCTTGTCTGTCCATCCAGCATGCCGAGCAACCACGGTCTTGATTTCCTCACGTAGTGGTCCTAGGTACTCTGGATATGCAAGCACATTGAGCAGACACTGCGTGACTCCCACTCCAGAGGCACTGCTCGCCGCGAAAGTAAGATGCAGCATGTGGTACGCTTGCTGCAACGGGTCATCGTCACCAGGAATTGAAGATGGTGGCGTTGTCTCGAGCGTCCACTGTAGCGCGTCGGGGTACTTGGCCGCTACGTCAACTCCCGAGGCCTTTTCCTGGCGCCTGCTGTAAATATGTGGCAATAACATATTTGCGGCTGCGTCCCGGTCTCGGAGGTGAAGGCCGATAGTGGCTCTGGCAATGAGTTTGCGAAAGGGGCCTAGGCGGACGAAGTTCCAGAATATCCCATGCAGGAATAGCGAACGGCTGAACCTTGTAGTAGCTGCAAGGTATGCCTCGTCGCGACATAGTTCGGGGCCGACGAGGATGCGATTAGTCGTGCGGTGCACTATGGCGCCGATGAGGTTGGAGACGTTGAACGTTTTCCATTCTGTTGCAGGGCCAATCTCCTTGCGAATGGCATACTCGGCTTCGTCGGACAACAGCGGTGTCAATTGAGCTGTAACATTCAGTTTTAGTGTCCTTATTCGTCGATAATCTGCCTTCAATGGATTAACGTACTCAACCGCGGGTTTAAATGCTTGACTACCACATCAATTTCCGTTGTGCTGGCATACAGATGGCCAACCGAGGCCTCCATATCCAGTCCCTTTATGACCTGTTAGCTAGCCAATAAGCAAAGCACGCGTGTGCATACATACATCACTGAGGGCCTGGAAGAAACTCAGGCTCTTTGGGCTTGCCCGTTTGATATCGTCCAGGTATTTGGATGGAAGTACCACGTAATCGTGGCCGAACACCTTGGTGATGAATGGTTTGCCCAGAGCTTTGTTGATCTGTTCCTGGTCAGCATTGTATCAAGTGGTCGCTGATTTAACACACTTTGTCATATCCAATTTGTGCATATCGAGGTAGGTCAAAACGAGCAGGCTTTTTCCATGTTACAAGCGTCCAAAGACGAGAAGGCCCGATTCTAGGAAACCCATAGGGTGTACTCGCAGTGCTGCCTATTAAAAGTACAATCAATAGTGGCAATACCAAAAGGAGACTTGTCCACTCAAGAGTGATGAGAAACATGATGATAGTGATCTACTGGCTCACTTGCGGAGAATGTTGTAGAGAATCATAGATATTTTAGTGGTTCTATAGAGGACTTTGTTCGGGCACCGACGAACGCGCTCCACTCATCACCATCCGCCATGGCATGCTATTGTACATCCACAACACTGACTGACTTTGACCATTTCTCTGCATTTACCTGCATCTGCACCCCACCTGCTGCAAAAGCTCCCATGACAATGGCCTGTGTGCCGATCTTGAACGGGGATCCCGCATCACCTGCCACAAACACTCCTGCCACCGACGTCTCGTTGAAGGGAAACTGGGGTTTAATGTGACCTTCGGGCGTCATTTCGACATCTAGCTGCTGTGCAAAAGATCCCCGAATTCGTGTTCGGGGACGGTGGACCAGGAAGCCTGCTACTTCGGAATTACCGTCGTCGAAGTGAATATCCAACTGTGCTTGTTGCGGTTGCTGGACAAAGTTGACGATGCACCGGGCGTCGGCCTTGAACCCACAGGGTCCGAGTTTTGATTCTACCTCGTTGGCTAGCTCGGTGTTGCCATTTGTGTAGACAGTGACTGTGGAGGACAGATTGCGAGCCTGAAAAGCCAGATGCCGCGCCGCATGGAAGTTGGCGTCGCCGTCAATGGCAAGGACGCCCGCTGAGGCACAACCTCGCTGTTCATAGCCACGATGAACGAGGCAATGAAAACTAGCCATGTCTTTAGTTCGTAAAAACAATTCTCATAGGGCTTTACTCACATTCCATGGTTCCAGCACTCTTTGAAACCAGGGATGTCGGGGAGGATATCCTCAACTCCCATCGCCAGAATCACCTTTTTCCCAAGCCAGCGGCGGTTATGCTCGTCAATGACACAGAAACGTCCCGCATTTTCTTCGCCGGCTATCTGAATTATTTTCTTCAGCTTTACATCGGCGAACTCGACCGTGCTGTACTTGGTGAGGATGTTGATCTTGGCTTCCTCGCGAAATCTCTTTGGTTCATGACTGTCCCAAGTAGGTATGGTAGCTAGATGCGGCGAGCCATCATTGCGATGGAGTCCTTCGTCAAAGACCACTGCGGAATGAAGTGTGCGTACCAGGCTCAGGGCTGCCGAGAGGCCTGCAATGCCCCCACCAATGATAAGGCAGTCGTAGAGGGGCACTTGTTCGGATGCCATGTCGACTATATTGGTGGATAGCAGCTCAGCCAGATTCGTAGAAAATATGACTTCTGTACTGGTTAATTGCTAGCAGCTGATATAAGCTGATATAGGGGCCAGTTAAAGACGAAGAGACGAAGAACTAAGGAATCCGGCCACCGATCGGCGCCCAATGTTGGCAAATCTCAGCATACATCCCTGCAGAACAGGATAATAAGGATGCCTTTCAACGCATTCTGAGCAGCGAGAAGATTTCTAAAGGGCTTTCGGAATTAGCGCTTTATGAGAATAGTTATCCTAAAATGGCCATCTTGACCCAGTATTCCACCCAGATGGGCTTCATCGCGGCGAGAGCGCCATCGGACAAGCCTCCTTTTTACCGGTCTGCAGCCGGAGAGGGCTTTGAGGTCAGCAATTTCAGCCAGGAGCAGCACACCGTCAGCGTCTCTGATGCAAGACCTGTTTTCGATTCTTTTAATCTCGATACGCACGGATTTGCCTTTGCGGTGGACCCTGAGGGCACCCGTCCCGAGATCCTGGAGGCGATCCGCGCGGGGGACAAGGAAACAGTGCGACTACTATACTATCCTGTCGTCGAGGAGTTGGTCAAGCGCCAGACTCAATCATCGCGCGTGGTAATTTTTGACCATACTGTGCGACGCCGGGAGGCAGCATTGGCTGGCAAGAATCCAAATGGCCGCGAACAACCTGCGAGTACAGTGCGTAAAATTTCTTGTCTCCCTCCAGTCAATAGTACCACAGCGCTTACAAATTTTAGGTTCACTGTGACCAGTACGTCTGTTGCGATCCCACACAGGCAGTGTGCTGACAATGATTGACAAAGATCCCCATTGGGTGCGCGAAGACGTATCTATCAGCATCTACCTGACGAGGCAGATCAGTTACTAAAGGGCCGGGCCCAGATCATCAAGTGCACATAGTCACCCCACTTAGACCCTCTTGCAGACTCCTAACATTTCTGCAGTGTGTGGCGTCCATTAAACGGCCCCGTCCAGGATTGGCCCCTCGCTATGATGGATTGCACGACCTTGGCCAAGGCGAGCATCCACCCGACTCAGTTATACCGCAACCGATTTGAGCTCAGGGGGGAGACGGTCAGCATCAGCCATCGTAAAGATCAGCGTTGGTACTATCTGGACCGGCAGAAGACAGATGAGATAACGTTTATCAAGATCTGGGACAGCAACGAGGGAGTTTCAGGATACAGTAAGAGGATTCGTCCTGAGGCCACCAGGGCCAGGCTAATGTGAGCGTAGTGTGTGCCCATTGCGCGTTCCAGCACCCGAACACCCCCGAGGATGCGCCTCTACGCGAGAGTGTCGAGGTTCGCTGCTTGGTTTTCTACGATGATGAGGCATAGCGATGATTGGAAAAGATTACAATGCCGCCACCAGATAGGTTGATGGGGATTGCTCGAGGCGCCTAGCTAGAGATTAGGTTTCAGTGTAGTGTTCCTCGATGAATCGATCTTGTTCTGTTCGACCTAGAAATGCATATGAATGAACAGTGTACCGTACAGAGGTAAAATCGGATCCCGAGGATATATGATTTTTCATAGCCCAAATTTTACAGTCGTCTGCTCCAACTAGAGCGAGTTCCCGGGATCATGAGCTATCCTGCCGTTGTTCTAGCAGCAGATACAGGACTAAATATCATTGAAGCACATTTTATCTCTGGTTATGATCCATTTGATTTCTTTCACAGTGATGTGTCTTATTGTAGATTGACTGTATCATACCGCGAATGCGCGTCAGTCTTAAATCAACAGATCTACGCCTTCTCATCAAAAGCCAACTGGGACACCACTCCTACCGCCGCCAACGATCCATGACTCATGGACATACTGGCCGCCTTGATTGCCATTCCGCAGTCGCCTGTGGCGAAGCAGCCGCGAGTGGTCGTTTCGCCAAAGGGCGCGCTGGTCTTGAACTCGCTTCCCTGAGGCGAGAGCTCAAGTTCCAGGTTGTTCTCAAAGTCAAGGACAGGGGTGGTCTTCATTGCGTGAACGAGAAAACCCTCCATTTTCTCTGTTCCGTCTTGCAATTCCACCTTGACCGGAACCCCGTCTGTCTTGTGCAGTTGTTTGATGGGTCGTGTCTCAAGGTGCAGCCACTGGTCTTTCTCAATGGCTGGCTGCAGCTGCTCGGCTAGCACTTCATCGCCGTTAGTGTAGATTGTCACACTTTCGGCCAGATTGTGAGCGAGCCGAGCGAGATGCTCGGCGGGTTTGGGGTTGGCGGTTGGTCCGATAGCGAGGACGCCCACCGAAGGACTCCCTTTTTCCTCGAATCCATGACAGAATAGGCAGTGGTAACTGCATGGAATTACGTTAGTTGCATTGCCATTGGCTTCCCTCTTCCGGACGAAATACGAAGGGAAAGCCTCTAGGCGGAAAGCTCACATGGATTTTGGCCAGCAGTCCGCATAACCCTGCACAGCGGGAATTTCATCCTGAACACCAGTGGCTAGGACCAGCTTTTTGCCCCTCCAAGTCTTCCCTCCCACGTCGGTCGCCTCGAATTCGCCTGAGTCCAATTTGTACACTTTTTGTAGCGCGACATCGGCCAGTGTCACCGTATTATAGCGGCCTTCGGTCAGCTCACGCCGGGCTGCCGCTCGGTAGTCTTGCGGTTTGGCATGGTCCCAGGTGGACACATTATGCATGTGTTCAGTCAGAGAATTGCGATAGCTCCTGGAGTCGAAAACTACAGCAGTACGGACCGCACGGCAGAGACCCAGAGCGGCGGCTAATCCAGCGGGACCACCGCCGACTATCAGACAATCAAAGAGTGGGGTTGTCATTGCTGATTGAGGTGAAAGGTAGGTATCAGATGCAATAGATCGTGTCGTAAACTATGAGTACCATAGAAAACGAAGACTTGGGATGTCCCTTTATATCTCTTGGGACCAAAAAAAATCACATTTTTGAGGCCGGTCGCCGACGATGAGGGGCCCGACGTGAGACCGCGAGAGTCGGCGATTCACAAAGAAAATGGGGAGCACAGGTTAGGACAAAGCATAAGCCAATGATTGATCGCCTATGGGCTTCCAGCGGGTCCAAGTACATAAGAGGCACCCCCTGAAGGTCGCCAATAAGATAACCGCTGGGGTGGAATAATAGGAATGGGCTGCGCTAAACTGATTTGCGCAAGTAGGCGGGATCTTACAGCGGACTATTTGTACAAACCCCAAAAATTTTTACCACATAAGGATTCAGGGACTAAGTAGGAATTGGTTGGCTGTCACTTGCTCCAGGTTTCTGCCCGTGCTAATGCGGTTGTGTCGTAACAATAGCCAGGATACCGAATGATCAAATCCTCATATAGTCAGGATATTAAATACCACATAGTACCTAAGGGATATCGAACCATTAAATACTGTATCATCAGGTTAAGGAATATCGTATACCAGGGGTAGTCAGGATATCAAATACTATTATATTAAGGATGTTGAGAATATATATATTTATATATATAAATACATATTTGAAAAGAGACGGGACTAACCCCCCCATAAGTACTAGTAGTTTAAAATATATATATTCTACTATACGAGGATTTGATGATTGTATACTGGCTATATGGTATTCAATATCTTGACTATATGAGGATCCGATATCCTGACTATGAGGATTTCATGATTTGATATTATGCTGTTTGATGTTTGTGGTCCTTCTGGTCCTTGTGGACATAGTGGGTATAGTTAATACAAGCAGGTGACAGTAAAAAGGTTGTTTTGGCCGGTTTGTACATACAGTCCGCCGTAGATCTAGTAGTAGTTGTCAGAATACGCGGAATTGTTTGGGGTTACGAAAACGCGAGTAAGTTATATGCCATCATGAAACCCAATGAAGGTCATATTCTTCCTAACGAGTATTCTAGACTAGAGATCAACATACTGAGGGAAGTGGCAGGCATGAAGATTCCCACTAAATTCACAATCTAATCGTCATACATAGCTCAGTAGATCCTGAGGTAGATCACTAGTTGAGGGGAAGGTAGCTCGAATGAGAAGAAAATATTCCGACTCCACCAAAGGATCAGCGCTATATCCACAGTGCTGAATCATTGAAATAATCTAACTACTACTAGAGTTGGTATCCGATTGCCTGATACAGGTAGCCACTGCTTTTTAAGAGGGCATCACCTGAGTGCTCCCTAGGCGCTCTGGACTGCTCAATGGCTCCGGCAGCTCCCAGATTGCTCTCATTATTGCCGCCTGCATAATCCAGGAGCTGCTCAGGCCCGCACCTTGTAACCATTGACATAATAGCGCCGTAGTCTCTTAGCTACATACATGTTGAAGCTCTCAAGTTCTATTGAGAGTCCACCTATTAACAAACAGCAAATCGGGGTTAATCTTATTCACAATCACGCGGCGAACCGGATCACTGCCAAGCCACGCACAGCTTGCTTGGAATAACATTTCTCCTTCCCTGAACACAGAAGGTAGACGTAAGATGTCAGATCTGGTGGGTCAATCCTCTAGCAGCATGCAAACCGGAAGCTCTGGATCTTGCGGTCCAATCAGCAAAGCAAGAATGGGAGCGAAATGAGAGATGTTTTCCTTGTCTGAATTAATTTTCCATATAAATAACGAGATCCCTCGTTACAACGAGTCTCGTTAGTTTGGCCTTTGCCTCCCATATAGATCTCGTAATATTGAGGGGGATTTATATGGGCGGATAATTAGAGTAGGCCATATTCAAGCTATACTTACCCTAAATATGTTCTCTGAATCACGTGTATGCGCTTGCTCACGTATTTACTAGTCCCTGGTATAACGAGAAATCTAGCCTATCTGAATTATCTCGCTATAACCGGGGTTTACTGTATCCAAGCTGGTGGAGTGAAGAAATCGAAGATGCCAACTCAGCAATTTCCTGATCAGGCATAGTGAGATATGCTTCCGTAATATTAAGTAAACGAATGACTGACTGAAGAAAGAGGAAAGGAAAGAGAGCAATCTACGGAGGTAGGTACAGCGAACCCAATTACTTGATAAAAATTATTCAGGGCTGGAAACAGGAAGTGTCTCACGGGCTAAAAGCCGATTCGGCCTAAAGCATACCTAGATTCGGATTGTAAGAATTCGCTAAGGTGCTCGACTAGCCGTTCTGACCAGTCAATCAATTTTACTCTGCAGATCCGGCCATTTCTCCTGCTCCAACCGAGCGGCCACCGACGCTGCGACCCCTTCACCCATAGACAGCGCCTTGAACAGGGTTCGCCTGTCCAACGAGGTACAATCACCAGCCGCATAGACACCGTCCATGCTAGTCATATACGGCGCACGCGCTGAAACGTGGATGGCGCCTGATTCCGCCAACTCAAGGTCCAATTGCCTCGCAAATGGTCCACAAAGCTGCGGGGTCGGACAGTGATAAAGAAATGCTTCTGTCGTAGCAGTGCCATCGAGCAGGTAAATGACTACGCCCAAGGAAGTACTAATGTCAGGCTCAAGGCGTAGAATGCCTTTTCCTTCAATTGTGATTCCCGTGTCCGGCGGTTTCCGGGTCTGGAGGGCTTGCGCCAGCTCGTGATCGCCATTGGTGTAGACATGAACTTGACTGTTGTATTGTCGGATCCGCCAAATGGTGCGTAGGGCCATTGTAAGCTCCGCCAGCTCTCCAACAGCCAGGATGGCTACACTTCTCGCAGAGACATGACCTGGGAGTTGTTGTGTAGGTGGAGTCGTCTGTCTGATCAAATTTAGCGTTCCGAATACGATCCAAAGGAGAAGTAGGCTTACATGCGCTGCTGTCGCCAACAATTGCCATATCCCGTTATATCCGGAAAGACCTCAACGGAGCCATGGGCGAGGATTAGAAGTCGTCCCCTCCAGGAGTTGCCATTTGGGTCCTCTGCTTGAAAGATCCCATCAGCAAGGCGCTTCACCCTGATGATGCGTCGTCGTTCAATGCAGACATGAGATGCCTGTTGCTGGATTTCCTCCTGGGCAAGATCGAAGAAGCTAGAGTTCCCAAATGGGCCTTCTAGAAAAAAGTTGCTGCCTGGGCGCGGTGACTTATTTAGCTGCTCATCACATTTGTCCGCTGGAGCACTGCACGCGCTGAACAAGATCGTGCGATGATGCCCTCGACCTAAGTCCCATGCTGCCTTCAAACCAGCTGGGCCTCCGCCAATGATTAGAGCGTCAGCTGGCGTGTTAAAACTTTCCATCGCTAGACGAAGCCAATAGTCTATTCCTGGAGGGCTTCCTTTGTAGCCTTCTAGATGACGTTTATGTGCTGGCAGCCCATGTCCTAATAAATCATTACTGATTCGGGCTCCGAATTCGCTTGATCTCCGCTCTAGGCTGCCGGGGGAGAGGGCTTGACACTATATTTACCCCTATGGACAGGGTAAATGTTCAACTTGACGACCAATCTTGGGAGTTGTGACCACTAGTGCTGTTGACAGAATGACTATCATGACGCTGAAAGACATTGAGCAGCCCAAACTTCAAACTACTCTGGAGTTACTCATCGCCCAGGTAGAAGCAGCGCGTGATGCCCTGCTGGCAAATGGGCAAAAGGGATTGCTTCAGACACTCCATCCCGATCAAGAATTGCCGGATTCGGCATTGGAAGTCCTGGCGGGCAAGGCAATCAACCTCCTGCATGAAACCCAGCAGCTGCTTGAGCCAGCGCATCTCGTGCTTGCAGATCATTTTCTAGGTATGATGCAATCGGGTTCCCTCTTATAAAGTAGCTAATGTTCTCTACATAGGCTACGTGAGCACGAAATGCCTCTGCGCAGCGGTAAAGCTGAAACTCGTTGATATTCTCGCGGAACAAAATGCACAGGGCCTAACTGTAGCCGAGCTTGCAGAGGCCAGCAGCGCTCACCCAGACCGACTGGAACAAATACTTCGCGTCCTGCGCAATATCAACATTTTCGATTTCGATGCAGCCTCGGGTCGATACCGCAACAATCGCGTTTCTGCTCTGCTGCACACGACACACTGGACGCAGTGGCACAATTGGGTTGACCTCTACGGAAATGAGTTCTATGATATCGCAAGAGGTATCCCACAGTCGATTCATCAGAACGAGTCACGGTGGGGCGCGCAGATCAATTTCGAAACGGACGACGATATGTTCACCTTTTTCCAAGCCCAGGGATGGTTGCCCCGGCTGCATAGAACATTGGGCGGTGGTGCCATCGCTCAAGCCCCCGGTATTCTGGCCGACTACCCCTGGCACGAAGTCGGTGACCGGGCGATCCTGGACGTCGGCGGCGGTGGAGGCGGCTTCCTGGCGTCTCTGCTTCGCGAAAATCCCGGAATGAAGGGTGGCATTTTCGACCTACCTCGCACCATCGAGCACGCAGTGAGTCTCTTTCATGAGCCTGATGGGCCATACTATGAGCTGCGCGACCGTGTCCCGCGCGCGAATCTCATAGGCGGAGATTTTCTGCAGTCTGTGCCAGCATTCGAGGTGTACACGATGAAATGGGTTCTCCATGACTGGAAGGACCCAGATGTGCTCACCATTCTACGACGAATCCGTGCAGCCTTGATTCCTGGACCAGTCAGCCGCCTTGTTGTGCTAGAGTCAATCTTGTCAGATGGGCGGATGGGACGCCTATCCCGGTATGGCGATATTAACATGATGATGACCGCTAATGGCCAGGAACGCTCCGAAGCGCAGTGGCGCCAGCTAGCTGCTGAGGCTGGGTGGCAGGTTCGCAGCATCTATCCACTACGGAGGGCATGGGTGTGCGCAATTGACCTTCGGCCCATGGAGGGTTGGAAAGCATAGCGATCCGGAGACCGACCATACTTTTGCTCTAAAACCATACTCATATACATACACTAGTAGAAGACTGCAAATAAACAAGAAACTATTCATTTCTCGTGCACGTATCAAGCCTTTTTCCAATGGCTAATGCATCCTCTTCCTCAGTCTCTAATGGGGCCGTCGTGTGGGGAGACGTTGAGTATGATGGGAGAGTCATTCTGTATATCATCAAAGGTGCCTCACCCATCGGGGTCCTAAAAAGTATATTGCTAAATGCGATTGCAGCCAACGAGACGTCCTACATAAACTACATCAAACCACTCATTTTAGCTGAGGAGCTGCAATTTCCCCACCTGCTTTCTGTTATCGACACGCGCGATGAGTGGTTCTACAGCATTCATCCAGAACGCATGGTCCCGTCTTTGAAAGATCAAGATCCTGTCACAAGCGAGAAGGTCATCGTCTTCGAGAGCACGGCCTGTCTTCAATATCTTGCGGACCGATTCGACGCAGACGGTAGCTGGAGTGGCCGCACGGCCGCCGAGAAGGGCGCTGTCCTGGCTTGGACGGCGTATCAGACTGCAGGCTTGGGGTGAGTAAGATGGCTGACATGCCTTCGAGAGATGGACCTTCATTTGCTAATTTTCAGACCCACGGCGAAATACTGGTTGTATTTCATGCGAGGCTATCCCACGCGAGCTAACCCAGTTAAACTTCCACGGACTATTGAAAAGTTTGTTCATTATCAACCCATGACCATTTATTTTCTGGTGTTTGCTGACGCTGGCAGATTGCATGCAAACACTTTGAGGCAATGGGATATCCTGGAGAAGAGACTGAAGGAGGCCGACCAGCAGTACATTGCCTTGAAGGACCGACCAACTCTCGCTGATTTGTCCTACTTTCCTTTCGCAATGCCGTGGATGTTTACTTTTCTAGGAGTGGACATCAAGGACTGGCCACAAATCCAAGCCTGGAGTGAACGTATGTTGAGCCGGCCTGCGGTGGCTCGGGTGTTGGAGCGCGCTCCTACGTTAGGGCATTGATATTGAGCTTCTCCGTCTCAACTAGATGCCATGATAGTATTTTTGTTTCATCTTATATTTTATATTCTCAATACAATCATCTACTGTCAAGGTAATATATTCAGTCTACAATGATAGTGGTGCTCATAATTTGGCCACTGGCAAATTGCGCGGCTGACACTTGAGCTGCATGTCCGGCAGCGTAATCCAGGATTCTGAGTCTCGTTTCCATTTGTCTTCATCTCCATCCAGTATCCCCATTTCGTAATTCACCACCAGATGGGCCAACAAGGTCCGGATAACCAGATCCGCGATATAGCGGCCCATACACTGGCGAGGCCCAAATCCAAAACGCCAGTACTGATACCGCAGTTCCGTCGCCCGATGCTTAAGAAAGCGATCAGGTCGGTAGCTCTGGCTGTCCGTTCCCCAGAATTCGTTGCGAATATTCAGCGCGTATGTATCAATGACTATGTTGGTGCCGGCCGGGATACAGTATCCCTCCACCGTACGGTCTGTCGGTGCGGACTGTGCGACAGTAAACGCTGCCAGGGGTTTGAGACGGGCAGACTCTAAGACACAAGCGGCCAGGAGGGTTGAAGAGGAGAGGAGATATGCTTCGCGCGCTGCTGCAGCCTGCGCCTCTTCCCGGACTCGGTTTTGAATCGCCGGGTGCGCCGCCAGGAATACCAGATTCCAGGAAATCGCCCCTGTGGTGACATCCAGGTTTGCGAAGAGCGCCTCGTCAATGGTCTGGTACATTTGTTCCAGGGACACTTTTCCTGACTCAGCGGCTTCGGTCATAGATACAATAGGAAGGTTCCACTTGTTCTGGTTGCAGGCGCGCTGGTAGGCTTGCTGATTGAAGCGCCTGAAGCGCGACTTGAAATCGGCCAGCTGACGGTTTGTTGTGCTTGGGAGATATCGTGACCATCTCCAGCGAACAAGCCCTCCTTGGATCATGCGCCTGAATAGCTGCTCGCGGCTGAGGCACAGCTGCTGTAGCTCCTCGCGCATTGCGATGTCGATCTCGCCATAGAAAATTTCCGCGACGATCCAGAATGGAAGCGTTTTCAGGTCTTGTGCAGGGTTTATGCGCCCATGTTGAAGATCCCCGTGAACATGCAAGCTGGAAAAATGCTGCCGGATATGTCTCAGGACTAACTGAACGTAGGCTGGCGTCTTGTCATGTTGAAATGGCACTTCTGCTACTGCGCGCAGACACCTCCAGGGCTCCTGGCTGATCAGACCGACACATTGACCTAGGAGCTCACTCATCAAATACCCAGAATTGTTGTTCTCGGCTTTGGAATGCTTGTTGGAATCTCGAAAAACGGACTGTACGTGATGCGGTTGAGTAAGAACTCTGCTATCGATAAGCACTAGGCATGAAAGACATGGGTCTAGATGTGCGTACACTTCTGGCTTCATTCCAGACCAAATCCGGTAAATCTTTCCATGTTCCTTCTCCCACATGTCACGATTCTCAATGCCTTGCAGGAACTTGCCGACATCGCCCTGGCCATTGGGCCACTGGTACGGACAGGTGGGCAGAGTGTGAGTGCCATCAATAGAGCGGATGGGATAGCGCCAGAGAAGATATTTCTGCACACCTCTCAGAAAAAAGGGCTAAATTAATAGAACAAGAATACTTACGTCTATAACGGCTGAAAAGATTGAATTGGTAACCTTTCGAGGCAGTAGCGTGACCAGAACCAGAACAGGCAATGCCAGGATGATCCATGGCAGATTCCCGCTCTGTATATAGCGATCTATCATGTTGGCTGTAATTGCTTGACTATAGAAGCTTCAGGCTCTGCCACATAATCTGAGACTCCTTCTGGCTGGAGGGGGTATCTCAATAATATTCACCAGTTTCACCCGGCGGCCGAACAGCATCGGAACCGGCAGACATCTGGTTTCGTACATACTAGATATTCTTGTGTTGATACCTATTGTGGCCCTTACTACAGAGAGGCTTCTACGTTAATCAAGCCCAGGGGATTATTCAGTTCCATGGCTGAGAAACAGGATATTGAGCAGCTGCATCCCAGCCGTAGGCCAGCAGAGATAACCTGGGAAAATCGCCGGCGCAGACTCAGACATGGCCTCCTCCTGACGTTGCTTGCATTTGTTGGAACATGTCTCTTCCGATCGGCATTTCCTGCTCTGGATCCTCTAGAACAGGTGTTTTCTCAAATGCCCTTCACAGGTATGACTCTTTTGACAGACGTAATGAACCTGGGTTGACAGCGGCTAGATGGACATAATGATTTCCCCATTTGGACCCGAGCCTTCTACCACAACCACATCTACCAAGATAATTTCACAGATCAGATTCGCCTGTACGGACAGGTGGACTTTCCACGCCTGCAGCAGGGGCGCTTAGGAGCCCAGTTTTGGAGTGTTTATGTGGAATGGCAAGTCATCCAGCATTTCGCAGCCCAAGCATACTAACCCATTCCTTCAGTCCCCGAGAGCCCTATAACCTCACCTCTGACAGTGAGCGCGTCTACCATGAGATCATCAGAGACACTTTCCAGCAGATTGACCTCGTCCGCCGGCTGACCGAGCATTTCCCGGCGTCACTGGTTCCGGCGTCGTCGGTGGCCGAGATACGTCACAACTTCAACCACCACTCCGGGCGCATCTCTAGTCTTCTCGGAATTGAAGGTCTGCATCAGATCGGCGCCAGCCCTAGCATGCTGCGCGTGTACCATCGGCTCGGGGTCCGTTATGCCTCGCTCACTCACACCTGTCACAACCATTACGCCGACAGCGAGGCACCAGCAGACGCCCAACATCACGGACTCTCCGCTGCCGGCGAGGCATTGGTTGCCGAAATGAACCGTCTCGGTATGATTGTCGACCTCTCCCACACCAGTCGAGAAACACAGCGCGCCGCACTGGCGCTTTCACGCGCTCCGGTCATGTACTCGCATTCGTCGGCCTATACACTCTGCCCTCACTCGCGCAACGTCGATGATGAGTCACTGCGCATGCTACAGCAGAATGACGGCATCATCATGATTACTTTCTATCCTGAGTACACTAATTGCGAGGATCCTGAGGCGGCAACTTTGGCGGATGTCGCGGATCATATACAGTACGTAGGCAACCTAATTGGGTATCGGCATGTGGGTCTGGGAAGTGACTTTGATGGAATGCCTCGCGGGCCAAGAGGCTTGGAGGATGTGTCTAAATATCCAAACCTTGTTCAAGAATTGCTCGATCGGGGTGTTACTGTTGATGATGTTGTCGCTGTTGTGGGGGGGAATGTCCAGCGTGTTCTTGAAGCTGTTGAAAAGGTCGCCCACAAGTCGCGTCACCTTTTGCCATTGGAGGATGATGTTAAACCATTTTTTGGGTAAAAGGATTTATTGCTCTTGACCGGTAGAACGCGGACGAATAGATAAATCCAAGAATTTGCGAGGATGCTTTCCTGAAGGAGCCCGTCTAAATTTGTACTTGAAACTCATTTCACGACTCTCATAAGTTGAATCCAGATTACTCTTGCAACCCTTCATGTCCGCGGGCGAAGTCCTAGTGAGTACTTCTCCATAATCTATATATACATATATTTCGTCTACAATTGCATGTACTAGGAAGGACTATAGTGTATTGTCGCAAATCGCTATATGGATTCATAGACGCAATGCTCAAAATTATCTTCTGTATGAACCACTCCAGCCTTCAATGAGCCACAAACAAAAGAGGCAAGTGAGAATAAAATTAGCCCTAGATGTCTGCGAGAGGTATCCCGAATACTTTGTCCGCCTCTAATATTTTTGGTTCCGGCACATCAGCCAAATCCACCAATCTGTCCCTAATGCGCTCGTATGGGACGTCCTGCACCAGTAATGCCAGGGCTAGCGATATCCGCCTTTGTATGAGCCAAATATCCCCTTCAGAGAAGCAATCTCGATCATATTCCATCCTCAGTAGTAGCTTATCCTCAGATAATGCGCTGAATTCACATAAAAGGCGGAACTTGGCGCCTTGGGGAAAAGTGTAGCAGGTCTGAAACCCTGGAACGGAGAGCTCCAGGCCATTTGAATGGCTGCGGCTGTGGAAAGTCACCACCGTCTCGAAGAGGGGATGATCTGGCGGAGTGGATTTGGCCTGAAGATGTGAGAGAAGCTGATCCCAGTGTATGGCGTGGCTGACCGAGGCGCGGACTGAGCTCTGGACAGAGTGAAGGTAGGAGCCGGACTCCGTTCCAGGGCTATAGCGAATACGTACGGGTAAGGGTTCCAGAAAAAGACCAACAACGTCTAGATCTTCACTGGATTTCCGGTTGATGTAGGGAAGCCCGAGAACGATATCAGTGGAAGGATGGACAGTGGAGGTATCGTCAAGACAGAGGGCCACAGCGGCCAGAGCCAGCTGTTGAGGTGTGATGGAGAACTGTTTGAAGAAGCCAAGCATAGCTTGGTACACGGACTGGGAAATCTCACAGAAAGCAGAGGTTCCGTGATAACCCCGGCGATGGACTGCGTGGCCGAGAAGGTGTGTGGTGGGCGGCTGCTCCCCGAGACATTCAGACCAAAAGATCAGGTCGCAGGGGGTTGGCTTATCTTGCCAGAGAGTACTGTTCATGTACGACTGTGAGTTGCACGGAAGGGTGCCGCCGCGGTACTGGGTAGAGATCTCACGCAGAAGTATCTGCATGGTCGTTAGGTCAGCGACGATATGGCTCATGGTAAGGATAAGGTGAGACTCTGAAAGAGCGGCGCGAATCGGAGGTAGGTGGGTCAATGCGAAGGGTCGGTTGATCTCGATCCAGGGATCCATGACTTTGATATGCCGGACACGTGGTGGCAGGTGGCTGTACTGGCGCCTCACTGTCCTTGATTTCTGAGAGAAGACGTAGCGAGAACGCAGGATGCGGTGCCGGGACAAGACTGCGTTGCAGGCGTCGGCAAGGCGGACACGGTCAACAACGTCGCTGTCGATTTTGGCCATGAAGCTAACATTGAAACTAGACGTGCTCTCCTGGACTTGATATTTCTGCCACCACTCTTGTTCCATTGGAGAAAGCATTGATTGCCCCAGTGTGTTCGCGTCCAGTGCCAGAAGCTGAGGCAGAGAGGGACCTTTTTCAATGGCTGATGCGAGCTGCTCAATGCGGTCATGCTGTACTACCAAACGCAGGGGAACTTGACGACCCACAGCCTGGCTTAGACGGGTGACCAAAAGCAGCTGTAGTAACGAGTGGCCACCTAATTCGCGGAAGCTGGAATCGGTGTTGAGCCTGGTATCGGGGGCTAGCCGAAGGACCTCCCGAAAGGCGTTCCCCACCGTTCTCTCCAAAGGGGTGTGCAACGGACGCCCCATGACTGTGGAAGCCTTTATACTCATTTTTGCAAGCGCCTGATAGTCCCGCTTCCCCGCTTTGGTGGTCGGGAAATCATCAAGGGCGACAATTTTGCGAGGTGTCGCATAAGGGGGTAATATCTGGGCCACGCGCGCCGCAAATGCATACACGTCAACTGAGGCCGGCAGAACAGCAGCAATGAGATGATCACCCTGCCGAGTGACTGCGACGGCTGTCACAGTTGGTACCGCTCGTATCATGCGGGCTTCCAAGTCGTCTAGGTCAAGACGGAAGCCACGCAGCTTGATCTGGCGGTCAGAACGACCAAGGCAGATGACTTCGCCATTGCTCGTCCAGTAACCCCTATCTCCAGTGCGATACATGCGCTCGCCTATTTTTCGGATCGGATCTGGTAGAAATCGTTCAGCGGTCTGTTGGGGCATCCCGATGTACTCGCGGGCAACTTGAACGCCAGCTATGTATATTTCTCCAAGGACGCCGGGAGGGAGAAGCTCCTGCTGTCGATTCATAATATATAGCCGGGTCGAAGGGTTTGGGGTCCCTATTGTCACTCGCTGTTGCGGCAAGAGGCGCTTGATTGTCGCGCCACAGGTGCCCTCCGTCGGACCGTACATGTTGTAGAGTGTTTTGCGCTGGGCCCATTTATCGGCGACCTCTGTTGGCACGGGCTCTCCGACGAGATATACCTAACACAGAGCGTCATCTATCAGTAGACCTGAGCAGCAACGAAGAAGTATAGGAAAGACCCACATTAGCCAATCGGTCGAAATCTGCCGGATCCAACACGCGAGCCATTGACGGGGTGAGAATAGCTGCGTCCACATCGTGCAGATGCGCAAATGGATCTCCACCGCTCTGCAGAACCAGTGAGGCACCGTAGCTAAGTGCCGAAAAGATCTCGTGGATGCTGCCGTCAAATGCAACTGACATGATCTGCGCAATGTGCTGGCCCGGTTGCGCAAAGAGCCGCACTTCGAGATCACGCTGAAATGCGACCAGCCCTTCGTGACTACACATCACCCCCTTGGGCTTTCCCGTTGACCCGGAGGTAAAGCAAAGATATGCGTTGTCGGCGGGACGGGGCAAGCGGCGGGGGGCCAGGGGCGTCTGGTCGCTCTCAAGAATTTCCGCAATCACCAGTGCAAGTTCACAAGCCGAGGGCTGCAAAAGCTCATCTGCTCGATTAGGGACTAGAAAGACAGTAGCTCCTGACGCAGCGAAGATGACATCTCGCGCCTCTGGGGGAAGAGCTGCATCCACGGCGCAAAGAACTCCGCCGGCTTTCAGGATGCCCATCATCCCGACAATCCAGTGCATGGAACGGTCTGCGTGAAGGCAGACAACCTCACCATCGGAAATGTGATTGCGTAAAGAGGCTGCCACTCGACTGGCAGAGGCATCTATTTCTTGGTACTCTAGTTCATGACGGCCTTTTCGAAGCGCAATGGCGGCAGGATGTCGTGACGCAGCAGATTCGAATAGCGTCACTAAGTCGTCCTGGACCGTAATGGCTGTAGTTAGTCCTGAATGACAGTTTCCAAATGTCATCAAGGTCTCCAGGTCACCACAGGCAAGCATCCCCTGCATACACTCTTTCACTGTCTGATGTGGGCGGGGGAGAAGCTGCAGGGCACGGTGAAAGTAGTTGCCGATCCGGGACATATCCCCTGGGCTGTAACGAGCTGTATGGTAGATGAAGCGGGCCGCTCCATTTGTCGTAATATTGATACTTAGTGGGACGTCCATTGTCTGTCGAGTGTATGGCGGCTCCAGTGGTAACGGACCTTCTGGAAAGTCTGGCTCAGGCACTTGCATTGCCATCGCCGAGGCAAATGTTCGAGAATATCCGTTGTTCGGAGTTGTCCACTGGTACTCGGCCAATTCGACCACCTGACTGAAAAGGCTCCGGAGGCAGTCACGTACTGACTGCCTTTCATCGAGCTTGATGCACAGAGGAAGGGTGTTGATCAATGGTCCAACTACCTCGTCAATCCCATGCAACGGGAGATTGCGTCCTGCCATGACCGCCCCGAAAACCACCGAACCTGAGTCCGTATAGAGACTGAGCACGAACGCCCACGCTGCATAGTAGAAAATAGCTGGTGTTACTCCAAGCTCCTGGCTCGCAGTCTGGAGCCGTGCTTGTGAGATGTTGCTGGCGATGAGGACTTCTTCGCTCTCGGTCGGTGGCGTTGATACGGGATCCCGCTGCGGTTCTGGCAAGAGGGGATCCCCCTGGGCCTGCTGGAGGAGCGACGCCTGCTTGGACCAGTACTCATCACCCTCAGCCTTATGCGTGCGGCGCCATGTGTTGATTTGCTGCTCGATTTGGGAGAACGACGGGCCAGGGGAGATGGACAGTCCGGCGACGACCCGACGGACCTTGTGAAATAATAGCATGGCAGAATAGCCGTCTACCAATGCGTGGTGAACAGTCCATATAATAGTGGTTCGAGCATCACTGGTACCCTCGTAGCATTGATGGATCACAGTAAAGGAGGAAGTGGAACTTTCAACAGGCACGGCTTGCATCTGTCTGTGATACTCAGCCGCTGTGTCTACAGTGAGTTCCTTCCACACAAATGTTTCTTGCGCTTGTCCTGGCAGTAAAAGAGTGGATGACTGAAATATTGGTTCTGCTTCGAGGACAGCCTTCCACGCCTCCTTGAATCGTGGAATTATCTTTGTCGGGTAAGTTTCGTAATGGTGGATGATGTTCGTTCCTGGGTTCTTAAGGGAACCATGCAAGAGGGAGGCCTGCATCTCACTCAGCGGAGCGGTTGTACCCTCGTCCATTAGAGGATCAGACAAGAGAAATTGAGAGCCCATCGAGCTATCCCCATCGGTCGTAGACACGTCGCTCGATGACGGCGTTGAAAGGCAGGGAGACGATGTGCGCGAGGATATAGTGCCATTGCCCGAAAATTCTGGGGGTATTTGACCATCTGCTTCAGATTTGGACGGCAGCAGCAAACTTTTAAACAGTTCGTTTAAATTAGAGCAAGAAAGAACTTGTCCAACGGATATAAAAATGCCCTGTTTCTTGAGGCGGGCCGCCCAGTCCACTGCACTGAGAGAATGCCCGCCGTTCTGAACGAAGCTCGCATCAAGGTTAAGTGCACCAGGGTTCACCTGCAGTACCGCAGACAACTCTTGCAATAGATTTTGCCATATCATGTTTGCAGGACGAAGATGCTGATCTGTTGTTCGTGGAGTCGAGCTATAATGCTGTTGCTCACTAGCATATATACACCAGTCTATGCTTGCCGGGTAATCTGTATACCCCGGCTCCTTGGATTACCCAACTAACCCCATACTCAGGAAAAGAAACAGTTCGGCCGCCGAGATACGCCAGGGACTCTCATCCTCTTCGATCCGGCGGTCTTCGGAGAGGCTCAGTCCCGATGCTGGTGCAGATTGGTAGGTGTAATAGCACTGATCAGTTTGTTCAGCTTTGTCAGTCGTTTAACAGATTGAAAGCTATATATTCAGACAATTTGATTTGAGAGAATATCAAATGTGATCCGCCTTAGTCCCTGCCGGTAAGGGAAGTCCATAACCTTAGGGATCTTTTTCTTCTTTTTTAATATTGAACGCATATCATGCTGTTAGTTTATGACACCGTGAAGATGTCAGTTATGTAGTAGTCAGTCTTTCCTAACATAATATTGTTGTCTCATGTATCTCGAACAAGATGTAATCAATTAAATATTAAAAATATCAACCAAATAACTTTACTGTTCGCTGTTCATGCATTTGGCTTGCCGGAATTCTTTCGGAGAGAGTGTTTCCTTTGTGAAATTTGGAGTTGAGCCATTTTTCAGTACAGATTTCATTTAAAACTTGTTCTTAAGTTAAACGCACAGCTATAGCCTATAAAATCAAATATATATGCATCTCTACATGGAACAAAGAAAACTGGAGAGGTCATGCTTTTAATAGACTCAACAGTGTTAAAGACCTACACTTTCATACCCACGATCTCCTGGCGTTCCAGGCTTAAACTCTGCTCTGGCGTCATCTCACTGTTTTCCATCGCATTTTGTTGATCCTCAACACTGCCGCTTCCCGTAAAAGTCCCAAATACATCCTCCTGATCAATTTCTCCAAGTCCACGTGGCGGAAAAAGCTTGTTGATAAGGGTATTTACGATCAGCGACGACAACAGGCCGTACGGGAACCCAAGCGCATAAAGTCGATCCGCGCCCACTGGTACTTGAATAGTAGGGCGAATGCTGTGCAGGAATCCCGGCAGCAGGGGTACCCATCCGACCAGCCACGGAAACACGCTGCGCCAGTTCATCCCCATGGTATAAAAGTAGATACCGTCTGGCCGAGAGTGGTATAGGTCTGACAGCTTGAGACGTCGATCGCGAATGATCCAGTAATCGCTGATGTGAATACCACAAAATGGTGCCATAAAGATGGAGAAGGACGAAATTACGCCGACAAAAGTGGTGGCGGAGGCGAGGAGCTGCCAGGGGCAAAGGGCGGTGCCAAGTATCAGGCCAATAAAGCATCCTCGCCGGATGTTGACGTATTTTGGGAGGAGCCCAGAGAGGTCCATTCCCACAGAATAGCCTATGCAACGATTAGATATTGAGTGTGCTGGTTTCGGACTCAAAGACCTACCGTTATCCACGACATTTAGTGCAAGTTGTGAGGTGACAAGCCCCAGCCCAGAGAAAAATGCTGCAGCACGAGAGGTCGAGCCATAATCCCTCTCCAGCCACATGGTGAGAATGGTAGGAGGATTCCAAAGCGCTTGTCCGTAAATGGCCTGGGTAGCAGAGCTGGTAAGACACCCAAACAGAGGCATAATCGAGCCTATGATGACGAATGTGAACCACTGCCCAAAGACCTGATCACTGGGCTTTCGGGAAAATCGGGAAAAGTCCATCTGACTTGCTACTCCGAGTCAGCCACCACCCATTGATGACATTTAGCGCATTCAAACTCACTCAGGGCAATTGAAAGAGTCCCTATCACCGTGGTCACTGCCTGCATGATTCCGAATCCCAAGGCAGCACTACCATGAAGCTGTGACTGCTGGTGAATCAGATCTCCAGCACCGTGGGCCCGGGACAAGGACCAGATCATGATTCCCAACAAAGAGGCAAAAGAGATTACATTCATGCCGATCATCATTCTCTCACTTCTTTCTGGTCGTCGGTACAGCACTGGAATTGAAATGATATTGAATATGGCCCACCCGATGATTTGCTGGGTCGTGACATGGGATGATATGGGGAGGGTATTCTCCATCCGATAGAAGGTAGGAAAGATAGCGGCCAGGATAGCAGTCACACATAGTCCACCGCTATAGGATTGAAATGCGAAGCCAACGACGGAGAGTCCGATCCGAAGTAAGGTGGGAAGGAAAGCGCCCTAGATCACGTCAGCCTGAGAGTTCCACATTAAGAAACGGCAATTCTCACAAAAACCCCCCATATAACCCTGGAGTAAACTGGAAATCCTATGTGCCATTCGGCTCCAATGTAACCGATTAGGATCGCGACAATGGCCGCGATGATTCTGCCTAGGATGACGGCGACCATGGTCTGCCAGACAGACAAAGATGAGGCTACCAACGCGCCACCCAGCTGCCAGTTGGTCAAACTCAGCTGCCAAACCGACCACCAGCCGATAAAAGTCAGGGTTGACCAAGTGCGACGAGATGGTGGCAGCGGTCGGATATCATCGTTGATCCAAACTGAGACAGAAGACTTGCTCTGCGACGAGAGAGTGAGAGCGTTGTGGAGATGGCTTATCATCGTGCCGTAGCGAACTGCCGTCATGATCCTGGCGTTTTTTGAAAGTTTCCTTATTGTTTTACCTTCTCTCTCTCTTTTTTTTTTCTTGGTTTAATCGAGGTGTAATCGACTCAAGGATGAACAGCATCTATCACAACAACCCTAGTATGATAAAAAGTCTTACTTGGCCGAAGTCGCGATCTCCGGTCACCGAGGCTCTTACCGGACCCTGAAGTACATTTGCCACTCTGATATCAAAGTAAAGCAACCCAGCCGTTCCTGAGAGATTGCGTTCAGAGTAGTACGAGAATTCTGCAGTCGGAATATTATTCCTAATGTCAAACAAAATTCGCCTCGGGATCGCGGGTCTATCTGCAGATCCGAGCCACTGCACCAACTACATCCATAAACTGCCGTTGACAACTGCGCCACTAAGAGAACACTATGAGATTGTTGCACTATCCATGTCAACCACTGAAAAGGCTGTGGCAGCAGCAGAAGCTCACGGCTTGCAGCGCGAAAGAGGATATACCAGTGTCGGCGACCTCGCCGCAGACCGGGAGGTTGACCTGGTGGTGATCTCGGTCAAGGTACCACGACGCGCCGAGCTGGCAATGGCCGCTATCAATGCCGGTAAGGCCATCTACGTTGAATGGCCCTTTGCGTCGAACCTAGAAGAGGCAGAGGCCCTAGCTCGACGAGCCCGTGAACAACACGTGAAGAGCATGGTGGGGTTGCCTACCAGACTCTCACCGCATGTTTTGAAGGTATGTAGCCCGTTCTCCGATTGACTGTAGGCTCTAACACGAGAGCGGTGGTCAGATGAAAGAAATTATTGAGTCCGAGTCGTTAGGCCGTATCCTGGCCACTACAATGTTGGTCACCGATGACCTGTTTCTAAAATTTCACGCTGACAAGCGACACTCTCATGATAAAGCAAATGGTAAACTATGAAGGAGTCGCTGCAGCATAATTCAACGGCTGATTTATCATAGGAGCCAACATCGTAACTATTGCCGGCGGCCATCTTCTCGACGCCGTGGCTTTTCTGCTGGGCGAGTTTCGCATCCTTCACGCACAGACCAGCATGCGCTTCCCAAAGCCGATACTGATGGATGAGCAAGGAAATCCTAAGACTGGCCGCTGCAATGACGCGCCGGACTCATTTTCCCTGCTCGGGCGATTGGGTGACACGGATATCCCGGCTTCGGTGTGCATGTATTCGCATCCCCCTGCGAGCCCCAATCTGTTTCAGTGGATCATCACGGGAGAACAAGGGTCTCTGAAGCTAGAGGGGCCCAGCTTGATGATTCATGCGATGCCGCCACGGCTCTGGAAGACAGTGGCAGGATCGAATGCAGCCACCTGGGAGGAGATTCATCTCGAGAGCACGACAGCCCCTGGAGCAGAATATGTCGCCTGGATGAAGGATGAAAATCAGCATATCGTGACTTTAGACGAGGCCGTGATTCGATATCGTATGGTCGATGCTATCTTCAAAAGTGCCGAGTCGGGTGCTGCGACTACTTATAGTTGTGTCGTGTGATAGTATGAGTCCTCCTTTTTTAGTCTCCTATTTACTTTTTATTTTTCTTTATTTTTCTTTATTTTTCTTTATTTTTCTTTATTTTTCTTTATTTTTCAAGCTTAGTAAAGGAGACTTACGTGATAGCTTCTCACTACGTAGAACATATAATTGGCCGCATGTCAATAGCACAGGGCCACGCTCCTATCAAAGGCGTGATACTGTCAACCCTCCAGCCTGTAGCAGCCGCCAGCCGCCTCCATTCCTTCTCTGTCCGCTCCTGTCCATGCTCTGCAGTGATCATGACATTTATATCCCCGAGGCGAGACATGCGCCCGGACTGACCGTCTGCCAGCACGGCTTCCAGGACTATCAGTCGACTGACAGTGCCCATGATAATGCTGCGACGGATGTTACGCAGAATTTGACACACCTGGTCATCGTTCCAGTCATGCAAACACCAGCGCATCACGTACGCATCCGCTGGAACCACGCCCTCTAAGAAGTTACCCCCGATAAGTCGTTCAGGGGGGATCTGCGCGCCCACATCGGCGTGCTGGCCCGACGCAGAATGGAAGGCCTCATGCAGGAATGGTAGTACTCGTGGTGTATCCAAAATGCCTCCCTGCAGCGTGGGAATCTCTCTTAGCAGGGCAGCCATCAGAGACCCATCACCACCGCCCAGGTCCACAAGGGTGCTGTTGGCCAGTTCGTGCCATGGGTAGCTGGAGACCATACCAGGAGTCTGTGCGCTGGCTGCAGCCCCCATACATTCTCGGAGACGGATCATGGTTCCGCTGCGCTCAAGATAGCTAAACATGCTTTCGTCAGTGTCGTGGTGAATCTGTGCTGGAGAGCCTATAATATATTAGCTTGTAGAGATGATTGATGGCCATGCCAGGCTCACGGAGAGTTGTCTCGCCCAGCGCCTGTGGAAGGCCCTGGGCCATCTCGTAGAATTCGCGGCTGCAAACAGATGCCCATTGATGCCACTGGCCCCTATGCGTCCGCTGCAACAGTTCAGAGGCTTCGTTATTTCGTACTGTATCTGTTGCTGCATCATAAGCAAATATGCCATGGTTGTACAGCAGTCGGAGGACCTGTCGCAGCCTATCTGGCCGTGCCTCGCTGAGTGCCGCCAGTTGCTCCAGTGTCTGAGGACCCGATTTGAGATGATCGGGAATCCGCAACCCAACCGCGCTGGCCAGTGACTGCGTATACTGGTATGCTATTTTGCGTCAGTTCAGCCCTTGAACCGGAAGATGGTTGGTCTTACCGAATAAATGATCAGCCAGGACAAGATGAGCCGGCTCTAGCAGCTGCACCACCTCGGATGCCAAATCAACGATTCGACTCGCGGTCGAAGCGAGGCCTGAGTCGCATGACGGCTCTGCTCGGCGAAGCGATGCAAGAGTTTCTGCTATGTCATGCTGTTGGGACACTTCTAGTACCGTCCGGAGAGCATTCTCTAGTTGTATAAGGGGCTTCATGCTGCAATGATACACAAGGCAAATGCAGCTGTAAATCGGTAAGGTTGGCATTGATTTCCATTAAAGGCGGGCTCGTTAAGGCCGGTTTCCGTGCTGGCAATTTCGGCCACCGAAGCTACCCCAAACTTATTCTTAGTAATAACCCACAACTCTCAACCCATTTCAATTTTGAGAGCAAAGTTTCAGTATGATTGAACGCGAGACAGAGCCACTGCTTTCACAGAGCGAAGCGATTCGTGATACTATCCAGGATACTCAGAATGCCGCTTATCGAACCCTTCCTGTCGCACTACTCGCTTCTCTTGGCATGGCAGCCACCACTGCCACCACCATTTACGCCTATGCTAATCTTCTTTGTGCGGACCCAACCTCCTGCAATGATGGTGAACAAAGTTCTTATGCAGCTGCGGTTGCTATTGCTAGTGGAATTGCCCATATGGTGGCTATTATAATCCTTGGACCAATGGAGCAACTTATCAAGAAACATTTACGAGCTGGTCTGCTGATCTGGATTATATGCCGGGCCACCAGTGTATTATGCCTTGTCATTGGAGGTAGTTATTATCTGACCATCTTGAGATTATTAGCTGACCATAGTAGTATCCATTCATAGTCTAGCCATTGCAGTGTCAGGACGCATTTTTGAGGGCCTTGCATCAGATAACCTGCTTCATTTCAACCTTAACACTATCTATGTTTCTCTAATGTCGCCATCCTCTGGTCAAAAAACCTCACAGCTCATGGCTGCTTCACTTGGATTATATATGCTAGGGTCAGCTATTGGTCCTGTTGCAGTGAGCATCTTTCAGAGCTATACAGCAAGCTTCACTGCAGCCTTAGCCATCTTCAGTATAGCCCTGGTATACCTGGTCATCTTTGTCTGTGTACCAGCTCCACAAGCTATGCCCCAGATGCAAACACATTCACAGATTCTTTCAGGCCTTGATGTCCTCCTCTCTCCACTCCAACCATTCCTTGACCATCCTTATGCCATCCCCTATGGGCTGTCCCTGCTGCTCTATACTGCTGTCCAGGCCCATCTCTTCCCCGCAATCATGGTATTTGCCTCGACCCAGCTGCATTTTGGCACTTTTCAAAATGGCCTGCTTGTATCCACTGCTGCTACATGTGCTAGCGTACCCCTTTTACTTAAACTGTTCATTATGCCCAGCCTGCGATGGCTAAGGCCTAATTCAGACAGGTCTACAGACCGCACTACAGTACTCGCGGCACTAGTCATACAGATGCTTGCTCTTGCGGGCATCACACAAGTACAGAATGCTAGTCAACTATACCTAGCTGTATCAGTTACAGCAGCAGGGCTAGCCCTGCCGGCTTTCTTCAAGGGCTATTTTGTTTCATTCATGCCAGATGCATCGCAGGCCATCGCAGCATTGACTTTTATGGAGAATCTTGGAGGTTTGGCGTCACCATTCTTGCTTGGAAGCTGGCAGTCTTTTGCTCCAGGACCTTCTGTATTTGCCTTTGCAGTTGCGTTACTGGGAGTGAGCCTAGGATTGTTTCTTTGGGGAGAAGTTCAATATACCAATTCCACAGCAGGGTGGTGATTAATTTTGTCCATTTCACCACTGTCGACTTATATAATTTCAGGGCTCTAGGCATATTATTGTTCGTTCTAGTAGCAGTTGATTGATTGATTGATTGATTTATTCCTTACTCCGTTGCGGCACCGGGCTGGGCCATGCCTGGAGGCTCCTAGCGAGCAGCGACTATCTAACTAACGGCCGCCTTTGCAGGCTGACGCCGCCAGCGTACATGAATATATATATATCTTAGGCACCTAGGCTAGGCCGAGCCCCTGTAGACTCCTACATAGATTCCCTCCTGGACCTGTTCCGGCTAGGGCCAAAATCAGTGAGTACTGCTACCCTGACTCCCTCATTGATCCATCTCGGCCAGGCTGAAATCACCAGCTTCATTGCCTCCCCGTGTATGCCCTCACGCCTGCCTAGGTGCCTATACATGCCCATTTCCCCTAGATAGCCGCCAACTCATTCAGATGTCGCAGATTCCCAGGCCTGCGAGGGTTCCGGGGGTGCCACCGCCGAGCGGTTCGCTGTGTTGGCATACTGGTGCCACACAGACATGTAGGCCAGGGCTGCAGGCAGTGGTGCTGCACCATTAGGAGTGACTAGTAGTATGTGATAATATGTGATAGCAGTCTGTCAGCTGTTACCTGCTAGGGCTATTAGAAGCTGTTCACTGCTGGGGGCGATTAGCTCAAGCCATGCCAGCTGGGTGGCTTTGGCCAGATATGTTTACCAGCTGGTGCCCAGCATAAGCCGCGTAGTCTACTGAATGTACTGTCTCTCTGTTAAGGCCTCTGTTAGGTTCTGGGGGGTCCCTTCTGTCCATACTACGTGCTGACAGTCATTATATCAGGTGCGGCTGAATAGTATGTGGTGGATTATTTCTAGGGCCTGCCCACATAGGCAAAGAGGGTCCTCGGCCTAGTTAATGGTTATAGGATAGTAGTTTAGCCTGATCTTCCTAATGTGCATCTGCACTACCATACTCTGCTTCACCAGCGTGAGATCATTGTATAAAAAGATTAACTGTTTGGTAATATTTGGGAGAAGGTCCCGGAGGTGTCTGCCATGCTTAGACTGCTGCTAGGCTTCCTCCCATTGCTCCTTACTCCTTAGTATACTGCTGGATCCAGGCATCTAGTAGCCTGCGTGTAGGGTGATCTAGCATCATGACTAGTACCGACCTGCCTCTCCTGTTACCTAGGTGCCAGCCTGCCACCTCCTTTACCTTGTAGTCTGCAAGCTCATTACTAACAACCCCACGGTGCACCGCCAGCCAGTGGAAGGAGATGTTGAGCACTAAGTCCAGCCAATCAAGCAGGCTGACTAGCTCCTGAAGGTATTGGCTGGGGGTCTGCTTCGGGGCGAGCAGCGTGCGCAGTGCGCCCTGATTATTGGAATATATCTTGGCCTGATTCTGAGAGCCGCGGTCAGACAGTGACCGCCAGGCGTCACATGGCACTAGATCTCACTTAAGGAGCTGCAGGACCAGCACCAACCCTGCAATCTCTGCAACCGGCACTGTGTGCTTGAGATCCGTCCCTAGGTAATGTTGTTGGCAGATTGGGGCGAGTGGGGGGGGGGGTGTCCAGGCATACTGCGGCAGTGCCCACCCGCCCGCAGATTCCAGAGCCATTAGTGTAGACCCAAATGGCCTCAGGGTAGGCGATGCAGTGGATGTTGTGGTGGACCATTAACTGCTCCTTTATCCAACTTACTGGAACCGAAGTAATATACGATAGATCATAGGGGAAGAGAGCTACGCATCATCTTTAATTCTCAGGCATCTTCAACGCCCTCTGGCTATGCTTCTGTTTGATGCCGCATGGAGGGAATTAGGGAATCGGAACCCGGCAGAGGAGGGTGATTATGACGTGTTTGTGTTCTTACACCGAGAGCTATAGAGATCTCCCACAACACTGACTCTATGCTGTGCGACTGGCTAATTCTTTGTAACTCAATTAACTTCTAATTCTCCCTTCTCATACAAACCGAGAGCGAACAAAATACGCTTCAAATAAAAAAAAAAAGGAAAGGGAAACGGAAACGGAACGATATAATTTACCTACTAAAATAACCCCCCTGTTTACAATTCCACTCGTGCGGGTTCATTTGCTTCTTCATTGATGATCTCTTCAGCAATCTTTTCGGCCAGGGCATCTAAGGCAGCGGGTTAGTGGATACAGCACATGTTTGGAGGAGCATGAGGACCGCTCAATGGACATACAGATCGCACTTTGAATATGACTGGGAGGCAAGAACGGCAAAGCTCTGTCATGATATCAGTATCACACACAATGTAAAATCACGCAGCGTGCAGAGGGTCCATGACATACGCAGCATCCACAACCCTCACACCATTGATGCCAATCACTCGTGCCTTGCTGTCCACCACAGCCGTGCTGTTAACTGCTCCAGGATCCCCCATGGCGCACGAAGACCCGGCGTGGTAGAAAGCCAGGCCGTTTTGTTGGATGAACTGTAAGATCTCCGCATCTGTCCGAACCGAATGTTTCCCTGGGTAATACTCGTCACCGAGGCGAACGGGCGCCAACTCCGGAGCCTCGAAGATCTCTCGCAGACGCTTAAAGGCGGCGATGGCGACTTGCTGGTCGGTGGGAGAGCCCAGCGTGTTGGTGTTGATGACAGGCGGATCGCGGGTGTCGGCGGACTGGATGGTGACGTTGCCCAGCGATACGGGGGCGACGAGGGCCGCGGTGATGGACGCGTACTGGTAGCCGTCTTTCGGCTGGCGACCCAGCGGGTCGTTGAAGTCGCCCAGGTACATTGGGGAGACGATGTACTGGAATTGGTTACGGGTGACCTGTGGAAGCTTGATTCACAAGGTGGCGGTGCTTACCTCCACTTCCGGCCAATCTTCCGGGAACTCTGCCAGGTCTTGGAGAGTTTTCGGAGTAAATGCGGCGCGAAGATGACTGGGAACTTTTTCGAAAGCACCAAAGTCGCCCGCGTTCGCCGTCAAGGGGCCCTGTCGATCCTGGCGATAATTATTGACGTAGAGCCGAAGCATGTCGAACGCATCGTTGGCCCATTTGGTCCACGTCGGGACGTTGACGCGATAGGCCGCTCCGAACCAGACGTGATCTATCAAGTTCTGTCCCACGTACGGACTATCATGGACAATCGGAATGTCGAGGGCATCCAGAGTACTCGCCGGACCGACCCCGGACACCATTAGCAGTTGAGGGGACTGGAAGGCCCCAGCCGATAGGATAACCTCCTTGTCGACGGCGAGCGTGTGCTGCATGCCAGACATCTCCACCACCACTCCCGTGGCGGTCTTAGTATCATCGAAGAGGATTCGCTTCGCCAATGTCTCTGTATAGACGGTGAGATTGGGGAGATCTTGAAATTCCTTCAGATATGTATTTGCGGCGGAGGCGCGCTCCTGCGTCTCCGGGATGGTTGTCAGAGCGAAATACTGCGAACCCATGATACGACCACTGTTGAAGTCACCAGCATCATCAATCCCAACGGCCCTCATAGCCCGTTGGATCCAACTGCGAGGTGTCAGCAATTCCTTCATTGGCAGTAGACATTAGGAGAGCCATGGTTATCACCTGGAGATCGGCGAGGCCCAGTTGGCGTATGTCACAGTCAGCGGACCGCTGCCGGACGAGAATGCGCCTGGATGGTATCCCGGGGTCGCATTGTGTGCCCTGCGATCGGGATCCGGGGCTGTGAAGTTCGTACCCTTTTTGAAAAACCGCTCGAATTCAGACCATGCATAGCTTTGGTCCCCGGCCATGTCGGCCCATCGCTGAAATGCGCCGACAGGGGCTCTGGTGTATTCCTTAGCAGCTGGCTACAATGAACGAGCGTATGGAAAGGTCCGTACCTCTGGTAGATCATCGCACTATCCTCAGGTCAGCACTGGGGGCTTTCCAATAAAGTCAATGACGGAGGTTCCTCACTTGCGTGCACTGGAGCCTCCCACGCATTTCCCGCGGGGATAGCCGAAGACTCTTCCCCCCATCCCCGTCTGGGGCTCGACCATGAAGCCCCAATCATTGGCAGCATTGTTCGCGAACCCAAAGGCTGGAGTAGATGAGATTATAGGTTCCGAGTCCTCATACCAGCCACCAGCTTCGACGATGGCCACCTCGTATCCTGCCTGGGCCAGCCGTGTTCCTATGGGAACCCCTGCAGTGCCTCCCCCGACAATCACATAGTCGAAGGTGTTGTTTCGTGCGTGGCCGTGGCGAAAGGCACCCGCAAGGGCAGGGAGCAGTAGGGCCGAAAGAGGCCAGAACATCGTTTCTCAACCGAAGAACTGAACTTGTGAAATGGTCAGAGTATGCAGCTCGATAATATTAATTTCTGGCCGCGATAGATTCAGCTGCGCGTGCCTCCCCATATGGATCTGTGTCCCCCTCAGCCACGGCATCCAAATCCTCCTGCCGCCGGAGCGGCATGGAGCCCCGTGGAAGCAGGAAGAAGCACCTCTCTAGTGTGTTCGGAGTTTGAAGCATAAAAGAACGACCAAGCCGGAGACAAATCAAATATAGGTGACGGGGATTTACAAATCATGTCGGGATTGCGAGAGTGGCCCCTTCTCCGGGGCTAACGCACAATCGGAGTTGGACGTCGCCGGAGTACAGGAGCAGCCATGTCCGCCACTAGGATGCGGTTGCTGAGGTTATACGCTTGTTGAACTTGTATTTTTCGTACTCCTTCAGCAAAAGGACTGTTATGGGCATCATCCAGAAAATGCTACTACCAGATATCACGCACTTATATCAAGGCACGTCTTGTCGATTGGCAGACCCGAGTCAAATTGGAATACTGAACACTTCCCAGTACATCGTGCCAGTCGCTTCTTTCTCCATTCTGATCAAAAGGCATCCAAAACTCAATCATGGGTTCCATTGCGCCTACCACTGTCCCTCCTGGTGGCCTCGTCTTGGTCACCGGTGTGAATGGCTTCCTGGCCTCTCACCTTGCCCTCAACCTCCTTGAGCGCGGCTACAAGGTTCGAGGCACGGTGCGATCCCAGGAGAAGGCGGATTGGATTACTGAAGCCATCGCGAAGCGCTATCCAGACGCCTCCTTCGAGACGGTGGTGGTGCCGAACATCTCCGCTCCGGGGGCCTTCGACGATGCCATCCGCGCCGTCGATGGCATCGCCCACGTGGCCAGCGACCTGTCCTTCGGTAGCGATCCCAACAAGGTCATCACTCCTATGCTGGAGGCCCTCCGTAACATCCTGAGCAGCGCCGCCAAGGAACCGAGCGTCAAGCGCTTCGTGTTGACCAGCAGCGCCATTGCTGCGTTGACCCCGCAGCCGGAGAAAGAGATCCATGTCGACACCAACACCTGGAACGACAGCAGCATTGAGCGGGCATGGCGGCCGGCACCGTACGAACCCGAGAGGTGCTGGGACGTCTATGCAGCCCTGAAGACCTCCACGGAGCAAGAGTTCTGGAGGTTCGCCCGGGAGAACAATCCCGCTTTCGTCGTCAACGCCGTCCTACCGGATTTCATTGTGGGACCCATCATCCATGCCAAGCAGAATGGCAGCACTGGCCGCTGGGTGAAGGAGTTCTTCGATGACCCCGTCAATTACTACAAGCCCCTGCAGACCTTCATTCCCCGGCACTTTGTCGATGTCACCGACGTGGCCTTGCTGCATATTGCGGGGTTGACGCACGAGGATGTGCAGAATGAGCGGCTGCTGGCCTTTGCCGGCCCGTTCAACTTCAACAGCTGGTTGAATGTGTTCCGCAAGATCGATCCTGCGAAGCCGTGGCCTGAGGATGATCCAAATCAGGTCCATGATCGTAGTACGGTGGATACTCGGAGGTCGAAGGAGCTCTTGAAGCGGTACTCCAGACTTGACTTTACCTCGTTCTTTGACAGTGTGCGCGATAATTGTCTCAATAGCGACCCGGAGTGGAAGCGGTCGAACTTTCCCTGAATATGATGGGATGAGGTAGCTTATGTAGTCGAATGAACGCTATCATACTTATATTTTCGTCGTATGTGTCACCTGAGTATGCGTATCTGTTGATTAGGAAAGATTACTGTGTCATGACTGAAATGGTGTCTAAAGATGCTTTTTAGCGTATTGGTAAGTTCAGCAACATCATGATGACCGAGTTTACAAGTCAAAGGTTAATTCATTTGTTAAAAGAAAAGCCACTGCCATGCCATCTATCCTGTGCTGCTGCCTTTATTATATCATATGATGAGCCCTGATAAAGCAAATAAAGTGACTTTTAATGCATGTAGTATATGATTCTTCACAAGTTCGAAAGTGGGATATATAACTTGACATAGACATTGAGAAATCGACCAAATCGTGACTCTTCCTAGAGTTGCATACCCGAACCGCAAAAGTCGAATCCAACCCATTCTCTATTCACTCAATCTGCCGTACGCGGATCATGAACCACAACTGACTTCCCTTCCCTTCACTCGCAGTCTTCCCTTTTAAGCACTCCGGTCCTCATACGCAGCAGCTGCCTTCTTGGCCTTCTTGCGGAAGTGATCCTTGACCAGGAAGGCAAGACTCATTATCAGGCCCAAACCGGCCAACCCGACCTCGAAGTAGAATGCGCCACGATACCCCTTCTTCTTGTCGTCATAGGTGTGACCCCCATTGTTGATCTCCCGCTCCACCGTCCCGGCAAAGCCCAGCCCCAGTGAAATACTATAGTTCACAATGGTCATGACCACACTGGCGCCGATGCCCTGGTACTTGGGCGGCACAGCATCAGAGAAGATGATTGTCGCAGCGGGGAAGGATGAGTCCATGCCGACGCAGATGATGAGCACACTCCAGAAGAAATTGCCCCAGTAGATCTGGTGCGTCGGCATGGTGGCAATGAGAATTGACCCAATTAGGTACGCGACCATGCCGATGACCATGACCCACGCTGCCGAGACACGGCCGAGAAGCTTCCCCACGGCGAGCGCTGAGCCAAGTCCCGAGGGGATCACCGGGCTGTACCACGCTGCAAGAAGCAGGGGGCTGACTTTATTCAGCTCCATGACAAAGACAGCAGCATAGTACACCCAGATTCCAAAGGTTGCCCAGCCACAGGCGGTGCAGGCCAGTACAAAGGCAATGTCGGAGTTGAAGGCCGCAAGGGGCAGGATGGGATCTTTTGACCAATGCAATTCAACCCAAAAGAAGGCCGCTGCAAACAGAAACCCCAGGATAAGGCACACATACACGTATGGTTCTTGCCATCCAACCCCCGCGGCTTGATTCCATGCGAAATTGATCAAGACCAGAGAGGCCACGCCTGTAAAGCAGCCTGGCAGGTCCAGGTGTGTGATCTTCTGGCCCACCGTCAGAGTTTTGGATGTAGTGCTCATCGGTTGAGGTGGGATGGACCAGACCGCAACCACAGCCAGACAGGTGAGTGCGATGGCTGCGCTCCAGTACGCCCACGGCCACCAGGCCAGAGCAAAAAGGCCACCAGTTGCAAAGCCAGAGATGGCGCCGAAGGGTGCGCTGCCACCAAAGAAGGCAAAGGCCATGTTCTTGCGCGGCCCAGGGGCGTATGACTGGCCAAGAATAGCAATTGCATTGGGCAGGGTCACCGCTGGTCCCATTCCCTGGAAGACACGGGCGAAGATGAAGAGAACCTGCGTGGAATAGACAGCTAGACCACAGACAAGAGTCCATAGCGCATACCAGCCCATGCCAATAATGAACATCTTCTTATGTCCAAAGTCGTCACCCAGCCGGCCGGCAATCAGGACAAAGGTGCCAATGGTCAAGCTGTAGCCGGCCACCAACCACGACAGTTCGTTGCTATTAGTGATTCCGTACCAGTCCCCAATGATACGAACGATGTCCATGGTTTGGCCCAGCCCGAGCTGGTTCGTGTACATGGCTGAGCAGATTGTCAGGATGAAGGGAATCTGGCGTCGAAGGGGGAGGCTATCCGCGATGTAGACATGTTCGTTCTTGGTGCCCTTCTCATCATCCAGGGTGGAAATCTTCTCGTCCCCAGGAATGGTATCTGTTGTCAGTGGGAATGGTTATTTCCTTCTTGCAAATCCAGCCAGGAGGATCAAAGAATACCCACCTGTCGGGATACCACCCTGAGAGGAGACCGATTGGGTCTCGCTGCGACTGTGGTTCGACTCAGCAGCCATAACGCTTGTCTGTGGCAATGGACTATGATCCAAAGAACGCAATGGTAAGAAGAATGAGGAAGAGGAATGTATTTCCTTTTTAAAGAAACATCGGTTGCATGCAACCATCATGTCCAAGACCGGACTTGACTTGGGAGCCACGGCGACCGTCCGCCGGAGCCAACCACCGAACTCCGGGCCCCACGACCACCAACTCCGGGGCCACCTTTTAGGGCCGGCCTGCCCGGAGTCAAGCGACTGTAGGTCAACCATAAACCAACGGTCAACCCGTCACCCACGCTGATTCTCGATTTCATGGTTAACTTCTACTCAAGCGGCATTATGAAGATTCTCTATCCACTGTCATGTTTGCTCTCGCTGGTTTTGGCCGACAGGCCTGGTCAGGCCGTCCGCTATCCGAAGCACTCCACTTGGATGCTGGAGAGTGTCATGGCGCGAGGCGAAGGAATCAATCCGGCCGACGGTCTGTTGGGGGTCATCCAAAAGGTGCAGCGCTGTAGTGGTATGGTCATGAGTACTGCTTACTAACACATACATGCACAGGGATTATTCCAGGAAGCGCTCAGAGCAGCCATCGCCCAGTCCAGCGACGCAGCAGAGATCGTCAGATGGTCGGATTATCACCGTCGCAGCGTGGAGGCCAATATAGAGGACCTCCTCAATGCGACGGCATCCTCACGCGACCTGTCGCTTGACCGATTGTGTGTCGGTCGTTCAATTATGTTCGTGCCAGCTATCTCTCCAATCATTGATATGAGCCCCCGACTGACGTTAGAGTACTCGCCCCATTCAGGGAGATGAATCTCGATGAGCCACTCCATCGCGACGTACTCAAGGCCCTCCGCAAATCCCTAGAACTGCAATATCGAAACGAGAACTCCGGATTCTGGTACTTCGTCGATCCGCCGCCCCCCTACCCGCCGTACGGCAACCTCTCGTACAGCGACGGCATGTACGGCTTCGCTCCCTTCGCCACATTGTACGGCATGACCTACGGCGACCCACATGTAAACCTCGACTCCGCCCTGCTTCAGCTGGACCTTCTTTACAAGCAGAGCATCGAGCCATCCACGGGTTTGATCAAGCACGGCTACGATGCATCGCGAGAAGCTCCCTGGGCGCATCCGATCACTGGCGCCAGTCCCATTGTGTGGGGCCGGAGTCTAGCATGGTACCTGATCGGCACGGTGGACACCCTGGAGATCATCGCATCCAAGTACGAAGACAACTCCGATGCAATGCGCAAGGACAAGACCGTCCAGCGCATCCTGGAAATCTTCCAGCGTCTGGTCCGAGCGACGGTGGAAGCCATCCATTACTCCGTGGAAAAGACGGGTCGCTATGCTGTCTGGCAGGTGATGGATCGGCCGGGAGAGCCGGAGAATTTCGTCGAAGCCAGCGCCAGTGCCATGATTGCGTATGTGCTGGCGAAGGGGTTACGTCTAGGTTATTTGCCCGGTGCCGGACTTTCGCCAACTTTGGAGACGGTTGGAAAACACCGTGCATCTTCGTATCTTCGGGTCCAGAGCCCGATGCCGGGTTCCAATGATCAAGTGCGATATCAGGACGTACTGGATGTTGCACGCGCTCTCTACCAGGATGTTGTTGAGCATTTTGTCGTTCGGAGGCAAGAGGACGACACCCTGGATTTCCTCGGGACGAGCATCATTGCCAGCTTGCATGAGGAGAAGCCGTATTACGAGGTCCGTTTTGTCCCCTTTCGAGGTCCTATGTCTTCTGGCTAATGGCGGTTCTCTGTAGTATTACACTCATCGAGCAGTCACAACGAACAGCTTGATTGGGACCAGTGCCTTTGTCCTGGCCTCCCTAGAGATGGAGCGAGCGGGAATCTGAGAGAGGGGTTAACACCATATGTCGGGTGGATAATTCGGTCTATTAATGAAATAATACATTTACCTCGTCAGCTCTAGGTCATGTCAGGCTAGCCAAAACTGAATTCCTTTCTTCTATACAGCTGCTCATCCATTTCACATTTCCGACACTTTGCCAGCAGAGTAGTACGCTATCAAACGGCTTTTTGGCCCTGCAGATCCCATCTCACGCGTCCAACGCCTCCCTGTCCCACCATCCACACCTCACGATAGTCGTCCACATCTGACCAGACAAAGTTATTGACAGTGAAATTGACCTGCACGCGCGCGATCATATCCCCATACTCATCCATCACACTCAATCCATTCCCGCTCGCCGTCACCACCCATCCATTCCGGGCCACCTTGAGTCCATCGGGCACCGTGCCGATTGCATCGTAGTGGATGGGACGCTTGTTGGCAATGGCGTGTCCATGATCGATGAGATCGAACTTGTAGATGGTTCGTTTGCCGGTGGTGTTGAACAGCAGACCGGCCACGCCGGGGCTGGGCAGATCGAGGGAGATCGGCGCCGATTGACCCGCGGCCTCGGTGTCGCTAATGTAGACGTGTCTCCGGTCGGGACTCATGGCAATGCCGTTCGGCGAGCGCATCTCGTCATTGACGACGACCGTGGACCCCGTGGCAGGATTGAAGCGATAGGTGGCTGACTTGAGCTGTGGCGGGGTGTCGGCCACCTCCAGCCACCAGGAGTAGTAGGGGACGGTGAACCAGACGAAGCCCGTGACGGGGTCGACGATGACATCGTCACAGTCCGTGAAGGTCAGACCATAGTAGTTGTTCAGCAGTGTGGATGACTTGTTCGTCCATGGATCAAGGGTGACGATGCCGGGGCGCTGCTTGTGCTTGTGACTGCTGCCGGCCACGGAGTAGTAGATCAGCCCGTCGTGGTAGAACCCGCCGTTGGGCACGTAGATAGGTGGATCCGCCCGGAATTTGGACAGGGTGGGCGGGTCGACATTTAAATCGATGACGAACTGCTCCAGCATGGGCGATAGCTCCGAGAAGAATATCTTGTGGAGGCCCGGCACGTACGTCGGCGCCTCATGCAGCGCCCACGGATTAACGGAGAAGACAAAGTCCACGCGGGGGTTCTCGCCAAGGAGTTTCCGTCCACGCTCCTCGTCGAAAACCACAAAGTCCGCTCGTTCCACATGCTCCCAGGAGGTCGACTTGGGTTGGCCACGGGCGCCGTGGAACTCGATGTCCGCCAGGTTGGTGGCATAGGTGCCGTTCGGAGAATCCCGCCAGAAGGGATAAGGAAGGTTGGCCGCATGTTTGCCGACGCAGACCACGCCCGGTGCTATGCACTGGCGAACAAGAGCGTCATTGGTCGCGATGCCTGGGGAATGACGAAAGCTGTCAATGAGAGGATGCTGCTGTGCGGACTCGTCACGCCGTTGCAGGACAACAACGCCCAGCACGAGAGCGGCATTGAGGGTGAATGCGACAAGGTGCTTCATCTTTACAGGCAGTGTGGATTTGCTGGACGATATACTGCCTCATCTTCAGGACCAGGGTATTTAACTTATAAAATGAGCATGTAGTACCTACTAATTCTTTCGATCCCGGAGATGATGGTCGTTTCTCCGGCGCTAGAGCAGGATTCAGTCCGCCGTAGCAGGATCGTCGGGACATCCGTCCCGTGGTGGGTCAATAAGGGTCGCGGAATCTTATGGAAAGGATCAATATGGGAGTAGCCCACTCGCCTAGAGAGCAATCCAAAAAGGCTTGAAGATTGCCTGTTTAGGCATAGCAAGGCATCTGTATAGTTCCAAACTTCCACGTCTGCGTTCCTGGTATCCCCCTTGCCCAGATAGCAATCCAGAAACACTCTCGACTAGACTGGCTGACCCAATCCACAAATCCATATCCAACCCACCCAATCCACATTTGTATTGGATGAGGGTTGACCCTAATCCAACCCATGTGGATATGGGTTGAACTTGAACCTGCCTTTATGGATATGGATAACCCACTGGGTGCACGTGATCTAGGGCCTCTAGAAGCTGATAAGCTTATCTAACCTGAATAGGCCTAGGTAGTGGAATATTTTTATATCTATAGATAGAGAATAATCCTATCTATCTATTTATAAAATAAAAATATTAGATCTACTAAGAAAAGCCAGAGTTATAGTAGATTTTTGATTTTTGAGGATGGTGATTAGGATAGTAGCGGTAAGATATATATATCTCCGCACCACCTTTCATCCTACCCTTAGGAGGCACCCCTACCTCCCTAATTAAGCCTATTTAGGTTATCTAATAGGTAATATAATATTTATATAGTAAACTATCATATTATGTAATAAAATATATAGATATCTTAGTAGTGTGGCTAGAATACTAGAAGAATACGTAGTAATCTAAATACTAGAGGTCACCTGACTAGGTAGTATGGGTTGGGTTGATAGGTGGATCAACCCATATCCAACCCACGACCAGTCTACTCTCGCCCTTTCCATCCCTCACTATGGATGTGTTGTTGTTAGATATTATGTTGATTATACAGTGCCAGTGACTGATGCAGCGCGGTGGTTATCAGATGCTCACTACCGTCCAGTGCGACAAATACTAAAGGTACTGACCATATCAATAGAGGGGACACGGTGACCGAATAGTTCAGGCATTGTCCTCTACGGGAAGGATCCTCACATATTTTTTTTTTTCTCTCAAATACGTCAACTACCTGCCCATACCGCTCATGTTGAGCGACAGTCACAGTATGTACGTATAAGAGAAAGGTTTGCAATATGACGATGGGATCTGACACATAAGTTTCATTCCTCCAGCATCTACGGAAAGTGCAGCCAGTTGAGCAAAATAATGTACCAGACTGTATGGATAATAAACTATTTCATGCGCTGAGATCAAGGGAGCAATCATGAATGGTTATAGTGGAAGCTTGGGCTGTATTCAAACAACTCCGTTCGTGGATCGTAGATTGCTGTAACACCATCTATCCCCCTCTTTACTGCTTTGCCTCCAATAAATCAACAGTCACAAGCCGAGTGCCAAAAAGCAACTACCAAATTGTAGAACGCTGCAACCGGTACCGTCACAGACCATTAGCTTTTGACGTAGAACAGCGGACATGATCCAGAAAAGACCGAACCACCGTTAAGGCTTGGATGTACGACAGTCGCGGATCACACAGACTGCGGTAGTTCGTCGTCAAATCCCGCTCGCAATAAGTGTCCCAGGCGTCCACGCACTCTGTGACGAATTCTCCCGTCTGTTCAAGATGCAGGCCCCCCATGAACGACCCACAAGCTCGATGAACTTCGAAGGTGCGGATGATCTCCCGGACAATGGCCTCAACACAGCGAGTCTTGATCCCCGAGGGCGTGACTTTGGTATTGCCGTGACACGGGTCGCACATCCAGACGGGCCTGTGGCCCGCTTTCCGCACGGCGTGAATGAGCGGAGGCAGCACCGTCTCGACCTGATCAGCGCCCAAGCGCGTGATAAGTGTCACTCGACCATCTTGGGTATCGTCCCGGTCTTGGGGCTGTAGTATGATATCCAACAGGTCCACCAGTTCCTGGGGGCGCATGGTTGGTCCCACTTTGATCCCGATCGGGTTGCGGATCCCCCGGATATATTCGATGTGCGGACCATTGCGCTGGCGGGTGCGCTCGCCGATCCAGACAAATGTGGCAGACGTATTATAGCGGCCGTGGGTGACAGCGCTCTCGTACGGCAAGTGTAGGGCTTCATGCGATGTGAAGATTGCCCCTTGTCCCGCCTCATCCGGGATATTCGTGCGGGAGAGATTCCTTCCCGGCGAAGCGATGGGATCGCCTGACGGGGGCGTCAGCAGTGACGGGCAGGCTTTCATCAGATCCAATGTCGCCCGGGAGTGGAAATATGCCTGCAGCAATCGGTTGGGATCAGGCGTGCGATCGTCTGGATGGAACCCGTTGATGTTTTCGCCCCGGAAGCTGTAGACCTGGGACCCATCGGCCAAGGTTTCGAAGGGACAGGATCGCGGTTTGGCATACTGGCCGGCGATTCTTCCCACCGTGATCACGGGCAGGCCCAGGGAGTCACTGATCAGCCGCGACTGTTCGTGAAGCAGCTGCACCTTCTGCTGCACGATCAGGGGCCGCACGTCCTGGAAGCTTTCTGCACAATCTCCACCCTGGATGATGAAGGCTTCTCCGCGAGCCGCTGCCGCAAAGAGTTTGCGGGCCAGTTCAATCTTGACCGGGCTGACCAGGGGCGGTAAGGAAGCGACGGTGCGCAAGACTTCCTCGAGTGCCAAGGGCTCTTTGTATTCAATCTCCTGCGCAATCGCCGGACGCTTTCGCCAACTCTGGGGCGTCCAAGCATCCGATGAGCCCAATTCCACCTTGTTTTGGCTAGGCGAAAGCACTTTTCCCTGCTGGAGTTCTGGGCTCAACATCCTCAGTATCATTTTTCAAAAGAGGGACAAAGACAAAAGACGTTGTGCCGATTTACTGTGGTTGATGATATAATATCAAGAACTTGATTACCGGTGCGTTGGATCGAAGGGCCTATCCAGCTTCCAGCTCAATCCTGATACACCAAGGGCTCACAGAGTGGGATTAAGAGGCATGGGAATTAAACGATACTACGTCCAGCTTCCCCGGGGCCTTGCCATATGTCTCCGTATCTCGACGGGCAACACGCCCGCCCTACCGTCCTCCCCGGTGCCCGAATACGATAGGCACCCACCCTCCTTCTCTCACCTTTGCCAATGGCTGCCTTCCATCAAAGTCCTAGACTCCCACGGCGTCGTCCGAATTCAATCCCAATCCTCTTTCTTCACGGAGTTCACAGTCGCTCCGTCGGTTTTCCGTGCATTACGAAACGTTCTGCCGTGCTCATCGGTTTCACTTGCTGGGGATCGAATCCTTCAGGCACAACTAGCCCTGTCAACAACATGGGGTTTGGGGAGATGAAGAATACTTAGTGGCTTGATCGGCAGGGAGATCAGTTCAGCCACAGCGCCATCTCCGACGCTTGCTCCCCTTGCCAGGTCTACATCATAGTTCTGGACCGGACCTTGGCCTTCTCAACACCACGCCGGAGCCAGCGCCAGTTTGAGGGAACAGACGACGGCGAATTGGAGATGGTATGCCCCACCAGAAGAGAAAGGGCATACCGGAGTTGCGTCTACTGCAAGCCTCATCATACTTGCCACGCATTTGAGTGGCATGAAGGGGGTGGTACTGCACGGCAACAGCTATCACTATCGGGACCGTCACCAACTCCGGTGTTTGTGGGTCCATCAGGACTCTGCTTGCCCTCTTCACACGGCAGCCGTTGCGATGATAGGCATTGTGGACTCTGGTGGAAGACTCCATCCGTTTCCTTCCCTATCACATTGCGGATATCCAGGGTGGAGATAGGCTCTGCTGGTCCGATTGATGGCCAGGACCGGTCTTAACAACCCCTCGACCCGTATTTAATCGCGTCCCGTTCATCACCTTATTACTCAGAGTCAACACTCGAAGAACAAGAGTCACACCGAGGATACGGGGTCACATCTACGATCCAACACGGACTTCAACGGCTGTTACGAATCTCACTGTTGTCCAGGTATCCCACCTGAAAATTCATTCTACAGGCTTGGCGGCATCAACCATGATTTTTGAATCCAAACTTCCTCTACCCTCCGTGCCCAAGACCGATGTATTCAACTACATCTTTCACCAGGGCAGACGACCATATCCATGGAGTCGAGTGCTCTACCGCGTCGACCAGACCGGTGAAACCTTGACGCTGGCAGAGCTCGAGGAGAAAAGCCGACGCTTCGCTGATGCTCTTCGCTCGGAGTATGATATCATGCCCAAGGATGTCGTCGGCATTTTCGCCAAGGACAAGGTATGTCGGGTAAAGTTTGCTTAGTCCCGCGCTTGCGGCTAACCGCTTGGGAGCAGATCCAATATCCAATCGCCTATTTCGGCGCTTTGGCCGCCGGAGCTACGGTGGCCCTCATCCCGGTGCAACAAGAGATGTCCGAAACGGACATTGCGACTCGACTAGTGCAGTCGCAGGTGAAGCTGCTCATCACCGACAGCGACCTATTGCTCCTGGCCGAGGTGTCTACGAACTTGGCAGGCGCTGTTCGCCTGATCACGCTCGACGACAGCCCTAACCAACTGTGGGCATCTCTGGACCGTCTTCTTCCACGCGGCCGCCCTGACGCTGACCTCTTCCGGCTAGAATCGGAGGCCAGCGCAGAGGAGCATGATGCTTTTCTGAACCGCACGAGCGGATCGACGGGGAACGTCAAGTCCGTCCTAACCAGCCATGCCCATTTCATTGCCACGATGGAAGGTACCATCGGCACGATACCGGACAATACTGATCCAGAACATGATGTCTGGCTCTCGCCCCTGTCGCTGGGGTTTTTCATCAACGCCAAGCTAAACATGGGTCTCAACATCCTGCTGGGGATTCCCGTGGTACTCATGAACGGTCCCCTCGATGAGACGACCGTCGACGTGATCGGCCGGCACAAGGTCAGCTTTCTCTTCATCACACCCCCCATTGCCGCCCGCCTGGCGCGGACCGACTTCAAAGCGTCCGGCGTCGACGTCAGTAGTGTTAAGTGGCTCCTCACGGCTGGCGCCCCCATGCACGAAAACCTTCGGCAGACCATTTCCAACCAATTCGGGGGCGTTCACTTGGACCTCGAATGGGGCACCTCCGAGACCATGCTCATTGCAATCCAGCGCGACGACGACTCCCGCCGCAGTGGCTACAGTGGTACACTAGTGAACGGAATGCAAGCCAAAGTCATCAGCACGGTCACCGGCCAGGAACTGGGGGTGGGCGAGGCTGGCGAGATTCTGGTGCGCAATCAGCTGTGTCGATTCAAGGGCTACAAGGACAACGAGGTTGCCAATCGCGACTTCGACTCCGAAGGCTGGTTCCACACGGGGGACTATGGGCACCTCGACGAGAATTGCAACGTCTTCATCATGGATCGGATCAAGGAGCTCCTAAAGGTCGGGGGCGGTTACGGGACGCACATCTCCGCTGCGGAGCTGGAAGCCGTGGTGTTTGAGCATCCCGCTGTGGCAAGTGTGGTGGTCGTGGGCATTCGCAATGACTTCACCCAGCTGGATGAGCCTACCGCGTTCGTGATCCTCAAGCCCGACTACCATCAGAATCCCCAGCTCACCCACCAGTTGGAGCGGGACATTCTACACTTCGCCAACCAAAAGCTCACCGGGCTTCGGAAGCTGACGGGTGGTGTCCGGTGCCTCTCTCACTTTCCCACGACCGGATTCAAGATCAATCGGAGGCAACTCAAGCAGATGGGCCATGCGGCAGGGCAGGATGTGGCCAATGGCTTGTTTCCTTCCTCTGTCCCAAATTATGTGCAATCGGTTTGATACTACGGAAATTATGGGATACGACTCATGGACAATGTACCAGCGACCTACATGTTCTGTTCTGCATGATTATCGCTCTTTTCTACTCCATTTTGGTTGAAAGAAATGGATGAGAAATAAATGTATATACATTGTATAGGAATATCAGTCACATTCTCTGCTATATCTCTATCATCAGCATTCCTCTCCTGCGTTGCTTACAGATTCCCCAGCTACCTATTCTTATAGCATAGCAGCAACTGACTCAAAATGCACATAGTCACCCATCGCCCTGGTTCTGATGTACACAGTTCTGTGTAGTAACGTCACCATGAGGATGCAATGGAGAATGAAGGGACCTCTCGACCTTAGAGGGGAGGCATAACTGCGTTACTTGGATTCCATAAAAAACATAAAAAAAAGAAAACATCGCGTGGTATGCCATGTATGATCATCTAGTCCACAATTACCTAACGTCGGAATGAGCGTTCTTCGTTTACGATCGATCTACCCCTGGAGGGCGCCTCGTATACTGTGATCAGTTACAGGACCGTGCACCGCTTCAACATAACGCCAATGGACTCTAAAATGACGTGAAATCGAGAAGATTCTATTCCTAGGCCTGTTAGTCCATCAATGACCCAGCACCGGTGTTAACGCCCATAGTTTACGGAACCCCGGCACTGTGCCACGACCGCATGGGGCGCGCCAAAACCACTAGCTGCATACGAAGGATCCTGATGCATGTTCTTCCCTTCGACGCCATCGCAAGACCGTCTCATTTGATTTACGGAGAATGAACTGGATGTTCGCTAGTGCTGACATCGGAGAATCAGTGCTAGCTGCATTGGCCATCATTTACGTTATCGGGTGTAGCGCTCACGACCTCCTTCTCCGAAGCGAGGACACTTACCTCCGGAGTTGTTTGGATTTTTGGAGGCGCTTCAGATAACGATATCGTCACCCGGCAATCCCCCTGATGGTGGAAATGCATGGCATATTGCAGATCATGCCGATCAACCATTCTGTTGCTTTCTGTCTCGCCGTAGCCCTCCTCCTGTCCCGCTCGACGGATCCCCCATATCCTCCTTCCCCCCACCGAAAAAATTAAAAAAAAAAAAAAACAAAAAAAAAAGACAGAGAAAGACCGCAGGTCGGAGTTGACCTCGGCAGCAGAGGCTTGACAGATTCCGTATCGGTTGCGGAGCAAGATGGACCGGCCACCATGATTCCAGGTCCTACAAGGTCACGGAAAAAGCAGCGAGCAACACATATAACCCAGATTCAGGCACCATGCCGAGCACAGACAGATAGACAGACAGACAGACAGACAGACAGTCAGACAGGTTCGACCAGGGATAATCAACAAACTCGATAGTATCGCTGTACCGCATTGACCAGAAATGGAGGCTCCTATTAAACCGACCGCGGCGCACCGTCCGGCCCCTGAAACCCAGATCAAAGACGAATTCAGTGGGACTGAAGGAGTCTACCTTCTCCCTCATCACCAGGAGGAGATCAAGCGCCTGCAGCGCCAGCACTTCTTCATCAAAGCCGCCACTGACGACAAGCTGAGCTCAGTCGAGCTGCCTAAAGGAGCCAGAGTGCTCGACTCTGGCTGCGCAGACGGTGAGTGTAACCCGCAACCCCTGCATGTTGTAAAAGCAAACGACCATCATTGGTGCCCGCCCGCGCAAGGAACTAAAGCTAGCATCGGCAGGCACATGGCTAGCGGATTTGGCTGGCACTGACAGGCCCGACCTGCATCTCTACGGAGTGGATTTGGGCAAGGCGCTGTTCCGGTCGGACCCTCGACTGAAACTGCGGGAGCATGACGTGCGCCAGCCCTTCCCCGAATCCTGGGGCTGGAAGAACAGCTTCGACCTGGTACACCAGCGGCTGTTGGTCTGGGGGATTCGAGAGGACGAGTGGGCGCGGGTCCTCGCTAATCTGGCCGACGTCGTCAAGCCCGGTGGGGTCCTCCAGCTAGTGGAGGCCGAATGGGTCCTAAGCTCGTATTCTGACGAGCAGGTGCAGCAGAAGAAGCTTGCCAAGGTGCAGGAGTGGTCGACCAGTTCGTCCGGTATGGACGTGCACATCTGGAAGAAGTTCCCCGATCTACTGCTTCCCCTCGGCTTTGTGGACATGAAGGTGGAAACGTTTGATCTGGGCTACGGTGCAACGTCGAAGAGAGCCGAGGACCGCACGTGGACTGCGGAGCTCCTCCCCCAGTCCTTCCGCCATCTGGCTCGTAAGATCCCTGGTATGTACCACGCGTGAGGGCGGTCCCATTCCATCCATAGCCATCCCACTGACTGAGACGTCACAATTCTAGCCGAGGGCATTCCCGGCGTGGCCCGCACCCCCGACGAGTATCTCGCGTGGCTGGACGAGCTGGTTGCGGAGATGAAACAGATCGGCTATACGCCCAAAGTCCGGTGGCTTACGGCACGCAAGATCTAAGGTTAAGTTTTCCTCAACCGGGCCGAACCGTTCCAAGTGCAGTGTTAAAATCCCGAGCAAACGTTGGATGGACGCCTCTTTTGGCCCAGTGGGTTTCGATGCGCGTTTGATCAGAAATCCAAGTTGTTGTTGTTGTCATCACCACAATCAATCATTCTACTCATTTCCATCAAGGTCGATAGTGTGATAAAATAGATTGCGCACCGCGTTGTCAGCACTAAGGTCGGGTGAAGAATGCAGACAGGGCTTTTAATTGGGAGATAACCTCGCCCGTAATCATTTTCGGGCTTGCCGTAATCGGCCGTGATTGGTTGCGACGGCACCGATATCTGCTCAGACGAAGATCAGTCACGATAGATAGACAAGTAGGCAAGGTTACATTTCATTAATAATAAGACGCCAACCGCACGAGCACGCCATACAAAGCGACTAGCCCCCGCGCCTTACCACACATGGGATGGCGCTGGTCATGCGCGCCTCAACCGTCATGTTTTCATCCTAACCCTGGTTTCATCCAGTCCTTCTACCCATGCCTTCCCCCTTCCCTCCCTTCCAGCCCAGGCTGCAGACATGGAACACGAGTCTGTGAATGGATGCCACATTGCACTTAAACCTGGCATTCCCACGCTTGCTTGTCATTTCCTATCTGGCATCCCCTTTGATGCCGTACTTCGACCATGCCAGGATCAGAGCCGCCCAACGAGGCTCACGTGTGCGACTCCTGTTTCAAGAGCTACCAACGACGTTTGTCTCCGCCGTTTGTCTTGTCTCCATCTTCTTGCATGCATCTGGTGCTGATATCTAGGCCGATGGATTCCAGGTGACCTCCTCTTGCGCCATCGACGACGGTGTCTGCGATCCGACAAACCCACAATGCGCCGCAAGGCGTGTAATGCCTGCGTGCAGGCCAAGACCAAATGCTGCTACACACAACCGACCTGCTCGCGCTGTGCCAAACGGGGCATCGTCTGCGAATACATGTCCATGGCCAAGACACCAGCCATCATTTCCTCCGCCTATTCCGCCTCTTCTGCCTCTGCCTCTTCCTCTTCTCTCTCGGCCAAAGACCCTTCCCAACCCGATGAGACCAGCGTGAGCACGACCGACCTCCCGTTGCTGTGGAGCCGTCGGAGCCCGCTGCCCGATCCCGGCGCCGATAGCTTAGACTCATGGAGCTCCCAGAACTTCCTCTGGGCCCTGGATGCAATCAATCTCCCGTCACTGCCGTCCTCATCGACCAGCATGGTCAACGAAGTTACTCTGGGCCCAACTCCGGCGATCCCGACCAGGCATCCGAGCTTCACCTTTCCGCTGACTTCGCCTTCATCACAACAGTCATTCAATCCGCTGGTCGAGGAGACCGTCCCGCTGCCGGGTTCAGGGATTCCCGATCTGTCCACGCTGACCGGGCTCAGCTCACAGGATGCCAACGGCTCGCCTCAGGCACCGTTGTCCAGTCCCGACGTGCTGGGAGTGCGCCCAGCCAACTATGCACGTCTGCTTCTACAGTACCCGAAACTCCTGCTTCAGGATGATTTCTACTGTCCATTTCTGCACCGCACCCTGTTCAATGAGGATATGCCAGATATGACGATTCTTCCGCACACATCTATGGCCATATGCTGCGGAAGTGCTTTGGGCAACAAAGATGGTGTGGGCTATATCAAGCGAGCCATGGATGCGCAACGGCAAAGCCTGATTGAGTCATATGTAAGCACCTTGGCGATGGTTGAGAGATTACCTCCAGCGGACTGACAAAGAGACTGTCCAGCCTACCTACCACTGTCTGGAGCAGTGGGACGCTCTGCATGCGATGCTCCTCTATGAGATCCTTGAGATGGGCATGTCGCCCACCAATGAATCTGAGAGCTGGAAACGAAAGCGGCGCACAAGAGGGCTGAAGTCACCCTTCCTCTCTAAAATGACCCAGTGCTTCTCGCGGTCCTACCTCGAGTGTCATGATGCGGCACTCCTGCCCGACACTGACACCAATAGCTCCTGGGTCAAATGGGCCGTCACTGAAACTGCCCGCCGCACCCTGTTCCTTGCTAACATCGTCAACTTCTTCAGTAACCGTGATCTGGAGTCCGGGCGCCAATTGCCCTACTATGAGCCCCTCAACGACGAGCTCATCATGAAGATGCCCCTGCCCTGCGATCAAGCGCTGTGGAGCGCCCGCACCGAAGACGAGTGGCGCAAGGCCACGCAGATGGCCAAGCAGGCGTCCCCCACGGGCTCCCCGGGCACCTCGAACGCTTTTTCTACCTTTAGCACTGCTACCGCGAGTGCTACTAGTCCCACCGCGGGTCCGCACATCGCCGTTGGCGAGCAGCTCCCGAATCACCATCACCAACCCTCGCTCAAGTCGCTTTTCTCCAAGTTCGCCAAGGACTATCTGCGAGCGAATTTCACAACGAATGCGGGGTTTGCCGACTCCAATGAGCTTCGGTCGTTCATCATTCTCTGCGCGCTGGAGCAATTTACATGAATATGTTGGATTGGCTGACGGAACCTGCGTCCTCTTTGATCATGACGGGCATACAGACGGTGTCGAAATTTGAGATGTACTGGATTTGTAATGTAACGCTGATGATTTACGAAGTTGCTTGTATGAATGCTCATGAGTGTATTTGTTGATATGATTTAGTTCCTGCTTAGTTACCCATGGACAGTTCAGCAATAAGATTGAAATGCGATGTTGCAATTTGAATCATACATTTCATCAACTGATCCAATAGCGAATTTCCCCACACGTCTCTCATCTCCCGCAAAGGCGTAGGTCAGCTCGCCCCGGCTGCACAGGGCTCAAGCCGACGCACTCGCAACGGCCGGCTGCGTCACAGCAGCTCGGCTCTCGGCATTCTTCGCGTTCTTCGCGTTCTCCGTCAGGCTGTGGCCCGCGACATGCAACTGCTTCACGCGCGCCTTGACATGCTCGCCCGCCACCACGGCCTCGAAGCGGGCCGGGTTCGTTGCCGACACCAGCGCATCGAGTGGCTTCACCAGCAGATCCAGGTTGAAGTGCCCGAAGAAGGCAATCGAGTAGCGATCTGGGACCTGGTCCGCGGACGAGCCGCTCCTCGTGGCCGGTGGCTCCACGACCCGGTGTATGGTGGATGGTAAAACACCGTTGAAGAATCGGGAGAGAAGATCGCCGACTGTGGCCCGGGAAACAATCAGTATCTCATGTTTCCTCTCCTTGCAATTTGCGATGGGGAAATGGACAGCTCACCGTTCAGCACCGCACAGTCGTCCTTACGAGGAACATACTCGTACTGGCCATTGTTGCGCAGCACCTGTAGACCCTCGCCCGAGTCATTAAACAACAGTGTCATACATCCATAGTCCGTGTGGGCCGCCGCGCGAACCCTCGTCCGGAACGACTCCGGCTCGGTGGCCGGATAATGCAAACAGGCAATGAAATGATTCTTCTCGCTGATGAACGGGTGTAGCGTCTCGGCGGCCAGACCGACTTCCTCCGCGAGAGCGCTCAGAAGCTCGAGGATGACCCCGTGGCACGAGTCGAAGAACCGGACCAGATCCGTCCGCATGGCCTGCGAGTCGGCGTCGGACAGCCACTGATTGGGCTTCTCAGTGTCGTCATCGCGATACATGCCGAAGAACTCCTTCAGGTCCGAGGTCTGGGGATTGTGGGCCAGCTTCTGCGGGTTGGAGTATCCCTGGCTTGGGCCGCGGCCCTTGTCGAGCTTGCCGAGAATTTGCATCTTCTCCTCCAGCGGCTTGGCGAAGAAGCGCCGGGAGTGCGCGAAGAGTTCGTCCACGGTGGCCTGGTTTACCCCAGGGTGCTTCAGGTATGCGAAGCCGGTGTCGCGAAGGGCCTTGAAGAGTCGACGGCGCTCATCGATGGCGACGGGAGTGCGTTGGCCCGCTGCATCCTTTCCGCTGAGGGCTGTAAAGTCGATGACGGGCAGGTCGACGGTATCGTGGTTAACCATGGTGGGAGATTTGCTGCTGTACAGTAGAGCGACTTAGGCCGGTTTCTTTGTTTCTTCACAGTGAACTCTGATGATTTCGACCGAGTTCATGACGAATAGAGGCCAGATATAGCTTCCATCACCGGTACCACGAAGTCCACTCCACCAGGTCAGAGAGCCCTAAAACCCGCGTCCATCAGCCCGGTCCATGCTTCATGCGCTCAAAAACGTGCATTGCATTGTATGACTCGAAGCAGTATCTTGAACAGCGGAATCTGTTTCTCTAGACATGAGTTGCGGCCGCCGGAGTTCGCGGTCGTCAACGACCACCAACTCCGGCGGCGTGAGGACCACATCCAGTCTTCTCCGGACTCTGCGAGCAACGGCGACGGAGGCACACAACACAAGAAGGAGCAATTGGATACGCAATTTTTCAGCTTCCGCAACATGGCGGCGACTTTTTACCTGGTTTTGCCTTTGTCCGTTGCTCCAGTCGTTGGTATAACTACGCAGGGCAGGGCACGATGCGTCCGAGCCTCGGTGTCCTTCGAATCCTCCTCCTTCAGATGGTCTTTGACAACAACATGATCAGAGCCGCCGCCATGAAAGCTACTGCAGACACCGTATTTTGCCTATCCGGTCTCGGTGCCGGAGGCGCAGGCCCGATCCTGGTCGGCCAGAGTGTCCCCGTCCGGCCTGACGCCGGCGCGCACGACAAGGGCACCCCTCGCGAGGCCTGGGGCCTCAAGTCCGGTCTCTACACGCCCCGTCAACTAGTCGAAGGGTTTGCGCCACTGCTGGACACGGTTGTATTCCGGCTAGGTCCAGATCCACCAAACACCAGACCAGCGCGGGCGCAACTGCTTGACAACCTAGCTGCTAATCTTGACATTAACACCCGAGAAGCCACTCTGCGCTTCCCCAAGACTGATCTTGATGATTCCCGTCAAGAGATCGCCGAGCAGGCCATACGCATTGGACGGACTCTTATCCAATACGCGCGCAACTACACAGGCGGCCCATTCAATCCTGACCTCTACCTTCGCAGCCCCTGTGAGGGCCATCTGCTCATCCCGCCCAATGTCGACCTAATGTTCGGCCGTCGCAGCCAGTCGCATCTGATGCAGCTGTTCAATGAGTATATGCATCAGATGGTCCTCCTGCGTGATGCTCTGCTGCCGTTCAAGAACTACGAGGATGTGATCATCCCTGTTGATGGCCGAGCCGCTAGAGGCATCCGGCATCTTGAGCCATCCCGGTCGGAGTTTCTCACCCACCTTCTGACCAAGGAGGTCACCCAATCGGCAATTGTCAAACATGCCCAGGCTCTCCTTGCTCCAAGCCTTCTGTCTCATTCCAGCCTGACCTCGCCCAAGGCCAGCCCCGGCTACGGCTTCCAATATGCCCATGGCCTGGTCCTGCCTGCTTTCCTGGCCGGTGGGCCGACCCCGTTCCATCTTCTCCAGTATATTCCCGCCAAGCTGGTTGACGACGCACCCAAAGGTGTCATCTTCGACTACCGAATCCAGGACTACTATCTAGCGCCTCGAGTTGAGATCCCCGCTGGCACTGAGAAACCTTCGGTGCTTCAGTCCGAGAGATACCCCGTGGCCAATGGCTGGGGCACACCAGCACTCGGAGTACAAAGCACCAGCATCGGAGTCGTGCCACTGACACCTGACTCGACCTCGTCATCCCAAGCGGTCCGGCAGCTCGAACTGCAACTCCAGCTTGACAACGGCAAGTGCGTCTCCGTTGACCTGGGACAGGTTGCGCGCGGCCATCGCTATGCCTACCAGGCATCCAGTGCCAGTGAATCCGTGACATCATCCAACGGTATGCACGGCGCGACGTCCACCGTGGTCCACGACGCCGCATCCGTCCTCCTGGAGACGGGGCACGAAGACAGCCTCGTTACAGCTCAAAATGGCGGTCTCCATGTGATTCCCGTGCAAGAGCCGGTTGTTGCTCTGGCGCTTCTGGGGAAGATCTACCCGGGGAACGTGGTCCTTCTGCCGGAGTCGGAAGGCTTAGCGCAGGCCGAGAAAGCTGGGAAGGGGCTGGAGCCAAAGTTTGTTCTTTGGGGCGGCGTGGAGCGTGGTGGTTTACGGGGAAAGTTTTAGTTGCATTGCTTTGTGTTGGTGTTTATTTGTAGATCTCGTTCTTGGCTACAGTTGTCGTCTTTGATTCAGATATGCATTCAAAATGAAAACTGAACCCTAGTCTAAAAGTCAAACACCCAAGCCCCGTTCGGGTCACGAGACACTATTCGGCGGACTCCCTCGACGAACCGTAAGTAGACCATCATCATTATTGTCATTATTTTCTCCTGAAACCTTTAACAATTTTGTACATGCGCCGATGAAATGTATAGTCATACCATCGTCATCTCTATCTTGCTCAGACTCCAGAAGATAGGTACATCATGTAAGCTAGGCCGGCTAAAGAGGGCCTAGTAATCAGAATCTTCAAAGTCTGGATTAGTTATAAGTGTCTTAATAGTCTCGGAGGTATGCTGCCTGCACTAACAGTAAGTAATACTAGAGATTAGAATTGCATTTACCAAACTGTAGAAATTGTAATCAACCCCCCAATCATATCACCAGTTTTGCTGGTCCTGCCCATCAGGCTATGGGCACCAAAAATTCAGGGCTCTACTTTCGTCCTCGCAATGTCAATAAGATCAAGGGCGTCGTGGGGCAGGGTCATGCTGTTACTATTTGAACCCCTACAAATACTATGGCTGGTCCTTATCATATTCTGTTGACTAGCATGGCCATCATCCTATCAATCAAACTCGCCGCCAGCATTTCATCATCAAGTTTCCGAAGCAGTAGGTGATCCCCCGGTACAGAGCAATAAAACCAAGCAGGAGGTCAAGTCTGACCGTGAGCAGGCGCACAAGATCCGCGTTCTCAGGCCGGAGGACATGTATTTCGCAATGGAGGGCGTGCCTATTAGCGCGTGGCGCTTATGCACCTGTCTTCATTTCACTGTGAAGATGCATTGGAGCGCAAGGAGATCTGTAGCTACTATCCCATACCCATGCTGGAGGGGATGATTGCGATTCCGCTGGCTGAGAGGACGGTCAAGAGCGGGCTGCCTCAGTGGGGATGTTGATGGGCTTTTGCTTTTGCTTTTGCATTTTTGCTTATCGCACTATTACAATGGGTGTAGGGTGTGTGGTGTGGGAGGGACCGGAGTGTATAAGTTATATGCTTGGTCAACAAATCCATTAGCTGTACTCTGTGCTACCGAGTAACCTTGAAGACGGCACGCTCAGACTCAAACTTCCCCCTCGCCTCTCCATCGCCCAGGCTCTCTAGCTGCGAGTCTGTCACTTCGTCCCGCGTACACGCCCAGATCCCATGCCAGATGCCCTTTGCTTGAACTGCGTACTCGTGACCTTCTTCCAGGGGAACCCAGGGAATAGTCACGGTTTGCTCCTTTGCGCTCTCTGCCGGGATCTCAACCAGGTCATCCCGGGAGGGAGGTAGCTGGCGGTTGATTTTGATGGTGTCCAGTGTGATGGGGTTGTTGTTACTGGTGTCGTTGATCTGGAAGACGCCCAGAAGGTTGGCTCTGGGGTCGAACGGGGTCCCCCAGTTAAGGAAAGTCACTGGTGTATTTGTCGGGTTGTGGATGGCGACTTTGATAGGGAGGCTGATGGGTTGAGCGGGCGATGGAGGGACGGGCGACAGTGTCACTTGGAGGTTTGTCATTGCTTTAGCTGTAGAAGGAATGTAAACAGAGGTTTTCTCGGTTGACGGGAAGTTGAAGCCAGAGAGCAGGAGAGTGGATGGGTTTATGGATGATGAAACCGCAAGATTTGCATGAGGGATATCCGATCCGCCAATTAGACACACGGTGTAAATTGCCAAGCTATAGATTCAAGTCGCCAAGCTTTAGGGGTCTTTATAGCAGTAAATAACTGGTATAAAAGGATGGGACGGTGAGACAGGAAGTCTTGGGTTGCATTCTCTTCGGGTCTTCAAGTATCAGCCGGATATTAAGGAGATAATAAGGATTGGTAAGGTGTGATGATCGGCGATTTAATCGATGAGTCGTTCTTTTTCTTGACTCACTGTGGAGTACGGTGGAGACTTGTATCACTTCTCTTACAACTCTTTAGTAAACGACTCCACTCGGTTTCACTAAATTCAGGGTCTGAAACCAGATACGGGGCGATCCATAGATCCCGCGCAGGATCAACGAACATCGTCGGTACATGATTTATGTCAACACCATAGCAATACGACCTGAATAATAAGCAAGATGGACCCTGCAGACCAGACTAGACGCAGATTCCTCTGTCAGGCGTCCGGACGCCGCAGGTGGACCTCTTCATCATATCCAGGCCTGCCAACCCTCTTGGCGTTTCCAATCCCAACATATCTCTTGCAGACAAGATCAACATAGCCTCAGGAATATACGGGGATGTTGGCTGGTGGGGACAATGGCAGGGATTTACTGGCCTCTCGCACTCACTACTTGAATACAACGGCCGGCGGGCCCAGCCAAGCCGACCCCTTCGGCATTTCATCTGGCTCATAGCGATGCTTCAATAAGCCTTGTGGAGTGGTTATGCCGGTTGGTAAAACGCCATGGAGATGTCTTCAGACAGCCGAGGTCTTACCTCTCAAGTCAACCCTTGCGGACGGAATACGATGTAACCTCCTGTTTTGGTCGTTCTCCGTGTTCAATTGCCAGGTTTTGTTCGTGATATCGACTGCTTCAGTGTCAGGATGTCTATAAATATGAGGTTGACCCATCGTGTCTGACAGTATCAGCATCAGCATCACAAGAGCAAGCGCAAGAGCAGTAGCAATCTTCATCCAATCCTCCATCATGAAACTCACTGCTCTCGCTTCTGCCATTCTGGCCGTCGTCCATGGCGCTCTGGCTCTTCCTGCCAAAGCCCCAGCTCTTGATATCACCCTGAGCCAGGTCAACAACACCCGGATTAAGGCCGTGGTCAAGAACACCGGCAGTGAGAAAATCACCTTTGTACATCTCAACTTCTTCAATGATTCTAGCCCTGTCAAGAAGGTTTCCCTCTACCGCAATGGTATCTCTCTCCCTTCCCCGAAAAATCTCCCTGCCGTCGAGGAAACATCACTAAATTGAGTTCAAGCCACCGAGGTCGAGTTCACCGGGATCAAGCAGCGGCTCCGCAGTGATGGCCTCTCCAATGAGGCCCTGACCACCCTCGCACCTGGCGCCACCTACGAGGACGAGTTTGACATCGCTAGCACCGCCAATCTCACCCAAGGCGGTCCCATCACCGTCCACACCCAGGGTTTCGTCCCCGTGACTACGAACAACAAGATCGCCGGCTACATCCCTTATTCCTCAAACGAGCTCAAGCTCGAGGTCGACGCTGCAAAGGCCGCCGCCGTGGGCGCGAGCATCAAGCCCCTGGACCGCCGCACAAAGATAACCTCATCCTGCACCGGCGACCGCGCCGGAGTCCTCAACACAGCTCTCCGCAACGCCGCCTCAATCGCCAGCAAAGCCGCCGACGCCGCCTCCTCAGGCTCCTCCACGCTCTTCGCCGAGTACTTCAAGGACACCTCCGGCAACATCCGCAGCAACGTCGCCGCCCGCCTCAAAGCCGTCGCCAGTGAGGCCTCATCGAACGGGGGTGGCTCAACCACCTACTACTGCTCCGACCCCTACGGCTACTGCGACTCCAACGTCCTCGCCTACACCCTGCCTTCGACCAACGAGGTCGTCAACTGCGAGCTCTTCTACACCCTCCAAGGGGTGACAAATGACTGCCACGGCCAGGACCAGGCCACCACCATCATCCATGAGTTCACCCATGCCCCTGGTGTGTACCCGCCTGGCACCGAGGATCTAGGCTATGGATACAGCGCTGCTACGGCGTTGAGTGCTAATGATGCGCTGAACAATGCGGATTCGTATGCACTGTTTGCTAACGGTACCTCCTCCTTTTGCGTTTTGACTGCCTTTAGCTAACATCAGCTAGCCGTAAACCTCAACTGCCAGGGGCAGACCGGGGGACAGCCCTGGGGACAGACCGGTGGACAGACCGGTGGACAGACCGGTGGACAGACCGGTGGACAGACCGGTGGACAGACCGGGGGACAGACCGGTGGACAGACAGGGGGACAGGCCGGGGGACAGGCCGGGGGACAGTCTTGGGGACAGACCGGTGAACAGGCCGGGGGACAGCCTTGGGGACAGACCGGTGGACAGGCCGGGGGCCAGACCGGGGGACAGCCCTGGGGACAGACCGGTGAACAGACCGGTGGACAGGCCGGGGGACAGCCCTGGGGACAGACCGGTGAACAGACCGGTGGACAGACCGGGGGACAGCCCTGGGGACAGACAGGGGGCCAGACAATGTGGGATGGCAACTATCAGCCTGGACAGACAGAGCCAGAGACGCAGACAATGTGGGACGGCAACTACCAGCCAGGGCAGACAGAGCCAGACACCATGACTATGTGGGATGACAACTACCAGCCAGGACAGACAGAGCCAGAGACGCAGACAATGTGGGACGGCAACTACCAGCCAGGGCAGACAGAGCCAGACACCATGACTATGTGGGATGACAACTACCAGCCAGGACAGACAGAGCCAGAGACGCAGACAACATGGTATGGCTTTTATCGAGCATAAATAGCATTCAATCTGGTACATCAATCATTCTCCTACTTCTCATAAATCATACCATCTTAAGCATAAACATAACGTAGAATGCCAGAGGCACAATTGATCATACCCTCCGACAAACTCCCCCCACACACCTATTACTACTATAGCAACAGTCCGCATCCGCCTCACGCAACTGGAAATCCTCGGCGCAGGCCGGCCACTTTGGATTCGCGGGCCGGCATTTAGTCGCGGCGCAGTACCTGGAGCAGCAGGTTAGCCCCGAGCCAAAAGTGCAGTCCTCTACTCCCGTATACCTTATCAGAGTAACTCGCGTGCGGAGACGACTTAGATTTACGGTAGACACCGAGACAGGTTGGGGCGGGGATGCAGGTTATTAGGGCTGGGGTAAGGGAGGGGCGGGTGTAGGTTGTGCACCTCTACTACCTACCGTAATGTGAAACTCTTCCCCTGTTCCCTTACACATTTGCCAGGCCGCCCAATGACCCAACTCACAGGAGGAGGGTCTTCCTCCGATCATGCTTTCCAAAGAATATCCCGAACAAAACCGTTGTCAAGGCCATGACGCCCGCCAACGACGAATACATGATGACCAGATAAGGGTCCTTGGTGATGGGCGTAAACGCCATCGCCAGGCACGCCCCAACACCAGCCGTGGCCATCCATACCGACTGAACCACCGATTTCATCGTCTTTGGGGCTTGATTGTAGGCATATTCTGTCCCCGTGGTGAAACAGAATATTTCCGCAATCGCACCGAGAACGTAGATCGGCGTTTGCAGGAACATCGAGATCTGATTGGGAATGTGGCCATGGTCCGACTCCGGGCAAGCCAGGGGTTGAGCATAACATGGACCCGTGGAATAGACTAATTTCTGTAATATTGAGGTGTAGACCATAGCGAGGGTGAGAAATAGAAATCCCACGAGAATGCGGGCCATGGGGCCGAATGGGATCCTGCGCCGGGTCAAGAATGGGTATAGGCCCCGCGAGACCACCGGTGTCAGTAGAATGCTAGAGATGGGGTTGAGCGACTTGATAGTGTCGTTCGGAACCCCAGAGTTAACCATCTGTCCGGCCTGGGAGATCAGGTTATTAAAGGTTTGATTCAGGCACAACCAATGAATGGGGAAGAGGAGACTGGAGGATGGTATCGTGTCAGTTGTCCATGCATTTGAATCGATATCTAACGCTGGGGAGGCATACAAAACACGGCAAGCGAGCAATCCACTTTTCAACTCGTCAATGAACGTATCGGTCCAGGGCACCTGTCGCTGGTGCTTCTCTTGTTGCTTCTGTGGTTTGGCTGCATCCATCTGGAACCCTTCGCGAATTCCATACACCAGTGCTCTGCTGGCTTGTGGTAGTACGGAGCCACTCGGTGGGTGCCGAACTGATCGTGAGAACGGTTGGTATCTATATCTCTAGCGTCGGTGTGAGCTGTCACTTACCAAATGTATGTCGCCACGCCAGCAACGGTACAACTGACAGAGCCATCATGCACAAGGGAACCAAATATGCGACCCAGTATCCAACATACTTCTCCAGGACAGTGGTGATTAGGGCCGATAGTCCACCGATATTCACCATCCTAGTTCCCAAGGTGTCAACAGCGCCTCGATGTTGAAGCAAGGCAGGGGGAATACCAATAGTATACATTGTAGATGTATTGGATTGTGAGCTCTCGATCCGTGATAACCTTTCTTCCGTTCTTTAGCATCTTGACCTTGGAAGTTGTTTCGGTATACTGCTCCGCTATGGACTGTCAGCTCGAATTAACTTCAAGCAATCAGTGCTTCCATCTTGAGACATACCGATAAATGGAGCGACGGAGGATCGCACGCCTCCCGAGCCCAGAGCGATGAGCATAATGGCAATAGCTAACCCACCTTCCGCGGCACCGGCTTGAACAGCGCGGGGAAAGGACGTCGCGAACAAAATCGCCGAGCCACAGAGTTGGATGCTGTCTGAACATTAGCTTGACGAGGATGGGAGAATCCATCCAGGACCATACAGAGCGGAGACTAGAATTGTTCTGTACCGACCCAGCCAGGTGTCGGCCACCACCGCTGCTGGGATGGTTGCGAGATAACCCCCAGCCATCATGGCGTTCACAATATTGGTCGCCGTCGCTTCGCGCAGGCCGAGTACGCCGGGAATCTTGCTAGAGGGAGTATGCTGGATGTAATTCTCTGCTAAAATATCAGAATTCATTGCCCGGCACGGGTCGATTGACAGAAAGACTCACGCAAAGGGCTGGTCGCTCCATACCAGACGAAGCGCTCAGCGGCTCCCACGAACGCGAGCAGCCATACCGGGAAGGGTACATCGTCTACCACTGGAAGCAGATTTTCTTCGTCATGCTCACTTGCTGCCAATTGACATTGTTTTGGCTCCCCCTTAATTTCGTTGGATGTGACCACTGTCTGTCTTTCGATATCGTCTGACGTGCTCATGACGAGTCTGGCAGGCAACAACAGGCGTCGCTATGTTTGACACTGATGGAAGATAGAATCTGGGTGACTAACGACAAGAAAGGTCGGTAGCCAGGTGATTAAGATAAAAAGCATAGAAAAGAAGGTAGTGGAAGCAGTTTAATAGCTAACTTGGAGGAGCGAGGTGGAGGGTATGAACTGTACTGATTGGATTCATTCACTCACTTTCATTCCGACGGCGCTCGGAATACGGGCCCTGGGATGCCTGAACAATCGTGTGTTCATCCCGAGCGGAGTAAACTGATTAGTAACCAGCAGGAACTCCAATTCCTTGTCTTCTTGTTCTGTTTCGCACCCCCTCTTCCACCTCGGCTCACTACCGCCGACAAGCGGATAATTTGGCTATGATCAAGATCAGCGAGTCTGTTCACCATGGACAACGCTTCCAGGGTTATGGTCCGAAAGAATGGCAAACCGATCTCCTGCGAACCGTGTCGCGTGTCTAAAATCCGATGTGATCACCAACAACCAACATGTAGACGATGTGATATTAGGGGTTTAAGTTCCAAGGTACACTCTTCTGATTCTGATTCAATTCGATTCGGATCTGGATCTGGATGACAAGAATCAGTAAGGCGCGGACTGACGGACAGCCGTACCAGTGTTACTATCACCCGGCCCCCTTGACCCGATCACGGAAGAAGGCACAAACGCCTCGCAGCGTGTCTCCTGTCGACCCATCGCATGGCGATGATGAGGCCCTCATCATGTCTACCAGCTGTAGTAACGGCATCGTGCCAACTGAGCCCCCGATGGGCCTGACGTCTACCTCTCAGCCAACCTACTTGGGATCCACCAGCTTTATGTCAACATTTCACCACGACCAGCAGCATCTGAGCCTTTCGACACCGAAAATTGCCTATGCATCCACCCTGCACAAGGCGTGGAGTGCTGACTTCACTCATGTATTTCCCCGACTGATCCTGCTTCTGCGCCCCCTCAGGCTCTATGAAGATTTAGTGACCGATGAATATCATCGGAGCCCATTCACAGTCATCCCAGCTCCTCTTATTCTTACACCCTTAAAGCTGCTTCGACGTCACTGGGACAAGGAGGGATGGCCGCAAGAGGGTTTGGTATCTCAGATCACTCAGAGCACAGCCATCCAATTGGTTAAGGTTGACGCAAACATGACAACGGACCAGTTTTACCATATCTTCACGGGTGCGAATTTACGATGGGAATTTGTCGGCCTCATATTCGCCCTAGCAGGACTCGGTGCTAGTGCGTCGTCTCGTGGCTCTCAATTGTTCTCTCTGAATGGCAAGGATGAACTAAGCGCAGATGCCTTTGCCATGCAGATGGCAGCAGCAAGTCATGCATGTATTGAAATCTGCCGACACTATGACAATGTGAATGACTTGGTTGTTTGGCTGAACTACACGTTCTTCGTATTGGCGTCGAATATAATGGGAGAGACAAGTAATGCTGATTTATTCCAGAGGGATGTCCCCTCCCGTAATGCACAAGGCTGACAGAGAATAGGCCATCATATTTATGCGCAATTTGGGGACTTAGTCTCCTGCATCCATGCCATGGGCCTACACCGTCCAGATCCTCCCGAGTCCTCCATTCCATTTTTCCTCTCAGAGGCGCGTAAGAGGGTTTTCGCAGCGTCATATCGAGCTGACAAGAATATCGCCACTTTCCTGGGGAGGCCTCCTCGACTGCTCTATCCATTATTGCGACGTGGGACTACCATTGGATATCGATGATGATAGCCTGGTCGGGGATCGCCTTTCCCTCGACAAGACTATAAGGCAGCTTACGCTGGATGGATGGGGTACTTTCAATGGTGGTCTTCGCCCTGCCACAGTTATCCGTCTGCGATACATGGTAGCAATGTTGCGAGAGAAGGTGTTGGGACTGTCCCTGGGGCGGGGTTCAGTTGGTTCCAGACAGAATGAACTCCAGTAAGATGAATAGCGTAGACGACTTCTCTCTCAGTATGGTGAAGCTAATATGCTTCTAGGGCTACCTATCAAGAGTGTAAGCAAATGTGGGACAGAGTCCCCAGTGAGTTCCACTACAGCAAGCACCCCTGGAAGGCTTTAAGCCCGCACCTGGCCATAATACGTCTAGTCATCCATCTGGAATACCTCCACACAGTGTTTCAGATCGAGCGCATCCGTTGCAATGAGTTGCCCGACGCCTTGACTGATCTTCTGGACTCGGCCATGCAGATAGTCTCAGCAGTCACGGAATTCGCGAAGCACCGCAATCAAGAAGACAGCATCTGGCAGCAGTACACATGGATTGTAAGCCCCTGTAACCCATCTCTGTGTCTATCTTCCAATGCCTAACCTGTCGGGATCAACTAGTTTCTCTTTTATACTCTTCCAGCAGCAGGTGTCGTTGCAACTGAGCTCCATCACTGTACGGTGTCCAGGGTGCCACTACCATGTTCCCTCCCTCGGTCCAGAATTATCCGTGATCTAAGCCTGCTTGTCTCCTGGTTCGAAAGCGGTAACCCACCGTCTAGTGCCGCACATCAGGCGTGCGTGGATGTCACCAAGGTCATAATCAGGCTCTTAAATGATACGTTGGATTATCCGTCGGGCGGGCAGATGGCGGCTGGCCCACAGTACGGTACAGGCAATCGCCCTGCGCCGAACAGCGATGATCGAGTCCGGGATAGTTCCCATTCGATTGGAGTGTCGTTAGATGCCTACGAACAGAGTGGGACAACACCGAACGTGGATGCGCTTGAAAGGAGTGAGGATTTCTTAAACTGGCTGGATGGGTTGGGGTTGGACACAAGCGTTCCTGAGTTCTTCGGGTGTCAATAGCATGCATTGACCATCACCGAGTTCCACCTCGGCACATGAATTGAATTTGTCCTGCCCACTGCTAGTTGAGTACAGTATTGCTAGGTTCGATAGCTCGACAGTCTCTGTGGCAGAGGGTCCAAACGGTGAGAGAGAAGCCGTCTACGCCTCATGACGGACGTTTTATGATCTATAGTACATGGCCAATCCTATGGTCAGCTAAAAGCACATCGTTACATCGCATTTTTAGTTCTATTAAACAGCGCTATGCAGTGGATCATAGAGATTTATAAAGGTGCAGGCAGCAGATTAAGCGCATGAGCTAAATAAAAAAAAAAAAAAAAAAAACAAACAAAAAAAAAAAAACCGAATCCTTGCTATGAATTATAAATGTTAGGTAAATGCACAACCACTGTAGGGCCTACAAGATTAGCTTCTTACCAATCTGGACCCCTAAATCAAGAGGGCCCCTGACAAGATCACATGCTGAACTCTGGTTGGAGGGACGAAAATTAAGACTCCTTGTATCTCTCAGTGTAACCTTGTGTCCTGGTTTTCCATGCCTTAAAAAATTGGACAGAATCCTGACCTTGCTAGCGTCACTGTATTGATACTAACTTGGATATTACACTTGTGGATAGCTGGACTCCAAATGGTTGCTATACACTGAGTATAAAGCGAATCTAGAGGGACAACAGTACGTTAAGTGGACTGCTGTGACAGCTGTGACCCTTGGCTGTGCTTACTATGATGGTCCAAGCAGGACAGCAGGGTATTTGCTAGCTAAATAAGCACTAAAATAGCTTGATTGTATAATTGTATTCGCCTGTATTGTGCTTTTCTCAGTCGACAGGCCTGGATTTGGAATCAGGCATCGAGAGCCAGGACTTGTAACTGCAAATACTTAGTACTAGCCTGCATACCCTAGATCAGTTAACCCGATGGGATGATTAAGCGTGCCGCCTGGTACATTTTAGATATCAGACACCTCGCTAACGGTCATACCCTGGGCTGGGAAAAATCGATTAATTGTTGCATTTGCCGCAAAAGGAAACCAAGTGCTATCTCCAAAGACAGGGGCCCACTCCGGCGGGATTTGGGCTTCGGCACCGCCAGACCGACCATCAGTATTAGCACTAAATGGACCGGAATACTACGGAGTAAATAATTATTGACTCCCAAATCGCCTGTCTTGAAAATACTTTGAGCTTCTGATCCCTGTCAGCGCAGCGACGATTTGCCGCTGTCCTGAGATGTAGTGATTGCAAGGCTGTGAACCCTAGTTGATCCACATTTTCTCACTGAATTGTACAGTGAGTCTTCCGGACCCCTGCGCTGGCATTGGTCTCTCTCTCATGTCCCAATGTAACCAGAGACAGGGGTATTTTCCACCCATCTCATCTCGTGCCTTCGCCATTTGACCACAAAGAACATACTATTCAATGGCTTACATACCCGGCCGCCGTTTGTTTCACAACCTCTTGGCAGAAATCGGAGCATCATGTGAGAAACTTGTATTATGGATTGTAAATTTATTCTACAGATAATGCATTTGCATGGGAAGATATTTACAGTAGACTCTGTGACTCTTGTGTATGAATGTCACTGTGTGGTTAGCGCGGAGTGACTCGGACACTAATCTTAAAATATCATATGATCAAGCCTTATCAACTGCTCATCCACTGAGGGTTATCTTCTTTTTCACTAGATAACCGTTAATCAGTGGGAATATCTTGGCAGTCACATGTCCCAAGCGTTGATCAGCTGCCCCAACTGCCCAGCGAGATTTAGTCGCCATCTTTCAGCAGTGTGCCGATTTTTCCTCGGTGTGGAGTCTTGTGCGCACATCGAAACAGATGTTATCTGTGTTTAATGATTGAGCCTGTGAGATTGTTTCTAAGGTCATGCTCTTAGTTGTGCCTGTTTAGACTCGGATTATCATGCAAGGAATCCTCGCCATGCACCTGGGCACTATGTCTTAATGGGAAAAATATAGCGACGTCCTCTATTATTTTATAAGCAGTAAGATCCGACCAGCAAATAGGATTATAGTATCGTCGGCACAGCTGCGCAAGTTTGCCTATCTCTCCCACTATATCCATGTCCTGGCACACCTGGCGATGTCTTGAAAGTCCATTAGGCCAACGACAGTATCCCCCAGGCTTTATATTCTAGATAGGTTAAGGGTACCCAAGTAATCCAGTGTTAAATGCTGCCTTTAGTTTAGCCCCATGGATAGTGCACAGCAAGTGTTGTTTAGTAAGACAAAGCTTAGCAAGATTAAGCCTAGCGCTGGAGAGATACAAGGCAGTCTTAATTTTATCCCTCCAACTAGAAGTTTGGCATGTGGATCATGTCAGGGCAAACACTAAATATAAAGAACTACACCTGTTCGGGAAGCTAAAATCAAAATACAAGCCAAGGAATATCTAATAAAGTAATCAAGGATGAAGTATAGATTCCTTTCTATATTTAATCTTAAGAGATAAAGGTTGCATCCCTTATGTGATTATTTTTTTCTTCGAAAATCAGAATGATGTAAATAGCTACAGATGATTTATTATCAAGAGAAAGGTTATGAGAGCCTTCTATAGTATATAATCCTATACTCTAAGGCTGATACTTACAATTATCCACCTTAATAAGGAAAGTTATCAGTATCCCACCTCTTACACTCCGATACCTGTGATCTCGGAAGGAGCCGGATCAGCGGGTGATCTATAGAAATAAGATCTGGGCATATATGGAGATTTACCCAGTACCGCCTACTTCCAGTATCAATCAGTGTCTTTCCTTGGCTGTGTATATTAAGGGGAAAAGGTAAGGATCTTGGACGCCCGAAGTGTTAACTACTAGTCCGACCCACCGCTGCAGGTTGATTTAGTGCAATACCACAAGTGCGGGAAGGCTTCTTAGCCGAATGAAGTCAGTTCCGCATGAGGACCAATTCTAGCCCCGTCGGCCTACATCTTCATATGTTCTCTTAGAATATTCTCTCCTTTGCGTTCTCTTACCTCTATAATTAATTCTATCGTTGAGAATGGGGAGGCCTAAAGCTACAGTAAGTCATATCCAGCTTTATCAAGCCCGCCAAGACCGCCAATGGCGAGGAATGGGAAAGCTCGTCTCCAGGCCTCCCGTTGGGATCCACGTACATATCGAAGGGTACCTGAGACTTGGTGGTCCTTGTAACGAGGAAAGGAAGCTAGCATAAATACCTCTACATACGGTATTGCCCCGTTCCTTAGCCGAGATCCTGCTGATTGGTCGTTATAACTAGCTTGAACACCAAGGCATAGATAGCCGAAAATCTGGCTGTATGGTTACATCGCGCAATGGAGCCTGGGCAATCTCATCAAGCAATTGAACACTCGGCACCGTGACAGCAATGAGAGCCCTAGAATTAATCCATTGACGGAGTCCACTCGGACATGGCTCCTCAAGCAGTTAGCCGAAGTAGAGAAGTGAGATTAAATAGCTCAACGACTACAATAGTGTTAGCGATTATCAATGGCATAGTTTATGAATATTCGTTCTTTTAGACTCAGTATCCCGATCAGCAGATCATTGCTCAGCGTACATCTTTCTCATAGTACGTGTATATCCTCAATAGTGTGCTGTAAGGGTATGGTCTCAATGACGGTTCTCTTAAGTGCATATTATTGGAAATAACATCGAGAAGATCAACTCCTCTCCCGCTCTAATCTCGGGTAAATCCCCTGAGGGAGGGTACGCAGACGTATTCTTTTTTAATTCCATCAAGCCGAGAAGTATTGGGTACGAAATGCTACTACCCTAAGGGATGGGAATTATCCTTGAAACAGAAATCCCACGCAAGCTCCATAGGGGTAAAACAGGAACCGAACAGCGAAGACAGGATTCAATTTAGAAATAATTATAACGACTTTCGGCGTTCCTAATTTTCTATACCCTGTATTATACCCCTGCTGGTAGTACATCTAGAGAATGTACCAACGTAAGTTTATAAGTTGACATGCTGAGACTTATTCTCCTCAAACACATCACAGTATCTTTTGTCTTTTGCATAGAAGCACTGCCGTTTAGGGATTCACTTGCTCCTCCCTCAACATGGCCACCACGAAGGGAGCTCAGCTCCAGTGGAACAGCAGTCTCTTTCTTCGACTGTTTGCTATCGTCTCCTTAATCCTGTCTTTTGGCACCTTTGCCACTGGGGAGGATAAGGTGCTTACATTTGATGAAGCTGTCGGAAAGGGAAATGCCCTCTACTGCTTGATGAGTAACACTCAAGAGGGGGCAGAAGCCTATATGCAAACCTGGAAGCCGGGAGCCTCTGTGGCAAGCTCTTGGACAGACTACAGCTCGTTGGCTACATGGGGCTGGGTAAAAAGTGATCCCGATAGATATGAAGAGGGAACTTATGAGCATGTTTTGGACAAGTATATCACCAACTTTCTGCAAATGTCTACTTCTGGTGGCGTACCAGTGAAGCATGTACAAGATGTGGCTGTGAGGGTCAATGGCATCTTTTACCCGGTAAGTACAGACAGTTGTGGTCTTATTCTGCTTACCTACTGACATTGAGTAGCGGAGTGGTGGGAACTACGCGAATGTCTACTATCCCAGTAGTGGTCTGCTTGTTGCAGATGAAAATTTTGGCCCAGAAAAGGCCGCACCGAAAATTGGGCAAGACGGCCTGCCGTACGTCAAGCTCAAGCAATGGTCTGATGTAGCTTTCTTGAACTGGCAGCAGGAATGCAGTGCAACAGGTGCCAGTGTCTCGAATTTGAAGGCTGTCATTCGTTTCAGCATTTCAAATACCGACGCTGGAAGTATAATTGCTCAGGTCACAGGAGGCGAGACAATTGGCGGGGGTAAAAAACCCATGGTTTTCGAAGCCGGTAACTCAAATTTCAATGCCCTTCTTGGAACGCCGAATGGGAGCGGCGTGGCATGGCTTCTCATCAACCACAAGGCACAGTTGGGAGTCAAGACTATCGCTTCCATCTCGCTGTTCAGATCAAATGACCCACTGGGTGGTGACCCGGTCACCAATATGGGGTTTGAGATTGTTGAATACTCACCATCTTAACGTCTGAGAAGCGATACATATGGGCCGGAAAGGGGTTGAAGTGAATGAGATGTACTGAAGCATAGGCGAAGTGGTAGAGGAGGGGGAAGGAAGACGCAAGCAGGATTGGCAACTGTCTGTATATTACACTATCAAAGATCCACTGCAATTTGAAACCTAATAAGACCTGGCAATAGGAATATTTAAGATCCAGACCTCAGCTTGTATGGGTCTTCGACGGCTATAATTTCAGTCCCTGGCCAGAAATGTTTCCTTCGCTGTTCAACCTCTTCCAGATCTTCCTGGCTCAAAATGCTTTCCCACCTAACGTACTCATCTGGATCCGATCTGGGAGCTTGAGGCAACTGGGGACCACCTGGCGCCGACAGAAGACCCAGGCCCTGCATACGCCTCAGATCCCAGATTGCAAAGCCATAGCGACGGAAGGGGCGAAATGTCACATAGCGGCAGGGCGAGGTGTACCATGTAGATAATCTACCAAGCACAAATGAATAACCTGGTGCACCATGGCTAAACTCTATATCATCTATGTCCTGAATAAGAGAGGCGCTGGGAGCAGAACAATCACAAGGAAGCTTCCATCCTGCAGTGAACACGAGATTTTTTGCTGCACGAACTCTTTCTCCGGGGGATTGCAAGGTCGGAAACAGACAGCTACATTCATTCACAGTCCGAATTGGCTCTATGATCTCGTTCCGCAGGGCATGCCACCATATTTCCTCAAAATGTATGTTTTGGAGTCGGCTGACCTCTTCAGGAGGCCAGTTCCAGCGAGGACTCTGTCCGTTAACGAAGCTATGCAGCTCCCAGACCAGGAAAAGCTGCCAAATAGCACGAATCGCCCGCTGCTCTTCGATTGTTGATACTGGAACTGCATCGGCTTGTTGATATCGCTCTCGAGGGGGCTTTGGCACTGGGAAGTATTCCGAGTTCCATAGAGCCGGCGTTCGATAGGGGTTCCGGATATATTTCAATTTCGGATTTTGCAACTGCATGAGCTCTAGCTGCTGACAGCGAGCTATCATCTCATGCATGCCGGCATGGGCTAGGTAGCGGATAGTTGCCGCTGCGGCAAGACTGTCGCAAAGAACGGAGAGTGGAATGTCGTGAGGGAACTCGAAAGCAGTGTCATCCTTGATGTACTTTTCAATGAAGTCATCCAGATCTTTAGCAGGACGAACATTCCATCGCAAGAATGTAAATTTGCGGATCAAGACTTGAGTTTGCTCGGGAACGCTAAGTTCCATGATCCTCTGAAAAATGCGTCTTGCGGTGCTATCTTCATGTAGCAAGCGGAAGACGGCTGGTGAGGAGCGATATACGCTGTAGAGAGATGCGAGGTCATCGAGCTGCATCAGAACCATCTCCAAGACTGGCCCTGGTAATATTGAAAAGCCATCCAGAGGACGACGTTGGGCCATGATCACGATGGGTCGATATGAGAGCACAAGTTGTCGAGGATGACCAGTGGTCTTCAATCCAAGGAAATCTGACACAAACACGGACTTTGCCGGTGTCTCCTCGATTTCAGTGGACGAGACTTGTATTCAATTCCCAGCGGATAGCTCGGAGCACAGTAATTGCAGGTCCACAAAAGCAATCAGCGGAGCTGGCGCAGGAACACATTTAGGCGAGGGAAATGAGGGAATTGCCAACATCCAAGGAACCGTCCAGGTGTTGGCTAGATTTCTTGGCTTTAGCAAACGACTTACTAGTGCATGACGGGCATTTCCGTTATCTTACATACACCGTATTTCAGGCCCACTCTAATACAATACCATTCTATAGTCGCACTGCATCCGTTTATGATATGCCTTTCAACTACCAGGGAGTGATTCACTAGCTATGGTAGCCCAAAGTCGAGGGTCTATTTTGTAGGAAATTGGGGATCCACCTGGCTTCGGACCTGCCTGAAGTGGAATCTACGACCGCAAATTAGCTATTCCGTTTTGGCCAGGTTGATTAGAAGGGATCGGAAGTTCTGATGGACTCAGAGTGCGGATATTCATGGCCATATCGGTATATATCGCTTCGAATGTAGAAATGGTATCCCTCGGCACCCAGCATACCACCAGCTTTGACAAGACTGTCCCTAAGTAGTAAGGGCTGGAGGTTCAGAAATAACATAAATACTCCCCATTGTCTCGTTTCAAAGATGGAAGACAACAAGATATCAGAATAACGCATCCTAATTGCTAAGTGGCAGCTAAGAGGCTGTTATTTCACCTCTCGCAGGCAACTCTCGTCCGATCATTTTACCTTGGTTTCTTTTCTATAATCCTCATGGCGCCTTCCTACCGGGGAAGTTGTACCATTAGAGGTAGTTTCAAACTTTACCTGACTTTCCTTTTGTGCGCAATCTTCACTTTTTCTGACACCACTTTTGCTTATTCATGGCTTCCCCCACGGAGAGCACACAGCCCAAAGCCAACATCTACACCAAGTGGCAACGCGACGGCTTTAACTGCAGTGTCAACAGCTACTATAGAATACTCATCAGCCGTCGCGATAGAGTCTAAAGTATCCTATCAGCTATCTCAATTAGCTACAATCCCGGCCGTCCCTCTTCCGACGGACCTCCCGTATTATGATATCCTGAATCAGGTTGCGGGCCTCATGCCGCCGCTTCAGACAGGTAGCGTACAGAACAACAGTGTCCAAATGTTGGCGGCTATGAGGGATAATCTAAGGTCAAGCGAGAACTCAACCACGGTTGGCATGGAACACCTCCACGAGCGCGCTTCCAAGCTCAAGGTCATAATCGTCGGCGATTCCATATCTCAGGGCCGAGAGGGAGACTTCACGTGGCGGTATCGGATATGGGAGTGGTTCCAGTCTCAAGGAATAGAAGTAGACTTTGTTGGGCCTTATACAGGCACGGTACAGCCTGATAAGCCAGCACCGCCGTCCCCCCCAGCATTATACGGGGAACCCCAACCAACAGGCGCGATCAAAGTCAGTGGGGGCTACGCGAAAGAAGTGTCATCGGATTTTCCCAAAAATCATTTCGCTGTTTGGGGCCGTGCTGCTGCTGTGGATAAAGATCTAATTAAGGAGGTCATGGCAGCTCATCCAGCTGATTTGATGCTGCTACTACTGGGCTTCAATGATATGGGGTGGTTCTACAGTGATTCGATGGGAACTTTGGACAGTATCCATACGTTGATCAGCAACACCCGGGCTGCAAATCCAAAGATTAAATTTGCCATTGCTAATGTACCACAGCGGAGTTTCATTGGTGGCCGTGAGGATCTTCCTGTTGACACCAATATTTACAACTCTCTATTACGCGATGCTATTCCTAAATGGAGTACTACAGCTTCCCCCATCCGTCTTGTTGAGCTGGAAGAGAACTACAACTGTCAACCTAGTTCATGTCCAGTGGGTTCCGATGGGCTTCATCCAAATGCGATGGGTGAATACCAGATTGCTCGCGCCTTCTCGCAAACCCTAGTAAGGGATTTCAGGATCGGGTCATCCGCACTGAGTATACCCAGTGATGTTCCTACCAGGCCCTTACCAGTACCTAGCAATTTCAAGGTATTCACAAGTCCTGGTGGTGTAACTGCAACATGGGATCCGGGTAAGTCACCCTGTAACTAAGTCTGTAGCATCCTTTTGCTGATTGAAGATACCTAGTCTACGGTGCGTATAACTACGACGTTCGATCCAAGATCAAGGGCGGTATCCCAAATTTCTCCTCGGGCAGCGTATCCTCCAATCGATGGGATGCTACCTGGCCTATAGATGGGTGGGAGTATGAGGTTCAGGTGCGCGCCAGTGCTGGGGACACTATCAAGGGCGACTGGACCACTACTTTAACCGCAACGGCCCATCCCCAGACAGCGGGAGCCCCTCAGAACGTGATTGTTAGCGCTACTACGACTGGTTTCGACATATCCTGGGATCCCCCCATAGGTCCTTACAGTGACTCTATCATTGAATATAATGTTCTTTACTGGGACAAGGACGCCGACTGTGATTTTATTACCGGAGCCGCGTTCACAGGCACTTCGGCCCACATACATAGCCTGGTTACAGGGCATCGTTACTTCGTGGCTGTTGAGACCTGGAATGCCGCTGGACAGGGCTTTCCAGCTGTGGTTCGAAGTGTTATTCCTGGCGCTGGAACTCCACCACCCCCAACGGACCTGAAAATCATCGCAGCAGATCAAACCACAGTCCATCTTACGTGGGATAGCCTCTCTTCTGCGGCTGGCTACCGGCTTTGGTTACGCAACGTAAATGCCGCAGGTAGCAAGCTTGAGGCATTGAATTACACGGTAGAGGCTACTTGTAGCGATCAATTCTATCTGATTCCCGGTACATGGAACTATGAGTGGTGTGTTAGCGCTTTCAATGGAAATGCCGAGTCTGCCAAGGGGAAATGTGTCCTCGCCCCATCCCCGGACAAAGACAGTGGCGCATCGCCAACCTGCCCGCCCGCTCCTCAATGGTGTCCTAATGGTAGTGGCATCAGAGGAGGCAGTGGTGGTGGTGGTAGCAGCAGCGGTGGCACTACGGAAGAGCCATGGCCGGTAGTTACCAATGGTCAATGTAAAGGTCCGGATTGCAAGAACGGCCAATGTACGGGTCTCCTTTGCGCTTCCTTTGGCTGCAGTGGATCCGGCTGCTTGAATGGCGTCTGTTCTGCCTTTGGGCAATGTACAGTCCATGGATGTCTTGGATCCAGCTGCAGAGATGGTGTCTGTGTGACGGGCGACTGCATCACAGCCGGCTGCGTGGGGGTTGACTGTGGAAAAGATGGAAAGTGTACTGGCGACCATTGTCTTGGCCTGGGCTGTTCTGGATCTAATTGTGGAAACGATGGTATCTGCACCGGTCCGGATTGTTGGGAAGGGACATGTAGTGGCAGCGGATGTGCCAATGGGTTTTGCTCCGGCAGCAAATGTTTGAGTTATGATGGCTGTGTCGGCAAGGACTGCAATAACGGTTCTTGCAAGGGAGACGGCTGCAGCAGCTGCTCGGGCTCGGACTGTCGTGATGGCGACTGCACCGGCGACAATTGCATTGGATGCACGGGGCCTGACTGTCATAACGGCCAATGTACTGGTTCGAACTGCTATGGCTGCACGGGTCGGGATTGCCATCAAGGGAACTGTAAGGGAGAGCACTGCAGCAGCTGTGTAGGATCGGATTGTGTTGTTTCTAATGGCAAGAGTGGTTGCAAGGGAGAGCATTGCACCAGCTGCACAGGTCTTGGTTGTTCCTGTCACAAATTGGGCTGCGGGTGCAGTGGGTCGAAATGCAGTGGCTGTACTGGTCTCGGATGTAGCTGCACTGGGTTTTCTTGCGGCTGTACAGGACCTACATGCAGTAGCTGTCGGGGTCTGGGTTGTATGTGCAGTGAGGCGGACGGTTGCAGTGGTGGGGAGGGAGGTGGTGGCAGCAACGGTGGTCATCTACCGTCCGAAACGGGCAGCTCGTCCTCGAGCTCGTGTACTACCCAGACTGTGACATCGTGCCGTACGTATACTACGACAACGCCTTTCGCAACTGTCTGTGCCTCATATGAGGGATGCGAGTGCGTCACGAAGACTGTCACAGACTATCAAATCTCCTGTGACATTTCATCTTGCACCACAACCGGCTCTAGTGTCAAAACTGGTTGCCATGTGACTGAATCGGACTCGACTACAGGCAAATACTGTGTCACTGGGGTGACGGTTCTGTCCGATGATGACCAGGGTCAAAATGGCCTGGGTATTACTGTTCTGACTGGATCTTCCTCCACATTCCCGGGCTCGGTCGTCATCTACGGCACCCCATATACGCCGACCTCCGGCTCGGTAGTCGTGGGTGGCAAGACCATCGCCGTCCCGACTGTCTCTTCCGAGACAACCACAACAATTAGTGGGATCCCGATGGTTATCCTTCCCAGTGGTATTGCCATCCTGGCGTCCACGACAATCACCACGATGATCACCTCCGGACCTGGGGCTATTCCAGGAAGCTGGATTTCCACATCAATAGCACCGTCCACAACATCCACTAGTGGCCCCAGTCCAACATCCAGCGGCACCGTTACGACAATCACAAAGGTGGTGATCGAGACCGAGACACTAACCACCACATACGCTGCGAGCCTAGGCATGGTAGGCATGGCAGCCGCCTACCGATTAGGGTATCGCAACTTCCCAGTCAGCGACTACATCCTCGACTTCTTCACCGTCTCGGAGAGACGCGATGTCTGCGATAGGAAAATCTCGACGGAGTACGGGGCCGCTTCGCCGCGGCCGAACAAATGGCTGGATATTCCGCAGAGTGTCCACTTCTTCTCGACCCTGGATGTGCTAGCGACGAAGTATACGAACTGTATATATACGAATGCGGCGGCGCCGAGCCCGGGGGATGGTGGGACGGTCTCATGTGACGGGCTGACACTCCCATGTCATGTTGAGACGGGGCCAATCCTGGGATGTAATCCGGATATGCTGGCTGGGTGGCTGACGAGTGTTAAGCCACTGGTTAACTGCCCGGTGAGGACGATGACGAGCTCGGTGGTTACCACAACGATTACCGTGACGGACACGCTAACGACGACGATACCATAGTCGCATTCTGATGCTTCTGATTCTTCTGTAATCCTAGCCCAATATTTGATTATATTTGACTTTCATATGTTTATTCGCATCTGTAGACTTCCATTAGCGACTTTTGTCATTCTTGAGACGCGGATGCATTCTCATGCATAAAGACAGCACGTCAGCATACAAGCCATATCTCGTGTATTCTAGTTACACAGGAATTCTCCTCGCTTGCTCGCTCGTGCGGCTCATCTCTCTCGATTTGATCTACCTTCGTTGAGATAGACGAGCGCGCGCTGGGGTCCCGAGGCCTTATAAACCAAAGCAACACGCGTTTGACGAGCTGGCTAGCCAGCCAGCCACCTTGAACACCAATCGACGTGATGGCCAACGAACGGGGACCTCATTAGACCCCGAAATTTGACCTCCCTGCCCCTGAGAGCTATCTCTGCGCGGTCGAACGCGTCTTGACTCATGTTTTGATTGACAGCTCACATCTCCCTAGTCGGAAGCCTGCGCATTGATCGCCGCCAATCAATGGCCCCGGCAGCCCGGGGTCTTCGGGCCCATCCCACCAATCAGAGCCCCTAGCACCCCGGGACCTACCCCACTAATCAGGGGCGCCGGCCCCTGGACCTCTAGTCAGCTGGCACACCCAGCCCGAACTACTTGCTGAAGATGACCCTTTGGGCAGGGCGGCCACCTGACTGGATTAGGGCTTCCCCCTCCCGTCAGGCTGCCTCCCTGCGCTGGGTCAAGGCTACTTGTGGACTTTGCTCCAGCATCACGTACTATCTTATACTATCTTATACTATCTTATACTATCTTATACTATCTTATACTATCTTATACTATCTTATACTATCTTATACTATCTTATACTATCTTATACTATCTTATACTATCTTATACTATCTTATACTATCTTATACTATCTTATACTATCTTATACTATCTTATACTATCTTATACTATCTTATACTATCTTATACTATCTTATACTATCTTATACTATCTTATACTTTCCACTGGGGCCCAGTTGTTTTGATATCATGGCTCAGTGGCCCGCCCTGCAGCCAGTGATGATTCATCCATTGCTGATCATTCCTTTTGTTTCATAGTGCACTGTACGGACGCCATTAAATTTACTCAGGCTCACCCTGGCAAGTCAACCAAGGCCCTCTGGGTCGACGGCTTTGCTCAGCAGGTGCTCACCCTAGTCAGGAAGCTGCTGGACAGCTGATTCCACGATGCCGCAGCCGGTGACCACGGCATGAACAGTGCGGACGCCGGTGACCACGGCTCGGCAACCTCTTCTTCCATGACTCCCGGGGCACGGGGGGTCCTTGGCTGGACCCAGCAGGTGCTGAGCAATCATCTTCCCCCCCTGACCATCGCCTTCCCCCTCTCTGCCTCCCTCCCCTCCGGCCGCACCCCCCGGCAATGACGAGAACTGTATCTGGATCCGGTGGCGCGGGCCTGGCCATGGTCCAGGAACTGGCCCGGGAACTAGCCCTTATAAGCGAACTGCCGCCATGGTGATCATGGGGCGAGATCCAGGAGATCCTCTGCTACAGTAGCCTCCCTGGCCTGGCCAGTGTGCAGGTAGCAGGGGCCCAGGTGCTTTGTAGTAGCAATCTTGATGTTTATACCTATTCTATATTAGATCAGGAGCGCCTCCTTTGGAATAAGGAGGCATGGCTCTAGGAACTCCCTAAGGGTGAGCATGCCTATATTATAAATCATTAGTATGCTGTCCTTATCCACTATATCCCCACCACTTACCTCCCCTCCTTGAGCCCAGTGGAGGCCCTCTGGGAGAAGATCTTACACTATAACCCAGCTCTCCGCGGGCCCGCGGCCCTATATTGCATGTAGGCTGGTGTGGGAATGACGCCGTGGGCCGGCAGTGTAAGCAGAAGTCTTCCCTACTGGTCTCCTTCCGGGATGTGCAGTTAGCAAACCATGCCATCCAGTACTGAATCTTCCTAGATGGCACCCCGCTGTGTATAGAACTATTTGACCTGCTCTGCCGGCTCCTATAGTGCACCCGATGCTTAAATTATAGATATACCCAGCCTGTTTGCATAGCTGAAAGAGTTACATATCTGTATTGTACTAATGCCTATAATAAGAAATTCTGCAAGGTCAAAGGGGTCCCTTCCCAGCACCGCTGTGCTGTCTGCCATGGCCCCTACCAAGCTGACAGGAAGCAGTGTCCCGTACACCAACATGAGCACCAAATTCCAAAGAATGAATGCGAAACTGACCCTGATTCTTCCCTACTAGCACGCCCGAATATACCGAACCAGCCCATGCCGAACCAGCCCATTCCAAACCAGCCCAGCCTACCAACCCGGCTCCGAACGCCAGACTGGCCTAGCTACCTGCGCCACCGCACGGCGCAGGTGGCACGGAGCCCTCCGGGCCTGAAGGAGCCGAAATGATTAGCAAGCCATTACCGAATCTAGAAGAAGCGCGTCAACTGGCTGGCCAATCACTACCCTGGCCAGTTGATGCGTTTAAAACAAGAATATGCTCTCCCGCGAAGGCCCCCATCCACCCACCCATCCACCTGATAATTGACGTCAGCCGCTATCTATCTCTGCGGCTCCAGCCCACCCATTCCATGCAGACTCGCTCCTGGGGCACATCACTGAAGCGACCCCGGAAGGCAACCACACTGGCCCCCGAACCCGAACCCGAACCTAGACCCGCAACGGAGGAACCAGCACCTCTGCCGCTGCCTACCTGGGATACAGACTTCTATATACCTGTGCTAACACCGCCGCAGACAACGGGCACCAGCACCCCCGAATGAACAGCTGATTCAGTGTCCCCGCCCCTGTCCCTGCTCTCCTACCCAGCCCGACGTGTTCCCGGGCTTTCCTCTTAAATATCTAACACATCGAGCCTCTCAGCCCTCTTACATACGCCCACCCTCTCAAGCGACCTCACCTAGGAGGTCCCTGAGCTGCCTGAGCCGCCAGGGCCAAAGCGCAAACATGACCGCAGCCAGGGCCGCCAGCCCATTACAAGCAGTCCGGATCCCCTTATCACCCCTGTCACCGCGCTGAAACATTAAAAGATATCCACTAAGACATATAACACTGAAGATGACAGCACTACCCAGGCCTCCGCACTACAAGGCCTGTCCACACCACTCACTGGCCCAAGCCTGCTCACTACCAAGCCAATCTCAAAGACCCAAGACACCAAACCAACGGGGCCCTGTCGAGCCCCTTCCACCACGGCCCGGTTCGCGAGAAGAGGGCCCCCGGCGTCAACCACTAGCACCGGCTCATCCAACATATCAAACACATCAAATATATCCAGATCATCCAGCTCCACATCCAGCTCAGCATCTACCTCAATATCCACCTCAGTATCCACCTCAGCAAGCAGTGTCTCACTGCCCCTGTTCAACCCCGGAACGCTGACCCCTTCGGCTTACCAGACCGCGCCCTTCCCATTAACATCTGACCCAAGCGCGCTGATTGCCTGCAGACGCCGCGTTGCCGCAGTGTCAAGATGGTTGAGGTGCGCCTCGAAGGCAAGGTGTTGATCAAGAATGACCCCAAGGAGCCGGGCCGTCGCGCTGGCCTCGATCACCTGCCCATCGCCGAGGTCCAGCGGTTCGCCAGGGCTGCTCGTCGGGCCCGGGGGGTGGAAGTGAATGAGCTGGAATTTGGAGGGTTCAAATCAAGAAGCATGGGTGGCGGCCCAGCAGAGGCACCCTCGACGATAGTGCTTCCGTAGTCGTTGACAGTCAGCACATTCATTGTCGCCGGTCGCAAGCATCGTCGTATCATCGATATAGCTGATATTGTCTGTGCCCCATTCGGGGTCCCCCCGGCTCATCAAGTCAGCATTGTAGAAGATGTAGAGAATCAGTGACAGGGGGGAGCCTTGCAGGATGCTGGTCTCCACCTATCAGGTCAGCATGGTGTATTCAGGCAGCACCAGTGAGGTGGACCGGTCCTGGAGGAAGCTGCTGAGCCAGGTAACATAGGCCTCTAGGGCCCTACTGGCGCGGAGGTTGTGTAAGAGTCAGTCATGTAAGACATTATCAAAAGCCCCAGAGGTGTCTAGCAGCAGCGCGGACACTACCTTACCATTCTTCCAGCCAGAGTATATAGCCTCCAGGGCTGTGTGAAGGGCATTCTCCATGCCCTGGCCCTTACAGCCCCTAAAATGGTTCTCTGGAAGCCGCCTATGGGCCTCAGCTAGATAGCTCATCCTAGTAGCAATCAGGGCCTTGAGCAGTTTACTCAGTATGTTAAGCAGGGCAATGGGTCAGTATGCCTTCAGCACTGAGTAGTCTAGCTTGCCCAGCTTCAGAGGGCAACTATGGCAGTATCCCGGAAGTTTTCTGGGCAGTAGCCAAGCCGGATACACTGGTTATACAGACCTGTCAGGCTTGGAACCAGCACATGACTGACAGTCTGCAGCGCCCGGTTAGTGATTCCGGCCGGGCCAGGGGCCTTGTCAGGTTTGACCAAGCGGAGGGTGCAGAGAACCTCATGCTCCCTAAATTCTGGCACACTGATTGGCTCGGGGTAGTCATACCCCCAGAGGTCATCCAGATCTCCAGCGCTACCTCTCCGAGATCTCCTGACGTTCGGTCACTATCTACGATGATCTTACCCCGGCCGAACGCAGCGTGGTGGCGCAGATGCAGACCGGTAAGATCGGGCTGAACCACTACCTCTCAACCATCAACCAGGCCGACGACCCCTCTGCCCATGTGGACGGGCCCCGGAGACGACCCACCATGTTCTATTCGGCTGCACCCGATATGACGACCTTTGGCAGGCGACGTGGGTCGGCACGGAAGGGACGCCCCGAGACCTAACAGAGGCCTTGACGGAGAAGCGGTATCTTCGACGGGCCGCGCGGTTCATGCTGAACACCAGCCGGTTGACGTACCTGGTGGAGGCCACCGAGCCGGCATGGCTCGAGCCGATCGCCCCCAGCAGCGAGAGGCTACTGACAGCCCTAGCAGGCAATGGCTGACAGACCGTTATCACATATTATGGCATACTATTAGTCACTCCCGTCGGTACGGTGTTGCCACCCACGGCCCCGGCCTGCGCGTCTGCGTGGCACCGGCTTGCCAATCCGGCACCGTTCGGTGGCAGCTCCCCCGGAACCCTCGCAGGCTTGGGAATCTCCGGCATTCCGAACGGATTGGCGACTACCTAGGGCGAATGGCCCGAATGGGCTTGTACGGGCACCTAGGCAGGCGTGAGGGCATACATGGGGGAAGTGGGGTAGCCGGTGATTTCGGCCACGGCCAGGATGGATCGAATGAGAGGGAATCTACGAGGGAATCTATGGAGGAATCTACGGGGGCTCAGCCTAGCCTAGGTGCCGAAGATATATATAATGTACGCCGACGGTGCCAGCCTGCAAAGGCGGCCGTCGGTTAGATAGTCGCTGCTCACTAGGAGCCTCCGGCATGGCCCAGCCCGGTGCCGCAACGGAGTAAGGAATCAATCAATCAATTAATCAATCGATATATGAAACAATGTTGAATATTAACAAGAATAGAAGGATAAAAATAGACAGCACTAACCCTATCTGTTCTAGTCTTTCGATTACTAAGACAGCTGAATCAGGGATATCTGTCACTATCCTTCTACCAGCTATCGTTTAAGATTGATATGCGGGACAATGAAAGACAGAAAGATCGCCTTAGCCAAAACTTCCTTTGTGATAGTTTGCTTGCGGAACGGATGTATAACATGCAAGTGCGATTCCTAGGATGACCCCCATCATTCAGCCAACACTGACCTTCCTAGAATCTGTAAAATCAAATGCGGAGAGGAAATGCCCAACTATATTCAATGCACCAGCACAGGATGCAAGTGTGAATACACTAGCCAAGCTCCATCTCATCATGCCTCACCATCAGCATCTAGCATGGTCCCGGTCCTGGACCGGCCGCTTTCAGTCTTACCGAGTAGTGTATGGCTAGAGCGACGGGCCTTTGCCCATTATTCCCAACACGCTGCGTCATTCATTGCCGGGGGGCTGGACCTCTTTGGGTAGATGTTATCACCCAGGTATGTCGGACTGAGCCTGCGGTGTGGGACGCGATCAACGCCATTAGTGCCCTCTTTGAGAATCTAGATCCCTGCTTTAATCCCGTCTCGCCCAGGCAAAACAACAACAGATCTCAGGGATTGTGTCCTAGCCACAGTGATGCCTTACATTGGTACTCACGGTCGTTAGCCACTATGCGCAGGCAAATTGACCAGGGGAGTGTTGACATCAATGTAGCATTGATTAGCTGCATCTTGTTTATCTGCATAGAAATAGCGCAGGGGTAGGTAGAAGAGGCGCTACAACTGTACCAGCAGGGCGTAAGCCTCATCTTCAAGCTCCGGGCAGGTGGTACTATGAGGGGGTCTTGCACAGATTTTGCTCTTTTACAAGACACCATCCTCCCTATTTTCCTACGACTGGGCACAACCGCGCAGCGTATTTCAGACATCCCTGTCAGTGGCTTACTCAACGAAATTCAGGGTTGTACTGAAAACATATTCTCCTCCCTCAGCTCAGCCCATCTTATAATGGTCGCTATCACTGCAGAGGGCATGATCTTCCAGCGCACTGTTCAGGAGTATTTTACGGCCGAGGGCTATGGATGCGCCATTCCTCCAGCGTTCAAAAGCAAACAGGAAGATCTCCAGAAACGACTAGCAAAGTGGCATCGCGCCTACACTAGCTTGGTGAATTCGTCTAACCCATCAGAACTTCATATTGGCGTGACCTCTCTCTTGCTTTCCTTCCACGCTGCCACGTCAATTATTACCGCAGTTTCCACTGAGCATCTGGAGACTGCGTACGACGCCCTTTTACCCCAATTCCAGCTCATAGTTGAACAGTCTGCTGTACATCTCGAAGCTTCAGCTGGCCTGAATGGTAGGCAGCCGCCATTCACCTTTGAGATGGGTCCTGGTCTCTTGTTATTGACGACCGCTATTAAGTGCTGTGACCCGTGGTTGCGTAGAAGGGCCGTGGAATTATTAAGAAAGGCACCTCCAGTGCAAGCGCTGTACAAGTGTCCACCGGGTGCGACATTAGCGGAAGCTTTTATAAAATTTGAGGAATCTGGGACTATATTTGATGGTTCTAGCCCTGGATGTGCAGCGTCTTATGGCGGATGGAGTCATCAGATGTATACATTTCCAGCAAGTAGAAGAAGCGAGATTGAACCTACAATCCCTATTACAACATTGATACCGGAGGAATCTCGAATCCACGGCTATAGTGTTTTCCGGCCGCGAGACGGCTCCTGGCCATTAAGCGATCCAGACATCTCCAAGTGGAATCAGAGGCCTGATCAGATCTACTTGAAGCTTTCACGGAATCGATTTGATGAGAATACAAATACATGGCGAATGGTCCATGACAATTTCCCGATTGACTATTGATATGTCTCTATGATTGGCGTGTCAATTTTGCTCCACCGCTTTCACTATCGTTCATGACATGCGAACACCATAGTAGCAATCATCTCGCCAAATGCATCAGATTAGCTGTCCAGCAGGTCTGTCCTCGCATATGACACGCCTTCTCAACCGACTCGTCATGGATCCCTCGGTATTTTCCATCGAGCCTGCCCAGCCAGCATTTCCATATTCTTCAGCGGCAGACTCCTTGATTGATTGATTGATTCCTTACTCCGTTGCGGCACCGCGCTGGGCCATTCCGGAGGCTCCTAGTGAGCAGCGACGATAAATAGTATCCCCCTTGTCTGATATTCGAGAAGACAAGGATTAGTTTTGTTCTCATATGATCTACTATTCTTTGCCATTCCCTCTCATTGATATCGTCACCAGTTCTTATCTAGTCAATGGGCCATCTACCCTGTTACGTAGATCCTTACACCTAGGCTAGGCTGAATCCTCCGTAGATTACCCTCGTAGATTCCCTCTTAGATTTCCCCGTAGACCTGTTTCGGCAGGGGCCGCAATCAGTGAGTGCTGCTACCCCGATTCTCCATCATCCGTCTTGGCCCGGGCCGGAAAGGCGGCTTCTTCGCTTCCCCCGTATATGCCTTCACGCCTGCCTAGGTGCCCGTACAGGCCCCGCTCTACCCCGAAGATAGCCGCCAACCCATTCGGAATGCCGCAGGTTCCCAAGCCTGCGAGGCTTCCGGGGGCGTTGTCACCGAACTGGGTCGGTCCAGGGGCTCTGGTCCGGCATACCGATGCCGCGCAGGCTGCGCGGGTCGGGGCCGAGGGTGGCGGCGCCATACTGGCGGGAGTGACTAGTAGTGTGCGATAATATGTGATAACGGTCTGTCAGCCATCGCCTGCTGGGGCTGTCGGAAGCCGTTCGCTGCTGGGGGGCGCTCGGCTCGAGCCATGCCGGCTGGGTGGCCTCAGCCACATATGTCAGCCTGCCGGTGTCCAACATGAACCGCGCGGCCCGCCGAACATATCGCTTCTCCGTCAAGGCCTCTGTCAGGTTTCGGGGGGTCCCTTCGGTCCAGATCGCGCGCCGTAGGTCATCGTATCGGGTGCAGCCGGATAGCACGTGGTGGATCGTTTCTGGGGCCTGCCTGCACGGGCAGAGAGGGCCCTCAGCCCGGTTATGGTCGTAAGGTAGTGGTTCAGCCGATCTTCCCGGTGCGCATCTGCGCCACTACACTCCGCTCCACCGAGGTGAGATCGTCATATAAGGAGATCGACCGTTTGGTAACGTTAGGGAGGAGGTCCCGGAGGTGTCTGCCATGCTCAGACTGCCACCAGGCCTCCTCCTATTGCTCCTTAGTATGCTGCCGGATCCAGGCATCTAGTGGCCCGCCCATTGCCTGGGCGCCAGCCTGCTGCCTCCTTCGCCTTGCGGTCCGCGAGCTCATTACCAACAACCCCGCGGTGTGCCGCTAGCCAATGGAAAGAGATATCAAGCACTGGATTGAGCTGGTCCAGCAATTATCTGCAGCTGTAACCGTAAACGCAGCAGATGTGTAGAGCAGAGGTCTCAGAAACTTGCGAGAGTGACGAGCGGCCATAATATGTGAATGAATCTCACCCGGTCGCTGCAAGCTGAAGTGACGCTCGACGGAAAGGATGTGGAAGTTCTCGGGCTACGAGTGGGAAATACCAATAGTCATGGGAATGATGTGGCCGTGGGCCTATTCACCCCAACCTCTCGCACTCTGGCGTCAGCGGCCTTGAATCGCGTCGGATGTGATGGACCGGTTGTCTGGGCCTATTGGCCGCACTCCCTCCAGGGTCTGAGCTTTCATCTACTTCCAGGCAATGTGCTGATTCAAATATTGGGGTCCCGTCTCAGAGCCATTCACTAATTCCCGAACTAGATATTGGCCCGGAGCCTGCTTCGGTGCGAGTAGTGTACGCAGTGCCCTGGTTGTCGGAATATATCTCAGCCCGTTTTCGTTGGCCATAGGGAGCCGGCCCAGCCGACGCTGCCCACGCCGCGGCCCAGGCGTCACGTGGCACCAGATCTCGCTTAAGGAGCCGCAGGGCCAGCACCAACCGCGCAATCTCCGCGACCGGCACCGTGTGTTCAACATCCGTTCCCAGGTAACGTTGACAGCAGATGGGGGAATCCAGGCATACCGCGGCGGTGCCCACACGCCCGCGGATGCCAGAACCATCTGTATAGACCCGGATGGCCTCAGGGTAGGCAATGCAGTGAATGTCGTGGTGAACCATTGACCCCTCCTTTGTCTCCTCAATCACCACTTCCAGTGGTTACCACCAGGGGTTTACTGCCCATGGTAGGCATGTCTCCATCTCCCTAGGGTCAACACCAGTTGCTAATTCGACTTCTTCTTCTGTAGCTTCCAGCGGTGAGTGCAACAGGGGGTTCCGGTGGTGCCGGGGGCGGCGGTCCAGGATATGCATTCGGTAGGCTGGGGTCGTAGTGATTCAGATAAGGGTCTGGATACGGCGCTGTCGGAGGAGCAATGGCATCGGGGTAAGGTGTAATTCGGCGTCGAACGCGGCCCCGCTAACTGTTTGGAAGGCCCCCACGATCAGTTTTCCGGCCCGGCGTTGGATTCGATTCAATATCTTTGTCTGCTGGCCATGAAATCGCCTTCGGCCCCGGACTGGCGGCGCGTACCATACTGAGGCGGCGTACAGCATGATCGGGGTGATGCAGGCTGTGTAGATGTGCCGAAGCTCCCGGAGCCGCAGACCCCACTTGGAGCCACCTAACGCGCTGATGGCTTGGAGGCGCCGGGTGGCCGCAGTGTCAACGTGCTTAAGGTGCGCTTCGAAAGTGAGGTGTTGGTCGAGGGTCACCCCAAGGAGCCGGGCCGTCGCGCCCGCCTCGACGGCCTGCCCATCCCCAAGGTCCAGCGGTTCGCCAGGGCCGCTCTGAGCCCCCCGTCCCGGGGCATGGAAGTGAATAAGTTGGAACTTCGATGGTTCAAAGCGGGACGCGTGTGTGGCAGCCCAGCGGAGGCACCCACACCGGTAATGCTCCCGCAGTCGTTGACAGGTATCATACTCACTATCGCCAGTAGCAAGCATCGTCGTATCATCGATATAGCCGATATTATCCGTGCCCCATTCGGGGCCCATCAAGTCGGGCGTTGTAGAAGATGTAGAGAACCAGTGACAGGGGGGAGCCTTGCGGGATGCCGGTCTCCACCCTTCGGGTCGGCATAGTGTATTCAGGCAGCACCAGCGAGGTGGACCGGCCCTGGAGGAAGCTGCTGAGCCAGGTGATGTAGGTCTGCGGTATTCGACGCGCACGGAAGTTGTGTAGAAGCCGGTCATGGGAGACATTGTCAAAGGCCCCGGAGATATCTAGTAGCAGCGCGGACACCACCTTACCATCCTTCCAGCCAGTGTGAATAGCTTCCAGGGCTGTGTGCAGGGCATTCTCCGTTCCCTGGCCCTTACGGCCCCCGAAATGGTTCTCCGGAAGCAGCCCGTTTTTCGATTGATAAGGGAAGAGCAGGAGAAAAATACAAATCTGTTAGGCCTAAAATTACACTTGGGAGGAGCACTCCGCCCACTTCCGACTCCTTGAAAAACGAGTGGATGAGGCGCAATAAAGCTGTCCCGGCGGTTATACAGTATTGCGATTCCCCTGAGTGTGGTCCTCTCCGAGTATGGCCTCTTCAAGCTGGGGTATGTTTGGTAGTGTAGACCCGTAGATCCGTTTTGTATGAACCATTTCGAAGTGGCATTACAGAATACGGATGAGCAATCCCTGATCGGTACGCCATCTACGGACCCTTGTGTAAGTCTCATTCCCCAAGGCTTCGAAATCCAAAACTAACAGCGTGCAAGTGGCATCATCCTATAATCTCTCTAACACTCTCAGCCCTGCCTTTCTGCAAGGAGATATGATAATACAGGAGTGTGAAGATGACATTGCGTAAGATGCGCTTCAGCTAAAATGGATCATGTGCTTGTGCATATGGGATACTCTCTGGGTATCGAAGGTGAATAATAGCACTCGCCCGGAAGTACAACCAAGACATACTGTCGACTGAGACACGGCGAAAGTACGTGGCCGGTAGTCAGGTGGTAACCATAGCAGATACTTCGAGTTCCAAGTGATCCATGTTTGATCGGTCACGCCATATCCTTGAGAGCGCGCCACTTCTGGCTCGGTGTCTGTCGGTCCTGCGTCTAAATTCAAAGAATAAATGGTACCATTATAAGTCTCAAGGCAAGAGTTAGACATGTCGAATGACTTCAGATAGGCGATTCTGTCAATCTTAAGGGTCTTTAGGCATTGTCCACTACTGGCATCCCACACCTTGATAGTTTTATCGTATGAGCCTGAGGCGAGGAGCTTTGAGTCATTAGAGAAGATGACTGAGCGGACTGAGCTGCCATGGCCCTCAAATGTTTGGAGGCACTGGCCGTTGCTAATTTCCCATACTTTAATAGTCTCATCATCTGAAGCTGAGGCAAGGAGCTTTGAATCATGGGAGAAAGTGACTGTATAGACCCAGCCACTATGACCCTTGAGCGTCTGTAGGCATTGGCCATTGCTAGCATCCCATACCTTGACAGTCTCATCACCTGAGGCTGAGGCAAGGAGCTTTGAGTCATGGGAGAAGGTAACTGAGCTGACTGACATGCTATGGCCATCAAGGGTTTGGAGACATCTGCCGTTACTTATGTCCCACACCTTGATGGTCTCATCATATGAGGCTGAGGCGAGGAGTTTCAAATCATGGGAAAAGGTGACGGAGTTGATTGGACCGATATGGCCCTTAAGTATCTGGATACATTGGCTGTTGCTGACATCCCACACACTAATGGTCTCATCGTATGAGGCCGTGGCAAGGAGTTTCGAGTCATTTGAGAAGATTGAGAAGCTCCAGCCGCTATGGTCTTTGAGTGTCTGTAGGCATTTGCTGTTGCTTGCATCCCACAGCTTGATAGTCCCATCAGCTGAGGCTGAGGTAATGAGCTTGGAATCATGCGAGAAGGTAACTGAGTGGACCCAGCTGCTATGAGCTTCAAACATCTGAAGGCTCTGGTGGTTACTTGCATCCCACACCTTGATAGTCTTATCACTTGAGGCTGAGGCAAGCAGCAGGGAATCGTATGAGAAGGTGACTGAGTGGACCAAGCCGCTATGGCCCTCAAGTGTCTGGAGGCATTGACCATTGCTAGCATCCCAAACCTTGATGGTCCCATCAGCTGAAGCTGAGGCAAGGAGTTTAGAGCTATGCAAAAAGGTAACTGAGTGTACTGAGGTGCTATGGCCCTTGAGTATCTGGATGCATTGGCCATTGCTGGTGTCCCACACCCTCACAGTCTCATCAAATGATGCTGAGGCAAGGAGCTTCAAGTTATCAGAGAAGGTGACTGAGTAGACTGGGCCACTATGGCCCTCAAGTGTCTGGATGCATTGTCCATTACTGACATCCCATATCCTAATAGTCTCATCTAGTGAGGCTGAGGCGAGGAGCATGGAATCATGGGAGATTGTGACTGAGTAGACTGAGCCACTGTGGCCCTTAAGGGTTCGGATGCACCTGCTGTTGCTGGGATCCAACACCTTTATAGTATTATCTTCTGAGGCTGAGGCGAGCAGCTTAGAATCATGGGAGAAGATAACTGAGTAAACTGAGCTGCTATGTTCCTTGATTGTCTGGAGACATTGGCTGTTGTGGGCATCCCACACCTTAATAGTGTTGTCTTTTGAGGCTGAGGTGAGCAGCTTGGAATCATGGGAGAACATAACTGAATAAATCAAATCACTGTGGCCCTCGAGGGTTTGGATGCACTGGCCGCTGCTGGCATCCCACACCTTGATAGTATTATCTCCTGAGGCCGAGGCGAGCAGCTTGGAATCATGAGAGAACGTAGCAGACGTGACCTCATCGCTATGGCCCTCCAGTGTCTGTAGGCATGCACTCCAACTCTCTTCCGTAGTTGGTTTTCGGATTAGCCAGGCCGGTCCCGAATTCTTAAATTGATTCCTTGTTATGCTGCTGGCTGGGCTAAATATGAGTCCTGCAGCGTATACTTGAAGTGGGTAATTCTCAATTACTGTTTTGTAGTATAGGACAAATCGGCGTGCATCTCGAAGTCTGTTAATCAGTGGCGAGTTCTCGGTCGTTCTCTAGATAATCATGTTAGAACAGTTCTGTCGCCGCACTGTTGATGAAGCAAACCTTCAGTAAACGCTCAAGCTTCAGCATCGAAGCTACTCCCTTTGCTAAGCTTTTTGACAAGCTCAGAGCTTCAAGCCAGTGAAGATAGTCTTGCTGCAAGAATCTACCGACTGAGCCGCTCTCCTGCAGGTCTTCGTTTGTGTTCTTGCTAGGAGAGCACTCGTTTAGGTGATCGACCCAGTAGACACACGCGTACCGTGTAGCAGCTAGCGGATCCTGGTCTGGCTTCTTGACTTGGTCAATTGGATACCCGGGAGCAACTAGGCTGTAGATATCGCGATGTAGTGTCCTGGCAATAGCTTGCAGTGATTTTGAGAAAATAGAATAGTGTATATTGTCCGCTCCCTTAGGAAAGATCTCATCGAATGCTTCTCGCAGGAGAAAATCCTTAGCTGACTGATGAACCAAGGAGATTGTACGTCCTCGGAGTGTCAGGAAAGAACCACAAAATCCAATAACCTCTGACAGAGACTCCTGATCGTCTGCAAAATCCTCGGGTAAGTCGATACAAGATGTTAATTCATCCAAGGTGATAGGACCGTAGACGGTCGTCATGACGCCGAGAAGAGACTTGCAGAGTTGGGCATCATCAGACTCGCTCATTTGTTCCCACATGCGTTTATAAAGCTTATCCAGGCCAGGGGGGAACTCTTTTAACTTCTTTAGGACATGTCTCTTTGGGACGGTAGCGAGTTCCTTGCAAACGAGAGCTACCCAGAGGAAGGTGCCATTTGCCTTTGACTCCAAATGGTGCTGGACGGCAGCCCGTACTTCAGGGCTGTACTTGTTCTTATCTGTTAGCTCATTTATTTTATGCTGAATAAATGAGTTGATAGCAGCCGACAGAGTGTGCCCGTTTAACTCAAGATTCAGTTCTATTGGATTCGTACCATTGAGGCCATTCTCAATGCTCGGCCAATTGCGGCTAGACACAACCCATTGAACGTGCGAATAAGCTGTTGACTTCTGGACAAGAAGATGAAGGAGTCGGCTCAAGTCTGTAGTGCATTCGTCGAGCGCATCAATGATCAGGTACGTGCTTTGCAAATGCGAGTCCTCAAGAATATTGGTGAAGACTCGAAGTAATGCGAACCATGCATTCTCTCCCTCGAAGGAGACGTCGCTGATGTGTCTGATGAACGCAGGTTGTTGTTGCACGAGCATATATATGAGTCCCCGCAAGACTGCTGCAGCATTATTGAGGCGACTGGTAGTTGCTTGACAGAAAAAGTAGGAGATGTTGGTGTCGTGCATGGCCATCTTAGATAGCTCATCAATGATCCCGCAGAGCAACATTGTCTTTCCCTTTCCAGGATCCCCCTTGATCCAGAGAAGCTGGCCGCCTCTCCTGTCCCTCCATCTCCGAAAATCAACATGGTCCAACACCCAGCAGTATGAGTCTCTGAGAAGACCACCCTTGTCTTCTTCGATTCGGGCTTTGTCAAGGCTAGGATCAGTGGCTTGGAGAGCGTCTCGGTACCGCCGGTCCTCGGCATTGGACAAGCGTTGCTCAGTCCTTTCTAGTATATCTTTTTGGCTTCGAGAAATGTCAACAAGCTCCTGGATATTATATAGGATATTACTCAGGGCCTCGCGCGATCCTTCTGCGTCCTTGGCCAGCTTCTTCAGTTGCTGAACACCTGTAGCGGATAAAGCTCGTTCAAACTTCTCCGCCAGTCTTGTCTCTTTCTCCTTGAGGAGTTTCAATTGATCGCTCCAGTTGTCGTAGTTGATGACGCTTCTGAAGTAATTTTTGGTCCGGTTACGATAGAACCGTATGACGCTCTGCACCTGGAAGTCAATGATGAGCTTGTATAGGTGTACAACACGCTTCGTCAGATCAGCCTTTAAGTCAGGCTCCAAGTCGCTGGGTAAGAGAAGCGATTCCATCTCAACGTAGTAGCGCATCTGCGACGTGACATACGTAAGACCCTCCCTGTTAGCAGCGTCAATAGCGGCCGGGTTCTTCAGGAGGGGGAGGATGAGCGAGATCCCTGCCATCACCGCTGGTGCGTACGGCACATCCTTAATTGCGTCTTTGATGTAGCTTTGGGCCAAATACACAGCCTCACCAATCTTGCCCACCCCATCCTGGACGTCGACTACATGGCCTAGAATTGTCAATTTGATTTTCTTGTCTTCCATGTGTTTGAGGCCCAATTCCGCTATCAGTTTCAGTTTCTCTCGACGCGCAGCCGCATTGTGCTGAGGGATTTGATTTCTGACATCGATGGCATCTCCTTCCTGATTTGGGACTGATCGGGAGTTTGCCTCGGCTATATTGCATCGTCAGCGCTGTTGAGGAACAGCTTCACGATAATCAAAATACCGTTGATGAGCACTCTGGACAAAAGATCCTCATATCCGGACAGAAGCTCAGGTCGTTCCTGTTTTAGAGAGTCATATGCTTCGTCCCAGAGAGAAGTAGGAGAGGTTTCGGTGAGTAGTATATCTGTGGCTTGCTTTTGGATCGGATTCGGGGCGGCCACACCAGCTGCTTCAGACACTCCTGTAGTCCTATTCATTTTATCCTTCGTCCGTGTTTGGGTTATTTTCTCGGAAGGAGCAGGGATCAAGGTGGAAGGATCTGTGGTTGACTGTTCCTCTATCGAGACCGCAGAGGTCGACACCCTAACCCTGTTGGAGGAGGAGACCTGTCCTAGAAGGCGTCAATAGTCACGGGGATCGTCTGATAGTCTCCCCTACCAGCTGGATTTGCAGGCACATTGGCAATCTTGTGTTCTGCAAGATTATTTGGCTCCTTTGCCTTCGTGGAATCCCTGTTAAAGACCCGTTTCCACCGACTCTTAACTGATCGTTCGCCGCTCATCGCCTTGGTAAGCTTCGCTGAGCGAGCAGTATCCTTTTGGATATGAGGTGTTGCAGAACGGATGCGTGGGTGTTAGAATGCTTAGTGGTAGACCAAAGCTAGATGAATAGATTGTTTCGAGCTCTTCCAGTTTCGTAGAGGAGAGGAAGGCTGTGCAGGGAAGTAGAATCATCTTTAAGCAATTCTAATGGCGCAAAGGCTGGGCTCAGCAAAGCGGGCGCGTGGGGGTGTACTGACCGCGTTAAGCCTAAATGTAGCTTTTCGGAATGAGATTGGCAGAATGCAAAATAATAGACAGGAGAAAAATATTATAACCACTCCCGCATCGGTGTTCGCCGTTACGGTGCTACATAGTATTATATTTTTCCAGGGTCACATCCAGGGCCGTATTGTTCATCCGTAAGTTATTTTTGTGCCAGCCCTCGGTTCCCAGTAATAACACGGTACTTTCCAGCTCTAAGGCGACCACGACATCGGCATGATCACATGCGATTCGTAGCAATGAGATCGTTTGTTGAGGATGGAAGACTACAGAGATGGGAAACTGCTGGATGAGGTCAATTTGAATTACTTTGTACAGTGAACTGCGTTGACTTTTGGGGCTTTCCACTTATATGAGTATTGATTTACATTAATCTATTAATGATGTATCTTATGATGGTGCTCATGCTTTTAAGCCCACATAAGATATCCTGTTAATAGCAAGCAAGGTCATCATCACAGGCGCTGCAGGTGACCCCGCGAAGAATCGCTTAGCAAGATTCAGCACACAACACCTCGTAGGGAGCGGTGAGATGACGCGTTGCTGTTCATGGCCGGTGCCGTTCTCGATCCATGAGTTTAGCCAGAATCATTCTCTTCTCCTCGCTGACTGCCCCACCGATGCTGCCCTAAATCTCTACCAACGAGATATCAAGGGCCACACTCGCTATATGGCCGACACGGTCACATTTACTTACGATGCAGAAGGATCATGGCAGAGGTTGACAAGCCCTCCGCAAAGGTTTGACGGATTTTGGCCCCAGAGGTGACAAACTAATAGGGTCTAGATAACTTAGTTTTGCCCTCAGAGGGGTAAGAAGTCAATGGGATGAAGTGATTTTGCCCATAGAAAATGAGAAATCAACAGGACATATGGAGGCTTGGTTTTCCCTTCTAAAGGGTGAGGACTGAGGAGTCAAGGGGATAAGCTGGTTTCGCCCTCAAACGGTGAGAAAATGGGAGATTGGTTTTCTTTCCCAAAAGGCCACCCGACCTGCCTCTGTTTGAATTTTGATTGGATGATCGTTCTGAAAGGAAGGCTCGGCTCAAGCTGATTTACCCTTAAGTACCAGTAAGAAAACACAGCAGTATTATCACAAAATGGCACCTAATCTAGCTGCATCAAAATTAGAGCTTACTGATGACATGGTCATACATAGTGAGCTGAGTTAAAGGGCGGGGCGCTAATTAAATGGATCAAAAACATCAGAAAGCAAAAAACATACAACAGCCGGGATTCGCTGGTGGTCACCCACCCAACTACTAACCGGCCGGCGTGTGGCTTAAGTACGGCTGAGCGGACGGGAAGCCCTGTTTTCCACACCCTATGGTCGTATGTACCAGAACGAAGGCGAAATTATAAAATATAGAATGCGTAATGTCAACCATTGGCCAATGAGCTGCTGATCGACTTCAGTAACTGAGAGATTGTCTGTTGTGGTGTCGTCTCACATGACCAATTCGAGTCACAGCAGTGGCGTGAATTTTTCAATCTTCTGGCGTGCTTTTTTCCTTCTGATGCGTAGTCATTCATTCAAGACACTGCAACTACCAGAAGGCATTTTCCTTGCCCAGATACGGTAATGGATCGGTCACAGATTGAAAATCAGATCAACCATCGAGTCTGCTCGCATCATGTGATTTCTACTTATCGCCTTATCGCTTCGCACCTTATCTCTTAGACTGCAGCGATTTTGTGTTGCTCTGACGGCTCCGTTTGCATTGATATTCCATCAATCAACGCTCATTTCGAAATGATGACTCTCCAGAGCCTTCCAGCGGAGGTTACCCTCCAAATCTTCCAATTGTTGGATAACATCGATGATGCCCTCCGTCTGGGGCGTTCCTGTCGTCAGATGTATCGTATCCTAGACCGTCCAGGTCATCGGCACACGATCATGAAGTCGATTATTGTAGGCTCCAGTCTCATAAAACCCAGGTCTCTAGTACACGATTGACTAGTCATAGCAACGCTCAGAGTGTCACAAATATGACCTCCAGCTCTCCTATCTGACGCAATTCCATGCGGAATGCACAGAAATTTACGCTACACAACCGCAGCTGCCAATGTCCGGCCGACCGGACACGGACATGGTCAAGTCGTTTCATGAACCGTCAACAGACCTCTTCGCGCCTCCGCTGGTCGTGGAGGAAATCGTCACCAGATGGCATGCAATGAAGGTACTGTTTGATATGTACTGCAAAAAGTCCGTTCGCTCATCGTATCTGGCGGACTGGGAGACATCATGGAATTGCTCTCCAGAAACCGATGGGGAATATGAAACCGCCGGACCATCTACTAAAGGTATTTGCGATTCCTTTGCGCAACTTCCGCTGCTGGAGAAGCAGCGGGCCTACGAGCGATTTTACCGTGCTCTCACGGCCCATTGGGTCGCTGTGGAGTTGACCTGGGTGATCCGGGTCTCCAAGCACAAAACGGAGAGGGATTTCAAACGGTGGGAAAGGAACGTCTACAATCTATGGGCTGACAACCCACAACGTTTCCTGGAGGAGAAGCTGGACATTTTTGAGATTCTGGACTTTGTGTGGCACTTCCTGGTGAGCAAGATATTTGACCACTCGGGAACTGTTGCCGACTGGATCGAGGTGGCGCCGGAGTCTGCTACGCCTCATGGTTTTTCTCCCCTCGATCTATACGTTTCGCACATGGAGGGCTTAAGTCATCCCTCTCAATTGGAACCAGATTTTCACGAAGCGCTCGAAGATGACTACACGGGTATGTTTATAGACGATCTGCGATCCCTCATCCGTCCACCTCATGTGATCGACCTTCTGCTCCGATTAGCCTGGGATCCGAAGGCTCGGCCTCACTTCGACCGTCCGGGATATGTGCGCAAACTAGGCCTCTTGGACCAGTCTTATCGGTGGGAGCAAACAAAGGCCGACGGGTTTCGAACATACCATGTTGACCTCTATGACATTGATCTCCCGGATACAGATATTCTGTCGAGCCTGTCTGCTATGGCATTGCGCGCCCAAGAGGGAGAATTGTGGCACCTGATCACAACGAGATATCGAGGTGACGACATTAACGAGATGAAATGGGAGATATGCAGGGAACAATGGGAATGTTACAAGGAGAGTCCCTGGAATACCGAGATGAGAGGGGAGATTTTCTTCCGCCAAGAGACACAGATCCAACTATTCGAGCGCATAATCAACATTGAGGGGGAACTGTTAGCCATTCGATCAAGGTCCTGATTATGAGCGTTCGTTTTACTCACGCGTAAGCTTCAACTGTACGGTGATGCATTTAGAATCCCCTGCTCCCATCATACTTGACCACGATCACGTTGGAGAGCTGCAGCCATTCCATCCGTCACCATCAACAGAAAAGATTGGCCGACGTATAGATGAGTGCAAGGTGTGGGAAAGACCTGTTCTAGGGGTCACCAACTGGCAACGGAATTCGTGCAAAGGACGGGTTGATGGATGCCAATCCCTGTACCAAGACGAAGAGCAACAGCATTATAGAAAGGAGAGGTTGGGCCTCTGTGATGATTCGAACAAAAAAAAAAAATACAAGATGAATGCCTGATCGCAGACTTGTAGGAATTTCCGGAGGCTCAGTGGGCAGGATGCAAACTTGAACGAAACCAGGAACATCCAGGAGAGTAGACGTTGCCGAAGCTCACCACGAGTCAAACACGCCGTAGAGACATCAGAAGCGAAGAGGGCTTGGGTCCATATAACGATGGAGAAATTTCAAGGAGCAGCATGGCACGACACAGGAGACGGGGCACAGACACAATGGCGAAGAGGTTCCACGCAGATGCTCAGAGTGAATAAGAAGACGGAGAGGAGAGGAGGTAAGGGAAAGGACTGCCAAGTACCAACGGAGCCGTGAAATTTGTCCTCAGCGACAGATTAATGCCAGGGAAGGAATCGTCAACGAGTCACCAAGAAGGAAAGCGCAAAACTTGGTCATGACCCATCCGCTCCAGCTACGGTCCACCAGGCTTGAGAAATTTCAACACGTACAACATTGTGATCGGCGACTCAATTTGTGGAATGCTACACTTGTCGCTCCCAGTCGCCATCAAACAGCTCTGCGATGGCCATGGTCTCGTCGGCTGCCTCAACCGCGGAAGAGGTCTTTCGACCCGATTGGCCTCAAAGACAAGTTGGCGAACAACATCAGACCAGACCGAGTTTTGCGAGGTATATTTGGAAATTGACGAGGCTGAGAATCGATAGTCTGAATCAGAAACTGCAGAATCAACCACGGAAATGGCCCAATGACGAGGAGAAGTCTGGTGATCGTGAAGGTGATGACCAGAGAGGTGACGGAACGCGCTTAAACGCGTCGCGTGCACGCTTGGTAAAATACAGTTTTGCCGCAGATCAGCTTGAATCAATAAAAGATCCGACGAATGATTGAAGAAGGAGGATTCAGGGGATTGTGCCACATTATCTCGTGGGATAGACGATAGATCTGTCAAAACGGGGTGGGGTCTTCGGAGAGCAGGAGGTGCAGCACTAGGAGGGATGCATCCTGCAGGAAAAGGCTGTTCACACCGTCGTTTGTCTTGGAGCAAGCTGGCTTCTACAATTTTCTGCAGCGCTTAGAGATTTGACATGTTTTTCCAGCGAACAATCAACCCTTCAAACAGTACCCGTTCAGTGCAACGTCTTTTCCTAGTTGAATTGCATCACTAACGCGCAATTCCATGTGTACTTTCATCTTGCACGATCCTTGTCAGGGGACTGGGGCTGGAGCTCACTCCCGAAGAGAAAAGAGATACGTCAACTTCCGTAGCGTCGGGGGAACGTCCGGACTTCCGCTGCCAAATGGGTCTCTCGCTGATCTTTCCAGAATCGATGCCGCTTGGCTCGTTCTCAACGACGCACAAAGAGGGATTGCTGTGAGTATCATTCCAACCCATGTGGCTTCGAGTTTAAGATTCGAGCTAATTGTAGGGAGTCAGCCAAGGACACCATTAAGGTGACTACGGATTACTGTTCCGGAACTCGGAAGCGTAGGAACACAAGTAAATTGCACAGGCCTTTTGTTTCTGAATTCTCGTCATCGGCCCGAGCCGTTCGGTCGGGGGTGGGATTGTCCTCTCACAGTGTCCGCACTCCAAAGGCCTAATTGCCGACTCGAAAATACGAAAATACGTTCGTACGGAGCATAGTGGTGCCGATCGGAGCTTCAGTTGGAGATGCAGCTACAGTCAGTAGCGAGTGAATCCGCCAGGGTCCCTGTTCAAGGAATAGATCTGGGATGGTGTGGGTGCAAAAAGCAACGAGCAGTGGGTCCATAGTGGGCAATTCAGCAAGCGGCATATCGTGTGAGTATTAGAACGAACTGGGATAAAGCATTTGACATGATAATTCGAGACTCCGACTGTGTGTCGTCGGGAGCTTGATCATTCGCCTATTCGCCCGGCTCGAAGCTCGATCACGCACGCTGCAGGTACAAAGCACGCTCCATGATTGTCGGCGATACTGAAGAGTGCAGGGGCGGTAATTTTGACAGCCTATGCTCTCGAAAAGGGCAAAATTCGAACGATGTGAGAAATGATCAGGCTTGTTTCGCGGTTCCAGCCTCCCGCCATCCGCAAGCAAATATGACAGAGCAATCTTACCAGCATGAGAGTGCTAGTAGGCCCTTTTCCCTCAGTTTCTGAGTTTCAATCCTTCAGAACACTTCGTGATCTTTTGTCGACGTTCTCCTCGCGCAAACTTAAATAGTCCCCTTCTGCCTCCTCGAAATCTACTTCTTGATTACCAACCCAAGCATTATCTGCCACTCTTTTTAGCCTCCTCCCCTGCTGTCTCGCTTACTCTTCGTTTATCTCTCATCTCCTCTCCCCGAATTCCATCTTTACTCGTAGAATTCGTCATTTCCCTTCCTTTTTGCTTCTTCACAAAAATGACCTCCGTTCGCAGGACTTTTAATAAGCACCGTGGCCCGGCCCTAAAGGAAGCGCGCAAAGGTAAGGGAGAAGTTCCCCTTGCTGATCCGACCTGCCGAAGAGCATCAACTGATACAGACATACTACTGTTAGAGTTCAAGGGCCCTATTGAAAAGGCGGCAGACAAATGTGCAATCAAGTTGCTTGATAGAACCCGTGACTTCAACGAGGACTGGTCGACGAACACGCGCGGGAGGCCAGTCATAGCACCTGTTACAGAACCGCATCAACGATCAGCGGCGCTGTTGCACCAGCGGGGAGAGAAGCTTTCCGAGGCTGACTCCTGTTCACGCTGCAGCAGTAGCAAAGGCGTGTGGCAGTCGTGCGTGGTGGCACCCACTTACAAAAATCGAGCACTCTATTCTTATGCGTGCTCGAATTGTATTCATTACAAGCGCCCTTCCGAGTGCTCTTTGCGCAGGAAGTTTCAAGCAAACGGAGGAAGCGCTTGGGTCGATCCTAAGAAGACGAAGTAAGTGGACTGCCTTCGACGCATCTTCTGGTACACATGCTGATTAAAGTCCAGGGAAATCGTTCGGCGCGGCGGGCTGCTTGCCGTCATCAAGCAGGAAGAACTCGACCGGGTTCAACGAGAAAGGGAACGTCAGCGTGAACGCGAAGCCGAGTCGGAAGCCCTGTCTCGTAAAGGACGGCGAACCGAAGTTTCTGTCGTGGTCCATTCACCTCCTCGGGCCACCAAGCAGTCCTCTTGTGTGAAGATAAAAGGCCGAACGCTGCGAGGGTCCAACAAGCTTCTCAAGGAAAAGGACCTCAAGCGGGTTAGAGCCTCAATTATCAAGACTAAGAACTTGCTTTGGGGGCTCCGTGCCCGCAAAGACGTGTTGAAGCGGCGCCTGAGACTCCAGGATAATTCGCGAGTAAAGAATGAAGACGACTCATCGGTGTCATCAGATTCACCGAGCGATTCGGACGCTTCGGATTCCTCCAACTCTTCGCATTATTCGGACATGTCAGAGGCTTCGGACACGTCGAACATGACGGACGCTTCGTACACTTGTGACTCCTCGGGGGAGGGATTTGAGTCGGACGCGTAGGCCAGGACTGGGTCGAAGAGCTGCGGGTTCGCAATTATACCGGAGGACCAAGGCTCTTTCATTTCATTTTTTCCTTTGCTCTTCTGTTTTTCAAATTGCAAGTGCCGTAATATTATTGAGGTAGCCGCTTGTTCTTTCCGCTTGTTCTTTCCGCTTGTTCTTTCCGCTTGTGTTTCAGCTTACCCTCCTGGACTCTGTCGTATTATTTCTCTTGACTAATGATTGTTGTCTTGCTTGTTTGCTGTTCCAAAAACTGCTCCGGGTTCTCGCATCTGCGCTACATTGATCTTTACCATTGTCGTTATCAGGAGATGTAAACTCGTCGCAAGTGTGTTGTTAGCTTCTTATTCCGAATGTATCTGGATGCTGATTTCGTAGCGCGTGAAGTTTCGACTTGGAACCCTCCTCTCGAACAGGATATCCAACTCCTCAAAGGTCCTCCCTCTAGTCTCGGGAGACACAGAAAACAGTATATAGTACACAACAGACTCTTCCCCGCGAAGAGGAACCACAATTTGCCCTTCCAATTCCCCTCGTCCTCGTTCATGGCGTAGGGAATGACAACCGCAAAGACGATTGACCAGATGTATCGATTGACGGTGGCTAAAGCGATGGTCAGCCCACGGAGTTTCTCCAACAAGACTTCCGCCAGCAGCACGTAGCAGAACGGAGCAAGCGTCAGATCGTAGACGAATTGCAGACGAGCATAAGTCCGCATTGCGCCCAGATCGTACTCGTCCGGCGCGGAGCAGGATCGATCACCCCAATGGCGAGCTGCAGGATCATCAACGACGCACAGCTGAACAGGTACATTGTCCGACGGCCGATGTACGACACCGAAAACCACGAGAGGCACGTCCCGACCAGCCCGATCGCCGTCAGACCAATGTTCATGGGGAGCGCATGCGAGGCGTCCAGCCCCACCACCTCCATGAAATGCAGTGCGTAGATGATGAAAAAGACGTTCCCTGTGAACGCCTGCATATTGTACGTCATCACGCAGATCACCAGCGGGCGGAGATTCGGCCCGCGGCAATGCCCTGGAAGCTTTCCTCAAGCCGTAACGTCTCCCGAATATGCGCCAGTTTGCGAGCCGCGTGGACCTCGGCCCCAGGTGCGGTGGTCAGCCGACGCAGCGACACGGTCGCGGCGTCGTCCCGGCCTTGCTCACCGAACCAGTACGGTGGGTCTGGGACGAAGGCCACCAGAACCAGCATGACCGTCGCGAGGGCCTACTGCGCCGCGATGGGGATCTTGTACGACCACGTGGTGTCCATGGCCGCTGTGCCCTTGAGGATCCCCGAGGCAATGAGCGAGCCGATCGAGAAGGCGAGGTTGGTCATTGTAGCGACTACCCCGCGCAGCACGAGCGGGGTGACCTCGCCGACGTACGCGGAGGCGCAGATCAGGTAGAAGGCGATGATGCAGCCGTTCACCAGCTCGCCAACGGACAGTTGGGCGGGCGTGTGGCTGAAGAACTGGGCGAAGATGAAGCCAATGGAGAGGCCTGAGCAGATGGCGATCATCACGCGTGGGCCGAAGCGATCGTAGGCCAGTCCCGACAGGAGTGCTCCTATGATGGCGCCGAGGAGCGTGGCGTAGTTGAGGGCCGACAGCCACCGGACGGCGATGATTTATGTTCCTTCATGCTGGTAGCCGTAGGTTCGCTCAAACACGTCCAGTCCAACTATACTGCGCACGATACCTCTGTCCTAGGGAGGTCTGATGGGAATCTTAACATGATTGCAGAGATGCTTACAATGCCCTTGAGAACGGTCGCCTGTCGCGGGAGGGCAGTTGACTTCGGCCCTGGCCGAGATGGAATGGCGGAGACTCGGGGTAGCGGCACTCACTGATTTCGGCCCTGGCCGAAACAGGTCTGCGAGGGAATCTACGAGGGAATCTACGGTGATTCGGCCTAGCCTAGGTGCCTAAGATATGGATATATCCATGTACGCTGGCGGCGTCAGCCTGCAAAGGCGGCTGTTAGTTAGAGTCGCTGCTCGCTAGGAGCCTCCGGCATGGCCCAGCCCGGTGCCGCAACGGAGTAAGGAATAAATCAATCAATCAATCAATCTACGGTCGCCTGTCGGGTAGCATGATCATCCTAATGTCACGAATGTCCCAGTCCTTACGTACCAGGTTCATAAACAATCCCCAAGTCACTGCAGGCCAGTGTCGTCGCAGTGCAACCCAAAACGTCTGCGAATGTTCGTGATTGGTGAATTCGAGCGATCGCTGAGTCGTCGAAGGCAGGGGCGCAGATCCACCACCAACGCGGTAGCTTTTTCAGTCATTGCCATCGTCCTTGACAATCATGACAGACAATGTGCGCTGGACCGAACATTTTGAACGTCTACCGCACGCTTCGAGATTGCGATAATGCTCACAAGGTCCCTCGCGTCGAATCTTGGCCATTCGACGATCTCGAATCAGCCGGCCAGTATTATCGTCAACCTCCGCTTTGTGGTCAATCAGGTCGCCTTGGCAGATCTCCGCGGTCGGCAAGCTGCGATGAGGAAGAAAACAGACGAGGGCCATTCCTATCTGGAAATATATGTGGGTAGCCGAATAGTACTGCAGAAGTAATAGGCAAATAACCTATATGTTTCGCTGTCGTGTGTTACATCTGCGAGGGACTTCTGACGCTCTCGAACGAGGAGAAATTAAGCAAAAAGATAAAACGTCTGGCGTACGGCCAATTCAGGTTGGATCCGTAGAATATATCATTGTATATCCACATAACCAGTTCTCCGAGACTCCTTCTCGTCGTACAATTAGGTTCGATGGACGCAGCTCTGAGACCAAGGAGAGCAGGTGGTGGTCGCATGACTTGGCTTCGGTCGGGGGCGCACGGTCGCACTGAGTTCTACCGCGGTTCTTGAAGGCAGAGGAGGTGTACCAGAGATATAGCAGTAGACGTAATATTGAACATAAGGCTAGAATAGGAGTGTGAGGATCGTCATGTGGTCCATAGCGCTGATCGAAGGCTTGAGGCCAAAGAACAGTCCTGTTTTCCTCCGGTTTCCGTCCAGCCGACCTGCGCTCGATTCTTGAGCAAAAGTCAAGGGAAGTTTGATCTGTAGCTTCGATGCATATTAAGTGTGTGCGACAATGATATTGCTGATTATCAAACTCGGCCTGTCGCTGTTGTTCTTTATAGTCCACTGCCGATGATCGGTCAGCTTCGCAACGACTTCCCATTCGCACGGCTGTCAGATGAGCGTATGAATATTAAATAGCAGAATAGATCCTTGGTCAAAAGTCCCATGATCGACTGGGCGGTCAGAGTACGCTCAGTCTCTGCAATAACGTCCCTTATGCAGTCGTGCGTGTCCTGTGCTTGTCGGGATCTTAATATATATTTGATGCATATATTGTTCAGGACTTGCGCGCATAAAGTGTGCACTTGACTACGATTGAATACCACACCATCAATGCAACCCCGGGCATGGATTCAAATCCTCCATACCGGGCCGCATCGTTAAATCCAGAAGTCATTGAGGGGATTGATTATTCCACCGGGGAAAAAGGAACTATAAAACGGACACAGGGAACGCATGCTTCAGTCGATTGGGTCTTGTATTACAAGAGCTCCTCGATTGAGTTGCGATCCACATAACAATATGTGCTACAGGATTTAGAGTGCGTTTTTGCGCAGGAGTAGCACATATGGGTTGTTTGTCTGGTTTAACACTACCTTGGAGTCCAATGCTGTCCTTTTGTTGCGTCCAGCGCCGAGATTCGTACGTTTCAACCTATTTTCTCTGCATATGAGGTTAAAAAAAACACGATTCCACCAATCATCGCCCGGGTGGTCTAGTGGTATGATTCTCGCTTAGGGATTACCCAAGCATATCTGCGAGAGGTCCCGCGTTCGATCCGCGGCTCGGGCCAGTATTTTATTTTTTCCTCGTTCTTTCGACTGCGCTTTTTTTTCTGTCGAACAGAAGTAGCGACCCCCGTTCCGCGACGGTTTAGGCTCGTCCTCTGAAGATCTTGGTCTTCGACGACGATACAGGTCATGTGACATCCCAAGGGTACGCAATGGTGAAAGCTTTCGTGGTAAATGTGCGGCTGTGAAACGACAAAAAGCCATTGCACTCTTGGCCGTAGCGGTTCAACGAGGGTGGCACATGAATAACCCTTTAAATCTCCAGTAGGCTCCCGAGTCATGTCTTCGCAGACGTAGTAATTGCGCTACATGAGAGTCGGCCGTATTCCGCTGATACTTCGCAGCACAGAGCTGACCATACTTAGCAAAAAATATCATATCATGGTGTCCTCGAGTTGTTCGTCGAGATTCTGGCTGAGTGATAAAATCAGACACTTCGTCCTGAAGCAATTCCAAATGGTTCGAGATGTGATCATGTGGTAACGGGACCGTTGACAATCCATGGCCTATGTCAACCAACGACCCTGGTCACTGCTACATGGATGTCTGTGACAGTTGCCTGAAAGGTATGAAACATCTTTGCATGCAGCATGTTTCTCGTTTCAAGAAGAAAGTCAAAGAATCTCTGCGCTCTAATCCCGCCCCATGCACGCGCCGTCGAGCACTTTCTGACTTGCCCACGACTCGACGAGGATATCGAGCCTGCGCAACGCCACGTCCCCTCTCACTGTAAGGATCTACGTAACAGGGTAGATAGCCCGTTGACCAGATAAGAATTGGTGACGATATCAATGGGAGAGAATGGTAAGGAGTAGTAGATCATATGAGAACAAAACTAATCCTTGTCTTCTCGAAATATCAGACAAGGGGGATATTATTTATCTTCGCTGCCCATCCTAGATGCTTGCGGCGATGATTCGAAAACAGAAGGTTGAAAACAATTGGGAAGCAAGGGGTGGCTGCATAACAGAGAGGCTGGTGTAGCCGATCCTTTACACTCACCTCCCACAGCACGAGCATCTAACACCTTCCTCTTCTTTGACGCCTTTAACCATTCGCTACCGGTGCTGGCGAGCAAGTTCCATGACCTGATGCCTACATCTACCGGGGAAGTTCAATCTGAGCGAGCCTGTATTAAGAGTTGAACCAAAAGTAGTGATGTTCGTGACCTCATGGACGGCTACGCGTCCCTGACGGTGATGCTAACGTCCCCACCTCTTCCTTGACAGACGTCTTCCACAACACGTTCGACTGCGAGGGTACGATCGCCACCACGGAGCCGGGGTTGTCCGCGTCGATGTTCTCGAGGGTATCCAGGAACAAGGGAATGTACGGGTACGCGGTCACGACCATGCGCAGGTCCATTCACCAACCTGAGCGAGATGTTGCTCACGTGCTTGGGGTCATCCCCGATCATGTCCTCGAGGTCGTTCCAGCTCGCGAGGTTGACCCAGCCCAGGCTCAGCGCCTCGTCCTTGTCCACGTTACTGAGCCTTTTTGTGACCCCGTACATCCTCGTGTTCGAGACCGAGCATGGGAGCAAGGCCAAGTCCATGGTCGAAAGGGATCCATTCACGTCTCCATATTCAAGTATGCGTCGCGAAGAATATGTTGCATCTGCGTCATCTAGGAACATAGTCATGGACTGACTTGCCGCCGGACTACTCGGGACTACTATGAGGCCACGGCCCCCGATGCGTTTACAGCTGTAGTGGTAGTGGAAGATGGTCAAAGATGACTGCATGTGGACCGGGGATGACTTTCTGCTGAGGGAACCTAACGTGGCGGTCGCGAATTAGGGTGAATCTCACCTGGCTTCTGACCCTTTCTATATAGCACTCGGCGTTCTCACACTAGATCGCGCGAGCGCGACGCTAAATAAAGCAGCGCTCATCTAGTTCCCCGGGCCTATATAAGTCTATTTAGACATGGTTCAGATACATACGACCATAGGGTGTGGAGAACAGGGCTTCCCGTCCGCTCAGCCGTACTTAAGCCACACGCCGGCCGGTTAGTAGTTGGGGGGTGACCACCAGCGAATCCCGGCTGTTGTATGTTTTTGGTTTTTGCATCTATATTTTGCTTCGTTATTCCTTTGTCAACCATCCTTGCCGCCCTGTATGAAGCCTTAAGGTCCAGTGTCATGGATGGGATATTGTACTATGCCTACTGCAGGAACATCGATTGATTGATTGATTCCTTACTCCGTTGCGGCGCCGGGCCGGGCCATGCCGGAGGCTCCTAGTGAGCAGCGACTATCTGACTAACGGCCGCCTTTGCAGGCTGACGCCGCCAGCGTACATATATCTTCGGCACCTAGGGTCCTAGGCTAGGCCGAACCCCCGTAGATTCCCTCGTAGATTCCCTTGTAGACCTATTTCGGCCTCGGCCGAAATAGGTGAGTGCTGCTACCCTGATTCGCCATTATTCCATCTGGGCTGGGGCCGAAAATCACCGGCTCTCTTGCTTCCCAGTGTATACCTTCACGCCTACCTAGGTGCCCGTACATGCCCATTCCACCTCCAGTAGAAAGCCGCCATCTCACTCGGATGCCGCAGATTCCCAAGCCTGCGAGGGTTCCGGGGGTGCCGTCGCCGAACGGAGCCGGCCTAGAGACCGGCATCCCGATGCTGCGCCGTTGCGCGGGTCAGGGCCGCAGGCAGCGGCACCATACCAATGGGAGTGACTAGTAGTATGCGATAGTATGTGATAGCGGTCTGTCAGCCATCGCCTGCTGGGGCTGTCGGAAGCCGTTCGCTGCTGGGGGCGCTCGGCTCGAGCCATGCCGGCTGGGTGGCTTCGGCTAGATACGTCAGCTGGCTGGTGCTCAGCATGAGCCGCGCGGTCTGCCGAACGTACTTTCTCTCTGTTAAGGCCTCTGTCAGGTTCCCGGGGGTCCCTTCCGTCAATACTGTGTGCTGAAGGTCGTCGTATTGGTGCAGCCGAATAGCACGTGGTAGATCGTCTCCGGGGCTCGTTCGCACGGGCAGAGGGGGTCGTCGGCCCGGTTGATGGTTGATAGGTAGTGGTTCAGCCCAATCTTACCGGTCCGCATCTGCGTCACCACGCTGCGTTCAACCGGCGTAAGATCATCGTAGATAGTGACTGAACATTGGGAGATCTCAGGGAGGCAGCGCTGGAGATGTCTGCTATGCTTGGACTGCTGCCAGGCCTCCTCCTACTGCTTTTTGGTATGTTGCTTAATCCAGGCATCCAGAGGCCCGCGCGTAGGGTAATCTGGCATCATGACCGCCGCCAGCCCGCCCCTCTCATTGCCAGGGCGCCAGCCCGCAGCCTCCTTTGCCTTGCGATCTGCAAGCTCATTACCAGCGACCTCACAGTGCGCTGCTAACCAATGGAAGGAGATATCAAGCACTGGATTAAGCCGGTCAAGCAGATCCACCAGCTCCCGAACCAGATATTGCCCAGAGGCTTGCTTCGGGGCGAGTGGCGTGCGCAGCGCGCCCTGCTTATCAGAATATATCTCGGCCTGATTCCGAGAGCCGCGGCCAGCCGGTGACCGCCAGGCGTCACATGGCACCAGATCTCGCTTAAGAAGCTGCAGGGCCAGCACCAACCCCACAACCTCCGCGACCGGCACCGTGTCTTCAACATCCGTTCCAGGTAACGTTGACGGCAGATGGGGGGTCCAGGCATACCGTAGCGATGCCCACCCGCCCGGGGATGCCGGAGCCATCAGTATAGATCTGAATGGCCTCAGGGTAGGCGATGCAGTGAATGTCATGGTGGATCATTAACCGCTCCTTCGTCGCCTTAATCACCACTTCCAGCGGCTCCCACCAGGGAGGGACAGCCCATGGTAAGCGTGTCTCCATCTCCCTAGGGTCAATGCCAGTTGCTAATTCAACCTCTTCTTCTACAACTTCCAGCGGCGAGTGCAACATCGGGTTCCGGTGGTGTCGGCGACGATCAAGAATATGCATTTAATAGGCCGGGTTGGTAGTAATTTGGATAAGGGTCTGGATACGGCGCTGTCGGAGGAGCAATGGCATCAGGGTAAGGTGCAATTTGGCGTTGAACGCGGCCCCTCTGACCGTTCGGAAGGCCCCTGCGATCAGCTTCCCGGCCCGACGCTGGATTCAGCTCAACACCTTCGTCTGCTGGCTATGGAGACGCATCCGGCCCCGAACCAGCGGTGCATACCATATTGAGGCAGCATAAAGCATGATTGGGGTGATACAGGCTGTATAGACATGTCGAAGCTCCCGCAGGCGCAGCCCCACTTAGACACTCCAAGCGCACTAATGGCCTGAAGCCGGCGGGTCGCCGTGCTGTCGATGTGCTTGAGGTGCGCCTCAAAGGTAAGGTGTTGATCAAGGATGACCCCGAGGAGCCGGGCTGTCGTGCTAGTCTCGACGACCTGCCCATCACCTAGATCTAGCGGCTCGCCCGGCCCGCTGCCTGGGGGGCCTGGCTCGGTGCCGGCTCCCTGACCCTGGTCCCGCCGGCCCGGGGGGTGGAAGTGAATGAGCCGGAACTTCGATGGTTCGAAACGGGACGCGTGTGTGGCGGCCCAGCGGAGGCACCCGCGCCGGTAATGCTCCCGCAGTCGTTGACAGGTATCATGCTCACTGTCGCCAGTACTCCAGTAGCGAGCATCGTCGTATCGTCGATGTATCCGATATTATCCGTGCCCCACTCCGGGCCCCCCCCCGCCCCATTAGGTCCGCGTTGTAGAAGATGAAGAGTATTGGTGAGAGGGGGGAGCCCTGCAGGATGCCGGTCTCCACCCTCCGGGTTGGCATGGTGTATTTAGGCAATACCAGTGAGGTGGAATGGTCCCAGAGGAAGCTACTAAGCTAGGTAACATAGGCCTCTGGGACCCTTCTGGCGCGGAGATTGTGTAAGAGTCGGTCATGTGAGACATTATCGAAAGCCCTGGAGATGTCTAGCAGCAGCGCGGACACCACCTTACCATTCTTCTAGCCGGAGTTAATGGCTTCCAGGGCCACGTGGGGGGCGTTCTCCGTGCCCTGGCCCTTATGGGCCCCGAAATGGTTATCTAGAAGCAACCCATGGGTCTCAGCCAGATAGCTCATCCGGGAGGCGATCAGGGCCTCCAGCAGCTTGCTGAGCGTGTTGAGTAATATATACACGGGCATTTCGTACTGAGCAATAGCTATCGTCATCATAATGACTATTGTTGTCATACCCACATATCCATACTGTCAGAACCTTCCATTGGTACCTTACTATAATGATTAGGGTGCTAATCTGCGATACTGTATGGAGTTAAAAAGGTTAAGGATCTAGATGATCACATGATATTCAAAGAGGGTCTGAACCGTGATTCCTCAGTGAACGAGTGACTACCATCTATCCCACCTAACTACTATCGAAACGTATTTGGTTCTTGCATATAATCTGCTATCAAATCATTATCATATTTTGATATTTGTAGATAGTATAAAAGATTGCATGATCGCGAATTCGCGACGAGGCCAAGATAGGTCACAATCAATTTCAATACCTGGGTTCTGCTGGGACGGGAAGGTTAAACAACAAGCGAATGAAACAGTACGTACATGTTAAATCGGTCAGGTGGAAGTGGTAAACCAGTAGTAATTTATACAATACTGTAACTTATCACAAGCAGGGTATATGTCAGCTGACCAACAAAGTTGCATAACCTTCCATGTGACCGAAAGAGCGGGGGTGATAAAAGACACCTTTAAAGTTGCCCATCAGATCCAACTGTATTGCAGGTCGTCTAACAATCTATCAAGTTGACATATGAACCAGACTCCCATCCTGCTTTGATTATCATGGCTATCACTCAGGCCCCCTCACGATCACTATCATGGCTTGCAGTTATTGTGGCACTTCTTCTGTCCACAACAACCGGCTTGAGTGTCTGCCCAACGTGTAGACCTAAGGAACTACGGAATGGTCCCGGTATTTTCTGCCTATCAAGTATATCGGACAAGGCTAAGAGATGACATGCCAGGCGTTGGAATCGATCTCACCATGGCATATGGGTAAGCATATTTCCTTGCATTCACAGTGCTTCAGGGTGCTAAAATGTTGCCACGGCCAGTACTGCTGCAATCCATTTCAAGAACGGCACCACTCGGGACCTTATCAAAATCGATGGCACACAGGAGTATCTGTCAGCAATGAGGAAGATTGCAGATGATGCACAAAATGTCCGAAACGGCATGAACTCATCAATGTGGGAATCACCCCCTTACTATTGCTGGAGATCTGCTGATAGTAATGTTAAGGAAGAAAATCTGGGTTTCTAATACGACAGAGCGGAGAGTCAATTGGCGATCACCCTGGGAATGGTACCGCTTTATTGCAGGCAAACTACACCAGCTTATAAACCCACCCTCAGTACCAATCGCAGAGTTACCTGATGACTGGGTCTATACTATAGCTGCTATGCTGTCTACGATAAAGTTGGCTGCCTTGGACACCCTGGTCCCTCCGTTGCAATATAACTATGTGCCTCTGACATGGCCTGACTTTGAGGCTGATACCGGCCATATCTATAAGGACCGCTTTGAACTTGCATGTCGCCTAGCAGGTCTAGAAGATTTAGGCCGGAGCAACATAGCTTCATACTACGCTTTGAGACATGGAGGGACATATGGGTCAGATCATCCTGCCATGCTTGTAGTCAGCTATAACGCCGCCAGTCTCGGGATCACCCTCAACACTCTCCCTGATGAAGATGAAAACTTTCCATGGCCTTTACGCCTTGTTGAGGATAGCGACCATGCAGCGGAACATGCATTACTCCAAAAAGACCCTGCAAGATACTGGCATGAAGTTCGGGATTTACTGCGGACGGTAATTGGGAATGAGACTGTTGATTACCTTCTTCTTCTAGGCTCCCATGCACGTGATCCTGGCTTGTTCCAGGCTGTCAAGAATGTCTTGGAAGGTCAACCAGACGCAAATCTATCTATTCTAGACCGCTATAATCCAGCTATTCCCCGTGAGGGCCAGGATAAGGATGAGCCGCTGTTCACTCTAGCAAGAAAAGTAAGCAGGGCTGCTAGACATGGCATGGATACTGGTTTCCATGTATGCATCGAGCTACCATCTTGTATTGTATCGGACGAAGAGGACCAGCATTCTGAGTTATAAAGCATTGGGATCAGAATGAGTCGTCATGTTGCCGGCACCAGTCCTGAATTTTACTATTTATGAACTACTGTAATAATGATCTTATGACTCTGGAATTCATACCGCAAGCATCCAATATCGAGCGATACACCTGTCCCGCCATTATTGCCCTGAAGCATCCTCGATTATCCATGCGAAATTAATTGTAGGAAAGCTAGTGTGTAGCGAGTTCTGAGATTTAATTATTTTCCTAAGATACCTTTTCTGAACTGCTGAGCCATAGAATACAGCAAGTTCCACAAACTATGCGACAGGGGCATGAATAATCATTCAGGGACGGGCATAGACACCACCCGTTTATCCGCCATCCTATCTAGGTCAATCAATCAATCAATCAATCAAGATTCTATTAACCTGATGTAGCCTATCTATTGAAGCGATTAGCTATGCAGGCGCTTCGCCAAATGAAGCAGGAATCTAGTAACCAAACGCCTATCCGTAAAGCCCACAAATGCAGAGAAGACATAAAGAAAATTGACGTATAGCCACATCGAAAGCAGATTATACAACTAAAGCAGCCTGCCACCTGGCTGTGTCTCTGTCACACCCTTGGATCCGTCTCTGCTGTTCTCTGCTAGTCAACTACTTTGGGAACGGGGTGCTAAAGTCCCTGGACTTATAGCCTATAATTGCCTGAGGTCTACCGACCAGGTACCCTACGGTGCAGTGGTGCAATGACCCCCCGGGGTCAAGGACAATCCAAAGGTAACGTAAGAACGATAACAGTAGAGATAGAAGCAAGGTCGATTGAGTACGTATACTCAATCGTGAAAGAGTAACTGACGAATCGGACTAGTAATCTTATACTCAAGTGAATGATTTGTATTGAACGCGAGGAACTAACTAAGAGTGCTAGATACAATGATAATGAGTGTCCTTATATATCTATAGTTCCTCCTGATGTACGAGGGATATCGCATAGCACTCCGAAGAGTAGGTCAAGCTTCGTTGCAATTGGGAGTCATGAGCCAGGTCGTGTCCGGGTTGGACATAAGTTCAACTGGATAGAAGAGAGATTATAACGGAAAACAATTCATTCATTCGTAATTAGCAATAGCAATCTTCACTAAAGAACAACGTAGTTGGAAGAAGATCCTCCC